>OX458965.1:15397254-17843554 GCA_949774945.1 Hoplodrina ambigua
GAGCTAGTTTTGTTTCTTCGCCTGAAAAAAAAACGTATTTGGTTATTTTTGTAGAAATAAAGTAGCTGATCTCTCTATCTTCTTATTTTTTTTTTGTTTGTAATACGTATTAATATTTTTGATGACCCTGTGGTAAAGACACCAGTCTCTAATGTATAAAGTTTTGTGTTCCACACCGAGCAAGTAGGTACCTACTTATGTGATTGTGATTTTTCCAATTTATATTTAATCTCTAAGTTTATCTTGGACATCACTGACATTGGATGAACGAAAAACATCGTGAGGAAATCTACATTTATAATTTATGTACCTAGTTTGAAATCCTTGAGCAGTGTAGTGAACAATGCTAGAGCCTTTGTATGAGAACAGGCAGGTATTATTGTTGTTATTATTTATCAATGTTTTTAAATCACAGAAGTACGGGTGCCTACCCAAAAATTTTATACTCTCATTTCTCCATCCAACTAATAAGTTGTATCAACATACCCGTGTAAATAGCGCATCCTATAGCCCACTCGGTGTTCTTGACCCGGGATCCTCTGAGCATCAGGTTGTCGGTGGTGAGTACCTGGCTGTCCTGGTAGGGAATCTCTAACCTCCCGTAGAACGTGTAGAGATCTGCCACAGGGTTGGGCACCTCTATTCGCATGCCTTGCGGTAGAATATCTAAGGAGAAATGAGGAAATAGCTAGAACCTCTTTTTTTTCTTTTTGCTGAGAAAGATCCGTTTTTCGACTTACTATGGGCAGCCATTCTTTACGGTCAGAGAAGGTAATCAACTATAATACAACAGAAATAAAGTAAAAAATTGCGTAATTACATGCAAGGTAATAAATGCCGCGTGGATTTATTTTTTTGCACACGATTCTCAACTTTATTCCTCATGTTTTTTAGTTGATTATCAATCGATTAATAAAATCTACTATAGCATGATACTGCTTTGATCCCAAATCAACTGTCATAGGACCAAAAAACAGAACTCATAGGACCACGTGTACAAAATGACATAGGAAAGCCTTGACCATTCTTAGAACTTTGTCATAACATACAACGCAAATGATGACGTCAAAAATGACGCGTCAACGACGTAATACAGAAGCGATAACATTTATACATTCCTAATGTCTTGAGTAGTTTTAAATATTTGAATGACGTTTTAATGGACAGATTATTGCGTCTTTCCAAATATTTGTTCAGAGATTAGGTTTTAGAGATAGATCTTTCATATTTGCCTTAGGCTAACACAAGTGAGCGAGTAAGGATGACAATGAGAAGTGAGTTTGCGATGATCGCACAAATAAAAGCACGTATGACATTCGAAATACCTTTATTACCACAAACACAAGATGATGAAATGTACAAAAGTCAAAACATGTTTACATAAAAATATGACCTCTCTTATCATATTATTAGTGTATAAAACATTTTAAAGCTTAACAGGTTTATTATGGCTACCGCGTATAGAAGTGTCGATGTACTATGTTACAAGATTATCCAATTACAGACTTACAATAAATAAATAAACGGTGGAAGGGACATCGTGTCAAGCATAAACGCGTTGAAGTTTCCAGTTAGAAAAAATAAAATCAACTCTCTTGTATAAATGTACAAAATATATGGAACAGCAATTTTTTTATCGACTATAGATTTCATCCCTGGGGTCTAGAATGATGTACTGAATCTGTACATGGTCATATATTCGCATTGATGTCACTTTCACCAACTAACGATAAGTAGAAGCAAAAAATCTTTGGCAATCTTTTAGGGGTGAAAGTTATTATCTATATTTAAAAAAAAAAACATCATTTACCTATGAGACTAATCTTAACTGGATGTAAGTAAATCATGTAGGGACGTACATAAAATGTTAAAACACATAACAAACAATTAACAATTATTAAGTGGTAAACATCAGTGGCGAATATTCACTACTGAACTACTGACTGTGCCGTTTTTTAAAAGGCGGTGACCGTTATTCCGAAATTCGGGCCTAAGAGAAACTGGTAGCAATCGACTTGTATGAATGGAATCCTCACCACTGATCTTTAGATGTATGAATTACGTGGACAATGATAAACCAAACACAGTAACATAAATAAATGAATAAATCCTTAAATACCTGGTGTAAAACCGACTAGCGGTGGCGGTACCCTCAAATTCTTTAAATTCGTCTCTCCATCAAGGTTAGCGGTAGTGACGAAGCATTTCCCCGTCTCGCCGGCTGAGCAGAGCAGTACCAAGTCTGCGGGGACTTCCTTCCCTCGCCGCACACGGACGAGCGTGCCTGGCGCGATTGAAGAGTTCCGGACTTCATTGATCACGCCTTTGCGGACGATCTCCACTGTTGAAAGATTATTTGAATCAATACAATAAACTACTTTTATGTTAGAAGGCGATGCTCGTTTCTTACCAAGTAGTAAGAAACGAGCATCGCTTTAGGAGGGGAAGACTATCATCGTCCTTCTCTTATCAGAATTTCTGGGTAGACTTTTTGTGAATTCTTTATCCGGGGTTACGGCAGTGCCTCCGCCAATTCAAGTGTAATTGTTTTTCTTATAGTGCTTTTTATTTATCATTTTTAAGAATCAACAAATTACGGCAGTCTTTTAAGTTTAACGTCTGCGTAAGCCCGTTACTTTCTATAGGTATCTTTTTGTATCTGTTTGTATCTAAGGAAGTGTTGCACTTGAAATTTCATAGAGCAAATTCAGTGTCGGTAAAATAAGAAATAATAAAATATATTCTATTTGACTACTTCAACGTATTTTGCCCGTTCGTATTTTGTTCTTTTATACGGTGGTACGGAACTTAGACGGAGTTCTTTTCCTTTTTAAGATATGGACAGGAAAACACCTTACTAGATTAACTTTTCGAGTTATCTTTTTCCACGAATATAGATAAAAAAATATTTAATAATGACGATAAATTTGACTATCTCTATCTTTACCTCACATTTATACAAGTTGCATCAGCGTCAAATTTCAGAAGGTTGTCGTAATACACCTCTTTCAAAGAACTGAATCGCTCCGTTGCGTATGCAGTAGGCACTGTAGGCAGTGTCGTGGGATTATATCACTTTCAAGAAGGTATTCAAGGAGGTAACCTGCCTTGAATTCGTCGAGGATACAAAACTGCAACTTGTATTAAAGTTTATTCATAAGTTCAACCAATAGAGGTTATTATCACATGTTCTTTTCAAAGAAACTGATATTGAGATAAAGAGCTGTTATCTGAACTACATCTCTTGCGGTGCACCAGACCAAGGTCTTCTCGTATCAGTATCGATGAACTCAAATAGATAAGTTAGGAAATCAATTTCTTGAGTACTGCGTTATTTTTATTTGGGGCTGACTTTTCTGACTGAATTTTTGTGTATAACAGGTGTAAAAAAACTTAAGAGTATTACGGCATTTAATACAAACTTTCAAGTCTTTTTCTTCGAAATAAATGAATGTCTTTCCGTACTTTGCGAGGCACGGAGCACTTTTTATCGAACACTATTGAAAATAATATAAGAATTGCTTTCTGTATAAGATTAATCAATCGGTAGGTATTATTGATTATATTTATAGATTGATATATATAATAGGCAGACCGCATTAGCTATGGATGATTGACTCAATGCCTCATTAATTACGCATTGATCGATTTAATTCTCATTATAGTCATTAGTTAGACTAACTCATGTGTCTAATGATAGGAAGCGCGACAGCTGAGCCTGGTGCTCAGCTGGCTTCGATACTTCGATTCCAAGGTCGGGTATTGATGTTTTGTTTTTCCTTTAGGAATATCACAGTAGAAATCTAGATCAGTGACCGGTGGATGGCAATAGGCCCTATTAAATGAGGCTTAAACCTGGCAGACAGAATACTGCACAGAAATAGAATTAAAGGTGGAAGGGACATGGTGACATAAACTTTTACTATGGATTCAGTTCATGCTTTTAGACGCCGCAGTGTTGAAATTTTTCTTCGTTTATTGAAAAATATTAGCTATTTTATACAAAAGCCCATCCCTCGGAGAATACAGGCGTTATGTTCATAAATGTTTAGTCGTTAGTCAATAGACTGACTGGCTTCTTAGCATTTGAAAAATGCATGGTGCCATTTAAATAGAAAAATAACGTCATGAAAACCACTTAATTATAAGTGGTTTTCTATTTAAAAACAATTATATTAAAGTTTTAAATTCGCAGAAAAGAAATGGTCATTTATAATAATAATGGTTAAACGAATAACCGGATGCAGATACCTAGAAGCTTTATCATGCTCATGCATGAAATCAGATAAGGAACTGCTGATTTCTGGTAACTTCTCTGCCAAACAATGCGGATCCTCATTACTTAGATTACGTATATTTTTTTATTAAACGCCCAAAAAGACCAGTAAGAACTACAGTCATAGAAAAATCTGGTCCTTCGATACGTATTTGTTTTTTTTTTGTTCTTATCCTCAAGAAGAAAGGGATACTTATTATTACTAACATAGTTGTATAAGTGTTACTAACAACAATATGAATATTTTGTGTTCGAATTAATTAAATAATAATAATTATTATTATATTTTAACAAAATATCATCATAATGAACTGGCCTATAGGTTCAGTCAGACCTTCCTTAATTTGTGATTGATAGAGACCAATATTCTGTTCCAGTAATAACATATAAATCCACACTAATACGTTTTTTTATCTCATGACGGGAAAAACCACTGAACAGATCGTAATGGAATATAACAAAGTGGTGACTTGGAATCTGGATTAGGGCTACATACTTCCTTACCCTACTTTGCCTATGCCCGTGATACCCGACCTTTACGCAGATGCATTCGCGGACAAAAGCTAGTTATCACTGTAGTTATTTCATAACCTCTCCATGTCTATCGTGATGTGATTCAGAACTGACTAAACTCTTACTAAAAATGCCCTACCTATTAAATTTGCGGAAATCCCTAGCATATGAAGTACCAAGTGATTGAATAGTCTAACGTTAATAGATAAGCAACCTTCAAGGTTTCCAGATAGGAAGTGTATATTTAACTTATACTCCTTCCCTTCGACAAGTTAGGCAGAGGTGTACCCACATTTCGTCAGTTATTTTTAATAAGGAATAGGAGCGAGCCTATTGCTATCAACCGGGCACAAATCTAAACTCCGAGGCTGCTTCTGAGAAATTCCTGATGGAAAAACCCAGTAACACTTTGACTGACCTGGGAATCGAACCCAAGGCCTCATGCTTAGCAGTCGCGCTTTGCGACCACTAGACTAAAGAGGCAGTCCAGCACCTATCAGTTGAAAACTACAAGTACACGTAAACTTGAACCAAAATAGTCTAAACGTTCAGGACAGTTTTGTTAATGCTATTTCTGTTTTGGAATGTTATCTGTTGTTATCTCACCTATCTGGTTGTTGACCTTGTTGTCAGCTTTGTGCCGCAGCCAGTCTTCATAGCCTTGCTTTATGGCAGTCACCAATACCACGAAACTCAGCGGCAGTATGCTTGTGACCGGCGACACTGGACTATCTGTGCAGAAAGAATTTAATTAGGCAATTAGTTTCTGCCCGCTCTGTCAAAGTTGGTTGTTCCATAAAAAATTTGCCCCCCTTTTTCACCAACTAAGGGGTAGAATTTCGAAAAAAGAATTATCGGATGCCTACGACATACAAAGAACACACCCGCCAAGTTTCAGGTCTGTACGATCAGCGTTTATTCTGTGCGTTGATCCGTCAGTCATTCAGGACAAAGCATTTTATATGTATAGAAGAAGATATAGATATTGAGCATGGATAGGGCTGGATTTGTGCCTGCTTGATGGCAATAGGCTCGCCCCCTATTACATGTGACTTAAACATAACTGGCATAACGTGGGTGTACCTACTAATAGGTCTGTCTAACCCTTCCGGGATTACAGGCGTGGTGTTATGTATGTACATTTATTAATATTTTCTCCTTGCGGCGATCAACCTGTTGGCCATCCCCGGAGTAGGTGTATACCTTTAATGGCTTCAACTTATAATATGGTCATTAAAGAAGTTGAAAGAAAGGATAAACACTTAATTTCGTTCAATTACAAAGTGGTCCTTGACAAAGAATCAAGTAAAACATTCAGCTGAATAAATTAAAAGACTAATGACTTATTTAGGTGGGTTCCCGAACGAGTTAGTACAACTAAGTATTAGACATAAAGCAAATACAATACATCAAGTTCAATATGAAAATTATAGACCAGTCTCCGAACTGTAATTTTCACCTTAGACATAATTCTAAGGTGAATCAGAACATAATTAGGTGAAATTATGTACTGTTAACATTAATTATTATAACGTATACGTATTTGTGAATTATGTTTCGAAAATACAGTAGGTACTTTATTTTTGACAGTAGGTACTTTTTTTGTGTATTTTTCTGCGGCATGTGCCGCAAAAACTTACACAATGCCGCGGAGCTTAATTTCAGTTGTTAATTGTCCATAGTGAACTGTCCTTGCAACCCGCGCGGTGCCGGGGTTGCGGGACGTCTTATCAGGATACCGTGGCCCCGGAACGTAAAGGGCAACAGAAGGAACAGGGTGGTTTTTTAGTCAGTAAAAGTCTGACAGTCCCTTCCGCCCCACCCAGGGCGGAAGGAGTCATTTGATGATTTTTACCACCTCAAAAAAAAAAAGGCAATGCGTGCGGCTTTATAAGCTGCCGGGCGCACCGTGGCTTGACCAGCGGCTAGGACGGCGACCCTGCCGCCGACACTGTGTGTAGGAGGCCTTTACGTACAAGAGGAAACACATACAAAAAAAAATCTAGATAATCGTATACAAAAGCAGGAAAACTCAATCACACATAAGCATCTCTGCCTAAACCTTTATACTAATAGCATATTATATCGGACACATTCACTTGATAAGATAACGATTAAAGTATGCCGTAATAGGTAAATACGAACCGAACTGAGCACATGGGTACTATTATACTGAAATTAATTATCTGTTTAAGAAATTACGCTTAATTTTGCAGAAGTCCCTTCAAATCTGCAAGTATACGATTTCAGATCATTGCTATATTTTATTTTGTGTATAGACAGCTAAAATTCATAACAAAGCTTTGAATTCAAAATCTTCTAATCTATCTGAATATATAAACGAAGTATCGAAAACCGCTTGACGTATAAAGATGAAATTTGGCGGGGAGGCTGAGGGGAGAGTTTATAGATATCACTCATCACGAAATATCAAAAACCGCTTGACGTATAAAGATTAAATTTGGCAGGGAAGTAGATTATAGATAATAGACATCCGCTAAGAAAGGATTTTCCAAAATTCGCCCCCTAAGGGGATGTAACGGGGTTCCAAAGTTTCCAAATGTCCCTTCCCTACCCAAATGTCCCTTCTTTGGTATTGTTCGTCGTGTCGTTGAGCTCCTTAAATTCTGAGTCGAGCTTGACGATTTCTGACAAATGCGTGCACTGACTGGACAGGCCGACTCAAATTTGTGTGCCTCCCTCCTCCTTTAAAAGAGACTTTGACCTCTGAGTTTGTTTCGGTGTTTCTTCTCAGAGCAGTCGGCTAGGAAACACTGGACTCATCTAGTTTAAAATATGACGTGTAAAAGTGTTATTTATAACCAATTTACTGAATAAACATCATTTCATTTCATTTCATTCCATGGAGAAATCAACTTTGATACGGACAAAGTCGCAGGCAGAAGCCACATGTCAAAATATTATAATATTAAAAATTATTTGAGAACAAGAAGCCTCAAAGGGCATCAAAAAACTCGATATAAATTGCGCAATAAAATATAAATATTACGCAATTATGGCGTACTAACTACATGCCGAAGTATATCCGAATAAACAAAATATTTAAACGATTTCAAAATTGAAAAAGGTCTTTTATGCAAAAATAATGTTTTAGAAACCTGGTTGTCAAGGCACATTTCGTAAAAAAGAATCAGTCAAATCGATTCATAATTGGCGGAGTAATCGTTGAACAAATATACAAAAAAAAAAAAAAAAAAACATACGCGTCGAATTGAGAACCTCCTCCTTTTTGAAGTCGGTTGAAAATAAGAACCATAATGGTTTTCGTATGCCCGTATGCAAGACTTCTATGATTCAAATTAAGTGATAAAAGATTAAGCTGTGCAAAAAGATTCAGTTTTCAATCATACCTATAGTACGGTTGTACAAACTGATAACGCCTATCAAAAATTAATAAATCTTCCGATATACGTGTGTATAATGGATAAATTTTATAATTTATCATTTTGCAAATCATTGTCGGTGTAATCCATATACACATATAGTATACTAGCTTTTGCCCGCGACTACGTCCGCGTGGAACTTGTTTATATCGTACTTGCATACAAACTACCACCCAGCTTTTCACTGCTTTAGGGGGTGATTTCCGGGATAAAAACTATTCTATGTCCCGGGTTTTAAACTATCTCCATGACAAATTTCATCAAAATCGATTTAGCGGTTTAAGCGTGAAGAAGTAACAAACAGACAGACAGACACACTTTCGAATTTATAATATTAAGTATAGATTTTAAAATAGCTTATAATTATCTAATCAAACGATAAAATATACTTTCCTATTAATTTTATTGTACAAATTACAGTGAACGCACGTCTACCAGTACCAGGTAGTACGATCGATTACCTGATACACAGAAAAGCTTGAAGCTATTATAGCTTAATGACTGGTGGACCTTCTAATTACTTTCTTTCTGGTTTCGGTATTCGTATCTAAGACTACACTTATAGAACTATACTTAACCTATGGCGAACAGAATTGGTATTTAAATAAATAAATAAATAAAATAAAATTCATTTAATTCAGGCAAAAGCCATAGAAAAATATACAAAATACAAACTGATTACATACAACGTCATCATAATTAGTATTTGACTAACTCTAAAATCAAGGATAACTAACGAACAATAGAGCGCAGTATACTAGGTGTAAAATTAACGGATCGAGTTCGAAACACTATACTTCGCTCCAAGACAAGGATTACATCCGTGGCTCAAAAGGTTTCCCAACTTAAATGGGACTGGGCAAGACATGTTTATTTATCTACTTAAACTTTATGCAACAAAAAAGTACAAAGGCGGACTTAATGCCTTAGGCATTCTCTACCAGTCAACCAAAGGTGGTGAAGAGATAACATTGCAGGTGCAAAAAATTGTACATGAAAAAATAATCAAATAAGAGATATAAAAATCATTGAAAACAAATATCTAAATAAAATGTCTGCCGCATGGATACACTGTGGGCTCAAATAGCACAGAACTGGTGCCCCTGGAACAGTGAGTCGGGGCCGCGGCAGGCCACAAATAAGTTGGAAGGACGAACTGGACTGATTTCTCCAAAACTAGAGGGATGAGGCACGGAAACGGGAAGTATGGAAGGAGTGGAGGAAGCCTTTGCCCAGGAGTGGAACGAAATAGAATAATAAAAGAAAAAAACTAGGACTATAGCTAATTGAGAACACTCATTAACAGTCTTTTGTCAATTGAAGTATCTACTTCTCTAACTTATTACCCATGCATTATTTTGTAGCCTTTCGATAAAGTATTGTTGGAATGTGTGAAACACAATTACTGGTAATATCGTGATTCTTATCATACGATTGTATTGACTGAGGCATTTCAAAATTTGAACAGGTTTTTGTTAGTAAACGATTCATTTCTATACATACATAAACTCACGCTTTTTTCCCATGGGCACAAACTACAGAACGCCACCTGTTACGATCCTATCATACTCCTTTCGCCTTATCCACGTTCATACAAGCACGCCGGTTACGAGTAATACGCACCTGACCTTTCTGAAAAACCTCACCAATAAGGTCAGTGTAGGTCTTCCTAGGGCGACCCCTCTCTGCATTGCCACTCACCTCTGCCATATAAATACCTTTGGTTAATCCTCTTTCACTCATCCTCTCAACATGGCCGAACCATCTAAGCATACCCTTTTCTAATCTTGTCACTACATCCTCTTTTAATCTCTTTTTTAATTCATTGCTTTGATCACTACATATTATAAATCAACGTCCTCTGCCGCGTCTGTCTGTCTGTTCGCGATAAACTTAAAAACGACTGGACGGATTTTCATGTGGATTGTATCTACTTTTATTACCTAACCCTTATTACGCCCAACCCTTTAAAATATATAATTATACTTAATTACCTAAGTTAATTATCACAAATCTCATAAATAAAAACCGAAAGATGTATGAACTCCCACGTTATCATAAGAAACAATAATTAAAAAATACTCAATACCATACATGCCTAACCCTTTCAAATTATACCATAATACCTTATTACGTAAGTAAATTATCACCAGACACATTAAAAAAAATAGACAAAATGTGTAAGAATTCCCACGATGTTTTCTCGACCAATTACATAAATTATAGGACACAGTAACATCTAATTTAGCCTTCAGTTGTGTCAGGCAATCAGGTTGTAAAGACAATAAATGAAAATGTTTGGACTGACAAGGAGATCAACACAATCAGTATCGAAATGTCAACCCACGTGACAACCAATTAAAACGCAATCGTACATGCAATGTTGCCACATGTTTTAATTGTATTACAGGTTATTAGGTTATATTTGAATAATTTATTAAATAGTTAAAAATGATTTATGAATAAAAGTAAAATTATTTTCGAATTCCTCTATTTTTTCTCTATGATTTGGTGATTTGGGCAAAGTCGTATGGGATTTTGTTGACCTCCTTTAACACCAACATTTATGTTTCCATTGCAAACATTTTTCTTAAAAAAAAAAAACAGTGATAAGATGTAAAAAGAAAAAAAAAGTGTGGTCGGGGTACCCTGTAACCCGTATATCGTATATAATAGAAAGACAGAGAGAAAGAGAGGCGAGATCGCCTGAAAAAGGCGTAACGCTTTTTCCTTACGTGACGATTTCTGTTGTTTTTTTTGTTCTGATTTCTGATTTTCTGTCTTTCAATTAAACCCCTACCGCAAGCAAGGTTAAAGAATTTCGTTCCGAAAAACAAAAAGTTTTGGATCTTGACAACCCTTGACTGTTTTAAATTGGTAACTTAATTATCATTGTATGTTGTATTGTATTGTGTTTAGGGCTGGTGTCCGCAACTAATTTAAGTGAAGCGTATATTATGTAAAACCTTAAACGTTTGTAACGTTGCAGCCAATTATTTTTTACTAGTTGATTGTTTAAAAAAAACATAACTGGCGAAATGTGGGTGTACTAATGGGTACACCTCTGCCTAACCCTTCAGGGATTACAGGCGTGTGTTATGATGATTGTTTCAATAAAGTTTTTCTTCTAAGTACATACTTATGAATGGGTTAAAAAATGTCAAAAAAAAAAATGTTACTAACAACTACCTACTTTAAAAATTTCAAGACCTTACTGACTCATGTTTTACAAAATAAATATATCATCATCGTCATCATCCTATAGCCGTCCAAATAAATATATTATGTCTTATCTTTAAATTCCCAACTCACCAATTACAACAGCGATTATAGTGACTATCAAGAAGTAGAAGTTGACGACTCTCCGGAACTGCTCAACCAAGTTCTTGGGCAAGAACCAGAGGAGCGTATACTTGGAGGTCTTGATCTTGTTGTGTTTCTTTTGGTCGCCTTCGATGGGGGCCCCAACATCGACCTGCCGCGTCTCGTCCGTCGTCGCTGATACTTTGTTGCCCTGCGATAATGAAAAAAAGTATTTTAGAGCTTTTTTATGTCGTGTACATTCAAACAGTCTGCAAGTGGCAATACTTTAATGAAGGTCCGACGCAACTAGTCAGCTCTACTACATAAATTGGGGACTAGCTAATATTTTAGTTGATTTGAGAAACGTATAATGTGGAAGTGCCTAAGATAGGTACCTTAATTTGAACGCGCCAAAAATGTAACAGTTTATAATTATGACTTCTAGAAATATAATAAAATGGCTTTTTTTATTTATTTTTTGGTTGATTTTAAGATAAATATCGATACATGAGATAATTGTTGACTATACATAGATAATTTTATCATAAGAAAGTATGAACACGACTTCTAGGAACAACTGATTTGCAGAGACATTTGATTTGTTTTTTTTTTATACAATATTCCTTTCCGTACTAAGCCAACACCCGGTATCCGAGCCAATATCCGTTCCCTGCAGATGATACAAGGTGATTTTTAACCGTCTTCCAAACGAAGGTTAATGAACCTTTACATATAAATCAAGGTAAATGTCGTTAACATAATATCATTTAAGTTCTTGAATAGAACGACTTTATAAATTCACGAGCTAGATAACTTTTTGAATAGAACAATTTCAAAGTATTTCGTAATTACTAGTGCTACCATAATTTAGGATCGGACAACTTTTTTTATGTCATCAGTACCAACATTATAAAAAGAAAACTAATTTGTGTAATGTCTTGATCATGACTGCCTCGTAGGTCTAGTGATCGCAAAGCGCAACTGCTGAGCATGAGGTCTTGGGTTCGATGCCCAGGTCAGGCAAAGTGTTAATGAGTTTTTCCGTCAGGAATTTCTTAATAGCAGCCTCTAGATTTCTAGCCGGTTGATGGCAATAGGCTCGCCCCCTATTACATGGGACTTAAGCATACAGGCGAAATGTGGGTGTACTAATAGGTTCATCTCTGCCTAAGCCTTCGGGGATTACAGGCGTGAAAGTATATTCAGAGAGTACATACTTTTTCTAACTACATTTTTAAGTTATGTTCATCAGCAAAATTCTGCGTATTTTCCTGGTTCACAAATCTTACCTTACGTGGCATGTGAATTCTAATAAACAGCACAGTTAAAATCAGTAAAGCGGTAACAAAAAATATATAAATTCTTATTTTTCTACTGTCTACTTTAAACGAGTATCACAGCGAGCCAGCCAGCTCTCCCGCGTGTATTAGTAAGAATAAATATTTTTGTTGTCATTTTCATTTAAAGACACGTTTTACCTAGTACTGACAAACCTTACTTAAGCTGTCAAAGAACAAAACACCTTCGAAATGTGTTTAAATATGCATAGTGCTATCACCACCGTGGGATATAACGCGAAATGAAGTGTGAATCCAAGGTTCCTACATTTTTTCTATAGTCTAACCAATCGATAAACCCTGCCTTTGATATTTTGTGTTCTGTAGATAGATATTTTTTTACCATGGCGTCGTGTCGTAATGACACAGAGGTTAAGGAACCCGCCTCTCTTGCATGCGGCTGTAGGTTCGCAACAGGGCATTGGCGAGTACCAATGTGACTTTTTCAATTTATATGTACGTTCTAAATTTATCTTGGACATCACTGACATTGGTGTGGAAAGACATTGTGAGGTAACCTGAACTTATAGTTAATATAAGTCTGAAATCGCCAGTCCGCCTTGAGCAAGCTTGATGATCAATGTTGGTCAGGCCTTCTCTATATGAGAAAAGGCCTTAGGGACATTAAAAGGCATTATAATTTATTACAATGTATCATGGCATCGTAAGTATTTAAGCTTAGAGAAAACAGATATGACTCCTAAACCTGTTTTTCCAATGACAGAGGAATAAAGAGATTTGCAAGGTTATACTGCATTCCACATCACTTTCATGCGTTTGCTTTGGTTGGGTTTATGAGAGTTGAACCTATGGCATCAAGCACTACTTACGACTGCAGTCAAAGCATTTATTAACCAACGAAAAAACGAAGGAGGTTCTCAAGTCGACGCGTATATTTTTTTTATGTAACTTTTTACAGAGTAGTCCGATTTGGATAATGCTATTTTTGTTAAATTATTTGCAGGCACTTTTGAATTGTCAATGTCAAGGAGTCGATAATAAAACGTAGGTTTCTGCGGAAATGAACGAACATGAAACTCCACGGAAGCACTTTCTCAATCAAGTTTTTCAAAGTAATCTATGCTGCTAATTAGTAGCTGGAAGTGGTAACTATGCTAGGTGACTAGATAGGTGGTTTTTCTAGTCAGTAAAAGTCTGACAGTCCCTTCCGCCCCACCCAGGGCGGAAGGAGTCATTTGATGATTTTTACCACCAAGAAAAAAAAACAAAAAAAAGGTGACTAGATAGGAAGATATTTTCAAAGACGTAGGTATAGGGGTAGTGATTTAAAAAATAAATGTGTGGCCTGAACATTTTTCTTCAGTTTAAAGAAATACCATGGCGATTGGTTGACCATTCTGAAGTTGATTTTCCTTTTGACCATAGAAGAAGCAAAGCCAATCGACTGTACTTTAGGCGCACTATAGCGCGTCAAGGGAAATTCTGAATGTTAATGCCAAGAAAGTTATAGTTTAGGCTTTTTATTTGCGTGAGTAAAGTTTAAAGTTAAAACAAACGTTCGTCTTGCAATAAAAGCTGTAATTATCTAGTTAATTCGTACTAAATATCATTGAGAAGGTGATTTGATAAACATATAATAACAAAAAATATTAAAAGAATATTTTCGCATTTTTTAACCCAAATCGTATGATTTTGGCCATTATCTTATCTTTTTTAATCGTGATATACATACATGTATTTTACTAGCAGATGATATGAATATACAGATAATCGAAATAGGTATTTAAATCGCAACGGAAAGAATTAGTAGGTAAAAATTAATCATATAAAATAGGTAAAGACGAAAAGAGCAAAGAATCTTCTTAAAATGCGGTCCACACCGCACAGAGACTAAAATTGAACTCAGAAGTACCTACCTACTGCGATGATTAAAAAAAAACAAAATCATTTATTTCAGTTAGACCATTAAATATCTTTTGAACGTCATTTATAAAAAAAAATATGACAGCCTTCAAAAATTATAAAATAAAAAAAATAACTTTAGCTTGAAAGTCGGCGGCTTTGGTTTTGTTTCTTGTTATGTATGTATTGCCACCGACTTCCAAGCTGAAGTTATTTTTTTTATTTTATAATTTTTGAAGGCGGTCATATTTTTTTGTAAAAAAGCTTTATATTTTTCACTTTTTAGTGCTTGTGTGTTAATGTTTGAAATCCTTACATAAAGCCCTTTCAAACAATACCTCACACGATATATTAAATTTTGGAAAGTGGTAGGAGGGGGGTCGACGTACCCCCTCCCCACTTCCTTCAGTCAGTCATCGACTACACGTATAAACAAAGCAATTTGTCTTGTTACGGCGGTTCTGCTGTGATTTTATAAGGAGTTCCGTTCCAAATCTCAAAAGTTCATCATCAGATCATGACAATATTCCTATGGGACCTACTCGGAACTATACTCTTTCAAACAAAAAAAGAATCATCCAAATCGATTCATAATTGGCGGAGTAATCGTAGAACAAACACACAAAAAAAAAAAACATACGCGTCGAATTGAGAACCTCCTCCTTTTTGAAGTCGGTTGAAAAAAATAACAACATGGAATATAGTTGTACAGCTTCAATTAAATGTGAAACAAGATATTTTTACCAAGCATACTATCACAATAAAAGAATAAGGTTAATATAATCCAATTGTGACAGACAACAAAACAAAATTGGCCTAGTTGAAATTTGGGATTTCCAAAGATATACAAGAAATTCATCTAAACCTTCAGATAGCTATAAGTTCTAAATAAATTAAAGTTACAGTTTGGTAGCTTAATTGAGAGCTTTTTGTAATACGATAATAGTTTGTACTTAGGTAATAATGTTGAGTTTTTCCATCAGGAATTTCTCAGTAGCAGCCTTGGAGTTTGGATTTGTGCCCGGTTGATGGCAATAGGCTTGCCCCTATTACATGGGACTAAAAACATAACTGGCGAAATGTGGGTGTACTAATGTACACCTCTGCCTAACCCTTCGGGGATTACAGGTGTGATGTTATGTTATGTGTTACTTAATAACGTACGTACTTTAACAAATCAAAAGCCTAGCAACAAACAAAAACAGAGGCTTCGCATAACTAAATGACCCACTCTACGAATAGGACTTTAAAATTAAACTGTACAACAATTAATAAACAATTATGACATCATTCAATTCACAGAACCATTTTAAACGGTTCTTAAGAAAATTCAAGTACTGAGAAAATTGGAATATTACCTTCATTTGTCCATCGGATTTTGAATTCTAATAGACGAACAACGAAAGAAACTTTTTAATAGAAGTTATTAGGTGGGCGCACCATATTGGCGGCCCACTGTTGACGTGCCATAGGACAGTCGTCCAATGTCAGGATCGGCCGCCATCAACGCACCGGTGCAGGTAATCGTGAGAAGGCTAGCATCTGACAACAAATTAGCGCTTCCATTGGCATTGACTGAAGATACCAGGGTCGATACTTTCATTATGTTGTTGACATAAGACTTTTATATTTAATGATTATTGAGTTCAAACTTTTTTAAATTGCAGAAGTAAGGCGCGTTTAAAAGTTTTACTACTTTATTTTCCTTTTTCGAACTGAGAATACTATAAACTTTTTTTTTAAACGACTAGCTCATTTATTTTTCTATTGTATTTTACATGATTCTTAAGCATTCTCTACCAGTCAACCAAAGATGGTGAAGAGAGAAGTGACATTATTAATAATTTTGTTATAGAAACTATAGTATAGGTAATAGGTACATAAAGTCCAGTCCACAATAATTTAGTCTCTCTACTACGAACTAGGCGACTGGCTTTAGCAAAGCTTACTGCGACAGTGATCACTAATGGCCAACACAAGTTGCGGTTGAAATTATGCACACATTCCATAATTAATAAGTATGATTTCTACGAATACTTTGCGTCTGACTTTATTCACTAAATCGATATAATTAGATTTAGGTTAACTAATAGTTACTTCAAAAAAATACAAATCAATTAAATAGTTTAACCACCAGAGATTAAAGTATCCGTCAAACAACTAAATTATGGTCACCCCAAACTTAGTTTTTACTAGAAAAATCGGTAAAAGCACCGAATACAAAGTGATTATAAAGCTGCAAATCCGTTGTTTAAAAAGAAATAGAAAAGTAACATTAATTTGATATACAGAGTGGTTGAACTCTAATGATCATCAGTGCCATTAAATACCTACGATGCATGTTATTATTTGTGAATTTGAGCTATATCAATATTTGTCTACTTTGTTTGCAGCAGATCAATAGATAGTCGATTTACTTTATCGCAATTCATTGTGCTGTATACATTTTAAGCTAGGCTTTACGTAAGCTGAATGCGAAATCGAAGGGTAGAATTGAGCTTTTAACATAACGTTCTTAAGCTTTACACAAATCATAAGGAGCATTTTTTTTTATTTGCGAAATCCGTATCAAATTGTGATCTTAACCGTTTACCCTAGCTAAGTATGGTGGGGGGGCATGGTTTAATTACCAGGGAGTAGGTTATTTTTTAGGTAATAAAAACATCAAATGACTCCTTCCGCCCTAGGTGGGGCGGAAGGGACTGTCAGACTTTTACTGACTAAAAAACCACGATGTTCCTTCTGTTGCCCTTTACGTTCCGGGGCCACGGTATCCTGTTAAGCAACCCCGGACCAGGGAGTAGGTAAGATGTAAGAAAAGTTAGTTTAACGGACGTTCTAGGGCAGGACTGAGTTCGGGACTCCCTCCAACCTCCCCATGGCCCTTCCAACAAATGTCAGAAGGGTGAAACGTGGGGCGGCTGCGGACATAGCACCCTTGGCTATCAAATTCAAGACTGTTGAGTTACAAGCTCGAGCAAACGAGCAGCAATGTTGCTGGTATAAGCAGCTGCATGGACGACAGTAGCCTAGCTAATTGAATGGCGTTCCTAGGGGCGCACGTATAGTCACCAGTCATAATACTTTACCGGTACTGTCGCCAGCATATCATACTATAATTTTTTGTTGTAAAATCGCTCCTATTACAACCTCATAAGAAGCCGCAGTACATTGTCCGTAGGTACTAGGTATAAGTGAAAGACTTATTATCAGAAAAATATTAACTACATTTGCAAGTAAGGAAGTCGTTGCTTGTTTAGAAATTAGTAAGAATATGGGGATCCCCAAGTTCATACTGATTTTATAACATCGTCATATTTTATGAATGACAGCATATAGGTACCTACTACCTACTCATCGTACACTTAAAGTGCTTGACAGTCGACAGTGCACAGAGTACGGCTGAACCCCGGAATCGATTGAATCACAGATTACGTCGAGTGAGCCATAAGCCTTTCAGGAACGATCGCAATCTAATATGTCAAAAATGCCTTTACTTTAATAAAAATAAAACCAGCCTGCCAACCAGTATTATTATTTGCTTGGATTTATAAATAAATTAGGTATAATGAATTGTGTCTCAATACTCGGGCTTTGAGTAATTAATTAATCTTTTTGATTTGGGCTTGGTAATGTTTTTTTTTTCCTTTATCAGTTAATCTGTAAGTATTTTTATTTTATACCCAAAATAAAAGTCTTGATTAAAAACCTTTATTTCGACTGATACCTAGTTCCCTTTTGAAACATAAATAAAAGTTGTTACAAAAAAATCTTGCAATAAAAATTGCGATTTCTTTGACGCCGGGTGTAAAATGTATCAACGTGTATATGTATAAATTGTGATGACTTTATTTACTTCACTGTTTATCAACAGGGACATAACAATAAACATGGTAACATAATTACTGCAATAATCGACGTGTCACCTAATCTGATAACAAACACATATTTCGTATTTATTCTTTTGTTTTATTTAGCAGTGACATAATTTCCAACCCAGTCAAGTTAAGTTTGCACCTCACTGGAATGCGGCGATTTACAATAATACATAATGTATTTAAATAGCTAATACTAAAGAGTAATTGATATACGTAATATTATATTAATTACTAAGGTTAAAATAACCGACACCTTTTAACAAACTTTCATTACATAGTGATACCTTTATTACATACGCGATGTGCAAACTTGATTACAGCAGGTCGTAAATGTTTCCATTTGTATTAAAAATTATCAACCTAAGGACATAATATATCCTTCCGTGACACTCTCAGCTATAAATCCCGTAACCTAATTGGTCTATTTAAATCAGTGAGTCCACACGATTGGTTCATTGACTTCAGCGAACATCACAACAAATAAAACGGCAAGTTAACATTTTAGTACTAATTAATATTATAAAAGTTGAAATATGTAAGTGCTGTGCACGCCTGTAAGTGACAAATTCACCCTAGATTTTAATTTTAATTGTTACACTACCTCAAACAATTTACTAATACGTCGAATATCCACAATAATAAATAAATAAGTTACTATAATTTTCACTTACATAGCAAAAGGAGAGGACGTACGGCACCCAAGAGAGAACGTACAAAATCACTCGATAAGCAAAGTTGTATACTGCTACAACACACTGTCTCATTTTAAACACACTTCCTTCACATTTTTAGACACAAACATTCGCGTATGACCGTGTAAGTTAAACACAAATATTACAATGGATGAATATACGGCTGAGCAGATAGTGATACCTATCTTATCTTTTCAATACGATATCAATAAAAGTTTGACGACATAACAACGAATGACGTAGGCACTAGACCTTCCAAAGTTTCATTTAGTTTTTCTCGGTCAGCTGTTATCGAGAGGTTTAAAAATAAGAATCATGACGCCAAATAAACCGATACAGGTGGCATCAACGTAAAACAGCGTTCAAAACTAACCTGTTTTGTTCTAGGGTAATATTAATTAGAAAAGACATTAATATCTGACAGCTGTGATTAGTATAATTACTCACGTGCCCTTCGACATGTATATGGACGTATTTTAAACGCTTTAAGAACTCTTGTTTCCTTAGAATAGGGTTGTGCTTTGATTGACGCAAATTTGGATGAAAAATATCTGAAGGTTGAAAGGCTGCAAGTCAAATCCCAACAAGATTTAAGCTTAATTTGAATTTTTCATTAAAAAATGGTTAATTACCGTAGAAGATTAAAATTCTATCAGAAAAACGTGAGATTTTTAGTCTTGACTTCGTGCGTGCGCGGCACCGGTATAACGCTCTCGACGTGTCAACTGTATGAATCGTCTTAAGTACGAACGCCACCTGCTACGATCCTTACATACTCCTTTCGCCTCACCTACGTTCATACATCTCGTCATACAAGCACGCCAATTACGAGTATTTATTTATATATTTATTTATTTATTAAGTACACTAACAGTGAATACATTATACATTGAGAAAGTTAAAGTACAATGTACTTGTTACAAATTATTATATCTAATGTACACACCAATTATAAGCATACATATCATTCAAAGAAAAATGTGTTAAGGACAAAACTGAGAAGAATAAAAAATAAATGACCTTTCTGAAGAACCTCATCAATAAAGTCATTGTAGGTCTTCCTAGGGTGGTAGGGCGTCCCCTTAAGCGTCGCCTTAAGTATCCCTATAATATTTGAGGAGTCCTCTCAATTACTCATAGATCATAAAAACTGGATTTTGATAAAAATGCGACCAATCTGGAGGTACCTTTTCAAATAAAAAAGACTGTTATAAATTGGTTTACAAATGTCGGTGTTCCTAAGTAAACGTCGATATAAAAAAAACATACAATCGAATTGAGAACCTCCTCCTTCGAAATTCAAAGAGATGTTAGTCTCTCTCGGTACCCTAGCTAGACACTACAAACCTAAGGCCAAGAGCAATCCTTTGTCCAAGTTTTCAGGACGGGGTCAAAAAAATATGTAAAAAAAAAATTAAACATACCTTTTAGATAGAACCGCCATGATAGATGAGGGAAGTGCCGCCGGTACTGCGCCTACGCAGCCTTCGATACGGTCATGTACGTTCATTGGATTCTTGTGTCACAGCCGATGCATATCCTAAAAATATATGTTGAAAGTTAGAATTTTTAATAATATGATAATCTTATATAATGAAAGTACCTATGAAATGATTTTTTGGGTAAATAGAATATCGAAATCACTTTTAACTTTTTTTTTATATAACCTTCGACGATGTCTACCTTTCCGATATAAGTAATGGCAAAACAAAATCAGCAGTAATCCAACAGACTGACTAGGGTAGACCCTTTAAAATTCTAGTCTAGACAACGTACAAGCAGTCAACTTTAGTTTATGTGATGGTATTTCTAGGTTTAGTATAAAATATGTGTGGTGTGGTATAAGTAAAATCAATACTAAGTGAAGGCCGATTTACAACTTAAATTGTCACTAAATACTCGTAAGTCCGAAATTAATTTTCTGAACTATTTTGAAAGTTTCGATTTGTTCAGTCATTGCTTTTCATAGTTGTACTATGGTTGTGCTTAGAAGTAAATATTTTAAAAACGGTTTGTACGAACGGGGCACAACAAGACACACCACATAGCTGTTACAATAGGGTATTCCTCCCAGCGCACCCGTTTTGAAACGCACCCGTCGAAACGCACCCAAACTATTCCTCAAAGCGCACCCGTCGGGTGCGCTTCGAATTTAAATTCAAAAAATCAAAATTTGATTCCTCAGAGCGCACCCATGACGTAACATAGAGATGAGCCATGAAAGATTCATAATAGGTAATATCGATACAATACATGTTACTACCAGGAATGCAGAAATTGACTGGAACTAGATGCTTATGCGACTTACTACTTAGCTCGATAATGGTTAAAATACAAGTTTTGAAATTGAATTATTTGTTATTGATCACAAGTATTCGTTATTAGTGACACTATATAATATTAATACCGGGGAAATAGAATTAAACGATCTTGATACTGTTTCATTTTTATTTGTCTTTAATATTAATAAAAAAATAACCATAACATAAAAATTATAGTAGCATAATAACCTTGGAAAATAAATCAACCGTCTACATACTCATTTTAACCATTATCGAGCTAGGTAGTAAGTCGCTTAACGCACCTAGTTCCAGTTAATTTCTGTATTCCTGGTAGTTTTGATTAATACACTATTAATTTACAGTTTAATTTTAAAATATCGATATTACTGAATATGTATGGTACCTCCTCTATTTCATGTTACGTCATGGGTGCGCTCTGAGGAATCAAATTTTAATATTTTGAATTTAAATTCGAAGCGCACCCGACGGGTGCGCTGTGAGGAATAGTTTGGGTGCGTTTCAAAACGGGTGCGCTGGGAGGAATACCCCGTTACAATACGCGCCACGAAAGATGAGACTTGACTCACCATGCAAACTTTATTAATTCGTAATAAATATTAGAACATTTTAAGAATTTAAATCTAATCATCGAAATATCCCTGAATAGATACACAAATTACGGATAACTATTTCTTATATTCATACCTGCACAAGCTCCCCCTAACTAACGCTTGTCAAGTCTCATTTTTCGTGGCGCGTATTGTTACTATGCATACTGTTGATTAAAGTAAGTACATAGTTTGATTATAAGTTATTGCTGAGAAACAAGTTTATTTTCAACCGACTTCAAAAAGGAGGAGGTTCTCAATTCGGCGGTATGTTTATTTTTATGTATGTTAAAACTAAAGTTATTTTTTATTTTGTAGTTTTTGAAGGCGGTTGCCTTTTTTTGGAAAAAAACTAGCGCGTCAAACAAAAAACAAACAAACAAACTCTTCAGCTTAATTATATTAGTCTTCATAATAAAATAAAACTTATGTGCACTGGAAAAGGCTCATTTTTAAATGTGAATATTTTTTTTCTGTTACTTAGATTATGTCCTACATGAACTTATCTACAATTTCTTCATCAATACTAATTGGCTTGATGACCTTTTTCGTCCATGACCTATATACAGTATTGGCAGTATTTTCTTTATATTCTTATATCATGTACTCTCGTTCAGTAAAAATACATGTATGAGACTCCTTTCAGGACAAGTTGTCTTGAATAGAGAAGCTCAGTAAACAGCGCCAACGTAGCCAAATGGATTTCAGCACTACACTACTAATTGTTCACATTGACTGCTTCTTGGTCTAGTGGTCGTAAAGCGCGACTGGTAAGCATGAGGTCATGTTCGATTCCCAGGTCAGGCAAAGTGTTATTGGGTTTTTCCAACAGCAATTTCGCAGTAGCAGATTCAGTGTCTGAATTTGTGCATGGTTGATGGCAAAGACTGCCAAAATGTGGGTGTACTAATAGATATGCCTCAGTCTAACCCATCGGGGATTACAGGCGTGATTTTATGATGACATTGTTCCAGAAATTATGCTAAATAACAGTACACATTCCACAAAGTATTACAAGGTACAAGCTTCAAAATGGCAAACAGTAATTGTTTAAAATTCAGTCTTAATTCCAAGGTATCACAACCCATACTCCAATGGCAAGTCAAGCCTAATCAATGGTGTAATAAGTCCCAGAAAGGTAATGATAATATTCTTGGATTTATTTCTGAAGGTTGCCAGCAACGTTTCCGTGTGACATGGGTGCACAATGAAGTACGGACGCTGAAATATTGGATGTTCTTGCTGAGTTATCACTGAGTAGAAGTCCTTCTGATTTATTCTGTAATTAAAGAAATAATTTATTTAATAAAATAAAACATCTGAGAAGGAGAAGGAGGAGCTCGTGGCCAAGTAATAATAGCCGCACGGGTCGATCCGTCAGGTTAAGCTACGCTTGCCGGGGTTGGTCCGTGGATGGGTGATCATCTTTACACACCGAGACTCCTCCGTGCCTCGGAAAGCACGTTAAGCTGTTGGTCCCGGGTGTCATAATTATGTGGATCTTTGACAGTCGTTACGGGTCGTCAGAAACCCTAAAATCTGACAACTAGTCTCACCAAGGGGTATCGTATTATCACCCAGTTACTGGGTTGTAGAGGTCAGATAGGCAGTCGCTCCATGTAAAATACTGGTATTCAGCTGCATCTGGTTAGATTGGAAACCAATCCCAACATAGTTGGAAAAGGCTAGGCAGATGATCATGAAAACATCTGAGAAAATATTATGTGGAAATACAGGCTCTAGTGTTGGGATAATAGTACATATATGTATGTATTATTAGCAGTAGGCCGAACTGCAGAACAAAGGAAAATCTTGTATCAAATGGTTTGTACATTAAGAAAATAAAAAGATTTCTTTTATCACAGAAATACATGCATATAACAAGACATGACATGCATGTACTTAGCAGAGATGTAAGGGATTGTTACAAATGTGCATCCGCGATAACGGATACGAAAACGGATCATTGGTGTCTAGATCTGAGAATAAAGATACGGATATCCAGCACATCACTGGTACTGAAGACAAGACAGAAGTTTGCTGGACACTGCACATAGTAACTGTGACAAGCAGGCTACTACTCAGCATAAGGCTGTAATGTGGGAGACTGCAGCACAGTACTGGTGTTTTAGTGGTCACCAAACAATTTCTACACCATTCAAAATTTTGAATAAATACCCACTGAATAAAAAACAAATGAATAAACAAAAACATAAGAAGGTAATAACAATAACTTACTGTATAAAGGACATTCTTCTTATATCTTCCAAAGTTATTAAAGTCCCAGAGGAGTTCCACACATTGAAACTAAACGAAGGTACTCCGTAACTCATATTGTAGTATATCACATATTCCACTTTATATAAACATGTTGTATCATTATCCTGATACTGAATAAAAGTGTCTTTTCTTATGTGTGTTTTGAATAAATCCATTTTATCTTGTTTTAATATCCATCCATCGCAAATTTTCTCCGATTTTTTAACAAATTCTTTAGCTGCATCTAAGAACTCTTCGTACGTAATTGTTGTGGTACACATGATTATGAATATTAATTAATTAATTCAATTTCAACTCTTCAAGTCTGTGAACAATTTTAATCATTAAGATAAAATGGTATGCAAATAATTGAATATGAACGCTGTTTATTAATACAATTTTTTTTAAATACAATTTAGATCTAATAAGCACTAAGCAATGTGTAAATAATAATAAAAAATAGTTACAGGTTATATTGACAAGATAAAAGAGAAGATGTGCACTTACTTGCGAGAATTTCCGATTGAGTTGTTTTCTCAGACGTAAACATTTACAGTTTTAGTTAAAAGTTAAATTGGAAAAAACCATCGAAGACACGTTAACACTTACTGTAATATTTATTTACACACGATTACCATCACCAAGAAAATTTCAAAGTTCTTGGTAACAGATTTATAACAAAAATGTAAACAACAACAAATCACAAAGTGACAGTAACCAGTCACACTACTGTTCTGTGACAGTTAATGACAGAAAACACTTTGACAGTTCACAAAAAAATACTAAATTCGTCCAAAAACCCATTACATCATGCTGCCACTATATTCATCGTCTGTGGTCTCATGTGCTGTCACATTCTGACAGCAAATCAAATCAAAAGATAAAATCAGTCAATGTCAATTTTTTGTATTTGACGTTTACCTCAATGCAGCGCACAGTGATTTCGTTGTTTTAATTTTTAATCAGTGTATGAAAAGTAACCAAATCTTATCAGTAAAGTGATAAAAATTATTAAACAATCCATTTGGTGCTACTATCGACTGAGTGACGACTAGTTTTATTCAGTCACAGTCAAACAATCAACGGTTCGCCACTTGTCCGGCGAGATCGTGAAATTAAGGATAATTTATTATCTCCCTGTAAGTACAGGCCCTAAACGTAGGTGACGAAGTTACTACGTATGCGGTACGTTGGCACTTAGTGGCAATTGACAGACAATTTCTTACTATATTATTTTTTCTTCACAAGTTTTTTCTTTTAACTTCTTCATCTTAACTCTAATAAATATTAATTTAAAAAGTCCCTAGCAGTGCGCTTCGGGCGATTCATAGACTCTATTGAATTGATTGATAAACTACTGCTTATTCCTGATTTTATAGTCAGATCTATTGCCAGCATAATTTGTAAAAACTTTTAAAACTATTTAAAGTTTTTGTATAAATTAAATATTGGCTCTTTAGATGGCATGTGCATTTTGATACAAGAATCATCACATCAGCCGAACAACATCCACTGTTGCACATAGGCATCTCCTAAAGATAACCACAATGTTACAAGAATATTGTACTATTAGTGTGATCGATTTAAGAGAAGGTTCTATGAAACAGAAGTAAAAAACAAAAACTAAAAAATTTTAAATTATTTTCTTGTTCATTTTCAGATTTGACTTCAGCATCAAACCATGGACACTATAAAAACCAACTGGTTCTCTGAAACATGTGAGATGTGGCCGGGCGGCACATTCTCTCTTGAAGTGAAGGAGGTCCTACATTCTGAGAAGTCTGAATACCAGGACATAAATGTGTTTGACACCACCAGCTTTGGCAAAGTGTTGGTACTTGATGGTATCATACAATGTACAGAGAAGGATGAGTTTTCATATCAGGTAATATTTAATCTCCGCATAGTATAACTGACTACCTCTTTACTCTAGTGGCCCTGAAGTTTGACCGCTAAGCTTAAGGTCTTGGGTTCAATTCCCAGGTTGGGCAAAGTGATATATTTATGTTGGTTTTTCCATTAGGAATTTCTCAGTAGCATCCTCGGAGTCTGGATTTGTGCCCAGTTGATGGCAATAGGCATGCACCCTGTTTCATGGGTTTTAAACATAACTGGTGAAATGTGGGTGTATTAATGGGTGCACCTCTGCCTTACCCTTTGGGGAATGTAGGCGTGATGTTATAGTATAAAACATAATTGCTTTCCGCCATCTGTGCCCTTATATCTTTTAAACTAAATAATTGATTTTAATGATGTATAGTTAGTATCTACATTGTATTAATGGGAAGCCGAGGCGGATCGCTGGTTACCTATCAGTCATTGTCTAATGAGATACAATATAACAAAACAGTCTATTGTTCTTAGATGAGAAAGGTACATACTTAGTCTTCTCATGTATACAATAGAGGTTACTGTTCTAGCCTGTATTTGGTTCTCTATAGAGATAGAGGTAGGTAGTACCCCCTTTAGGGTAGTACATCATAAAAATGCTTTGAGGCTTGCAGCACTTTACTCAGACTAGACCTCATAGTCACAGCCCAAAAATCCCCATCAACCCCTTATAATATCTTGAATTTTTAGGCCCAAAAACCCAACCCCTAAAAGTATGATATAATTATTACTAACTGAAACCAGATGGTCATATTTGTTAACATGTAGAAATCCCTTTTCTGAAGAATGGATGAAAAGTATTTATATAAGGATTTCATTTTTATTCTTTTTGATGTATTTCCCATGAATTGGTAGTCTGTGACAAATTGCTTTTAACAATAAAACTATCAACAAACACAAGTATTATTTTATCTATCTAGTAAAGTAAAGTAAAGTAGCAGTGTGCCGAAGCACACATCCATATATTCAGTGAGAGAGAATGATTTATGTGTTTATTTTAAAATATTTTCCAGGAAATGATCTCCTTTCTACCTTTATGCTGTCACAAAAATCCTGAGAAGGTTCTAATCGTTGGTGGGGGTGACGGTGGAGTCGCTCGAGAGGTCGCCAAACACCCACAGGTCAAGGAAATTGTCCAGGTATGTTATAAGAATGCATTTACAAACATTATAATATACAAAAACAAATTCAAATTAAAAAACATCATCATCATCTGCCTAGCCTTTTCCCAACTACGTTGGGGTCGGCTTCCAGTCTCACCGGATTCAGCTGAGTACCAGTATTTTACATGGAGCGACTGCCTATCTGACCTCCACAACCCAATAACTGGGTAACACGATACCCCTAGGTAAGACTGGTTGTCAGACTCTCAAGCTTCTGACGATTCGTAACGACTGTCACAGATCCACGAATGACAGCCGGGACCAACAGCTTAACGTGCTTTCCGAGGCACGGAATGTCAGTAATGTCTAAGAAAAAACAAAAAAAATAAATGTCAAATTAAAAAACATAACTAATTTAATACAATCTCAACCTTTTGACCTCTGCTTAAAGTATGTTTATTAAGGGTCTCATATTAAAATTTATAAGCTTCTTTAGAGCCTATTAAAAACCTAGTAACACAACAAAGGCATAGAATTAAAGCAAAGGTAATGGTAGCAACAGTGTTAGTTATAATTAGCTAACACTGTTGCCATTGCTTTAATTGTGTTTGTATAAATAATGCCTCGGACTGGACTGGACTGCCTCGTTGGTCTAGTGGTCGCAAGCGCGACTGCTGTGCATGAGGTCTTGGGTTCGATTCCCACGTCGGGCAAAATGTTAATGGGTTTTTCCATCAGGAATTTCTCAGTAGCAGCCTCGGAGTCTGGATTTGTGCCCGGTTTTTGGCAATAGGCTCGCCCCCTATTACATGGGACTAAAAACATAACTGGCGAAATGTGGGTGTACCAATGGGTACACCTCTGCCTAACCCTTCAGGGATCACAGGCGTGATGTTATGTTATGTTATGTTGTATAAATAATTATTTTAATGATAATCCATTAAGTACAATGATTATAAATATGTACAAACAAGATAATTATGTAATAGACAAATAGTTATACTATTCATATTATCATTTTTATAACAATTACCATAGTAAGCCATCAGTGTAAGGGACTACGCACACTTATTCAGCTCCATTCAACTTTTGTCCATAGAAAACGACGATTTTGTATCGCATGCGTTCAGACGCGGAAAGCTGAACGGACGCGTACGTCTCATACGAAATCGGCGTTTTCTATGGACAAGCTCAATGGAACTGAATAAGTGTGCGTAGTCCCTAATAGCCCTTATTACAAAGTAAACACCATTAACTAATTTATCAAAGATTTCCAATATAATGTGAAAGTAGCTCCGTCTGTTTGTCTGTCTGCTATGCTTCCTTAACTACGCTACTGAACCGATTTTTTTTTCGATGTAAGTTTGAACCTCAAGAAAGAACATAGGCTAGTTTTTATTCTGCGTCATCGTCTGTGTGCGCAATTACCGATATTATACGCGGACGAAGTCGCAGGATAAAGCTAGTCTTTCTACAAAAGTTTACTTAACACTTACTACAGAAGCAAATTAACTTAGCGTGTTAATATCTTAAGGCTTTTCAAACAATTTAAATCCTTATAACTATTGTTTTAGTCTCTCATTTGTATTAATAGAGATAATTATATAAGTATCAAACAGAAGGAACATTAGTCAAGGTGCCGAGACAATACGGCACTGATAACGTTCTGCTCTATAACCTCGTTATCTACGTTTAAGATAAGAACTTATCAGACCTATCAGGAAGGGGTGTCTAATAGGGAATTCAATTTGAAATTACATACATATATGATTATTATACAAGTGTCTCAATTTGAAAACACAGATCTTTTTGGGTAAAAATATAATATTGAAAATGAATTTATATCAGTAGGTAGACAAGATACCTAAAGTAAACAAATATATAAATCAATCAAAAAATTCTACTAGTATCAATCTTGCTAAAGGACCCACTGACCATGAACAAATATTAAAATAAAAAAAAAAATTAAAATATGTATTAGTTTATAGTTATTGTACTTATTTATGTATTTGTGTTTTATGGGCTTTAGTTGCCTGAAATAAAGGTTTATTATTATTATTATTAAATCCTAAAAATTACCCTCCTATGAAGCTACAATTTGGGCCGTCCGTTAAAAACGGATTTCGAGACAGAGTCGAAATAAGCTGATTTTCTACTTCTACGTGGATGAATTCGCGAGTAAAAGCTGTAAACAAAATAGGTACATAAATTGAATAAGTGATTCTAGAGTTATTATAACACTGATTGTCATTTTTTTTAATAATTCTCAGAAATAACTTAGCTTTCTATTAGCGAAAGAATTTTTAGCTTCGGACCAGCAGTTCTGTAGATTCTAACAAACAGCTCTTCAGCTTTATAATATTGGCATAGATATTATAGATATAAAATCCAAGTATAACCTCGGACGACGACACTACTACTAGTCAAAGTCAATGTCAAATCAGGAAGTTCATGTTATCTCTTGAACCATTGATAACTTAATGATCTAATGTTCTACTGCGTGAACTGGTTACCATCTAGAACTGCCTGTCAACAAACGCTGTCAGATTTTTTCCCGGCAATTTGGGATTTTAAATTCCTTCGAATAAAAATGTTTAACTGCTTTAATTTTTTTTTTCTTTTCTTTCATGTCGCTTAATAAAAAGTAGCCTATGTCCTTTGTTGGAGTTCTAACTAACCCTGAACCGAATTTCATTAAAATCGATTCAGTGGTTTAGTCGTGAAAGCGAAACAGACAGACAGAGTTACTTTCGCATTTATTGATAAAACTCAGCACAGGAAATGTCTTAATTTCCGGTGCACCATTAAAAACCATTATTATAAGCGGTATATTACCGTCAGGACAGTACCGCCATAATCGAGACATCTGGCAAAACAGTTGTTAACCCTTCAACGTTTCCATTCCAGGTAGAAATCGACGAAAAAGTCATCGAAGTATCGAAAAAATACCTCCCATTCATGGCGGTGGGTTTCGACAGTCCGAAGCTAACTCTCCACGTGGGTGACGGCTTCGAGTTCATGAAGAACCACAGCCAGGAGTTCGACGTCATCATCACTGACAGCAATGACCCAGTCGGACCAGCTGTCAACCTTTTCCAAGAGAACTACTTCTCGCTTATGAAAAGCGCGCTCAAGCCTAACGGTATTGTATGTTCCCAAGCAGGCACAATATGGAACGATATAGAATTAGTTTCGAATACTTTAAAGATTTGCAAGAATCAGTTTCCTAGCGCGTCGTACGCTTACGCATCGGTCCCAACGTACCCTTCCGGACAGATTGGCTTCGTCATGGGCTCGTTAGACAAAGATATCGTTTTCGATCAACCTCAACTCGTATTTTCGGCCGAAGACGAGAAAGCGATGAACTTAAGGTACTACAGCAGCGATATCCATAAAGCTGCCTTCGTTCTTCCTACGTTTGTGAAATATCAATTAGCTTAATGGCTTTTTGTGTAACTTGTACTTAAATGTGCATTTATTGTTAGGTTTTATTAAGCGTCTTTATCATAATCAGGGATCGTATGAACGGGTGTATATTTACCTTAACTTCAGATGTTTGCTTAATATGGAATGGATTTTTATATCGATAAAATGTCGTGATTCCAAAGTCGTGGTTTTTTTTTCAAATCAATTATTTGTAGAAGCCGTGTCCATAGTTACCTAGCGCAAAATGAACTTTAAGAACACCATTTAAGGTCGTTTCTTAGCAAAAAAGAACTTTATAAAAATATGCATCCAAATAACTGATCCCTAATTATAAGATAAGATGGCGTCGTTTCGAATTTATTGAATTTCATTTTATTCAATGCGTATATTTACTGGTATCGGTTTATTGATATTAAATCTGAGTACTTGTCATATTTATATTAAATCTTATTTTACATTAAACGTGTTTCAAATCAGTTCGTTTTGTAACATGCATGATGTTAAAATGTACAACCTGTTGGTAATATTTCCATCTTATTACTGAGAGTGTAAAGGCTAAAAGTATAAAGCACGCGATTGTACCTTCATTTTTAATAAATTAACAATTGTTTTTTTTTTATGCCACTATCTTTAGTCTATTGCAAATGTAATTTAGAGATTTAACTTGCCACAATTCATAGACAATATTGTAATTTTCACTGTCATCAAACAACTGCATTTTTTAACAACGTTTTTCAACGTTGAAAACATTTTAAAGCATAATGTTATATGTTAAAAAGTCCCGTAAACAAGTGGCCTTTAATAAAATAATAATATTATTCTACTATTGTTATAACATTAAAAATTATATTAGTATTTAAATGTTATTGTCTGAAAATTTAGATTATTTACATGTAATACTCGGCTAGAACTTTATACGTCTATTATTATTTAGCTACATTCCTTATCAATAGCCAAATTAATCAAGAATATTATTTAAACGATTTCTAGTCTTTATTACTTGTACTCTATGGTATAATAATCTATAGTGTATTTTTATATAAATGTCTTATTTGGTAAATATATTCGGGCACTCTCTTTGAGGGAGAATAAAAAATGACTATTTAAAACGTACCTACCTACGAAAAATTAAGATAACCTATAACAAAAAAACTGAAACTAATACCGGCTATTTGTGCCTAACGCTGGTTAAAAGTAAGGTTAGGTATGTATAAATCTACATCTTTACATGCAGGATAAAAAACATTTAAAAAAAAAATTTTTACTTTATATTTTTTAATTTAACTTTAAATTAACCATCTTTTTTTTACCAAATAAGACATTTAAAACACACTGTGCTGAGTAATTTGCATGCATTAGCTAGAGTTTAGAACATGCTAGATAAAAAGCTTTTGCGATGTCTGTTGACTTATCTGGTTCAAATAACAAATGTTATTGTTATGTGCAAACATTATGGTAAACATAATTATATTTTCTGGGTTCTGTGTAAAGGGAAAGTGCATGTTATTTATTATTTTTTATAAAATAGTTTTTTTTTAAACCACATTCCACGAGAATCAATTTTCTCTCATTTTACAACCCATAGAGACATGCTCTTATAATTATGTGATAAGGAGAAATATTTTTTGTAATTTCCTTTTTTTTAATAATGTAAAAAATATTTCAAAATAAAGAATACTGATATAATAAAGAAATCGTCATAAATATTTTTATACAAAGTTTTTGTATATTTTTTTATAAATGTTAAATCAGGGACAATAAATGTATTTTTATAAAAAAACGTTTATTTATTTATAACAATTACATCACTATAGTAATTTTGTAAGGTTTTGTGTCAGTCGATATTTGTTAAATATATGTATAGCGAACAACCCCGACTTCGCACGCGTTTAATCGACTTTTTCGGTGTATTCTCCATAAGAAAATATTTTATATTAGAAACCGTTTGGAGAAATTACAAACAACAAAAACGAATCAACTAAATCAGTCCTGCCGTTCTCGAAGTTTGCGGTTAGCAACACATTTAGCCATTCGAATAGACTATTACTCGTCTCTACATAGTAACATAGTATAGGTAAAACAAAGTCATTAAACAAAGCTTCCAGCGACGTTCTTTTACACTTTGATAAATTATCTAAACTGAGCAACGTATTTTAACCTTTTGAACGCCATTGTCACATATATGTGACAAACGAAATCTAACCCTGAACGCCAACGTCACAAATATATGACAAAATACACGTCGCACCATACTATGAAATAAACAATGTAATCAAGTTTTGGAATCCTTATTCTTTATCATTGTCATTTGACAGAAAAAGAGGCATGGCGTCAGGGGTACGGCGATACGTTTATACTCTGGCGTTCAAAAGGTTAATGCGGTTTTCATCAATAGATAGAGTGATTCAAGAGGAAAGTTTATACATAGGTATAATTAGCTTCCGTGCGAAGCCGGGGAGCGTCGCTAGTAAACAATAACTTCAGCCGCGGGAGTTCCGGCCACCGTAGGCGCGGGCTTGCGCACGGCGAGTAATGTGTAGCTGCCCGATTGTATTACAAACACTACAACTAATAGTGCTTTAGGCCGCCACCTCCACCGCGGCAGTGTATGCGTCGCTAGTAAACAATAACTTCAGTTCTGTTTAACTTTGACCCTACTTTTTCGTGAACAACAACAACAGTTTACAATACTCAGAATCAATAAAACGAAGGCGATAACAACTACATACTCAATAGACATAAACAACAGAAGCTGCGACTTGCGCATGAGACGTCCTTGTGATGATATGTCGAGATGTCCGTAGCGAGCCGTGTGTTCTATGTAGTGTATGGCCGTGTCCATCGGCGGTAGGGGGCGCTCCCACCACTGTTTGCTGAAGGCTTTAGCGCGGGCTCGCATTCTGTAACATCAAAATGATTTTGATTAAGAAAATGTGGCATTCTGGGTGATTAAAACAAAAACAAAGAATAATCTTGATTATTATATAATGTTATCTTGGCACATACAAATAAGAGCAACGATAGAAATTGTTTATATTGCATTATATAGCAAAAAAAAGCTTTTTTACAAAAAATATGACCGCCTTCAAAAACTACAAAATAAAAAATAACTTTAGCTTGGAAGTCGGTGGCAATACCTACATAACAAGAAACAAAACCAAAGCCGCCGACTTTCATCACATTTTATTTTACACTTTTTAGTGCTTGTGTGTTAATGTTTGAAATCCTTACATAAAGCCCTTTCAAACAATACCTCACACGATATATTTAATTTTGGAAAGTGGTAGGAGGGGGGTTGACGTACCCCCTCCCTACTTCCTTCAGTCAGTCATCGACTACACGTATAAACAAAGCAATTTCTCTTGTTACGGCGGTTCTGCTGTGAATTTTTAAGGAGTTCCGTTCCATATCTCCAAAGTTCATCATCAGATCATGACAATATTCCTATGGGACCTATTCCGAACTATACTCTTTCAAACAAAAAAAGAATCATCCAAATCGATTCATAATTGGCGGAGTAATCGTAGAACAAATATACAAAAAAAAAAAAAAAAACATACGCGTCGAATTGAGAACCTCCTCCTTTTTGAAGTCGGTTGAAAAAAGAAGATTGTCAATTCTAACGTTGCATCACGTTGCCGTTGCGCGTCGTTGGCGCTAGTGGCGAGAACATATCTAGTCGCGCATTGAGAACACCTGTATCTAGCCTATGAATTTTAATTCTGGAACGGTAATAGAATATTTCTGGAAATGGAAGCTAATAAATGACTCGGTTTCTTCTCTTCTCCTCTTCTCTGAAGCTGTTTCATTTCCATGTTCAGGTGGTCACTTCCTTGCCTAAAATAACTACCTGGTGTAGGTGATAATTAAGAACATATTCTAGCACATAACATTCTCATACTTACGTTGGCGTTAAAACCTTCAGAAGTGCTTCATACAGCCTCGCCTCATCAACATCGTAGATCGCCAACGCCTCAGCGATTCCGGCACGTTTAGCGTACGCAGCATTCCCAGGCTGGTCGCCCAGGACTGGGATTACTAGTGAAGGTACTCCTGCCGCGACCGCCTCCGTCAGGCTTAGGAGACCGCCGTGGGTTATGAATGCCACGCAGTTCGGGTGATCTGGAAGTTGAGATAGTGGGTAAAAAATCAAAGTTGAAGCAAGTTGGTGGTTCAACTAATATTATAAATCTGAAGACTTTATTTGTTTGTATGCAACTAATTGTTAAAATTGAAAGTTTTGCCCGTTTATCGAGGTAGGTTATGGGCTACACGTTGCGAGTCACGGAGTGGAGCAACAACCAAGGACATAATATACAACGTAGGTGAAATCGCGGAGTAAGGCTAGTATTTATTTTATTAAAAAGGTAAGGTGCGACTGTTTTTTTTTATTCGTTACCTTTATTACTCTCTGGATATACATAGATACCTACTAAGTAGGTGCCCAATATCAACGGCAACTTTAGTAATGCATGATGTGCTTGCCTGTAAGAGATTGGTACACTAGTCTATAAGTATATTGGATGTATCTCATATCTTTGTGTCAGTGTATTCAATAGTTGGCGAGCTAAATAAATAAAACAAAAAAAAATACTGGTCCATAATTCCTAGAGAGCGACAAAGTTTTAAAAAAATAGATTGCTGGTGTGTAGTCGCTGACGAATGTGTTACATAAAGTGATTGTCGATATATTTTTCTCTTCATACGCGAACGCAGCATTTTATCTACATGTATGACAATGGGACTTCATAAACAAACAAGGACAGTCATTTTAAATAAAGTAAGTAGGTACTAACTAATACAAATCATTTATTTTATGTAACAATCTATTCCAATTCACGGCCATCTCATATTGCAATGTGAAATTACCGTGAATTGCATGGGTTTATGCACGGGAGCCAGAATTCATTTAATGATTAGGCTGAACTACGAAAACCACCCTTATATATATGTCTTAGAGGCGCTGTCTATAAATTAAATTATTAAGTAGTGTCCATTTTTACAAAGTCTAGGCGGCACCTGAATGCAATGCTTAAATATTAAAGTTACCTGACGATAAAAAAAATACTCAAATAAAAAAGACCTATCTATCAAATGAAGAATTTAAATCGTTGATTAAAGATATCACTTAATATTAGACATTACCTAAAACTAACTAGGCGTTGCATAACTTTAGGTTTGTAGTAAATACTTACGAAGTAGATCGTACTGAGGCAACCATTTTAACACAAGAACGTTATCTGGCAACCCAGTGATGTCTTCCGTTTCCCATTTCCAAATGATTCGCTGCGGTAAACGCGCGAACACTTTCAATATGGCTTCCAAACGTTTTGGCGGCAAAGATGAGCCGCGAATTAAAGATCCAAAGCTGAAGAGAATCACTCCATGCTTAGATTCTGCTACCCATCGCTCGAGGTCCTATGTGAAGAACAGGAAATTAGTAATTTAGGGTTAGGCCAAAAGAACAAAAGTAAACCAGTCGCGTAAATTACTGAAACTGTCGACTCATTTTGCGTCGGCTTGTGGCACAAGCAGGACTTTTTCAAAAAGAAATGGGGGAGTGAGGGATTTACTATCCTAGACCATCTACTCTGCGAAAGAGGGTAGGAAGCACTTTTTAATATATGAGGTTCTTATCGGATAAACGAATTTACCTGTACGTGGATTTCTATCGTAATTATATGAAATGCTTCGTCCGAAGAGATTAGTGTTACCTACCACTAGCACCTAAACGGTACCTACTACATTTTAATCAATAATAGGTATGTAAAATAATTATATATTTTACTGATCTTGAGAACGATGCACAAATATAATTAATTCTTATACCTAATATTTCACATTTTTTTTTTGTAGGTAAACAAAAAAAATTTTGTACTTAATGAGAATTGAACCCAGTATCTTTCTTCGCAACCTCACTTGTCTTCTACAGAGTGTTATTCATGCAGTATTTGGTATGAATAGGTTGCACATGTCCTTTTGTTCTACAAATTAGCTCTCAAAGGTTAACGTTCGTACATAAAACTGCTAAGTGATTTACTTTGAAAAGTAAGTATTGATTTTGAATTGTTGTTTAAAAGATTCTTGTTCACAGCTCGTTAAATCGTACAATACCTAAAATAGCATATCAACTAGCCTCTGCTTGCGACTTCGTCTGTAAAAACTTCAGGATTAACCTAAAGTCCTAAATTATAGCACGGGAAATAAAAAGGGGATAAAAGTTATTAAAATTAAATAGTGAAGATTAACACGTGTGCTTACAAACTTTCGCGTTTAATAGTAATAGTATATGTATGTTTATTCACCTCGGGTAGGGACTGCGCAGTCTTGTTGTGGAGATGAATCCCTCCCACTTCCACCACAGATGGCGGCAACACCCTTACTCCATTCAGAGTGTAATGAGTATTGACGAGCACAACACTGGCATTCCTCGCCAATTCTTCAAGCGGCGGCAGTTTGCGACCTAGCCTCTTCTCCACAACGTTCTGCTCGTTCCTAGTCGCATATCTATGCCAATACTTATAGAAGTTTATGCTAAAAGCATTCTCGAGCTTCTCTAGGAAAGACATCTCGTCATTAAAAGGCACCAACATAGAGGGATAGACAGCTGGGTTGTCGTCAGCCCCGAACCTCGCAGGCGTCCACGGCATCAAGGCACAAGACAACATAGCAACTGATGGCGCTGCATAGTTATGCACTATACCCATCATGCAGTCAGTATGAAAATGTTCCACTAATATCACATCGTAAACACCCTCAGCTTTAACAAACTCTTCAAATACGTCAGAATACAAAATCTTTTCGCACAGTTTGAGATTAAAGTCCATAAGATCGGAGGCTAAAGAAAATTGTGCGTTAAATTTTCTGGCGAAAAATGTGGGGTCGTCGTAATCTTGTAGATTCACTACTTCTATGTTCAATGGTGCTAGACCTACCAAGCTGACATCGCGACGATTCGCATGAGGCGTCGCTGACGGGAAGAAGGAAACCACAGTGACGTGGTGACCTCGACGCGCTAACTCGTCCAGTACTGGCTCGAACACCATATGATGGCTCTTTCCCGGATATGGAAGAAGTGCTAGTACGTTGAACCCTTGACAAGCGCCCGTGAATATCATAAACACGATAGGAAGTAGCATCTTGTTTGTTTTCGCGCACGTCTGTACACAAAGATAGCCGATAGCCAACTGCAGTAAACCATAGGTACCTATCTATATGCAATTCATGCATCTCTACACATCTATTATTGGATAGCTAAGAGTCGGACGACAGAAGATAATATACCACACAACTAGGTAATTACAGTGAACGAAGTCTGTGCGTCATGTTACGGTTATTATGGAATCAAGCGTGACTATCATGAAAGTAGGAAAGCTGAGTTGGTCTTCCACCTGATTCCTTCAAGGTGAAGGGAAATTCAGTCTTCAAAATTGGAAATGTAAAAATACTTTGGACTATGCCCACAAGGGCGAGATAAGAGTTTATAGGTTGAGTCCCTATTTAGTGTGAGTTAAAACAAAAGTTATTTTGTGAGTCGCGAAGTTTACGCTTTATTCTTTTTCATACTAAAGACGTGTTTGAGCCACACGGCGGCTCAAAAAAATAACCTGCCAGTTTCATTGATGTAAATTGCGCCACTCAAAAAACACTGCTCAAATAAATTACATTCTGTTGTGACACATTTATTGATATAAAATAGGTATCATATTGTCATCTCAATAATTAATTACCATTGCTATGTATCTCTTTAGGTACAAAACTTATTGTTTGCGATATCTATGTAGCACCGTAGCAGCTAATTATTTATTATGTGCTCGAAGGGTCAGCGCAAACAACAGCAATTTTCTCGTACAGTTCTGATCTCTTAATTGATAATAAACATTAAATACGTCACAAATAGAGTTGAAAATTGAGTGCAAGATGTAACCCCGCGCTGCTTTTTAATATCTTGCACGTAATTAAGCAATTTTCAATTCTTTTTACGATGTTTTTTAGTTCATTATCAGTTAATGAAAACTGCATAAACACTGCTCTGTCTAGCATTGGTACTACAAGCAAGCTGCTACATAAGGGGCTATCCAGAAATTACGTTACGCGTTATGGGAAGGGGAGGGGTTAACAAAGTATGAGATTGTGTAACAAGGTGTCGGAGGTAAGTTTAAAGTATTGCAACAAGAAACCATAAACTGTAAAACGAAAATCATAAAAATATGACTTTACAAAAACTTAAATAAAAACAATTTTGGAACTCCTGTATTACGCACACATATAACATCACGCCTGCAATCCCCGAAAGGTTAGGCAGAGATATATCTGTTACTACACCCACATTTCGCCAGTTATGTTTAAGTCCCATGTAGGAGGCGAGCCTAATGCCATCAACCGGGCACAAATCCAGACTACGAGGCTGCTTCTGAAATCCCAATAACACTTTGCCCGATCTGCAGTCGCGCTTTGCTTGCAACCACTAGACCAACGTCGCAGGAGTATAAAATAACTGTTGAAAATGTATTGAAAGTTTTAGACTATATATAAATAGTTGTTGAATTTGGCCCTAACAGTGAAATAAATAAAGAAATTTAACAAAATAATAATCCATTTATTTCAATCGCTAATACTTCCATCGTCTTTCTTAAACTTTCTTTGTTGTTCTGCCTCTTGGATCGCTGAGAAAACCGCGCCAGCTTTCACCTTTTTCAATATCCTTTTGTCGTGGAAGGGATGAACGTGCGCTGATATCCTGAAATTAATTAACATCTTTAAAAATCATCCACACATAAGGCCGGCCTAACATTTGTAAGTTGCTTCCGTAAATTTTATAAAAGTAACTACTTTTAGTTACTTTTATAAAGTTTAGCCTAAGTTACTTATAACATCAGTTATTTTCTGCTGAAACAAACATAACATAACATCACGCTTGTAATCCCCCAAGGGTTAGGCAGAGGTGTACCCATTAGTACACCCACATTTCGCCAGTTATGTTTTTAGTCCCATGTAATAGGGGGCGAGCCTATTGCCATCAACCGGGCACAAATCCAGACTCCGAGGCTGCTAATGAGAAGCTCTTGATGGAAAAACCCAATAATACTTTGCCCGACCTGGGAATCGAACCCAAGACCTCATGCACCGCAGCCGCGCTTGCGACCACTAGACCAACGAGGCAGTCAAGTGCTGAAAGTTCCGTCAAAATCGGCTCAGCCGTTGTGGAGATTTGCCGGAACTAACAGGAAGGGAGAAATAATTTTAATAACATTCATTTGCCTTTAGTAAAAAGCTGTTACATTACAGTCACTTATTTTTATTTTATTATAAAAACTTTATTTACAGAAACGCAATTGAGTTTATTTACGGATGTCGGTTATTTTAAAATAAGATATATTATAATAGGGAGTATTGTATTTAATGTTTAGCTTTTATACAAGTTTTAAACATTAAAACTTATTGTCATATAAAACAACCCGTTAATTGCGGGCGAACATTCGCTTCGCCAAGTCCGTAGTGCAGCTGGCTACACAATTCGTGTGTTCGCCGTAGAAAAACGCACACGGTTGTATGTGCCGCACTTCGTAGAAACACAACGGGTGTGTTTCCCCGCACTCAATGGGTTAACCTTTTGAACGCCAGAGTATAAACGTATCGCCGTACCCCTGCCGGCCACTTTTTCTGTCAAATGACCTTCATAAAAAATAGGGATTCCAAAACTTGATTAATGCGTGTATTTTGTCATATATTTGTGACGTTGGCTTTCAGGTTAAGATTTCGTTTGTCACATATATGTGACAAAATGTTATAGGGTTTTTCCATCAAGAATTTCTCAGTAGCAGCCTCGGAGTCTGGATTTGTGCCCGGTTGATGGCAATAGGCTCGCTCCCTATTTCATGGGACTAAAAACATAACTGGCGAAATGTGGGTGTACTAATGAGTACACCTCTGCCTAACCCTTCGGAGATTACAGGCGTGATGTTATGTTATTATTAAGTATATATTGATAGCTTACCTCTGCACAACGACATCATCTCTAGTAAAGACATGCGCGGGACACTTGACATTGTTCAAATAGTCCACACACCGCCACTGCCGCGTGCTGTTCCTGTTCGTATGCTTCAGATAGTACACGTAGCGGTTCAGGATCATCTGTAGCGAGCCTTGGTTTGATACTGTGAACTGCATCACACTTACATCTGAAAATGTTTCTTTGTTATTTCTTGTATCAATACGAAATTGGAAGACCAGAATATGTGGGGTTGGTAGGCCTCTACAAAGTCATCCGATGATTTGGTGAGAGTCGTCGAAAGTCGCTGGACGTGAACGGAGCAAGACCGGTTTAATTGAAAAACCTTAAGGACCTAACCTACCTAGCGTTTAGGTTCAAAATATCTCTTTCCCAAAATGTCCCTTGGTTTCAAATAGTCCTTTTTTCGAAATGTTCCTTTCCCATTCTGAACCTGAACGCTACCTAGACCTACCCAAGCGGTAGGTGTATTTAAGTTGATATGATAAGACTGGAACAGTGGAAAGCAACAGAATTAGGTATAAGACACTCTTCAACCAATAATTCCAAGACATAACTTATCTAAAGAAACACTTTATTTTAGCCTGGTAAATCTGCTTAATTTTCAATTAACTGAAAAATTTAATTTTTAGTTGCTTTGAAATCAAAAATTAATTAATCAATTGAGTTGGCACTTTACGTCAGTTTACTTTTGCCATACAAAATCTATAGGAAATCGCGTTTTGACAACTCATAAAAAGTATTTCAATTGATTGGTGGATACAAGTACTTAATTAGTTGAATTAATATAGCCCAACGTATCTTGGCGGTCCTGAAGTTAGCTGTTGGACTGCGCAATTAATGTTTTAGAAACGAAATTATCTACTGCGCAGCTAATCAGCTAACTTCAATACCGCCAAAAGGGGTCGGCTGTTTACTATAATTAGCGCTATAAGGTGTATTAATGCATCAATTTGTATGTTAGTGTATGAACAAAATTATTATGGGTAACTTATAGAAGGATCTGAATTATAGTGGAACTGACTAGAGTTATCAGCAGAGTTCTTGCCGTCATTTTTTTCAGAGACTGTCGAGATCTGGACTGGCGTGTCATCGTCTTCATGTTCTTCTTGTTCTTCCTCGTAGTTGTCGTCTATAGTTGTCGTGCTCAATATCCTGGGGCCATCGTCAGCTTCTTCTCTAATAAAGAAAATGTATGTTATTTTTTTTAATACTCCTCTAACCGACCTGTATACTAATTCGTATTATAAAGAGTTTGTTAAATGTGCTAAAGTAATCAAAGACGTGCGCGGGTGTATACGCGGGGTATAGCTAGTATCGTACTCAATATCTATTTTGTGGTTTGTGTGGGAGCTCAGAAGCTGCTTAGTTAAAGGATTAAACTACATATGTTATTAAAAATTTGGTGGCAATGTTAAGTTAATCTCTGTGAACTGAAAATTTATGTTACAGAAAGGTTTCTATAATATTTTCAACACACCACAGACTAGTTCTGTTTCCAGATGCTCCCAATGCTCAACGCAAAAGGTCATGTAAAGAATATTACCCATATTAGTCAAAACTTACACAATAATATTGGTCATGTTGTATTTACTTTCATCATCATGGTCTTTGGTTATTTCAAAGTAGCTTATCTCCTCATCAAGACTCTCCATATTGCAGTCCGTTTCATTGTCATTTTGAGGTAGTTCTGGGTTCATTGTATCTGTTATTTTCTGCAATACAATATGGTTAATTATCATCAACATTATAACATCAATCGATAGATGCCCACTGCTGGGCATAGCTCCTCCAAGGTTATCCAAGCGAACCGGTCCTGCGCTGTTCGCGCTAAGCGACCTACTGTGACACTTTAATTAAAACTAATATTATCCTGCAGAAAAATGTCCGAATATGGTTCATTACATGGTCTTAAATTTAATAAATAGTCTCATCACATTCTGCAACATGGGGCGTGCAAATATTAGGTACACAAGAGAAAAAAAAATATTACATTAGCATTTGATTAGTAATTCCAAATTAATATAGCATGTCAGTAAAAAAATAAACCCAGATTAATGTCAAAATAATATTCAATGCCAAACTACCTATATAAGAGATTACAATTAAATTAGGATGTCAAAGTATCACTCAAAAGGTCATTATTTATTTTGTTTAGTTTTATGAGCAGTATGCGGTTGTTTTACTGCTCGCATAATTAAGAAGTAAAGTAACAATAGTAGTAATTCCTGCTCTCAACGGTCAAAATGAAAAAGTTTCAAAGCTGAATGAATAGTTTGACAGGTAACAATACACCCTAAAATATGTCTAGTAAAAATTCAAAGTACCTCATACCTCTTACCTATACCATACCTCAAGCTATTTGCCTGAGCTATACGGTTAATGGACACATACATATATAAACTGCAGTTTGAAGGCTCCAGGGACTCCTTGCAGCAAAATCAACACACCATAGATAAAGAACTCATTCTCATAAAAGTAGTCATACAAAACCATAAATACAAAAAGTTTTCATACCATATCTTCAAGGCCTTTTATATGTAGTTCTTTGCCAGCTTCCAAAAGTTCATTTAAATTATCTATAGAGACTAATACTTCTCCTGTGTATATGTACTCCAATAGGGAGCATAGAGTAGTGTATGATATTTTCTGAAAAATAAAGTTATTTGTTTACATGGTTTTAAAGACTTATCATATTTTCTTTCTGCTTTTTTTTTCAAGGAAAATATTAAATAATGATGTTTTCAATACAAATTCTTATTTTTGATTCAGAAATTCTCAAACCTTTGAAATTTTTAATTACATTTCATCCCTAATGTAATTGTTTTAGTCTTGCGCTTAAGCTTGTATAATTTTGTAAGGCTAGCTGCACCAAATTTTACTTTTAGCCCAGATTAGGCACACTACATAGTAACTAAACGAAAAAGTTGAATGTATATTGAATGATAATAAAAATATGATTACACAACTATGTTTAGTCAGTAACATCACACCTGTCATCCCCAAAGGGTCAGGCAGAGGTACCCATTAATACACCTACATTTTGCCAGTTATGTTTAAATCCCATGTAACAGGGAGCAATCCTATTGCCATCAACTCAAATCCAGACCATGAGGCTGCTTCTGACAAATTCTTGATGGGAAAATTAAATAACACTTTGCCCGGCCAGGAAATCGAACCAAAGACCTCATGCTCATGCTTTGCAACCACTAGACCATCGAGGCAGTAGTCAGCAGGCAATGTTTAGTCAGCATGTTGTCAATTTTAATTAACATAACAATATCAATAGCAATAGTAAGTTACTGATTCTGTCAACTTGCTTTAACTCATATTTGAGGATTGAATGTTGGGACTTTCCCAAGGAATACGGCACCACCCAGCTGACAAAACAGCACAGGCTGTTATGGTAATAAATAAGAGAGAATTACGACCAGTAGACTTCTTTTGATTCATGATTAATAGATCACTTACATTGAGAAATATAACGGGATGCGGGCACTCAGCGGTAGATATTAGTTCCTTGAGAAAAGGGCTTGCCAGTGCTATAATAACTTGATGGACCTTTACTAGGTGGCCGTCTGCAGCGAGAGTCATGTCCACAAACTCACCATTCTACAAAAAATATATATATAAAATGTTGAAAATACGTTCACAATCGTCTTCTGTTTCATGTTTATAAATATTACCTGTTGCAAATTGCTTAATCCATGACATATATTATTCTTGTGTGCATTCCACAATAAAGAATATTGTGACTGAGCCATCGCACTAACGTTAAGCTTGTTGTTTTGTAATTAATTTTTGTATTTATTTACAATTTGTTGTTCTATGAACGACGCTTCAACGCTTCTCAAATCTCAATACTATAGTAGAATTTGACATTTATGAAATAGAAAGGGATAGAAAAAATTTAAATTCTTCACCAAATCGTGACAAAGAACGAGACAAGAGATCAAACTTAATGCTATAAAATCATAAAAATAGCTTTGTAACGAGATGTCAAATGATAGTCAGCGCGGTGACTGTCTCTTCAAAATCGACTAAATCGCCGGAAATCTTTATGATTTCATTTTGTCCTATTGGCTATGCTATAGACCAGCTGTTTTTGACAACAAAGGGAACAAAAATGATTTCTTTTAGGTTATGTTTTGTGGTTAGCGGAACAAAATAAGCAAACTAAAATTATCTATTTTGATGTGATACACACAATCCAACTGAAAATCAGATATTATCCACCACATGTAACAGATATTTAAGACAACATGGCGTTAATGAAATCCAAAGAGATCCCCGATGACGGTGTGGCTTTAGATGAACTCGAAGCTACCGAATACGTCTGGAATATTGTTTCAGACTGGGATTCGCTTTCTGACACGTAAGTTTAAAAAAATAACAGAAAACCTGTCTGGAATGATATATGCTACGATATAATTTACCTAATCTCGTAAGTTCATTCAATCTGGCGCTCAATTTTTGGCAAGTACCGGTACCTACTAAAGTATTGATAGTCGCACCCTATTAATAAATACAAATGGTATATTAAAGCTGAAGAGTTTGTGTGAACGCGCCAATCTTAAGAACTACTAGTCCCATTTGAAAAATCTTACTGCATTTTTAAACTTCCTCGATAAAAAAAAAATAGAAATGAATAGCCATTCATTTCTATTTTTTTTTTATCGAGGAAGTTTATCGGCTATATAAAATCACGCTGCGACCCATGGAAGTGAAGCACTAAAACATCCTAATGTAAACACCCAATGTTTATTTCAGCTGGGCCTTAAAATATGCTCCAGCAGTTCTCGGAGGCATCAATGCCATTTGCGGTATCATGATAAACAGGCATTATAGAAATAAGTTAAAACTGGGACCGTACGGATTCTATGCATCTGTCATTCCTATCTCGGTTATGCCTGGAATCTTGACCGCTTTATTTCATCGACATGTAAGTATTGCATGTAACAATTACTAATCTCAATTTTTTGTTATTAATTTGATAATTTGTGTTAGTTTTAGTAATTTATTTGTTAATGTATTGTCATTTTTGTAGCTTCATCTTGTTTCTCAAAAAAACATTATTTATAGCAAATAATGGAGATATGTAAACATATTGAGATTAATATTTGTCATACAGATATTGTAGAAAAGAAGACCATTTTTGACTTTAAATATCATAGTTAAATCATTTATTTCAATTATATAAGTCACTTTCAACAGCAACATTTACCAATAAGTTCTTCTAATTCCTCACACAATCATTACAAAAATATATGTGGGGTAAGAACAAATTTTCAGAAATAATGATTTATGAAAATATTGTATCCTCCAAACTTGTTCTAAAACAACAAACTCATAACATTGATACTTCTATCAAACCACTCCTAAACCCACTTAAAATAATGATTGGCTGTCACACTCAAAAGTTGTACCTTTTCAGCTAATTTCAACCGACTTGCTTCTGATGAAGAGTCAGTCATGTCCATTATGCTATGAAGTCAGGTCTGCAGTCATACAGACTTCTCTCGGTATTGCATATCCTATGGTGCTGGCCCCAACATCATCTTTGATGGTAATCAAACAATACTTTATTTGTAGATTCTATAGTAATTATTAAAAATAGTATTTCTGCATTTTAAATTTTAAAATTGGCCAGTATTGAACATTTCTATGCTTGTTAGAAGTTGATGAGGAATAAGATTTTAAAAAAATGGCCTGTATTGCTTTGAGAAAAGGTTGGTACGGCCATGCCGCTTTTATTTGCTCGACTTGGCAGGGGCAATGCAGTGCCCCCTGACAAAAAATTTACTTTATCTTATTTCTGGTATACTGTATTGTTCAACAGAACTGTCTTAAGAATATTGCAATAAATCTTCCTTTGTATTAAAAAAAAAACATCAAGGTTTTATACAGCATTGTGCATAAAAAACTTGACACATGACATGTAAGATTTGATTAAGTTATTAGAACCACTTTTCATCTCCACAACCAGGCAAGCTCTGTGACATCATTATATTCTTTTGTCATGCAAATAGCACATCAACGCAAAATTTCAGCTCAATAAAACATTGGGCAGTGGCTTAAATTTTACTTTTAAGATTTGATCAGCCACTGACACCAGGACAGGTGAAAGTAAATAAAAGCTTGTAAAATAATCTTTTTTGTTTCAGTTTGCACACAGATACGCAACCTTTAGAGTGCCAGACCTTAAAGAAGGCCCAAAGGTTTTATTAAATTTCGTAAGGAAACTGACGAGACCCTTCAGCAATTCATTAACGTTTATGATTGTAGCCCAAGTGATTGCCTCATCCATTTTCACATACTACGAAATGACCAACAATTTAACTATAAGAGGAAAGATTATGGAGATTGAAGCAAATCTTGATAAAAAAAAACAACATTGAATGCTTGTATGTAGATAAATGTAGATGTGTTTTGTAAATAGTTAATTTTATAATTAAAATGTTAATGTTTAATTACGTTATTTTACTATTAAAAAAAAAAAAACTGTATACAAAGCACAGGTTTTCGTACTCGTCAAATTGAAGGATATAAATAGGCGAGTGATTCTTAAGACAAATCAATAATTAGTTGGGGATTTTCGAATTCGAGGTAGCCATATTGCCGCTGGGTTTAGGCAGATGATACAACCCACACGACTAGTGATATAGACGCGCGACACTGCCTATGCAACAGGGCGATTCTGTTTTTTAAAACAGGTGTATTCTGAAATACTGTACAAATAAAAAAAAAAAATATGATTGACCAAGTGTCGAACTTTTAAAAAATTATTAATGTATTTCATGGAAACCTGCAATTTGTCGAGGATTCAATACAGATACTGAATATATGGTACAGATTGCTACAGAGGATCTTTTTTGGACTATAAAAAATAAAAATCATATATATCTTCAAAGTTAAGTAATCTATATTATTATTTAATCATATTTGAGAAATACAAAAAACTGACAACAAACTATGCACACACTGTTACCAGATATTGTACAATTCTAGGTATGAACACATGCAAGACTGTTCCTGCGCCTTTACCATTCAGAACACAACTAAAATAAACTATGCAAAACCTTTTAATAAAAAATATCCCTAACCGTACAAACCTGACTATAGATATGCCTCATACGAACATTTTAGGACTACCTATCATTTCTGTGTGAGTGAGTGAGATAACTACATCTTGTATGGTCTCACTCACTTACAAAGTACAACTGTTCCGAATGGCGCAAATTCCGTACAAAATCGTTCCTTAATGCTAGATCGTTTGCGAAATTACTTATTGTGGCGTCTATACGTAGATATCATCCCTTTCAAGATGACTTTTGGCTAGCTCCAGAATATTTAATGCACTATCAATTTGATTTGAGTACTAAGTATGAGCCTAAACCAACGTAATTTGGTGAGTTGTGAGTCGCGTAATATACGCTGTTATTTTTTTCATACAAAAGTCCTGTCAGTCGTAGTCAAAATTACTTTTTAACTGTCAAGGAGTTGGTCAGTTACTTTTAAAGTCCTGTTTGTGCCATACGGCGGCGCAAAATTAGTTGTCAGTTTCAATCCGTTGACTGTGGGAAAACACACCTGTTGTGTTTCTACTAAAAACGCAACGTATGCGTTTTCCTGCGGCCGACACACCAAGTGCGTAGCCAGCCGCGCTTCGGGTTTAGCGTAGCGAATGTTCGCCCGCAGTCAACGTGCAAATTATACGACTCACAGCTTACAAACTGGAGTTCATTTAGACTCACCCTTAATTGAGACTTCGAGTTGTTATTAACAATATCGACAAATCTTGAAACCAACTCTTTTTTTACCATTTTCGAGTAATAACTAATCACACTGATTTTTTAAGAACTTCTTAGAGTGCACCAGACCGCGTTCGATCGATGTCGAACGTGGCCACAACATTTTAAACTTAGTAAATTTCTGAATTTGACACTTTATATCAATACCTCAAGTAAAAAGACGTACACAAGCTATCTACATAAGATTCAAATTTCAAAAATGACACACTAAAAGTGGCTCCGACATATCAAATAGTTTACAATTCATGTAGGGCTTTACATCGTGTTGTTATAGTATTTTTTTAAATGACAAGATAAAAAATGTAACATCTTGCGGGCAGCGCGCGACTGAGCTCAAATTTTCAACGTCTCACTTGCGGAGGGCGTACATCTTATCTACACCTTTTTACTTGGAATATCATCGTCTCATATTCTTAAATCCCAAATAAGTTGGCTTATACAAAATAAGTCAAGACGTTCTGACAATCGAACGCGGTCAGAAAGCATAGCACGAGCGCGCGGAATAAGCTTAACATAAATTCGATCGATTTATACATTCGAAATACATACCCATTTCGCACATATTAGGCATAGTTTGAGGGCTTTATCCATATGAATGGGATCACCTATCAATTATCATTCTAAATCGATAAAAAACCACATCAAAATCTGTCCGTACATTTAGTAGCTACGGGCACTTTAAACTCTCTTTTCGAAAATCGAATTAAATACATCCACATCAACGCGCTCATGCTAAGGTTTCTGGTAGCACCCTTACACCATCACCACTCTACCAGTCACAACTTCAATAAACACAAGGAACACAAAAATTAATACTACACTGTAAAACAAAGCAAACGGAAATATATTCAATCAAAACAACAATAGTTAATACCCCCCTAAATTGACGTGCAGACGTTAGTGAATAAAATGGTGGGGCCGAAGGGAGCCAGAAGTCTTACAAATTCAAAATAAAACTACAATTCTAGCTAGAAATGGGCTTAAAAATATATTGATATACGTGTATATATTTAAAGTTACTCATATTGCTGCAAGTATATATGTATTAGTCTGTTTATCTAAGCACATACAGTGATATAGCAGAAATGGAAAATTTTCAAAAACATGTGCAGGACTTTTCTTTAAGCTCTCTACCAACGTCAGACATTTGTAGGACCGATTATTATCGGATGATTATTTCATAGTTTCATAGGACCGATTTTCTGTAGGATGTCTGCGTTGGTATATTGTAATTCATATGTTCCATTTCTCTCCGACAAAAATCGGTCACCGATTGTCCGATGTTGACGGAGACCCAAGCTTTTTAACGAGGGCAAAGGCAAAGAAGCTACTTATATCGGGACAGTGCGCTTCATACAAATGTCTTACCAATTTTGAGTTACGTATCATTTCGAAATGAAGTTAATTGACTGGAAAACTGACTAACCATATGTCTGTATCCTATCTACGAAATTTCATCGAGTTACCTACTTCTGCTCCGCGTTAAAGTTGATATATATATCCACGGAAACCATACATTTTTCTAGGATGAAATGTAGACTATGTGCTATTCCAGTCTATAACCTATCTCTGTGCCAAATTTCATTCAGATCCGTTCAGCCGTTCTGACGTGATTAAGTAACAACTATCTATCCAAACTATCGCGTTTATAATAGTGAATGAAGTAATATTCATTAAAATATGTCTAGACTACTTTTGTATGAAACCCACTACCGGGAAAGTCCTATTAACATTTGTCATTTTGAAAAGGGAATCTATTTGAAAAATCTGCACACACATAAGTGCGAATGTGTGAGTTATTAATATTATTTAGAAGCTTTTCTGTATGTGCCTAGTCCGTCATAAATATGTTAGTGCCGTTTCTTACCAATAAACAATCGAACGATTATTCTTTCACAGTTTTGTGAACTACTGTAATAATATAAATTTCTAGCTGTTCACTATAAAAGATAACTAATTAATTCTGTATGGATTTGAAAAGAAAATGTATCAAATTGAACGAAAAAAAAAAACAATTATAGACTTTTTGTTAAAGACAAGTCAGCTGCAAAAAGATTTTAGGTCGCCCTTAAGGCTAATACTATCTCTGTCACTTTAATGTGTATTGAAGCGACAGAGATACATTTAAGACAGTCTTAAAGTTAAGTGTCTTTTGCAAATTCGGGGGAAAGTTTTTCACATCTTTTCATCGCTGACTGTATGTAAGAGCTGTGTGCGGGCGTCGAAATAGTAGGACGGTGACGCATCGCACTTCGATTATTTGACAGTCAAAATCTTGTATACAAAGATCAAAACTTGCAATAACTACTTAGTAGTACTTAGTAGTTTCGCAGTTAAAATAATTTATTTTGTTTAAAGTACAAGATTAAACCATAATCAACAAAGACCTTTTAATTTAAACCAGACAAAAATAAAAATTTATAATTTGATCATAATTTTCAGTTCACACATTCTCTCAACAAATCCATAAAATACAATTATTATGAGTAAGCAGACAAGCGATACAGCTCTCTCTTTCCCTCTCGTAGATCATCCTACTGCCACAACATAGCCATGTCTGTCCAAACCAAACGATATAAACTTGAAGTCTATACAACTTGTTTATATTTACATAATTCATGATACAGTCCCAACAATCTGGATGGTCTCTCGTTAACTTGGTAATGCATTTTAGACTTATCACAAACTTGCCATAAGATTGAAATTGCAATGACGGACGCGCCTAATGACATTTATAAAGTAGATTTGAAAACTAAAATTAAAAAAGCAACAATTTTATTAAGCCTAAGTTTTAGTACAAGAGCAACTCAGATAAGTAACTGGCTCAATATGCAAGTTTCCATGTAAAAAAAAACGATAAGATATTGTCTTTGTTAATGTTACTGCTATTCAAAAAAGGAATAAAATTAAAACGATACTATTTGTATGCAAAAGACAATATAATTGTTCCCCCTATAAACATTAGGCAACGGCTACTAGCATAGTGAGCCAGAGCCAAAAAATTAAAAAAAAAAAAAAAATATTAGCGTAAATTGGCTTCAATAAAAAAAGGAGTTCTTCCTGTACTTATGTACAGACACAAAAAAATATACCAAGATAACGAAATTGACCATTCCCCCATGCCCCATCAATCAACAAACTTATCGCCGATTCAACAACTTCTAACCACATTAACAATTCTCGTTTCACAATTGATATAAGTAAGACACACTTACATTCTACAACAAATGAATTCTTAAAGTAAATTATTTCAACTTTTTTTGTTCACTTTCATTGTTTGTGTTTTTTTTTTTTAGAATTTTCTTTAAAATATTTTGATATTTTTTTTTCGAGAACATTATACTGTTTCGATCTACATAATATTACTTACATGATAGGTAAAGGGGAGTGATCACCCAAGCGTAGCGCAATTTCACATGTAAGTACTTTTGTTTAAAATAAAAATCATACCATCTCATTACAAAGCTGGTCTTTCAACTCCAAACGAAGATTTATTCAAGCCAGCTTTTGTATTCCGAACTTTATTCCGACTACGATAACGTTATAAATACAAAACTTAGCTGTAGAACAAGGTCTAGGTTGTCAATTTTGTATTAAAAACTTTACGTTCTTAGAAATAAAGTTCAAAATGCAATAACTGACACAAAAGTCTAAGTTTGGAAGTTAGAACTCGTTTGGTAATAAGACAGTTATATTTTGTTGTTGTAAATATATTACATTGAGATCCTGATTACATTTCCATACAATAAGTGTTACAATTTCACATTTTTTAAGTCCAGTGATTAGTTGTTTACATAATGCACAATCGAGGACAATGGCGGTTGATCAGTTTTCAACTTTATTACTAAGAGTGTAAGAGAATTTGTTTATCGCAACTGTCCGCGACGGTACCTACTACAAACTGTCAAAAATGTCCTATCATTCTCTTATAGGTACTTAAAATAGTTCCCAGTTCAACACTGGCGTAGCTTGCCCTAGACGGGCCCTGTTTCAAAATTAGGGCTATTTTTATTTTTTGTGTATTAATTAATTAAATTAGGGATTTTTATTGTGTATAGGGGTTAGGCACAATGCCCCCCTTCTGCCTTACTGCGGCGAAGCCCAAATAGAGGGTAAAGATTTTTCAAGATAGAATTACACGACGCGTTTGGTCGAGCTCACGAGGGGAGAGGGGGTCGAAAAGTCGGCAAATTCGCCTCACGTTATTAGCTACGCCCTTGCATTTAAACCATGATTTTGAATCTAGGACATGACAGTCCTAAATAGTCTTCAAAACATCCTCATTGAATACATAATTACACTGGTCAACACTAGTCATGCCACACGAACTCTGATGGCTAATATTGTTTTTGCCACCTACACTCATTAATAAACAGCAATAGTTTTATTCCGATTGGCCTTAGATTTCTTGTGATGTGTTGATTCGTATAACCAGTACTACGGCGATAAACGCAAACAAACGATCGCGAATAAATTGTCGTTAAATTAATTGTTTTCGTATTAGTTTAAATTTAGTGATTTATAATTGCTGCAATTGTGTGAATATGCCGAGAAAGTAAAGTAAAAACGAACCTGACTCTTTCTGTTATATTTGTGGAGAATTAACTTTTAAAAAACAAAGACGAAATTTCACTAAAGTTGTGATGGAGTTTCCCTGTGGCTCATCAAGACAAATCTTGGGCTCCCCATATTTGTTGCATAACCTGCGTTAAGAATTTGAGTGATTGGAAGAAAGGGTCCCGTTCTATGCCGTTTGCTGTACCCATGATTTGGACCGAACCAAAAGATCATGTTTCGGACTGCTATTTTTGTCTTACAGATATAAAAGGTATTAATTCTAAAAAAAAAACACACTGAAATGAAATATTTACCTCTTGTAGAGCCGTCTAAAGTTCTTCTTCCACCATTGCACATTAAATTAGGCCTAATTAAAAATTTTGTTAAGGCGATAGATCGGAATGGGAGCGGATTTTTTGAAAAATTCCCTAAAATAAGTGACGCAAGGATAAAAGAGGGTATTTTCGTTGGATCTCAAATTAGGGAGTTAATAAAAGATCCAGTATTTGAAGAAAAATTGAACGATCTAGAAAAACGAGCAGGGATATCTTTTAAAAACGTTGTTACAAATTTTCTAGGTAACCATAAGAGTGAGAAGTACAAAGAGTTTGTTAGCGAGTTGTTGTTGGCTTATCAAGCATTGGGTTGCAACATGTCACTCAAGATTCATTTCTTAGACTCACATCTGGATTTTTTTCCGAAGAATTTGGGAGCTGTGAGCGATGAGCACGGGGAGAGGTTGCATCAGGCCATTTCACAGATGGAAAAGCGCTATCAGGGCAAATGGAACCCAAGGATGTTGGCCGATTACTGTTGGACGTTAAAAAGGGACAATCCAGGAGCTAAATTTGCCTGAAAATCCTAAATTATAAATTCATAATAGAACTTTTTTGTTTCGGACTGTCATTATTTGTTGAAATTTTTAAATTACGTTAATCAATAAAATTCTAGGCCAATAATTGTTTTTTAGTTACTTATTTTTACTAACAATCATCGATCAAAGTAAAAAATATGAGTGAAGTTCGTGTGGCACGACAAAGTTCAAATTTTGTTCCCCAGTGTTATTATATTCCAGTTTGTATGTAGGGTAAGGATAATGTACACAAGTCATGCGACAAACTAGCCTTGCACAGACAATACTGTTACAAGGTAATGTTACCAAGGCGATGTGAAATTGTAACCGTATCGTGGAAAGTTAAGATTCAATTACAAGTAATAAAAAGATTCATAAAGTATGGAAGCATGGGCAATCCTTAACTAGCCAACCATGAGTCAAATTACACATAATTCACTAACCAATGTTATTTTTTTTTTTAGTTTTAGACCCATAGTAATTGAGGCGGAAACGCTAAGGAAGACTGCGGAGCTTAAATTCTCACGTTTTTGCAATTTGAACCTTAGCATCGGGTTTTATGGTAATAAATCTATTTAAACATATAAAATGCTTTGTCCTGAATGACTGACGCACAACCTAAACCACTGATCGTGGAGACCTAAAACTTGAAGGTTGTGTTCTGTATGACGTATGCAACCCATAAGAAAGGATTTTCAGAAATTCTACACCTTAGAGGCTGAATAAGATGAGCAAAGTTTGTATGGGACAAAGTGATCCATTTGTCCAATCTACTTCAAATTTTTTCATAAACACAAACAGAATTAATGGAAGACGTGCTTCGAATTTTATTGAAGTTCATCCCCTAACGGAGTTAAAAGGGGTAATAATTAAAGAAAGTTAGGAATTATTATAATAGAATAAAGCAGAAGAGTATTTTAATTTGTTTGATGATGTGTTTGAACACGCTAAATCTCGTGAAACAGCAGAATGGAAAAAAAGAAACGACTCGTCACTAACATAACATATCAGTACAATCGTTGCGTCGATTTAATGAAAAAAATACGTTTGCGGCCGATCATAACTTACGAGAGTTATATCAAGGATTATAATGGATTAAACGGTTCAGTGGTTAAACGTGAAAGCGTGACAGAGAGATATTAGTTTGAATTTGGTACTGTTACGACAAATTTTTTGAATACCATACAACTCAATACTGATCTACAAATCGTACAAAAACGTAAGAAATTTTAGCATTTCGCGTACAGCCTTAGCGCATCCCCGTTAACAACGAATTAACAAAAATACAAACTGTCCTTAGCCAAAAATTTTGATCAAAGTGTATTGTCGATACGGAATGAAAAAAGTACACTCTTAATTTTATATTAGCTCCATATTAATTTCATTCTTGCAAATAATTAAGTATACAAATGTGTAACATTAATTGATAGTATACTCACTGCGATATCGATATTAACATTAATCATAAGCGTTACTGTAATTAAGATGGCACTTCTGATGTTATCCTTAGAGGAATGTCGTTGGCAGTGTTGTCTCCTAACGTTAAATGATTTGAATTAAGCAGGATCGTTCCCTGGGCTGACTCGCCAATCCACTTTGAGCATAATTATGACGGGCGACTGTCATTCCGACCGATGTCGTGTTCGGACGAGCGTCTGTTTCACATTGCCTCCTCGAAAACTGATTCTGGACACTAGACGTACACTTACAATCTACATTATTACTAACACAATATTTGTAACCACTCTGCCCACTCCAACTTCGATATACTACCTTATTATAATGCGTGTAAGGTGTATTATGATACACAAGTCTTGGATTGTTATTAAGTGGGGCGTCGTGAGCGGGCGCGTGTACCATTTGCTAGCAGCGTTGGTTGATGTAATCGTTGTACGTGGCGGAGATTTCCTCGGACTGGTAGCGCGTCAGCTTGATGCTGCGCCTGAGTTCGCCCGTGATGGCGGCCTTGTAGCCGCCCTTTCTCAGTAGAGAGTCTATTGTTTGAATTTGGTCCCAACCTGAAACCACCCAAAGTTTTGGTATGAGCATATCAATGGTAACTAAAAATATGTTCGTACTTATACCCTATTTTTTTGGTTTCTGAGTTTTTTTTCTCTAGGCCTGGTTTAAAAATATACTAAACGTCTAAGTGTTCAGGCTTATTAAGACGGTGCGAGTAATATCGTGCAAGTTGTGGTACATGATCCGTGCAGGTAACCGGCGTGCTTGTATGACGAGACGTATGAGCGTGGATGAGGCAAAAGGAGTATGTAAGGATCGTAGCAGTTGGCGTTCTGTAGTTTCTGCCTACCCCCATGGGAAAAAGGCGTGAATTTATGTATGTATGTATGTTGTGGTACTTTTCCGTCAATGATCGGTCACATAAGACACGGCAAATCGCACGATGTTTCTCGCATCGTCAAAATAAGGCTTTAAAATTCTCACAAAATGAAAAAAAAAAAATAGTGTACTGGTACATCCACCTAACTCAATACATACCAATCGCGATCAGATATCTCATATAATTGTTAGAGGTGGGACATTTCGGTCAAGGTGTTGTTAACTGGAGTGCATCGTCTGTGATGCGGTTAGATACTATTCAAACACTGGCTGCTTCAAGCAGCAGTGCAGCTTAATAACATTCGGGCAGCTTTTAACAGAAAATACACTTTTTAGCTATGTTTTGAACAAAACTATGGACGAATTCACACTGTTCTTTTTGATTGGCCCGCCTTGACAATTAGGAAAAGAGTTTGAGTATGTTTGCGCAGTCCGATACTTTTGCGACTTGTAATTATTAGTCTGGCAGAAAAAAAATAATGAATTCCATATGTAATTGAATAACTGGCGCGTCTTACATATTGCAGACACGTCAATTTCTGACAGGGAAAGTTATTTATGAGGCGCGCGAAAAATTAGTCTTACTTACGAGAAAATTACTCTTTACTGGTGTAATTAACACAAGCCAGACTCAACTGTTCTTAAAGACCTGACTATACCCTAGAACAGGGGTCACCAAATGGCGGACCGCGTATATTGACCACGTATAGAAAACTATTACCTAAATATGTCAGAATATACGCGAATAACAAAATAAGAACTTGTGGCATTTTAGTGCAACCAGTCTTTATAAAAATATATATTTTTTGTTATCACTAAGTGGGCCGCGACAGTAAATACGGACCTACAATAGCACTAGTTGGTGACCCCTGCCTTATAAGAATTATTGTAATAGTAATGGTAAGTTAAGTGCTTGTATTGTATACACATACCTTGCTCGGTAGCAACTTGAGGTAAGTAAGTGGCGGTGCGCTTCGTGCCTCGTTCACTAATGAACTCGATGCGGATGCCGTGCTTGCCCAGCTTCCAGTCCAGGTAGTGCTCCGCCTCCTCAAAGTGCTGGAGAATGGAGACGGACACCGTCAGCCGCGGCACCTCCTCGCGAGTGATTGGCGCGAACCGCGAGTCTTTCAGCGCGCTAGTAATCGCGTACTCGCGTAGACCTGGTAATGGATGGCTAAGATTAACTTTTTAAAGCAAGAAATATTTAAATGCGCAGTACTTTTACACTATATTTGATTTTGAACATTAACCTTTTGACCTCTACGTCAAAAAAGCAAAAACGTGCCCTCGGCGTCACGCTACGAATTCGAAACTTTATAATTATAACATAGATGAAATATAAAGAAAATTCAACTAATATGAATTAGTACGAGTCAAGGAACATGTTTAGCAAAGGAAATAAAAATAACAATGTTGTTTTATGAGATTAATTTACGTAAAATTACGTATAAAAGTTTGTCATGTAGTCCAGACCGCGGCGCGTTGGGCACATTTTAATTTGTCATCAATACATGACGGTCAAAAAGTTTAAAAAAAATATGCTGTTGTTAAAAGATTGTTATCAATAACAAAAGCCTTAAGGCGTTATTATGAGAAAAAGCTACAGAATGCAAAACTCGACAAATGTTTATTTAATTCTATACAGAAGGCAGTTCTTACATGTGCACACAAAGTCAACATTTCCTTTCTGCCATTGTTTGGAAGTATAATTTCAATGAAACAAATCAGCTTCCCACACTCCACCAAATATTGATCATTCGATTCATTCAAAATGCTATTTATATACGACTTTCAAGATGTTTACTCTTTAATCATTATTATAAAATTCTTCGGACCAAATCTCAGTCATAGTAGTCAATCTCAATGAAGATTAGCCAAGAATACAGGAGATACAGTGCACAAGTGTATGCCCAAATATAGGTGCACTCTCTCTCGTCCCTCACTTTCATAGCCTGATGGAACAGCAATCCAACACAACCTGGGAGAATCAGGTGCAAAACATTACTTACTCTTCAAATCAGATGGCAATAGGCTTGCCCCCTTAACACATTAACTGTGGGCAAACATTCGCTACACTAAGCCCAAGTGCGGATGGCTATATTCCATACGTCATATGATGGTGCGGGTGACACATGTCAGCAATTCATCAAAGCTCGCATTTTTAGAAACAAGACTAAAGGTGTGTTTTCCCACAGTCAATGGGTTAAAATACTTTGCTACACGCAGTACAGCGGAAGAGACACCTACACAGACATTTGCCATAGATCAAATGCATGATTAAAGATCCTTTAGCATTATTAAAAATCCTCAGTTCAATACAAAAGTGCAATGCAAAATGTAAGAAATACCAGATTTTATTTTTAAAATCAATGAAAAATATTTACTCTTGAGTCTAGGATCACGTACTGACATGTCCATGGCAAATTTCTATGTCACGATGTACCCCTTCCACAGCGTACAAGAGTATTCAGACATGATTATAAGGCATTGCAAAGTAGAATGTATTTATAGTACACTGGCTTGCTAATAAGTGAACAAGGTCAGACTGTGACACTGCTATTCTTTGAGCACACACTTGTATGGTAAAATATTTTATACTTAAACATCAGCAGTGTATGACCCATTGTTAGAACTCGTACCTGAATGTAAATGCATAGCGTTAAACGTCCCAATGCACCCCCGGAGACGGTGCTCCTTACCAATCTTCCAGGTCACAAATAAAGGACTGTGGAAAAAAAATTACACCATGTTAAAGCAATAAAAATAACTGAATCACTCAATAAAGATTTTCAAACATTAGGTAAAGTGTAGCTTTATTTCACATTAGCCATTCTGTAATAGTGGTTAACTCAGCAACACAATAGCAAAACTGTACACACACTGGGTAAACCATTATAAACTTTATGCACTTTTACATAAAGAATGTATTAGCATGCACATTTTCGGAAGGTGATGGGAGTGGAGGTGTATTGACCGCGAATAAAAAAACCAAATTGCCTTTGTGTGGGTGTCTGTCTTTGAGCAAACATTAATCATTTATGTTTACACCCCACTATGTAAATTAAGTGAAAGTGGAAATGTTCAACTATTTGTAGCTTACTGAAAAGTTTCACACGAAAAACATAAAAGGTTTAATTCATAAGGCTGACCTCATTTGAAACAAAAGATGTGGAGGTAGCTCAACAAAGCATTTCCAACAGGATAGGCATAAATATAATGATAGGCTGTACTTGTACTTACGAGAGTGAACCACTTACTAGGCATCATTAGTAAAGTTTGGCGTCTGAGGAGGGTCCATACTGTGCAGCTGACAATACAAAACATCGAAACAAAAGTAACACATATCAGGAATAGCCACAGACTCTTGGTAACCATTCAAAGGTCGATCTATATTGTTACTATACGAGTTGTTTAGTTTCTGTTTTTTGGTTCCACAACATACTGAAGACATCTTGGCAGATAATACAAGTTAATTAATCTAAGACTACGAAACAAAGCAGTCACAAAAATCTTAAAGTAAACGAAACCTGACGAAACCAAACACTCGTTTCACTCAATGGGGTTTAAACCACAGGATAAAAAACATCAATGAGATGGCCTGAGTGTGGTTCTTTTGACAGATGTAGTGATGCTCATTGACAACTCTTAAACTGGATAGTAAAAATTATTTAGTAACTTTTGTAAATCTCTTATACAACTTAATTGATAATTAATCTAAAGATTTGATTATGATTATAGTGTAATCAAATCTGCAACTTAATGACAACATAAAGTAAGAATAAATAACTATAACAATAAATTAATGTTGTTTACGAACATGCAAAAAAAGCAAGAACACATCAATAACAGTTGCGGAAAAACGATGATTTGCGCGCATTTTTAGCGTCATTCGTGGCTTACTGACTACACTGACTGTCGTGCTGTCGTGCAGGCAGGCCGTGCAAACCGGCTGATGTTGTGCCTTATTCATGGTGGGGAGCGTGGGAACTCTATCATGCAAGCCGATTCAAATGACTTTCGCACAAAAAGCCGTGTGTCATTTTTCCACAGAGTAACATTTTATTTATTTATACTAAAAACATAGAGCAACACGATCCACCTGACGGAAGACTAAAGACGTTATAGACCGTATTCTTAGTCTAGTCTAGTTAATTATTGAGTTGTTACAATAAGCCTGGGTTCGATTCCCAAAGTATTCATGGGGTTTTCCATTGTTAAGTAATAGCCCGAGTCACGATTCGTGTCCGGTTAATGGCAATGGCAATCCAAACAAAATATGGATTTGCAGACGTGTAGTTATGTTTTTGTATGATGTTATAATAAAGGAGAGCGGACGCCTGTCCGATTCTTTACTTACATTATAAAACTGAAGACTATGGTTGTTTGAAGATATCTCAAGAACTATTGCTAAAATTAATATAAAAAAACCTTTTACATTATTTATCCCGTTTATCGGGGAAAGTTACATAAAACCACGCTAGCTACTCTAAGTTAGGCTTTATAACATTACGCAGTCACGCTACGACCCTCAATAGTGGAGCAGTAACAAAGACAGCAGGTGAAACTGCGGAGTATAGCTAGTTTAAGAATAAAGATATTATAAGGCCGTAGCAATTATTACTTTTAACCACATAAATATTACACTTCTTTGAATATTTTTGGTGTCTTGCAAGCTGTAGACAGGTGTTAAGTATTGTGTAAGTTAGTGTCGAAGTGACTAGATATAAGAACGATATTCTTCTAAAAACCAAGTCTAGCAAAATCACTACAGGCTACCTAATCCAGACTTCGGCGAAATAGAACAGCAACACTGGTATCCCCTCTCCTCCGGCCCAAGCCAGATTTTATTTGCAAGCGGGAAAATTAGTCATAGTGCATGACAAGCCTTATATTTCGATTTCTTTTTAACAACTATTGTCTTTGACATAAATATTGTACATCTGTCACAATTTCTGATTTCTATGTTTACATAAAAAAATAATTTAGTAGTTTATGGAGCGATGGCTGTCATCGAGTTTTATTTTACTACTGTAGAAAATAAGAAAAGAAGCTTTGAGTGCACATAAAATGAAGATATTTTCGTGAATCATGTACATGTTTTACAACTTCCCTTTAGGTCTAAGTGAAATAACCATTAATCTGTATTTAGAACCATTAGTGATGTTTAGTGAAAAAGCTTGTTAAGTTCCGACGATGGCGTCCGATGGTGAAATTTCATGTGCGAATGATCCTAATTTTGCTGTTATTTACTCGTTTCTAAAAACATTCGGCAAATTGTACGGCTTAGATGTTCCTACGATATCTAAATTACAAGAATTTATAGAGAACACACAGGAAGGTGAGATATCTTTGTAGATTCGTCATTTCAAATCATAAACAAACATCTTATAAGTTTTTTGTTGTTAGTGTTGGATCCATTGAAGGAGTTACACTTGAGACTTCTACGCCGTGCACATAAAACGGTGGCGAGCAACAGATGGGAGAGGTTCATGATAAAGTTTTGCCATCAACAAGGCCACCATCAGGAAGCCTGGGAGATCGAGAGGTTCTCTTACAAGAAAGCTAGCACTACGGTCAAATTGAAAGTATTGAAGGTAATTACGCCTACTCAGTTTTTTTTCTAAAGATGATGTGCATCTAATCTTATTGATTGCAAACACTTTCACAAATGATTCATACCTATGTATATGCTGCTGTCATGTATGCCACTTGTAATGGGCATTATTAGTATTGTGTTTACTTTTTAACTACATACATAAAATTACTTGTAACTAGTTTTTTTGTGCTGCATATTCTAAGTAAAAGTATTCCAACTGCTGTATTTTACTCATATTGTCTTTGTAGTTTGTGATTTTATTTATTAAAAATTATGGCTGTCAGCCAAGATTTTTTGGATTCTTCCATGTTTCTATGTCAATTGTTTTGGTCTGCAAACATAATTCGAATTTATAAAAACTAATTATTTTATTCCTTGACAGCTGTTACTAGAGTTCCAATTTACTTGCCATCCGAAATTCAAGAATGCTGTCAATGCAATATCATGTAAGGAGTTAAGGTTAGATCCTGTGGGCAGAGACAAGAATGGTTGTGTGTACTGGCTGCAAGTAGACCATGAGGCCAACCTCTGTTTGTATAAAGAAGATCAGGATGAGGAGACGTGGCAACTTGTAGCTAGGTAAGTTACTGGATGATATTTTAATTAATATGGAGATAAGGTTAAAATGTATAGAATACTGAATTTTGAATGCCCTGTTTTACATACAATATAATGAGTTAGTGAAACAGTACCTTTTTGCATAAGTCACATATGAAAGGTGGTACTTACTGCCCTGAAGTACCTGTAACAATAGAAGCATTTTTAGACTAGATAGACATTTGGATCTGCTTGTATTTGTAATTGAAATGCAGTTTGTTAAGTCCTTATTCCCAAATTACTATCAAACAACACATTTATTTTATTTTAAGTAGATATACTAAAAATATATTGTCCTTTTCCTTTATAGAACCAGAGAAGAACTGGTAAAAGTGATATCACAATTAAAAAATGGTGAAGATGTATGCCCGCTATTTGCAACTAATTCCAATGTCAATGAAGACTCGAGCAGTGCTGAGGTGCCCGCACAGTTGGAGGTAACGAAACAGGTGATTTTATCAAACATGTTACATAGCATGCTTCTGTGGCTTCTTAGCATGTTAAAAGGCTAAACGACTATCAATTTTCATAAAATGTGCTGTTTTGTAGCTTAGTATCCGGTCAGTTCTCAATTAAGATTATTTATTTTATTTATATTTAATTAAAGAACACTCCAAAGATTATAATCTTAATGATTACTATTTATCAGACAATTTAATAGAATAGTGATTGTACTATAATCAATGCGATTTGTGCCTCTCGTCACGCGACACCCTCGAGATAGCTCTAAGACGCTTCCGGGCGTCGCGAGGCGCAGTTAACGAACTCGTGGGGTATCATTCTTCTATTATATTCTATTTATCCCAAAAGTACAACCAATACCAACTGTAAAAGGGTGAATTTATAATATGTGCAAATTGTCAATGTCTTATATGCAATGTATTAGCAATATGTGCTGTTAATTATGTTGTTTTGGAAAGAAATATACTATTTATTACTACAATTATCTCTATTACGTTTTGCACTGAACTATTTTAGCTTGCATATATTTTCAAACCATTTATGGCGGGAAACACTGACACAAATATATTAGCAACACCTTATTTATCTTCTATATTTATGTTCTAGCAAATAAACATTTTTTTTTTTAATTCGTTTAAAATTATGATATTTTTACCACATAAATATTTTTAACTGAACCACTACTCATTGTATTTCCTTTACTTTCTTGTTATTGTAAGTTTGACTTACAAATTAACCATTTCTTTACAGTCAAAAAAATCAGAAGGTGAAGAAGAAAATGAAGAAGAGTTCCTAAGTCCAGAATCTGAATCAGAACATGAAGCTGATGAACAAAAGGATGATGAGGATCCATTATCTGACAAAGTGGAAACTAAAGCCACAGAGTCTTCTGCTACAGAAGTGAAAGAAGAGGAAGAGAACACAGAAACGGTGACAGAAGATGTTGCTGAAAGTAGTGAGCTTGCTTCTGATAATGTAGACGTACCAGTAACAGTTGAAGCAGATGAGAAAGTGGAAACAAATGAACCTGCAGAAAGTCCCAAAAAAGAGGAGTCGCCAGAACGAACAGAAAAAGAAGAATCAGTTATAACAGAAGAAAAAGAAACATCAGAGGAGCAAGTAACATCAGAGGGAAAAGTTGCATCAGAAGAAAAAGGAACGTCAGAAGAAATAGTAATGTCAGAAGAAAAAGTAACAACAGAAGAAAAAGTAACAATAGAAGAAAAAGTAACAACAGAAGAAAAAGTGGCGTCAGAAGAATCAGTAATGTCAGAAGAAAAAGATACAACAGAGGATATAAGTGAAAAACTAAATGAAGATGAAGAGGTAGGTGAAGCAATAGAAGAACCAGTCATGGTCGTTACTGGCGAAGGAAACGGAGCCGATTGCGATAGTTCCTATATCATTGGTGAAGAAATTTCTGAACCTGTCATGTTCTTTTATGGTGAAGGCTGGGGCTATGACAATGACACAGGCAACCCAGAAACAATAGAACAATCACACAGCCCTGAAGAAAATTCTGCCGAAGAAAATGGTAGCGAAGAATGTCTTAACGGTGAACATAGTGAACTATCAAATTCAAGCAATAAAAATAATTTAGTTAAAAATGTTAAGTTAAAAAGTAATTTACCTTCAGTGACTAAAAGATCTTTAAAAAATCAATCAAACGATAGTACAGAAGTTTTAAATACTGACTCCAAGAAACATTGCGTGCGCGATGTGGAACAATCTGATAGCGCGAAGTCTACTAAAAACGCAGAAAACGATTTAAAAAGAGAAGCTAGTAATGATAAGAGCACTACAGACAGTGAAAGCCCTAAAAAGAATAATGCTAAAAAGGGCAGAGGTAAAGTTAAAAAGAAAAGTAACATAGCCAGGAATTTAAAACTAAAACAAAGTACAGAAGTAGTTAACTCAGAGACTGATAACTGTCATGATAGTAAAACAAGTATTATAGAGAAGAGAAAGAGTAGTGTATCATCTGTAGATCAAGAAGACACGGCGAACACAGAGAATGAGAAAGAGAAGAGTCCGGATAAAGAACTTAAAGTAGAAGACCCTTTACCTCCTAAGAAGCTTCGGCTAGAAACCACACCCGAAAGTGACGTAAACACACATTCCAATGAAACAGGAGATAGTGTAGAGAACAGTGAAACTAAGAAAGACAGTACGAATAACGTTGAAAGTAATCCTGTGGCGCAACGGAAGAAAATAAAAGCACACAAAGGAAAATTTAAAAGAAAAAAGATAGTTAAAAAGATTGACGACAATGTTGAAAAGAATAGCGACAAGGAAACTGCAAATGACAATGGTAAGAAAGAGTGTAAGTCGTTGAAAAGGTCTCTATTAGATGCTACAATGAGCGATAAGAATAAATCTGAATCTCAAAGCGAAAGTGAGGATGACGAGCCCATCACAAGTGGCAAACGCCTCAAAATTAAGCCTAAGAAAATTATCACATCTACCAGGTAACTATGACTTATAAACATATTCAAAACTATTGCTAATTATAAGCTTGTAACTTAAAGTATTTTGATAGTAGACTGTCTTGAACGCTATATCAACGCCGGCCCGCTAAGTGTATAAATTTGGCGATTTTGGCCAAATGTAGGTGTACTAATGGGTACACCTCTTCCTAACCCTTCGGGGATTATAGTTATGTGATGTTTGAGCCACCTATCACAGTAATCCATGTATCATTAGTAAAGAAAAACAACGCGAAAAAACCCGGACTCATAGTTAAAATAAGTCTTAAATCGCGCCAATGTTCGCAACCAAATGTGGTGATCAATGTTCGTGGCTTCTCTGTATGAGAAGAGGCCTTTGCCTAGCAACGCTACAGTCATCATCTGCCTAGCCTTTTCCCAACTATGTTGGGGTCGGCTTCCAGTCTAACCGGATGCAGCTGAATACCAGTATTTTACATGGAGCGACTGCCTATCTGACCTCCACAACCCAGTTACTGGGTAATATGATACCCCTAGGTAAGACTGGTTGTCAGACTTTCGGGCTTCTGACGACCCGTAACGACTGTCAAAGATCCACGTATGACAGCCGGGACCAACAGCTTAACGTGCTTTCCGAGGCACGGAGGAGTCTCGGTGTGTAAAGATGGTCACCCATCCACGGACCAACCCCGGCAAGCGTAGCTTAACCTGACAGATCGACCCGTGCGGCTGTTATTACTTAGCCACCTCCTCCTCCTCCGCCTAGCAACGCTACAGTAATTGGCTGTTATCATGATTACTTTAAGCAACATTTGTAAATAAGGCAGTAAATATATAATTTGTTGACTAATTATGTTTTACCACGTTTTTGTTTCAGAAAAAAAGTAGAAGCAAAACTTCTAGAGAAACAATCGACCGACGAATCTGAGGAGGAGACTCTCTATAGTATAGGTATTGTATAAGTTTAAAATTACGATGTACAGTCACTAGCAAAAACAAAAAAATGGTTGTAACTTTGATATAAGATATAGTAGTATTGAATTCAAAATACTATTTTCCTAAAAACAAAATATTTCAATCAATATATTCGAAGAAAATAGCTTCGTAATATTGCTAAGTGTATGCTTTTTTTTTGCTCGTGACTGTACGACCCACCCCTGCTTCGGTTGCAATATAGATACTAACTAAATGTACTAAACCTTCATTCTATCTATTGATAGTTTGTTTGTTTTTTTATGGTTTGTAATATGTAATTTATGGAAGTACTGATCCAAATACAAAAATATTCCACTAATAGAAAACAACTCTATTGCTGTGCGCCATAGGCTAGGTTTTATGAATTCTTGCCATCCGCGTGAACCAAGTCGAGGGCAGACACAGAGGGCTAGTCGTTACTACCCCTACTTCCAAATATTAATGAGCAGCAAATGATTTCAGCCGGCAAAAAAACGACAAAGAAACTAGTGAAAAAGAAGATCAAAGTCAAAGATAAGGGGAAAACCGGTGCGGATAAGGGCAAGGCGAGCAATGATAAGGGCAAATCCAGTAAGAGCGGCAAGGGTGGAGGATCAGACGATTCTGACGTAGCGCCCGTCCGACAGTCACGACGGATCGCGCAGATGAAGATCAAAGAAGAGGCTGATAGACGGCATTTAGAGGAGGTCGCGCTGAGGGAACTCAAGAAGATACATAAGAAGAAGGTAATAATAGCTTGATAATCTGTTATTTATTGGTTTAATTAAAAAAAAAAATGTAAATTGTATAAAAGTATTATCTATTTCAAACACAATGTAAATTATCGTAATTAATAAGTAAATTATAGTAGAGTAAAAATTTAACCTCATGCATGAGAGGCGGGCGACTTGATGCCTCTCATGCATGAGGTTGTGGGTTCAAATCCGTGCAAGTACCAATGTGACTTTCAATTCATATGTACTTTCTAAAGTTTATCTTGGACATCACTGGCATCGGTGAGGGAAAACGTCGTGGGGAAACCTGGGACGTATTGTTCCACTCAAAACCATGTCAGAGGCCCTTTAGGCGGTTTAGAAACTCTGACACTAAGGTTTGTGCGGTCGTAAGACCTTACTGCCCACACGATAAGAAGTAAATTAAATTAATTGTCGGCTTTCGTAAGCTTTTATGGGATTTTTCAAAAATTTAAAGCACATCCAGCCAATATATCAACATGAATCTAGTTTATAAGACCCTTGTAACTACATATCTTGAGAAAGAACCTCTCTTTGGTACTGTGTTATGTGGAAATTTAACAAATTAATTTCAGTTTTGTTAGGTTAGGCTACGTAATTTTTACACTTGTTATGCTTTAAATAAAATATGTGTCATTCATTGTAACGCATAACACAAATTGAGGTCCAGTAAGTTATAAAAGACATGTGCTAGGGTTACCTCGCAATCAAATATCTAATTATAATGGTTTCCTTCATAATAGAACAAAGAAGAAGAAGAAGATGAAAAGGAATGGCGCGCCAGTGGCGCCAGCAGTTCGGACGGGGAGCGACGGCGCCGGAAGTCGGAGTGGCGCTCCGATCACTCCACCGGGCCCGAGCCCGACTCCGACTCGGACGAGCCTCTCTTTGAGTTGCAGGAACATGAGGAACCTGAACGTAAGACGTTGTTTTTAAATGTCCAACAAGCACGCCACACAGTGCATTAAAATACGGATTATGAAAAAAAAAAAAATGTTTCTCATACTAGGAATTTCTCCTTGTCGTGGGTGCGTTTTCAAACATACCGATATCGGATGTTAAAAGACGCTTGACGTAGCCTTAAGTTACGTATCTCATCATTGGGACCAATTTTTTTGTTCTAGACCATACCTGGGAAATTCTAGTTACAGATATATTGAAAGTCAAAGTTACAACTTCATGACAGGTTTTTTTTTTTAAGAAAACCAGTGATTATTATTCTAACTAAACTTGATCTCTATACTGTTGTATGCACCCCAGCGTACAAAGTTTTGCGCACTATCATAAAAAAATATTATATATAAAGAGTGCCTTTCCATAGCAAAAAACAGTTTTGTCTCAGTAAAATTTTTTGCTCGAATTTACTTAGTTTAATAGAGAGTATGCGTAGTTAACGGCGTTATGATGTGTCTTTTTACATCCCATACTCAACTCACATAGACTCACATAGACACACTACCAGAACCACAACAACTACCTTTACCTTACCTCTGATAATGTAGAACAGTCAAAAGTCACATATAGATAAAAAATATTTTAAAAAGTTTTCAGTATTTTGGGGAGTTGTCTTTCGTTGCCGCTCATTATTGATTTCGATCTTATTACTAGTCAATGCCTTTTGCCTATGTGAGGCTTTTTATGATTTTGTTGAGGTGTTAAACGGTTGCAATCATCGTTTGAGAAACTGATTTTTATTTCACAGTTGTTTTCAACAAATCTGATCATGAATTCTCACCGGAGTCGGACTTGGAGAGTGGTGAGCCCGTCGAGCCACTCAAAAGAGCACGTACTTTACAAGAGGGTAAGTCTACAGATATCGTCAGACATAGCATGTATTGCCTCAGATTTGAGGGTTAGTAAAAATTCATAATAAAAATAATACAAGCATATTATTATCCCATTGCACGTGCTTTTCTCACACAGAGAAGGTACGAGCATTGATCACCACGCTGGTTCAAAGCGTATTGGCGATTTCAGGCTTATATTTATTATAAGTTCAGGTTTGCTTACGATATTTTCCTTCACTGATGAAATAGAGAAATGTCATATTGGTAGTAAAATTATAACTCTAAAATCTGACGCAGAAAGAAAGAAAGAAAATATGTATATTGACACAGACCATGTGCACACAAAAATTTATTTTATTTTATTTTATTTTAGTGCTTTTAGGAAAACTTACAGCTAATACATTTAAATAGTAAGAAGCAATAAGCAGGCGAAAGCCAATTACAAGTTTCCACTTATATAAACTTTGTGTAAAATTAACAAAACGGTACAACCAGCGTAAGAGTTACATAAATACATATAGTACTAAAAGGAATACACAAAAACAAAACACAATACACGGCAAAGTTACACTTCAAAGAAGAGATTACTCAATACTCTTTTTAATTTAAATAATTTTAATAAAAACTAAAAGCCAATAAAAAAAAACAAGAAATAAAAAGATATTATTGTGTGCCGCACAGATGCGCCAAAGAGGCCTAGTTCCGCATAAAATGCCAGAACTTTTGATCTTTAGAGAAAGGACCTCTTCCAGTTGTGTCCGGATCCATCAGACTCTAATAAATTCAATAGAACTTGTATATAATAATCTGGCACATATTTACTTCTTCACCTGTCCAGGTAAAGAAGACGCGGACGGGTTCTGCAAGCGTTGCGGCAGCGGGGAGCAACCCGAGTGGATCCTTCTGTGCGACAAGTGCGACGCGGGCTACCACGCCAGCTGCCTCAAGCCGGTGCTGTTCGTAGTGCCTGAGGGAGACTGGTTCTGCCCGCCTTGTAACCATGTGAGTATATTTTATTTATTTAAACTTTATGCAACAAAAGTACAAAGACGGACTTAATCACTTAGGCATTCTCTGCCAGTCAACCAAAGGTGGTGAAGAGATAACATGGTATGTCATACCAGAGCACGAGAGTAAAAAAATGAAATAAAAAAGTCATCTAAAACTTTACATAATAAAATTAAGTCTAGACAAGTACAAAATAATCCGTGTTTTGAACCGACTTCTAAAAAAGGAGGAGGTTCTCAATTCGGATGTTTGTATTTTTTTTAAGGCTATCTATTGATCATATCGCATCTCTTTTGATTAGCTTATTTGGGTTTTTTCCGCTGTGCTGTTCTGATTAATTTTGTTAACACTTTGCTTGACTTGAGAATCGAGCCCAGGACCCTACGGTCAGCAGTCGCGCTTGCGACCACGACACCAACCGCAAAATCCACATTGGTGCCGATTCCTTTGTTCAAAAACTAGACTAACATTTGAGAATTGGCATCTCTGATACTAACATACAGCTAAAGAAAAGGACGGTGACATTCTAGAACTTAGTTAGAGATGTGAAATTAGTTTTGCCTTGAATTGGTTAATTTATTAAAAAATAATAAAGACATGAAAGTTTGGAGTGCCTCGTTGGTCTAGTGGTCGCAAAGCGTGACTGCTGTGCATGAAGTCTTGGGTTCGATTCCCAGGTCGGGCAAAGTGTTATTGGGTTTTTCCATCAGGAATTTCTCAGTAGCAGCCTCGGAGTCTGGATTTGTGCCCGGTTGATGGCAATAGGCTCGCCCCCTATTAGATGGGACTAAAACATAACTGGCGAAATGTGGGGGTACTAATGGGTACACCTCTACCTAACCCTTCGGGGATTACAGGCGTGGTGTTATCATGTATACTTGAAAGTTTGTATGACATGCCGTGCGGCGTAAACGCGTTTAAAAACTGTTTATCTTGTTTTTCCAGGACATGTTAATAGCGTCACTAGAAGCTGAACTAGTGAAGTATGACGAGTTGTTCGTGACGGTGGAAGCTGAGAGAGAACGGAAGAAACAGGAACAACCCGAGCCCAAGAGCGAGAAGGAATCTGAAGACGAGAAGGACGGCAAACATGAAAGAGACGATGATAAATCTAGTGGTGAGACATTGACATCTTTTTTTTTTGTATGTATTTTGCTTGTTTATTACTGGTTTATATTAAGTTGCCCCAGACATGAATAGGTTCTTGCTAAAAATGCAACAGATGAGAACTGACCTCGAAGACCTTGTTTAGTTAGATCAAGTTTAGTTTTTGTTTGGCAACATAAACCACCCATCGTTTTTCATCCATCACACTTATTCTTATATTGGACTAGATTTGCCCGTGGTTTCGCTGGCAATTTAAATTTAAAGTTCGATTATGATTCGTAAGCTATGTGGCGCCATCTATCATCATAGTAACGTTATTGTGATTTCCCTCGGAAACAGTACTTTTTTTTCGGGATGAAAATCCTATATCCGTTTCTGGGCACCTGACAACGTATATTTTAGCATAAGCTTTTAACTTACAATTTCAAGTGTATTAGTTATGTAAGCTTTTTTGTCAATAAACATTTATTTATTTATTTTATATGCAAAATTTCAGGATGATCGGTTCAGTGATTTAGACGTGGAATGGTAACACACTTACTTTCGCATTTATAATATTAGTTAGGATTAGGATAGTTAGGATTCTCTTCGCGACTCTGTCCACGTGGAAGTGTACCATAAAACATAGGCACTCTATGGCACTCAGGAATAACGATTAACGTAACTACCTATTATTGAAAGAATTTTCAGAGTCAGACCAGGAGTTACAGAGATTAGTGCGATCAATAAGAAAAAAAAATAGCTGTGTTATATCTTCACATGTAGCTTTCTATGACGTCGAGTTAATGTTAAATATGATGGTATTCCACAGAAGCGAGCGCGAGTAGCGACTGGTCGTCGACGTCGGAGGAGGGCGCGGTGTACCGCCTGCGCGCGCGCAAGCAGCTGCCCGTCAGCTACCGCAGCCAGGAGTACGACCGACTCATCAGCTCCGCTATTAAGGTGTCAACATCACATTGTGTTTTAACTACGTATTCTGAATACGAATTCATGAAGCTGATTAACATAGAGAAAAAAAAATGGATGCTGGGAAACTCACTTTTATTTTGCAGGTGGAAAATTGTATCTATGGCTGTATATAACAAAAAATATTTAAACGTTGTTTTAGTAAAAAAATGTAACAAAACTATCATTCTAATCCAATGATATGTCATCATCGGATTATGTTGATATGAAGATCAAAATGTTTACGTGTACTGGACCATGATCCAGAACAAAAAAAAAAAATATTTGTAATAATAGGAAGAACATGCAACTTTAGTCCTTTCACACCAACTGTGTGCATATGCAGGAGGAGTACGTAGAGGCGACGACGAGTGCAGGCAACCAAGGTCGCGGCAAGGACATATCAACTATCATCGAGGCAGCTGAAGAAGAGAAGATGAAGGCAGAGCGAGAGGCTATGGAGCAGGTGAGAGAACAATGTGGTTGTTTCTTTGCGCATTATTGAGGCTATAGTTTTAAAATATTTACTTGTTTTTCACACATTAATTGGGTACTTAACCCCACCATAAATTAACATATTTTTTTATGAGCTGTCATAACGCGATTCGTATGGGGGAATCGCGAGGATTTTGTATGGCAAAAATAAAATATGACGCCACATTTTAGCCAACTCAATTGATTTACTATTTATTGATTTCAAAACAACGATAAATCAAATTTTACTGAGTTGGGTTTTGAGGGCTAAAATAATTTAAAAAAGTATTTATTTATTTATTGTTACACACACAATTATAACATCTTTACAGTACAAACCAAATCGATGTAATTTGTGATATTAGAACTTTACCATGCCCATGCCATGAAATAACATAACATAACATAATATAACATCACGCCTGTAATCCCCGAAGGGTTAGGCAGAGGTGTACCTATTACTACACCCACATTTCGCCAGTTATGTTTTTAGTCCCATGTAATAGGGGGCGAGCCTATTGCCATCAACCGGGCACTAATCCAGACTCCGAGGCTGCTACTGAGAAATTCCTGATGAAAAAACCCAATAACACTTTGCCCGACCTGGGAATCGAACCCAAGACCTCATGCACAGCAGTCGCGCTTGCGACCACTAGACCAACGAGGCAGTCAATGCCATGAAATATCATTAAAAAAAGTGTATTTTTAAAGTAGTCGTCTCATGAAATTATTGGTTGAAAGTATCAAATACAGTTGCATCATATTACTTAGTCTTACAAGATCCTACCACTTCCAGGGTAAACCAATTGAAAGGAAAAAGAAGAAGCAGCGACGTAAGCCGAGGAAACTCAACTCGCTGGAAGTGCCCTCGGAGGACGACGACGAGACTGACGAGGACTTCAAGGATACCGGGTACTTACACTCTTTGTACAGACTGATACTAACTTTATGGCGGCTCTCAGTGGCAGCGGGGTTGAGACCGCGAAGGTACTTAGTAAAAAGAGTCTGGCGTTACCTGGTACCGAAATCGCCTCCTGGATTTAAGGGGTCTTTCTCGGGGCGCAAATAATAACTGAAACGAATCGTTACTTTGAAACTATGTATTAAATAAAGACTTGACTCTACTGCTCCCTGCAGAGCTAATGACCAAAACAATTGTCATCATATAAAAATATTTTACTCTAATTCTAAATACGAATGATTTGCCAGAGAGTTTAGAACATAAGTCTTCCAGCCTGCTTGCTTTAGCAAGCAACCTTCGCAGTACTAACTCAAAAGAGTCTGTAGCGTTTCTTGCTCGTTCTACTCCATACCACCAGCGCCCTATTTAACAAACGTCAATTTTGTAAATAAATGACATATTTGTAAAGTTGTATGACAAATGCTGTTTAATAAACAGAAATATGTAAAATTGTGGGTACAATTTAACAATTTTGTAAGTCGTATTCTTTATTAAACAGAAACTTGTTTGTAAATTGTAAAATACAATTACAATTTACAATTTGTAACGTTTGTTAAATAGGGCCCCGATCTAGCTAAGTTTGCACCTCACTAAAATACAGCCAGTTACAATAACTATATTATGTATTTGTATAGCTAAATACTAAAGAGTGATATAATATTATGTCAATTACTAAAAGTAAAATTGCTTACACTTTTTAACAAACATGCGTTATATAATGATCCCTTTTTAGCATATGCGAGGTGCAACCTTAATTCGACCGATAAAGACCTAGCTACGTTTTGGAACGAGCAACTAACTTCTACTTTCTGACTAACAGACCGACTCCTTGACAATTTAAATGTGACTGTATTTACAGTCACTTTTAAAACACTAAACCATTTGGTTTAGTTGAAATAAATTCTTTGACTTTGACTTGCGCTCTTTAGTGCTGCCATAAAGTTTGACGTTTAAATAGTCATCGCTCATTACAATAGCACCGCTAAGACACGACAACGTCCCAGTCGAAATCAAGTCGAAAAACCTAAACGCTGGTAGCGCGCCGCTCGCGAACTGTCACTTTTTATCTTGTGATTGTAAATAATATTTTAACTCATACGATTTAAAAGTCTAATTTGAATGGCAGATTATTTACTATGCCAGAGCCGTGCTGCTGTAATGAGCGACGATACTAACTAATTTATCATTTAACATTTGATATACAAAAGCGCCCCTTATGACTACGAAATAAAGGTGCTGTCAATATCACAGCGACTCGTCTGTTAACGTATTCTCAGTTCGTTTTATTGATATACCTCCCACAATACTAAACAATTAATGATGTAGTGCTTTAAGTATGTCTTCATCGGAGGACATATCGTCGTCGAACGAACGAGGCAGCTCCAGCGACTCCAGGTCTTCTGACTCGCTGCCTATTCGACGGACGTGCAGGTCGGATAAAAAAGGTAATTATACAAAATAATTAATATTATACATCTATATATCTATATTTATAGGTTACTGGGTTGTGGAGGTCAGATAGGCAGTCGCTCCATGTAAAATACTGGTATTCAGCTGCATCCGGTTAGACTGGGAGCCGACCCCAACATAGGTGGGAAAAGGCTAGGCAAATGATGATATCTATATTTATAGAAAAGGCAACTGTTACTACTGACTGATCTGATGACCTGTATATCCGAATAGCGTCATGCGAGACGTGTGGATGGATTTAGGGCAGATCCACCCCGAGTACTACTTCACTGCGTAGAAACGGACTCCTCGGATTTGCAGTGGGTGGGAACAGTGTGGCGGGCTTGTACTGACTGATCTATCAAAACACAAATCAATCCGCTCTGAACGGATTGCGCTGAAGGCACGCAGATAGTTATTATTACGTAAGCATGCGCTAAGTAAGGATTTTCCAAAATTCACCCCCTAAGGGGTTGAAAAGTGGGTCCAGGATTTACGCGGACGAAGTCGCGGTCAAAAGCTAGTTGTTTTATGAAATCTTATCTGTGTGTTCCCCTGCCTATGAACTTTAAAAGACAATTCGCTAAAGTTTTATTTAACAGTTTTATGTCCTAGCGGTTAAAGCGCCCGCCTCTCATGCATGAGGTTGTGGGTTCGAATCCGGGCAAGTACCAATGTGACTTTTTCAATTCATATGTACTTTCTAAAGTTTATCTTAGACATTACTGACATCATTCCGTGCCTCGGAAAGCACGTTAAGCTGTTGGTCCCGGCTGTCATACGTGGATCTTTGACAGTCGTTACGAGTCGTCAGAAGCTTGAAAGTCTGACAACCAGTCTTACCTAGGGGTATCGTATTACCCAGTTACTGGGTTGTGGAGGTCAGATAGGCAGTCGCTCCATGTAAAATACTGGTATTCAGCTGCATCCGGTTAGACTGGAAGCCGACCCCAACATAGTTGGGAAAAGGCTGTGCAGATGATGATGTAAAGTTTTATGTAACATGCCTATTCTTGTTAATCGAGCGCTTAGTATGCAGACTCAGGGCTGCTACAAACAAATTCCCTGATAGAAAAACTTATTGACAAAAGTCCGCCAGTACATGATTTTACTGCTCGTCGCCATATTAATGAGGCATTTCGTTATGTAAGTAATAAAATAAAATATTGCTTTCTTTTGTCCCTAAAGGAGAACGTGTGAAAATGACCGAATCGTCGCCAGAAGTAAAGAAGAAGAAGAAAGGCCACTTCCAGGATAGCTCGGAAGAATCTGCCGGCGCCAAGGAGTGGTCCTCGAAATCTAAGTGAGTTGGACATAACTTTAATGATCAATCAAATGACATACTTTTTATGAGCTGTAATTACGTGATTCTCCCATAGATATTGTATGGCAAAAGTCACCTGTGACATCACTTTTGTGCAGACTCGATTGACTATTTATTAATATGAAAGTATATAATTAAAAATATTTTTTTACAGTTAACTGAAAATAAGGTAGACTGGTAGAAAATGTCCAAGGAATAAGTCCGCCTTTGTACAGCGTATTTTTTACATGTGCATAAAGTTTCAATAAATAAATAAATAATCTAAAATAAAGTGTTTAGAGAAGTTATGTCTTGGAAGTTATCCAATTATGTATAATTCCAATTTGTTCTTCCATTCTATTGAAAAAAAATCCGAGTTTTAAATTTTACTGTATATTTTGTTATGAATGTTAAACTATATTAATTTTATGTTGATGCATGTACAAATTTATAACTACTAAGCACGTTTGAGAATATAACACAAAACGTATTGTAAAATTTGCACGCCAGTGGAGGTAGATCGAGGAGTGCGATATTTAATGTAATGTTAAAAACAGACAATTTTAAGCCGAAATTTCCATCACAGGTCATCAAAATCAAAATCGTCACGGCCTCCAAAAATGAAACGCCGCGACAAGTCCAAAAAACGTCGCAAACGCAGTGGACTCACGCAGTACGACGCGGAGGGGAACGTCATCCGAGCGCGCGTCACGTACGGGGGGCTCAGCGCCGACGAGGGAGAGAACGACTGGTCGCCCAAACATAGAACACGCCAGAAGAAGATTAACTATACTGAGATGCCTAACACTGAATCTGAGGATGTAAGTATGATGAATTATGAGGACTGTTCAGTTCTGATCAAAGGCAAAGTCAAATCACTTATTTCAATTAGGCCATTACAAGGCATTTTCAACCGACTTCAAAAAGGAGGAGGTTCTCAATTCGACGCGTATGTTTTTTTTTTTTTTTTTTTTGTGTGTTTGTTCTACGATTACTCCGCCAATTATGAATCGATTTGGATGATTCTTTTTTTGTTTGAAAGAGTATAGTTCCGAATAGGTCCCATAGGAATATTGTCATGATCTGATGATGAACTTTGGAGATATGGAACGGAACTCCTTATAAAATCACAGCAGAACCGCCGTAACAAGACAAATTGCTTTGTTTATACGTGTAGTCGATGGCTGACTGAAGGAAGTGGGGAGGGGGTACGTCAACCCCCCTCCTACCACTTTCCAAAATTTAATATATCGTGTGAGGTATTGTTTGAAAGGGCTTTATGTAAGGATTTCATACATTAACACACAAGCACTAAAAAGTGCAAAATAAAAAGCTTTTTTACAAAAAAATATGACCGCCTTCAAAAACTACAAAATAAAAAAAATAACTTTAGCTTGGAAGTCGGTGGCAATACCTACATAACAAGAAACAAAACCAAAGCCGCCGACTTTCAAGCTAAAGTTATTTTTTTTATTTTGTAGTTTTTGAAGGCGGTCATATTTTTTTGTAAAAAAGCTTTTTATTGAACGTCATGTACAAAAGAAATAGGAATTCAATTAGTTACCGCTTCCAAAAGGGAGTTTTGTATGGAGAAGAATGGTAAAGAAACTCAAAACTCACATAATTATGTACTCTTTTAGAATCAATGTTTACAATATTTGCATTCAGAATTATCAATATTTGCATCAGATCTTGTTGCATGTTATCCATGATGACTGCCTCGTTGGGCTAGTGGTCGCAAAGTGCGACTGCTGAGCATGAGGTCTTGGGTTCGATTCCCAGGTCGGGCAAAGTGTTATTGGGTTTTTCCATCAGGAATTTCTCAGTAGCAGCCTCGGAGTCTGGATTTGTGCCCGGTTGATGGCAATAGGCTCGCCCCCTATTACTTGGGACTTAAAAAACATAACTGCCGAAATGTGAGTGTACTAACGGGTACACGTCTGCCTAACCCTTCAGGGATTACAGGCGTGATATTATGTTTATATCCATGATGTCTTATGTCTTCGGGTTCGATTCCCAGGTCTGTCAAAGTTGCCAATGTTGCGAAATTTGTTCGAAAGAGTCATCGCGGCCTTGGAAGGTAAAGGACATTATTAGGAACACAGATGGGTTATAGTCATTAAAAGTCGTAACACTTCCTTCCGTTCCGTCCAGAGCGGAAAATTTTTCATTAGGAATTTCTCAGTAGCAGCTCGGAGGTTAGAAGTTGCTAGTGGAGACCGCCGTGATCCGCGCGTGCCACCTGCGTCGTCCTGCGCCTGCTCTCTCCCCGCGAGTGTCGCAGTACCGTCCCTAAGGACTGACAGTTAGGGAGCAGGGAGTGCATCTGAGTTTGCGCACACACTTGCGCACTATAATGTATCGTGTTTACTTGGCTAGTCTTTATTGAGATTGGGCGCCGTGACCAGGTCATTCAGGAGAATATTATTATTATTCATAATTAAATTAACATAACTCAACAGGAAATGCATAAATCGAGCGGCAAACACATGCCGGACAGTTCAGACGAGTACAAGATCGACACAGACGCCTCAACGGACTCTGACGACGAACGAAAGAAACGCAAGAAGCCAGAAGACGAAGAAGTGGAACAGACCAGTGAGGAGAAGAGGAAGGCTATTAATGACTTGATCAAGAAGACCGCTGTGGTACCGCTTGAGAAGCTGCCTGAGGATGTTACAAAGGCTAAGACGGAGGAACTGCAGGCGCATCTAAGTAAATGTTTTTTTTTATATTGACCTTGAATATTGTCCTTGAGGCGGTTTAGAAACTCTGACACTAGGGTGTGTGGGGTCGTAAGACCTTACTGCCCACACGATAAAGAAGACGAAGAAGATCCTCAACATGAGGTCTTCGTCGATTCCCAGATCAGGCATTGTTATTGGGTTTTTCCATCCAGAATTTCTCAATAGCAGCCTAGGAGTCTGGATTTGTGCCCGGTTGGTGGCAATAGGCTCGCCCCTTTTACATGGGACTTAACTCGTTGACTGCGGGAAAACACACACGTTGTGTTTCGACTAAAAAACGCAAGTGCGGCGCACACACAAACGTGTGTGTTTTTCTATGGCGAACACGCGAACATTGGTAGCTAGCCGCACTGGCGTTTGGCGCAGCAAATGTTCGTCCGCAGTCAAAGGGTTAAACATAACTGACGAAATATGGGCACACCTCTGCCTAACCGTTTGGGGATTGCAGGCGTGATGTTGTCATGTTATGAAGTGACTGTGACCCCTCTTGACCAATGTTTGTTATACATGGATAAAATGGCAGGAGTTACAGATTATCACTCTTTGGTTGGCTGTTTTTAAGTTTTAAAATGTAATGTGTTACAGATGCGCAAGCGGCCGCGGCTATGATCGCGCGGCCATCTCGCGGCAGAGGCAGCCGGGGCGGGCGCGGTAGCAGGTAACATACGTCTATAGTTTTTATAATTTTTTGAGTAAGACAACTAGCCTTTACTTGTTTTTTCTACGTCCTTATGTTATCTGTAGAAATATTAGATATCTCTTTGTATATAACCAAGGCTGAAAATATGTGAACTTTCATTCAAAAAATAAATCACCATAATTATTATAATATTTCACACTTTCAGTTAAAGGATAACGTCATTGTTTTATATATCAGCACGGCCCTTGAGGCGTTTTAGTAACTCTGACACTAGGGTGTGTGGGGTCGTAAGACCTTACTGCCCACACGATTAAGAAAGAAGAGCACGGCTCCGACACAGCAAACAACTTGCCATTCAAGTTAGGTCTTTAAGTCTTGCATGATAAAATATTTTTTGTAATGACTCTCGGGCGGCCTTGGCAGCTAACGGTTGACTTTTAGAAGCGATGACGGCCTTGTCCTTGCCGAATAGGAGCGATGCAATTGTAATCAGCCATGACTTTATACTTTTTGTCACTTATTAATTGTAAAAAAGCTGTTGACTTTACAATATTTGAAAATGAGTGTACAGGGGTAAGCAAATACAACAAAATATCTAACAATAAATACTTTATGTACGCTACAGTGTTGATTGCAGAGCTCCGCGCGGCGCGGGCCGGGGGGCGCCCGCTAGCGACGACGCGCTCGCTAAGCTCATCGGAGTTAAGATTAAAGGTACGTTGCATTCATTTAAACTACCTAATTATAGTCTGATGAGGTTATTTCGACTGTGGGGTAATTCTGACTATATAAATAAAAGTTACTTAACATAACATCACGCTTTTAATCCTCGAAGGGTTAGGCAGAGGTGTACCCACATTTCACCGCTTATGTTTAAGTTGTAATAGGGGATTAGCCAAAGAGTTATTTATGGTTCGAATAACCCTATGTCAAAGTCAAATCATTTATTTCAATTAGGTCATTATAAGACACTTTTGAACGTCATACACAAAAAGAAATAAGGAATTGAATCTAGCTACGTAGTTGAATGCTACCACAGTCGAAATAGACTTTACACCTAATTTATCCGCTTACGTCACTCAGACCCATAAAGCTCATGTGAAAAAACCATCGCCCTTATTTTTCTCCATAGCTCCGTTAAAAAAAAAATCAATACACACACCTTTAATTTATACCAATACATCATTATTCAATAAAAAAAAACTCTTCGAAAAGCCGTCTGATTGTAAACCATGAAGAGGCAGCGATTAAAATCCTCGTTTCTCACATAAACATCACGCCTGTAATCCCCGAAGTGCAGAGGTGTACTCATTAGTACTCTCACATTTCGCCAGTTATGCTTAAGTCCTATGTAACAGAGGGCGAGCCTATTGCCATCAACAGGGCACAAACTAGGACTCCGAGGTTGTTACTGAGATATTCGTGATGGAAAAACCCAATAACACTGCACGATCTGGGAAACAAATTTATAAGACCTCATGCTCAGCAGTCATCCTCATTTCTCTTATTTTCAATTTAAAACAAGCAGCTGTGTCCTAAGCTCCTCTGGAAGGCTAAGCAGTACTATTTACATGTGTCTGTGAAAGTATTTTAGCTCTACAAGTTTCAATTTATGTTTATACAGATCTCAGAACGGACGGCTCACCAACGAAAGCTAATCAAGTAAGTTTCAAGAGCGGAAAGCGGACCACACATGACGTCATAATGGTTTCAGCACAATTACTGCAAAATATGACTTAAGGACCCAGGCTATAGTAACGGTTTTTCGATTCACAGGTTGAGAGAGAGAAGAAACGACAAGAACGCGAAGCGAAACGAGCCGAACGCGAGGCGAAGAAGGTCGAACGATTGCAGAAGAAGGAAGAAAAAGAAAAGATGAAAGAGCAAAAAGCTAAAGAGAGGGAAGAGAAACGTCTCGCACGACTCGCCATGCAGGAAACTAAGAGGATAAAGAAGGAGAAGATTGAGTACCCCGTGGGACCTCCAATGTCGTTCGGAGGACCGGGAGGCCCGGGAGGCCCGGGAGGCCCGGGTGGACTGCCACCACGGCCTCCGCACGGGTTCGGTCCTCCGCCGCGCATGCCTAATGATTTCCATGAACAACCACGGTTTCCTACTACACCGAGGTTGCAGGTAATTTATCAGTTTTTATTTATTCTTCAATTCACATCTTCATAGACATTGTTGTCATTCGAAGCGACATTACATTATATGCTCAAGATTTTTCTCTGCCTTTTGTAAAACCGTGTGATCATAATGATATGTACTTTCTAAGTTTATTTTGGATATCTGCAGTGACATTGTTGAACAAAAATATCGTATCTTAAAAAAAAAAAAAATCTGATATCGCCAATCCGCTTTTAGCAAGAATGCTGATACCTTCTCTGTATGAGATGAGGCCTTTCCTTTATTACTATTTATAAAATCACAACTTTAATCTAAGAAACACACGTTCTCAGAGCCATTGAAGAAAGAGATATTCATAGTAACCTATCCTGTACCTTCCCAGGTGCGAGCGGAACTGCGAGGAGTGCTATCAGCTGAAGAGCGCGCGCAACACGGACGACCAGACCACGTCGCTGCGCTCAGAGAAGGTACGGAACAATTCGTTTTGTAAAAAAAATGTTAATTGTAATGGTTGGCAAGCAAATTGGAGTAGGTAAATGAATCGAAACAGCAATAGGAAAACTGAAAAGTCAGATGAAGAGTGTAAAAAAGCACTTAAAAAAGCTGAAATTACTTTTTAATAAAAGAGATTATTGCACGAAAACAAAAACAAAATAAAAATACAACATCGATATAACATCAAGCCTGTAATCCCCGAAGGGTTAGGCAGAGGCGTACCCGTTAGTACATCCACATTTCGCCAGTTATGTTTAAGTCCCATGTAATAGGGGGCGAGCCTATTGCCATCAACCGGGCACAAATCCAGACTGCTACTGAGTAAATCCAAAACCTACTGAGTAAAATCAAATCGAGGCTGCTACTGAGTAATTCCTGATGTAAAAACCCAATAACACTTAGCCTGACCTGGAAATCGAACCCAAGAACTCATGCTCAGCATTCGCGCTTTGCTACCGCTAGACCAACGAGGCAATCAAAATAAATGTTTCATGATTGTTGTACAACCGTTTTAAATAGAATTGTTTGTACTTCTAACCCGTGTCATAATGTCCAGGTACGCTTTCAGTAGCTGGATCGCCGCAGCCGTTCAAACCAATCAGCGAGGAGCCGAGCATCATCACGCGCATGCCGCACATGATCAACCAGCAGTACAGGTGAGACTCGTCTTTATTTTAATGGCGGATGTGTTATGGGCGTTTACAGATAAACTACAGTAACATGACGCGCCCTTCCACAATTCAAAACGTTTGAAAGTGTTTGTAACAATAGTTTTAAAAAGACTCACAACGCATGTGTGCGTATTGAGACGGCTCTCGAAACAAAAACAAATCAGCGATTTGTTGCTCGACTAGCGGCGTCAAAAATTATTCATTATGATTAGTATGGCGCTGCACTGACATTCTCTATGAAAATGAGAGGTGCGTCGTCTTGCGCGGTCGGCTATTTATGATTAGTTGACAAACAACTATCCTAGCCTGCTTCTGAAGACGATTACTCACAAGAACCTTCGTTCCTCCAATAATCGTCTTCTGCGATGTCCTTCCCACCGCTCTGGTTTTCTGAAATCCTCTTTTCCTGTCCAGGCGGTTTTCTTATGGAACGCACTCCCTCTGAATATCAGGATGGCCACCAATCGGTTCACGTTCAAGGTAAAAGCTCGCGAACACTTACAAAAGAAGTTGGCAGACTCGTCCCACACTTAATTTGTTGTACTTCAACATCTATGTATTTTATTTCTGTCCCCATTTTATATATATTCACCTACTTTGTTTTTGTCTCTGCATCACCCTAAGGTAGACTGGTAGAAAATGCCTAAGGCATTAAGTCCGCCTTTGTACAGTGTATTTTTTACATGTGCATAAAGTTTAATAAATAAATAAACTACATACAAACACTTTCATACGAATGTGACCGATTTTAATCAAACTTCCTACAGATAAGCAGGATACATAGGTCTTATTAAGAAGGAAATAGGTATATAGGGAGATAGGTTTAATTAACAAGTTAATTCATAATCATTCCACACTGGCACCATATTAGAATCTACATTGCACCCGTGCGAAGCCGGGGCGGGTCGCTAGTATGTTAGAAAAATCTTCAAATAGGTAAACAAGACTAGACTAAGCATAAACATTATAATGTTGATAATTTAGTGTACGTAAAAAAAAGTGTTTGTGTTGTGCTGATAGTGTGTTTGTTACAGGGGTCCGATGATGTACCCGGGTGGGGGCCAGTACGGGCCGCGACAGAACATGTCCATGTACCCCCTGCACCCCGCGCTCGGGCCCGCCGCCAGGCAGTTCCCGCAGTACTACTCACACATGCGCGGTATGCCCCCCTCCCATCCATCACACCAGCACCCCTCGCACCAAGCTCATCCCTCGCATCCCGGAGCCTACGCCCCGCGCGGTTACTCCACCGCAACCTCGCCAGCGCCCCCAGGCGCCAGGCCACACGCTCCGCCGCACGGCATGTCATCCGGACCGCACGGCCCGCCCGGACATGGACCACCAGGGCATGGACTGCCACCCGGACACGGCCCAATGCCCCCGGGACATGGCCCGCCCACCAGCACTCACGGACTGCCAGGACACGGACCCTCTCCACCCGGACACGGGCCACCTACCCCCGGACACGGACCACCTACCCCCGGCCACGGTCCGCCAACCCCCGGACACGGACCGCCTACACCTGGACATGGACCACCTACACCCGGACATGGACCGCTTACACCCGGTCATGGGCCGCCTACACCCGGACATGGGCCGCCTACACCCGGACATGGGCCGCCTACACCCGGACATGGGCCGCCTACACCCGGACATGGGCCGCCTACTCCCGGACATGGACCCCCTACACCCGGACATGGACCGCCTACTCCGGGACACGGACCACCTACACCAGGACACGGAACGCCTACACCTGGACACGGACCGCCGCCACCCGGACACGGACCGCCAACGCCTGGACACGGACCGCCTACGCCCGGACACGGGCCGCCTACGCCTGGACATGGACCGCTTACGCCCGGACACGGACCGCCAACACCCGGACATGGACCGCCTACCTCCGTACATGGTCCCTCACTGCACGGCCCGCCACACCCGGGACACGGGCCGCTCGGCTTACACCGGGCACTCGCGCCCGGCGCTATGCCTCCCACCTCCAGCCCGCACGGAATGCCAAACTCTGGCCTGCCCGGGCTAGGTGGGCCGCTCGCCATGCACCGCAGTATGCACCCGGGTCTTGTCGGGTCTCTCGCCGGAGCTCTGCAAGGCCGGGAGCCCCCCTCCGCGTCGCCTTCGGGCCCTCCGCGCTCCACGCCGCCCTCGGACTACGAGCCGCCCGTGCGGATCAAAGCGGAGGTCAAGACGGAGCCGGAGTACCACTCACCGGCCGGTTCGCCGTCGCGGGAGCCCTCGCCCACCCCGCCGCGCGACGAGCAGCCCAGACATCCCAAAATCAAACATACAGAGAACAAGGATCGGCGGCCGCGGTACCCGCTCGGGCCCTACGCGCCGCAATACGGTCCCTACGGGCCTTACGCGCCGCCGCCCGGCCCCGCCGAGCGCGGCGTTCCGGTGGGTGCGCGGCCTAACCCGTTGCACCACCCTTACGCGGCCGAGGCGCGGCCCCGGAGCCCCACTGCGTCGGAGCGGCCGCACTCGCTTGAGGCGGCCGGGCACGGCCTGGCGCACGGCCCGCCTTACTTGCCGCCGCACCTGCGGCCCCTGGTGCGGGCGCCGTACGGGGCGGTGGGGAGCGGGCGCGGGGCGGCAGGCCCGTTCGCGCCGCACTACGCAGACGTGCGCGGCGCCCCTCCGGTTGTGCGGGAAGCGGGCCCGGCGGGCGGGGGGCGGCCGGACCGGCTGGCGTCGCCCGCGCGACTGGAGCCGCTGGGCATCGTGAAGCAGGAGGTGCTGGGGCTGGTGAAGTCGGAGTCCCCGGCGCTGGACGCGCGGTCGCCGGTCGCGGAGCTGGCGGGTCCGCGGCTGCAGGACGTGGGGGGGGCCGGCTCGGTGTTCGGCGGGCTGGTGAGCTACTTCTCGAGCCAGCACGAGGACGACGACATCGACGCGTGACTCGCTCGTACTCCGAGTACTCGCTGTACATACCGCGCGATAGATAATGATATTTATGCGCCGCGCCTCGCGGCTCGCCCTGTACGATATTATGTGTTAGCCGTAGGAGATTTAGGTTAGCGATAGGGAGTAAATATTATATATTATGAGTCTTTTTGGTCTCGAATAGGCGAATGTATTATTATTTTGGTTATGTTTAAGTGAGATTTATTTATATACGACCGATAGGTACTTACAGTATACTCTGAATACGAATTTTATTGAAGAGATCAATGACATTTTTTTTGAAAAAATAAATGTTTTCTCCTACAAATAAAATGTATTTCAATAATTTATTTTTATCATTCACATCTGCTCTCTATCTTACTGGCTAGTCTTCATCATCAGCTGACAGAATATTTTGTGTGTAATTTATCTGCAATATGCTTCACATAGAAGCTGTATAGAAAAGGTATATAAATAAAAAAAACAAGTTAATATAAAATACTTTATTTGCGAGGTCTTCCGGCGACTTTTTTACTTCCTGCTGCTTGTTTGTTTTTGCCTCCAAATGATAGTGGTTGTTCTGAAAATTATCAAAATGGGATACCTTAGTCTCTTCGTAATTCGTTATCTCAAGATATATTGAAATTTGATTTTGCCGGCAACTTTGCGTGGTATTTGAAAAAAAACATGGTTTACGCACGCAAACAATTTCACCTCTTTTTATAATATTAGCTTAGATAGCCAGATGGGGTACTAACAACATTATTATCCATAAGAATAGATGGATTTCTATCAAAAATTCATTAAATTTTGCAGCAAAACTAGACTCAAAATGCAAAGCAACATTATTATAGACATTATTACAGTAATTTTATTTGTGTATTTTAATTTTCCACAATAATTACGATTTTAAAACCTAAACAGTTAATCGAGTTTAGTTGCTGGCTAAACCTAATAAATTAATCGTATAACTAACTCGTATTAAACTCACCAGGTGGCGCTATTTTGAGCGTTATGTCGAACGTTTTACTCTTCGGCCTCTTGGCGGCTGGCTCCATTTTCTCAGGCGTTTCCGTCGGTGTTACTGTCTCTTGCGTGGCTGCCCAACCATCCTGAAAAGGAAATCATAATTTGTTTGGATAAACCAATGTACAAAGTTCATTCACAGGGACTTTTGAACTGTCAGAGGGTCTGTCAGAAAGTTGAAGATAGTCGCTCGTTCCAAAATGTAGGCAGGTCTCTATGGAGAAGGGACAATAAGCTCGACGGACCAATAACCTACTAACACAGAATTTTGTAGATAGCTGACAGGAGTTTTCATTGGTTAATTGATAATCAATAGAAATAAAGTTGAAAGTTGTGTGTGAAAATTGTAAAATATAATAAAATTGTCGTGCATAAACATAATTTTCAGCTTCATTTGTAATGTATCGCGCTGCGGCTAAAGGTATTTGAAAAAGTATGTTTTACGCTTTAAAAAGCGATGCTTTTATACATAAATTGGTAATTTAACTGATTTGGAAGTTCTTTATCGTGTGGGCAGTAAGGTCTTACGACCCCAAACACCCTAGTGTCCAGAGTTTCTAAACCGCCTCAAAGGCCTCTGACTTGGTTTGAGTGGAACATCAGACCGGATTTAAGTATGATTTGGAAGTACTGAGTAGGTAGTCCAGACAAGATAGGTACAAATTACTTTGAGAATGATCCTAAAATGCTAAGTACCTCTGGGTCTTCAATTTCTGGTGCTATGGGCAGGAAGGACAGCATGTGTTCGTCCTCTCCCTCTTCGTCGGAACTGCAGAAGGCTGCCACTGGCTCGCATGTAGTCACATCGACCTGTTTCAAATGGAACGCCTAACTCTAAATAATTTAGTTTTTCTATTCTAAAAGTACTTGTCTGATGACTGTCAGACTTTTTTTATTAAGACTAGCCACACTATTCCCAACCATTGCAACTCCTGAAACTAGAAATTAACAGTGACGACCATCAGAAAAGCGCTGAGGTAATGAAGCTCCACGAGTCTCGGAGAAACCATTCAACTGTGTAGCAAAAAAACAGTGAAGCAGTAAGAAAAAACATATTTTACGTTTCCCTTTATAAGAAACAGCGTACACTTACAATAATACACTTTTATTATAGGAACAGAAAGGCTCAATTATGTATTTTAATTAAGTGGTCCTGATTAGATTATATCCCATTTGCTGGAGTGTCCCAATTATCTGTTTACCTGCACCCTTGACGACCAATGCCTCTGCAATGACGCAGCAATCGCACGTGACACTTTTTGGCCCTAATAGTATAGAATTTGTATCGATGTATTATTTATAAAAAAAGAAGAATTAAGTAGTTTGAGTTTTCAGTGGCTTGTAACAGATTATAGCTGCACATACCTCCACCTCCTCATCGTCATGACTCTCGCCGGTCTGGTCGACAGACCGATCTTCGTCTTCCACGTCAAACTCGCTCTCTCGTTCTTCGTATTCCACGTTCTCGTCAAGCTCTTTGAAGTCAGGCGCGAAGGCTGACCAGTTCTCTACTTGGTTCTGTGCCCAAATTGATACTACACCTGTAAATGTAAGGATTGGCGGTGTAGTATGAAAGTTTTTAAGTATTGGTAACTCTAATATCTACAATGGAATTTTCAACACTGGCCAAGTGATTAAAAATTTTAGTTGTGTTTCTCTTATACATTTGGTGACCACTATTTGATCACTTTTTGACACAATATTCCTTAGTAACACTGATTCACAGACTTTCGGACTTCTGAGTACCAGTAACGACTGTCCAAGACCTGTGTGATCTTGGTTTTACGCTTCCTAGGCACAACTTCTAAACTCCGGACTGCGACTGAGAAATTTCCTTTAAGAAAACTCAATAACACTACCTGACCTGGGTATCAAACCCAGGACACCACGCTCATCAGTCGTGTTTGTGACCACAAGATCAACAGGGCAGCTGTGGCATTCTATTAATGCCGAGATGAGTCAGTATTGATGGTAAATATAAGATTTTTTAATTAGCTTGAAACGTCGTGGAGTAGATTGTGGGGGCAATAAATTACCTGCACTAATGCTAGCAATGATCGGCCTGATGGGATGCCACACGACATCCAACAGCAGTTCCCCTTTAGTTCCATGCAGGATCTTGACGAGGTTTCCGATGGACTTCTCCCAAATGTAGAGCGCGTGCTGCCGAGCGGAACCCGCGCAGATATATTCGCCGTCACCAGAGAAACAGCATTTCTTCCATGTGGTCCTATGAAAAAATTGTTGTATTACCAAATATAATTGAGACAGTTCAATTGTAATTAATGACACCCACTTTTAATCCGACCACAGCAAAGCCAAAGAAGGGTTATGATTTTTGCAGTCTATGTATGTACTATGTTCATCTGTTTGCGCATATCTCCTACACTATTGGTCGTATATATTAACAGACAGCATAATATTGCTTTTGTTTATAGGTGTAGTCGCACGATATGTGAAGTGGAGGGAGGCCTTTGTCCAGGAGCGGGGTAGAACAGGTTAACAAAAAACAATTAATTTATTTTAATCTATTCTATATCATTCCCATCGGTCTTCGCTTTTGCTATCACTCGGGGCAGCCGCGCTTACGGCTGTTTGTCCATAACTTACTTGTTAACAAGATCCTGTAGCTTCTGTATAGGTTCTGGATCGCCATTGGTTCCACATTTGAGTACTTTGTTCGATTCATACACTCGTATGACGCGATCCGACGTGTTTACGAGAAAACAACTGAAATATTTATTAATAGAATAGGTCAGAAATTATATTAAAAAAATAGGTTTTTCAATATTTAGTGAAAATATATTTAAGTAATTATGTTGTCAGAAATATTTCTGCTCTCAGCAGAAATATTTTTATTATAACATAAACATAATATCACGCCTGTAATCCCCGAAGGGTTAGGCAGAGGTGTACCCATTAGTACACCCACATTTCGCCAGTTATGTTTTTAGTCCCATGTAATAGGGGGCGAGCCTATTGCCATCAACTGGGCACAACTCCAGACTCAGAGGCTGCTACTGAGGAATTCCGTTCGTTGAATTTCGTTCTATTTTTATTATTCATTTTGTAATTAGATTTCCTAATCAATCAATCTGCCTAGCCTTTTCCCAACTACGTAAGGGTCTGCTTCCAGTCTAACCGGATGCATCTGAATACAACTCGTAGTATTTTATTGACCTCCACAACCCAGAAACTAAGTAAAACAATACCCCTTGGTAATACTGGTTGTTAGAATTTCGAATTATAATGATACATAAGAAAAATTCAAGTTACAAAATTTGATCCAGTGTATAAACAATATGCTTATGCAGCAAACAGAAATATTTATAAATATTAATTTCAAAACAAGATTTCCGAATTTACTACATATTTACAACCATAAACTTAATTACTAGTAAAAATGAGTATCAACTTACTCTCCTCTTCTTGCAAATTCTATACTTTTAATACTGGTTGTGCTTGATGTGCCAACCACTATTTTAAAACTAGCCTTTATTGCTAAGGTCTGAGTGTCTAAAATTAATATCTTTCCTTTGGCATTGCCCGTGTAGACATGGTCACCTCTTCTATCAAATGAAGCTATTACATTTATGTCACCCTGTAATGTAAAAAAAGTAATTACAATTTTAGGAAAATAATACCTACTGAAAGAAAAAAAAGAAAGTAATAAATTACTGTTTATTCATGTGACTCACAATCATCAAAACAAAAACAAGTTGGTACTTAATCTAAAAAAATCATAAATAAGGTCCTAGACAGAAATATGTGCCATTACTCTACAACACTACTAGAAGAGATTCTTTTACTTGGAGATTTTTTAAATCCAAGGTTTTGCTAGATAACCCAATGTCAAAGTCAAATTATTTATTACAAAGAGAATGTTAAAAAACACTTGAATGTCATTGACAAAAAAAATGTAATCTGTGGCTTACAAAAAATATTTTTGTAACAAGAAAAATGGGCAAGGACCTCTAAAATAAATGTTTTCGAATATTGTATACAGAAATTATATAATTACACATGAATAAGACATACTTTACATAAAAGCTACTTTTAGAATCTGTACCAAGAATTAAAAATTAATGAATAAATGATAACTAAATTATATTCATTCATTCTTTCCAATACACATGGACAATACAATCAACCTCTAAAAAGCTGTTCATTTAAAAGGACCCTAAGCAATCCACCCATCTGTGTTCACTTAAACTTTAATTTAAAAACAAACAACCTTGCTATATTGATTTTGACTTGCTACTTACATCATCATCTATAGGTAATATTTTGTGTTCCCCATCTGTGTCAACCAGCAGTGCCGCATGTCTCATCGGACATACTAAGAATCTCTTGTCATTTCTAGGATCAAACTGTACTCTCAGTATTGGCGTTGGAAATCTGTACCGTTGTTCACACTCTCCGGAAAGAACGTCCCATATACAAACATTGTGGTCTGTTGATGCTGAAAGCAACTGTAAAAAGAGGCATTACATAAAATTTTGTACAAAGACTCTGTATTATTATTGTTTATTTATTATTAATAAAACATTTTAACTATTTACGTACCTATATAATATAATTCCATATTTGATACAAATGTAACAGAAAAGTATACTTAATACTGCTCTACATTCATGATGACAATCTCATAAACACATTTTTTTTTAAATATAAAAAACTGACATAGTAAAATTGAAAAATATAACAAACCTTTTTACAATTTCTTGACCAGCTAAGACTACAGACAGGGTACACATGTGCTGATATTGACTTGGCAATCCCTCGTGTTAGAAAGTCCCATATAAATATTCTGCCGTCATTGCAGCCCACTGCTAACAAAGTTCCTCTTCTGTTGAAGGCACATGTTGCAGCTAGTGATATTGAGTCTAATGTGCCATCAAATTCCTGGAGACAATAATTGTTAAATGTATTTCATGAGGTTGTAAATTATATGATAATGAAAAAAATCAAGAATTATATCTTTATATCTATATATCTTGGGACAACACACACACGGCTATCTGATCCCAAGCTAAGCAGAGCTTGTGTTATGGTAACCAGACAACTGATATACATACTTATATAATTTATAAATACATACATATTATAGATAAATCACACCCAGACACAGAACTAACAATCATGCTCATCACACAAAGTTTGTCCTGGGTGGGAATCGAACCCACGACCTCCGGGCTTAGTAGTCAGGGCCACTAACCACTAGACCAACAGGCCCGTCAGGTTTCTAAGAAATATTATCAAGCAAATATAACAAATAGTTTTTGATAAGCATCAAGAGGACACTATGGTTTAGAGATAAGTGAAATAGGATTTTGATGAAATAAGTTTGGTCCACTAAAAATATTTAGGTATGAGAATATAACTGGGAAAACTGACTACTTACTTCAGGATAGTTTTGACCAAATGATTCTGAAAGAGACACGCAATATTGTTTAGTAAATAAAGTAAATACAAAACAAAAACAAAATATAAAGTTCTACAAGTCACTACTTACCAAGTAATTCCAAATTCATGATAAAAATAAACTAGATTTGATTAGTGTAAATATACTTTTAAATGCCTTAATTTACGAGATAATAAATTTATCTAAAACTTAATTACTAAACTAACATAAGTGAAGAAGACACTTTTTAAAAAATCTCAGCACAGCCGACGCTTGCATTTCATTGACATAACGAAATTCGATTTTGATTGACAATGACATTGACATAAATTGACTCATGGTGGCTTTATTTCATTCCATAGATTAAAATAATTGTAGTAGTAGAAGTGGAGCGTTTATAAAAACACGGTTTTAAGGCGCTTAACATTATTATTTTAACGCTCGCTATTAGTTACTAGTTTTAGAACCATTGATCAATCGGATCGAAGGAGACATACATCAAAAGGGTTCTTGCTTAGGTACTTTTATAGATTTCTAAAAAACTTTTGATCAAACAGCGTCAGCGCCACGCGTGATCCCTTGTAATCTTGTACACGGTGCGCTGTAGCAAAAATATAAATAAATAGTTCGGCTTGCTTTAAGATGGTTTAAATATATACAAAAATAAGGTAAATGGATATCGTACAAAGGTGTATCTGTATAGTACATAATACTTTGTTTCTTTAATCCATATCTTGTTAGTAAATTATTAGCAACAATAAAATTATTAGCTTACAATTTTATGGATGAGTAAAATGTATAGAGGTTGTGGTGTTACCCGTTATGGTATATGTGTTATGTGGTGTGTCAAGTCAGCTTTGTGCGATACAGCAACAGTCTATAAGTCTGTCTGACAAATGGTTGGATGTCAAAAGACAATGACACAACGGACGGAATCTAATTTCTGTGTATCGTGTAATCCTCGGCAAAAAAATAATAGAATAATTTTATAGCAATTTAATAAAGGATACATGTGAAATTTATTTGAATGAGATTTTTATCAAAACCTAGAAATGTGTATATGAAGTTATTACGTGCGTTTACCAATCGACATAATTATAATATAGAAGTCGTCGAAACACATTGTGTAGAAGGCAAAATTCGCGCGTACACAATGAATAATATGGATATGGACAGCACAAACAACTGGCGGGGTGTCCCTTTGACTGAGCTTTACGGATCACAATCGCCGTGGGGATCTCCAGAGTTCCCGCTTGTTTCTCCAGCGTATAACCACGCAGTTTTGTATCATGTGCCGAGTAATGGATGTGTGGCCAGTGATAAGCCCCCTACGCCGCAGTTTGGACAAGACAAATGGGACTCGGAGCACGTGAGGATGCCTTGCTCTGAAAAGAGCTTATATCCTGTTGAAGATGTGAGTAAAGCTTTTCTTATCCTAATAATAAACACTAAAATCGGTTGTTGATGTCTTGTGAGTTACCTGTTGGCGCAGTTACAGAGATTTTAAGTTGAGGAAAACCACCTAATAAACTATAGCTGTTGTCAATACATTTGACTTAATATCTCTACATAGCATAAAACAAATTCACTTTCCACTGTCTGTATTCTTAGATCTTGGGTTTTCAATAATAGAATCAAGAGGAAAGTTTCTATGTGTAGTTGGTATCTACATTGCGCCCATGCAAAGCAGGGGCGGGTCGTTAGTGTATAATAATTCTTGGTTATCAGAAAAATAAGATCCTCTGAATGTAGCAGTTGTATAAAGAAACATCAGTTTATAATTTCTAGTAAAAAAAAGTGTATAGTGTTGTTTTTGACTTATACAGAATACATTTTTATTATTGTATGTGATGTCAATAGAGGGATATTCTTAAATAACTCTCTTCTGTTTTATTGTGTATTGTTTGTTTTATTTATATATTTATTTACTAATAAAACAGAATGTTATGGTTTAAGTCATACTTCTTTTAATTACTAATTACTAAAATTCATTTCATAACTAATAAATAAGTTTATACTTATTTCAGAGCAATGGTGAGAGCCGTCTCAAGAAACGTTGGGACATGATAACAAGTGCCCTTTCCAAGCCAATATGTAATAGTGAAGATCTGGCAAAAACAATACTGAGTTATAATACGAAGTTCAAGAATATTTGGAAGTTTAGAGGATTACATAAGCTTTTTAATGAGGTTTGTATGTATATCGTTAACATTGGTGAAGGAAAACATGGTGAGGAAATCTGGACTCATAATTAAATCTTAGTCATTACAGTCAGTTTTCTTAAGCAAGAGTGGCGTAAAATGCTAATGCCTTCTCTACTAGAGTAGAGGCTTTTGTCAAGCAGCCTTTAGTAAGAAATTTTTTAAAATAAATCTATTCCAGTTTCTTTAATCCAAAATTTAGGTAATAATATGTTAGTTATGTACCAAAATTCGACTACTAACACTAATACTGTCAGCCCCTATCATCTCACAGCTGGGCAACAGATTCCAGGACTTATTATTGGCAGTGTAGCTTGTTTTGCCTTCTTTACATGGTCAGCATTCTACATGAGATGCTGGCTGTTGCCCCAAAAAAATTGTTCATCAATATAATTGTGTGGTGTTATTTTCCACTATAATATTGATAAAATCTGAAGGTAGTGAGAACATTATTACAATGTAGGGTACTTTAAAAAAGATTTTTCCTTTTTAGTATTTGGAAGAAGAGGAATCACAATATTTTTTTGATGTAACTCTGCCAGAGATTGCTAAACTTGCTCTTGCACTGCCTAAACTGGTGCAGGCACCAATACCATTGTTAAGGTAAGGTCCTTTTTCTTATAGAATTATTTATCGTTTTTAATTATGTAATTTTTTTTTTGAGTGCCTTTTTGTCTAGTGACTGCCTCATTGGTGAGTGTGAAACGTTTCGCCAATACTCGGTTGGCCCATGAACTATTGGTCAACCGAATCTTTCAACCACGAACTTTTCACCCAAAGCACTTTTCACCCACGAAAGTTTCGCCAACATGATTTTTCGCCAGTGAATGTTTCACCAACAGAATGTTTCGCCCATTCACTTTTCATCCAAAGCACGTTTGGCCCATGCACTGTTCTCCAACAGAACGGTACGTCAGTGATTGTTTAACCAACAGATTTTTTATTTGCCCCCATGAAATTGTTTGAAAAGTTATATTTCAACCTTTTCACTCCTTCACTTTTCACTCATCTACAATATCCATTGACTTAGTTTATGTTTACTTATATTATTGCTGTTGTTAGGTACTTAATATAATCGATTGATATTAGTATTATTTTCTTGATTATTTTCCCTAATACTTTTTTTTATTAATATCCATTCCATCAGATATCGTTTCTCAGTAGCAGCCTCAGAGTCTGGATTTGAGCCCGGTTGATGGCAATAGGCTCGCCCCCTATTACATGGGACTAAAAACATAACTGGCGAAATGTGGGTGCACTAATGGGTACACCTCTGCCTAACCCTTCGGGGATTATAGGCGTGATGTTATGTTATTTTTTTTTAATTTCGACTTAACTTCCGTTGGTTAAGCTTTATCGGTGATTTTGTCTGTGTACAGAAACACAAATACGGGATGATAATCCTATGTTTAAAATTTTATGCTTGTGTATATTATTTAATTATAACCTATATATTTACTAATATCTTGTCTTGCAGGCAACACAAGAACCGTTCGGTGTCTTTATCGCAGCAACAAATAGCTAGTCTACTCGCCAATGCGTTTTTTTGCACTTTTCCGAGGAGGAATTCCACCAAGTTAACATCGGAATATGCTTCCTATCCCTTTATTAATTTCAACACGTAAGTAATTTATTATTTTGTATGTATTAGTATTTAGTGTCAAATATGTTTTGTATTGTACATCATTCTGTCGAAATATATCAGGGTGTAATCGAAGTAACAAAAAAGCTGAAATGGAACTCATAATTTTATTATAAACGACTATTACTGCGGAACCAATACTCAAATTGCGAAGTAAGTGTACCTAATACATACATTTTGTTATGTCAACTTAAATGTAGGAATCAGCTAATTTTTCTTTCGTGATTTCAGGGTTAGTTTCATAGTAAATGTTGACCAAAATGACCAATTAAAAAATTACCAAAAAACCTCTTTACCTATGTTAGGGTTTTCAATTAATTAAATTACATCTTGTATATTGCAGTAATCTTCTGCCTGCCTGGTTTTTAAATTTAACTAAATGATATCACGATGAAAATTGTCAATATTTTTTTTTATACTAGCATCGTCAGGAATTCGGGCAGGAATAAACATTAATGTTGGGTACTATAAAGAAAATCCTAATCTTTTCCACAGATACGGATTTTATGAGGTAACAGATTACGACTCAAACTTGGAGAAGATGAAATGCATCTGCCATTACTTCAGGAGAGTTATAACTAAAGGTGACATTCTTTTATATTACACTAGCTTAGTATGGGATTTTTAACTTTTTGATAATAAAATATAGCCATATCATTCAGGAATAACGTAGCTCTTTATTAGCGAGTATCTGACCTGTAATTCCGGAGACCAGCGCGTTCGAACAAAAAACAAAGTCTAAAGCTGTTTAATATTAATATAGAGGTAAATTATAAAGAATTACATAAAAGTGTATAAAATTCTTGGCTTTTCTAAATTTTTGATGCACTAATTATTCGAAAGATAATAATGTTTTGGTTCTGGAAAAGCTGCAATGTCCATTTATATTGCGACTATCCGTCCGTATGTATGCTGTGTTGTGTCGAATATGTCCGTACATGCGCTGTATCGTTGCAGTACAGTGCCGGTCGGTACCGTGACGTTCACCCGGCGGTCGGTGCCGCCCCGCGACTGTCCCTCGTGGCCGCGCAGCAATCGTCTGATTGGCTCGTTGCCGATACACGTCGAGCCGCACAACACTATCGAGGATGCTGATTCGTTGATACAAGTTGACTTTGCTAACAAGTAAGTCTAACCGACCGACCGACCGAACAACCGACAGTCCGACCGAACGATCGCCAGACCGACTGATCAACCGACGGACCTATCGACCAATTAGACTGTCGCCCAGCCGACCGACGAGCAGTATGGTTAACTGAACGACTGACCCGCCGACGGGCTGACCGACCTAATGACCGACTGATCGACCTATCGACCGATTGGCTTAATATACGACAAGATAGTATAAAAGAATCCAACCAAGCACTAGCACATTAAATTAATATTTCCGTTGGCTTTATCATCAAAACAAAACAGATATTTAGATCTGCGAGGCGCACCATTTGTAATTTGTATATGCATGTAGCATTTTTTTCGAATTTTGTATGATATTGTTCTTTTCCTACGCAGGTTTTTAGGAGGTGGGGTACTAGGCCGTGGATGTGTTCAAGAGGAAATCCGGTTCGTTATATGTCCTGAGCTGATGATATCTATGCTGTTCACTGAAGAGCTGAGGCCTAATGAAGCACTTATTATGATTGGTATGTTAAATCATAACCTTATTCTTTATTTTAAAATCTGAAATCGCCAAGCCACCTTGGGTAAATGTGGTTAACTTAACAATGTTCGTACCTTCTCTGTATGAGAAAAGGCATTTGCCCTGCATTGGGACAATAATAGGCTGGTATTATTATATTAAGTACTCAAGTTACACAGTACACAATTAATTTTCAATCGAAAATCAATTGTGTCTCATTACGTGGGACTTGAGTAATTAAACTACCTTTTGAAAGCAGCAACTAATCACTCATGAGCCAGTCAGGGTGGGGCGAGCGCCCCACTCTACCTCAGCGTGGCTACGCCCATGTGTCTGTGTGTGTTGGGCTTAAGTTTCAAACGACATTGTTGCAGGTTGTGAACGCTACAGCAAGTATACTGGATACGGGTACACGTTCCAGTTCACAGGCGACTGCCCGGACAGCACGCCGCGCGACTCGTCGGGGCGGCGCCGCTGTGCCGTGCTGGCCATCGACGCCATGCCGCACGTGGCCATCACGCAGGAGTTCCGCAGGGAGGCCGTTACTAGGGAGCTCAATAAGGTGAACCTATATTACAATTATACAATAACTATGAACCTGGTAGTCCAAGGATTTTTTGCGGCCCTCAGAAATTACTATAAATCACCCCAGTTGTAAAGGGTCGATTTTCGTAAGAAGGAACATTTCCTATTCTTTCAAGTACTTTTTTTATTAGGTATTAAGTTAACGAAGATTAACAAGTTGCCTATGTCCTTTCTTAGAGTTGTTGTTCTATGTAGTTTCTTTCTAAGTAGTAGGGGCGAACCCTACAAGTTCAAACTAACATACTATCAAATTTCATCAAAATCAGTTCAGTGGTTTATTCGAGAAAGCGTAACAGACAAACAGAGTTACTTTCGCATTTAGAATATTAGTATGAATACAACTTTATATCCTGACTCACATACACAAACAGCCACACCCGGAACAACTATCTGTAGACCATTTAAATATTAGTTGGAACCTGCTACACGAAGCTCAGTAACAAATTACACAGCCACTGAACCAACTGTGTCATCACACTATTTTTTCCTCCAGGCTTGGGTCGGAATATCCTACGACACGGACCCCCGGTCAGATAGGCTGCAGTTCCCGGGTGTAGCCACCGGCAACTGGGGCTGTGGAGCCTTCGGAGGAACTCCCCACCTGAAGAGCTTGCTTCAGCTGATGGCATGCGCGGAGGCAAGGAGACCCATGGCCTACTTCACGTTCGGAGACATACAGCTTAGAGATGATATTATGCATATGTATAATTTGTTTGCACGGTACAATGTTACTGTTGGTGAGTATCTATACTACCTATAACATCACGCCTGTAATCCACGAAGGGTTAGACAGAGGTGTACCCATTAGTACACCCACATTTTGCCAGTTATGTTTTTTAGTCCCATGTAATAGGGGGCGAGCCTTTTGCCATCAACCGGGTACAAATCCAGACTCCGAGGCTGCTAATGAGAAATTCCTGATGGAAAAACCCAATAACACTTTGCCCGACCTGGGAATCGAACCCAAGACCTCGTACACAGCAGTCGCGTTTGCGATCACTAGACCAACGAGGCAGTGAAAATGAAAATGCAAAAAAAAAAAAATGAAAATGTGACTTCATCATTAGCTATACACGTTATAATATTCCAGATTTTATATATTTGACTATTTATATCGTTCCCAGGTCAACTATACAAGTACATAGTAAGGTTCTCTCAGGAGAAAGACGTGGTATTGAAGAGGTTACACCCGTATTTGGAAAATGTCGTGAAGGGAGTCAAGGAACCGTCGCCTACGCCTACCAATGATCTCATGGAAACTGTAAGTTCTAGCACCACAAATTCTTTGAGAGACTGAGTTCGAATTTTAAGAGTTCCATGTGCTCTAAGGGTGCAAGCAGGAACAGAATAGGGCTCTGTTTTGACTTCCGTGCCCAAAAGATCCAAATCCAGCCTGTCTGTCTGTCGGTCCCTCTGTCACAAGGTACCGGTGAACAAATAACGCACGACTATGACTGCTATAAAATATGCAGAATGCAATGCAAAGCAAAAAATAAAATAAAAATCTTAAAAATTAAATGTGGTCGCCATACAAGAATCGTGTGGTACGGAACCCTTCATGTGTGACTTCGACTTGTACTTGGCCGATTTTTTTATAGATAGTCTTAGCGTGGACTTAGTAAAATATCTTCTTATTATTATGTACTGTTTTTGAAAGAGTTGTGAAAGAATTTTACTCCCCACAATTTTCTAAGCAGCAATTTTGTAATCCTATTCATAATCGATTTCAGAGTATACCGGCGACAGTAACGGCAATTGAAAGCGAGCTCTCAAGTAAATCTCCTGACTTGTTCTCTCAAGACGACATGGATCAGAGCTTACTGGAAGTCACTATACAGTCGGAAAAGACAGTCCAACAGACCCACACACCATCCAACGAACCAACAAAACAGAAGACCACAGATACCAACAAAATAGAACAAAACACACAGTCCAATCCCCGCATGTCTTTATTCGATGCTATGACGAAAATGGAAGGTGGTGAGCCACAAAATCCAACAACTTCGAATACATTGCTCGGTAACCAAAGAAGAAACTCTCTATTAAACGATGCTAGCCCGTCGATGGAACACGAAACTGAGTCTACAACGAAACACAATAAGAGTATCAGTAGAAAAATCACGGATTATTTTTGTAAGAAACCCATTTGATTATCTGTATCCTGTGTCTCTGTCTGTGATTTGTTTTTGATGAAATTGTTTCACCAATTTTTTTATTTATTTATTATTAAGCTGTCAATGAAAACCTACAAAACTTTGCAAATGAATGTTAGAATACACTTTATGGAGCTCCACAAGAGTATTACCTCAATTTAATTACCAATTATTGAAATGGACCTATTAAACGACCTAATAACATTATTAATGATGGAAATTTTAGATACGAATTTTTATTTAAATTGAATTTTAGGAATGTCTTTATGGCAAGCCGGGACATCTCCCGGTGGGCACATAAAGTTAGTAAATTCGAATGGTAATTTGAAGGCTCAGATTCTTTTTTTCCCAGAATTTGTTTCAGTGTGTATCTGAGTGGAAATTATTTTATGAATTTCTGCTTGTACAGTCACAAGTAAATACAAGTATACACTTAGCAACATTACTAAGCGATTTTCTTTGTATATATTGATTGAAATGTCATGTTTTTAGTAATATAGTATTTTGAATTCAATACTAATATGAAATAAGTCTTATATCAAGCTTACAACCATTATTTCACAAAAAATCTAAGTGAATAGTTGTTTTTGCTTGCGACTGTACGGGTTCGGGTTCCCTTTAGCGGGGGGACCACGATCTGTAATGCCGCCCCTGTGCTTTATAATGACGTTTATAACAAAAGATCTCTTTTTTTTTTTAAAAATCTTACAAATGGCACTAATATGAATAGTACGACGCCCTCGTATAATAATATAATACAATGATATATACATAAATGTTTTGTAAATCGAATTTTATGTACCGTTCATAAAATAAGTCACAGACTAGCTTTTTTATGACATTAATTACATCAGAGACCGTCGGAATACCAAAGGGACCAGTCTTCATTTTCATATAATTATCTATTTTATCTCAAACAATTCATGCTGTTAATTAGGTATGTGACACCACGAATCAATTGACGTACTTTTTATGTGCTGTCAAAACGCGATTCTACCATAGATTTTGTATGGCAATATCGACCTGTGACGTCAACTATTTTACCAACTTAATTGTTTACCTATTTATGACTTCAAAGTAGTTAAAAATCTATTTTTATTGTTAATTATTGTTTTGGAATTATTGGTAAATGGTGTTTTAACACCATGATGTGATGTGTGATTAGGTACTTATACCTAATCACACATGACATCACACGGAAAGCACGTTAAGTCCCGGCTGTCATACGTGGATCTTTGACAGTTGTTACGAGTCGTCAGAAGCTTGAAAGTCTGGCAACCAGTCTTACCTAGGGGTATCGTATTACCCAGTTACTGGGTTGTGGAAAACAGATAGGCAGAAGCTCCATGTAAAATACTGGTATTCAGCTGCATCCGGTTAGACTGGAAGCCGACCCCAACATAGTTGGGGAAAGGCTAGGCAGATGATGTTGTCAAGTACCTAATTGAGTTTTTGAATTGAAATCTGGGGTTACCAACGTATCTGTTGCTTTTTAATTGTAATAGTGTACTTACTTACCCCTGGACCGTGATATCAGTGATACTTAGTAGGTAGCTTTTAGTACTGCCTGGATTTTATGCACGCGTCGACGGCGCGCTTTTATCCTACAGAGCAGTTTGTTGACTGACTGACTCGTGTGCGTATCGCGTTTGTATCGCTATAAACGCGCGTCAACGGCGTGTTTAAAAACCTCGGTGTTCACAGGCCCTTAGCCTTGCGTATGTATTTATGTATGAGATCAATGAAATGTGTAGCTACAACATTGTACATAATGCATTGTTTGTACATTTAGGATCACAATATTGTTAATAAATAAAACACACACCATAATATAATTAAAATTATTTATTATCCTTCATCATATTTCTAGCATACTAAACGTAATAAGTGTATAATAATAAATAATTGAATAGTAATTTAGTTTTAAAATATTTCAGCAATATACATAATTAATAACTCGATAATAAGTTTTAAAAGTTCAATAACTAAATTAGACATGCAAAGTAGGCGAATTATTATTGTATTAGTTTCATAATAACGTGTATCTATGAACATATTCCACAAATTTTTCTAATAAACTGTCAGTATACACTACTCTAATAATAAAGTTCATAAATATAAAAATTAAAAATGAACGATTAACTAGCGACGTTTCAAAAGTGATCATAACACTCTTTATTTATTTATTTTTTTTACAAATCTTTGGCGAACTATAACAATATATGAGAATAAACATTTCCATGGCTAGCTATCAATGCACTGGAGTGAATACTCAGTTCAGTGTTGAGAACATAAAGTACATCACTGTACACGTGCCAGCGCAGCGCCCAGTTCACGCACACAATAACGACATCCTTATAATTGAATATCTATAAAAGTTAAATAGTTGGCGACTTTAACAAGTCTTAAAAACTTTCTTTAATAGATTGAACGTACATTTGAGTGAGTGTTCAACTGGGCAGGCTGGTCAACTAACTGGTCGCATCGAACGACAGTCATTAAATAATATTTGTCTAACGTATTTATTTAACTAAATTGTTATGATATAACAAGTTGGGGCTGAGTGTTAGCGATGAAACTCTCTGTACAAAGTCATATATCGCGAACATCTGGTGTTGTCGATAATTAGCCTATCTATCGATAGATAGCCTGAAACGTTATCGATGTCGATAGACGCGTTGAAAGCTGACTAATATTACTAACATTTATTTCTACATGTATTTCTGAGACCGTATTATGAAATTGATGAATTATTTTTAAGGTGCGGGAAAGAGATAGACATATACATTATCGATATCGCATTCTCACTCGATCAGCTTGAACTGATATCATGTTAATCAATAAACATTTAATTAACAACGCATCTATCGACACGGACAGTATTTTGTCTTAATACTAAAAATAATTAATTCGAGTTAGTTAATAAAACGATATAATTTATGGCATTAATATTGTACAAGTTTGGTAACGTGGAACCACTGAGGACAGCAACGTAAAGCCGAGTCTAGTGTCGTAGAATATATAGTGTAGGTTTGAATGGACGATCATTACAAGCGTATATCACAGGCACCATGTGGTGTCCCTTCGTAAGCTATACATATGTAAACAGTTGTGCGGTCACAGTGTTCAGGATTATTCAGGGGTAATATAAACACGAATTCTGAAGGCATTTTCATATATTTAGGGTTGAATGGCGGAAACAAGACTAGATTTAATTTATACATAGATTTAAGATGGTCTTTTATTTACACAGTTATTTATTTAATTATTTATATATATTTTTGAAATACTATTTTACAATTCTATTTATGAATATGTGGTTGACGTCGACTCTTTAGTCTATGATTTGGTAACGATCAAACTCTATGGTACCTTAATTGTAGGCTCCAAATGTTCGGTCCCAAATAATCCTGAACGCAAGCCGTCCTTGTTTACTCTTAAACTATTCCATTATAAGTTATCCAGAACAATGTGAGGGACATAGTTTACGAGTATTTATTTTGGTTCACCATTTTTATACATTTGGGTTTTTTCAGGCGACTGAAACTCTTGGAAAATGGTCTAGATTACGTTCATCTATACATTACAATCAGAATTTGGCTAAAAGTTATCTTAAACTCGAATTGTACGCAGGCTGTGCTTTATCTACAATTGTTTAGGTCATTCAGTTCAGTCGCCCGTTGTACCCTTAACACTTTATCAAGAATGGCGCGTAACCATTCTAAAAAGGTTTTAATGATTATGATTTCCACTTAGCATTAACACAGCGACACCCTGTCACCCGCCCGGGCGGTCCCGGGGCAAAAGGCTAGTAAGCTCCTAAAGATATGACGTCATATGTATGTACAATCGAATTACTGTGGAACTTAGGTGCACACGCAAGTCCACCGCGAGACGCCGAGCCGCCGGCGACAGTTGCGTCCATAAGTAGTTAGATGGAAGTTCATATTACTTGTCTACACTACGATTAATCCCAGTACTCATTATTTTGAAATAGATCAGTGCGTACGCGCAGCACTGGCGTCGTAGCTGGCTCAGGGCTCGAGGTGGACCTTAATAATTTAGAAACAAACCTGTGACGTCTGTCCAGAGTCGATTACTACTAAATATATCCAGTAGGGTAGTTGAAGCGAAACTAGGGAACTGAAACGAATCGGTTTCAATATATATAGAATGATCTTTACGGACGGCGCGTTATAGTGACGTGGCGACTGTACCCCGCGCCCCGCGGAGCGTACAGTCAGCACGATACTTACAATCTTTAGCAGAACTATGAGAGTAATATCTTCTCTACCTAAATCATACTCCTTTAACTTGCCTATGGTAACTTTAAACCTCTATCTTAACCAAACGGTTATACCATTCATAACTCGTCTCTACCATTCTATACCGATAAAATTATTTCAATTAATCTTAACTAATCTAAAGGTAATGGATTCTGGTAACAGTATTCTGGATAACTTATCAAAATTAAATTAGTAGTATATTTTCATCTCATATAACATAGTAGGTTTATGTCAAAATATGACGATCTAATGAAGTTAGGAAGATATACTTGTTAAGGTCATAATTAATAGCTCTATGGTTACAAACTGACTATTACACTTGAGGAACGCAAAACAGTAACGGATAGACGCTCTAAGTACACAAATGAGACAAGTACTTCGTTATAGTAATAATAAACGTAAGGACGAACGTGTGCTTGAAGCTAAACTATGCTAAGCGATAGAAAAAATAAATAACAGAAAGGAGATATGACTAGATCGTTTTGTTTCATTACTAGAACCTACTATTCATAAAAGCACTATGCGCCTCTCTCCATATTTTTATTATATAAATAGATATAATATGAGTAATAATTCCCAATTCTAAGTTTTGTTTTTTTTTCTGATTAAAATATTGGCATTCATCTTATGTACTAACTAGCGTCGGGCGGTGTTCGGCGAGCGTGTTGTATACCGCGCGATGACGTCACGCCGCCTACACCGCCGACGATCTAACTAACTATACCGCCTACTAACGACCCGCCTTCGATTCGCATACCGCATACCAACGATTCAGACGTTCTTGAGTGCATCGATAATGTTCCCGTCGACGCGAGCGCTACGACGTATTTGAGTATGCGAACGATATAAATATTTTATAAAATGTCAGGAGTTAAATAGTTTTTTTTAGAAATTCGATTTCGTAATACTAACAATGTTGTTGTTGATGGTCGCGGGCGCCGCGGTGCGGCGTGGTGACGTCACGGTAGCCGGCGATGTGCCGCACTGCGGACTGAGGCACCGCGGCGGCGCGGAGTGACGCGTGACAAGTGAGTGAGGATACTTCAGTAACGCAAGTGGCACTAACTGGGTGAAGGATGCTCGGCTGTCGGGGAGGAACCAAGCGAAGCGCGTTCGTTGAGTCGCGAATGGAGCGTGAGATGAGGATGAGGTCGGTTACGCTACGATAGTACGACAGAGTATAAAAAGTTGCGACAGACTAGTGGACCCGAGAGCGATGCGGCGCTGTCGCCGGGCGCGCGTGCGGCCACGACTCTGCGGCAGACAGTCGGCAATATCTGCCTACATGAAAATTATTTAGATACATTTAAATAATTGCAAAGCATACCCTGTATCCTAGAATCACTTTTATGGGCGATTGTTTTATACATTCTGAGAGGACTCATTAATCTATTACAAATGTTCGCGTCTCCGCTATATATTTTTAGGGAATTTAATTTTAATCAGTATAAAGATATAGTACACAATATTATTAATCATCCCGGGCGGTGCCCGGGCGCATTACGCCTACAATATACCCACGAGGTGATATTATCGATAATCGATATACTAAGTATACGTGTTCCGGTTTGGCATCCTTTTGTGTAACCTGTAACCTAAGTCGGTCGCGGCGCGTTGCACTCAACATACAATGCGACCCGAGCGCGACCACTGGTGGCCACCGGCGACCTGGGCGACCAGGGTCGGCCAGCGGCGACCAAGCACTCCTAACCAGACGAGACGCACGCGTCGTGAGGTCGGCTCGCAGTCGGTTTACGAAACGAGACCACGTCGACGAATAATCTACAACGGTAACATAAGAAACATTCATAAAATAAATATTTAACGCATCAAATAAACACGACGCTAAAACAATGTCAAAAAGCGTAACAACATATTGCACAATGGTGAGATAAGACTTGCAGAGAAAACAACTAGACACACTTAACACGATATTACTTATCTTTTAAGAATATCGTTTAAACACACTGCTTACTTGTAAATCATAATCGCCTAAAACTAGAATACTATATCAATATAATATAATTATTTGTGTAAATATAAAATTCTATGTCTTGTGGTGAGTGTAATATTTGACTAGAGGCGGGCGGCGTGGCGGTCGGGGCCGGGCGCGCGGGTCGCGGGCCCCGGCTGTCGGGCGCGGCCCCGGCTGCTCGGGCGCGGGCCCGGGCGCGGGCCGGCGCTGGGGCCCCGGGCCCCGCAGGCGCCGCGCCGCACTGCGGGCGCACAGTGTGCGACTCGCTCGCGCGCACACAATATATCTAAGGTATCTCCGTATCATTTAATATTTATATTGGTACTTTTCTTGATTATGAATCTATTTTCTCATTAGAAATTACACTATTTTTGTATTCTGTTATTTCGCGCACCACTCACTGTTGACTCCCCGGACGCATTTAGTCACAGTTATTGTATTTAACACCTTAACACGAATATTTTTTATACATGTTTATTATACTATTCACACGTACAGCACGAAACAAAGTAGGGGAAGCGCGCTCCTTGAGAATTGACGTCGCGACCTCGCGAGTGCGCCGCCCGCGCGTCACGCGGCCTCCTGGCGGGGTAAGGCTCATTACCTATCTACAGATTTTAGTCACATAATAACATCTTGGTTCGATTGCAATTACGAACAAAGAGTTAATAAAGGCAATCAAATGATTTTATTTTACGTAGAGACATTTTCCGAAATTCCCCTTTGGTATGTACAAAAATAAATAGTGATTTTTCTCTACAGAAAATCTCTGAAAGTGCCTCTACCGCTATCATTGTAACGGATTATCTAACCAAATTCCTGCCACAGACTTAATTGCTTCAATAACACGAGGAAAGAAATGAAGAATCCTCTTTATACTGAAGGCATGTAAGGTAGCAGGCTGGAATGTAAATAAAGTTTTGTAATATTTTCGAGATCAAGTGAACGCGGTCGGTGCCGGCGGGAGGAGGCGCGGCGCGCGTGCGGCTCGGGAGCGTTACACACACATGCAATACAGAGACGAACGGCCTGTACAGTCCATTATGTTGATATTATATTTTTTATATCACAGCCCATTTTGGAATTTACAACACATAATAACACGATCTCTTGAAACGAAGGCCTAAGTAATCGGTCTTGAAGTGCACTTTCATTTGTACACAGCGTCAAATACAAACATTTAATTTTGTAACAACATTGTTCACTAACATGTAGGTTTTTGAGGTGCTGGCCGTACCATGGACAGACAGACGCGTCAATAACAACGTGATACTGAATATTTTACATGGTCTCACTTACAAGTTCTATTTTTACAAGTCGCCGTTTGAATAGACAGTGTACATAGTTGTCTTCTGGGTAACATTTTAACTTCGTGTGGGATGTGCTCTTTCTATATTACAATTAGTGTTTGCCCTCGAACAACGCGATAGGGGAATGTCGTGTGGTACGAGCCAGCGACATAGCTTACACACACATATACACACGCTCGTTAAAATTTAACAAAATATAGGACATATAAATACTCCGATAGTGATCTATGCGAGCACTTATATTAGTGTGATCAGTTCGGCGGTGGGAGACAACAGTGGCCGCGTGCGGGCGGCGCGCGGCCGCAGTGTATAGACTGCGCAGGCGCACGCGTGCATCGCCCGCGGCGCTGCAATATACAATCATTAAAATACACTTCTTTTTTTTCTTACATTTTCAACTTACTTAATAAATTCAGTTTGGCTTAGTTCAAGCAAATAACTAGTATAATAAATTTATGTTAAAAGTTTTCAGTTAAACGTTAAGTACTTAGAAGTAGAAGTATGATTACGAATGACAAAATTTTTATAACGTGTCATTTTATAATAATAATAATAATTTAATCAAAGTTAATAAATTGTATATATAATAATATAATAGAGTAATTTAATGATTAATCGATAATGATAAGAATGAAGCATTCCTACGCGCTGATTTAATAAATTACTTTTAACTAATTTAGTATACTCGCCGAGTGGGCTTGCATAATTCTTTAGGTAAGTATGTAGGTAATGATATTTGCTATACAGTAAATGTGTAGTAAATTCCATAGAATTGTTGATAATACGCGAACTGGCGCGCCTCGGGCGTGCCGTACGGTCCGGCCGCCACCTGGAACAACAAAGATCTACCGTCATTACAGAACAACTTACAGCTTTGATTCCGGCGACCTTCACCCACCAGATCTTTAGTAGACAACTCATTTTGACAATAAAGTAAAGGTTATTTTTAAAAGTTGCAAAGTATTTGTAGGGTGGTCAACTCACCATGGGCACGCGATGAGCGCGCAGGGACGGCGTCTTGGGTTAGTAAGGCCGATTGGCATCCTTGGGCCGCTTCAGCTGGACCTTCAGCCGCTTCATGCCGATTTGAAAGCCGTTCATCGCCTGGATCGCCGCCTGCGCCGACGTCGGGTTGTCGAACGATACGAAACCTGGAATTAAAAACCGGTGTTAGGTTACATCACTAATGTAACCTAAGGATGCTAAACAGTCTTTTAAAAAGCTTAAACAAAAGTTGATCTAACCGAAACATTTGCTCTGGTTGGTGGCACGGTCGATAAACACTTTGCTGCTGATGACGTTGCCAAAGGGCAGAAACATCTGCATCAATTCGGCGTCCCCGAACTCCTGGGGCAGGTGGTAGATGAAGAGGTTGCAGCCCTCGGGGCCCGAGATGGAGCAGCCTGGGAACATAAGAAAATCTTTAAAGAACTCACAAATCTGCCTCTTAACACCATCACGAAAGGGTTTTGCTCAAGGTGGGGTTAGGGTATGATATAAAAAATTAAATTAATCTGGTTATTAATTATGTTAAAGTGAAAGAAATGATTGATAGGATAGAATAAGAATTTAATGCAAATGACACTATTTTAATTCCGAGTCATAAAATTAGACAAGGACCAATTGTTAGACTAGAGAATGTCAAAGAATAAGTTGTTAAAATCAATACATTACGTGTAGTAAAGTTGACACAGATACACAGAACAGCAACACAACATACACAAGGATGCACATGACAGGGAGTGTACAGCGACAGACGTGTGCCTACTATACAGCACAGAAGCAAGCGAAGAGTTAGCAGGGTAGGGGCTGACCGTAAGCCGTCTGTGTGTCACTGTATACTTGAAAGAACACCGACTAACGAAATATCACATAAAATAAGGACAATAGACATTGAAATTGCTATCCAGCCAAAACATGATAAACTTCTTTTGATTCGTGTAGATTTTGTGAACTTTGAAGCGGATGGGTCTTTGTTCTATGAAGTTAAAATTGGAATCGTTTTGGCTGAATAGCAGATAAAAGTACGAAGAAAATAAAATCAATGAAACTCTGGTGACAAGTGTGCGTTATGCCAGTTTAGTAGCTGAGTCTTATTGATTTTAAATGGACACTGAAAAAACAAAAAGCTTTTTAATGGTATTAGGTGAAATCATCTGCTGAAGGAGTGGGTTAATTCGATGGCATCTTCCTCGGAGCTCCACTTACCTTCTCTTTGCGCTGGCGCAATCGTCGACATCGGCGGTGGGATGGGCTGCGGAAACTGCCCATAAACCGCTGGGTAAGCTGTAGAACATTAATTTGCACATTTTCACAATGAACACCTATAGTTGCGTACGTTTACATGCATGTAACAACATTATTATAACAATTATCAAGCTCAAATCATATCCATTGATTTAAGTACGTTTTTACCAATTATTAACCTCCTTACATTTTAAAAACGTTATTTAATTTTTGTTATAGTTTCAACAAAATAATATTTAGACAGAGAACATTGAACACAAACTACTTGAGAACTAAATAAACCATAATACTTGGTATAGCTTAATTTGAACAGCGCACGGTACCCTTGAGAGATACATACACAACAATGTAATATCATGGACGTACTAGCAATCGATTGACCTGCGAATGTTTCGAAGTCTTAGGATCCATATGATTAAGAGATCAATACACAGCAGATCGATCAATCGATAGGTATGATGTAAACAGTTAACAATACATCCGTTCCCTTTGCATATCAACATTGTAACAATATGTACCATCCATCGAAATACGCACATTTATAATAATTACTTAATACTCATTCTGTACATAACGTGTGTGAATTTTGCTTATTTGTTGCTAAAAGAACTGCATTTTCTAAATGTTTCACAAAACTGCGGTTTTTTAAATTCCTTTGCAGATTTGTGTTTAATCTTTGAATAATATCAAAAATGTCTTTTAGCAACAATTGCTAACATGAAATTAAACTTGACCAACAGTTCAAACCATGAAGAATGTTTAAACAATCTCAAATGACCATAATCAATACAACTTTTCTTTAAATTTAGACTCATTCTGATCTTTGGCAGTACTTAAAAGTTCCTATATATTAATCAAACAATTATAAAGAAAAGTATTTTCTTCAGGTTGCTTATTGGTCAAGCGTAAAGCGTGTAACTGAAGCGGTGTGGGTGTACAATGAGGTGTGGTGCCACTCACCGACTCCAGGGAAGGGCTGCATGCCCGGGTAGGCTGCGTGCTGCAAAGCCGCAGCATCGCCGTTCGGCAGCCCCTGTGCTGTTACTGGTACAGCTGAAATGACCAAATATATACGATACTAAAATTCTTATAGTAACTGAAGACGACTGTGTTGCTATGTTCAATTTTAACTCTAATGGAAAGACATTTTGATCTTTCAAAAGCATTTGATTACATAAATCATATGATACCACTGTTTGATCCGGGGTTTCGAATAATTCTGGTCATAATTTTATAATATCGTATCAAATTTCTTACGTTTAGTCGATAAAAAATCTCAAAATGTTACAAGGCACTATTTAATTAAAAGATATTAAGCTCAGGGTTCCACAGGGTTCAATGTTGGGACCATTCCACTTTTTTCATACTAAAGAAAGGTTTCCAAAACTTACGTCCAGAAAAGGTCTGGTGTATGCCATTGGTGTACACGGCATCTTGCGGAGGAGGCTGTCCGTTAGCGGTCTGAGCGGCCATGTTGAAGCCAGGCATAGTGGGCGAGGGCAGCGAAGGCAGCGCTCCGTTCAGCGGTTGCCCGCCACCCGTGCCTATCGCCAGACCAGAGAAGTTGTCTGGAAGCGGACAGATAGATCTCGTCAGTCATTTAGGAAATTTTATTCATCATTAGGGAAAATACATATGTTTAAGATCGTAACCACTTAAGTATGTGAAAGCTATAGTTACCCGAGGAAGGTGGTACAACAGAGTTAGTCATCCCGTTGAGTGCATGCGAGGCGAGCGCCGTCATCGGACTGATGTAGCCCTGCGCCGTCGCAGCCACCATCAGCGCGGCTTGTTGCTGGAAGAGAAAGAAAAGAAATTGTAAAAACTGCCGATCGATCGAGCTACGAGGCTAGATTTCTTTGAGTTGGTAATTTTACTTAATCGATGCAATTATAAAAATTACATTGCGTATTTACATTGGTGCATAGTAACGCCACATTCAGCTCAGTCTGATTACTGAGATCTTGAGTTGTGACTTCCATTCATCAATTTTATCGCAATCTGTATCTCTCTATACATATCTAGCAGGTAGTTCTAGTTCAATCTCTTAGTACTGCATATATACGTCTTCTGAGAAGCTCTACAATGCTATTGAGATTAAACGGGATCAAGTTAATGTGAGCTTTGTCGTAAATGCGTAGCGCGTAGCTCCGTAGCACCTTGTCTACGAACCGTAGTACATGCTACGATAAGAGATTACGGTTACATTACATAATGTGTGAACTACATCATTACGTTACTGTGTGCCATGTCGAATATAAATCGTACTACGTAAGTTTGACTGAACAGATCTAGATGAAATTTGGCACAGAGGTAGATCTGGTCTGGTCTAGAATATCACATCTATAGGCAAAGTATCAACTTTCGGCTTCGTCAAGTATCTTTCTACACAGGTTTTGTAAAATAAAACGTGCTGAAATAGGTGGGTAAAATAGGTAGGGAAAAAGGTGCATCCATTGTTTAAAATATAAAACAACTATTTTCATAGCGATTGTGAAGTGGCGCTTGCGCACCCCAGTAGTGTCGAGTAAATCCAGAATTAGAGGATATTATTAGGATATTTTTATTCAGAGGGATAAAATCTGTTTCCGAGAAAAGACTCGTCCTTTTTTCGTGGGGAAATCCTTATGGGCTTCGTTTTTTCAGATTAAAACCCCACGGTCCTTTCTACCACCATGAGTCGAAAGCCTGGTATACACTTGCAGCATGAATTGCATGATCCATGTTCCCGATACAGATTTTAATGCCCAAGCGATTAAGGGCCTCTGCCTTCGTACGATAATCGGTGACCGATTTTTTGTCGGAGAGAGATGAGAACATGTGTTATATTCTATTAAAACAACGCAGATGTCCCACAAAAAGTAGGTTATATGAAACTATGAAATAATCTTTGGTCCTACAAAAAGTCTGGCGTAGGCGGAGGCTCATAGTCCGCCTTTGTACATTGTATTTTTTTTACATGATTTGCATAAAGTTTAAATAAAATAACAAAATGAATATTTTTTCTCCTATTTTTATAAAAATAAAAAGAATGTTACAATTTTTCTTTCATCTACACTAATATTATAACGTGGAAAGATTTGTATTTTTGTGTGTATGTATGTAATGAATAAACTCAAAAATAACCGTGCCGAATTCAAAAAAAATTTGACCATTAGAAAGTTATGTACCTACTTTCGCCCTTAGCTACAATCAAAAAGTTAGAGATCCATCCAACGAAGTCGCAGGGCAAGTGCTAGTTTACCATATTAAGCTATCTCTGAAAGGGCCTAGACACGTAATGTGAGGTATTTATGAAGTTAGTTGTAAAAAGTTTGCAACCACGGAGGCTTCAATATTGCATGCTGCATGTTTTATCAATTTTCATCAGCCTGGCTGCAGGTATTAAAAACTTTCAGTCTATGAACCCGAGTTGCGGCAAAATTGTTTAGAAATAAATACCTTTAAAACCTCGTTGAGGTTTACCAGGAGTTTTAGATACCTTTTAGAGGAAACCTGTATGTATAATTAACTAGGTTTTTCCCGCGACCTAGTCCGCGTATATGTCATAGCCCCGTTTCATCCCCTTAGGGGGTGAATTTAGGAAATCCCTTCTTAGTACATGCCTACATCATAATAACTATCTGAGTGCCATTCAGCGTACTTCGTTCTGAGGTTTGAGCTGTGAGTTGATAGGTCTGCAGTCAGTCAGTAACGGTTGCCTTTTAAACATATAGATTGATAGTCTGATATCGCTTCTCTGTATGAAAAGAGGCCTTTGCCCTGGAGTGGGACAATAATACGCTGGTACTAGGTATTATATTTATCTTAAAAAAAATCAAATCGTATGAGACGTAACTGCATTGAGAGTTTTCCAGCCTTTTTTTGTCGTCTAACTAAAACTGAAGTACAAATTTATTCACCTGGCTCACCTGTTCTGTGATGACTTGTGCGTAGGTGCTGTACGCTCCGAACTGGTTGAACACGAAGGGATTGAGCAGACTCATGTTGCCGGCCATCTGCTGCATGCGCCGCAGTTGCCGTTCCTTCTCTGTGTCCGCGAACTTCACCACGAGGCTTGATGATGCGCCCTGTAACAATGCAACGTTGCGATGAGTCTGAGAACGTTATGCGGATTACGTATCACCTTCACAGGTCGGTTAGGCATACGCAGGAAAGTTGCAATTAACAATCTGACGATCATAAGAAGTAGGTAAGTAAGCAAAGGGCATTTTCTGACATGAATAACGGTACTATCTTTTTTCTGTTTATACTGACGTTGAGTGCTTAGAATATGACTCAAAACAGCGAAAGTTGTGCACTTTGCGACTTTGATTTTACTCCTAATAGAGGAAAATTAATCCCACTGCCGCCGTAGAGCGGTTACAGCGTTGACCTTTTTAAAAATGCAGCAACAAAGCCCTCGTGAATATTAAAACTGCAATAGCAGACGCGTAAAGTGCTCCCCGGGCTGTAACAACGGCAATCCCACAAACTAGGGTACAACAAAACGGTCGGCACAATACCGCCAGCGAAACGTTCAGCGTTCGCATTCATTATGTATTTGCAGTCGGAGTACTGGCAAAAATGGGTGGGCGCGGGTAGGCCCGGCACGAGCGCGCAACAGGTCTCCTCCCCATAGTTGCAACAAGTTATTTGGGCTCACATCCAAAAATGCATCGGCCGAGACGTTTCGCGAAGTTGCTTGGCCTCTCTTGCGGAAAACTGGCTTCCTTCCTCGCTCGGCCACTATCTCCGGCCGCAGCGGCCGCGCTAAGTACGCGCTAATTGTCGGCGCGTGTTTGCTAAAAGTATTTCACAGTTGAGTGCGAGCGTGGCCGCGCATAACATTTCAGTATTGAATTATTCCGTGACGGTTCGTTTTGTTTCGACGATTTCATTGTTTGATATTGACGATATCCGCGTTATGTAAACGTTGCGGTATCCGCTTGAAAGCTTTCAGTCTATTTTGTATTTTATATTTCTCAATAAAAAAGTAAGTGTTGTTCAAATCATTGTTGCTATATAAAAGTAAGATAAAATACTTAAGCAATTAGTTCACTAAACAGCGCGCGACGTTTACGAGTAAGCAAGTTTATAATTTAATGGAGTTGGTTAAGTCATTAAATTATTATTAACGTAAAAGATTAATGGTAGTATTAACGTTCTCCGAATTTGCTTTAGGTAACGGTTGATTAATGTTTACGTTATGAATAAAATATTTGTAAAAGTTTCGACGTCAAGTGCCTGCTTTTATGTCTCAATTATCATAATAATAGATTAATTGCAACAAAATTGGTTAAAACTATAATCCGATTTTAAATTAATATAATTATGTGTATACTAATATTACCTAATATACTAATATTACAAATGAGAATGTAACTCTGTCTGTTACGCTTTCACTACAAAACCACTGAACCGATTAACATGAAATTTGGTACGTAGTAAGGTTGAACTCCAAGGAAGGACATAAGCTACTTTTTAATCCGCGACTTCATCTGCATCCTTCATAACCGACATATACTCGGACGGAGTCGCGGGCAAAAACTAGTAAAATATACAGAATAATAATATCCGCCTAATATTGTCTCACTGCAAGGCAAAAGCCTCTTCTTATACAAAGAAGGCACGAGCAACGATCACCACGCTTGCTGAATTTGGATTGTCGATTTCAGAATTATATTAATTAAGTCCAGGTTTTCTACGATGTTTTTCTTCACCGATGTTAGTGACGTCTAAGATAAACTTGGAAAGTACACAAGAGTTGAAAAAGTCACACTGGCACTTTCCCGGAATCGAGCTCACAACCTCATGTATGAGAGGCGAGTGCCTTAATCACTGGGCCGTCACGACTATAAACAGAACGCGCAGTATAAATCTGTGTGCGGGTTGACACGATAAATGGCACTGGTCAGGCATCGCGTGGGCGTTGAAGGCGACGCTAACAAATGTTGCGACATTATTCGAGCTGTGTGAGAGCACTACATCTGCAAGTGTAGGTACAGTCAACAATAGAGATCAACGGTCATCATATAGGTACACCCTGAAATGTAAACCGTTGCAAAAACGCGGCAGAACGATTGGCCCTCAGTAGTACTAACGGAACGTAGAGTTAAACATAAAAAATAAAACTATTTTTAGTTTAAAATATTAAAAAAAAAAACATTATCTCTAAAGCGTGAGTAACAATAGTTACACTGTCATGCACACAGACGTAACGTAGCCTACGTAATGATGCCTACGTCTTAACGTAGGTATCTGTAATCGATTGTACTACTAAAACAAAGTCATTTCGCTGCAGGTTTGCAACGCTTTACATTTCACGGTGTATAGTTGAAGTTATCTTAAAAAACCGATGGAGGAGTTCGATTGAAACTTGACTTAATAATAAACTTAACTTAACTGACAATAATAAACTTTTTGAATTATCATCAGAACAACAGCTTATAAAGGTCTACAGTTAACCATGGACCTTAACCAAGAACTGCTAAAATAATCATGTTTTAAAAAAAAATAGTGATCACAGCAAGTGACATTAAGAAAATAAAAATATCATTGCTTTTAATCAATTAGCAATGACAATGAAGCAAGAAGAGAGAAGCAAAGAATTAACAAACTATAAAAAAAAGTGCGTGTGCGCACTGCTTAATGCAACCGCCAGATCAATGAAGACAATCTACCGATCGATCTAAAATACTTGAATTTATTTGTCTCTTCTTAAATCTAAGACCAATCAAATTCAACTGGTCTCACGAACCAGTCTGTTTTAAGCAATCAACAACCAATAAATAAACCTCTACCTCTTATAGGGTTCTGTACCTGAAAAGGAAAAACAGAACCCTCAAGGTCAGCTCACACCAAAGCGCGATGAGACGCGATACCTTATAAACCTTTATTTTCTACATATACAAAAAAAAATACTTCAGAATTCTTCACGTGAGAGAATTCGAATACGCATGCGTCAGATGACAGTTAAAAGATTATTTTTGACAGTTCATCACAAAGTAGTTTCATCTAATATATATTATAGATGTCAGCACTGTACCATGAATTAAAATTCAAAACTGTTGATGAACCGAACTATTTCGGCTAGTACACAAAAGGGGTGACGTCACCACCTCTTTAAAGTATTTAAGTACTTGAATCTAGCTGTATCTTAGGACCGACAAAGTCAATTGATTTGTCAAGCAAATGACCTTAAATCTGTCAGAATTATTTGACACAATTCAAGCGGTTTAATTCTCGATCCAGTCAGTGACCGTTCCTTTTAATGTGGCTTTACTGAAGTCTTACTGAAGAAGTAAACTTAATGCTGGTAATTGATTTCCATGAATAGATTTGAACGTTGAGTTGATTGAAGATTTCTACTATTTTAATGTAGGTCAAACGGTTTGCTGGTTGGGATTTTGTTAAGAAGAAATCTTTGAACTGTTGGCTTTGATTAAGATGGTAAAAGGTTTCGAAGTCGTTTCTTAAAACAAGCTTTAATTTCGACCTATACTAATATTGTAAAGAGGTAAAATTGTTTGTTTGCAAGAGTTAAACTCTGGAAGTACTGGTCCGATTACAAAAAAATCTTTCACTGGTATGAAGCTACACTATTGAAGAAGGTACAGCCAACAAAAGAGATAGGTATCCAGGCTCATCAGATATAATTGAAGTTATCTTCGATTCGAGTCTTCGATTGAAACTTGACTTCTTTAATGTTTCTTTTTATTATCTACGTTTAAAATTAAATTACATTTGAAAACATCCATTTGAAAACATCTGACGATCCTGCATATCGCTTTTGTTGACCATATCTATACTTGATTTCCACGCGGATGAAATCACGAGCAGAAGCTAGTAATTATTAAGCATGTTCATCACTTTCATACTGTAATATCGCACTATACAAACCGGTATGTGATGTCGTTAGAAGTACTAGGTAACAACAATCTGGGTAGCAGCGGGACCCTCAATCAACCCTTGGATATAAAAATATGAGCGGATAGGATTTGACGGAACGGTTAGCGTAGGGGCTGAATGATTGTCTTCTACGTTGCGTGTCGTGAGTTCGATTTTCGCACTGATCAAATATTTGTATGGCAACTATTACGGTGGGGCAATGTTTTTAAAAAAATGAAAGTAAAAACAACGCAACGCCTTAGGAAGACCTACACTGACCTTACTTGTGAGCTTCTTCAGAAAGGTCATGACGAAATGTATGAACGTAGATGAGGCGAAAGGTATGGATCGTAGCAGGTGCCGTTCTGTGTTTTCTGCCTACCCCCATGGGGAAAAGGCATGACTACAAAGCACACTGATATTATTGTTTAAAATAAAACCTTATGATAAGTGCCGAGTTACCAGACTGCATCAATAGTAGTATTACCAATTCAAAAATTGACTCGTATCAAAATCCATTTCAAACTAATCCAATTTAACAATTATAATTGCATTAAAATGTGTACACAATCACACACAACATAACTTCATTCAATTAGGCACATAACTAAAGTACAGTCACCGCCAGAAATCTATACGTACATGGTTTCATCGTTTACAATCTCGCCTAGCTAAACTTTATTGCGTATTTTATTAGGCAATCGTGTCGCGTCGCCTAGTTTCGTGCAACTTCGTGCATCTTCGTGTAGCTTCGTTAGGAGGGACATGGGGCACATTCGTTACATCTTCTGTGCAATTAACGGGGCATTATTAAACTCTTAATTGCTCTTGTGTAAGTTCACTCTCGCTTGTATAATTTATATGTTTATGGTGTAAACGTAGTATATTTTATTGTTGTTGGAAAATGTGTTGTTTTCGTGTTAAATCTGTGGAGTGTTAATTTTTTAATTATTAATTAATGTAAATGAGCTTTCGTAATATTAGTATTATTATAATATCATAAATTAATTGATGGTTTTAAAATATTTACCTACGATACAGGAGAAATTCCTAGCGTTTTATTCTTAGAATCCAAGTTTAAAGAATAAAAAAAAATTATAATTATTATACTAGTTTTTATTTTTCTTTATATATTTTATTTATTTAACTTGCAGCTAGGCAGGTACTTATATAAGATACTAGCAAGTTTTGCCTGCGACTTCGTCTGCGTGAAAGTCAAAGTTAAATCCATTCTTTGCTGGCATGGTTATGCCAGCAGAGAATGGATTTAACTTTGACTTTGACTACCTGGTACAAATTCCAGTTTCATTGTCAAGTAGTTTACGAGATTTTGTGTTTAGTCAGGCAGTGATTTTTCGCTTATATAAGAAAATATTCATATAGTGATAAGTAATTAATATGCCCCAAGCAACCCTTTTTTTACACTAATGAGTCGCGCTTGCGCGTGTTCGTAGCACGTAGCAGGGTGCTACGGCGTAGCAATTTCGTAGCACACTGCTACGACCGCGTAGTACCCAAACTTCCTGTATCGTTTTGTACTTGTGTTTGTGTGCACTGTTGACCATTGAATCTACTTTTAAATATGTTTTTTTATCTTGCTATTACTTTTCTATTTTTGTTTCATCTACTGTAATTCTGTTAAATTGTATGTTTTCACTTTTTTATGTTTTTTTTTGTGTTTAGTTATTAAGTTATATCATTATTGGCCAATAACTTGTATGTCTGGTGCAAACTGTTAGTATAGGTTGGTTGTTTATGATAAAATAAACATAACATAACATCACGCCTGTTATCCCCGAAGGGTTAGGCAGAGGTGTACCCATCAGTACACCCACATTTCGCCAGTTATGTTTAAGTCCCATGTAATAGGCGGCGAGCCTATTGCCATCAACCGGGCACAAATCCAGACTCCGAGGCTGCTACTGAGAAATTCCTGATGGAAAAATCCAATAACACTTTGAATCGAACCCAAGACCTCGTGCTCAGCAGTCGCGCTTTGCGACCACTAGACCAACGAGGCAGTCAATAAAATAAAATGAATAAAAATAAATAATTTATTTAACTCAAAAAAGCAACAAAGATATTACGTACCTTGCGAAACTATTATTTTTATTACCGTCTTTTAACTAGCAATAATGAATCCTAGAAATCTCTTTGCCCATAAAACGAGCTCTTTAAATAGAAATAGCTATAAAATCAATAGGTAGCTAGTAGCGCAATAAAATGTAAGCGAGCGACGAACTGTGGCCGGTGTATAAATATTGTGACAATAAACATGTCACGGTCGTAGCGTGTAAACAACACACCTACTACGATTTAGTACTCAAGTCGAGTTGTAAATATTTCGAACTTGCTGGCCTACTTATAGATTTTGTTTGAAAACTTATTATGTACCTGGAATGTACTAAAAAATGGTCATAGTAATTTCGTCATCTCAAAAAAAAAAAACATAAAATAAACAAATAATAAAAATAAGTAAATGGAAAATAAACCAATATTCATTTAAAAATAAATTAAAATTACCTACATAAGATAAAGTAATACATAGATTATAGTTATAAGCAAAGTTATAGTTAAATTATTCATGATTTTCCAAATTTTTATTATTCCTAAGTTAGAACTTATTTAATTTTCTATTAATGATGTTTTTAAACGGGGCTTCCTCTCTCCTACCCTTTTGCTGTGCCATATATGGTCCATAATGATCTCAATTATTTAAGTTACCACCTAAGCATACATATGGAGAAGCAATAAAGATATTGAGTATTTTTTTTTTTTTTAAATATAAAATATTGAGTATTGAGTATTCTTTTATTTATTTAAAAATTAGCTTTTATACGTTGAGTTACTTTTTTGGTTACTGCTCCGCTCCTGTAAGTTGTAGCGTGATGTTATACAGCCTATACTATTCCTCATGAATCTGGCTATCATTATGTAAGATTTTTTCCAATCCGACTGGGTAGTTCCAGAGATTAGCGCGATTAAATAAAAAAGCAAAAACTTTTTTTTCTTTATTTTTTTATAGTACTAGCTTCTGGCCGCGACATAGTTGATTTCTTCATACAAACTTTGGATCTCCGTTTCATCCCCTTAAGGGGTGGATTTTGGAAAACCTTTTCTAGCAGACATCTTCTAACTATAAACTACCTCCCTGTCTTTCTCAATCATTACGTCAATCGGTTTTCAATATTTCGTGATGAGTGAGTGTAGGACCTTCCGCTTTTGAAAAGGGGTAATTATATTCATCATTATGAACAACTTTTTCTAAGGGACCAACCCTGAAATCATAAAAAAATCAACACATACATGATGTATGAAACGGCTGATTCTTTTTTCCATGATTTCAGGTTTGGTCCTATAGAAAAAGTTGTTCATAATGATGAGTACAATAACTCTGTACATTTAGATAGATAGAATTACCATTCCCGCCTCTATCTCTCGTCGCCATGATATAAGCTCACCGCACAGAGCACCTAAACAAACAGCGCACTACATACGCGTAGATGTCCGTGGACAGATCGAGATCAACAGTAAATAACCACCGCCAGAGACGGAGGGCTTCCTGCCTTCTGACACTTAATGTGAACGCCAGGGACGGACTCAGAACGGAAATATGTAATAATACGCCGTGTTTAGTGAAATAGTTGGGAACGGTGTGTAGTGATTACAATCGTTATTGTTGCTTGTGTTTTGCTTTTTAAGTTATTGCTTTGTTAGTTTAATTTGGGATTTAACTGCGAAAGGAAGTAGGAAGATGTATTGGTGTAGATATTTGAATACGTGTAGGGTCACGTTTTATCTTTATCTAAGATAATTGCGGAGCTGCTAAACAAACTATGATCCATATGTTGGATAGTCCTAATTGTCCGTTCACTTGCACCTCTTACAATTAGAATAGGGCCTCTGATGTGGAAATAAAAGGGCCACCTACTGAGTTCAAGTGGTATTAATAATTAGATGTATCATCGATAAGAAAAGCAGAAGAAAAATCCAAGAGAAAGAAAATCATAAAAAAAATTATTTTAAATTTCTTTCAGAACTCACAATTGCTGACTTGCACATCGCCATTTGCATTTGATCAGCCTCAGTGATAACGATGTGCGTGGAAAACCGTCTAAAAATTTGATAATGAAATGAAAGTACTGGACAAAACATAAGTTCCTCGTACATAGATAGAAAAACAGATTACGCCAAAATTATGCTCGAAATGAGTTCAGACTAAGTATCATTTTTTTTCTTTTTTTCAGCAAGCACGTACCTAATTGACTTGACTTTGACTTTTTGATAATTCAAAAGTGCCTGCAAATGATTTATTTGAAATTAATGATTTGATTTAATTTGAAGCATTTACCAATTTATTACATTACCAAAAAGCATGTAATACCTATAAAAAGAGCTACTTCTCATAATACGTAATTTTATATTATGAGTACATTCAACTTCTACCACTTCCTGAGAGACTCCAGCGTATAATATCACAGTAATTAGCGTAAATGAAGTGTTTATGAGTGAGTGCGGGCCTGTGGCGGAAGTAGGGCGGGCCGGCGGGACGGAAGCGAAGCCGCGCGCACTGTGCACACCGCTTTCCTACTGCAACACAGTGCTCTGTGTGCTTAACCTAATGCGCGATTAACTGTAACTGTATTAGTGAATAATATGTTAAGGCTTTTAAATCAAGATATTTTGGACCTAAAAGAAAGTCATTTTTAAGCTTATAATTGCTTGGCGATCTTGAAAAGATTTGCAAAACACGATCGTTAAAGATGTGTGTTCGTTTACTTTTGAATAAATTAATCCAAGCTTCTTTGAGTTGGTATCGCTTTTGGTGTCTTTATTTTACAGCATATTTACAAAGAATGAATGAACTTGTGCCCACTTTTTATTTCTCTTTTCTTTTATGTTTGCATGATAATTTGCACCTGCTATGTTACCTCTTCACCACCTTTGGCTAGCTGGTAGAGAATGCCTAAGGCATTTGTATCTTTTGTTGCATGAGGCAACAAAAGATACAAAGGCAGACTTCATGCCTTTCAATAAATAAAGAATTCTGTAACCAATTTGTTCTCTGAAGTCCACCAGCTAACATGCCTATAACTTACAAAAACACTTCACCATAAAAACGCTACCCACACAAAACAAAAGGCAAATTCTCATAATTAAAAACGTTCAAAATCTAATCGCAATCTCATCTCAGCGACAATCAATGTCAAAAATGTAGGTAAACACAGGTATTTTTCACAGACATAAACCGAGATTATAATGCAACCATTCCTAAAAGCCCTCAGGACTGATATAGTACAAATAATCAACACTGTGTCTCTGTGTATTATTACCGACACAGTGTCTGTGTGTGTCGGTCCAGCATGGTGCGGCAGATAGATGGCCTCTCAGATAGCGCTGTGCACACATCTGCACATTATGTCTCCGCTTACCGACAATTGAAATATATGTAGGTACTATCAAGTTTACTGAATAAGTACGTACATCCTAACTTCCTAACTAATATTATAAATGCGAAAGTAAGTTTGTTAGTTTGTTTGTTACCATTTTACGCCTAAGCCACTAAACCGACCATCCTGAAATTTTGCATATACGTTGCCAGGTGTACAGGAACGAACATAGGGTACCTTTAATCCCGAAAAAAAGTACTGTTTCCGAGGGAAATCACAATAACGTTCTTATGATCATAGATGGCGCCACGTGTCGTTTCGAATCATGATTTTAACTAAATAATTGAAATGGCAGGACATGGGTATTTTTTTCCGCGACTTCGTCTGTGTCCGCGGCAACCGAAATTTACGCGGACGAAGTCGCGGACAAAAGCTAGTTTATTATAAAACATGAAACTTTAGAAAGATTTATGTTTAACAGGTACTGGATGTTTGGTTTGAGTAATCGTGTTGTGCGAGCTTCTCAATTGAAATGTTCTCGACCAATTTCGTCACGGTGGCCAATCACAAAGAAGGCAAGCCAAGTACCTTTCTACACAGGATATATTATAATGCACGATACATCTGAACTTCTTCTTCCCTCTCTCTCTCATAGTCCGATGGGATGACAATCCGACCCGATCAGGGAGATATCTGGAACTAAAAGCGTGCTCTGCAAGGCACGGAAGCACATCACCAAGTTTGAACTCTGAACTGCTACTGGAGGGAAGTGGAAACTATTTTTTTTTTTTTTCTTACTCCTCCGCTATTATTTTCTGATTAATTTCGTTGCGGGACCCAAGACAGTTATACGTTTCTCTGGGACTCGTCGAGCTTCATTGCCTCGACGCTTTTCTGGTGGCCTCCACTGTTGATTCTGGCTTTCAGGAGTTGCAGTGGGTGGGAAAAGTGTGGCGGGCTTGAACTGCTACTAAGAAATACCTCATAGAAAAACCCAATAACACTTTGTTCGATTTAAGAATCCGACCCAGGACTCTACACTTAGCAGTTACGTTTCCAACTATGAGATAAACATGGCAGGTAAATCAATTTCAATTAAACTTCGTATTTACAAGATACATAAGTTTAAAGACACAACTATTACTAACTAATTACCAAATATAATGTACTCGTATTACCTATTGACTTATGTAACAAGTTAAATTAATATCGCTTCATTAGTTTTCAAGATTTTGGACTTCGAAGTTTGTATGACGTACCGAGCACCGTAAACGCTTGTAAGTTATTTTCGTATGAAACTCGCATGAAAGGGAAAAGAATTGGTAAAAGTTCTTCAACAACTTCAAGATACGTTACCGTTGAACCCCAATTTTTAATCTTTCTCCGCCAATTTAATTAATTAAAAGTTATTCGAACTCAAAACGAGTTATACAATCGCGAACAAAAGCTATTTTCTGGGAAGGTTAAGTCAATTTAGAACTAAGAATTGCTCACTATAAATAATAATACCGGCCTATTATCGTTCCACGGAGCTTAGGCCTCTTCTTATATAGAGAAGGCATGAGTATTGATCATAATGGCGATTTCAGACTTATGTTCTTTGGCCTCGCCTTTTGCCGTTACGCGGGGTTGGCATTCTCAATCCCTCTCTCATTCCCTCTTCTTTGTAGTCCTGGTCGTCCAAAGTACATGACTGTACCATCTCAGTCTCTTTCACTTTATTCGCTATTTCTGCAACCTTAAAGGTCCTTCGCGATTTCAGACTCATATTATTTATAAGACCAGGCTTCTTCACGATGTTTTCCTTCACCGATGTCAGTGATGTCGAAGATAAACTTGGAAAGTACATAATTATAGGAGTGTGTGTGTGGGGGGATGTATGTGTGTAGTACTTATGTGTATCACTCACTATAATAATGGTATAATATCGGATAATATAACTGGCTTCAACGCAGACACCAAACACATAGTAGATATCTATAGTTATTACTTGTATTAATCATTGCAAAACCACCGAATTTGGTCGGCCTTAATTGAAACACAAATAGGTAGGTGTGATTGGAGCGATGGCGAGATTAAACTAGTTCAAACCGGTTTAAAGCCCCGACAAAGGGTGCGAATGCTAAAAGGGCGAGCGGACCTTAAGGCGTTTTTACATGAAGCCGAGATGAAGACAGTTTTAAACCGAATTGTTCTGGGACTGTGATTAAATAATAATTACAACTTAACTAGCGTAGGCACTCAAAAAAGGATGTAATATTTATCTCAAGATATCACAATTAATCTTTATACCTAGTAATATAAACCATATACATTCTAAAATAAATAACCTAAACCTAAATAAAACCTTAAAGTAAATGTAAAATATGTACAATTTATGAAAAAAAGGGCAGAAAGGAGGAACCTCATAAGGCATCATAAAATTCGTCCGCGTCGCTGTCAATGGGGCAAGTGCCCAAAAGGCTGACAGCATTGCCACGTTGCATGGCAATGCTGTTTCTTTGGCCTAAGAAAAGGCCAGCAATCTGGTCATGAGAAGAGTCGATCAGTCGCTTAGCGATGTCCCGAAAAACAAGATGAGCGCTCGGACCCCATGGCCCCAGTAGGCACTTGGATTGGATCCCAGATCGTACCAAAAGTATTATTGGATTTTTCAATTAGGAACTTCTCAGTTGTAGACCGGAGTTTGGAACTTGGTTGTGTGATACCCCATGCCTCAGAAAGCACGTAAAGCCGTTGGTCCTGCGTCTGATCTCTCCTCGGTTATGACGTATTGCCGTGACATCGGATAATGAGAGTGAGGGAAGAGTCAGTGCACCTGTATTTGGGTCATTTTCAAATTTGGGGCGAAAAGTATTTAATTCGCAAATGATAACATATTTTTATAATTATCATTAGTGTAACCAAAGTCTTCGTAAATAAATCTCATATTTACCATTAGGGAAATTATGTTTCTCATTTTTGTCACTCAAAAACTTGATTTATGGGTATTATTTTGATAAAGAAAGGGTATCTTTGATTGTCATGTAGCTTTTTAGTTAGTGAATGCATTTACCTACCGAAAAAAAGAATATATCATTAATTTTAAGTTTATGAAATTCTTACTTTTTTGGCCCCAAATTTGAAAATGACCCATTTGCGCACACACTTGAGCACTATAATATCTTCCGCGTACTTGGCTATTCTCCAATGAGATCGGCAACCGTGACCGGAATCGGCCTGAGGAATATTAATGAATAATTAATATAGGTACGTACTTTCAGTTGTCTTAGTTAGATAAACGTTTTGTTCAAACCAAACCGGGTTTCTGTATTGATAGTAAGATCCGACGAGAATGTTATTAATTATGATTCCGGCAGTCGGCGAACTGTAATGTTGTGAGACAGATATGGATTCGGAAATAATGTTAATATGAGAGGGTGTAGTTTAGACTATGTTGGGGATGTTTATAAAAGGAAATGCGATTTGAATGGTGATTATTATTTTATCACTGCTGGTCACAGGCCTCTTGTCATACAGAGAAGGTCTGAGGATTGATCACCACACTTGCTCAAGGCGCATTTACGATTTCAGATTTAAATATCTTTTCTTTTTTTGAAAAAAATATTTTTAAGATTTTTTTCTGTATGTATTTTTACAAGCATATCAACTCGCAAACCCAACCTATAAGTAGAATTTTTGTATCAAGTCCGAGTTTCCTTACAATATTATCCTTCACTTCACAAATGTCACTTAGAAAGTAGGTACATAGAAAATAATCACATTATATGAGAGGCGGGTGTAACCACAGGGCAAACCCGACCTTAAAGTGTTAATAACAATACTTATAATGCAAAACTAGCCACAATTCGCGGCCACAACAAAAATGATCTCAACCACTTAAAATTAACGAGTAATCCTTCCACAAACGGCCACCACTAAAACCTTTCTTGCGACTATAAAACGAGCTTAGTATAAACGTAGCTTTACCCTTGTTTTATTAGGCCCTGCCCATAGATGGTCGGGTGTAATTCCTTCATACAAACGCGACCGGTGTCGAACGCACCGCGCCTCGCTTTGTTCGTTAAGAGGGTAGAATGGGCTAAAAGCCCCGCTCTGTACGCCTCCAACTTAATTGGAATCTTTTAAAGTTTACTCGGGCAATAAAGGAGTCTGAATTACTTAAGTGCGCGACGCTCCTACGACCGGGGATTTACCTTCAATGAACTTGTAACAGATGTTGGAATGTGTCGTGTTTTATGTGGAAGTTAACGTTACGTGTTGTTTAATAAAGCCGTTTGTTATCGCGAATTATTGTTAATGATTTAATATTGTGGTGTTGCTTAGTTTATGTACGCTTTCATCGTTGTTTGAGCAGTTATTAGGCAGAGTGTGTCTTTAGTTACGACTTGTTTACGCAGTTAACTTAATATGAGCATTATTTTCTTTGTGTAAAATTCATTTTGTTGTATTTCTTTTGATGTGTTTCAAAGTGTAACTTTTTTTGTTGTTTACATTATGATTTGGGTAGCTGCAGTTCCGCGCGCTGCCCTTTAGGGATGTGCAGTCAGCAGTACACTTTCACCATGTATGGCAGCCCGACACCAGTCGAGGGCGCTAATCATGCGTGCAAGCAATACCGTGCCCCCGACTATTGGTGATATAGGGACCCATGGGGTTTACTCAGTAAGACTCCGACATAACCTTCCATATTCCCCAGATGAAGGGAAGAGTATTTCCCCAAGAAAAATAATAAGCCATAATTTTTATCTTACCTTTTATCTAAAAAGCTATACTAAAAAGAAACCTCTTCAGACTTTAACGTCATTATTCCATACTTTATCTTTTTACGAGAATACCTTAAAAATTAATTCACCTCCCACTCATTTCACATTAATGACGTCATAATCTTACTTACGTACAAACTCCGTACACAATACGTAGAGGTTATTTCGATTGGCCGTTTATATTCGAGTTTGGGCCTTGCAATAACTGGCTCTTGTATTATTCATCGGCCAATTACTGTGAAAGCAGTTTTCTGTTTCTTCCGTTCAGTTCACGGCTCCAAGAGGCAGGTGGAGTGGGCTTGTTTGGCTCAACAATTGGCTTGGGCCCTCTCAGTGCCGTATTTTCATTATTGAATATTAGATCAAATGTCGTCGAAGAGAAAATCTTGTTGTTAAGACGGAACCGATGAACGGGAATGAATACCTTGTATTTATTATTTGCGTTCCGCATTGAGTCCGTTTGGGTATTATTTAGCTTTTTATTAATAGAGTGGGATGGGGATCTTTATTGTTCGTGCCGATGTTTTCTTTTATTTTGGAAAATGTTCAAGCGAAATGTTTTTTGGCAATACGGTACGCTCTAATAATAATAATACCAGCCTATTATTGTCCCACTGCAGGGCAATGACCTCTTCTCATACCGAGAAGGCACAAGTATTGATCACCACTACGGATTTGTGATTACAGACTTATAGTAACCATAAGTCCAGGTTTACTCATGACATTTTCCTTCACCGGTGTCAGTGATATCGAAGATAAACTTAGAAAGTACCTATGAATTAAAAAGTCATAATCGGCTTGCCCGGTTTGGAACCCTCAACCCTAAGCTTTAGTCGGTATATAATAGAATTTTTTTTAAGTATAACCCAACACTGCGGACACTGTTCGCCGTTAACCATTGTGCCATCACATATCTTAAGAACTGTCCAGTGCATATTTCGCCTCTTGTGTATTACGCTACAAGTGCTCGTACTCTGCCGGTCCCCGTTCTGGTCCTACGCGGGGGCTGAGACTCAGGCTACAACTCTATAACATCAATACGCAAATTCCAGTTCATAATATAAAATTAAATTAATTAGTAAACGTTATGTAGACATAACACAGACTCAAATACTTCACATAAAATATACTCGACCAGACTAATGTTAACACGATTACCCAAACGGAACAGAACACACAAGTAAAATAAATCGTAATGTAGAAAGTTTGAAATTTTGCTCTCATCGAGATTCGGGCAAGGGACACTGATTACATTGGCGGCCGGGACTCCCGGGGCAGCGGGCACTGAGGGTTCGTTAATATGAGCACATCCCTATTATGTGAGTACGTCTGTCATGTATGTATGTATGTGTGTCGGTCAGGCTTGGCTATCTTCTATATATAAATAAAAATGAATGGCTAAATGTGTTGCTAAGCGCAAAACTCAAGAACGGCTGGACCGATGTGGCTGATTCTTTGTTGTTGTGTTCGTAATTTCCTGGAGAATGTTTATACGAAAGACTTCTGTTTGAAAAGAATGAAGTTTTTGGATTTCTCAGTGGCGACCTCGGAGTCTGGATTTGTGCCTCCGGTTGATGGCAATAGGGTCGCCCCCTATTACATGGGTCTAAAAACATAACTGGCGAAATGTGGATGTACTAATGGGTACACCTCTGTCTAACCCTTCGGGAATTACAGGCGTGATATTATGTTATGTTCTTTTGGAAAATCCACGGGAAATCTCGTACATTTACACCCGTGCGAAGCCGGGGCGCTTGGCTAGTGTTATATGAAAATATTGGTTTTGTTAGAACGATTTGATACCAGAAAAATGTTTATATAAGACAATTATGCCGTCCAAAAGTAACGCATAAGCTGTGCATAGTCATTACAAAGTCGGCATGGTTATATGTTTGTAAACGCACCCAGGATATAGGAGGAATTACAAAAGAATGAAACGTCAAAATCATATTATTTACTATCATCTCCATCATCTCGTGACTTTGTCAAGTATACTATAATATAGCACTCGGCCATATTGTAGCTTTCCATCAGTGAAAGAATTTTTGCAATCGGACAAATACTTCCAAAGAATACAAACGAAAAACAAAGTTTATCTCCTAAGAATAGAGTATAGATTTCAAATAATTAAAAGGCACTTCTCAACGTCACTTACAAGAAGACAGAATTGAATCTAGTTTCCCCTTCCTAAAGGTAGGAACAGATAGGCATTTGATAATGTTCTTAGACGGTATAAAAACAAAGGGTCTTCAGAATATTTAAAACGTACTTACACAAAAGTTAAGCCTATTCACCTGTCACGAAAAGTAACTTACAAACAAAATTGATTACTCTCGGTCATTAGGACTCAATCTAAAATTAAACCCATTAATCAAACACTGTCACTCATTACAATATTTTAATAATAAACGAAGAAGCACAAGGAGGAAAAAGGCTAGAAATATAAGGCTAGCTACAGACTACAGGCTCGTTTAATTTGTGTAGCCTGTCGATATTGCATTCCCGCGCACCGCACGCCGCCGCGCTCCCCGGGATTAGAGAAGGCCTTATTTTATCTTTTTTTTTTCCACGAGACCATGTAATAAGCCGAATTAATCCGCGACAGGACGCAGTGTTGGGACACGACAATAGGTTGGTGGTAATACCCGGTAATCCCCGCTCTATTACGGGAAAGTTTCAGTAATTTATAGTGTTAATTAGAGCGTGCATATTTTTCGCTAATTTGAGTTTGGTGTAGTTTTAAACTAGAGTTGGTAGGAGTGTTTCTTTGCGATAAGTTTTTGTCGATCTGCATGTAAGATTTTTAGAGAATATAGCGCAATAGAGTACGTACCAAAGGTCGTCGTCTATCCTAACAGACAAATCAGTTTGGACCGTTATAATACCAGCCTATTATTGTTCCACTGTGGGGCAAAGGCCTCTTCTTATAAAGAGAAGGCACGAAAATTGATTACCACGCTTGCTCAATAATTTGACAGTTATTAAGAAGCCATTTTGAATAATATCAAAAGAGGGACGCCAACAATTTACCCACCAAACTATATTGCTTTAGTTAAATCTAGCTAAGGCTTTAGTTAATTTAGTTGCATCTCCCCAACATTATTCTGCTGACCTTTAAATCTTAAGCAATAAATACAAAATCCAGGAGCATCAGGTGACCGCTGCCACAAACTTCTTGCAGCTAATCCATACTAAAACATCTCGCGATGATAAATGATAGCGAGGTTTAACAAGCGCCGTAAATTTAGGTTTCAACTTTTGTATATTAATTAAGAAAAAACGCTTTTTAACCCTGGTGGAGGCACCGGCAATATTTTACTTGGATCAAGTTATTTTTATGATATCGGTCAAGTTTAGTGGGATTATTTTAATCCTACCAAATCAATTCTTGGTTAAGATTTTTTAAAGTTATTTATGTTTATGAGTTATTAAGATATTATTAATATTTACAATTATTTATTAAGTTTTGCCCGTGACTTTGAGCGCATCAAAGTTCGGGATGAAAAGTAGCCAATATGCTATTCCAGACTATAATCTTTCTTCGTGCTAAACATCCAAATCCGTACAGCCGTTCTGGCGTGATTGAGTAACAAACATCCATCCCAACTTGAGCATTTATAATAATAGTAAGATTATTATAGAAGTCGATTCATTGTTAGTGATTGCTTTATCCCTATGTTAGTTTATGTAAATCATGATATAATATAACTTTCGCTCAACAGCTGGGCCAAGAGTCAGATGCAGAAGGCGGTCGTCTTGGACACGGCACGCATAGTGAGGAGGTTCCTCTCTCTGGATCCCTAACCGCCGGTAGCTTGGGTTTTAGCACCTCGTTGCGGGCGGAGCACTATTTTTATACATATTTTTTTCCCACTTACATATTTTTTCTATTGTTGTCCCACTGCAAAGCAAAGGCCTCTTCACATACAGAGAAGACATGTTTAAGCCTGATTTTTGATTTCAGACTTATATTATAAGTCCAGGTTTCCTCAAGATGTTTTCCTTTAACGACGTCAGTAATGTCCAAGATAAACTAGACATAGTGTCTTATGCAACACAAAGTTCAGGTTTCCTCCTACAAAATTATTGTTTGGTAAAACAACAGGCTACCATACCATAGACCGTATCAAAGGCTTGGTAAAAACAACTTCTCGATATTTATCTTGTCTATACATCATGTGATTGGGGCACAAGCAAACAACACAATCAGTCCCGGGTAGGCTCGTATAAATCATTCGCGTATCAAATATCGTAGCGAATCACACGCAACTCCGTTGTTTATGTGGTCACTTACGCCCGGCGTCCACTGTCGGCATGGCACGGCAAGGGAATTTTTGTGACAAAGCATAATATACCGTAACCTAATGTTGTTAAAATTGAAATCTCAACCACGTACTGACACGACCTCGTATCGCATTTGTTTTTTTTGTAGTAACGACAGTTATTATTGAAAATTCAGCTTTAATTTTATGAATGTATAGTTTTTATTATGCTATACGTTACATAAAAATCCCTTGAAGTGCTATGCCATTTGCAAGCGCTTGAAAAACATTTTATAAGTCAACGCAAGATACATGAGTTATGTATTTTAAAAAAATGTAACAATTAATTCAATAACATTTTTAATGGCTTTTAAAGTTAATGTGAAAAGATTATAAGTTTCTACCAAAAATTCAAAATGCTTTATAAATATCAAGTTTAATAAAAAACCCTTAATAATAAAAATCCGATCGTTCGTTTCACTGAGTATATTATTAGTGCCCTGTAAGAGATCCCAAAGGTGGATTTCAGTACCTCGGTCACTCCCTAGTGACTACAGTACTCAATGAGTACAGAAAACTAAAAATAAAAGATACTAATACTACTAAAAATAGAAAAAAGAACAACAAAAATCTATCATTCATCAATTCAGGCACACACATCATCCGTTTACGGTCACCAGACGTCGCGTGACACGCGCTTCTCTCAGACGTACACACAAATTACATTACCAATAATATTGTTGATGCGTACTGGCACAGAAAATACCGGTAATATTAGAGTGGGCAAAAAGTCTTGAACCGTGAAAGTCACGGCGGGGTAGTGATGTGATCACTGCGTATCGAGTTATCGATGTTAAAACGAGATTCGGTAGAAATATTTTTACCGATTCTTGAATAAATCGGGATTCGTTTTGCGATTGTTAATGCTGTTGTTTTGGTTTTTATAATGAAGTGGTGTTCTAGGGTGTATTTTGTCTTGGTTAAGGCGCCCGCCTCACATGTATGAAGTTGTCAGTTCGATAATGTTAAATTGTCAATGTGTCTCTTTCGATTCAAATGTACTTTCTAAGTACTTTTTTATTTTTGGATATTACTAACATTTGTGAAGGAAAACATCGTGAGGAAACCTTGACTTATAATTAATATAAGCCTGAAATCGTCAATTCGCCTTGAGCAAGCGTGGTGATCAATGCTCGTACCTACTTTTTATGAGAAGAGAGCTTTGCCAAGCTGTGGGACAAAAGGCTGGTATTTTTATTAAGTTCTCTGTCATGGTTGTCTGAATACAAGTAGCGTTGGGGCCTATCTTTAGTATACTCCCTTCGTTGGCGCCATAACGATCCATCTTCCTCTAACATCCTGCAATCTTCTATAGGGATAGAAATAATTCGGGAGCGCAGATGTGCCGGACATATTGTTAAGTGTAAGATGAATAGCTATGTACTTGTATGAGGACTTGACACATTATTATTTATAAATAAATAGGACGATATATTAGGTACACATTCAGCTATCTACTGATATACCTCTACATTCAGTGCCGGTAGGTACTTTTGTCTTATTAATAATCAATATACCTCTAAAGCTCAAAATAAAATAGGACACTTAAAGTCTAAGTCTAGTCAACATTTATTTCATCATTTGCAGACACTTTTGTATTGTCAAGAAGTCGGTTAATTAGTCAGAATATTGAAGCTAGATGTTCGTTCCAAAACGTAGGCGGGTCTATATGGAGAAAAACGAGCAAGAAACTCCACGGATACTCTTTTCAATCAAGTTTTTCACCAAATTCTGTTTGCATTATTCTTGTTGCTTCTAAATGTGAAAACAATAAAAAAACCATACAAAAATAAAGATATAATCCATTACAGTTAAAAATCTCAACTGATAGCACACTGTTATCGATACAAAAACATCGATACCACACCGCGGAATCGATAACCCAACACCAAATACGATGAGAAAGAAAAAAAAGATAAAAAGGAAGACATGAGTTACACAATATTTCCAGTAAGCCAACAATCGGGAGAGAGATAAAATCTTGGAGTCAAATGATGAATGTGATGTGGTCACGAATGTCCCGAGTCTACTCAGATGGTTATCGAAGTATCGATGACCATCGCCGTCCGACTCTCCCCTTCCCTGGGGTATCGACAATGATGGTCCCTAGTTTGTACTGCTTGCACACTGACCCCTATTTGACTCCTTTGATATGTTAGTGGGTCAGTCAAAGGGGAATATTATGGATACATTAATAATTATGGGACGGTTTGAATTTGTGAAGATTTGATTCTTCAGTCAGCTAATTCCCAAATGGGAATTTGAATATAACAGGCGTCGAAAGTTATATGTTCTTCTCATAGTTGCAATCATTTTTTTATTCCAGACCACATCTTCTCGATACGTAGATATTAAAGATCAAATTACCAACTGAATGTTTAAACTAGCTTCGAATTTTAAAAAACCTCATGACCCTTGTACTGTTGCATGCAACCATAGGCACAATGTTATTCATGTGTGCATTCACCTGCGTTCTACCATAAACAGAATTTTTTATACCAAAAATAAAAAAACCCAGAAATAATTTTTGCTCAATATTACTTAGTTTCATGGACAGTATGCTAAGTTAATGTCTATGTGACATGTCTTTTCACACTCCATATGTTTCACTCTAAACATACCCATATTAAATTGTAAGATTCTAAATAACAAGTATTGTTTAAAATATATTTTCTACTACGTACCTAAGTGTAAGTTAAGCAAAACTCAGTAAACATAGACACAATTCACAACTCATAAAATAACTACTAAAAAATTCATACCTAACCACGCTGGCAACATTTTAGCAGCCGTATCTTTTGTCTGTGCCCGCAAATTGGATTCATTCCTCCAATCAATACGAAGCGCCCACTTTTCTAAGAACATTTTACCTGCGCGACGGAACCCGCCCGAGAAAATCGAGTTCGCTCTTCATTAGCTTCCACAACTTGCTAGACGGGATTTTAAAAAACTTTTTCATAAGGCGTTTAGGCCCAAGTCAAGTTTTCCATCAACAAAATTAAGGTACGCTCTTAATATCAAAACTTTGTCTTAATGGATTTGGAATTTTATATTTATTAGGCTTGCGTTCGCTGAGTGCACATTAAGTTATCAATTTGTGCTAAACGAAAGACTTTCGGGTTTGTTTCATTGTAAATCGGGATCATTACGACTTTGGATTGGAGTTAGTTTGTGAAACAAACTCAGTGTTGCTTGAGGATTGTATCTGTTCTTTGGTATGTCTATTGTGCGAGTTTCTTTGGTTACTAAGATTTAAATTAAGAGCTTGTCTACATTAATTATTCAGCTAGTTCTTGTCTACTTAGCCTGAAATATCAACAATAAAAATGTTTCCTATTTCCGAACCTAATATTGTTAACTAAAGATTTATTTTGAAAGACAAAGTATGGAGTTTCTTGGCCATTCTTCTCCATACGAAATTATCTATTGGAAGAGGCAACTAGATTCAATTCTTTTTTCTTGTATATGATGTTCGAAAGTGCCTTTTAATGGTCTAAATGAAATAAATGATTGGTCTTTGACTTTACTTACTTTTAGAATCCTATATGATAAACATAGAGATATCTTGTGATACCTACTTTCATTCGTATTGTGAAATATTTTTGAAAAGGAAGTAATTGAAACAAATGATTGCTCATTTTAAGCAGAAAACATTTGCATCTCAGCAATGACAAATTGAATCATTACCAGCCCGGCCCGCTGTCGGCTACTGATCGCCGCTGACTTTTATCGAGCACACTCAGCCCGCAACGTGCCACAGACCGATTCATTTTAACACCAAATTGAACACACGCCACTTCCAATTGGAAACAATGTCTCAGTTTAAATACCACTCATTTAACACTGAAATTATCTGGAGGGCGACAAACGACCCGGCGGCCATTAATTCAGCGGAGCTGCTCGCTGCACTTTACTAGAAAAAAACTCAAAAGAATCAAACAGCATTAACCGCTTAAGTTTCGCCCGGGGGCGTCGCATCGCAAAACTCACTTTTAGCTCATTAATTTTCATCTTTTCGCGTACAACCTAACATAATTCACCCTTGAACGCTCCCATACTACGTGATAAGGGTACTTTTATACTGGGCAACAGAGGAGCGCTCCGTTTTTATTAAATCTCGCGTCAAGTCGCTCGAGTGTCGACTACTGATAGCGACGCGCTGTTTATTTATAAAACAACGCTTTTTCCGCTCAAAGTGTTTCATTTTTTTTTTCATCCGTGTCGGTGGAGCCCGTAATACGTATTGTTTTCTCCTTTTCAAATGTAGGGACGCGTTAAAAATGTCTCTGTAACAAAGGGTAGGGCACGTAATGTTGAGTGGCGCGCCGCACGCCGCAGGAAGCGGCGGCGCATTACGAGCGGACGCAGAAAATGACTGGACATCATAAATTCTGGATTCTTTCATTCACAAGTAATTTATATACACCCTTTAATTATACGTATTAACGTTCCGTTTTTGTTTTTAACATTTAAACCGTCTGTGACGGAGGCGGAATTATGTGGCGTTATATCGTGAATGCTCTGTTTAGAGAGGCGCGGAAACCTACACAAATACGAATGCGTCCTTTTGTGTGTACAACGGCCGCAGAAGTGTATTATTGTTGCCTCGGAACTATAGGTGAATGATGTAATGCCTATGGTTCGAGACAGCAACACGCCGCCGGCTACGCTGAAAACCAGCGTTGGTTTTCGTGCCTTCGTGCACGGACCAAAGCATTATGCTGAGCGTCAGTCGTTTCGCGCGGTAGTGGCGCTTATTTCGTATTTTTATTTATTTGTTTTTAATTTTGATAGATTTAATACCAATTGGTTTTTATTTTGCTTTTGTGTACAATGTGCGTCATTTTCACGTGAATAAATAGTTTATTTCTTTCTTTCTTGGAATGTATTACCCGCCTACTGGTACACAATCTGTCTAGATGAAATACTCGCTTCCAATAGCTCATGTATCATGCGAGTACGTATGGAAAAATATGCCGACAAGCAGACGCCCGAATATATTCCAGTTGTTTTTACGGTAATAATAATGTATCAATCAATCAATCGGAGACTTACTGATATTCCCCGTACCTACCTGCTCCCTCGTATTCTTATTACGGTCAGTGAGTTCGGTACAAGTTTTTTAATCATACTTTTCGTGTGGTCTTACTAACTTGTGTGCAGACGTGGAGCCGTGATTTTCACGAGAGTAGAACATTTGAGATGATGTTTTCATTTACGTTGCACGATCTTGCTAATAAATAAAAATTAATCTCGTTGTTTTTATGGTTCGCTTAAGTATTTTTCAGCTCTTGTTGTGTTTGTAGTTTTAGCAAGTTTGTATTTTGAATTGACGTGTTTTCTTTGACTTGAAGATGGGTGATATTAAAACTGTACTTACATGGTGAAAGAGACATTTTGACGCAATTTATTTTTAGCAAAAATTATTGCTTATTAAAAAATAATCAGCTGTTCTATGTGTTTTGACCGCGTAAGTGTACTTTTCTATGGATATAATATCTATTTTTTTTGTTTTAACCTGCAAGTCCCCTGCGACTTCGGTCGCGTGATTTTTCTTAAGGATCAATTTTTTTATGATAATGAAATAAAGTCTATAGCACTCAGTAATAACGTAGCTTTCAATTTGCGAAATAATTTTCAAAATCGATTCAATAAATCCAGAGATTACCGTATACAACCTAGACCTAGACGGTATTATAGTCTATGATAATTTGAAAAATTTCAGCCCTGAAGTGGTCAAGAATCATGTACTTGAATCCATGGTAAAAGTATGTCTCATGACGTCATTTCCACTATAACAAGTGAACTTCAATATCAACAACAAAGAAACATCCCGAAACCACAAAAACTCTAAAAGCAAATGTGAAAATACAAAGCCAACTAATTTCGTTATTTAAATTCTACAAAAGTTAAAAAAGCAGTGCTTATAAAAGTAATACAATTGCAAAGTTAGGTAGATTATCGGGACACTACAGTTACCTCCCGATGATTGGGTCCAAATATCCCGGACCGAGATTTCGAGCCCAAGTGCTCTTTATTCGGAGCACCGCAAGCTTTCTCTTGTTATTCTATGCAAATGACAGGCCCCAACCGAATGTAGACTAAACGGGTATTTCGGAGATTCGAGTTTTTATGCAAACAGACCTAAGTTATTCAAGTGCGCGCCTTTGCATGAAACTTGCATACAAAACTGGCTGAATGCGCTAACGTTTATGCGCTTAGGCGGGTCGTTTCTGTATTTTCTAGGAATTCTCAACACAGGGTACTTGGTGAGGCTGTATTTCTAACTAAGTGTCGCGGTTTACCTTGATTTATTTAACAATTTAGTTAAACGGGTTTACAGATCTCCATCTGTGATTCTACGATTGTGTAAAAACTGAAATCTTTTTAACGAAGATCAAGACCATCTCTCTCTACAGCCGCGGACGAGTTGTTTTGTTAGAAGATATTCAAAAAGAATCTTCACAATCCAAGGGCTGCTTGTTACAGCTAAATGAAAAGTAAATATTTTTAAATCTCTCCAAAGTTTTTAAAAAGCAAAAGAACTGAATAATGTTCTGCATACATTTGAAAATGAATTTCTGAGTTTTCATTGTATTATAATGATGATATTTTATGTTATCTTTTGAACATACTTTTAAAAACGTAAATTACGTCAACGTTGAAGGACATTTAGGGAATTGAAAAGATTCTTAACTCACTAATCTGGCGAGGGTCGACCATTATAAACAAGGAGATACAGATCTGGATCGCCAACACGTATAAAGCTATGTCCACACAAGTGCGTTTTCACGTTCATATTGCCTTTTCATGTAACGCATACACGAAACGCAATAGCAAATATAAAAAGGCATGCGATAAAACTACATAGTTCAAAATAGCGCACGCTGATCCGTCACCGCTGGGCGCACAGGTGTCGACAATAAGCTGCATGCGTCTTTAGGCAATCAAAATTGCATGAGCTTGATGCGAGATTAATTGAAAAGTCTTCTTTCTTTATCGTGTGGGCAGTAAGGTCTTACGACCCTACACACCCTAGTGTCAGAGTTTCTATACCGACTCAAGGGCCTCTGATATGGTTTTGAGTGGAAGAGTAAGTCCAGGTTTCCTCACGATATTTTAATTGAAAGTTGAAGAACGAAACGAACGTGAAAGCGCAATGGTGTATACATAGCTTAAGACACGGTCGTCGGAACAACTAAGGAATTAGAGACGCACGTACATAAAGAACGCACGCACACGCGCACAGATCATGAGTTACCGTATATTTTTGTAGTCGTCTTAACGTGTTACTTGGCGCTTTGCCAGCGCGATATGCCGTATCTTACCTAGTACCTTGATTAAATCAGATAGGTCCCGGAGTGGAAACAAACAAACGGCAAGGATATAAAACTGCTTGATGATTCGCAAATACGCTGTGTTTTATTGGGCTGCGAAATAAATCAAGGTTGACGGATAACGATGTCTAGTTCATTAGAGGCTGTGGGTTGTATGTTTTAGTGACACATATTTGTGGAAATATACCTAAATAATAGCCTATTATTGTCTCAATGCAGGGCAAAGGCTGTCTCTCATATAGAGAAGTCATGAGCATTGATCTCTATGTTTGCTCACGGCGGATTGGCGAATTTAGACTTACATGAATTGTAAGTCAAGGTTTCCTCACAATATTATTTCTTCACCGGTGTCAGTGATGTCCAAGATAATATTACCATATTAATATGATTTTTTAGCATAATCATTTTACCGAAATGTTTGGTGGTTTTTGAAGTATTATCCTAGTCAGCAATTTAGTTGTTGGCAGACCAATATAATCATAAAAAAAACCATAATGTATTTTAACTATCTCGCCAAAGACCAAAGAAAACTAAGGGCATAGATGGTACATATTTATACGTGTCCTTCAACAACACCCACGTACAAATTCTATTCTTAGCCACAAGAACGATAGCTCTGATTTCGCAAGCTAAGAAGTGACCCTGTAGCAATCCCTCTTGCTCTGAGGCTATTTTAAGAATTCCCTTTAGGCATCGACTTTACCATGTGCCAACTACCAATGAGGTAATGAAAAAGGTCCCAATAAGGCAATACTTCGTTATGTAGGTTTATGAGGTATTGATAAGTAATGTAACTTTACTTTTATTAATTATTAAATTATTCTTATCAGGGAAAGTCCAGCGCGAAGGAGTAGAAAGGTATATCTCAACTAATTTTGTGAAAAGGTAATTTTTTTTTTGTTTTTGTAAGAGGTAATAATCTCTGGAAATACTAGCCCGATCACAATTTTTTTTTATTGTTAGAAAGCTATACTATTGCCGCGTGACATTGGCTATCTTTAATTTCGATGTTTTTGAACTTAATACGAAGCTTGTCACTCCATAATATAAAACAAAGTCGCTTCCTGTTGTCTGTTCCTATGTATGCTTAGATCTTTAAAACTACGCAACGGATTTTGTACGGTTTAAATAGACAGAAAAAGTGATTCAAGAGGAAGGTTCATGTATCTACGTTGCACCCGGGACGGGTCGCTAGTGGTTAATAAAAATTACCTAAATTACAATGAATTTTACACCAGTCTGCATTTCAACGCAGCTTAATTCCCAAAGTTCCTTCCCACCTGCCCATTCGAACGACCACAAATTAATATAATACATTAACTTATACAAAATAATTCGCATTTTAATGCGGGCGAGCGTCTATGCCATAGATTGGCGCACTAACGACTGAATAATTACACAATGATCCCTATTACAAATGCAAAAATGAGGATCCCCGATGCATACATAATGCTCTCTTGTGGCGTGGCCCGAGTTATGGGAATACCTTTCCTTAGGACTTTTTCCGTTGCTTTTTTGTGCCTTTAATGTGATTACAGGCTTTGTGATTTTGGATTGAGAATCCAGACCGTCAAAGTGAAAACATTTATTGTAAGTAAACCATTTAAAAGCAGTTTTGAACGTCATATACTAGAAAAATAATTAAATAAAGATGCCCCTTCCAAAACGTAGATAGCACCTCTATACTTTCTATATTAAAACATTTTCTGCACAGGATTATACAGGATTACTCGTGAAAGCGATGTACCTTGCACAAAATTACTATATTATAAAAACATTCACGCCTGTAATACTCCAAAGGGTTAGGCAGAGGCGTACCCATTAGTATACAAACGCAATAGACTATATCAATATTCTACCAAATCGTCTGCCAGACACGGCAATTAATGCAAACCGAAGAATTATTAAACGAATATTTACAAAGATTAGTTTTGTGTAGATACATTTAAGTTACAAAATAAATTATTTTTTATAATCATCTTCCACGCTATACAAAGAAACGAAATAATTCATTCAAGGCACTATAAACATTTAGGTTACGTAGGCAAATAATTTTCATTAAAAAATCTAGATTAAACAAACAGACCAGTTTAATTTCCGCGCGGTTATTTACAAGTAACTTGCACCGCGGCCGGCGCTCCGCCGGCGCTCCGGCAAACATCCCCGGCGGTAATGACTGGGCAAACAGGCATCTGCATACAGCCTCCGCCTGAGAAATGCCCTTCAACCCTCCACAGCCACCAGCCATGCACTTCCACTGAATTTATTAAAGCTCTTGTCAGAATACCATTAGTATTTTTAAGAATTATAGCCAACGAATTTTAGCGACAGCCACGTTGGTCTGGTTATTTTTTAGGAGTCATTTGGTTAGATATATTTTTTTTTTTAATTTATAATAATATCCCAAATGAATTGAAACTGTTGGAGGGTAGTGTTTTTAAAAAGAAATTGTTAGTGTGGCTCCAAAAATATTGTTTTTATAGTATTAAGGAGTTTCTAGAACATAAAAAAATGTAATGTTTAAGTATAATAAGAATAGACTAAATTTATATAAAATAGTAAAAAATAAAAATAAAAATTTGCACGCTTGCATGCAGGCAGAGTACTATAACTTTTTAGGTTTTAAAAACTTACCTTTATACAATGATTGTATCTCTAGCAAATAAATATTTGATTTGATTTGATTTAATTTGAATAGGTATCATGTTTGTGAATGCAGGAGGTGGTCGGGTATCTTCGTGTAATTGGGATTATTGTTATGAAAAAACAGCTTCGTTGGTTTAATTGTCTCAAAGCGAGACTACTGCACTTGCAGATAGCCTATGGTATCAGAAGGAAACGCTACTGAAATTTAGAAAAAGAACTTAGGAGTCGCGTAAAAAAAATTAGCCCTTAGAGAGTTATAAGCATGAGGTCTTGGTTTCGATTCCTAGGTCGGGCAAAGTGTTAATGGATTTTTCCATCAGGGATTTCTCAGTAACAGCTTCAGAGTCTGGATTTGTGGCCGTTCGATGGCGATAGGCTCACCCCCTATTACATAGGACTTCAAACATAACTGGCAAAATAGGTACACCTCTGCCTATCGCTCCATGGATTACAAGCGTGATGTTATGTGAGATTTTCGTTTTTTTTTTCGGATTTTTAGGCAAATGTTTTACGAAAGTGCTGTTAGCAAGTTTCGGGGTCCTTTATGAAAGTGGCGTTGAGTAGTTCGGGGATTTTTATTGAAAGAGCTCTTGTCCTACATTTTTGTGTTCGACGTGCTTTTGTGTCAGTAGATTTTTTGTGGCGATTTTGACAAAGGTGTGCGTTGTGTTACAATGGTAAGATATTTTAGTTCTTTGTTAACATTATTCAAAGCTGCTTGATGTTCAGTTTGGTTCGTTCTATCTGTAGTAATGTCATCTTTGTCCTTCTTGTAAATAACCAAGGAATAACGTTAATGGTAATGGTTTTTTTGTTCTGTCATTTAGGTAACTTTTAGAATTTGAGTACTTCGTTCTTCTATAAGTGACAAATTCACCGTAATCTTTACATATGCATGTCTCATTATGCTCATGTTATTAGCAGCTAAGTCTTTAGAGTACCTTTTAAAAAAATCTGACTAATATTATAAATGCGAAAGTAAGTTTGTTTGTTACCTGTTTACGCCTAAACTATTGAACAAAGAAAAATTTTGCATATACGTCGTCAGGTGTATAGAAACAGACACAGTACTGTTCCCGAGGAAAATAACATTACCATTATTATTATAATAGGTGGCGCCACATGTCTTACGAAAAGGACAAGGCCTACTTCTTCCGCGACTTCGTCTGCGTTCGCGATAGCCGAAATTTACGCGGACGAAATCGCGGGCAAAAGCTAGTAAGCAATTAAATTATATTATGGATATCATGGTTGAACCATATTCGCGAGTGGACCCTGCATAATCAGCGTGAACGGTTTTAAAGTGACAGATGTTAATTTTCCCATCTGACAGCCAATCTTTAGTTGCTGAAAAGGCCCTACAAAGAGGAAGGATGGATGGATATAATCTGTTGTCATCCAATCGTAAAACTTTATCCAAAATACGGCTCACATCTGAGAACATATTCCATTTTTCGCAGCCAGTATTACCATACTGAAACATAGTAGTCTATTTCCTTTATTTTTCAGCACGTGATATTATTTCGCCTTGTGGAAACGTGCCGTCGTGCCGGAGAGCCGGAACTCTAATCAAGGCTTCGTCACGCCGGACAGGCCGCGCCGGTCCAGTGTCTGCGGCCGGATGGGCAGCTAACCTGAAACGGCTGACGAAATTTGTTTTTTTTTGGACGCGCCTGTTATTTAAATTAGGTCGCTTGAGGTGCATAGCGCAGCAAATGACGAATGGTGATGTCAACAGTTTAAATGGTATATGTCAATAAATATGATGAGGCAGTTTGTTATGTAATTAAAAAAAATATCATATTAGGTACTTTACCATAATATTACTTTGTCTAGTTAGAGTAGAATCTCGGATCACATATATGGTTATGATATCCATTCTACTTGGATTTATTTTTGCCTTAAATTGCCCCGTTGGCCTCGTGGTTGCAAGCTCGACTCCTGAGCGTGAGCGTTCGATACTAAGGTCCGGTTAAGTGTTATTAGGATTATTTTTTGTAGAATCCCGGAGACTTAAAGATGGTGGAGTAACACATTCGTAACTCGAAAAGCACATAAAGCGGTTGGTCCTACGCCTGATCTCTCCTCAGTTGGTCGGACTGCCGTTCCTCCTGTGAGAGTAAGGGAAGATGGAGTGCTCAGACTAGTCCATATAATATCTTCAACGTACTTAGTCTTCATTAAGATTGGCTGACGTAATCAAAATTCGGTCAGGTGAATATTATAGCCAAAGAAAACACCATGTTCAACAGAAGTTTATTGACTCATACGCCAACTCATGCGTCGCCAGGGGCTGAACACATGACGTCACACATCGAGCGTTTCCACACCCCAATGAATGAACGATACGAATCTCCACTTCACCAAAAACTCCTATCTCAAAATCTACACATTCAAATAAGCTCATAGCGCGAACTTCTCGCACGCTCAATAAACTATGCATTTATGTATTCGCTTAATTACCAACACAGCGTGTTCTGGGATAGGCAGAGAGGTCGGCACGTAATGGTATGCGTGAGCCCCTGGATAATTAGCCTTTGTTACTCTATGTTAATAAAGTTATACTGTATTTCCATATCGATCTGCGGGTACTAAGAAAAACAGTGAATCAGCTGTTGTTCTCATGAGTGTGGGTATAAGGTTAATGATCCTTTAGTGTTGTGATGAGGTTCTTGTTGAAAACCAAGACTTTGTGTTAATACAATATAGTCATGGATATATACAGGGTTATTTTTAAAACACCAGAAATTTTAATATAGGACCAACCCTGTAATCATGAAAAAGAACCAGCTATTTCATACAACAGCTGTTTTTTTTTTTTCATGATTTCAAGGTTGGTCCCATAGAGAAAGTTGTTCATAATGATGAGCACAATGACCCCTTTTCAGGTTTCTGGTGTTTTAAAAATAACCCTGTACACGTTTGCTTACTTTACTGAAGCTTTTTTTATTGTGTGGGCAGTAAGGTCTTACGACCCGATACACCCTAGTGTCAGAATTTCTAAACCGCCTCACATGGTTTGAATGGAACAGTAATAGGCTGGTATAAGTCCAGGTTTAGTCATGATGTTTTCCTTTACCGATGACAGTGAGGTCCAAGATAAAAGGTACTTTAGAAAGTACATATGAATTGAAAAAGTCACATTGGTACGTGCCCGGGTTTGAACCCACAATCGCAAGCATGAGAGGCGGGTGCCTTAACCACTGGAACACGACAGTGCATTATTGAAGTGAGAGCATCTCTTATTTTTCTTATGCAAATATTCAGAGTGACAAACTCCACCAATAAGGTATTACACCTTACAGAAAACGCTGACGAAAGTGAAGATAAAATAAAAACCAAATTGCCATCAAATTCAAACTCTCAGAAAGTCGAGAGCGTCAATTTCATATTATTATCGCGTCTCATACTCGTAACAAGTTGAAACACAAAAACCGGATCCGAGCGAACAGCTTACACGACAGTCAATCTGTTCCCGACAGCCAGCTTCCGAACCATCGGGGACCCATTACGATGATTCCATAGTCTCGATAAAGCGTTCTCGAATATTCGTCGAAGTCGATCGAAAATATTCTATCATTACCTTAAGCTGCGTAGTAAATCGTCGATTTCATCGCTAACTTTGATAATATTGGAGCGTTCTCGTTTACAATATGCGAGGGCGAAGCACGTACGTCCCGGTGATACGTACATACATATGTAAATGTTTTCAATAAGGGTTCTCTCGGCGCGGAGGGCTTCGCCGCGTATACAGATGATAATTCAGAGTATCACGGACTGCGATGTACCCGCTTCGCTTCACCATATTTTCACACTGAATACTAGGTGTCCTATAAATATGGTATCGATATTTTAATAATGTGTTTTAGATGATATTTGAGTTTCTAAAGATTGTTGACATTTTTCTCTTTCAAAATGTTTTATTTTACATTTTTGCAAGTAATGAAACTACGTTAGGAAAATTGCTTATAAAACTAGTTACTTGAAGAAACAGTTTTCCTTCCATTTTAAAAGTTAAAAGAAAAACAATTTAGTATTTACGAAACCAAAGCATTTAATATTACTAAATTTATAAAATCACCAAAATAAAAAAAAATACAGTTTCGACCAAAAAAAATAGCCTACCAAAATAAAACGTTGCATCGAATCTGTACAGCAGATAAATACGGCGGCACACGGTAGGTGCCTATGATAATAAAGTGTAGGCGTTATACCGAACGCAATAATCTCCACCAGTTCTATCTGACTGTACAGTTACACGTAGAGAAAGGTTTTTCGGAACGGATTCATGTAAAAATGGGTAAAATTGTAAATTGCGGGGTATTTACATAATGTATGCAATGCCAGAGAATTTTGAGCCATCTTGTCTTTTAAATAACGTATTAACGAAGTTCATAATAGTGCATAGTGGTGCTTACCGATGTAAATTTAATACTATATCAACACTGCATTTTAGAAGACGTTAATAACGCCACCGATGTCAGTTTAAACGTGGCCACCTACCACCTAGGGTCCAAAAATTATATCGAAAACAAGAAAAAGGAATGTCTTTAATCATCGACTCGAAAAAAAAACAACTGGTGTAAATATTTCAATCTCAACACACGTTTTAAAATTTATTTTTCTTTATTTCTTGATGTTCCGCTTAATCTGTCCTGAAGTGTAAAGCGCAGGTGTGCGTCGCGACGTTTTGTAACACGTTACAAAATGTCACTGGTCATTTTTCTAACTAACAGTGTACATGTACGTGTTCTCTGCGAAATAATAGTTATTGTTAAAACGGATTGTTCTTTTACGAATATCAGTTTTAAAACCAAATAGTTTTATATGGAACTAACTCTTGCCAGTGACTTCGTCCGCGTAAATGTCGGTTATAGCGAACGCAGACGAAGTCACGAAATAAAACGAAGCGTGTGTCCTTTCTTGGGGTTCAAACTTACCCCGTACCATATTTCATTAAAATTGGTTCAGTCGTAAAAGTGTAACAAAAAGACAAATAGATAGATAGAAAGGTACTTTCGCATTTTTTTTTGGTCTTAAACATAACTGGCGAAATGAGAGTGTAATGGGTACACCTCTACCTAACCCTTCGGGGATTATAGGCGTAGTGTTATGTGTTGTAATATTAGTCTCGATTAAATAAAGAATGTTTCAAAAGAATCATTTAAACATAATATTATTTTTCATCAAAAAAGTCTTTTTATGATTTTTTGGGTTTGAGACAGCTCATTCTAGCTTTAAATATACAGAGTGTCCGGTTTTCAATGGATTATCTTGAAATGGGTCATGGTAGAACTAATGACTAATCTGGAAAAAAATACAAATAAAAAAAAAACCAAGTAATACCAAAGATATGATTCATTTAATAAGATTCGTTGTTTTTTGTGACCTTTTTTTACATTCTTGTACACCACGACCACGAATTAATGAATTCTGTCGGTTTTTTATTGTTAATGTAATTTACGTTAACTAAGCTGATAGATAAGTAATCAAAAATAGGACTGCTATTAAACGGTTTTGAAAAAAAACAACTTGAACTATGATCTTTTGAAAAAAATCGTGAACAATTTTCTTTTTGAGCAAGTTTAAACGTCCGTAGCTTAAAAAAGATGTATCGAAACACAAGTGGCCAATAATTTTATAAGATTATGTGTTTATAGCCGATTTCAAAATGGTATGATTCAGTTTTGTACCTAATATAAATAGTGAATTATTGCTATTCGTTTTCAAAAGGAGCGAAATTTGGGTAAACAACAAAGTTTGAGATATTAGAATATTTATTTACATTAAATGTATCTGGTCATTGGGGTTTAATAAAAAACAGCATTTGATATTAATGACACTGTTTTTGACTGCTAAGCATGAGGTTTTGGGTTCGATTGCCAGGTCGAGCAGTGTTATTGGGTAAAGTGTTATAACTGGTGAAATGTGGCTACACCTCTGCCCTTCGAGGATTACAGGCGCGATGTTGAGACTGTATTCGTTGTAAATTACATTCGTTGTAAATTGTCTGCCACCTACTTTGATTCAGATCCTACATTTTAGAAGAAATGCTCTCCTAAGTAGTCGTATATCACGTCGATCGCTTATTTTTGATGTGGTTGACCGGACATAGCTACCTAAGTCTTTCAAGGATCGACTTCGCGTAATAATTTTCCTTAAGACAGCCCAAATAAAAAAAAAACACCATATTTTCATCATATCACATCCCATAAGTCGCATTACAGGTTAACCAAGCTTTCCTATTAATTACTAACGTCTACAAATCTTTTTATGTAAACCCAGATGGTCAGGTTCATCTAATGTTCAAATTTGTTACAATATCTCGAACTTTGTTGTTTAACCAAATTCCGCTCCTTTTGAAAACGAATAGCAATAATTCACTATTTACATTAGGTACAAAACTGAATCATACCATTTTGAAATCGGCTATAAACACATAAGTTTTTAAAATTATTGGCCACTTATGTTTCGATACATTTTTTTTAAACTACGGACGCTTAAACTTTTTCAAAAAGAATTTTTTTCACAATTTTTTCCAAAAGAACATAGTTTAAGTTGTATTTTTTCAAAACCGTGTAATAGCAGTCCTACTTTTGATTACTTATCTATTAGCTTAGTTAACGTAAATTACGTTAACAATAAAAAACCGACGGAATTCATTAATTCGTGGTCGTGGTGTACAAGAATGTAAAATAAGGTAACAAAAAACAATGAATATTATTAAATTAATCATATCTTTGGTACTACTTGTTTTTATTTTTTAATGTATTTTTTTTCTGAATCGCCATTAGTTCTACTATCACCTATTTCAAGATAATCCATTCTTTACCGGACACCCGATATGAATACTACGTAATGTAATTTATTAAGTAAACTATTTTTATTTATTTAGACATACAGATTAATAACAATAATCCTTTCTCTCTATTTTGATCACACAAAACTTAATGGAACGAACCATAAATTCTCTGCATGAAGAAGATTATTTCGATGCCTACGCTTAATTTTAATAACTTTGTCAACGTATAACGTGCCCAAAATGCCCTATTGAATAGCAAAGCCGCTTATGCTGTACAAATAATTTTCCAATTTAATTACGTTGGACACTTTAATCAAAATATTCACTTTATTTAATATTGAATAATGTTATTGGACGATTAGAGTTGAGAGAAACGATAAAAATTCACCACTCATGCATAATACTGTCGATATTAAAATTCTAATTAAAATAATTGAATGAAATTATAACTCCTAAAGCAAAGTAATATCACTCAGTCGAGACAGACACCTAAAGTCTAATTACTGTGCTACGAAAGTGAAGTTCGTAGCATTTCGTAGCGTTTTCGTAGCAGGCTGCGTAGACAGTGGAGGGAGCGTAGCATTTGTCTAATACATTTTGTGATGAGTTATGACTTAATTTTTGAGCTTGAAGTTTTCGGTAATTTTGTAAAGTGAACGTAAATATGAGAATATTAGGATTTTTATGTGTCACTTCTTTCTTTAAAGAGTTTTAATAAGATTGTTACAGGACGAAGTCTTAAACCCAGTAGAAGTTAAAACTTAAAAATGTTTGTCTTTCTACTAGCAGTTACATCTTTGGTTGCTGCTTTGCTCCTGTAGATTGCAGCGTAAAGTTACATAGCCTATAATCTTCCTAGATAAACGGGCTACATAATGCAAGATTTTACCAAAACGGCCCAGCAGTTCCTTAGATTACCAGTGATTTCAGAACAATAAACAACTAAGTAGAATTTAAATTTAATTATCTGAGCTTTATCCATTACGAGCCATTATGTAACAAAAGCCTTAGGAATCTAGGTACCATTTTAGTTTCAAAATAATCTGTATAATAAAAGGTAACCGTTACTGACTGACTGATTTATGAACACACAGCTAAAACACTGAACGGATTGCGCTGAAATTTGGCACACAGATAGTTAGGCATGTGCTAAGAAAGGATTTCCCAAAATTCATCCCCTAAGTGCATGTAACGGGGGTTCAAAGATTGTATAGAAAAAAAGTTGACCGACTCCTTGACAATTCAAAAGTGGTTCAAAATGGTCTAATTTAAATAAATGTTTTGGCTTTAACTTTTTGACTTTATTTGTACGCTAACAAAACGCGCACTGTAATGCATGTATTTTTTTTTGTAACTTTGTTAGTTTATCTTCTGTTGTGATTTAATTAAAATAATTTTTTAATGTAATTTCGAACACAATGTAAATTGTTATATGAATAAATAAATAATAATAACATAACATCACATAACATAACATCACGCCTGTAATCCCCGAAGGGTTAGGCAGAGGTGTACCCATTAGTACACCCACATTTCGCCAGTTATGTTTTTAGTCCCATGTAATACGGGGCGAGCCTATTGCCATCAACCGGGCACAAACCCAGACTCCGAGGCTGTTACTGAGAAATTCTTGATGGAAAAATCCAATAACACTTTGCCCGACCTGGGAATCGAACCCAAGACCTCATACACAGCAGTCGCGCTTGCGACCACTAGACCAATGAGGCATTAAATAAAAATAATAATAGAATAAAGTCGTGAGCAGAACGTAGTCTGTAAATAAAATGGCTAACAATATGATACAGGCTATAGTAATTCCCAGCAATATTCTATATTAATAGCCCGCTTTTAAACGGAGAGGGTATAATCTCAGCCATTGTATTCACAAAACCATATAAATATTAGGTGCTTCTGTGGAAAGCCACAATTAACAACATAAAAGGATCTCATTAACATTGTTACACGTTGGAATATTTGTTAAAGGAGGTGAAAGAATAGTTACTTTTGTATCTACATAACATCACGCCTCTAATCCCCGAAGGGGAAGGAAGGGCAGAGGCGTACCCATTAGTACACCTATATTTAGCCAGTTACGTTTAGGTCCCATGTAATAGGGGGCGAGCCTATTGTCATCAACTAAGCACAGATCCAGAGTACGAGGCTGTTACTGAGAAATTCCTGATGGAAAAACCCAATAACACTTTGCCCGAACTGGGAATCAAACCCAAGACCTCATAATGAGCTCTCTAAGGGCTATTTTTTTTTACGCAGTTCCTAACTTATTTTTCTGAAATTAAAGTAGCCTATGTTACTCCATATAGCATCTGCCAGCGAAAATTCCATCAAAGTCTGTCCAGCCGTTTCGGAGATTAGCCGGAATAAAGAGACAGAATTTTATATTTTGTTTTTTCGTTTTACCGTGTAAACATACATCTGTATTTAGCATATAAAGCTGTCATTTTTACACACAAACAGACGATCAATTTTATAAAATGCCCGGTAAAATGATCTGTGTCGGCCATTTTGGTGGCTTCGACGAAAATATTGTATTTCTATCAATAAACGTGCCTTTTAATTATTTTTTGTGAGCTGTTTGGTAAGAATATCATGTTTGTAAATAAACAAGGTGGTCAGGTATCTGTGTAATTGAGATTATTGTTATGAAAGGAATCTTGGTGGAGATTCTTGCTCGTTCTTCTCCATATAGGCCTTCCTCCGTTTTGGAACAAGCAATTAGCTTCAACTTTCTTACTAACTGAACGACTGCTTGTCAATTCAAAATTGCCTGATCTAATTGAAATAAATGTTTGGACTTCGTTTTTAATTCAGTGTTTCTTTTTCTGGCTTTATTTTATTTTTATTATTACATATATTATGTCACGGGAACTGTGTATTTTTCCAAGATAAAAGTAGCCTATGTGTTATTCCATACTATGTCTGTGTCATATTTCATCTAGATACGTTCAGCCATTCCGGCATGATTGAGTAACAAACATTTTTCTAAACGTTCACATTTACAATAGCAGTTATTAAAAACATAACATAACATCACGCCTGTAATCCCCGAAGGGTCAGGCAGAGGTGTACCCATTAGTATACCCACATTTTGCCAGATATGTATTAACTCCCATGTAATAGGGGCGAGCATATTGCCATGAACCGGGCACAAATCCAGACCCCGAGGCTGCTACTGAGAAATTGCTGATGGAAGATAATTAAAGTAAACAAAAAAAATTTAGACATTAAACAACAAGATATGTCCGTAAAACAATAATAACGTTATGTCGACACATTCGTTCATGTCGACATCGGTGCGACATAGATTAAGCGCGACAAACACACTGTGACAACAGACTCGTCACTTAATTGAATGATGTGTTACTGCGAAATTATTTCGTCACACAGCGCGGTTAGACTGTCTACACTGTGCTCTGTTGTAATAATGTTAGTCTATGTAGGAGCGCTGTAAATGTGGGTAGGACATTTAGTGTTAGGTATAATTTTACTACTATTATAAACGCAAAAGTTTGGATGAATGTTTGTTACACAATCAAGTCAGAACGGCTGAACGGATTTGGATGAAATTTGGCACAGAGATAGATTATAAACTAGATTAGCGTATGGGCTACTTTTTATAGCGGTAAGATGTACAGTCAGCAACAAAATTCGATTAACATTTATGATTTTCAAATCCTAATTATTAAGTACAATATTGAAAGTAAAACGCAATGAATATAAAATTAAGATATAATAAACCAAAGTACATTGTGTGTTAAGTGTCTGTTTAAATGATATAAAAAAGTAACATTGTTAATCGTCTTTTGTTGTTGACTGTACCTCCCGTGGCATAATTAATCTACTTTGACACGGAAGAATGCGTTTGGTATTTTGGATTTGATGTAATTAATTTTATTATTGAGACAACGCGGGTAAGCTGGTATTGGTAAAATTAAACTAATATTTTAGTGAATGAGTTAGTGAGATTTTTTCAAATCCAGCTGGCAGTTTCAGAGATAAGCGCGTTTAAACAAGTACACAACCATAAAATCTCTTCAGCTCCATTATATCATTAGTATACACATATAAATGCGCACTCTCTTTTTAATATAGTATCGTCGATGCCTAAATAAATACCGCGTCATCGTCGCGTCTTCATTTTAAAATACACAGGACGCTTTTAATAAGGGTCGTTTCATACTGTTTGTATTGGCGCGGGAAAATCTCTTAATTTTGTGCCCGCTTCGCCCATAAGCTGGGTAAATAGTACGCAGCGCCATCTCGTGGCGGTAATCGCAGACTACAAGTTTCAAGCAACTGCTAATGTTTCTTTTGATATGTGTCTATGTGTCTACGACTGCCTCGTTGGTCTAGTGGTCGCAAGCGCGACTGCTGTGCATGAGTTCTTGGGTTCAATTCCCAGATCGGGCAAAGTGTTTTTGGGTTTTTCCATCAGGAATTTCTCAGTAGCAGCCTCGGAGTCTGGATTTGTGCCCGGTTGATGGCAATAGCAGGCCTCCGTCACTCCATGTACTTGCGCGCTATAAGTGCCTACCGCCCAGCCGAGCGGTCTCGGTCCGCCGGCGGATCAAATTCAGTGCGGTTTTCGCAAGCGAAGCGCGCGCACGCCGTTCAATTTTAATAGTGCTGTTCGTTCGTACGCGTATTACGATGCCGTGTTATTATGTTTTATCTAAGTTTCTTCCACAGTCAGCACCAATATATAAAACAAAACAAACTTACAAATATAATAAAACAAACTTTAAAAAAGAGAACCGACTTCAAAACAATAAAACGTAAGAAATAATTTCGTCTTTGATGTCGGTGCTTTTTCGATTCGTGATTACCAGCTGTTAGCACTAACATAAATAAAAAATATATATTTCTTACGGCTTAGTGCTTTATTTGAAGTCGGTTCTCTTTTTTTAAGGTTTTTTTTTTTCATTTCTAGTGAACATCTCCGAAGATCATCATCAAGCTAAGAAGTATTATACTTATTTTAAAACGTTCTCCTAAAGGTAACAAATCCTTTTCTGAAAACCGCATCGATATGGGTTTAGCCAAACGCGAGATTATCGCGCACAAACATACATACCTACAAACCATACAAGTCAAACTTCTCAGTTTGGCCTGTATGTCACCTCCTTTTTGTTAAGTTGGTTAAATATTTTATAAATGATAAAATTTTTAACTGCCACGTAAAAGTCAGAACATATTCACAGTTCTCAATAACATAGATAAAAAGTTATGTTAATTTAATTTTATCGAAGACGCAGCCCTGCGATTACTGTGGAATCGCGCGGTGCGAAGCAATCACTGCTGTACGCTTGAGCATTTAGGCGCATTTTAGCATACAGTGGTTGTTGACGCGAGGGAGTAGGCAATTATCGTAATAGGTATTGGAAATTTTGTACTGAGTGAAGTATCTGTTACGTAGTAACTATTCAGTAATCTGTGGCAATAGGCTCGCCCCCTATTGCATGGGAATAAAAACATAACTGGCGAAATGTGGGTGTACTAATGGGTACACCTCTGCCTAACCCTTCGGGGATTACAGGCGTGATGTTATGTTATGTCTACGAGAAAAATATAGTTAGAGCACTTATCTACTAAAAGTAAAATATTTGTTGTTTGTGTGTTTTAACATGACCGAACCATCTAAGCATACCCTATGCTTAGATGGTTCGGTCATGTTGAGAGGATGAGTGAAAGACGATTGACAAAATATGGCAGAGGTGAGTGGCAACACCGGGAGGGATCGCCCTAGGAAGACCTACACTGACCTTATTGGTGAGGTCCTTCAGAAAGGTCAGGTGCGCAGTACTCGTAACCGGCGTGCTTGTATGACGAGATGTATGAACGTAGATGAGGCGAAAGGAGTATGTAAGGATCGTAGCAGGTGGCGTTCTGTAGTTTCTGCCTACCCCCATGGAAAAAAGGGGTGAGTTTATGTATTTATGTATGTAAAATGTTTTACGCTATTTTAGTTAATAGTCAAATGTCTCGTTTATGGTGGCGCGTGTATTGCATTATGTGCTTCAAGATGGTTGAGCTAACTGGATCTGTTTGTTTGTAAGCGAGAGCTGTCAGTTGGGATTGGTAATCTCTTAACTGCCATAGCTTTTTTTTTGTTTTATATTCATCTCTTTGCACATAAAAAGCAGCAAGAGTATTGTAAATAGGTTCTTGTTAAATCCAAATTGAAAAGAGTGACCGTGGAGTATCTTGCTCGTTCTTCTCCATTGACTCTTTGACAATTCAAAAGTGCCTGTAAATGGTCTAATTGAAATAAATGTTTTTGACTTTGATGTGAGTGTGAAAATGCTATTCTATCTTGAGCAAGCGTGGTTATTAATGCTCTAAGCTTTCGCTCTGCAGTGGATGGTTTTAATTTATAATTTTATTTTTAAAAGATTAATTTTATTACTTTAAAAGACAAATTGCTGAAAAGTTTTAAGATCGCCCGAATTTCGATGTCTTAAAATTCAAATTACGAAGATATTATAATTGTATAATTTTTCACAAAAAAATGAAGATGACTTCACATTAATTTCGAGCTCACTAGGTTTACTTTAGATAATAAGTACTCATGTTATACAGTTTAATTAAGTTGCTACATTATACACTTTTGGTAACTTAATAACGTTAATAAGAATTTTAATGCTCTAAAGATTATGAGATAACGTAGAATATCTTTTCTCAGAAATTCCTCAATCTGTAAATTCTGTTAAAGTTAACCATGGTACATACATACATAACATCACGCCTGTAATCCCCGAAGGGTAAGGCAGAGGTGTACCCATTAGTACACACACATTTCGCCATGTTATTTTAAGTCCCATGTAATAGGGGGCAAGCCTATTGCCATCAACCGGGCACAAATCCAGACTCCGAGGCTGCTACTGAGAAATTCCCAATGGAAAAACCAAATAACATTTTGCCCGACCTGGGAATTGAACCCAAGACCTCACGCTCGGCAGCCGCGCATTGCGACCACTAGACCAACGACAGTTAGCAAGGCAACCATGGTATTTTATGAAATTAGCCGTTAATTTATAAGTCCATGAAAATATATACTTTTATTGTAATCAGTTTCATGAATGAAACGCTCGGGCGCATCCTTTTTCTTAGGGCTGATTTTTTTAATAGCCATTTAGCATTTATCCAAAGAAAAAATATGAAAGTTTGACATATTTTCTATACAAATGATGTCAAATCGCCATATTTATCACTCCGTTAAGAGTTATCTGACGATTATAAACTCCAAGGCACTCTTTTCAATTAAGTTTTTACAAAATCCTGGTTACATTATTCATGTTGATTCTACAAGTGCAAACAATAAAAACAATGGTTATTATATCATAGTCATGAGTTATAACATTCAGTTATTAACAATCCCTCTCCACTTTCGACATGCCATGTTTTACGACGGTTGCACACTGAATATATTTGTCATCTAATATGTCCAAATTATCTACATCGCTCTTTATTACACGTCGTTAGTCCGTGGCCTTATTACCCTGTGTAATGTGACCGGCCGGATACCTGCGGGCTTCCTACGTGACATGACGGATACTACTAACTTGTACTTAAACTATGAGTAGAATTTTGACATTAAGAAGGGATTAAATAATGAAATAGTGGCCCTTGTAAGCACTATATAATAGAATAGGTGCTTACTAGAGTCCGACCGAACTATTGGTTTCGGTTTCGGCCTAGTTTACATAACATAACATCACGCCTGTAATCCCCGAAGGGTTAGGCAGAGGTGTACCCATTAGTGCACCTACATTTCGCCAGTAGTATTTTTTTATAATTTTTTATCGCCCCATGTAATAGGGGGTGAGCTTATTGCCATCAACCGGGTACAAATCCAGACACCGAGGCTGCTACTGAGAAATTCCTGATGGAAAAACCCAATAACACTTTGCCCGACCTGGGAATCGAACCCAAGACCTCATGCACAGCAGTCGCACTTGCGACCACTAGACCAACGAGGCAGTCCGGCCTAGTTTCGGCAATAAAATGAGTTTCGGCTCAGTTTTGGTTTCGGCTGACATCCAACGGTAACTGAATTCGGCGACGCGTTGTATGTTTGGTGCAATGAACTGCGAGCGGCGAAGAGAAATTTTGTCCGTTCGTGATCTCAGTGATATGTTGTCTCAAGATTCATGTTCCTTCTACCCTTAACAATATAAGTCTGTACAAACTAAACAACGCAAAAATATGTATTGTATTCGTTTCATGCAAAGCCTTCACACAGGTACAACAAAACCAATACCATAACGTCGACAATAAGAAGCACTTCAAATGCTCAAAGCGAAAGAATACGACGAAATATTATTATTATGCTCATGCGCGTATAATAAGCTTCCGTGGTCCAAGCGCGCCATATTGTGTGCCCGAAGCACTTGAAATTTTCTCTTAATAAGGTCTGCCGGCTTCGGTGGGCCAATTATTAAAAACAACAGTCTAAGCTAACCTCAAAACTTGGACGGATTGTTTGTGTTGAAGATCCCATTTATTTTACGTGAGTTTGTGAAGCTGGTTTTTGATTTCATGTTTTAATTTGTGTGGGAGTTTTTTAATTTTGTACCACAGTGAGCAACCTTGTGGTAATTATGCGGATTTATTAATTAAAGTTGTTTCTAAATGGTTGGGTTGTCTCATGAACAAATGAAACTATTTGAAAATATTACTTCTATCACATGCTCACCATTTTAGTTTATTAAAAAACTATACACAACATCACGCCTGTAATCCCCGAAGGGTTAGGCAGAGGTGTACCCATTAGTATACCCACATTTCGCCAGTTATGTTTATAGTCCCATGTAATAGGGGGCAAGCCCATTGCCATCAACCGGGCACAAAACCAGACTCTGAGGCTGCTACTGAGAAATTCCTGATGGAAAATCCCAATAACACTTTGCCCGACCTGGGAATCGAACCCAAGACCTAATGCACAGCAGTCGCACTTGCGATCATTAGACCAACGAGGCAGTCAAAAAACTATACCTATTTGTAATTTCTTTTAAAAACATAATATGTGTTAAAAATATGTTTTAATGAATGTGGGATAAGTATATATTATTACTATTTTATTACATTCCCCCAGCAGGGCAAATGCTTTTTCTTAAAAGAAATAGGCATGCGCATTGATCACCACGCTTGCTTAAGGCGGATTGGTGCATTCACACTAATATTACTTATTTTATTTCTATTTTTATAAGTGCCTTATAATGGCCTAATTGAATTTGACTTTGACTTTATTATACAAGATAAACTTAGAAAGTACATATGAAATTTAATGGCTTACTAAATGACATCAAGGAGTGTCAATCAATGAGAATGTTTAAAACACGCTTGAAGTAATACATTTATTAAAATGTATATTAGAACCGTCTTCAATTTCTTTTGCACTTTAATGAAAAGTAATATAATAACTGTAACTAGTTATAATTAGTAATTTAAGCTCATTGTAAGTGAACTATGTTCTTTATGAGTAAATAAAAATTCGTTAACCTTAACCTTAAATTGAAAAATTAGTACTTGTCACATTTTTGAGTTCGGTTCGAGTTTTAATTGATGTGAAAGATTTAAATTTTGGGCCAGAGAAGTAATTAGGTATGTGAATCTATGAAAGTTGTTTCTAAACGGTTAGGCAGTCTTATATTAATTTACTAATGTATAAAAAAAATATAAATAAAAAACATGAGAGACCCTTTACCTCAGCTCATAAATATAAAATACTTTTATTTTTCCGTTCCTTAACATCAGAATTATCTACTCCCATCTATATACGAAACAAATAAGGTCAAAGTAGGATACTCCTGTATCACAAATGAGGTTGCGACCAAAAAGATAAAAGGTATAATGCACACGACCTTGGACAAGATTATCTGAACCCACAGACAGAGTTGAATGTGCTTTTTTACGTTACAGCGATGAATAGGCTCGATTGAAGGAGTATTTTATTTATCTGGATTAGTTGGTGTCATTGTGTGTAGAACACATGAAAAATGGCGGGGCGAATTAGACAAACGTTTGACTGGCTCGTTGGTCTAGTGACCGCATGGCGCGACTGCTGAGCTTGAGGTCTTGGGATCGATTTCCACGTAAGGGCAAAAGGGCAATTGATATTGGGTTTTTCCATCAGGAATTTTACATTAGCAGCCACGGAGTCTGGATTTGTGCCCGGTTGATGGCAATATGCTCGCTCCCTATTACATGGGAGTTAATACATAACTGGAAAAATGAGGGTATACTAATAGGTACACCTCTGCCTGACCCTTCGGGGATTACAGGCGTGATGTTATGTTACAAAACTAATAGTCAATGATCTAACTTGCCCTGGGCTGACGGAGGAAACTTTAGCCCAGCTGTGGGATGATGCAGACTGATAGTAGGGCTGGGAACGCCAAATGAAGAAGAAACTAAATTACCTTAGCGTTACCTTTGTGCTGACAAAAGTTAATTATGTTATAATTGTATGCAAGAGCAAGTAAATGAATTCGCTTTTGTAGAACTCTTGTGTAGTTTCTTGTAATTTACTTATCCCCTGGCCCGTCATTTTCAATTAGCTTACCAACTTAAACCATTGTGAACTAAAACAAAGTTATCGAACAAATTACTTTTGTAACACAATTTAAAAGTAAAGCAAACACTTCACCACGTTCAAACAGTACAGACAGAATTGGAAAACTAAATGGAATAACTAAAAATAAGGGCTTCAAATCTTGTACGACGAAACGTTTTCAAACGAAACGCCATACAAGTCAATCAATATTTGTACAGAATACAAGACTAGAGGTAGGAGAGGGCAGACAAAAACGTCATTAGGAGGAGTTGAGAGCAAATCCGGGGGGCGGGAGTGAGCGAGCTTTTGTGTCCTCGCTCGGCAAAAGGAATTATCTGGCTCGCCGAGTGCCCGCCGAATTTCTATTCTGACTCCAACAAAACCTTACTCCGGCTGACTGTGTTCGGCTTGTCGACGGTCCAATGCTAGTTTGCACTTGATTACAGAACACCATTTTTACTATATTCAGAATTGTGTAGTCATTTCTTTATGTTGCTTCTTTATTTAGGACACGATTTTTTTAACACTTTCAACTATTTTTACAGGTACAACCCATTGGAATATTGAAGCAAATCTAATTTATATTATTTATAAAGGATAATTTTTCTTTTCTCTTGTAAATGATGTTCAAAAGTGCCTTTTAATGGTCTAATTGATTTAACTTTGATTTTGACTTTGAATAATAACACAAAACAATCTTATTTTCTAAAACTTAGGGTGCGTAGGTAGGTTTGCGGTTTAAGAACTTTATTTCTGAAAAATAATTGCCTCGTTGGTCTAGTGGTTGCAAAGCGTGACTGCAAAGTTTGAGGTATTGGGTTCGATTCTCAGGTCGGGCAAAGTGTTATTGGATTTTCTCATTAGAAATTTCTCAGTAGCAACCCCGGTGGTAAGATTTGCGCTCGGTTGATGGCAATAGGCTCGCCCCCTATTACATGGAACTTAAACATAACTGGCGAAAAGTGGGTGTACTAATGGATACACTTCTGCCTAACCCTTCGGTGATTACAAGCGTGATGTTATGTTGTTTATTGGTTGTCAGTTATTGGGAGTTTATAATAACCATTTTAATTATGCAAAATAATTCATAATACAACCAAAAGAGTACATCACTCTCAGTGAAATGATTAATGTATTGATTTGATAGCTATTAATCAAAGCGATATGTTTCAATGTTACAAAATGCACTCACTACCATTATGACTGATTACAAATTGATTGAAAATTGATAAGTTATTATATAACAGTGATTTATTTTGTGATCAATGTACATTGGACTTTAGCAGTCACCGAATAAAGTTGAAACCAAATTTGATATCATAATGGGCAGGGTATTATGCCGGTGTAATAAGCAAAGGACGGCTTCTTTCATTTCGAGGGACGCTTTTACCCCAGCTTACCTTTTGTAACAATTAATATAAGTGGATTTCTGTCAAGGGTAAGTGAGGGTAACTTGTATGGTTCCTAATTACAATTTGCTAAACATGTGTATAGGATTGTGAGTCGTATGGTAGAACTTTTTATTGACGTTGTGTAATGTAATGAAATGTAATAGAATACTAGCTTTTTCTCGCGGCTACGTCCGCAAGGAACTTGTTTATATCGTACTTGCATACAAACTTCCACCCCCATTTAAACCGCCTTAGGGGGTGATTTTCAGGATAAAAACTATTCTATGTCCTTCCCCGGGTCTTAAACTATCTCAAAGGTTCAGCGGTTTAAGCGTGAAGAGGTAACAGACAGACAGACAGACACACTTTCGCATTTATAATATTAGGAAGGATGTTGTAGAATACATAATACTAGTTTCTGCCTGCGGCTTCTTTCCGTAAAGTAAGTTGAACTATTATTCCAAGAGAAATCATTACCAGGATAAAAAGTCTATCTATGTGCCAATTTTCATCCAAATCTGTTTAACGGTTAAAGCATGATTGAGTAACAAACATCCAAACATATACACAATCCTTCACATTTTTTTAATATTAGTAGGAATAGTATGATTAGCTTCTGCTCGTGACTTCGTCTGCGTCAAAGTTAATATATTATCCGACGAGAACCTTACATTTTTTCAGGAGAGAAAGTAGCCTTTAAGCTATTCCAAATTATAATCTAAGTAGTCTATATACTATTCCAGATTATAATCTACTTCTGTGCAAAATTTCATCCAGATCTGTTCAGCCGTTCTGGTGTGATTGAGTAACAAACATCAATCCATTTCTTCCACATTTATAATTGTAGGAAGACGTTAGGAAATAATCAAATGAATTCTTCCGCTCTGGGCGGAGCGGAAGGGAGTGTCAGACTCTTACTGACTAAAATCCATCCGTGTTCCTTCTAATGCCTTTTGCGTTCCAAGGGCCACGATGACTAATTCCGCAACTCTGGCAAACGTTATTGAGCCTAAGTATAGTCATAAAACAGTCTATAATACAATAGTCACATTCTTTTTGCTGGTTGAACTTCAACTTGTGTTAAAACAAACGAGAACAAAAGCAATAAAACTGTGAGAACATCAATTAAGCACATTAACTCAAAGATTATTCAAGAGATTAGCAAAAACGAATCGATTATTCGAATTAATGAGTATCGATGTTTTATTCTCGCAGTGGCGGGCGGCCGACAGAGCCACTAATTAAAAAGTTAAACTGCTGGGTCGGACAGGCGATTTTACTACTTTTTGCCAAAACCGAACTTCAATACCTAGTTACAACTCTGTATACATTGTGTTAGTGTTTGGTTCGTTTTTAAAATTAGAATGTTTGCGTATTTAAGAGTAAATTTTTCAATCATTCATATTTTCTCTAAACGAGAAGTAATTATGGCGGTTTGACAGATTTAACATAACATAACATCACGTGTAATCCTTGAAAAAATGTGGGAGTACTAATGGGTACACCTCTGACTAACCCGTCAGAGGTGTACCCATTAGTACTCCCACATTTCGCCAGTTGTGTTACGTTGCATGTAATAGGAGGCGAGCCTGTTGCCATCAACCGGGCACAAATCCGAACTCCGAGGCTAATACTGAGAAATTTCTGATCGAAAAACCCAATAACACTTTGCCCGACCCGGGAATTGAAATCAAAACGTCATGCTCAGCAGTCGCAGATGTGTGTACCCTACCTATATGATATTTATTCCTTACTGCTGGTGTGTGACACTCAAATATCTACGTACATCATTTCTTAATATTCCGCTCCAAATCCCAAGATTACATAACCCCATATCATTATTATGCTCAACTTGACCTCCGACAGACTCTCAGTGTAACCTTTACGAGACTGAATCAATTTCATCTCGGAGACATCTTTTTACGATCATGTGAAGGTATGAAAAGGTCAGATTCCTTTCTTAAAGACTAAATATAGACGCTTCAGATACTTAGCCCTGGCTCCGTGGGGTTTTATTGTGAACGTTAAAAATAGGAATAAAAGGTTATTCAATTTTAGTAGTTATATATTGGTGAAGAGCGTCTAAAGCTCTTTTTCTATAATATAATAGTATATAGTTCATAGCACAAAAATATCGTTCACCATACATTTATTTAGAACACGTTCACATTTTTTTTATATTACAACTAGCTGACCCGGCGAACTTCGTATCGCAAAGAGATATTTACATTTCAAGTGACATTTTACCACAGACAATTTACATTTTACCATAGACAATTTGTTTTTGATTAAAAAAATAAATATTGACATTAATATTTATACGATACTAACGTCACTCAATTGTTTTGCCTTCCCGGAACCTCTCCACTAACACAAACTTTATCGTATGGTATTAAAGTTCAAATTGACTTTCAAGTATTATCACAAATCTTTTGTATGGGAGTATAGAAAATTTTATTTTTTAGACTTTTTCAGGAATTTTTTTTTTTTCTTTTTTAGAATTTTTCTCTCCGTAAGAACCATCCTCGTACTTCAAGGAATATTTTTAAGAATAGAATAGAATAGAATATGTATTTATTTGTCAGAATATTGTACAAAGCTGTTATATAGATTATGTATTACGATCATAATATTCTGCCGTTTCCGGCGTACAAATATGGTTTGTAAATTATTGGTCATCATAACATTAAAATTAAATTAATAATTACAGAATAAAAATCACAAATCATTAACAATATTTTTAAATGAGATTATTTATAAAGTCAAAATTCAATGAAGTCAAGGATAAAATCTAATTACTAGGCCCATGTCAATATTTAGGTAAATTTGTCATTCATAAAATCTTGAGTCGAATAGTAACATTTGCTTAAAAGAAAGTTAAATAATTTACATTTAAATGTTCTGAGGCTGAGGGTTTTGAATCCATCAGGTAATTTGTTATAAACAATAATGGACATGCAGTAAACATTATTGGAAAACCATTTAATTCTACGCCTAGGAACATTAAGCATATGCACTTTGCGGCTAGGTCTGAGTACAACATCATTATACAATTCAAATTCATTCCTATTTTGGTGTACAAAGATACAAATTTCAAAAATATATAGTGCTGGTAGTGGCAGTATTTTAAACTTTTTAAATAGTGGAACACAACTGTCCAGTGGGTGTGCTCCAGAAATTGAGCGTATGCATTTTTTCTGAGCTCGAAACACTCTTTTAAAAAAGAATTAGCGAAAAACTCGAGAACGGCTGGACCGATCCAGCCGTTCTCGAGTTTTGCGCTTAGCAACACATTTAGCCATTCATTTTTATTATATAAGATAGATATAAATATATGGTGAGTTGCTAAATGCTATTATATTATAGCCTGATATAAACTTTAGGTGTTTGTTACTAGAATTTGTCAGCGATTTAGTCTGTGTAGACTTCAGAAAGTCCAAAAAATGAGATATATTCAAAGTCGAACGTAAATTATTTATTTTAATTAGACCAATTACAGGCACTTTTGAATTGTCAAGGAGTCGGTCAGTTAGTCAGAAAGTTAAAGCTGCTCGTTCCAAAATTGAGGTAGGCTTCTACGGAAAAGAACGAGCAAGAAACTCCATGGACATTCTTTTCAATGAAAATATTATACCAATGTTATCCTAAATACGAGATATATATTATTCTATATGATAGTTAGATTAATGCTGATGATGATGTGCTAAATTTACCAAAATTCATTCAGCCATTCTTGCGTAATTGAATAACAAATAAACCATTCAAACTTTTGCATTCATAACAGTGGTAAGATTAAATAAATCGATAAAAGCCAAGTTGTTTTTAGTCGTTTATTACAGTTTAACAATGCTTTTTATTAATGTGACTTTAATATATATATATTATGTCCAAGCATGGCCCATTGTATACACGAGGCCATAGCTCATTAATCTCAAATCAGCACAATCTTTATTGTAGTGCATCAGGCTTGCGTGGAGCCACGGCACTCTGTTTGCGTTAGTTCACTAACTATTCTATCAGCGTACGTACGTAGGCGAATAACTCAATGCTTTGTCGACGTGTGAGGTGTCTGTGGCATAAGCGGCAGCGGTTGCAAGAAAGGTCATTGCCTTACCTATTAATAAATTACCATTAACAAACCTCGTCATCTAAGCCGCGTTAAAAATGTCTTTGATTACTGCTCTACTCCTGTGGATCTTAGCGTGACGTTATTTAGCCTATAACTTTCCTAGATAAAAGGGCTATATAACACGAAAAATTTTTTTGAATTCGGACCAGTAGTTTCAAACATACTCTTCAGTTTTATAATATGGGTATAGATTATATACATGTATGAAGACAATATACCTAAAAACCATTATGGTTTATTCCAGAAATCCCCACCGACCTTCTTTGTAGTGGTGTGTATTGTAAATTATTGTAACTGATTTACGCATATTTGGTTTGGGTTTTTTTTATGTGTGTTGTAAGTATAAGACATTCAAATACGATGTTAATTGTTTATTGAATAAATGAAATGAAATGATTTAAATTAAAACAACAAACAACACCTGGTGGGGATTTTTATTTACTTTTCCAAAAATCCCCACTGTTCTTATATACGTAATGGGGATTTCTGGAAAATAAGTAACAATCCCCACTGGTAGGGAGAGGTCGGGGGGTATATCTGAAATAAACCACCAATATTAGTACCGCAATATTAACTAATATATCTAAATGAAAAACACTTCACGCCAAGAAAATCACCCTTATTCAAAACAACACATGCATCTTCAAAATGGCGACGGATATTTGAAACAAAAATACCGATAACTCATTCTTCATTTGGCAAGCTTCCTTAACCTTGTAAATGAACAAATAATATGATGTAGTTCCTGCCGATTTGTCCCGAAGACGGAGGCGGGAACGTTCAGGAAGTTAAATAAAACTGTTACGTAGACATCTGACGGAGTTTCGCGGAGTAGTTTATTGAATTGAAAGCGAATAAGTTATTTCCGTTGAAAAATGATTGTAAATAAGTAGTTTGACGTTGGAGATAAGGGCGGAAGTTGGGTGACCGGCTTAGGACCAAACAGTTGAGGGTAAAATGAGTGGGATTTTTTTTATTTGCTTGCCTTTGAACATCGTTAGAATTGGATTTAAATTTTATATCAAAGTGGTTTATAGGAAACTTGCTGCTACGTCCGTGTGCAAGTCAATCTATATATGTAAAAAAAAACAAGATACAGTCAAAATAAAGTCAGGTTATTTACACCATTCATAACTCAAGAACGGTTGGACCGATTTTAATTATCTTTGTTTTGTTGGATTTGTCGCCGCCCTGAATAGTAGAATAACTGTAAACAATTTTACCTCTTCATAATATTAGTTTTGATAACAAATATTTAGTTGCACGGTTCCATTATAAAGACAAAGATACTCTTTTTACTACCAAACAGCGACATGGCTTTAAAAGAGTGCAATTTACTAAACGTCACATTTTTTTTTGAGATTTGCAAATATTCCATCAAACTTTCTGACATCTGTGGGAAATTTTCCAATAAAAATCTATTTCATTCAAAACTTGTCTTCAGAATAATGAAAATATTTAAAAAATAATTCAAATTAGTTCTACAGTTCTTTTTTTATATTTTTATTTTGAGATGGGTTTGCTCTTAACTCTAGTTTAGGTCAGAGGAGATAAAGTCTACGATGGAATGAGCTTTCCCAGAAGAAGCCTATTCACTTTAACTATTGACTTTAACTTTGAAGAGATGACTCTCAAATGATGAGCTTACATACGGAAATTGTTTTTGTTAATATACATAGATAGCAGATTACGTAAGATAACGGTTACGTCATAAATATTAAAAAAAAAAAATTGGTCCTAATGGACTTGGTCCTTAATGAACTGTCAAGTCTACCGCGGTCTCTCATGACTTGTTCTTTGATAATGTGGTTGCGTGCTTACCGGCATAGTTTGACTTCCGTGCAGGCTTGTGATGGCCGCCTGCGCCTCCTGGTGGGAGCTGAACTTTACGAACGCGCACCCTGCAACAATACATCGAGCGTTATATGAGGGGTACACCTTTGAAATTTTTAATGTAGCTGGCAATGTATGATGATGTTTCAAAGTTATTGTTGAGTCTTTGTTCTAGAAAAAATAGTATGGTATAAAACTTGTAATGCACATTGTTATAAACACAGTAGATATGTTTTATTTTACTATAGGACAGTTGAACCGAACAAACATATTTTTTCCATTTTCATTTCAAATATTTTTAATTCTAAAGGCCAATTTCAATAATTAATAACTTTCCAAGTCTAGTCGCAATCTCATTTCAGCGACAATCAATGACAAACAATGAGAGATTGAAACTGAAATAGAATTGCGATCTTAAGAGAAAGGACTCTCAGTCTCACACAACAAAACCGAAAACCTAATTCAATCACATCTTGAAAACCGAAAACCTAAATTATGCGAGGGAAAATTATTAAAAATGTGTTGCGGAAAAAAGGGAATCTTAAACAGGGGCTGGTCGCAGCGGGATTATCGCTCAATTTTTCAATAACAAGCTGTCAGAGGCTGCGGCCGCGGTCGTATCAATCTTGTCCCCGCAGGTATAAGGGACCGGGACGCGTTGTAATCGTGAAGGTGTGTAATCAAATCATGATTACCTATACGTAAGTATATGTATGTACGCACACACGAATATTTTAGGATATGAGAGAGTCGATTTTTGAGTTTTTAAATATTCTTCTGGTACGTGTCGCTTGTGGATGCGGACAGTGCAGGATCGGTCATTGTTCTGATCTTTAGACCTATGTCCAGCATTATGTGTCGTTCAGCTGATTTGATGAAGATCATGAAATATTCTTCTCCTTAGCGTATTGACGGCAAACATAAAGAGTGTAAAAAGCCACGTAATGAGGCTGAAAGTTACACATCGTTTCCATCATTATGATCATTTGTTTTAGGCCATACCTCAACAACTCTCAACAACAAACAAACCCCCATTGAAATCAGTTGATACTGTTGTTAATTGATGTACTGCATAATGCGTCTGAATGGGCAGAACATATCTCTAAATAAAAAAGTTACCATTACACGTGTTGTTGAATATAGGTAAGAATCAATCATTGTTACCAAAGGGTAAAAAAAATAAGCATTATTTATTTTTAGATTCATCTGCATCGATGTTAAAACATCGCCGCGGAGTTCGACGTACATCGATCACAAGCAGGCGCGGCGGGTCGCGGGGACGCGTCGACGCGTATCAGCGTCATGTCTGCCTAATGACGACTGATGGAGCCCTTTATGAGGTTACTACCACCCGAACCCGCCAACAGCGCTCTGCAACTAAATCAGTTACGTGGTTACGGGTTGATCTCTGGATATATTGAGAGTGGCAGGTGCCTCCCTCTCCACAGTAATATCCCAAATAAATCATTATAATGCTCCATAAACTTGACCGATTCCAACTTGAACGCTTCAAATAGCCAACCGTCAGACGCCGAGGAATAAACAATTTGTTTATACAAAGAAACTGGTAGGTAAGACTTATCTCGTTCAGTTCCACATTGATTATGCAGATAGCTACGTTATTATCATCTGAGATGTTTTAAGAAGCGAGCTCACAAAAGCGCCGTCGAAATTGGTCCACTGGTTTCGAGATAATCGAATATAAACAATCAACAAACTCGCCCCCTTTGTTACATCAAAACGAATATTATACATTCCTCTCTCTGGTGGAAGCATAAAAAGTGTACACACGAGTGTTATACTCGCTAAGTACGCTCGTAACTTCTTATTGAATCAGCTTTGAATCCCGCAAAAAAACCGCGCCACTGAAAGGTAAAAACTCTACCGGGAAAATTGTGGTGACTATTTTATCTTTCGCAGAGCTCTCGAGGAAAGTACGATTATGCTCGACTGGCTTTTATTCGTATTATCCTTTGTTCAACTGGATAAAAGACCATAGCTGAAACGTTTTCCGAAAAGGCGCCTCAAATAAATTAGGACGCACTTTTAAGCTCCGCATCATGTTTACATCCCCGCCTCCTGTAAAATAGAGACAGCGCCAAATAAGCGCCGATATAGACGAGAGAAAAAAACAATTTGTACGAGGCGATCGACGCGCGGGCTCGCATAAAAGAATAATAACGTGGATTGTACGAGGAACACAATTTAAATGGCGACAATTGGTGGAACAAATTGAGGAGTGACGCAGTCGGACCACGCGGCGAGGCGGCGCCGCGGGCGGCCGCACGCCAGCGCGTTACAATGAAAGCGCTCGTTCCTACCTCCGGAAAAGCCATTATGAGAACGTCAGTTGGCGAGTGAGAAAGAAGTCAAAACTTCGCCGGCAAACATGGAACTATTTACTGCTTCCACATTCGGCGACGTGTGCTTGGAAGTTGGATGCAATTTGTTAACCCTTTATCGCGAGTGCAGACTCGACTGGTGTGGAGACAGTGCACGCAGGGGGAGTGCGTGGCAGGCGGCGGAGCCACCAGGTAACTTGGCGGCTCGCCAAAGATCTGTTTTCCTGTTGTTGGCGGACAAACTCACAGATCAGTTTTTATCGCGCGAAAGGCCTTTATAGCCGACCGATAGGGGGCGCCTCGGAGCAAAATGTTTTCGCGTCGCCGTCGAACACAAATATTATTGGATGGTTTTATGTATCGGAAGCATTACACGCTAAAAACTTTGGCACTCGACGTCGGATATTGCGACACTTAAAAACTGACGATATTGTAAAATGTGGCAGTACAGTGCGCACTTGATTTTGCGATGCGTCTTTATTTCCTATCGGGCTGACAATTCAAAGAGTAGCGATTCTAGCGTCTCAATAGGAGTGGGAGCGTTCGCTCGCGGAATATTTACTCGTCAACTTAACAAGATAATTTGTCAAAGGTTCTTTGACGACAGCATTTTTTGTGTGCCTCGTGAAGAGGCAGCTTTTATATGTTTGACAGACGTCATGTAAAGTAAACAGGTGACAAGACATGTGGGCTCTTCAAAAGAACATCTATCGTTTCGTTTTCTTACATACATGTGTGTTGTTTGTCAAGTTACTTTTTATTATGATATGAAAATAATGTCGTGGAAAACATGTTCTTTTCTTTTCAGAGTTACATATTAAACGGAGCTTGTAACTTTATTATTTTTATTTTTATTTTTATAAAAACTTTGCTATGTACTAGTAATTTTCTCTTGAATCGTAGGTACAGCAATACCTGGAAAAGCTATCTGTACCATGAAACAATATACGTACGATCAACATAAAAGTCGATTAACAATTTTACTTTATAATATCATTTAAATAGCCACTAAAAACTCAATGCACTACTTCTGAGTATTTCAGGCAATCGCTAAGAGTTTATTCTTTTCTCAATTGTATATTCATTTCGTATTTCCTTTATTATTGTGCTCAATAATTAGGATTAAAAATGTTAATTGTTAATCGACTTTTGTTGCTGACTGTACATTATGTTTAAGTAAAATGAATGCCACACTAAGTTACCCTTATATATTATCTAAGTATAAGTTTCGTCCACGTGCGCGTCTGAGGGAACTTGAACAAGTTGGTGTAAACATAGCAATAAATTAAGGTTTGCTGGCTCATCGGTTCAAGAGCCATAGTGGGCCATAGTGGGCCATTTCCTACATTTGAATGCATCTCACGCTGAGACAGAAAGCTTTTTCTTTACATAAAACGGTCCCATACGATGTTTACGATAACAAAAGGTTATCATGATTAGATAAGATTTATTTATTCTATATTTGATTTTGGCGACATTTTTTCGTTTCATTTAAATGACTCGTGTGATTGTGTTTTGAATAAGGAGATTGGTTATTTGTGCATTACCAAATTTTTAAGGTACTGAACCTCTAAAGAAAAAACCAGCAAAAGTGAGTGCCGGGCCACGAGGAATGTGGGGTTCCGTATACGAATGAGTTTGTTCGAGCATAAACATTATTATTAACATAACATAACATCACACCTGTAATTCCCGAAGGGTTAGGCAGAGGTGTACCCATTAGTACACCCACATTTCGCCAGTTACTATTTACAAACATTAACATTATTATTAATTTAAGAATTATTTTTATTAAGGATATTTTGATTTTATTTTTTGTATTTCTACATAGAAAGAAAGAAAGAAAAACTGTTTATTCACGCGAAAATGCACCACAAGTAACAACGTATATATCACTTGGTCTGTTTGTCACAAAAGAGTTTCAATTTTACTTATAAAACAGCTGCTTAAAACATAGGCTATAAATAAAATACCTAGACCTGAAAATCCAGTAACTATAAAAAATTCTTCCACCGGCTTATAGACATCACATAAGTTTCCATTAAACGATATACCGAAACTTTCGACTGCGATATCTTTTCCATAATAAATTCCAACCAATTGGAATAGCACATGAAATATGCGAAGATAGCAAAGTTTCTAGACCTGCTATCTACCTATGTCAGGGATTCCCAACCTTTTTTAAAGTCAAAGTCAAATCATTTATTTCAAGATACATACATACATAACATCACGCCTGTAATCCCCGAAGGGTTAGGCAGAGGTGTGCCCATTAGTACACCCACATTTCGCCAGTTATGTTTTTAGTCCCATGTAATAGGGGGCGAGCCTATTGCCATCTACCGGGCACAAATCCAGACTCCGAGGCTGCTACTGAGAAATTCCTGATGGAAAAACCCAATAACACTTTGCTCGACCTGGGAATCGAACCCAAGACCTCATGCACAGCAGTCGCGCTTGCGACCACTAGACCAACGAGGTAGTCATTTATTTCAATTTGGCCATTATAAGGCACTTTTGAACGTCATACATATATTAAAGAATAAAGGAATTGAATCTAGTTGCTTTTATATCGTGATCCCCTTTACGAATTGCAATTTTTTACGTTACCTTTCTACTAGACTACGCACCCAAGTAGGCCGCTGCAAACATTACCTAGCAAAAAGGGCCATTATAGATCCCACCAATACCCAGTGCGAGTGTGGTGCTCCTGATCAAACGATGGCCCACTTACTGCATTGCCCAAAGTGTCCCTACACCTGTACGCTAGAGGACGTTAACAATGCCACTGATGCCGCGATAAACGTGGCCACCTACTGAGCACAAAAACTATAAATTGAAAACCAAAAAAAAAAGGGGATTGTCCACAATCATCGACTCGAAAAGAAGACGTTGCCTTTCTATAAGCAGATCATTTGTGTGTGACGCAACCAGTTATTAAGATTACTTTTTATATTTCATTAAAGAAAACTTTAAAGTTTTTATTATTTTAATTATAACTATTTATTTAAAAAAAAATTGAAATGAACTAAAATGAAATTTATGTAGTAGATGTGATTGCAATGCGGGGAGGGGCATGGACGAGGCGAAAGGAGAATGTTAGGATTGTAGCAGCTGGCATTTCGACAGTTTTGCCTACCTCCCATCGCGGAAAAAGGCGTGATTTTATGTATGTCATTAAAAAATATAACAGTCTGATGATTGTACTACAATCAATGACACTTGTGTCTATCGTCTCCGGATAGCTCTACGACGCCCCAGGGTGTCGCGACTCTCAGATTGAGAACCCCTGACCTAGGTTATCTAGGTATCGCCGAACTTCATAATCAAAGCCCCCGACGCAAGCATGAGTTTGTCTACCTATGTTGTGTATTGAAAATAATGTATGAACTTAGTGGGCGAACGTGGATATTGGAATACTAGCTTCTGTCCCCGACTTTGCGCGCGGTTTTCAGTTTAGTTACGGCTTTTGGTTACTGTTCAATAAATATAATAATAAATAAATAAAAGGTTCCTGTCAGCCATCTATAATAGAAAGAGACAGAAAGAAACTGTGTCACTTAGCAATATGGTATCATCATCATCATCTGCCTAGCCTTTTCCCAACAATGCTGGGGATATGCAGCAAGTATGCTGGCAGATGCAGCTGAATATCAGTATTTTACATGGAGCGACTGCCTATTTGACCTACACAACCCAGTAACTGGGTAGTACGATACCCCTAGGTAAGACTGGTTGTCAGACTTTTTAAGCTTCTGACGACTCGTAACGACTGTCAAAGATCTACATAAGACAGCCGGGACCAACAGCTTAACGTGGTTTTCGAGGCACAGAATGATGTCAGTAACGTCTAAGATAAGATACGGTATATTTTCCTTTAACTAATACACAGTAACACAGTAAGGTAAGTCGCAAATAGAATCATTAAACCTAATTACCTAATGTATTCCAGAATACCCAAGACTGACAGTCAGAAAGGTGTTAGGTAGACTGAGAATGTCTCGCTAAGTGACTTATTGTTAGCCTAGCCTAGCCTAGCCTAGGCCGAAGTGACCCATTTCCATATACCCATTAAAGATGACACGTCAACGCGCAGAACAGCAGTGGGTGACAACCTTAACTTGATGACGTCATTGAAAAAGGGCGCGAAATATACCAACGTTATACAGCAAGTTTTTTTTTCTTTTTGGCAATAGAAAGCAATACTTACAGCCTATTAACGTTCGTATAAACTGGATTATATTTTCTTTATGAGCGCTTTGCTAGAATTTTTGTGGGTCTGTGGTTATAGTTTTTCGAGGTATTTGTGAGTAGTTTATTGTCGTAAGAATTAGTTACCGAGTTCTGTCTTGAGTTATATATATATATATAATATTATACTAGCTTTGTCCGTGCCTTCGTCTGCAAGAGTGTTGCGGATCTCAAAATTTTTTTGATAGTCAAATTAAGCCTATAGCGCTCAGGGCTAACGTAACTTCTTATTAGCGAGAGAATTTTCAAAATCGGACCAATCATTCAGAAGATCATCTCGTTCAAACAAACAAAAAAACTGTTCAGTTTTTTTATAATAAAAGTATAGAAGTATAGATTACTAAAGAGTGGAGTTATGAATATTATATTAATTTTTTTATCCATCTATTATTTTTCACCTAAAATAAATAACTTATTGGGATGTGCTCAGTATTTTTTAAGATAAATATTTTTACAGCAAACAATAATATATTTAGACAAAATAATAATTCCATTTTATTTTCTCCTCTCCAAATGCCTATTTTCATACAGAGAAGATCAAGGCGGATTCACAATATGTTATTATAAGCAAATTAACAAATAAATATTTATTTATTTATTTCAGCCAGAGTCAATAACAATTCAAAGTGAGCAACAATCCACTTAATTTATAATGTTAGTACAGCCAACAAAAGAGATAGTTATGCAGGGTCATCAGATATAGTTGAAGTTTTCTTAGAAACCGATGAATGTCTTCGATTAAAACTTAATTAATAAACTGTTTATTAACTACTTTTTAAATTAATTACATATGTGAACATCCATTGGTATACTTTAATTTTGTTGACTGTACAGTAGCGGTCATAAGTGGAATAGCAATCTCACAAAGCAAAAGATTGACACTTTGGGTAAACTTACGACCTTCCGACGCCGTGTGAGAATTTTGAGATGTACGCAGGTACTGTGTTTATAAATCACTTATACACACAGATGTAGGTACGGTCTGTACCGCGTGTTCACAGCAATTCAAACCTTAGCATGCTACTGCACTTATGACCGCTTACTGTACAGTCACGAGCAGAAACAAGTATACACAATTTTTGAAGAAAATAGCTTCAAATATATTATATATTTTTATATATAATATATTATTATTTATTTTTATATATTTTTCTTCTAATATATTGATTGCAATGTCTTGTTTTTAGGAATATAGTATTTTCAATAGAAAATATAGAATTTTGCTAAGTTGTTTACACAAGCAGCTTGTTTGCTTGTTTGTTAAGTACCAATCATCTACGAAACTCGCAAGCTAAGGGAAATGACTTTGTTCTACATAAATATTGCATCAGCCTGGCGACGAGCATGGAAACGCTGAATCGGCTCGATGTGACGCACGGCGCCAACCGGACGGCGGCATCGAATTCAGGAATTTACCTCACTTTTGATTCCCACATCGAACAATTGTCACCAATATATTAGCGATAAATAATTGTAATACTTTTAATTAATAAATCTGTTGCATTCAATTCGGTTTTTTTTGCAACTTGCCTGCCGCTCTGACATAATTGGCGCAGTCGGTAGGATACTCGCGGGCCGGTTCGCGAGATAAACTTCGGTTACGTCTAAATAGAGTGAGCCGCCCGGGCGCCGCAGGCACCTCTAACGAGTATTCGAATCTACACGTCGTGACGTCAGCAAGGGTATCCAGACATTGATACAGCGAGAAAGCCGAGATGCAGTTCATGTGAGTACATTAAAATCTTTTTAGTGGTTTGCTCATCCTAATTTTTAAGTTTCCTGTGTTAATAACTATTCCAAAATTTTCCATCCAAGGGAATCGCGGAGCGTTAGGTTAGAGGGTAGGCAGAATAGTAGGTCTTGTGCTCAAGATTTAAATAGGGATATTAGCTTAAATTCTAGTGGTAGTTTAGAGTATAAGATGGCAGACCTGGATGGTATTTTTAAGGCCCTTCGACTGGTGCCTGAGTTTGACGGTAATGTTAATGTGCTAACCAGATTTATACAACTATGTGACCAGTTAGTAGACGAATTTGTTACCGGAAAGAGCCCATCTAATAAGCTTGTGGAAATAGCCCTTATCAACGGTATACTTAATAAAATAATTGGCCCCGCGGCGCGATTGATAAATTCGAATGGCACCCCATCAAACTGGTCTGGTATACGCAAGTCTTTAGTAAATAACTTTTCAGACCAACGAGATGAGACGGCATTATACAATGATTTGGCGTTATTGTCCCAAGGGTCTGACAGCCCTCAAGAATTTTATGAGAAGTGTCAGAACTTGTTCAGCACGTTAATGACGTACGTTACGCTGCACGAAAATGTGTCAACCACAGTCGAGGCAAAAAGGGACCTCTATAAGAAATTAACTTTACAGGCTTTTGTACGTGGCCTCAGGGATCCGCTAGGGTCACGGATTAGGTGTATGCGACCTGAAAGCATTGAAAAAGCTTTAGAGTTTGTTCACGAGGAGCAAAACGTAGTGTATTTACAGCAACGTGTTAGCCAACTTTCAGACAAGAAACCACCTCCTCAAACTAATCAACATAGACCTTTACCCGGACAAGGTTTTAACATGCCACCAGCTAGACCTTTTGCTTTTAATATGTCCGGACCTCCTAGGGGTCCATTTGGTCATCCAATGATGCCACCAGTACCCATGCAATGGCGGCCTAATTTCACCAATCAATATCAGGCTGGCCCATCACGCACACAGCAAATGTTCCGTGCTCCGGTTCCTAATGATAACCAGAATAACGCACCTAGATTCGTGCCACGTGGCAACACGCCCGCGCCGCAGAACAATTCTCAGCAGCCTAGACCTATGAGTGGCGTCAGCCACTTCGTACCAAGGCTTTTACCATCTAGTAACGCAATAAGGGGACACGACTGGGCTAAGTCCGGTAATCCCCCGCCTAATAATTATTTCAGAAGTAGGGAAATGAACTTCAATGATTTCTCTAATTATTACGATTACGAAGATTACGTTACCGATTATTATTCCTACTATGAGCCAATGACTGAATACTATGACGGATATTACTTTGCCGGTTATGATCAAACCTGTCCTCAGTTGCCCGAACCACCCAACGCGAACGTTATGGTAAATGATGAACCAACTAAAACGACTACAACTGTAAAAGAGGATTTTCAAATCGCCCAGAAATTAGACAAACCAAAATAGAAGTTAATCTCCAAACGCAACGCCAACTTCCCTACTTACAAATTCAAAACCCACCTTTAAAGCTTCTCATAGACACAGGAGCTAACCAGTCTCTCATTAGCCCCCATGCAGTTGAAACTTATTTTAATAACATACAACTAAATTATGACCCCTTTGAAGTTTGTAATGTGCACGCGGTGACGCGTAGCAACTATTCAATAACCTTACCTTGTTTCTCAGAGTTAAACGATAGTGACCACATCACGCTTTTTATATACAAGTTCCACGATTATTTTGACGGACTGATAGGGTCAGACTTATTAGATAAATGGGAAGCTTCCATTGATTTTAAGACAAAGTCGTTAGTAACAAAGCATGCATCGAATCCTATACAAGTCTACGACTCGCGAAATGCTAACTTATACGAAGATATTATACCCGCCGGTTCTTCGAAGTTAGTTAAGTTACCGATTAATATTGAAGATGGAGAAGCTGTCATTCCAGAGCAGATTATATCTAACTGTCACATTAGCGAATGCTTAACTACCGTAAAAAACCAGAGAGGTATTTTAGAAATTCATAATACAAATCGTAGCGATGTCATCTTCTCCATGGATCGCCCGGTGTCCGCGCAGCTTTATAATACTGAGTGCACGCGCACCGAACAAGCGCCCCAACGCGTAAAGGAAGTTCTATCGCGATTGCGCACCGATCACCTTAATAAAGAGGAAAGAGCTAACTTAGAACATTTATGTGCTCGTTACGCAGATGTATTCTATCTGGAGGGAGAGAACTTAACTTTTACCAATCAGATCAAACACTCAATTAAAACTAGCGATGAGATTCCTATATACACCAAAAGCTATCGGTATCCTTTCGTGCACAGACAAGAGGTACAAGACCAAATTAGTAAAATGTTAAGCCAAGGGATTATTCGACCATCAGAGTCGGCATGGAGCTCGCCTATATGGGTCGTCCCTAAAAAGGCAGACGCTTCAGGCAAGACTAAATGGCGATTAGTCGTTGACTTTAGGAAGTTGAATGATAAAACTTTGGATGACAAGTACCCCATACCAAATATTGCAGATATTTTAGACAAATTAGGCAACTGTCACTATTTTACCACCCTAGATTTAGCAAGTGGCTTTTACCAGGTAGAAATGAGCCCCCCAGACATTCCAAAAACAGCGTTCACCGTGGAACATGGCCATTTTGAGTTTTTAAGAATGCCTATGGGTCTGAAAAATAGTCCATCTACCTTTCAGCGGGTAATGGATAATGTTCTTAAGGATTTACAGAACACTATATGCCTCGTCTATTTAGATGACGTCATCGTTTTCTCTACGTCACTACAGGAACATATGATAAATTTAGAAAAGGTGTTTAACAGGCTACGTGAGTCCAACTTCAAAATTCAGATGGACAAGTCTGAGTTTCTCAAACTTGAAACCGCTTACTTGGGCCATGTTATTAGCAAAGATGGCATTAAGCCGAACCCTGAAAAAATATCCGCGATAAGACAATATCCAATACCTAAAACACCTACCGAGATCAAACGATTTTTGGGTCTTCTCGGATACTATAGGAAATTTATACCGGATTTCGCTAAAGTAACAAAACCTATGACGCAGTGCTTAAAGAAAGGCTCCAAAATCACATTAAACCATGACTATATTAACTGTTTTGAAAAGTGTAAAACACTCCTAACCAATGACCCTATTCTAAAATACCCAGATTTTACGAAAGAATTCATTCTAACAACCGATGCATCGAACTTAGCTATAGGAGCTGTCCTATCTCAGGGTACGATAGGCACAGATAAACCAATTGCTTTTGCTTCTAGGACGTTGAATAGTAGTGAAATCAATTACAGTACCATCGAGAAAGAACTTCTTGCGATCGTCTGGGCTACCAAATACTTTAGACCGTATCTCTTTGGTAGGAAATTTAAAATTGTTACAGACCACAGGCCTCTCCAATGGGTAATGAATATCAAGGAACCCAACTCGCGTCTTACTCGATGGCGCCTGAAATTGAGTGAATATGATTATTCGGTGGTATACAAGCAAGGAAAATGCAACACTAATGCTGATGCATTATCCCGCATTGAACTAAATAATGAGGAGGCTAGTTCCATTATAGCCAACCCTACCGAAAAACCATCTTCACTATTAAATAATTCAAGAACCGATACAATTCACACCGACGCTGAAAATCCAATATTAGAAGTCCCTATAACTGATTTCCCACTTAATAAATATCACAAGCAAATCGTTTTTACATTGGTTGACGACGTGAAAAATCGCCCTTCTGTATCAAAACCGTTTGAGTCACACGTAAGGACACACATCCAGATTTCTAAAAGCAATCTTGAAGAGGATGTCGTAAACGCCGTAAAAGAATACGTTAATCCCAAGGTAAAGACTGGTATTCTCATTAATCCCCCATTGGCAATGTACGAAATTATCCCCGTTATTCAGAATAAATTCAAGAGTTCAGCTATGGACTTAGTTCTAACCAAACTAGAGTTAGACAATGTTAAAGACTATTTAAAACAACAAGAGATAATTCGCAGCTATCACGAAGGCAAAACTAACCATCGCGGCATTAATGAGTGTTATCTGTCTTTATCCAACAAATATTACTGGCCGAAAATGAAAGAGCATATAACGAAATTCATAAATGAGTGTAATGTGTGCGGACAAGCCAAATATGATAGAAACCCCACTAAACAAAAGTTCCATATTGTGCCACCGCCAACTAAACCATTTGAAATAGTACATGTCGATTTATTAAGTGTCGAAACGCAGAAATATCTTACGATCATTGATGCATTTTCCAAATATGCTCAAGCCTATCACCTAAAAGATTCTACAGCAGTTAGTGTAATACAGGCTCTTTTAATATTCAGTACGCACCACGGACTCCCCATAACCATTGTTACCGACAGAGGTCCAGAATTCACCAACCAATTATTTTTAGAGTTTATTAAAACGCACAAAATTCAACACCACAAAATACTAGCATGCACACCAAATGAAAACGGAATGGTGGAAAGGCTGCATTCTACACTCTTGGAACATCTGCGCATCTTAAAGCTAGAACACCGTGGAGAGTCTGTTATAAATCTAATGCCATATGCAATTCTTGGGTACAATAGCTCTATTCATAGCTTTACAAAGTGCAGGCCCTTAGATATAATTACTGGTCATTTAGATCCTCGCAACCCGTTAGATATAAATCTCACGGAGAACGCACTACAGTTATATAGCCAGGAACATCGTAGTAAAATGCAGAGAGTGTTTGATATGATTAACGAGTCCTCCTTACACGATCGTACACGAATTACCGAAAATATTAATAAAGATCGGGAACCCGAACAGGAATATTCGACGGATCAACAAATCTTCATACGAAACCCGTCGGCTAGCCGTCAAAAATTAGCCCCTAGATTCACGCGCGATACAGTATTAGCCGACCTACCGATCCATATTTATACTAAAAAGAAACGCGGGCCCGTCGCTAAGTCCCGCCTGAAACGGGTTCCTAATAGTAGCCGCTTGTTACAGGATTGCCCTTCTGATCCTGACCCTGAGCCCGGCGCAAGCGGAAGAAATAACGTTTGACAGCCTGGATAACGGACCAGGCATCTTGCCCTTCATGTTAGGAAAAACGAGAGTTATTTCCCATTACCACTCATTTATCCAACCGGTCAACCTAGATGTTATTCATAATAATATAGATTTAGTAAGAAAGCAGCTAAACGATATTTCACCACAGTTCCACAATAAAACGCTCTCTTTATACGAACCACATATCGAATATCTCTATAGCAAAATCACGCAATTATCCGACCAGTTAGAACTGTTCCAGTCAAATCGAGTCAAAAGAGGTCTTATCGACGGATTAGGTTCCGTTGTTAAAAGCATCTCCGGTAACCTAGACTATACAGACGCTATTCGTTATGATAATGCAATTAAAACCCTACAAGAAAACGAGAATAAAATGGTCACGGAACTTAATAATCGCGTTAGCCTAAATAAGCATTGGATGTCCCAAAATTCGAACATACTTGACAAATTGGTACATAATCAAAACAAAATCAAGATAGCCATAGATGAGATCATGGTTAGTGATTTACGACAGGAAAAGGACCTTGTTAAGTATGCCCATCTGGCTCAATTTATAACAATGTTAGCAGATAATATCGAATCATTATCTGATGAATTGTTTAGGTTAGAAAATTTACTAGCTTTTATACGTGCCAAGAGCACACACTTTCGTATGTTTAGATTAGATATGTTTAATAGAATGATAGAACAGTTAAATGCTCTCTATGGCAGAGAACATGTGCTGAATATTAGTTTTAGAGAATATTTTGATATAGTTAAATTAGGTTACTACTATAATGGCCAAAATTTAGTATTGGTATTTAAGCTCCCGGTTGCCCATCCGTATACCTATGACCTTTACAAACTATCCATAGTTCCCAATAAAGATAACCGAGTGCTGATCCCTTCATACCCCTTCCTAGCAATTCACGACAAAGATTTTATGTACATAGAGGCAGAATGCCCGAAGTCCAGCCAATACTATCTCTGCGAGGACAGAATTAATCAACACTACAAGAGCCAAGGCGACTGTATCCATCATCTGATAACTACGCAGCAAATCGACAGATCCTGCCAGTACACCATAGCCAAATTAAGAACTGAAGCTGTAGAAGCGCTCGATGATCGACACTATGTAGCAAGTTTTCCTGCATCTACAAAAGTCCGATTATCCTGCATCGGAACTCAGTATAACACAATACAAGGAAGTTATCTCATCACGATTCCTAAAGGATGCGACGTGCAAACCCCAGATCTAACCCTGGCCAACAAAGACGACCGGTTAAGAGGACAAGTACTGAAGATTATGAACATTCCACCCAGTAACGTCACCAGCCACGATACCGATGCCAAAAGGTTAACACTCAACTCTGCAGATCTTCGCAGCCTCCATGTTGCTACCGAAGAGATATCTATGGAAACGCCACTGACCCTGAACGAATCGGGCATCAATAGCGTGTACTATACTATCACACCGCTATACGTTATACTATTAAGTGCAAGCGCACTGGGCATTGCGTTCGCAATACGAAACCTCATAAAACGGCGTTCACTAGAAGCGACATTAGAACAGACAAATAACGAAGTGGAACGCGGCGATATCTATGCCGAAGTTAGCAACCACACAGCTGCCGCTCAACCAAGATTATCAGCGCTATTCTCGAACCTGTCTTCTAATAGTCGCTGATCTTCGGGAGGGAGATGTTAAGTACCAATCATCTACGAAACTCGCAAGCTAAGGGAAATGACTTTGTTCTACATAAATATTGCATCAGCCTGGCGACGAGCATGGAAACGCTGAATCGGCTCGATGTGACGCACGGCGCCAACCGGACGGCGGCATCGAATTCAGGAATTTACCTCACTTTTGATTCCCACATCGAACAATTGTCACCAATATATTAGCGATAAATAATTGTAATACTTTTAATTAATAAATCTGTTGCATTCAATTCGGTTTTTTTTGCAACTTGCCTGCCGCTCTGACATAATTTGTTTGTCTTGTGTTTTTTTTGTTTACTTGTTTGTTTGTGTGTACTTACGCGGTTGATGGCAATAGGCTCGCCCCCCATTACATGGGACTAAAAACATAACTGGCGAAATGTGGGTGTACTAATGGGTACACCTCTGCCTAACCCTTCAAGGATTACAGGCGTGATGTTATATTATGTGTATATAATTGTTTTTGCACGTGACTGTACATCCATAAACAAAATACAGTTAAAATATCTCCATCGTTATATAATATTAACACACAATAACTATATCCAAAACCTATTGGAGTTCACGTGGTCGTGGTTGAGAATTCAATATTACACGGAGCGCTCGTTCGAATCTTTCATTTTAAAGTTGTACGTATGAAGTTCACCGTCCTCTACCGGCGCGGAGAACATTGGAGAATAGCGGGGAAGACTGGAGAATGTTGAGTAAACAACGTTCGATCTATTATAACCACATTAGCGGGAGTGCTGGCTGTAATTTTCTGTAATATGTGGAACGGTGTTCGTTTGAGAAGTGGAGATTCTGTTTGTTAATTTTATTATGAATTAATGTAGTAATCAGTTTTCAGGTAATAATGTTGTTATTGAGTGTCATACAAGATGTTATGTTATTTTCTTTATTCTGTTTTTTTTTGTAACGATGTTCTTTAACGTGGCTTATGGTAGGAATTAACTGGAAAACTCCTCGTTGGCCTAGTGGTCGCAAGTGCGACTGCTGTGCATGAGGTCTTGGGTTCGATTCCCAGGTCCGGCAAAGTGTTATTGGGGTTTTCCATCAGGAATTTCTCAGTAGCAGCCTCGGAGTCTGGATTTGTGCCCGGTTGATGGCAAGAGGCTCGCCCCCTATTACATGGGACTAAAAACATACCTGGCGAAATGTGGGTGTAGTATAATGGGTACACCTCTGCCTAACCCTTCGGGGATTACAGGCGTGATTTTATGTTATGTAACTGGAAAAAATCGTCACGTAAGAAAACGCGTTATGCCTTGTTCAGACGGCCGTCCTTCTCTTTCTTTCTCTTTCTATTATCTGTAACTTCGGTACTCCGACCGCACAATATTTTATCGTCAGATAAATTTTATCGAAGGTATTAATATGACGTTTGATTTTCCGATTGAAAATAATATATAAAACCGCCATATTTATTCTTTAAATAAAAGTTAACCCTTAGCTGGTTATTTTAATCGGCAATAAAATAAATCTCAATTTTGAAAGACTTTTAAAGGATGTTTTTTCAGACTCTTTTTTAACTAAAGTTAGGATAACCAAAACCTTTATTACAACTTGTAGGTAAAGTTTATTCTCTCACTTGTTTCTTCGGAAGCGAGAATTCCCCAAGTCTAAAATATTACGCGGATATTGGAAGTAGGCGGTGCTACCCAAAAAGGGGTCCGTGTATTTTTACGTGTGTCCCAAGGGTCTGATGTTTCGACGAGAAATACTTCTCCGTATGCACACATTCGCCCCACTACCAGGCTATTTCCAATTCGTGGCTGAAGGGAGGTTGCCCACAGCGATTTTTTGTAGCGATACAATCGCACAAAAGCGCGTTATAGTAAAGATGTTGTCGCACATGTAGGCAAGAGTTTGCATCGCTACTATCGCGACACAATTCCAGCAATTCTGTAGCGATACAAACGTAAAAAGACTGCGATATAGTCGCGCACTTAATTGCGCACAGCAATTTTTACTTCGGCTACAATTGTGTATCTTACATAACATAATATCACACCTGTAATCGCCGAAGGGCTGCCCTTCGGCGATTAGCGAGCAGGCAGAGGTGTACCAATTAGTACACCCACATCTTGTCAGTTATGTTTAAGTCTAATGCACCACAGCACATGCAGTCTCACCTTTGCACAGTGTATTTTTTTAATTTTAATTAAAAAATAGGGGGCGAGCCTATTGCCATCAAACGGGCACAAAACCCAATAACACTTTGCCCGTACTGGGAATCGAACCTACAAGCTCAGCAGTCACGCTTTGACCTCAAGCAAAAGACCAACGAGGCAGGTTTATATCTTAATCGCTACAAAAAGCCGTCACACCGTGGGATACCTCACTAACGTCCGTGCCGATTCAGCGATGGTTCGCATCGCTAAGAAACATCGGTTCAATGAAGTTGGTACAATTTTTCATTCGATTTAGTGGATCGCGCGTCGTGCGCCGTTGACCCCGCCGCCCCTAGTGCCCCGAGTGCCCTAAACTGATAACAACTCCAGTGAAACACACCCCAACTTCTGTGACGTTCTTATCGCCACAATTTGTTCCCGCCTTTGAAATATCGTTGAAATTTTTGGCATTTCAAATGAAAACATCACACTTACTGTAATAGGGAAAAATTTGGCGTCGATTAGGTTCTGAAAAAATGTTTTGTGTAATCAAATTGAACATTGATTTTGCTGTAGACTGTCTGAGAACTAATCGGTTGATTTTTACAGACCGTAACATAACGCCTGTAATCCCTGAAGGGTTAGGCAGATATGTACCCATTTAAACCCACATTGCGTCAATGTTTAATTCTCATGTTATAGGGGGCGAGATTATCGCCATCGACTGCCGCGACTAAACCACTGAACCGATTTAGATGTAATTTCGTACGTTTGATTTCATGCTATATTGTGTGTTATTTATAATTGAAAAAAAAAAATAGAAAAGTTAACCATTCAAACCGGAATACAGCAATGCAGGATTGCGATAGAAATTGGTGTACTTTCTCGAATGAGCTCCTTCACAAAAACCACCAGAAGAAAAATCAACTAAATACAATTACACATAAGAACTAAAATCCGTTAGCAAGAAAAAACCCAACTCACTACTCACCAGTCACATATGCAACCCACACAATATAACAGAAATAGAACCGCTGTATCATGTGAAACGGAATAGAATTTGTAAACGATTGAATGAGCTTTATTGGCTGTCTTATGAACTACAAGCCGTTTAAGATTTGCCCATTTTTCCCTCAACGTGGGGCAAAGAAATAATAACGCGCTGCAATAAACATCAGTCGATTTCCCGACGGTATTGAATGAAGGCATTAGTAATATTATGATCGATATTTTGTGCTTTCCTTTTCTTCTTTTTAAGGTATCTAAACTAATATTTGAAACAGAAAAGATTTGTATTTTTGTTTGTAAAGGATAAACTCAAAAACTACTGAACCGATTTTGAAAATTCTTTCACTTATGGAAAGCTACATTATCAGCGAGTATATTTTTTTATTTTATTAATTTGGTTCCGTAAGAATTCCGTAGTCTATACTAATATTATACAGAGAAAAGATTTGATTGTTTGTTTGCATTGAATAGGCTCCGAAACTGCTGAACCGATTTGAAAAATTCTTTCACTGTGGGGAAGCTACGCTATCCCCGGGTAACATAGGCTAAATAAAGGCTATATTTTTTTATAAAAAAAATAGGGATCCGTAAGAAACCTCACGCGACTGAAGTCGCGGGGAGAGTGCTAGTCTACACTAATATTATAAAGAGGAAAAATTTGTATTTTAATTTGTTTGTTTGTTTGTAATGGATAAACTCAAAAACTACATGACCGATTTTAAAAATTCTTTCACCATGAGAAAGCTACATTTTCTGCGAGTAACATAGGCTATATTTTATTTTATTTTTGCGCGGACAAAGTCGCGAGCAAAGCTAGTCTTAAATAAACATGTTAGCGAACATCAATACGCCTTTATTTTGATATAATTTTCACTTATGCATATGATTAATGTAATTCCGAGGCACATAATATTCGATACGCACATTAACAAAAGTCCCAGTGTTTTATTCCCAAAACACATGCCAAGCTTAACTACACTTCTTATTAAAAGGCATCGCGCAGTTTCGTTTAATATTTAACATGGCCGCGCCGGCGTATCACTTAAAATAATAAGGATTTCTCGTAGGAGATTACGCAGCAACCCTCCAGAGGATAATTAATGTTATACCGTGAATATTAGCTTTTCAATTAGCCGTCTTTTAGTACCTCAAAATGGGTCTCGTGTTTCAGGGAGCACGGAGAGGGTTATTTCTTTCGCCCGTTACACCTGTAAGACGTAAGGCGATAGTTAATTAAAATCTGCTCCTGCGGGATTTGTGCGCCCGCCTGCAGCCTACGGGTTAACCCTACTTTGTGCTTGTTTGTTGTCTTGGACGGTAGTATTGCGCCTCGGGCGTTTTTATACTATAAATGTAATCTTGGGGAAAAAGGGTTAGAGATTTTAGTAGTTTTATAGTCGGTTGAAATATAAACGTGGGATTCTTCTTCAAGTTTCGATTTATATTAAAAAGGGGGAGATATTTGCTTCAAAAATATGGTCAGTAAAAAGTTTAAACAATATCAATAATTCTAATAAAAACAACTTCTTCACACGTCCCAATAAAACTAGTGTTGTAACAAAACAGCTTTTCAAACAGTTTTTAAAGTGAATTCGAATCGACTTCTTTCACAGACAAAAGACTGTCGCGTTGCCAAACTTTATTAGGGACTTTAGCGTGGCGTCTTTTGTTTTACAATCAAGCAACATTAGAACAACGGGCCCATTGCAAAGTCCTTAACAATAGCTTGTTGAAGTCGTTTTAAACATTCTCGGGTGAGTTTGCGTGTTAAAATGGTGAAACGGTATTATGGTATTTACGCACGATTGGCCGCCCATAAACCGATGGAGACGGCATAACGTGGCCTTTACACGCGTGTGTAAACCGTAACTTATCGAAAATTGTACGGTTAAGGTTTCTGAGCTCGTCTCTAGAGGAAGGCCTTTGTTTTACGCAGTTTGCGTATTTTCAGCGCGGGATCACGGACTTTACGCGATTGTATTTGGAAGATTGTTCTGTTTTTTTGTTTCAGTATTCATTTAGGTACACAGGTAAGCAAAATAAGTGAAGATACAGAAAAAAAAACTTTTTTAAATTGCTAGTTTATAGATAGAAAGTAATCTTGATTTTATTTAAAATATATTTTAATTATTATTCTTTATAGGTAATTATAATGAATCACAACTAGCTTCAGCTCGCGACTTCATCCACATGGAAGTCAATAATACCATTAAATAATTACTAGATATGACGCTCACTGTGTAATACTGGGCATCAGTGATTTTTTTTTGTAATTTGAACAATACCACCTCAGAGATAACCTCATACAAACAAAAAAGCAATGATTTTATAATTAGCAAATAGTCAGCAAATACTCATACGCGGTATGGCCAGATTATCGAAATATTAGGTACCAATTAAAATACTTACAAAATAGGATAGAATGTAAGTACTAACAAAGTCTATATGTTTAAATGTCTACTAACATCTAGTTTATCTCGTAATTGTGTCTTTTTGCGTTATAGGTAATTCGATCTAAGGTTGTCTTTAAATAAAAAGAATTATTAATAATTATTATTAATTAAAATAAATTTTCGTTACACAACCAGCGCGTTCCACAAATTGCTTTATAACTATGCAAATAACATTAGATGCTCAAATTATATTAAAGATTATTTAAAATTTAATTTCCAATGATAAATTAGTTGAATTAGTAAATAGTTCATTGATTGTATCGAAAGTTTAAACAAAATTATGTCACGCTGAAAGTTACTAATTGTGTTTACTTTGATGTATTGAGTTAGTTTCCAATTACATTAACTTTGAATGTATAGAAATTGAGCCTTTATTTAGATAAGTAGGTATAAGGTGGTGTTGCAGTATTTTTTCCCAAAAATAGCAAAATTTAGTTTTGATAAACGTTTCTTGTTACTTTACGGATTTAAACGGATTCATTGTTTACACACACGTGTTAATTTCAGTTTTTTATTATTGTAGCCTTCTTTTTCACTTAATCGATCTTTTTTGCTTGCTTATGCAAGTTATACAACAAGTGTGTATATACAATCTTAGTTTAGACTTAGGTATTTGATGGTTAGGTACCCATCAAATACCTAAGTCTAAACTAAGATTGTAAACAAAACAAATTAAACAGTACATTGTTTCTTTATTTGTTTGTGAGAAATTATCTCTTTTACTACTTTTTTTAGTACCGGATCAATAATAGAAAAAAAAATTTACTGATAAGCTACACTATTGCCAAATATCATATTCTTGTTGTGACACCCACGTGGACGAAGTCACAGGCAAAAGCTAGTGATAAATAAAAAACAAAAGAATCGTGCGTCAACCCTTTTATTTACAACATTCCATTTTGTACCTCACACGCACCTTTTTATACAAAACAGGCCCACTTCAACCAATTTTAATTTCATTATACTAAGATATAAATCGAGCGTCTTCAAGTTTTTACCGCGCGATGTAGATAGAAGTGTCAGTGCAATAGGATTGCGATAGCGCGCACGCGATCGCCCGCTGCGTGGCGCCACTATCAAGCTAATGTCTTGATTGGTCGGCGGCATAATCCAACTTTATTTGTATGGTAATCTTGAAGAAAAAACTAAAGTTTACTTAGTTGCAGGATTAGCTAAACTTGGTTACGGATTTTGTTGAAAAGAGAAACACAAAGGGCATTAGGAGGAACACGGATTGGTTTTAGTCAGTAAGAGTCTGACACTCCTTCCCGCTCCGCCCAGAGCGGAAGACATTAATTAATGACGTCACATCCTCAAAAAAAAAATTTTTTGCTAAATATAAGAAACGTTTAATTTTTTGCTTTATTGTGTCGATATTTTATACGGTACCCTAAAAGAAATCAACAACTTAACTGTGACTTACGAATAAATATCTTTTTTTTAAAACGGATTAAATGAACTCTTTGAAAAGATCACTTCTACCACTCGTATACCTTCTTTTTAGGTACCTTAGGATATCGAGACGCAACTGGTTCGTATTAAAATTACTGTTCTGACAATCAACGGACAACTTCTTACGATGGATTCAGTTCATGATTCAAGATAATCCAGAGTCGATGAATAACATTAGGTAGGTTGAAGTTTATGGAAAAAAATCTTAAGGTCAATTTTGCTTAGAATCGCTGATATTTTTTTCTTAAAGTTTGTCGATGTCTGAATGACGTCAATTATCTCCTGCCTAGCCATTAATAATTATATTTTGATGGTATATCCTAAAAGTAGCTTTTGCCCTTGACACCGTCCCCGTGTTTTTTTTTTTAGATAAAATAAAGCATTTATATTTAGATAATGTAGCTTCCTATTAAAGAAAATAATTTTCTAAATCGGAGCAGCTGTATCGAAAATTATTGTGTTCGAGCAAATAAAAAAAAACAAACAATCTTCTCTGTTTTATAATATTACTATTAGTATTGAAGTTAAAATCGTTTAAATAATGCGAAACATACGCTAATATTGATAGACCTTACGTTTAATGTTTAAAATATTGCTTTCATATTCATATTTTATGAACTAGTTCAATTGAAGAGAAAGCTTTTAAGATCCTCTCATATTAGAGGTTACATAATATCACATAAGTTGAATGGAACATCTTTTAACAAATTATTTACTGTTTTCACTTGTTATGTGAAACAATAAATACTGTTATTAATAAAAGGTTAAGTACTTAAAATAGCTAAACAGACTGTTAGTGTAAACACCGTTGTCACTAAAACCATAGATACTTGATTTATTATAAAAAACGTTTATCTGAATTTAAAAATAAATAAACATAGTTTTCTTTCAAAAAATAAAAATAAAAATTGTCCGACACCGTCCGTAAAGTCATGGATACTATGCGCCCGAGTTATGTAATCACCGCAAAGGGCGTTGACCTGCTGCACTGGCCGTCCGTTATAACTACCTACATAAGTTTTAACTAATTACATCATTGTAATATAGGGTGAAATAATTTTGAGGAAAAATGGAGATTTTACTTAAAAAAAAAAAGATATTTTTTTTATTGAATTTACGTTCTATTAGTGAAACCAAACCACTGGTTTCAAGGATAACGGTGTTTACACTAACACTCTGTATAAGTACCCCGTAGTTTCACTCGCGTACAGTTACATCATTGGTGGCTGCTCCGCTCCCGTATGTCGCAGCGTGATGTTATATAGCCTATACTATTATTCCTCATGAATCTGGTTATAATATACAAAGATTTTTTTCCGATCTAACTGGAAGTGCCAGAGATTAGAGCAATTAAACAAACAAAAATACTCCTCAGATTTACTAACGACCAGCCCCGACTTTGCACGTGTGCAATGTACATGAATAAACTCTTGAATCAATCTATCTATTGATGAAAACCGCATTAAAACCCGTTGTGTAGTTTATTTATTTTTTATTTATTTATTTATCATCACTTACTACTATTATTACAGGTACCCAAAGCAATAGTGAAGCAAATCTAATAGTACCTAACACAAAATACAAACATAACATAACATCACGCCTGTAATCCCCGAAGGGTTAGGCAGAGGTGTACCCATTAGTACACCCACATTTCGCCAGTTATGTTTTTAGTCCCATGTAATAGAGGGCGAGCCTATTGCCACCAACCGGGCACAAATCCAGACTCCGAGGCTGCTACTGAGAAATTCCTGATGGAAAAACTCAATAACACTGCCCTGGGAATCCAACCCAAGACCTCATGCACTGCAGTCGCGCTTGCGACCAATAGACCAACGAGGCAGTATAATATTATCGTTGTGTTTAAAATATCTAAGCGTACAGACCGCGGGAAGCGACTTTGCCTTATATTAGGTATATAGAGATATAAAGTATTAGTAACCAAATTAAATTCTAGTTTTCGTAAGATCTTACTTTAGGTACTTGCTTCGAAAATTTAATTAGACTTTAAGCGTTATTGTTAGAGTTAACAAAGTTGTCTACCTTTTTCTTCAATGAGCTTGGATATTCCAAGGATCCAATCTACAACCTAACAATAATTAAATTAATTAGGCACGTCAGACTAATGTCGTGATGGCCTAGCGGTTAAGGCGCCCGTCTCTCATACATGAGGTTGAGGGTTCGAATCCGGGCAAGTACCAATGTGACTCCTGCCGGGGTTGCGGGACGTCTTAGCGGGATACCGTGGCCCCGGAACGTAAAGGGCAACAGAAGGAACAGGGTGGTTTTTTAGTCAGTAAAAGTCTGACAGTCCCTTCCGCCCCACCCAGGGCGGAAGAAGTCATTAGATGATTTTTACCACGTAAAAAAAAAAAAAGACATTAATGACATCATTCCGTGCCTCGAAAAGCACGTTAAGCTGTTGGTCCCGGCTGTCATATACGTAGATCTTTGACAATCGTTACGAGTCGTCAGAAGCTTGAAAGTCTGACAACCAGTCTTACCTAGGGGTATCGTATTAATCAGTTACTGGTTGTGGAGGTCAGATAGGCAGTCGCTCCATGTTAAATACTGGTATTCAGCTGCATCTGATTAGACTGGAAGACCCTACCTACCTATGTTGAGGTAAGAAAAGGCTAGGCAGTTATAGTCATGTCAGACTAACTTAATATACCAAATATGTTACATTACTATGAAGCAACAAAAGTTCAATGTACGCTCCGAACTTACGCTTAGAATAGATTTCAAATTAATCAGCGTGGAAAATCCAAAACATTTCAATTACTTTTTGAAATTTTGACGCGGTTAACCTATGTCAAAATTTCAGCAGATTAAGTTATATTTACAGAGAATTATTAAAATTACTTCTAAGTATTTCACAAAATTAATTACGTATTTGGGTTTCATATTAAATGTTTTATAATAGTAATAATTCCAGCCTATTAATGTCTCACTGTAGGGCAAAGACCTCTTCTCATACAGAGAAGGCACGAACATTAATCACCACAGTCACTCATATTAATAATACTTTTTACTGCCTCTTTGGTCTAGTGGTCGCAAGAACGACTGCTGTGCATGAGGTCTTGGGTTCAATTCCCAGGTCGGGCAAAGTGTTATTGGGTTTTTCCATCAGGAATTTCTCAGTAGCAGCCTCGGAGTCTGGATATGTGCCTGGTGGATGGCAAAAGGCTCGCCTCCTAATACATGGGACTAAAAACATAACTGAATTTGCGCTGGAAGCAAACTGCTTACAACCGGTCTTATTGGAAATCTGTAGGGGAGGCCTATGTTCAGCAGTGGACGTCCTACGGCTGATATGATAATGGTGATGATGAAGAGACTTTTAGAAAAATCAGAACATCTTTTCTTCCATTTCACAAGTCAAGTGCCGGACATTTAAAGCCAAGAGCAACGAAGCATCAAAAATGCGTACCTTAGAAATCGTAAAAGACATAAAAGCACTTAATACGAAATAAACAAACAAGAAACGCCCCGAAAATCGATCCAATAACCTTAATCGCGTCGAGCCGCAATATTAAACGAGGCATAAAAAGATAAAGGCCGCGCCACACGTATACTTTAAGTGTCTTCGCGTTGAGCGGCCCGTGCTGCCTTTAGTAGCAGTTTATAACTACTTTGCAAGCACACTGGCGTACACCAGCCCTTATGGAGGCAGTGAAAAGATATAGCGCCGACTTACGGCGCGCCTACTGAATACGAATTTCGTGTGAATGGTGCGTACCGATGGACAGAGTTATAGCGAATCGTTTGCTTTTTAATATTGAGTGTTTTTATGATAATACGAGTGGGGTTTTATCGATATCAGATGTGGCTTTGTGTGCAAACGTTGAACACCTCTACGTGTGCCTCCTTACTAGTCTGCCGAATGCCTTTTGTTTTTATATCTTCGGATAATTCGATTGTCGTTTGAGTATTTTTGGCTTTATGATGTTTTGTTTGTAAGTATTGTGTGTCCAACTGTAAATATCTTAAATCATTTTGGAATAAAATATTGGGTAGAATAAACTTTAATACCAGCCTTTAATTGACCCACTGCTGGGAAAAGGTCTTTCCTCAAACAGAGAAGAAAATGCTCAAGGCGGATTGGCAATTTCGGACTTATATTAAGAAGAATTATAAGACCAGGTTTTTTACGATGTTTTCTTTCACCGATGTCAATAATGTCCAAGATAAACTTAGAAAATAAAAATGGATTGAAAATGTCACATTGGTAATAAAACAATAAGTCTATAAATAATTGGTAACAAATAAACAATTCCCCACTAAATCAACAAGCAAGATTCTATCACCCCAATACCAGATTAGCATAGAATAGAGCAAAAAAAACAACAACACAGATACAAGGAAATCGATATAAACCGTGGCTCAATACGGCGACAGGGCCGGTATCTATTCCGGACAATTAACCGGACGGCTTGCCCGCGCCTTATCTTCTCCGGCAGCCCTTCTTAGCGCGAACTTAGCCACGAAATAGGTCAGTACAGACCCTTATTAACGTCCATTGTACGTAGTGGGGCTGTTATTGATTATTGATGGTAGAAAAACTTTTGGAATTGGGAATTGTCGATTAGAAGTGTGTTGTGTTGATGTTGATGGAGTTGCTCTTGTGATGATGAGGTTTAGGGTTTGTTTTAATTAGTTTCGGTTGTTATGTTACGATACTGGTGAGTTGCAAGCTGTAGGAGAAATTAGGAGGAATCGGCCGGCATATCATAATTACGCTAAATATAATCGTAGTATTATGGAAAACGGTGACAGTTTAAAAAGTTAACCAAAATAATAGAGAGGGCTGGGATTTTTGGAGGAGGCCTACACCTGCGGGTTCTTGCAAATTAAAAACTTATTTTTAGATGAGATTACGATTAGTTAACTAACTTTGTTATTGCATGAAATAAAAAGTTTTTTTTTTATTATTATTTAACCGCTCAAGGCCCAGCTGTCAAACCGGTATGACAGAATAATAGTAAATCAATCGTGTCTCAATACGTGGGACTTAAGTAATTAAAGGAATAATCGAAAAAACAATCGCAGCGCGTAATAAGGAAATAAACATTTCAACAGACAAGTTTTTCTTTTTGGACTGCTTTAAGAGTCACAACGTGGTGAGTCACAACGCACGCGTGCTTTTTTGCATTATATTTTTCATCTACATTACAATTCAGCCTCGACCCGATGTATTATTATCGAAAAGTAGTAAAAAAAGGTTCGAAGTCCGAAAAATCAGCTGTTAATTTTCGCCCATTAGTTCCAAGAGCTAACTCGGAGAACTAGGTTACTTTTCGTTACAAACTGCACCGTATTTAGCTAATACAACTACCGGAGTTGGTACAACAAACTTTTGCATTCAAGCTAAAATGTAAGCATGGCCATAGACAGTTACCGAAGTGAGCAAAAACATAGGAGAACTCAACTACTCAAATACTTTTACACAGTGTAATATTAATCATAGTAATGTTATCTTACTACTATTATAAATGTGAAATTTTAATGGATGTATGTAAGTTGCTTAACTACACTAGAACGGCTGAACGGGTCCGGCTGATATTTGGCCTGAAGATAAATAGTCTATTAAAATGCCAGTAATTTACCAACATTGTTTGACATTGCGATTGTCGCTGAAATGCGATTGTGACTAGACTTTGGATGTTTTTTTTTATCACAGGAATAAGCTTTTTAAAATCTACGCAATCTTCTTCTTCTTAGTGTATCGATAGCAAAAATTAATAGGTTCCTAAATCTAAACATAAAAAATCTAAAAATATATTATTAACTCACCAATAGGCAATAGGCTCGCCCCCTATTACATGGGACTAAAAACATAACTGGCGAAATGTGGGTGTACTAATGGGTACACCTCTTTCTAACCTTTCGGGGATTACAGGCGTGATGTTATGTTATGTTCACTCACCTATCATTGAATATCGTAAATCGCTTTACAGATAAGATGAAATTTATCAGGGAGGTAGATTATAGTTAGTAAGACGTCCGTTAAGAACGGATTTTCTAAAATTCACCCCCTAAAGGAGTGCAACGAGGGTCCGACATTTATGCGGACGAAGTCGCGGGCAAAAGCAAATAATTTATAATTTCATTAAATTTTTGGTTTGGTCTTGTATTTAGCCACTTCAACACTATCCACTGACGCAGTCATCAGTAGGCTTACTCTTGAACAAAATCGAGAATGAGATTGGAATCGACTGTATATTTGACTACAGCGATTGACATGAGGTTGCCATACAAATGAAAACGTAAATTACCAAATTTTAAAATATAACTCGTTAATTCTATAAATAAATGTCTTCTTATATTTATTGGAATTGAAACTGGATCGGATGTACATGTAATATCGATTCCAATCTCATTCTCGATTTTGTTTAAGAGTAAGCCTACAAGTCTTTACATACGTAAACTAAGACGCGGGTAGCAGAACGCAGGAAAATAGATTGAAAGTTTAATAGCAAACCGTAGCATCATTAAGATAGTGTAAGGTGGACGTCAGTGATAGTGCGTTCAACCAGTTCTTAATGACGCGCGATAAATAGTGAGCTGCTGATTGTGAGTGTGGCGGTGAGCGGGTGAGCGGCTGAGCGGGGATTAAAATTTGAAAGACTTTCAAAGTCACTGTCGAAGTCATTTTTCTTTTAATTTGACCATACTTATGAATGTCATTTACAAAAATAGAATCCAAATGCCTTTAAATGGATATTCTCACTTATGATTTTTTTTTAGGTTTATGAAGTTTAATCCGTAATTACTTTGTATTTAGGTACTTTATCTAAAAACTAATCTACTGAAGCAGACGCAGGTTGTTTTTTTTTTATGTATTTTACTCGTTATAACATCAAGGAAACACAAAAATACGATTTTATTTTCTGTAAAATAACTCGGAAATATTATGTTTATAAATTAAAATACACTATAAATTCCGATAATTATGTAGGTTTCGGAAAAAACATTATCATAGTGTAGCACAAAAAATAATTTATTTTTAGTAAAAAACGCTCATTTTTTAAAAATTATATAGGTATGTGTAACATTTTGGATATAATAATATGTATTAAAACAAAAGCGAAACACAAAAACTAAACAATTTTCCAAAAAGAAAATTAATCAATGAAGAGGTTTTCATTTCCATATGATCGTTGTTTATTCACTTGGGCCACACACAGCGGTCGCTCTACGCATGCGATGGCACGCGATGCCACTATTTTTTAGCCTCTCACCATTTACAACCAGCCCCCTTAAAATGTTGATAACAGAATTAAAACAATGCAAAAACCCCTAAAGGGCTCTCAACTAAATTACTATCGACACGAACTTTAAATATATATATTAAAGTTTAGACACTCGATTTAAATAACATTAGTTTTTGGAAGATTTATTGTTAAATTAATTGTAAGCCATTTATTTGTAGTTGCTTCGTTTTAGATTTGAATATTGATTTAGATATTTATGAGATAAAATGTAAACATCTATTTGTTTAGTGTGCTCGCATAGTTTTGCGCGTTAATCAAGTAGTCATTTTAACACTTTTTTAAATAATTTTATAATATTAGTTATTTCTACATAGTTGCATTATATTTCTTGCATTTTCCAACATTGTTTAAGTCATTACAAACAAGATTTTCTAGGTATCACAAAAAGCGAAATTTATCTATATATGCGGTAAAATTTGTTTGTTTGTAAGAGGTAATCTCTAAAACTCTCAGTCTGATTACAAAAATTCTTTTACCGATAAAACTCTCCATTAGTGCTGAGTGCTATGTTTTATAATACTAAAGTAGACAAAGTCTAGGGTAGAAGCTAGTCTATCTTAAAATAGACTAATTCCTACACATGCATCTCCACTCCCCACAAATAAACGGGCGTCCATCTTGAAATCGGCATAATCCCACGCCGAGGGCTCAGCAGGGTTATTAATTGCTTCAATAATATGCTAATACAGGCACAGTCGTTACGCGGTAATGTGCGCCTGTTATTGTCCAACATTTTTCTTAATTTTGATATGTAATGTTTACAGAATGTTTTGGTTAAATTGTTGCGCTCTTGGGTCGTGTTGGTGAATGTTGGTGATGAAATTTAATGACTGTTTGATTGAGAATTGAAAAAATATGTTGTGTTTTGGGTTCCGGAGTGAATAAGGAACCCTTATCACACAATGTACTTGTCCGTAGATTAGTTTGACGTACATCATATATTAATCACACCAAATTTCTTTAAAGTATGTTCCCAATCTCTTCAAAATTGGAGATGATTTTTTCGTCTTTTTCATGGTGTGGGGTGTTTAAAAATAATGCGGTAGTGTAAAAACCATGTATAATCGTCAATAAAACTCTAAGTGATAATTATTTATTATAGAAGTAAATGGCAAAAAAAATGGCTACAAGCATATTTTCATTAAATAGGTACTCATTTAAATGTAAATTTCACTTGGAGAGATTCCAATGATTATAATTGTGTCAAAATATATATGATAGTGTCGTGTCCATGTCTTGTCTATTCTGAGTTGCACACAACATAATAACATTTCGCGGGATACCCTGACGCTTTCATCATCATAACATCACGCCTGTAATCCCCGAAGGGTTAGGCAGAGGTGTACCCATTAGTACACCCACATTTCGCCAGTTTTGTGTTTAGTCCCATGTAATAGGGGGCGAGCCTATTGCCATCAACCGGGCACAAATCCAGACTCCGAGGCTGCTACTGAGAAATTCCTGATGGAAAAGCCCAATAACACTTTGCCCGACCTGGGAATCGAACTCAAGACCTCATGCACAGCAGTCGCGCTTACGACCACTAGACCAACGAGGCAGTCAAGACCAACGAGGCAGCCTGACGCTTTCATCATAAATAAAAACACTGCTACTGTACTGAAACGTCTCCATAACATTTTTAAGTAACCGTTAAAGGGCGGAGTAGGAGAGGGGGGGGGTGTAAGGGTTTAGATGCATTACTATAACATTGTTCTCAGAACAAATAGCCTTTTCCTTCCTCAATTTGAATGCATATTACAAACACGTCACGTTATGTTAAGTGTGCAGTATGAATGTGCACTAATGTTCTAAGTCATTAAATATTTACATTTCTATTCATTTCTTAGAAGCAAACGTTTAATGGAAGGAACAAAAAAATCGAAGCAAATTATTTTAGCGCAGAGAATTCTATAAATACCATCGAGCCTTGAAGGACTTTACTAAAAGAAAAGAATACTTAAATAAATACGAAACTATAAAAAATAGACATACACATAACATACATAACATCACGCTTGTAATCCCCGAAGGGTTAGGCAGAGGTGTTCCCATTAGTACACCCACATTTCGCCAGTTATGTTTTTTAGTCCCATGTAATAGGGGGCGAGCCTAATGCCATCAACCGGGCACAAATCCAGACTCCGAGGCTGCTACTGAGAAATTCCTAATGGAAAAACCCAATAACACTTTGCCCGACCTGGGAATCGAACCCAAGACCTCATGCACAGCAGTCGCGCTTGCGACCACTAGACCAACGAGGCAGTCATAAAAAATAGAATAAATGCATAATACAGGTACCTAATTCACGAACAAGTGTTTTTAAAGAATGAACTTAAAAAAAGTTTAATGTTAGAGCATCGAAGGATTTAAAAAAATAGAATCCTAACTAATATTATAAATGTGAAAGTAAGTTTGTTTGTTTGTTTGCTACCATTTTACGCCTAAACCACTGAACCGATCATCCTGAAATTTTGCATATACGTTGCCAGGTGTACAGGGACGAACATAGGCTACCTTTAATCCCGAAAAAAAGTACTGTTCCCGAGGGAAATCACAAAAACGTCCTTATGACAGTAGATGGCGCCACGTGTCTATCGGATCATGATTAAATTTTAAGTTTAAGCATGTAATACATTATGAGTCTACACTGTCGATAGACCAGTTTCAAGTAAACAACCTAGGAGTACGAAAGTTGTTTGCTTAATAATTTTTTATGCCCAAAACCGCTGAAGAGTATCCTGACATTTTGCATAAAGTGGCTTCCAGACGGACGGACTTGCGGTTACGGCAAACCGCAGGCCGCGGCTCCTAACGCTCCAAAAACACACCACCGCGGTCACAGTGGCGGCCTGAAGTGTCATTAGCGTGGTGATTGTGCTACAATCGGACAATCGGACGTCGCAATCGGACGTCAGTCAATATGGCTAACCGTAACGTTGTCTTATTACTCTCATGACTCATTAGTCCTCTCAGAAGATAAGAAAAAAGGTAGGAAAACCGTTTATTTAAACACTTGAGGTGTGAGGTAGAGATAAACTACAGAAACATGACGCGCCCTTCCACAATTCAAAACGTTTGAAAGTGTTTTTAATAGTATTAAAAATACTCACAACGCATGTGTGCGTTTTGAGACGGCTCTCGAGACAAAAACAAATCAGCGATTTGTTGTCCGACTAGCGGCGTCAAAAATTACTCATTATTATTAGTATGGCGCTGCACTGAAATTCTCTATGTAAATGAGAGGTACGTCGTCTTGCGCGGTCGGCTATTTATGATTAGTTGACAAAAAATATCCTAGCCTGCTACTGAAGACGATTACTCACTAAGTCTTTCATACGAATGTGACTACACACATTGAAATGGTAATATGGAGGGAAGCGTCAAGGTATAATAGTTTATCTCTACCTATATTATCATTAGCATCGCATATTACTCTTAGGAATAGAGAAGTGTGAGTTAAATTTAAATTATTATTTAAATTCAACTATTTCTATTACAATTTCCATATTTGGCGTCATTTTACTAAGCAGTACACGCGGCCGGTTGTTAAAATTTGCAATTGACGCGGCCGCCACAACATTTCGCGTTTGTCTGAGACCCACTTTATATACGTTGTCAGGGATACAGAAAAACTGCGTAACTGACACTGTCATCACTGACACTGACAGGTGTAAACGCATTCATAGAGGATGCATGGAAGAATAAAGGTGAACCTACGCTCTGTCAATGAAGCATACTCTGCGATTACTCCGCTAATTGTAAATTGATTTGGATGATTCTTTTTTTGTTTATTTTTTCGAATTGGTCCGAAATAAATACTGTCATGATCTGATGATGAACTTCGGAGATTTGGAAAGGAAACTCCTCATAAGATCACAGCGCAGAACTGTCTTAACAGTAAAATTGCTTTGTTTAATGCGTGTAGTCGATGATTGACTGAAGGAAGAGGTTAGTTGCTAAACTAACCGTGACCTATGTCGATGTATGTAGACAACAGTTTTTCAACGGCAAAGTTAAGTTTGACCCTCAGTACTGTTTATTTTTTCGTTAGAGGTATTTCCGGTGTGTTTTAATGAGGGTAGGTAGGTTACGTTTTTCAATTTTAGAATATCTCGCAGGTCCAACACACAACCAAAAGCTCATTGCGAGCCCGAGCAAAAATTACTGCTCAATCCTCGGAATCTTCCGTTCATGCCGCATTAAGAAGGCAAGCACAACCGGAGCGACAAGTAAATTTGAGAGCCGATGAGACATTTTCTTAAAGCCAGGAAAGACTAGAGAGCCAAGCCGTTCGCCCTCCAAGCTACTCAGAGAGTGACTGAAACGCCCTTTTAAACGCAATTGCTTTTGGAGGAACAAGCCGAAAGCCAGAGAGCTGTAAGAGCAACTGAGACGCCTTTTCAATCAAACACAACTTCGTCTCAGAGAACAAGCTCAGCCATTACAGCGACAGAAACTCTAAAATAGTCGCAGGTGAGAAGGACCTCTCTTGCAGAAATGCAAACTGAACGCCGACGGACTTTTATGAGTCACAGTCTGTTGGTCTGTAGGTATTTAATAATTCTGGATCTGGCCGAACAACAAGCCGAGTACAGCCCGAATTGATTGTCGAATTCTAAACAAACGCGGGCGAAGCCGCGGGTAAAAGCTAGTATTAATATAAAAATAAAAACATTTAAAAATATAAAAAATAGTAGCCCACCGGTGGCGGAAACAGGGTCCAAGCCACCGGCGGTCAGGGCTCCAAAGAGAGGAACCTCATAACTATACTGGCCGTATCCAGAAGTATTGCTTTCTCGATCAAGCCCTTGATCCAGCCGCCTAAAGAGAGCCTCCTAAGATGTTGGTCGAGGCTCTTGGCTATTAAGCCATTGGCTGTGACGACTATCGACACAATGATCGCTGAGTCCACCTCCCACATTATAAACATTAATTATTATTATTATTTAACTACAAAGTCAAAGCCACAACATTTATTTCAATTAGACCGTTTACAGGCACTTTTGAATTGTCAAGGAGTCGGTCAGTTAGTCCAAAAATTGAAGCTAGTTGCTCGTTCCAAAACGGAGGTAGGCCTCTATGGAAAAGAACGGGCAAGAAACTCCCCGGCACTCTTTTAAATTAGGTTTTTACAAAATCCTGGTTACATGCTACTGGGCCATCGCGACATCTTCTATTCTTTTCTATAGCTTTGTCAAATATTACGGGTGTTTATGTCGTATTCAATTAAACTGGCAGCCGTAGGTACCCATTATAGTTACCTCAGTCTGCTAGAATTGACATCATTAATTCTACAAATCGACTCCATTACCCACTTCACTTATACTTATCAAAATCTTCTCTGCATTAAAACCGCAATGTACAAACAATAGCATTGTATTCTCAGCGACAGATTTAAACGGGGCCGGTACACACGCCCGATCGCAAGCCGCCCATTATTTTTACGGTCGCCGGCCACCACTCATCGCGATCATGGCTGCAGCCGCGCTGTGTGTACACAGCTTTATACGACTTTCATAGATTACTCTTAGTTGTGCTATAAAAGTGCTTTTATGGTAGGAAGTGAGCATATTATATTGTTTATTTTAATATACACTTTTTTTAAGTTCGTTTTTAAAACGGTAGTTCGTGAATTGGGCATAATATGTACTTATTCTATTTTATTGTAATTACGTATTTATTTTAGTACTAGCTTTTACCCGCGGCTTCGCCCGCGTTTGTTTAGAATTCGACAATCAATTCGGGCTGTACTCGGCTTGTTGTTCGGCCAGATCCAGAATTATTAAATACCTACAGACCAACAGACTGTGACTCATAAAAGTCCGTCGGCGTTCAGTTTGCATTTCTGCAAGAGAGGTCCTTCTCACCTGCGACTATTTTAGAGTTTCTGTCGCTGTAATGGCTGAGCTTGTTCTCTGAGACGAAGTTGTGTTTGATTGAAAAGGCGTCTCAGTTGCTCTTACAGCTCTCTGGCTTTCGGCTTGTTCCTCCAAAAGCAATTGCGTTTAAAAGGGCGTTTCAGTCACTCTCTGAGTAGCTTGGAGGGCGAACGGCTTGGCTCTCTAGTCTTTCCTGGCTTTAAGAAAATGTCTCATCGGCTCTCAAATTTACTTGTCGCTCCGGTTGTGCTTGCCTTCTTAATGCGGCATGAACGGAAGATTCCGAGGATTGAGCAGTAATTTTTGCTCGGGCTCGCAATGAGCTTTTGGTTGTGTGTTGGACCTGCGAGATATTCTAAAATTGAAAAACGTAACCTACCTACCCTCATTAAAACACACCGGAAATACCTCTAACGAAAAAATAAACAGTACTGAGGGACAAACTTAACTTTGCCGTTGAAAAACTGTTGTCTACATACATCGACATAGGTCACGGTTAGTTTAGCAACTAACCTCTTCCTTCAGTCAATCATCGACTACACGCATTAAACAAAGCAATTTTACTGTTAAGACAGTTCTGCGCTGTGATCTTATGAGGAGTTTCCTTTCCAAATCTCCGAAGTTCATCATCAGATCATGACAGTATTTATTTCGGACCAATTCGAAAAAATAAACAAAAAAAGAATCATCCAAATCAATTTACAATTAGCGGAGTAATCGCAGAGTATGCTTCATTGACAGAGCGTAGGTTCACCTTTATTCTTCCATGCATCCTCTATGAATGCGTTTACACCTGTCAGTGTCAGTGATGACAGTGTCAGTTACGCAGTTTTTCTGTATCCCTGACAACGTATATAAAGTGGGTCTCAGACAAACGCGAAATGTTGTGGCGGCCGCGTCAATTGCAAATTTTAACAACCGGCCGCGTGTACTGCTTAGTAAAATGACGCCAAATATGGAAATTGTAATAGAAATAGTTGAATTTAAATAATAATTTAAATTTAACTCACACTTCTCTATTCCTAAGAGTAATATGCGATGCTAATGATAATATAGGTAGAGATAAACTATTATACCTTGACGCTTCCCTCCATATTACCATTTCAATGTGTGTAGTCACATTCGTATGAAAGACTTAGTGAGTAATCGTCTTCAGTAGCAGGCTAGGATATTTTTTGTCAACTAATCATAAATAGCCGACCGCGCAAGACGACGTACCTCTCATTTACATAGAGAATTTCAGTGCAGCGCCATACTAATAATAATGAGTAATTTTTGACGCCGCTAGTCGGACAACAAATCGCTGATTTGTTTTTGTCTCGAGAGCCGTCTCAAAACGCACACATGCGTTGTGAGTATTTTTAATACTATTAAAAACACTTTCAAACGTTTTGAATTGTGGAAGGGCGCGTCATGTTTCTGTAGTTTATCTCTACCTCACACCTCAAGTGTTTAAATAAACGGTTTTCCTACCTTTTTTCTTATCTTCTGAGAGGACTAATGAGTCATGAGAGTAATAAGACAACGTTACGGTTAGCCATATTGACTGACGTCCGATTGCGACGTCCGATTGTCCGATTGTAGCACAATCACCACGCTAATGACACTTCAGGCCGCCACTGTGACCGCGGTGGTGTGTTTTTGGAGCGTTAGGAGCCGCGGCCTGCGGTTTGCCGTAACCGCAAGTCCGTCCGTCTGGAAGCCACTTTATGCAAAATGTCAGGATACTCTTCAGCGGTTTTGGGCATAAAAAATTATTAAGCAAACAACTTTCGTACTCCTAGGTTGTTTACTTGAAACTGGTCTATCGACAGTGTAGACTCATAATGTATTACATGCTTAAACTTAAAATTTAATCATGATCCGATAGACACGTGGCGCCATCTACTGTCATAAGGACGTTTTTGTGATTTCCCTCGGGAACAGTACTTTTTTTCGGGATTAAAGGTAGCCTATGTTCGTCCCTGTACACCTGGCAACGTATATGCAAAATTTCAGGATGATCGGTTCAGTGGTTTAGGCGTAAAATGGTAGCAAACAAACAAACAAACTTACTTTCACATTTATAATATTAGTTAGGATTTAAAAATGTAATAATTGTGTATTGAAAATAAATAAATGATTATAATAATAAAAAACCTTTATTTCAGGCAACTAAGGCCTATAAAACACCCGCCTCTCATGTTTGAGTTTGCGCGTTCGATATATATGTATGTGAGTTTTACAATTCATATGTACTTTCCACATCGCTGATATCGGTAAAGGATAATATTTTAAGGAAACCTGGACTTTTATGAATTGAAGTCTGTAGTCGTCAATCCGCCTTGAGCAAGCGTGGTGATCAATGCTCGTGCCTTCTCTTTATGAGAAGAGGCCTTTGCTCTACAGTGAGATAATAATAGCAGGTATTATTTTTATAAAAGAATTACTTATTAAATTATTCATGAAACATTAACAATACAATAGGCTAGTTGAAACCACTATAATTTACGTACTTTTTATGACCTGTCAAAACGCGATTCTTCCATAGATTTCTTATGGCAACAGCGGCCTGTGACGTCACTTATTTGACAACTCAATTGTCTAACTATTTATTGATTTCAAAGCCACAAAAAATCTAATTTTACAGTAACTTGAAAATTAATCCGGTTTTCAGGGCTAAAATAAAGCGTTTCTTTAAGATGTTGCGTCTTGGAATTATTGGTTAAGTGATTGAGTCAACTACCTAATTCAATAACCATACTTTTAAATAACTGAGTCATTGCAATCGACTTCCATTTTTTTTTCTTGTACTCATAAGTACAGCACGCTTTCTCGGTCTTCACGTCAATAACTTGACATAACGTTGTTACGTTGATGGAATAATTTATTACGCCTCATTATAAGACTGGACACATATCGCCATCCATATTGCATGAGAAAAAAAAAACATATCAAACTTGGCTATTGTAATAGTTTGTTGTTTTAAAGTTACATGAAAGTCTGCTATATTGTTGTCTATGATTATTTTCATAGAGAGGTCAGGTGCGCAGTACTCGTAACCGGCGTGCTTGTATGACGAGATGTATGAACGTAGATGAGGCGAAAGGAGTATGTAAGGATCGTAGCAGGTGGCTTTCTGTGGTTTCTGCCTACCCCCAAGGGGAAAAAGCGTGAGTTTATTTGTACGTGATTTCGTAGATAGAGAAAATATAGGTGAAAAAGACACCTAACGATTTTTTTTTAATTTTGAAAAAATGAATAAAAAGCATAGTCTAGAATTTTCATTTTCCAAGCTATTATTTACTTTCACCTGTCCGGTGTCTGTTGCTTATCAAATCTTACAAGTTAAATTTGACCTACTTCCCAATGTTAGATTGAGGTGAAATTTTACATTAATATTTATTTATTTACATAACATAACATAACATAACATCACGCCTGTAATCCCCGAAGGGTTAGGCAGAGGTGTACCCATTAGTACACCCAGATTTCGCCAGTTATGTTTTTAGTCCCATGTAATAAGGGGCGAGCCTATTGCCATCAACCGGGCACAAATCCAGACTCCGAGCTGCTACTGAGAAATTCCTGATGGAAAAACCCAGTAACACTTTGCCCGACCTGGGAATCGAACCCAAGACCTCATGCTCAGCAGTCGCGCTTTGCGACCACTAGACCAACGAGGCAGTCAATTATTTATTATTTATTTATTTATTTATAAAACCTTAACAAATATCATTACAGGATTAACCTAATGCGATAGTGTGGTATTATGCAATTCTCATCACTATATTACGTCACAGAGCTGGTCTTATAATTGAGCTGGAAAGTGGTCATAGAAACTGTAATCATACAAGTTAAATAACTACTTCCAGGTATTCTATTGAGCTGAAAATTTGTATAAATACCTATACACAATAATTATTATGAACAAAACGTTCGTCAAATGTGTGTGTTTCTGTTCATGTGGTGTTTTTACATGACTGCCCCAAAAAAAGGAGTGTTATGTGTTCAGGGTTAATGTATGTATGTATGTGAGATTTTTTATTCCACCGTAACTTTTAAACGCCTGAACCGATTTCGATGTTTGGGGTATCGTTACAATCCTTGCATCGTTCCGAGTAACATTGGCTAGATAAAAATAAAAATAATCCTGTGTTACTTACTGGTTACTTTAAAACGTAAATTAATACCAGCCTCAATTTTTTTTTAAATAAATCTGGTCGTGTCTATGTTTATCGTCTAGAATTTGAAAAGTAGATTTAAAAAATATATAACACTGTAGTTAAAAAACGTCGTAAAAAAATCTGACGAGTAAACAAAGTACAAATATGTGCAATTTTTGTGCAGTTGTGTTTTTAATTTTTTTTAATTATAGTAGCTTGTTACCTTTTAGTAATTGTTACACTGTTCAAAGTCTTTATCAAGATGCTAGTGAAAACAGTTGTTGATGAATCAAATTAATAAATAAAATAAAATAAAATAACAAAATCTACATCTACACGATATGATACTGTTCCAAACTATTAAAATACACTAGAAACGAACGATACGTTTAAAAAGATAAAAGTGCATTTTTAGTTACACGAAAGGATTTCTTTTGCCTTTTTCCCATGTTTCGAGCGTAACTTTGTAATGGATATTGTGCATGGTGCTATTATCGCTGACGTAGATTAGTTTCCGATTAGAAAATGAAATTATATAAGCTAATTTAGTTGTTACACGTTCGTAAGTTTGTGCTTGGTAATAATTTTCAGTTTTCCACTAGAGATTAAGTTTTTAATGAAAACATTTTAAACAAAGTCAATGTCAAATCATTTATTTCAATTAGATCAATATTTGAACGTCATTTACAAGAGAAAAGAAAAAATATAAAATTTAATCTAGTTGCCCATTCCAAAACGTTATTTTGTATGGAGAAGAACGTATCGTTAATCGTACCGTTATATTGTGATGGCCCTGTGGTTAAGGCGCCAGTACCTTATGTACGAGGTTGAAGGTTCAACCGGACACAAGCAAGTGCCAATACCACTTCTTCTTTCTTATTTGATTTCTAAGTTTATCTTGGACATGACAATGAGCAAGCGAGGTGATCAATGCTTGTATTTTTTGTATGAAAAGAGACCTTTGCCCTGCAGCGGGTAATAATAAGCCTGTATCATTATTATTAAACGAACAGTATTACTAAATTAATGATCTGTAAGTAAAAACTTAGTTACAACTTGATAGCAACTTAACTTAGTAATATAAATGTAGAATTATGAAAATGTTGGTGTATTAGTATTTTATTCAGCAATTTCCAATTATATTTATAACAGAACTTAATACAAAATTCTTCAGAACCGTAATTGGCCCATTTTGTTTGATCGAAGCGAAACCTTTCATTGGTTTCATTAACAGAAATCGTAGAACGAAACCATTGAAGTACCCACACTTGATATTAAATTCATGTAATATTAAAGAGTTGTTGATACAATGAATATATAAGAAGCAATATGTTAACATAATACATGACTTATATTATACATACTTCGAAAGGAAAAACATTTTGGAGTGACGCAATAAAGGCACAGAAACCCCTCTGTTTAAATAAGCCAACATCAAAGGTGGCTCAAAATATTGCCTTCTATTGAACTCAATGAAACAATTTTATGTATTCACTGTTTTTATACAAGTTCGCAAAATAGGTCCTTTAAAAAACACGGTTTGAGCAATATAAATTAGAGAAAGTACCTTTTATCTTACGAAAATAAATACATCTATAATATCGTCTAAATGTTTGTTTATACAAGTACATTGTAGCTTGTTTATACTCCTGACCTATTAATCAATTTCAATTATGAAGAAAAACAAACTCCGGCAACGCAGCGCAACTTGCCTAATAATGAGATTCGAAAAGTTCCAAACTAAAGTACGAATAATAAACAACGCCTCATAATATTCCAAACATGATTATGCTATTAAATCGAGTGCTGTAACCAAATCGATTCGAGTAATCGAGTAAACAGGATCGATACGATTCGGATCACAAAGTGGATTCCAGTTTTTAAACGTCGCCATTTTCGGGGATGGGGGCAGGTGATCGCCGACGGAAAGTGATAGGTGCTCCATCTAATCTGCCGAGCGGCAGCTCAATCTTGTCTCCAATCGAATCTCCTTGATTGCGTCAAGCGTCAATATATAGGGAAATTTCATCCGTGAGCCTAAAAACATTGACACGACGCCATATCAGAGCGAAGGAAAAAGCATTTCTTTTAAAACAATGAAAGCAAACATGAGACTTCACTTTATTACTCCGTTTGCAGCAGACTTTAATTAATTAGTGTAAGTGCCGGTGAGTCTCGAGAGATTGGTCATTAATTAAATGGGTCTTTGGCTATCGATCTACTGGCAAACAATACACTTTATTACTTTTATTACCCATTTCATTCGCTGTCTACCCGGGCCGTGCTGAGCTGCGGTTGCTTTTTACTATTAATGAGTGGTCGGCCAGTGGCCAAGGAGTAATAAGGAATATATAGTTTTCTTTACTTTCTCCGTACAGTGTGGGCCAAAGTTGTGTAGTCAATAGCAATTTAGTTGGAAGGTTGTTCGTACGTCAGCGCTGCTAACACAATCAAGGTTGTGTAGACTATGGGTTTAAGTGAATTATAACATCGTAGGCATGTTATGTTATGCCTGTCGTAGTAATTAGGTACTCACCACACAACGCGTTTCTGTTCTATTAGAAATATAGGTATTGTTTACGTTAAGTTTCATGAATAATTTTATTATCTAATTTTTATAGGCACCGCATTCAATTTATGAGGCTAAGTAAATGATAAAATATTGAGGAAAATTAATGAAAATGAACTACATGACTTGTCCAAAATAATTTAATGATACCAGCCTGTTATTGTCACGCTGCACTGTAAACGCCTTTCTCATACAGAGAAGGCATGAGCGATGATCATCACAATCGCTCGAGACGAATTGGCGATTTCAGACGTCTCATCCCGATGTTTTCCTTTTCCGATGTCAGTGGTATTCCGTGCCTCGGAAAGCACGTTAAGCTGTTGGTCCCGACTGTCATACGTGGATCTTTGACAGTCGTTACGAGACATCAGAAGCTTGAAAGTCTGACAACCAGTTTTACCTAGGGGTATCGTATTATCCAGTTACTGGGTTATGGAGGTCAGATAGGCGTTCCATGTAAAATACTAGTATTCAGCTGCATTCGGTTAGACTGGAAGCCGACCCCAACATAGTTGGGAAAAGGCTAGGCAGATAATGATTTATTTATTTATTTTACTTTAATTAAAACGGTTAAATAACCAATTAAAATAATTAAAGACACAGAAGACATAAAAGTAAAAATATAAAAAAAAAAGAAAACACGAATATACATTTAAAAACAGAACAGAATAACTTCATCCCTTTCATAAATTCACCTCACAGTACTTCTGACATACCGACAAAATCTTCGTCCATTCATCCGCAAACAGATCGTTTGTAGGATTAGAATCCAAGAGATCGTTAAGTACAGACAGAGTGCGAGGTACTGGTATGATGTCAGTGATATCCTACATATTATTAAGGCAATATAATATAAACATCGACATAATATAAGAACAATATCCCTCATTCATTATCCCTCAACGAGAAGATTCACAATCACCGCCATATTATCACTCTCCGGTGATTTTTAATAACGCTCGGTGGCCACGATTTGCCCTAATGGACACTTTTAATGGCCGAATGAATATTTAAAAGTGAATGCCATCAAATTTAAATGTTATAAAATTAATTCAACGAATATCCTCCACGTTTATTGGTTTTCACGATAACCCAATCGTTAAGGTAACATTAACGGTGATTATGAATAATTTTCAGGATTTAATTTATCATGGCTGCCTCATTGGTCCAGTGGTCGCAAAGCTCGACTGCTGAGCATGAGGTCTTGGCTCCGATTCCCAGGCCGGGCAAAGTGTTATTGAGTTTTTCCATTAGGAATTTCTCAGTAGCAGCCTCGGAGTCTGGATTTGTGCCCATTTCGTGGCAATAGGCTCGCCTCCTATTACATGGGACTTAAACATAACTGGCAAAATGTGGGTGTACTAATAGGTACACCTCTGCATAATCCTTTGGGGATTACAGGCGTGATGTTATTTTAAATACATAGATATTCATCTATTAAGATAAATATTTTTAGATACTTCTTCATCAAATCTCCAGCTCAAAAACACCCTTTTTGTTACCAATAACCGTATAATAATTATTCACAGACCTTTAAAGCAACATTTTAATAGAAATCTATCTTTGCACGGGAGTTAACACAGATTATTCGTTGCCAAGAAAGCTTTTGTTCAATTATATTCTCATATGCACTTATTAAAGTTTCCAATTATTCCGAGCTAACGTTTGTTTCAAATAACTCTAACTAACAGCTAATTTAATTTCTTCTTATTACTGATTTAGAATGCGAAATAGGTACAATATTTCTCCATTAAGCGAGTGGCGACGGAAACAATGTCGGGAGCTTGGCAGAATGCCTGCTACCTTTATTTGGTATCTTACTACTATTTAGAATGTGAAAGTTTGGATGGATGTTTGTCTCAATCACGCCAGAACGGCTGAACAGATGTGCATGATATTTGACACAGAGATGGATTATATTCTGGAATTGTACTGAGGCTATTGAGGCTATGAGGGTTGTATTCCAGAAAAATGTATAGTTCCTGTGATAATATATTAACTTTGAAAGCTGGTACGGCATAAATATATTTTGGGTCAATTGCAAGGAGAATGAGCTTTACTTGAAAACTCTCTGTAAGTAAATTCTGAGTCTTTGTGAGTGGCATGGACGAATAGTTTATTTTTGTCAAGGATATAAGTGTACAAAATTATCTTCATCCTTAATTTCTGACCCCATTCAAATGAAGTGTGAAGTTCCCCCTATTACAATCTTCTAAGAAATAAAACGCAAAGTTTTGTATTTGTTATGTTATGGTGTTTTTTTTTGTATTGTCCTTCTTCTATTTTGTGGAAATTGCAAACGATGTAAAGTTCAGCTGCGAGAGTGTGAAATAATTTATTAAATGTTTGGGGGAAGAATGAATCTTTTGTGAGACAGTTGTTTGTGTGTGCGCCAAATAAAGTTACTGAGCTGATTTTATGGAAGTTATTTCTGTCATAATCTGTCTAGCCTTTTTCCAATTATGTTGGGGTCGGCTTCCAGTCTAACCGGATGCAGCTGAATACCAGTATTTTACATGGGGCGACTGCCTATCTGACCTCCATAACCCAGTAACTGAGTAATACGACGCTCCTTGGTAAAACTGGTTGTCAGATTTCGGGCTTCTGACGACCCGTAACGACTGTCAAAGATCCACGTATGACAGCCGGGACTAACGGCTTAACGTGCTTTCCGAGGCACGGAACGATATCAGTGATGTGAGGTTGTGTGTGTGTGTTATTACTGAAAAAGATTTAAATTGTGTTAATCTTTGAGGAACTCCTATTAGAGGTCGCAGTCAATCAACACAGGAAAAATACTATGGCAGTATCAGACCGCGATGTTAGTTGTCCGCTTTGGTGTGACCTGGCCTTAAATAGTTGCGAATCGGGTTCTTTTGTTTTTTACTGAAAAGTTGTATAAGTACGATAATCTATAGGTACAAAGATATTTTGTTTGTTTAAACGCCTTAATCTAGAGAACTATTAATGGGATTGGAAAAAAATCTTTTTGTATATGATAGCCAGACTCATGAGGAATAGTATAGGATATCTGACATCACACTATGACCAACAGAAGCAGAGCAGTAACCAATTCTATTAACTTTTACTACCCTACTTCCCAATAAACAAGTCATCCAACTTACAGGTACCTCATCAACAACGAAACTCATAAATTATAACAGAAAACTTCATACAATATTCTCAAACATTTCTCAGAGTACGTTTTGTGAGTAATTTCCCGAGGAAAGCGGAGCTGGCCATTGTGATAACTGCCCATTGAGAAGGGTTACTCAGTCAGTTCCGGGGCACAAAACACATAGACATTACAGAAGGTTTACTTCAAACGAGGGAAGCGTACGCACAAACACACTGGCGTCTAAAGAAAAGCAAGTGCGCCTCAAGTGTGCTCAAGCACCTTTGGTTGACTGTTAGAGAATGTCTATGGCATAAAGTTTAAATACATAAATAAATAAGTGTAAATGACTGACAATCCTTTGACATTGTTTCAAATAAAAAAGCATCTCAAATAGTTTTTAAAAATAGAAGTATCGTATATCCTTAATGAGGTGCTCCGAAGCATATAATACAAACCGCAATAAAAAAAATTATATGATTAAATTATAAATTCAGTTACATTCAACTAATTAACTGCCTCGTTGGTCTAGTGGTCACAAAGCGCAGACAGAGGTGTACCCATTAGCACACCTACATTTTACCAGTTATGTTTAAGTCCCATGTAATAGGGGGCGAGCCTATACCATCAACCGCACAAATCCAGACACCGAGGCTGCTACTGAGAAATTCCTGATGGAAAAACCCAAAAACACTCTGCCCGACCTGGCAATTCCCATGCTCAGCAGTCGCGCCTTGCAACCACTAGACCACCAAGGTAATCAGTAAGATTACATTATTAAATTCGATTAAGACACATAATATATACGTACGCGTCTACTGACCGTACTGACCTTCTGTATTCGTATATTTTGTGGTTCCGGATGGAGTCCAATTGCAAAGGCACCCTGACTCCAGTTTTATAACCTGACGAATGCTACTTTTAAGGCGATGGTACATTGCGAGGTATATTTCCTCGATTAACTTTGTACTGGCAAAATTAAAATCACGTTTTATTACTTGCGATAAGGCTTTATATTCGGTGGTATTTATTTTGTCAAAGTTCTTTTGTTAAATTGGTCGTATTTCATTGCTGGTACGGGATTGTGGAAGATACGCGTCTGTTGAATAAAGCAGAGGGTAGACAGAATTGATAAAGTGATTGAGTTCCCGATTGAGATTTTATCTAACTGACAGTAGACGTAAAAGATTTGTACGATGACTTTGCACTTTCTCGACGAGGGCTAAAGTTTTGGAAGAAGATTATATTCTGTGTCGCCGTAAAAGGTCAAATTGACTAAATAATTCTGGCAAATCTTCTGAGGTTGAGCACTTAAAGCACTTGCAGGGTTGGATAAAGCGGAGATAAGTCACGTTTAAGTTGTCAACGAGAAAAATTGGCCTAATCTCGTCGGCGCATAGTTTATTCATAAAATTATTACTTCGCAAGATTGTATGAATTTTGGAATACAGATTTATGCAGTTAGATTTTAGGGGTATATTTGACTTGTTTTAATTTTGTTTTAGAGCAAGGATCTTTTTAGTTAGGGTTAATTCTACCAAGACAAGCCAATACTCGTTAAAATTTCTTCTACATTTCAAAGTAATTTAATGATTTAAAAAAAAAGGTAAGTATAGGTATGTTTAGGACATACTTTGAACTATTATTGATGGATTATATTGTTACATTAATTGAGAAACGTGTGGATTTTGGCATTACTAAGCTCAATTATGGAACTATCTTAATGTCAGTCTCAATCTGTCAATAACACCCCTTATTTACCTATATTTTTTGACATTGATTGTCACTGAGATGAGGGTAAGAATAGATTTTTAACGTTTTTAGTTAGTAGAATTGGCTTTCAGATACCCTTAGTAAAAATTTATATCCGATTTACCCACTCGTGATAAATTAAAGTGAAGTGAAAAAAATCACCTGTATAATTTCCCCAAAACGCCTGCAGGCGGCCTTAGTACCTCTTTGCTTAGCTTTTGATGGTCCTCAATTACAAGAAGTCGTGTTTGTCTGTGTTTGGGCCTCAAGCGCATGTTTCCGTGGGCTTGTAAAGACCTTTTCAAAAGCCTTGTATTGAGTGCGGTTGAAACGTTCTGCGTTCAAACGCCAGTAAAAGAGATTACGGATGAGAGGTTCTCTCTCTTTTGTTTGTGTTGCATGGACTTTTTTCTACCTTAATTTCTTTTGGTTTTGAGTGTTTGAGAGTGGTGCGTAATGGGCGAATCGATTTTTTAAGTAGGCAAGTAAGTAGGGCAGTAATAAAATGTTTTGTTTTTTTTTTTGTTAAATGTTGACGTAGATATCTCGAAGTTTTTATGTGACTGGTAAATTGTTATTTTTGGAACGAATTTGCAGGAATTACCTGGCAGAAATCGTCACGTAAGGAAAAAACGTTATGAAATTAAAATGTTTATTTCCAGATTAACATCCATATATATATATATAAAAACACACATAATAATAATAAATAATAAGGAGAATAAAAAATAATTAATTATAATTACAATAATTCAATTATGGCGAATTAGGTTATCGGCGTATGGTAGGACAGTATGTTTATGCCCCTCTAGGCTACCTTTTGTCTCTTTCTGCTTCTCTTTGTCTCTTTCTATTATTAACAGGAGCCCCCCGACCGGATTATATTTTTATTTGACAGGTTTATTAATTATCTAGTCAAGAGCGGCGATCATGTTCAAACATTTTCTGGGCTCCCGACTCTGGTAATACGCAGAAGGAATAAAGTGAAAAACAAATCAAATAATTTAAATCAGATTATTAAAAGGCACGATTGAACGTCAAAATTAACAAGAAAAAGAAATTGAATCTTCATATTTACTCTTAAAAAAACATTTTTATGTTGTAGAGTACATTTATTTTTTTTTTTTTAGAATGGTTCTTTCATGGAAAACCCATCAACCCCATGGAACATCTAGGGAAAACGTAGGACCAAAACCCCGAGAATGCTCACAATTCAAAAACACGTAATTCGAAACTATCACCAAAGTCAAAGTCAAAGTCAAATCATTTATTTCAATTAGGCCAATAAGGCACTTTTGAACGTCAAACACAAAAAACAAAATAGAATTTAATCTAGTTGCCCCTTCCAAAAGGCAGTTTTGTATGGAGAAGAATGGGCAAGAAACTCCATACGTACTCTTTTAAAATCAATGTTTACAACATTTGTTTACAGAATCATACACGACATGGCACGTGAAAGCAATGTATGTACCCTATTAAAAAAAAAAAAACATAATAATTAAAAGGCACAAATTAAGATTTTTACATTCGTATAAAAGATGGCGTCACCAACATAATAAATAATCCTTCACCTAACAAAATATTCCTTTTACATCAAAACCAATCGAAGGCCCACTTGTACTATGTATGCGGATAATGAAGGCTTCCATACGGATAGTTGGAGGTCGCAAGCGGTGGTCTAATCTTAGCGGATAATCCGTTATCAATGAGACGGGAGCCGCCGGGTATATTCCTTCACTGCCCACGCCCCCATCGATCTACAGACGTATGTAATTAATATTTTGTGGCTTTATATGGATACTAGCTTTAGCCCGTGACTTTGTCCATGTAAATGTCCGACCCCAGTTTTATCCCCCTAGGGGGTGTTTTTTTTTTTCTCAGCGGACGTCTACTAACTATAAACTACCTCCCTGTCAAATTTCATCATTATCTATAATGTGATGAAAGATCAGGTGCGGAGTACTCGTAACCGGCGTGCTTGTATGACGAGATGTATGAACGTAGATGAGGCGAAAGGAGTATGTAAGGATCGTAGCAGGTGGCGTTCTGTAGTTTTTGCCTACCCCCATGGGAAAAAGGCGTGAGTTTATGTATGTATGTATGATAGATAAATTAGCTAAATGTCTCAGTGTCACCCGTGTTACCTCTTTAGTTACTGCTCTGCTCCCGGAGGTCGTGGCGTGATGTTATATAGCATTTACTATTCCTTATAAATCCGGCTATCATATACATAAATAATTTTTCGTATCCGACTGGCAGTTCCAGAGAAAAGCGCATTTAAACAAACAGACTAAAAAGCTTCATTTTATTTTATTCTTAGCTGTTTCCTGCAACTTCGATCGCGGAGATTTTTTCATCCGCGTTAAGTTATGTCTTTGAATATGGCTTCGCTCCCGGTTTTTTAATGTAGAAAATTTCAGGTTACTTTCGACATTTTATTTGATTGGTAATAGATAAGAAAGCGATTTAAAAAGTTCAAACCATTGTTTTTGTTTTTGTCAAATTTTAATTGAACGAGCGGCTATTCTTTTTTCTGCGTACGTTTTTATTTGTCTGGCAATGTATATGGGTCAGATTACATTCACAACTTGACAAATAAACGACGTTTTTTACCCCTAAATTAATCTACGGAAGTCCGAAAAACATGACAACCTGCCGCAATATCAAGGCGATTAATTGCCGCTTTTAAAAATACTCATTTGGCAAAAAAAAATCGCATAAATTGCTCATAACACCCCCGCCGCGTTGAAAACGTTCGGGACGAGATTTTAATTACAGAAATATTATTAAGTCAGTCGTCGAATAAAAGCAATTTAGGGGTAAAAATACGAGCGACCACGGGCGGGACAAAGGCCGAGATTTCCATATATAAAAAGCATAAATAATTTCGATTGTGGCCACCGAACACATAAATATAGTAGTACGTTTTGGCGACCTCACACACGTGCGCAAACAGCCGGGGGTCGCGCAAATAATGCGAGTGTCACGTGAGGGGCGCGGGGGGGCGAGGCCTCAGGACTCGGGGTACGAGGGGGGGAGGTTTCCTCGGACGAAAAATAAATAGGTACACAATCTCTGGCGCACAAATACACACATTTCGACGGTGTAATGTGTTTGCGGTGCTACACAAAATTTTATTTTCTCATGTGACAAAAACGCGTGTTGCGCGCAGCGATACTCGAATTATGTGACGTTTGTTGTGACAAGAAATCGGAGGGATATTGTCGGGTGTGTTACGATAATATTGGGAGAATTGGGATAACATAATCTGGACGAACAACAACTGTGTAACGAAAATATTGTAGAATTGTGATAACATAATATTAATGTAGAGGAAAACGGTAAAATTATTGCAGGTACTTTAATAAATAATAAAAGACGATCGACACCTTTTTTGTACTGGTTACGTAATATTGTGTAGATTCAAATAAATAAAATAAAATAAATAATAAATATTTATTTCACTTTGCACTGTATACATTGTTCGAAAATAAAATTAACTTCATGATACAATAGTAGACTCTATCTTTTAAACTAGGACTAGCCTGTATCTTAAAAGATAGGATTCAGCCAATATATTCAAATAGTATCAAAAATTATATTAAAGCACGTAAAGCCGTTGGTCCTGCGCCTGATCTCTTCCCGGTCGTGACAGGCTGCCGTTCCTCATCTCTCATTGGACTACTTAAGGGAAGGAGTGCACCAGTATTTGCGCACACACTTGTGCACTATAATACCTCCTGTGTACTTGGCCAGTCTCCATCGTGGTTGACTGCCGTGTACCGAAATTCGGTCAGCAAGACATTATTATTACTGAGTACATACAACAGAAAACACTATCATCAACACAGTAGCCAAGTTATTTACGAAATAAATCACAAACCGTCCCACGCCTAAACGTCATCCTACGCAATCACTCCAGTGATACACAAACGCAGGTCAAAGTTGTTAGCTGTATACGTCAGAGATCGGCACACGTCTCCCAAGGAGTTCCGCCTCTTACGTTACTCTATAGGCCTCTCAAGCCCCACCGGTCGGCCGCGTCATTTACATAGGAACCTCTCAAATCCGTATGTTTGTTCTGCCCGTTACGAACCAGGACAGAATCGGAAGTAATTAACTTTACACTTCAAGCTAAGTGTGCTCTCAACTTAATCGTGTTACGTCAAAATGTCGGGAAGTTGAAATACGGAATTCCAAAATTTTTGAAAATGGAATTCAATTTGTTTTCTTACTGATTTATATAGGAGCCGCTTCAGCAGTGGTATTAATTAATTCCTTTGTATAGTACTTCTAACCGTTATCACGCTCAAAGGATAAAAATAGGAAAAATCGATTCGACTATTTAGAGACTAGTCGCTTAATAGACTTAAAATGTACGTGGAAAGGTCAGAAGCGACTATTCCGAAGTAACCTTTTAAATTGAATCTTCTGATAAAAATTGTAGACAGTTTTTAAACTATAAATTCGCTCATTCTTTTGTAAGCATGTATGACACAAAAATGAAACAAATATTGTCAAATAATTACACACATTCATTCGACTATGACGGATCGATTCCATTCCCAGTATTAAGGCGGCACCACACAAAACCAAGCCTACACCGAACTGCCCTTTATAATTACGCGGCTAAAATAAAAACGCTTTTATAGACCAATATCTCATTGCTAAGGTGGGCATATGCGAGCAGACAAGCGACTTTACGACGGACATAAAGCGTCGCAGAAAGGCGTGTATAACCCTATAATGCGGAGGTATAAGGCGGCTGTTACTTAACACCGTAACTTCTGTTTAGAACCGCGCCTCCGCCTACATTGTCGGTAAATTCAGGGGTGTCAGTTTAGTTCTATGGACGTCTCATTCCACAGTCTCCCTGGGGCATCAGTATATTAAGCTATTGTGGTACTGCCCTACTTGGTTGATCTATGTAATTTGGGTTAAATGAACCCCGTAATGCGGTGGGGTAAAAATGTTTGTGTCTTGAATATGATATGTGGATGTTAAGTAGGGTTATTTGATATGGTTGTTTGTTGTTTAAATTTTGAGAAACTGTTTTTCTTAGTGTAAACTTTCTTAGTTTTTTTTTACAACCGGGTACAGGCAAGGCACCTATGCACCTTTTTCTTTTTCATATTAACTTTTAAAGTTTATTTTGGAAATCACTGATACCGGTGAAGGAATACATTGTGAGGAAACCCTGTTTTACAATAAATATAAGTCTGAAATCGCTGTCTTGACTCGAGCAAGTGTGGTGATCAATGCTCGTGCCTTCTCTGTCTGTGAATAGTCCTTTGCAGTGGGACGATAATAGGCTGGTATTATTATTATGAAAGAAAAACACACAAAATCGAAAATTAGATAAATACAATGTGTCATATCAGATTTCTCTGCATAAATCTCTGACAGTTTTCGATAACAAAGACATCAAGGAAAAAAATGCTATAAGTTTTGGCTCATCTCCAAAATCGTGCCATAAAAATTTTGAATGTTTACAGTAGATTCTACTTTCGATTTCTTCAGCTAAGGAATCTTGGCTCGGGCCCCCTTGCTACGTTCGTGTACAAACAAATTTGGTAGGCCAATGTCTTCTAAACTTTCACTGTTTGGCGGCCCGCCAACACCACAGCTCAACAGAATGCGGTGACTTTCGAATAAACCGAATAAAGATAATTTATTCCTATGATTTTTGGCCGCGACGCAATCGCTTTCGAATTATTCCCCTTTTCAGGTTCCGTACGCCGCATTGAATTTTAGAGGGTTATTTAGAATGTGCGGTTTTTACTTTTTTGAAATAAGATTATGTGATTTTATTTGGCAGATCGTAAATTTCTTTTATATGTTTGCTTTTTGCTTTTATTATAAACAATTTTTATATGTTTAAGCGTAAAGAAAGCTGTCAGAACATTCTCATAATTTCTCCTTATTCAGTCTCCGAAGAGTTTTTTAACCTTGAAGGTCACGCTCAACGCAGTTACAGGTTAAATTCAAGAGGCTTCATTAAACCTCTATCAAATTTTTAACTTCGTAATCCGCACACAATCTAAGTTTAAATTCAAACACATATCTACAACGTGATTCCTTAAACTCCTCGGGGTAACGGGGACCGGAGTTGAAACTAATTCAAAGACAAACTAAGAACAATCTCAGCAGTGGGTACGCTTCATCAAGCCACCACGTGGCCTCCTGCCTTTATAAATTTCACGTATACCCACTATGTATCTTTATCTGCCACTTGAAACTGTTTTATGGTGTCTAAAGTTACCCAGTTTAGCTTTGCGGATTTGGGCCTACATACGGTTGTGGGGGGCGATTAACTGAAACTGTTTGTCTGTAGAGCTTTCCGGCCTAAGGCAAAGGCGGGAGAGTATTATGTTATATTTTTTTTCTTTATTTCCACGGTGTTTTGGTGTTTGTGAAGGACCAACAATAAAAGACCATGGCCTGAGTATAGGTGGATCCACGATTATTTGTTTTGTTTATTTTGTTACGTGTTTATTTCTGTTCGCTTACTAATCGTAGTCGCAACTTTTACTAACATATTTTTGAGTCATGTAAAACTTGAATAAAGAAAATTCTATTCTATTCTTTAGGGACACAGTCAGAATTAAAAACTCTCCCGAATAGTACGAATAAACAAACTTTTTTGGACGATCATAAAAGCCATTATTTATTTGATGGATAATATTATATAGAAACTTTCAATGGCATTTATGAAGATTACATAAAAAAATACACGTTGAATTTAAACTTTTATTTTTGGATTAAATAAAAATAAAATTCTTTTCTAAATTTAGACACGAAGCTACCAATCCTTCCATCCCGTATGTCTCACAAACTTACAGGCATTATTAGGTACGTGATGCCAGCGCAGTACAAGCTTCACACCGACGTGTGCGCTGTTATCGCGAGCTATTTACCTCTAACGTGATATTAAGGATTACATTATAATCAGATATGCTCGCTTAACGCGCCACCCGTGTTTAGCCGGCTCTCTTACGAGTTCAGGAGCTGTTTTGATAACTTGTAATTAGGGAATGTGATGTATGGTGTTTGTTATGGATAATGGGCTTAGTTAAGTAGGTATTTTGTTGAATTTCATGAGTCCAAAGTGTCGTGTAAAAATATAATATTTGATAGAACAAAATGTAGCAGTAGTTAAACTTATGAAAAGGTTTTTTCTTTCAAAAATTTTAATTGAAACTTAAAAAAGTAGAAATAGATTTAAATATCTATTGTAGCTGGTGCAGACAAGACTTTATAATAATAATACCACTTTATTTATTGTGCAGGGCATAGGCTCTCTTCTCACACGGAGAAGGCACGAGCACTGATCATCACACTTGCTTAAGGCTGTTTTTAAACTTATATTATTTCACCAATGTCAATGATGTCCAAGATACACATTGATACTTGCACGTATTCAATTGCAAACCTAGTGCATTATCCTTAAATATATATATATTAAAAAAATAACACACTTTACACTAAGAAACACAGTTTCTCATAATTTAAACAACAAACACCCAAATCAAACAATGAAACTTCAATAACATTTACATAGTCATATTCAATGGACCATCACTTTAACCCCGCCGCATTACGGGGTTAATTTAACCCAAAGTACATAGATCAACCGAACCTACACGTTCGTGTAGTGCTTTAAACTGGACCATCACAACGTTCAGACAAAGATTTAAAAAAATATTAAACAAAGCATGTACTTAAATAACAACGTGCAAATAAAATGTCGTTTGAATGCGACTGTGATCGTAATTTTTTATGACAAACAAGTAATATCATCTCACTTGTCGTATTACAAGAACGTCGTAACCGCTGTCTTCGGTTCATTGTGACTTTCTTTGTGTTAAAAGTGCTTAATATAGGACAATATTCCATTCCACATGAATAGAATGAGATGTCGTTATTTTTTCATGAGTCATAATTGAAGTTGTAACTGGTTATCTCTCTGAAGAGAATAATAAGTACTGGATACATAAAGGGGTATTAAATTGTTAAATTATACGTTACTAGCTATGTACCGCGGTTACAATCGAGACAATTTACCTTCGTCATTCTATCATCGAGAACTTTCTCAAATATCACCTATGTACGTATATATATATTACCGGCTTATTATAAATAAGATAACTACACGATAAAACGCACGCGTTCACGTTCTGTTTATTATCTCACCTGGCGTATTTCTGCGTGGTCTTTCGGTACGCGGTACGCAACCCAGAGACAATACGCACGGAATAATGGGTTACGCGTTTGCGTATGACACTGCTCTCGTAAGCATTTGTTTGTTTTCGACGGAGCGTTTCAGTGAATTAGGGCGAGACTGCGAGTTATGTGATAGTTTTCTTGTGACGTATACATATGTGGGACGGAGAATTATTACGTTAGTAGGTAAACGTGTATTCTTTTTGAAGAAAGCTTCTTCTTTGTAATCGATATATTTATGTTAAACAGTATTGCTATTATTTTAAGAGATTAATAACTCACCTTAACCTTACTTCACTAATATTCATCCAGAAAGACTTGCAAGAGAGAGATCTAGGTAATATCTACATTACGTCGCGGGACAAAGTCAAAACCGAAGTCGAAACGCTTTTATTCATAAAGCAACACAATGAATGACAGAATTACTTCCCGAAGGCGACAGACGAGCTTCAACCGACAGTAAACTTAAAAATATAAATGTTGTGTTTACTTACAAGTGAACGCGACTCGCGTCGTTTACGACATCGCCCTCATTCCGGGCACTGCGCGAAATTACCGAGCACCATTGTTCGGAGCCGTATAAAGACATAAAACGCAAAAATAACTCGACACCGATAGAGATATTGGTCCTCCGGTACGTAAAATTTTGTTTACAAACCTGTCTGTAATCACTTTGGCTGGTAAATATGGATGTAAAGGTTTGCGGCTGGTCATTAAAATTTTATAGACATGCTTCGTGTGAAAAGGAATTTAATAGATTGTAAATTATAATAATGTGTGCGCTACAGAGCTTTTGCTTGTAACTGTGACAACTTTTATGCGATAACTTGTGTAGGGACTCATAGGTAGGTAGTTATTATTTGGCATTCGGTATTTTTTAATTCTAAGAAAAAATCAGTCTAGTCTATATTCGAAACAAAAAAAAAGGTTCTAGGTATATCGTAACATTTATTATTAGAAAAGTCAAAGTATATTATCTATCCTTGCTCATTAGGAACTAAAATGGCTGACCCGACGCGGGCCGCACTGTTTTCGATCAAATTATACAGCGTACATGATGAATGTATGAGGAAATTACATGAGAGATGGCATCGCTCATTATAAGGGCGCTTGTTCACAACACGACTGACGAAGCGACGCGCGAGACTCAGACGTTCGAATTTTACGAGCGTTTTGTACGTTAGGTGTCGCTTGATGACTATTACATGGTATTGTAATTTTTTATGCTTATGAGACTCTGTAGCGTAATTCTGTAATTTTTTATACTTAGTCGTAATAAGTCTGGGCCGTGCTTGGCGAATATAATTTAATATAAATGATTATTGTTTGGAGAATCGTTAAACACTTTTACGAGGCTGTCAAAATGCAGAAAAAGACCTGTTCCTTGTTTTTGAATGGAGTAATTACAGCATTTCTTTTAGACATTAAAAAAAACTTTTCATCCATTATTTTACAAGCAAATAACAAACCTGAGATAGAGAAGCCTTCATTCCATTTACACAAAACTTAAAAGGAAGCACTGGACAACGTCTGTGAAAAAACTGCACTATCCTGAATAAGGTTCAAAATCCCGCTCGCTTGTTGAGCAAGCGCTCCAAGAGCGAAAGGAACGTACGAAATTCGTTTTCGACAGAATGTTAAGTGAGTTAAATCTCCAAATAAAAGGTGGGTTGCCTACTCAGCTAGCTTCAGTTGCTGACTCCGACTTGCTATGGTAATGAAGTTGTGACTCGGTCCCTTGTCGCGCCCCCGCGGGGTCCTCACTTCACCTCCTTTGTCGCCCTAGTGGTACAAAACAGTCGTTATCTCGGGCGATGATCTAAATGTAAGGGTTCAGTGTTGGCCGTGATTGCGGACGCCTCAGGACATACGATTGTTTCAGATAACAAGGCAAAGTTGTAAAGTGGGTTATTGGAAGCACTGAGTGATGTTTAGAAAAATGTTTGTGGTAAACGTGTGAGGGTGTGTTGTTACGACTTGTTTTAGAATTTTTCGGGTGACGAATATTTTGTGGTTGTCTTTTTAGGGACATAACATACATAACATCACGCCTGTAATCCCCGAAGGTTTAGGCAGAGGTGTACCCATTAGTACACTCACATTTCGCCAGTTATGTTTTTAGTCCCATGTAATAGGGGGCGAGCCTATTGCCATCAACCGGGCACAAATCCAGACTCCGAGGCTGCTACTGAGAAATTCCTGATGGAAAAACCCAATAACACTTTGCCCGACCTGGGAATCGAACCCAAGACCTCATGCACAGCAGTCGCGCTTACGACCACTAGACCAACGAGGCAATCAGTTTTTTAGGGACAATTTATTTTTTGGTGAGACTGCTGGTAACAAGATACAGCAGATTTTTCATTAAACATGCTAAGAAGACAGCAGACAAAAAAGTTTGACGAAAATAGAAAAAAAAATAGATGGTTTTATTTTCGTCCAATCTCACGCCTACACTTTAACGAAATTCTAAACTTTGCTAAAATTATTCTAAGTGATAAAAACGCAAAATGACGTAGCACGTAGGCAAGATACTTTCCTAAGTTCATAAAAGTTTTAACAAGCCTTTCAACTTTGCCTGACCTTACCTCAAAACTAACCCCGACATTGTTTTCAAAAACTTTCTCTTACCTAAAACCTAAATGATTTTTAAAACATATTTTTATATACGTAGTTATCATTAGGTTTTATAGGGAGGTTCTTAATGAAAAGTGTTCATATTTTGCGAAGTTAGGGAACTTCATAAATACTGTTTAACTGTTCTGTTCCGAACGGGCCGAGTTGGTGGAGATGCTATCTTTATCGAAGATACGATATTCAGATAGTGTTACAGCCCTTTATAATTATTGGAATGGTCGGTGATCATTTTTTGTTGCTCGCTTCCTTTGGAAGTTGGAGAAGAAAAGGAATTGAATTTTGGAATTAAAGGAAAGCAGTTATTTTTTTTTCTTTCTTTGTGGATGTGAGCATGTTTTATATTGTCATGTTAATGTTGATATGACTGTCTCATTGGTCGCAAAGAGTGACTGCTGAGCATGAGGTCTTGGGTTCGATTCCCAGGTTGCGTTTATAACAGTAGTACATAACATCACATAACATCACGCCTGTAATCCCCGAAGGGTTAGGCAGAGGTGTACCCATTAGTATACCCACATTTCGCCAGTTATGTTTTTAAGTCCCATGTAATAGGGGGCGAGCTTATTGCCATCAACAGGGCACAAATCCAGACTCCGACGCTGCTACTGAGAAATTCCTGACGGAAAAACCCAATAACACTTTGCCCGACTTGGGAATCGAACCCAAGACCTCGTGCTCAGCAGTCGCGCTTTGCGACCACTAGACCAACGAGGCAGTCAACAACAGAGCAGAGGTGGCATTAACAGTAGTAGGATTACGCATTAACCAAAATAGATTGGTAGTCTATCTTACTCCTGTTTCAGGTAACCTTTGCGTTATCACATTGATATTCAAATTGTAGAAGTGATATCAAGTGGTGATAAAAATGTCACGTGGAGTGACCACCGCTGACTTGTTTGTGGGAGGTTCCGTCGCGATAGTGCTGATAAGACACATTTACATAAATGCCTTAGTAAGTATCAAATTAATGGGTGTTGGAAACGTGACAGTGCGATGCTTGTTTGTTTTTCAGAATAAGAATAAGAATTTTCTTTTTATAGATATACACGTACATATTGTATGTACTTCATTAGGCTAATACAATAGATTGCGCGTCATTTATTTAATTAAAATACATTAATTTACAAGACGGAGATCTTCCTAACTAGGTGGATACCTATATTTACCTGTTATACGTATAAAACAAAGTACGATGGTCTAAATTAAAATTGCACGCTCTTCCATCAAATTTTTATCCAATCAATTGAAATGTATACAAAACAAGCAATTGAGAGCCTTATATTAATAAGTTAGAAAAACTTGTCTGCATTTTATATTTACAAAAAAGCAATTATCGTTAATTTTTCAAAAAGACGTAACATAACATCACGCCTGTAATCCCCGAAGGGTCAGGCAGAGGTGTATCCATTAGTACACCCACATTTCGCCAGTTATGTTTTTAGTCCCATGTAATAGGGGGCGAGCCTATTGCCATCAACCAGGCACAAATCCAGACTCCGAGGCTGCTACTGAGAGATTCCTGGTGGAAAAACCCAATAACACTTTGCTCGACCTGGGAATCGAACCCAAGACCTCATGCTCAGCAGTCGCGCTTTGCGACCACTAGACCAACGAGGCAGTCAAAAAGACTTGACGAATAATGCAACTATGAAGTAGAAAAATCAGAAAAGCTCGTTGCATTTTTCCTGACAAAAACTACGGTCACAATCCATCGAGGACCAACCTCTAACATGTCAAAGGGAACATGTCAAAAAGATATATACATACGTATGTACAAAAGTAAAAGAAAAAAATGTCGACAACTTGATGTTTTTATGATACGCGCCAGAGAGACATTCGCGTAGCATACATTCCTGTAACCAAATTTCTATCGAAGCGTGATTGCGAGCCGAGCCGCTGGCGAAACAAATGAATAAACAAAAAAAAAACCAGATGAAATATTATGTTCTGGAGTGTAGACAAATTACTGTTCCCCGCACTCTGGCGCTTCCCGTCAAATATAAAACGGATTCTTTATTTGCCTCCCAGTCTCCAGTTTATACGTTTTCGGTTAAACTTTGTGCGGTGGTTAAATAAACCTTTATTATTTTGTTTGAAGCTCATTTTCCTAACCGGAGGGGGACGGGGCTTGCTGTACGTAGATGTTGTTGCTTGAGTGTCTCTTACAGCTTTTGTTTTATCGATTTAGGAATCTGTTTGTCTATAACATGCATTGGGGAAGTCTGTCGTATACTACCTTTTATAAGAGTCAACTAGATTCAATTATCTTGTAGTTGAAGTGACTTTTAATGGACTTGTTTTATAAGCTATGACTTTGAGTTCCTATCCAGTGGTAAATTGATAAACATTTGAGTTTCTGCTATACCCATTTACTTTCTAAATATATCTAACTTTATAATATACACAGACATAATTAAAATTGTTTTGTTAGTTCTGCGTGAATTGGCTGCCTGAGGATATGTTACGTCTAATTTTCATTTATCAAACCTAGACTTAGTTTGTTTTGAGTCTAGATTTTCAACATATATGAATTTTGACGTAACACGAGTAAATTAGATATGAGAACATTGATGTTGACGTAAATTAGGTTTAATTATTAAAATTAAATTAAGTTTACTTATCCTATTTATTAATATTTTATGTAATCTTACTACTATAATAAATGCTAAAGTTTGGATATTTGTTAAGTATTTGTTACTCAATACTGCTAGAATGACTGAAGGGATTTGAATAACATTTAGTACAGAGATAGATTATAGTAAAGAATAGCACATAGTATACTTTTTATCCTGCGAAAAATATACGGTTTCCGGTTTTCTTCTTTATAAGCAGTAAGGTTTTAACGACCCCACACACCCTAGTGTCAGAATTTCTAAACCGCCTCAAGGGCCTCTGACATGGTTTGAGTGGAACAGTAAGTCCAGGTTTGACTTACTGTGTGACTGTTTGTGAAGTGCGTTCATAAACATTTATACTGAATATACTAATAACTTGACCAAGAATAGCTACTGCAGGCCACCAAAAAAATTCTCCTGTGCGGGAATCGAACCTGCGACACGCAGCTTAGCAGCCAATCGCTCAGCCGCTGTACACATCGTATTCATTATTATTTTCTACCTACCTTTATCATGTATTCAACCTATAAAAGATAGCTTAAGATTACAGCAAACTTGGCTACAGCACTATCAAAACCATAAAGCCCGCATGTGGCGTCTTCCCGCCAACTTAACACCCAGGCCATAGAAATAAACGTCTTAATATGACACGTCGGAACCCATAATTAGGACCAAACACAGCAGGGTACCCGAATTAGAACTTTAATAACAGGCACATACGACCTAAAATAGAAGTTAATGTAGCGATAAAAAGTTTCATATGGTGGATATAACGTTGGTGGAATGTAATCTGGCCGAAGAGCCGTAAAGGAGCCGGTCACCAACATGGAGGATTATGGGAGCAATTTGGTTGCACGATTGTCCTGGAATGTGGGATGTGCAGCGGCTTGTTGCTGTACTACATACCATTGTAAATCGGAGATTATTTTTAAGGGTGGGGAAGAAGGACCAATTTGTAGTTACTTTTTAAGTGTAAAGAGCACGATAATGGCTTTTGCGTATTATTTCTTGTGAGAAAAAAGGAATGACTACATTAAATATATATTTTTGGATCACGTAAAAATATGAGTAGGTACCTATTTGAATAAATGACATCCTAATACTATTATAAACGTGACAGTTTGGAAGAATGGAACAACGCATAGGATAATTTTCATCCCGTTTTTGTGTTCTCATGGGATTTAGGGCTTTCGCTTAGTTCTAAAATATAAATGCTACAAAACATACTGTTTTCATTAACGTAAAACATCGGTTAATTATAGTAATTATTAATCTATGCGGGACATTAAAACAAAAATAGATTACGAAACATCCACTTGGTCCTTCAAATATATCGAAGTAATGTGGTCCTTTGAGCCGCGAAGTAAAATGGTCCTTGTCTTGCAAGCCATACCCATTACTAAATTAAAATGTCTTTTTTCACGATACTTTAGTAGCTAGTAAGGACATTCTTAGTAAGCTCGGGTCAAGCGACTGCTGTTTACGCGTTAATCGAGGCAGACGGTCATCGTTCGCAGTAGGACGTCACAGTGTATCCATTTGTGTCAGAACACATCAGAAACATACGTGGTCGAGATTCTAATAAAGGCTCGAGTCGCTGTGATTACTTTGAAGTGTGTGATTTTGACTCTAGTGGAGTCATTCGGTTTTATTCGAGAATGCTAGAATTGTTGAAATAAATATCTTTTATTATTAAGAGAGTGCATCTAAGTGTAGGAATACAGTGCCAATTTCTATGAACTTTATTTTTAAAAGAAGCGTGCAGGTGAATATGAAGAAAATTGTTTAAAAGTCCAATAAATTGAATCAACCTTGTGTTATGCGCAATTTCACTTATTGTTTAAGTTCTTTCTAAAGAAGAAAAAAAAAATTAAAAAAAAAACCGAGTTATTTATGTAACAAATTCAGTTAGTTAGAATCAAACTTTATAGCATAATATATGAATTGTAAAATTGGTTAAATTCCAAAGAGGTAATAAAAAACTTTTCTTTCAAACAATTTAGATACATTGAAAGTTGAAAAAAGAAACGCATTCGACAAAGAGGTTCAGAACAAAAAAGTTTTTAAATATTATTAAAATAGAAAATAGAATTTTTCAGTTGTTTTGTCTGAATTTTATGTAGCCAGTAACTTTATGTTGATCTTTTAAACGTGCAGCAGTTTTAAGCTATGAGCTAAAAAATGAGCTTAATTTTGTGAAAATCCAGTTTCATGAATTTTCAGTTTCTGTCTTATCTCGCTTTAGTGCTGAAATTACTAACTGTAGCTATTGTAGCGAGATTTAAGGTAGCTGTTTCGTAATAATATTGAGCTACTAAAACATTGAATGAAGAAAATAAAATGAACCATTCGTTACATCTTTTTGCCCATTAGTTTGCAAAGGCACACTTGTGCCATAAACTTGACTTAGTGTTAGTTGCTAACACGAGGCTAAAATTACAAAATGTTTTATAGAAATAATGCTAATAAAAGAGGTGAAGTTATTATGGTAGTACTGGTAATGGAGATGTATGAACGTAGATGAGGCGAAAGGAGTATGTAAGGATCGTAGCAGGTGGCGTTCTGTAGTTTCTGCCTACCGCCATGGGATTAAGGCGTCAGTTTATGTATGCATGTATGTATGTGGAAGTACTGGTCCAATTTCAAAAATTCTTTCACTGATAGAAAGGTACGCTATTGCCGAGTTTTAAAGAATTTGATTATTCTTGATTTTTACGGAGACGAAGTTGAGGGCAGAAACTAGTAACACATAAATGATGGCCTCACTTTAGTAACTATCACTAACTTAATTAAGCAAGCCTTACAACACCAACAACAATAATTCCTAGCAACAATTTTTAACAATTCCTTTATTTTCTTATATTTTTTTTGGAAAAGAACCGCCTATAAGACAATAGGCGGCTCGTTCAACAAAAATAAAATAACTACCAGTCTATTATTGTTTCACTGTAAAGCAGGATGATCTATAATAGTGTACCTACAGACATTAAGCTTATCCACTCATCAAATTCCACTATAATGAAATTTGTTTGAAAGCTGTGAATAATCTGAAACTAATTGGCATAACTAGTTTGCATAGCATTTATAAAATATTTAATGTAGTTTAACATCAATTTTACGTTTCGTTGCACACCGATCTTCTCGTGTTTACAGGTCTGGTGTTTTTGAACGTTCATATTTGTTTACGTTTTAAATTATTCATAATGTTGTTTACATTATAAAATGTAAATAACACTTCCCAATTATGATCATGGAATATTTGTATTTAATTTATGCTGAAATTTTTAGTTAGTACTGATGTATTCATGTTAGTGAATAGCGAAGTTGGTAATTTAAACATTGTATTAATTTTGTGAGTGCCCTCTGTCCTGCAGTAGAATAGGGCTACATAGTCAATTCATTAATAAATTATTTTATCAATACTTATCATGGGCATGGATGAATTTAAATTCCATTTAATACTAATTTCTGGCCGCGACTTTGTTTGCGTAGAAGTCGTGTATACTATAAAAATGACATAAGGTAACAGTGTAGTTGGTACCAGTGAAAGAATTTTAGTAATCAGATCGGTACTTCCAGAGATACCCTGTAACAAACAAAAAAACAGACAAACTCAATCTCTTCATAAAATTGGTATACAAAAATTCGCAAGTCTCAAAATAATTTTGTTAATGTATCTTTAAATTAATCTTTTTGAAAATTATGGTCAATAATGTTTTTTTTTTTTCTCAGTTTATCTGTATTTCTTTTTATATTGGTACCTAAACAAAATAAAAATTATGATTGACAATTCTTTGTTTCATATTCTTTCAACTAATACCTAATAGTTACCTTGATATGATGGTTTAAACCTTAATTAAAGTTGTTTAAAGGCATTATTGCAACAAAAGATGCCATATAAAAAAAAAACCCAATAAAACAAGTAATTCAAGATACCCAACAACATCACATAATGAGGTCTAACCCCAGTGAAGCGACTTGTCCGTGACTCCGGAAACTTAGTTCAATGGACCGACACATACAGGTCCATTGCAAGTCCGGGTCCGAAAGTACAGTCGACAAAAATATTAGGTATACAAGAAAAATATTCATCTATTTATCTTGATAAGTAATTTTTTTTTCATAAACAAATTATTGTGTGATAGATTAAGAAATGCTGATAGACAGCAGCATCGCTGCGGTGGATGGCGATATCTTCTTGGAGATGAAGAGATATAGTATTGACTTATGAAACTTTTTGATAATTACCGTCAGATTAAACTTGATTAGCAAATGCAACATTTGGTAAGTAAATACGCAATTTTTTTTTAAATTCCTAAAATTTTTTTTTTTCGTGTGTTCATTTACTTGTATCTGTATTTTTTTTCAAAGAAACCCGATCAGTATCATTGTATACAAAAATGGTGCACATTTTGAATACAAAGTTTAAGGTGGAACCTTTCATGGCAGTAAATATGTAAAAAAAAAACAGAATACCTTTTTTAAATTGAACCCAAACAGTATTAAACATCAAAATTGATGCACATTGAGAAACACAGTTGCAAGTTACCTGAATACCTATCTCTTAGTTGGACAGTACAGTCCATGCATTGCATGTACAAGTCCAGGCACACCGATGCGCTTTGAGGACACAATCACCATTAAGTTAAAGGCTAATTAAACCCCTGAGCAACTTACTTGTCTCCCGCGGTAGCGCTAACTTTGTGAGGCGCGTTGCAAGACATGGGCGGTAGAGGGTTAAAGATTACAGGAGTTACGAATTGAAAGAAAACTGCGATTTTTTCAGAATTTACGGTTTCTATAAAAATGTTCCTGTGAATTAAGTTATAGTTAGCTTGAGGTGAGCTATTATTCCTCCATGAATGTTAAAAACACAAACAAAGAACCCCAACGTTACTTCAACTTCATTTAAATTTACCGAAAGTGATTTTTACAGAATAGCCTTAAGTAATAAATCAAGTAACCAACAAAAAAGTAAAACTGTCATTTTTTTTTAATAAACCAATAAAAAAAAATGCATTCACATAACTATGTTTCTGAACGTAATAAAATGCTTATACGATATAATGAAAAACTAAATGCAAAAATGTAATTTTACTGCTAAATATAACATATCGATTTTGGTGATTTAAATACTTAAATAATTATAATTTTCCTATGAAAACTACCAGCACTTTTCAACCGCTTGTCACTTATAATTTGCACCAAACCAATACGGCTTCAATGTTCTTGCAGGCAAATTGTTTCCGTTCGCGTCAATTTACTGAATGTCTGACGTCAGAATCATTCGTGTTGGGACTTGTTGCTATTACATTTTTAATGATTACTTCACTAATTAACCTGTGTAGACAACGATCAACTGTTGATAGGTATAAATGATAAACTTACCCGGTTTTTTAAATGTGTTGTCGTGTAATGATTTGGCTGCATTGTTGTTGTACGTACCTGTAAAAAGTAAAGATAATGTTCAATAAATTGTTGTTGATTTACAAATAAAATAATGGCTCGCCTCCGTTTACAAGGGACTTAAAAACATTACTAGCGAAATGTGGGTGTATTAATGGGTACACCTCCGTCTAACCCTTCGGGGATTACAGGTGTGATGCTATAAGTAATGTAATGTACAAATACAAAACAAATTATTCAGTACCTACCTATAAAACTTTCTACTCAAACCTCAAATGATCAATTACTTTACTAATTAATTAAAGTTTCATGACACTACAAGAACTTCTAGTGACAAGACAAACTTGAGTTTCGTACCTCGAGTTCAAAATAACCGGTGTACAAAGATATTTAATGAAGACAAAAGTTACATGTTTTTTCCATTATGTCAATTTTTTTTTTGGTTTTGCCTATGCCTTTGTTTGTATCCAAAAGGTATAGAGGTGTCGAATGTCAAAGTTCATTTGTTTTTATTTTTTGTAATAGTTTTTTCCACGACCCTTGTATCGATGCAAGCACTCGTAAGCATAATGTTTTGCGTACGTTACATACATTGCGCGCTATCAAAAACAGTGATTTTTCACAGTAAAAATAAAAGTCTTTTCTCAGCAATAATTTTTGCTTACACTAGACTACTACCTAACTAGTTTGACGGACAGTATGAGTAGTTAACGGCTTTTTATACCCCGTATACTATATGCTTTAAAAACCAATAAATTCGGTCAAAATACAGAAAATAAATTGTTAATGTATAAAGGGACGTTTAAACAGGTTTATCCCCAAATCCCGCGCAGTTAGTAAAAGTCTTTTGATTTACTTTGCGACCCAATCATCCCCATATGACGGCAAGGAATGACTTTCATAAGTCGAGTAAGCATCTAACGGGGGCGAGTTTTACATACAGAGGAAATCTTTTAGGATGAAAGGCAGTATAAAGCGAAGCCTCTTATTATGAGCTATGGTACATCTTGCTATCTTATTTCAATTTGTACGCTCCATTGATTGCAGATGCCTCGAGCGGTCTTCGTTTGCAGCTACTGCGAGCGAAAGGAACGCAGCTATAGAGGAATGTATACATAAGAAAAGGATAGTACATATTTTTCTACGGGTAGACGAAAAATATCGAAAAAAGTTATCGCATCAAAGTCTCGGCGCTCGTAAAGGTCTCATTAAAAGTGTACTGTGAAAGAATTCTGTCCAATTTATATGACAGTCGGCGGTAGATTGGTCGGAAAGTAAATAATGTCATTTTTTTTTTACTTCTATTGTTTTAAATGCTGTTTAAGCGGATTTGGTTATTTGGGTCCCCTAATGAAAGTAATTTTGTTAGAAAGTTTGTCTAACACCGTTATAGAGGGGTTGAATCGAGTGACGGTACGATTATTTGTGTTAGTTAACGGCTGAGTGGCGCGACGATGATGTGTATTTACTGAATTATAAAAGTGGAAGGAATTATGTCGACAAGTCACAAATAAACAGAATTAAATTTTCAGAAGGTTTAAAGAGTGTCGTGACCTTGAAATAAATGCTTTGACTTTGACTTTGAATTCGACAAAATAAAACTGGTCATTCATAATTTTTTTTGATAATTTCATCTGAGAATCGACTGCTAGACCAAGGAGGCAGTCGACTTTTGGTCCTTTTACATCAATATCCCATCACAATTTTTCCGAATAGAAAACAGATTTGACGTATCAAACATTCCCAAAAACGTTTACGGATAAATATATTTGTCCAACACATCTCGAGTACACGTGAAAATATTGACAAAAAATTCATTTCCTAAGGAACGAGTGCGCGCCGCGAACGAAACTTTTCTCCATCGTCTGTCAATACCGCACATCCAGGATTTACTTTTAAAACATGTCATTATATTTTTTATATAACGTCGTGTGGGCAAAAATGTACTTATTTCGCGCTCCGTTGGACTGAAAATGTGACATCAGCGAGTGTGAAGGAGTGTCTCGCAGTAGAACCAAAATTTACGAGGTGACTGTAGCCTCCATATCACGACCACTTCGGTTTACGGTCACTGATTTTTATTCGGCGCGGAATAAAACAACGCGGTGATGCAATGCGTGGGTATTGGAAGCGTGACAGAGCGGGCGTCGAGCGTACCGCTGAGCGACGGTCAAAGAGCAAAAGGTATTGTACGCACAGATAAAAGAGTTTTTCCGTTTCAGAGTTAGAGGGCAATATAGCATTTCTATGTTGTGTCCCATTGAAAGAAATGTAGGTCGCAGCGTGCAAGTTATTGGATTGAGGGGGGCTTACTCTATACACGTTCTGCAGTGGACTTCTAACGATTTGTGCACTGATCCGCATTAGTGATACGAAGGAGTAAGTGGCGGATTTGAAACAAGAATGTTGTCGACACGAGTTTATAGGATTTGGATTTAATAGAGGATATTGTATGTCAGTAACACAGGACAAGATCAATTTGCAATGCCTTTATTGGAATATTAGAGAACAGGGCCGTTGGTTCTGCGTCTGATTTGTCCCCCGTCGTGTCTGATTGCAATTGTGTCTATAATGTCTCCTGCATACTAGGTTAGTCTCCATTAAGTTGGCCTTTGTAACTGACATTCAGTCGGGAGAATATTACAAGTCAATATGGAACAAAATTTTCCATGAACAGACGTTAGATTGTATGTAACTTTAAGCGAATTTTACTCACATTTTGTACCAAAGAATAGGCAGAGAAAGCAAGTTCTTAATTTCAATAATACTAGCCTAATATGTTTCCATTGCAAGACGAAGGCAGGAGGCCTTTGTCATGCACTCATACAATTAAGGATAGAAAAGGCGATATCAGACTTATATTAATCATTACTTCAGGTTTCCTTACAATGTTATTCTTCACTGATGTCAGTGACAAACATAGAAAGAAACTTAGAATTTATAAGTTTTCTTATAAAATCTGGAGATCAAAGTCATCGTATTACTGATGTCCCTATTCTATACAATACAATACCGCTTGCGTGTGCTAAGTGTGAATGTCGCGCGAGCTCGACGCGGCGTGCGACGCGACCGTTGCGTGCGAACACAAATAGTTAGAATTCATTGCGCGCCCCGCGAATACTGTCGCACAGTTTATTGCTGTCTACCCGCTTGTGTTTTTAAACGACACTTTGATGTTTGCAAATTGAACATGATACTTTATGTTTGGCAGTGTAATATACTGGGGTTAGTTGAGCAGTCTTTTTGAAACGGTTGCACTGCAATATACGTGGTTGAACGCGTTTGATGGGAAACGCGGAGTTACTTACGCTCTCTGACTACGAGTTTTTAGTGTGATATTTTTCATAAAAATGGTGTTTGTACGAATAGTGCAGATTTTAATTATTATCTTAATTGTAGTTACTACGTTTCAATGACATTCTTACTCCTTAGTACGGCAGGAATACATCATTAGCAGGTGTACAATTACATGTTCTTTCCTACATGGCGATCTGTTTTTTATCTGTTTATATTTTTTATTAATATGTATTTGAATTCTCAACAGTGATTTTTTCATTTCCAAAAATAAAAGTAGTTTTTTAGTAATATTTTTCTTAAACTTATTTAATTTAATGGGCTGTATGCGTTGTCAACGGCTATATGTTACATATGTGGAATTAAAATAGAAAAACATAATGTTTACAAACAGAATTTGCTTTCAGTGTAAATAAATAATAATCAACTAAATATCTGGCACAGTCACTATATTTTGTTGACATTTTCACTTCAAATTACAGCAATAGGAATACACCAATCACCAACACTTTAAAAAAAAAAGAAACAGCCCTTCGAACCTCAAAACCAAAAAAAAAAACATTAAGTTCAACCTCTCATTATACTCAACCTCATTAGTTGTTGTTAATTCAAAATATGGCGCGAATTCAACTGCGCGCGGCTCCGGTATCAAAGGACGCTAATGACTCGTCACCGCAGCGTAACACAACACTGAACCTTGGCCTACTGGTGAGCCAGCGGTACAATTTGTTACCGTTTATAAAGGTTTATGAGATGTGATCAAGAGAGCAATTCTGATAACTTTTGGAAACAATCGCAATTTAATCTCAGTCTGTCTGACAAAAATGCCACTAACGTAATTATGCAATTGTTTTGAGTTTTTTTCTAAATTTCTTATTCAGTTGTTTTACTCTCGTATAATAACTTGCACCTTTTATGTTATCTCTTCATCAGCTTTAATTGACTAGTAGAGCATACCTATAGCATTTAGTCGGCCTTTTTACATTTTTGTTGCATAGAGTTTAAATCAATAAATAAATAGCTGTTGTCTTTTTGTCCAATTGTCAGAGAAGCTTGAACCCTTTTTTTTTTTGAGGTGGTAAAAATCATCAAATGACTCCTTCCGCCCTGGGTGGGGCGGAAGGGACTGTCAGACTTTTACTGACTAAAAAACCACCCTGTTCCTTCTGTTGCCCTTTACGTTCCGGGGCCACGGTATCCTGTTAAGACGTCCCGCAACCCCGGCAGGCGTTGGCCCCGTTGGGGGCCCCGTCCCTGTGCTGACAGCTCTTTGAGGCGCGCGCGAACAGAACGCGCCGTCGACCCGGGCCTGGTCCTTGATCGGACGGCGAGCTACCCATTACTCGCCGTCCGCAAGCCCGCGCCTACGGTGGCCGGATGTCGCCTCGCGACGTCCGACGCCCTGGGCGTCTCCCGCGGCGGCTGGGGCGTGAGGTGGTTCTCTCCCTCACGCGGCCCGCCTCCTCCTTCGCTAGCATTACAGCTTCGCAGAAGGAGGTGACTGCATCCCATTCCCTCTCGCCCCGGAGCATGGCCTGAACCAGGTCCGGACGCGAGAGGTCGCCGCCGCCTATCGCCTCCGTGAGGACACGGCGGTGCTCTGCCCAAGCGGGGCAGTCCTGCACCGTATGCTCCACCGTGTCCTCCGGGCGATCCACACAGTGGTGACACCCGGGCGTTTCCTCCCGCCCTATCCGACACAGGAACCTCCCGAAACAACCGTGTCCGGTGAGGACCTGCGTCAGGCGGTAGGTGAGGACGCCGTAGCGCCTCTCCAGCCACTCCTCAAAGAGGGGTCTTATAGCCGCGATTGCGGCGTGCCCGAACTTGGGTTGCGACAGTCGCATCTCCCATTCCGCCATGAGATCGCACCGGAGCTCACTCCGTAGTGCCGCGATTTGCCGCGGCAGCGGGGTTTCGCCCCGGCGCTGCGCGTCCACACGCCACTCGTAGACGCGCTGGAGGACTGTTGCCTCCAGATCCCACGGCGGCAATCCGGCAAGGAGGCTTGCTGCTTCGCCGGAGACCGTGCGATATCCCCGGATCATCCGGATGGCCATGACCCTCTGGCATGCCACCAACTTGGCTGGTGGCCGCCGCCTGATGGTAGGGGCCCACACAGGGGCCCCGTAGAGGGCCATGGACCGCACGACTCCGGCGTAAAGCCTCCGGCAGGAGGCGCCTGGTCCCCCGAGGTTGGGCAGGAGCCGCCAAAAAGCAGCCCCAGCCCTGTCCAATCGCGGAGCCAGACGTCGGAAATGCTCCTTGAAGCTCCACCGGCTGTCGAGGACGAGACCCAGATACTTCATCGTCGCCTCGACGCCGATGTGAACCCCTCCCACCGTTATTTGGGAACCCGACGGTGGCGCGTTCCGAAGACCATGGAAGCACATGGCCTCGGATTTGTGCAATGCCACCTCGAGTCCCAATTGCCGGATCCTTTCGACGACTGTCGCAACCCCTCGCGTCGCTAGGTCGGCCGCCGCCTGGTGCGACTCTCCCTGTGCCAGGACGAGCGTGTCGTCAGCGTAGCAGACCACGCTGACGCCGTCAGGGAGGTCGGCGCGCAGCACCCAGTCGTATCCGATGTCCCACAGAAGCGGTCCCAGGACCGATCCCTGTGGGACACCGCACGACATCTCTCGCCGGTTCCACTCTCCCCGTTGGCCGGGGTAGATGACGGCCCTATCCGTCAGGTAGTCCTCGACAACTCGACGAAGGTAGGTCGGCATCCGGTGATACCGGAGTGCCTCCCTGATGCAACTCCAGGGCAGGGTGTTGAAGGCATTGGAGATGTCGAGAGACACCGCCAAGACGACCCTGCCCCGGGATACTGCTTCCCCCGTCGTGAGGGCCCTCACGCGCATGATGGCGTCCACCGTGGAGCGCCCCCTGCGGAAGCCGAACTGGCTCTCCGCAAGGTCCGGCCCGGATCTCCCCAGGTGCCCGACGAGGCGGTTTGCAATTACTCTTTCAAAGAGCTTGCCCACCTCGTCGAGCAGCACGATGGGCCGGTATGCGGACGGTGAGTCCGCAGGGCGCCCCGGCTTCTTGATGAGGACCAGTTTCCCCGTCTTCCAACGAAGCGGGAACTGGCCCCTCTCTAAACATGCGCTTAAGAGCCCCCCTAGTCGAAAGCTTGAACCCTGTGGCCGGTTTTAATTATAGATCAACTTATAGATCTGTATTGCTATTCTGCAGGACAACTCACTTAGAGCTCACCATCTCAAATACACCGGCTGAACAGAGATCATTGTACTCATCCATACCTTAAAACATAACTGGCGAAATGTGGGTATACTAATGGGTACACCTCTGCCTAACCCTTCGGGGATTACAGGTGTGATGATATGATGTTATGTTAAATCGCAAAAAAAGATAATTCAGAGCACTGTCTGTACTTGTAATGGTACAGGGATCATGTAACCCACTACCTATTCTCAGCCTACCGAGAACTGTGGCCTAATAACTACACAAACCGATCTATAATCACACACATTCATTGGAACCTGTCATTACACGTGACATCATTAACCAGGTAACTCAAATAATATGTCGCATATAATTACGTGACGGTTCAGGTGTCAAAGGCCGGTAATGACGCGCGTCGACCGCAGTGTAACACAAGACGTTTGACGAGCAGCCTGTATTATTGTTGTATTAATTATTACAATGGTGTAAGGTTCTGTGGTTGAAGTAGTGGGGTGGGTGTGGCGTGGCTTAAAAATGTTAGTGGTAAAGCTTCTGTTCATGACGTCGTCCGCGTGGATATTAAGCATATTCAAACACATAGCCTATAATTTCGGCAATGCAGCTTTCTATCAGTGAAATAATTTCTGTAATCGGATTGGAACTTCCAGAGCTCTCACATTATTTAATTCCATTACCTCTTTGATGAATTTTTTGATGCCATTTAGTTGTAGTTTTTCTTTTTTTTTATTCTGGTTATTTTTTATTTTATTTTTATTATTAAGCTTGTAAATAATGTAGATATTAATTAAGAAGGAATAATTACCTCTTACAAACATAATACTAGTACGAAAATTTTCGACCTCTTTTTATTCCATAAACCTCTTATCTATTCTCTCTTCTCAGATCTACTTCTTTATAATATTAGTAGGTATAGATGACCATCTCTTAATCAAGACACAAGAGCTTTAGCAACACTTCTTTGACTTTATGTTTTCAATGTTTCGATAGCCATTTAATGCGTTTATTACTGATAAAAATAAGGTTGAATTTTCCTTACCAAAAATCTGACGCGCGTCAGTATTTGAATGACAAACTTAACAATATAAAATGTCCAGTTTTAAAAGGATATGTGAATCAAAACTGAATTACGATATTTCCATTATGGTACACACACAATTCATCAACAACTATCTACATAACCTTTCAATCCATTCTCAATCTGATACGCAGCAGATATTCTACGGAACCCATCCCTTTGACATCAAAAGTGTATTTCACTAACCGTATTGTCAATCACTATACGTCCGAGCCATCACCTGAGTTTCGGCGACTATATTTAATCCCCTCCCCTACCCCTTTTATCCGAGCTTGTTGGGTCTCAAGCCGAGCGTAAAAAGGTTCCCCGAACACATTATGAGGACCAGCGCGATGCGACACAACCTTATAAATAGATTTCGATAACGCATTGAAGAGTTCCGTCTGACAAGATGTAGGAACATGCACGAATGACTGGGCCTTGAACGTACGTATGAGAATGGATTTAAAGATTTTTGTCGTGTTTCTGGTTGATTTGATCGACTAGAAGTATGTTATGGGAAGGATGTCGTTTTGCTTGGCTGTGTGATAAGTTTTGGTCGGTTAGTGTCTTTACGTGGCTTAGAGAATAAATTAAGTCTGTGTATCTTCTTTGCAAGCGCAAAGCTCGAAAACCGCTGGACCGACTCGGCTGATTCTTTTTTTGTCGTGTCCGTAGTTTTCCGGAATAGGTTTATAAATTTTTTTTTTTTTTGGAAAATCCAGAGAAATCGATACACCCGTGCGAAGTCGGGGCGGTTCGCTAGTATGATATAAATAAATGAATACTTTATTTGCCAAAATATAGGTAAATTGTTCATGGTAAAAGTGTAATAAGTTTTCATTTAACTTTCTAGTTGTGTGTTTTGTAGGTGGCATGCTTACATGCTTCAGTAATTAAATCATAATAATAACACATTAACAATTATTTTTTAGAGTTAAACTGCTGTTCTAAATCATACCCAAAATACAAAAAAAAGCATTATGTGAACACCTATACTTATAAAAGTCAAAGACAAGCTAAGCAGCGAAGATCAAAAGAGATTTATGTGTATGTAAGTTTTCATGTTTGAACAAAAACCGTAGTTTAAAAAAGAAATTATGAGCTATTTTTTTTGCCTCAAAACCTCAGTGCCTTTGCCACAACTATTTCACTCGAAATCCTTTCAACCTCATTCCAAAACACTTTTTCAAAAACCTTTCCACGGTAAGCAGAGAATTTGCAACAAACCAGTATTCTTCACACAATGTGTAATAAAACACAATACTCTATTCGTTCGTCACATAATCTGGAGTGCACAGCGGCCCCCTGAGCCAATTTGCATCGCGGCGGGAGATCCGACCTTTGGGGACCTGTGTTCAATATTTTACGTGGAGTATGCAGGTGTGAATGGGGGACGAAGAGGAGACTTGGATCAAATATGTAACGTTACGTCGGTTTTGGTGGCTGGGAACTAGATTGCGGGGCTGGTGTTATCAGTTTTATGTGCTGATGTTAATCATAAGCCTTCTTGTTGCGAACCGTGGTTTAAAGATGTGTGTAGTCCGAGACTGAGATGAGCCGAGCCCTCTAATTAATCAAACTCCTTTTGTGGTAAGTTATGTTTTTAAGCAATGGTTTTATCCTCAAGAAAAACCTTTTCTTGGGTAATCGTAATCGTACCACAAGAGTGGCCACTATTTCTCTTTGTCCCTTATTACATTTTAATTTTAAACTAGATTTTACCCATGATTTCATCTTCGCGGAAGTCAAAGCCAAATCCATTCTTAAAAACTAAACTGCCTTTCAGCTCGATCGCCAGCTAGTACTTTTCGAAGTTTCGTGTTAAGTCAGTGAGTAATCTTTGGCTTTTATAATACCTATAAGATGTATACAGGGTAATTGAAAATATACCCGAAACCTAAAAAGGGGTCATTGTGATTATCATTATGAACAACTTTCACAAAAGAAAACAGCTGATCCATACATTACAATCTTGTTATGTCGCATTTTTGTAGGGAACAGCAATTTTTTTTTTCATGATTTCGGGGTTGGTCCCATAGTGAAAGTTGTTCATAATAATAAGCACAATGACCTCTTTTCAGGTTTCGGGTCTATTTTCAATTACCCTGTATACGACTCTGTGTGATCATAGTGGAATAGTCAAAGTCAAAGTCAAATCATTTATTTCTATTAGGCCAATATAAAGCACTTTTGAACGTCATAAATAGTTTATTGTACGTACCAGGTCAATGGTCTAGACATAAATAACGCGAACTTAGTTCAGAATAAAAATACACTGGGGTCTTATCTTCAAAACTTATGTACAACTAAGTTCGAGAGTTGTAAAAACCTTTTTTGTTAAGAAGTCTGCAATCTGTGTGTGAGGTATCAGCAGCTTTTAGAGGAATCTTCGAATGTCGAACGGACATCATTCGTTCTACTATAATTATGTCATCAAGCTGTATAAGGGGCCTCTGTGAGTTGGTTTCGGCTCTTTGTACGTCTTTCAAAGATCCGCGGCCCTAGGGTCCACAGTAACATAAAGTAAATATTAAACCGATGCTATTTAGATTTAATTTCTTATTTTTCTGTTTTTTTTTTTTTATAATAAGTCTATAAACAAACTTTTTTTTTTTTTATTTCGTACTCAGTTGACGTAGTCTAACGGACAATACCCGATACCTTTTTAATCACTCTATCTATAATTTATTTAAATTGATATGATCTACATGATCTACATGATCTACATGATCATATCAATTTAAATAAATTATAGATAGAGTGATTAAAAAGGTATCGGGTATTGTCCGTTAGACTACGTCAACTGTGTACGAAATAAAAAAAAAAAAAATAATAATAATAATTTCCTCTCAAACGATTTCAATGGAGACTGGCCAAATACGCGGATATTATAGTGGACAAGTTTGTGCGCAAACACAACTACACTCTCTTTTCTCACTTACATAGTCCGATTGAACGGAAACCGACACGACTAAAGAGAGATCAGGCGCAGGACCAACGGCTTTACGTGCTACGCAAGGCATGAACGTTTTACATTTCCAACTATCAAACTCCGGACACCTATCGAGAAATTCCTACTAAAAAAATCCAATAGCACTTTTTACCCGACATGGCAATCGAACCCAGGACTCAACGCTCAGCAGTCCCGACGAGACCAACAGGGCAGTTAACAATAAATCAACTAACGTAAGGTAATAATGGTAAAGGCGAAAATTCACGAACCAGAAATAAAATCTATTCCTTAAGCGAAAGTAAGATTGATCGTGTTAGTTCGATAAAGTTGGTATGAGTTCAGTACTAGTCGTTGAGTAGTTCAGTGGAGTAGGTACATACTTCTTACTTCTGTTGGGACATACTGACTGTGGGCGGAAGAAAGTGGTTATTGGAGCGAATTATGTCATTGATATGTGCAATAATATTTTTTATCATTATGGGCAATATTTTGCGTTCTATAAATAACAATAATTTATGTTTAAGTTAATATAATATAATACAGTAATACATTTGGCAGTCCACATTTTTGGTCCTACACGGCGGCGCCTGTATCTAAGGACCAGGGTGGAATTACAAGTTGCTACTTGCCACTAGTAAAAATTAGAAAATCAATTCATAAAATTTACGTTACGTGATGAGTTAAAAAATAAAGAGTAATTGTAAAAAGTAAATATTTGACACGAAGGACCAATATATTAATGTAATAAAAAAAAAATGTTATATAAAAAGTGTTATAAATCACAAAAAAAAAGCATCATAATGCTTTAAAAATTAAATATGGCTGACATAAACGAAGTGTGCCGACAAAGTAATGAGTTTCAAAGACGTATCTCGAATGTTTTACGAACAAAAACATCACGATTCAGAGACCTCATTACAGCACCGAGAATTCTATGTGTTTGGAGGATGTTAGAAAAATAGGCTGTGTTTATTTATACTCAATGATTATCCACTGCTTAAGTTTTTATTGTCAATTTAAATAATGGTCTGTGTTATTTGTCTTTCAAATTATTTAAGTGTAAATCTAGGAACTCATTGTATTTACTTTATGGGTTATAAATTATATATAAATTCCACCACATTTAAATTACACCATATTTCAAATCTTTAGAGGTTACTTTGGAGTTTGTTTTTAAGGTTCCGTACCAAAAGAACAGTTAGGACTAAGCTGTCTGTCTGTTCGTCTGTCCGTTTGTCACAAGAACCATCTATGTTTTGAACCTTCTTAGAAAGATACTTGAAATTAGAAATAACATTTTACCTTAGTGTTAAGGATGATAATAAAATTCACAACAACTTATAAAACAGCCATTGGTTTTCACATCTACAGAATAAGACAAGTGTATATAAGTTTAACGAAATGATTTTATTCAATTTCAGTAATGCTTTTATACGTTCTCCAAAAATTCCAAATTTCACGGAACCGTCTTGGGGACACGTTATAAGTTTTTCTCATCGTTCAGTATTCAGCGAGGCGAGCGGAATGTATCCCCCAATCATATCCGCATGGGGGATCGAACCCGCAGATTGATATTTGATCCCCAAACTCGAGTTGGGATCCTAGAGGCTCCGAGCGACTTGCCTCTCTCCTCCGTCGCACAATAAATACGAACACAAGTTTTCTGTTTTACTTCTGCTATTAATACTAGTTTCAATTTACAGTCTGTAAATAACAAAACGAAATTGCATTTTGAGACTCGTTTTATGAAATTCTTTGACTTTGTTTTTAATGTTTGCTTTAAAATAGAATTGAAGTTAAAAATGTTTTATTTTAAAATAATAGCTTCGGACTTCTTATTGTTGTTCTTTGAGGAGGTCTTCAATAAAAAAACGTTTGATAAAAGCAAGTAAATCATTACATACCTAATGCATTAGTTACATGCCAACTAGAATGTAATACAATAATTTGGGGTTCTGGAAATCTGGAATTATAATTTAATGTAAGTCTAAAACCGCCAATTCGCCTTAAGCAAGGTGATCATTGCTCGTGTATTTTGTATAGGCAGTGAAACAATAATGTGCTGGTATCATGATTATTATTTGGTAAAAGAAACTTGTAATCATAGTTGCAAATAGGGAAATAAAAAAATATATATAAAAGTAAAAGTACTCAGTTTTTTTCTAAGTTTAAAAAATATAAAGTGGCTTTGAAGTATATTACGCTTTAGGTTGTCTTATCGAAAAGGGACAAGATCATCGGACCATTTCTTTTACGTCAAATGAAAGTTTCGGATGCGGGTCTAAGGTAAGCAATGCCTAATCAAAACCTACTTCAGGAAAGTATACGAGAATAAAAGAATTTCAGGAATTTCTTTTGTAGCGAGGACCAATTGTAAAGGACCTTTTGACATTCGAATTCTCAAGAGCTAGTTCTTGAATCTTGGTATAAGTACTACTGTATGATAAATAATACCAGCCTATTGTTGTCCCACTACAGGGCAAAGCCTTACTTCGCTTAGCTTCTCGTACAGAAAAGTCACGAGTATTGATTACCATTATTGGTAAAGATGAACTGGCGCTTTCAAACTTATATACAAGGCCGGCAGGAGTCTTAACCACTCCACTCCATACATCACCATATACGCAAAAAGTGCAAAACCTACACAGCCTAAATGACTGTAACAGCAATTTTTTTTTGACGACCAAAAAATAAATAAATTCGCGCGGCAGTGTCTATAATCAGGTACTGATTCCATAGTAAAACTTTTCGTAACGAACTGCATTTACAATAAAAGGCTTTAATCGCCCGGTACGTAACGTTACACAATGATCGAACCACAGAATCAACCGAAACACAACAATAACGCATTTAATCACGCAATAACGTACACAAACAGACGTATCGATGTCCAGCGCGAATTGAACGACAAAATATACTCCTTAAATTATTGGGGTCGGGCAAACAGGGCGTGTTGGGCAAATATTGCCCGTCCAGCGAACACGTACGTCCGCTATTCATTAACTTATTCGGGTACTGTACAAAAACACGGCTTTAATTCGCGATCACGAGTGAATGGATGTTAGTATGCTGGATGCGTCGGTGGATGATGGATGTTGTTGCCGTTTTTGGTCCTTTGGGCCGGAAGGTGTCGTTGTCAATTGCGGTGTTTATTCTGTTAAGAGAGAACCATTCACGCCTTACTACATAGACTAAAATCTCTGAGTGAAATAGAAATAATTGAGGTTAATTTTAAGTGAGAAATCAGAATGTTATTTATTATTATTTCTCATAAAAGAAGAAGAACCGGTAAACTACGAATCGATCCTTATTTTTAGTTTTAGTCCGCCACATTATTCTCAACTACTGCAACTCCAGAAAGCTAGAATTAACAGTGGCATCCACTAAAAGCGCGCAGTGGCAGTGAAGCTCGATGAGTCTTGTAGAAACGATTTAGCTGTCTTGTATCTTGTATGTCCTAAAATTAGAAAAGAACAGCGGAGGTGTGAGAAAAAATGTAACTTCCACCTCGTTATAGGTAAGGCTAATCATGGCGCATCCAGTACATTGCCAGCACAGAGTACAGGGCCCGTCCGGTCCGCTGGCAGTACAAACACTTGCCCCCAATGAGTCGGAACCGCTCCAATGTTTACGCTTGTTGTTCCAAAAGAGTTCCATCAAACGCGTTAAACGTAAATATAAATATCGCTTAATTGGACTGTTTTAATGAATCTTCTGTAACTGGGATTTATTATTTTCACTTTGAATTGTTTTTTTGGGGCTGGTTAAATATTGTTTTTGTAGGGAATGGTTGTGTTGGGTAAAGTAGGTTAGGAGTTGCTTGGGAGATTTGTGTGTTTATTGGTTTACTTTGAGGGGTTTGGCAGGCTCAATTGTGTCTTTTGGTTTTGCTGTGAGCGCTTTTGGTACTGGCTTTGTCAAAAGATAATATAATTAAATATGTGTGCGGTTTAATCAATACGTAATTTAATAGTTTACTCTTTTAAGGTTGTTCCATAAAATAAATAATAATAATAATAATTTTCTGTATCTGTGCACCTACTATGTTTTGTCTCTGCATCACCCTAAGGTAGACTGATAGGAAATGTCCAAGGCATTAAGTCCGCCTTTGTACAGTGTATTTTTTTTACATGTGCATAAAGTTTAAAAAAATAAATAAAATGTTTGCATAAAAAAAAGTAAAACACGTGTAATTCAGCACTACCACAAGAGGCATATCAAATAGTAAATTTTACTTAGGCCTAACATATTTAAACAATTATCTCTAAAAGGCTTTGAAGTCAAATTATCTATTCCATTCAATAAGATCATTAAAAGGCACTTTTGAATAAACAAGCATATTCTATTTGAATCTTCTTTAAAAAAAATTGTATTGAAAAGACAATGAGATCATTTACATGACTAACTGCAGGCCATTCAGAAATCTTATTCCAAATAGAAATAACGAAACTGCAACCCTTAGAACAAAAGTTTTTTTCCACTACATCAATCGTAAACAAAGTATTGGTCCTTTTCCTCTTAGAGTTTTCTAAGATTAAACAAAAGAAAAATACAATCTAATACAAAATTCCCCTCTTAAGTAGACAAAGTTTGTCGTCACCATATTCATAAGCTATATACGACACGCCGTATCATTTACTATATTTACTCAGCACACAAAACATAACGTAATGAATATAAATTGGTGATCATCATAATTTATTTCGCTTTGCTTCGCCGAGACCTGTTGCTTCGATACGAATGCAGTTATCAACTGGTTCCGTATATGTTTTTAGGTAAGTATTATTTTCAAGAAGACTGGAAAGTTTTTTAGAAATCTTGCATAATGCGGGACAAAAAAACATTTTTCATAGCTGTTAACTGCGCATATTGCTGATCAAACTAAGTAACATCAAGCAAAAATTTTTCCTAGGAGACGACATTGCATGCAACAAGCATTATTTAACATTGTGCTTACGAATGCAATACCTACAGGGGTAGAGGGCGTATTTGAAGTTTAGTTATAACATTTAAAAAGTTGCAACTTTGACCTTCAAAATCTCTGTAACCTTCTTCAGAAGACTTCCATGTGTGTCCATGAAAAATAATAAAAATCTCAAATGAAACTTTCGACTTTAAAAAGTGTTTTGTTTAATATCTGTTTTCGAAGAGTTAGAGATAAGTATAAAGATGATATTATATTGTTGCAATATATAACAAACAAATATCTAATAACGGCCTTCATAGGAGCTTTTCCACTACCATTATTCCAAGTGTCCCCCCCTCCTACTCAATTCTGATGAAGCTACCAAATAAAAATTAATAAGAGCAAATATTTGAGGAGCGTCGCCCCAGGGACCAGAGATAATATCGTCGGAGATGACCAACTTATAATTACTTTTTATTTTCCCTTCGTTGCACAAAATTAACTAAATACAGAGGTTAAGGTGGAATTGGTTTGTTTATCGTGATTTTACATGTTTCGTTTATCGCTTTATTGTGAAGTTTTAGGTAGGTACAACGTCACAACAATTAATTTCATTTTCATCGTGCCTGAATTTCGATAATTAAATATATAAGAAACATTATGCATGTAATCCATATTTAAATCATTACAATTATCCAAATTACAATTATAATAAACAATAAAAAAACAAGAATATAAAAATTATGTCCTAGGAGTCCATTTATAATATTCGATAAAATTTTCACTTCAAGTCAATAAAAAATATATTACTTTTGACTTTTGTATTCATTTATTATATAAACATTAAGTATTGAAATACCATTTACTGTCATAATAATCCCGATTGGAAACCCTCAAACAAAAACAAGATCACTCCCATTTCATGCGGATCCAAGCAATACCCAGAAAAAATGCTGAGAAGGGAATTATTTATAATTAATAAACCATCTCCATAACATAAGATTATTACCCTCATAACGTTCCCATACACACACTTCCTGATTTATAGCGAAAATACGATGAAAAAAAAAGAAATGTGCACTCTTATGGGTGAAAAAAACAACGTGAGGGGTGATCGGTTCCAATAGTCATTAAAATGTGTTTGCTCTGTCCACCCCTTGCTATATTAAACTCCGCCTGAGTGTCACTAGCCTTGTATGTGTTGGGCCTATTTTGAATTTAAAAAAGCCCAACGATCGAGTTTTTAAAAATGTCAGATTACAATTTTAAGTCGTTATGATGGCCCATTGGTTAAGTCCTTTCAAGTATCAATTCGTGAATTCATGCGAATTTTTTGAGTTTATTTTGGACATTACTGGCATCGGTAAAGAAAAACAAAGTGAGGACACTTGAACTTATAATAATGAATGTAAGTTCGAAATCGTCAATCTGCCTTGAGAAAGCGTGGTGATTAATACTCGTGCCTTTTCTGTGAAAAGAAGCCGTTGCCTTGCCGTGGAATAATACATTTAGGCTAGTAATATTATTACTAAATTACAATTTGGTCTTATGAGACGGAATTATTCAGTTATTATTATAATTATTATAGGAAGGGACACATTAAGTTATCCAACATTAAATAACTTTCAAAAACACCTAAGGCTAACTCTGGGTACAACATGAACGAATATAATTAACTACTTTTTCCTTGTTCGTAAAACAAACAAATTAAATATCAATGTTTTGTTTTGGAAAGATCTATTCCTGCTCAGAGGAGGGCAACAAGAGGGAGAGGTCTATTTATCGATAGACTGCTGATTATATTTACTTGAATGCGGTAAATTATTTCAATGATTATAAACAGAAAATTACATAAACATAACATCACGCTTGTAATCCCCGAAGGGTTAGGCAGAGGTGTACCCATTAGTACACCCACATTTCGCCAGTTATGTTTTTAGTCCCATCTTATAGGGGGCGAGCCTATTGCCATCAACCGGGCACAAATCCAGACTCCGAGGCTGCTACTGAGAAATTCCTGATGGAAAAACCCAATAACAATTTACCTTTGCACTTTGCTTTGAAAAAGAAAATTATAAAGTGAAAATTGTAATTGTAAAGTGATGAAGTCGTAAGTCGAATGAATGAACGATGATTATACATCATTGTAAAAGAACATTTATTTTTATCTTTTAAAATACGCGTGCTAGAAATACGCTAAAGAGTAATGTTTATTTTTAGGCTTAACCATTCAAACTACACAAACAAAACGTTAAAATAAAACATAAACATATACAATAGAAATCGCGCAATAACGTGCAGGGCGCTCGCCCACAAAGTGCGCGTGCATTGCCGGCAATTATTGTAATTGGCGTTTTAATACTAACGGGACAGCCGACACAACCCTGGCGGCCGGTATCACATGTATTACATTAGAAACCACTCGAATATTTATTTAAATTAACTTTTTGTTGGCGTGCTATGTCCGTGTTATGTCCAACGTGCTTTATGAATAGGGCTGTCACTCACTTTAATTATATATTTATAGGTTCGTAGGTACTTTTAATTTTAGTGCTAAGTGCAACGACGGTTCGTTCATGTAAATATGTTTGTGACAGTAATATGGTGTTGTGTTTGTGTTTTTAAGTAATTACTTAAGTATTTTATATGTTTGGGGTATTAGGTTAGCCCAAACGTAAACATTATTACGTAAAATGTTTATGTGACTTTTATTTGACAATTGTTATTGTTAGTTATATGCTGAAATATGAATTACGTAGTTGTTTATTCATTATTGTAAAAGTGCGCTTAAAGAAGTACATCATCATCATAACATCACGCCTGTAATTCCCGAAGGGTTAGGCAGAGGTGTACCTATTAGTACACCCACATTTTGCCAGTTATGTTTTTAATCCCATGTAATAGGGGGCGAGCCTATTGCCATTAACCGGGCACAAATTATATAATTATATATCGATTTAGATTTTTTTTTATTCTATATTTTTCTTCCCAAGTAGGTACTCCGTACATCATTACCTACCAAACAGTACTTAATAAAATATTCCAAACGTATTTCTATAATCGTTAACCCTAAAGCCATATAGTGGAAACTAATTAAAGTATGATGTTCGACGGTGGCGTGTGGACATGTCTGTGACGTCATCAGATAATTAGCGAACACCGGTTTTTATGTCCAGCCATTAGACGTTAAGTGACTCGTAAATGTACCCTAGGAATAGTGCCAGACTAACTGATTAGGACTTAGGAAATGGTTGGCCGTACTTTGAGAATCAGTGTCGGTCCGCATAGGTTTACTGTAACTTACATATGTGTGGGTTTGTTAATGACCTCTCGCTCTTAACACGAACTAAATTCACGTGATTCATCAGGCAAGTACCAATTTGACTTTTATGTGTGAAATTCAGAAGTTACGGTTTCATTGATAAAAGATAAGAACCTACAGACTCTAATATTCCAGAATAATATAGAGTTACATTATAAAAAATTGGATCTGCTGTCGTGATGGCGCAGTGGTAAGGCACCTGTCTCTCATGCACGAAGTTGCAGGAACGATAATGGGCAAGTACTGTAAATTCTTATGTGCTTTCTAAGTTTCATCATTGGCGTCGGTAAAGGAAAAATATTGCAAGGAAACCTGGACTTAAAATAAATATTAAAAAATCGCCAATCCGCCTCTAAAAAGCATTGTTGTCCATGCTTATGCTTTCTATAATCAAAAGAGGCCTTTGCCCTTATTATTATCATCAGATTAGAATTTGGTCCTTTGAGACGGAATTATTCATACAATTATTATTAGAAGAAACACTATCACCGCTTTCTCTGTATGAAAAGAGGCCTTTGCCCTGCGGTAGGACAATAATAGACCGGTATTTAAATCCACATTCATAAGTACATCACGTGACTATAACTATACAGGCAATAATTACCGGACAACGGTTTATGTCGAGCCATTACTAGTTGAGTGACTCGTAAATGTTTTGTGTGGACGTAAAAATGTATGAAAGTTAAAGTTTTAATCATATGCCTACCAAATGTACGAGGGTAATAGTGGTCGGTATTGCAGGAAATATTATGATGGTGAATAAATGGTAAAAGGTGGGTTATGGCTGTTGTGAAATGGTGACACATTTGAATTGGTTCTGTTTGTTATGTGCTTCGTAAAAATATACTCTGAATTCTGAGAATTTATTTGAAATAAAACATTAACCGTTCTTTCTTTCTTTATCGTGTGTAGTAAGGTCTTACGACCCATATACCCTAGTGTCAGAGTTTCTAAACCACCTCAAGGGCCTCTAACACGGTTAGAATGGGACAGCGATAGGTTGGTATAAATCCAGGACGTTTCCTCACGATGTTTTTCCTTTACCGATAAACTTTAGAAAGTACAAATTAACCGTTAAATAAACAACATAACATCACGCCTGTAATCCCCGAAGTGTTAGGCAGAGCTGTATCCATTAGTACACCCACATCTCGACAGTTATGTTTAAGTCCCATGTAAAAAAATCCGTTGAATAAACTTTTGAATTATGAAAGAGTTGGGTCAGTCAGTTTCCTCATCTTTTAGAGTCGATGATTTTAGATTATCCTTTTTATTTTCATGATGGCCTAGTGGCCATATTTATCGAAGCATCAGTAGCGTTTTTAACGTGCAAGTGTAGGGACATTTTGATTCTTCATGAACCTATCATACACAAAAAGACTTTTAAACACGCGATTAAACAAATAAACAAACAAAAAACTCTTCAGTTTTATCATATGAGTATAGATGGCTGAAATAAAAGCAAGCTTACAAAATACAATATCATGTTTCGAGTACGCTTGTAAAAAAAAAGGGAAAAACAAAAAATCGTTGCTCATTCGTCAATATTCAGTCGAGTTATTACATTACGGAGCTGTCTCGCGTCCCTGAGGTAGCTCGCTACTCTATGCATACGTTAAGTTGAGGCGCACACTGAACGAAGGAACCGACCTGGATTTGATCTGGTCCTTGTGGCAACTGTTATGTTGGTATTTACGTTTATTCGCTGTGAATTTTGTTTTTTGTAGTATTTTGGTAAGGCTCATTTATTTCAATTATGCCATTAAAAGGCGTGTTTGAACATCATATTATGTATAAAATTAAATTGAATTTAATCTAATGCTCGCGTTTGTCTATGGATTGTAAGCAATGCTGCGGTTGTAGATGTTATATGATGAATAAATTATGATTTTCTTGATAAGTAAATAATGTTTTGGCTTCTAGCTGCCATTTCATCCGCGTAGAAGTAAAGTTACTAAAAAATTAACTAAAACACTTGGGAATAGTGTAGCTTCCTATCAGTGAAATATTTTTTTGTTTTCGAACTAGTATTTCCAGAGATAACCTCTTATAAACAAACGCGACGACACGGCTGGAACAGTGGCGGAGCGATTGACTACACGTGTTGTGGGTTCCATTCCAGCACGAAACAAATATTATTTTGTATGCTAGTTGTTCCGAGTCTGGTTGTTTGTGTAGTGTTAGTAAAAGAAATAAATAAAAAAAATACCTCTTTATAATATTTATATGATTTAAACTTAAATGACAAATAAGCAATAACATCGTCTCCTATATAAAGATCTTCCTTGGCAATAAGAACCCACACACTTAAGTACAAATCCACATTATAACCTTATTTAATTTTCCCACGTCGTCTATCAAACAGCACTAAAACTTGAGACCTCTTTTAATTCACGTGTGGCACATAAAAAACTATCCTACCCTCCCGCTGTCGGCGTCGTGTCGGTTCATTCTCCCACTGCGATCTCCTTCCCTCACCTACTCGTATATTCTAAGGTGCGCCAACCACACACTCACTCTTTCACGTTACACCTCGTAAACTGTAAAGGGATCCCCGAAATTTATCTTCCACATCGTTAGAGCGAATAATGTTGCCGACTATTTTATTTAGAGATGTGTCTCAAGCAACGCGCTTCGAGATTTGCGCACTTTGAAGTTTCAGTATGAAGACGTGGTTTAATAACGTAATCACGATTGGTGTGAGGTAGATTTGGGATCGTGTTTACTGTTTCTCGTTTCCAATTATGATTTGTTAATGGCTTTTTTGTTGACAGAAAATTTGCCTTGCCGTTTCTATATGCCAAGACGCCTTTCCAGGTTTAATTTCCACATGGAATAAATATTTGAATATCCTATAAGTAGTAAGTATGTAAGGATCGTAGCAGGTGGCGTTCTGTGGTTTCTGCTTACCCTCATGGGAAAAAGGCGCGAGTTTATGTGTCTATGTATCTATGATTGTTATCTAAGTCTCCTTGTCACTTTAAATAAGTCATCGTGTAATACATAAACATAACATTACGCCTGTAATCCCCGAAGGGTTAGGCAGAGGTGTACTCATTAGAACACCCACATTTCGCCAGTTATGTTTAAGTCCCTTGAAATAGGGGGCGAGCCTATTGCCATCAACCGGGCACAAATCCAGACACCGAGGCTGCTACTGAGAAATTCCTAATGTAAAAACCCAATAACACTGCCCGATCTGGGAATCGAACCCAATAACCTCATGCTCAGCAATCGCGCTTTGCGACCACTAGATCAATTGTGTAATACATTAAAAATAACACCAACTATACTGTCAATAAAAACAATAAACATTCGCAATAAACCTACGTACAAAGTAAATATACTCCGATACCAATAAATATCAACGGAAAGGTCACACCGAAAACTTTTCACGGATACTTATCACCAGTTAATACGGGACCGATAAACATGGCGGCGAATAACTCGGGATTAAATGAACTGGTAACACTGCCATACTACTGTTTTACACGCTCAATATATTAAGTAGAAGTTTTTGAGGTTAAAAATAGTACTTGAAAAACGTGGGAAGTTGAGGGTTTAGATATTGTTCAGCTCAGGTTTTCTTAGACTATTGGGAAAGTTTTAAGACGTACGTGTTAAGGACATTTTTTAATTCTTTTATTGCAGAGTTTGGGAATATTCGTAACTACACAAAAATATCTTATTTCATTAGGTTTTGCCCGTTTGCGTAAACGACAATGAAAGTTGAATTTAAAAAATCCTACGACTTGCCTTAGGGTCCATCCAGCCTTTGTTTAAGACTGATTTTTCAACAGTCAGATAACTATTATTTAAAGAATAAATATGACAGTTTGACATAATATAATGGTGCCGATTCCCTTGTTCACAAACTAGACTAAATTTAGAGAATTGACATCTCTTACTAACATACAGCGAAAGGAAAGGACGGTGACATTCCGTGACATTAAAGAACTAAGTTAGCGATGTCAAATTAGTTTTGCCTTGAACTTCTCCGTATTTTTAATCCATACGTTTTAAGATGTCAACTATAACTGTATGGATGTGTCAGATTGACTAAATTTGACAGCTCTTATTTACAGGTCTCTTTCTTATTTTATTGGACAGAAAAAGATGGAAATAATCTAATTTTAATTTTGTTTGTGACCAAGGGAATCGGCACCATTTTCTATGCAAAATTTGTCAAATCGCTATATTTATTCCTCCGTTAAGAGTTATCTGACGATTGAAAAATTGGCCCTTAGTAGTTTAGAACTAAAAGCATAACAAACAAATAGTTACAGGCACCTACTCATTTTTGTATATATTATATTAATGTAGTATGGATCTTTCTTCTTTACCGTGTGGGCAGTAAGGTCTTACGACCCCAAAAACCCTAATGTCAGAGTTTCTAAACCGCCTAAAGGGCCTCTGACATGGTTTTGAGTGGAACAATAAGTCCCAGGTTTCCTCACGATGTTTTCCCTCACCGACGCCAGTAATGTCCAAGATAAACTTTAGAAAGTACATATGAATTGAAAAAGTCACATTGGTACTTGCCCGGATTTTAATTCACAACCTCATCCATGAGAGGCGGGCGCCTTAACCACTGGGCCATCACGACTAAAAGATAAAGAAGCTAGAAAAAAAAAAGATTTTAATTGAACATGAATTAAAATAGTGCTCCGTTTGCAGCGATGTGGTAAGTTCTAAGCTGACGGTGGTTAGGGATCTAGAGTGATGAACCTTTTAACTAACTATACATGGCATGTCTAAGACCAGCGCCTCCTCATCTGAATCTTGACTCAGCCGTTGAGAGTTTAAACCAACATAATAATTATTCTGGTTTCATAATCGGCAAAATAAAATGTTAGTAAATATGCAATTAACACTTAAACAATTATTACGCATTTATAATTGTCAGCCTATAAAAATCCTTCTAATCCAGTTCCACAAACCTCCTCGCGACCATCCTACCCTGGTCCCTCGACACAAATATTAATCAGTCATACCTGAACAAGTTCAATTTGTGGGGATCGTAAAATCTCGCCGAAACCCCCGGGTGATGTGTCATACGAATTAGGTGTTTGACAAGCCGAGTACTAGGGTAACATGGGGCTGGGTGATATTATTTTTATGATTGAGAAGTACGTGTGTAGGTAACCGATTGATTTTAGGTGTTTTCTTGTAGATTATTACTTATATATAGATACTTTACGGTGTCATATCCTAAAGCTATCTTTTAGGCAACAATATATCCTACTAATATTATAAAATTAAATGCGAAAGTTTGAGGATGTATGGATGTTTGTTATTTTTTCACGCTAAAACTACGGAACGGATCTGGATGAAATTTGGCATACATATAGATTATAGTCTGGCACATAGATTACTTTTTATCCCAGAAAAATGTACGGTTTCCGTGGGATAATATATCAACTTTGACGGGGACGAAGTCGCGGGTAGCAAGTGTTCCTTTTAAAAGATATCGTATGGCTGTTAACTACGCATATTGCCCATTAAACTAAGCACCATTATCCAAAGATGATTGCTGGGAAACGATATTTTGATTTTTCTATAAAAAATCATTATTTGTATTGCGCAATTCATGCAAAGTTTTGTGGTTGCGAACGCATCCTGGGGTATTAAAAGTTCATCATCATGTTTAGAAGAAAAAAATAATTGCAGTGATGGGACGAATAGGAAAGAAAGAAAACTGTTTATTTACACTGGCTGTTTCATAGGAATCTTTTCTACATTCGTTAGATACTGAAGCTCTACTTTGTTAAATTACAAGTTTTTTATTACCCGAGTGTCTAAATATTAGTCTAGTGATTGGCCAAATATTTCTAAAAAAAAATCAGGTATTTAATTTGAAAAAATATAATAGATATAAAGGTAACGATGAAAATATCACTGAGTAAAAAAATACAAAGAATAAATAACACAATAAAATTATTTCAATGATTTTAATGACTAAGCTTTATTATTAATGAAATTTAAAGCATGTATATTCTGAATTTAAAATGTCAATGTTCCTTATAATTACTATTATTTTATTAAACATTTGCACGACCGAAAGGTTGAATATAGTGTAACAAACATTGTATAACACTGATGTAATATCCTATATTCTGGCAAATAAAGTTATCATCATCAATAAAATATCATATTAACAAAACCCACAAGCTCTAAAATATACCCCTTGAACAACTTAACAAATCTGAGAAAGAGCAAATGAGCATACTATTATAATTACGTGAGAACGGTAATGAGTTTGTTTGAAGCATATCGCGTCGCTTTGTGGGCTCGCACCGGCGCGAGTCTAGGAAGCCAGGGACAGGGAATAGATAAGACACAGAAGGCTGGCTCCAACACCTTCGTACTTGCACAGTCGAACAAGCCATTTGGTATACAGGCAGCTAGAGATACACTACAATAACACGGCGCGCTCCTCTATAATTCAAAACGTTTGAACGCATGTGTACGTACTGAGACGGCTCTCGAAACAAAAACAAATCACCGATTTGTTGCTTGACTAGCGGCGTCATTAATCATTCATTATAACTAGTATGGCGCTACATTGACATATTCTATGAAAATGACAGGTGCGTTGTCTTGCACGGTCGGCTATTTCCATCGGTTTCCAAGAAAATCAAAACTATATCTGACGACTATAGTGTAATGTAGGCACATTTATTAATTAGTTTTGTAAGGAGGTCGATAACTTTATGTTGGACCTACATGTGTCCATGTGTCAGTTCTATTATAACTCTGGTATGGAAAGCTTGCCTTTTATTTAATAGCCTCAAATATCACAGTGGCGACGAGGATTGCTAAATTCGAACAATTTCGCGTGTGAATCTAACTGAATTGTGCATAATTTTCGATTAGTCGCGAGTGTACGAACACAAAGTACGATGTCGATAGGAAAGATAAAAGAGTTTGACACAAAGGCCGGCACGTGGTCAGTGTATGTGGACCGGTTAGACATGTACTTTAAAGTAAATAAAATAGATGACGAGACGAAATTGCCTACGCTAATAGCCGTCATGGGGGACGAGGCGTATGAATTGTTGTATAATCTTGCAAGTCCCAAAAAGCCAGCGGAGTTGAAGTATGACAGAGCGGTCGAGCTATTACGTCAACATCTAGAACCAACGCCGTCGGTACTCGCAGAACGTTATCGGTTTAGGCAAAGGAGACAGGCTTGTGAGGAAAACGTGGCTGCGTACGTAGCCGAGCTCAAGAAACTCGCACGTTATTGCAAATTCAGAGATGGGTTGAACGAGAATTTACGAGATCAGTTCATCTGCGGTCTAAGGAGTGACATAATACGTCAACGACTATTCGCGGAAGCCGACACAATTACCTATACGGACGCGGTAAGGTTGGCGAGCTCGTTAGAGGCGGCGGAACGGGACGCGGCCGCGGTGGAGTCGAAGATGCTGAGTGGCGGAGGTGACGTAACAGGAGGCGGGGTACTGCCGGGACAGGCGGTGCACGCGCTCGGCAGCAGCCGAGATGGCGGCGGTGCGGGACAGCGGGCGCCGCGGGGTGCGCGCGTAGCCCGGGCCGCGGCGGGTGCGCGGCACAGCCCCGCGATTAGCTTGCGGTCGCAAGCTGGCGGTCGCGGCGGTGCAAACAGTGGCGGTCGGGTGTTGAGCTGTACGGGTTGTGGAGCGACGGAACACTCGTATTCGGAGTGTCGTTTTCGTAACTACGTGTGCAGCATCTGCAGGCACCCGGGACACCTGCGACGCGTGTGCCCGGTCAGGGTGCCAAACGCGGGCAAAAGTGCCAGGCCTTCGGCAGCGTACTACGGCGATGTGCGTGAACACCGACCAGAGGAGGAGAGGACGACAGAAGAGGAATTTCATCATCTATGCTTAAACGATTACGGAGCGGTAAAGTTGCCCATATGTATCGATAATGTCACTATTTCTATGGAGGTTGATACGGGTACCGCAGTATCGTGTATTAGTGAAGCAACGTATAAACGGTGTTTCAGTGCTCAAAAATTAGAACCTAGTAATTTAGTGTTAAATTTTTATGACGGCTCAAAAATTAAACCCCTAGGAATGTTCAAACCGATTGTAGTTTACGGGGATTGTAGTAAACGATTAGAATTACTGGTAATTGAGGGAGGTACCACCTCATTACTGGGTCGACAGTGGTTAACAGAATTAAAAATAAATATCCCAGCTTTAGGCAATTGTAACAATATAAGTTGGGAAGACGTCAACATGTCTAATGAGATTAATGTACTATTAAACAGGTATAAGGAATTATTCAGCGGCGGGTTGGGTCTGTACACTGGGGGCAAGGCAACGCTGCGCGTGCGCGATGGCGCGACGCCGGTGTTCCACCGCGCGCGGCCTGTGCCGTATGCGCTGCTCGGGCGGCTCGATGACGCGTTAGACGCCATGCTGCGCGATGGCATCGTCGAGCCCGTCGACTGCTCTGACTGGGCCTCGCCGCTCGTACCGGTAAATAAACCTGACGGGTCGCTGAGAGTCTGTGCCGATTATAAGGCGACCGTGAATCCTGTCTTACTTACTGATCGCTATCCTTTACCTAGAATCGAGGATTTAATAGTTAAACTTAGCGGATCAAATTATTTTTCGAAAATAGATTTAAGCCAAGCCTATAATCAAATAGAACTCGATGATTCTAAGGAATTTACAGTGGTAAACACACATAGGGGTCTTTATAGGTATAATCGGTTAGTATACGGTCTATCTTCAAGTCCAGGAATTTTCCAGCGAATCATGTGCAATTTGTTGAAGGGAATTCCTAATGTTGAAATATTCCTTGACGACGTGATAATAGGAGGGAAGAATAAAAAAGAACATTTAGAAGCACTAGAACAGGTTTTTAGTAGATTACATCGTTCCGGATTGAAGTTAAAAAGTAGTAAATGTGTATTCTTAGTAAAGGAAGTGCAATATTTGGGATACGTAATTAACAACGAGGGAATAAAAACAGATCCGGCCAAAGTGGAGGCCATAATGAATATTCCTCGTCCGTCAAACATAACGGAGTTAAGATCGTTTTTAGGAATCATAAACTTCTATGGAAAATTTGTTAGGAATATGAGTAGTAGGTTAGTACCTCTTTACGAATTATTAAAGAAAGGTAAACAGTGGCATTGGTCGATTGAGTGCGAAAAATCTTTTGTGGAAATTAAAAAAATTCTAGCGGGCGCAGATGTATTGGCTCATTACGATCCTAAGAAACCACTAATATTGACATGCGACGCGAGCGCGCGCGGAGTAGGGGGGGTCCTCTCACAGCCAGGGGAGCGGGGCGAGCGACCGGTAGCCTACACATCGCGCACACTAACAGAAGCGGAAAAAAATTACTCACAAATACATCGTGAGGCGCTAGCGATTATATTTTGTGTTAATAAATTTCACCAATATTTATACGGGCGTAAATTTACCCTACGCACGGATCATAAGCCGTTAGTATCAATATTTGGTCCAAATACAGGAATACCGACTATGGTGGCGAGCCGAATGCAAAGATGGGCTATTATTTTATCAGCATACTCATTTAATATTGAGTACGTGCGCACCGAACAAAACGGGGCGGACGGATTTTCAAGGTTACCGCTAGCTTCGAGTAAACAAACAACGGCCGCACAGCCGGAGCACACTCATTTACATTTTGTGCAACAGTCATTGTTAATAGATTGTAATGATATTAAACATCAAACAATGCGAGACGCGGAACTCTCAAAAATATTAAGTTACGTAAGAGATGGTTGGCCTAATGATTGTGACGTAAGCAACCTCAAACCGTATTTTAATAGGAGAAATGAACTTTATGAAGAATTAGGTTGTATTATGTGGGGGCCCAGGTTAGTGGTACCGGAAGCGTGTAGAAGTAAAGTGCTCTTAATGTTGCATGAACCACACATGGGTATTGTGAAATCTAAGGCTTTAGCACGTAGCTATGTATGGTGGCCTGGGGTAGATGAAGCAGTGGAACACATGTGTCGGGCGTGCGAAGTGTGTGCAGCCCAGGCGGACGCGCCGCCTCGGCAGACGCCGCGCATGTGGCCCTGGCCAAGCCGACCGTGGAGCCGCATCCATATTGACTATATGGGACCTATAGGCGGAAGAACATATCTCGTTGTAGTGGATGCGACATCTAAATGGTTGGAAGTTTTTAATGTTTCAAACATTTCAGCGTTCAGTCTCATAGACAGACTAACGGAGTTATTTAGTAGATGGGGTTTACCTAGGCAAATAGTTAGTGATAATGGTACACAATTCGCATCGAAAGAATTTCAGGAATTCACAAACTTTAACGGTATAGAACACATTTTTACAGCCCCATACCACCCCGCTTCAAATGGATTAGCAGAGAATGCAGTGAAACTACTTAAACGGGTTATTAAAAAGGCTATTATAGAGAAACGCAACATAGATAGGTCATTGTGGATATTTTTACAGCATTATAGGAATGTAGAACATTCGACAACCGGAGAAAGCCCCGCAATGATATTATTAGGCAGGCGTATACGTACTCGACTCGATACTATTAAACCAGATAGGGAAAACAAGGTACATCGAGCACAACAACGACAAGCTGAATCTGCACAGGGGGCAAATAGGAGCATTGGGGGTGAAGGGGAAGAGGTATGGTACCGACAATACTTAAAAGGGGAGAGATGGATTCCCGGTCGAGTAGTAGATAGTCGGGGTCCTAGTGACTATCGAGTCCAAGGTCAAAGTGGGGAAATAGTCCATAGGCATATTGATCAATTACGTAGGAGGACAGGAAACAGATTATCCTTAGTATCTGGTGGTCCAAGTATAACGGAGCGATCAAACACAGATTCTCAGACGACTGGTAGGGAGGATGACGGTAGTGGTGAGCGAGCTCGGACGGAGGGGTCGCCGGAGCGCGTCGTGTCACCGCGCGGAGTGGCGTCACCGGCCCAGTCGATTAATGAGGCACCTGCAGAGGTCCAGGCTTCAGCTGAGTGTCAGGTTGCCTTGCCTCAGGCGCCACAACGTCCCTTTAGACAATGCAGAGCTAATGTTCGCAGTTATAAGGTTTAGAATAAGTTTTGTATTTGTGGTTAAGTTAGTTATTAAGTTCTTAGTTTTTTGCAATATTAATTATTGTAGTATTAATTTAGTAGAGAGGAGTGTAATGTAGGCACATTTATTAATTAGTTTTGTAAGGAGGTCGATAACTTTATGTTGGACCTACATGTGTCCATGTGTCAGTTCTATTATAACTCTGGTATGGAAAGCTTGCCTTTTATTTAATAGCCTCAAATATCACACCTGTATACCTACCTACTTTGCTGACTGTTCATGTGCGTGTGGTTCGGTCCGTTGTATACAGTTGGCCTTCTGTATCTATCTATTCTGTGGAGAAAGCTCGCGAGATCTCATTTATAACTAAATTAGTTCTTGCAACGTACGCGTTTATAAAGTGGCGCTGTTTTAACGAGTGTTGCACTGACGACGTTAAGTAGTGCTACTGGAAATGTTATTATTCTGTTGCGTATATATTATTCTGTGAAAGAGCTGTGTATTGCTTAGAAACTTTTATTTTGCCTATTATAGATTATTTTTAAGTAGGTATTATATGATTTAGAAGGCAGTGAGTAATACAGCGGTGGTATTGGCTTGTTAATTATAATTCCTAATTTTAATCTAAGTAATACGTTATTTATAAGTTCGCGTAAAATTAATAGATTTTTTTTAATTTTAAGTAATACCATGTTGCTGTGCCTTAACAAGGTCCATAACTGTAGTTTAGCTTTAAGTTTTATATAAAATCTTATATACACATAATGGTATGCGAATAAATGAATATGAAAAATAATATATAGATTAGACTTAACTTGAAATGCCACCTTATGAAAAAACAAGTATCAAAACTTATCTAATACAGTTTACACTATGATTTATTGTAGTTTTTTTAAACAATATTTTAACCAGCACCAAAACCAAAACTTCGTTCACAAAAATTACAAGAAAAATCAAACCCCCCGAACCGAAACACGATCCTAAAGTATTAAAAATTAAAACCTAGTCAAAAGTTTCCGATAAACTTTCCGATATAATATCGTATATAAATAAAGGATATTTTTCCAAAGTTTTCTCTGAGCTCAATACCCAGGGTAGGGGGAGAGTTGTGGCAGGAGGAAGAAAGGGGGGGTACAGGAGTGTACATTGAGGAAACAAAACGGATCAGCTTGTATCTAGCTCTCACAGAGACGAGGGGAGCTCAGATGGACGCAGATGGAGATTATCTAGATACGGTGGATGAATTTTATTCTAAATTTAGTATGGAAGAATGAGCAGAGAAAATTCGTGGAATATGGTGCATGAAATATATGCATAGCTTACACGAAAAGGTAAGATGAAAGCTCAGCCAGATTACGGAGTTACGTAAATATTGTAATAGAAAAGAAAATAATATCAGTGACTTTCAAGTTTGTTTATTTGTTGAAAGCGTAATTGAATTTTGTTTTGCCAAAATATGCCAATCCCCTATTTAAATTAATAACGTCAATCTTATTCAATATGCCAAATGAGTTTTGTTACTATCCAGCAATAACTGTTCAATTTATATCACAAATGTATGCTAAGAACAGATCTACCAGTTTATCTTAGGATGATTCAGAAATAAAAAATAGTAAGTATGTTCAAAGATACAGAAAATATCCAACAATATAAAATAATAATAAATATTATGTACATATATACAAATACAAACAAAATATACAAAGTAGAAAGAGATAAAACTACATAAATGAATTCTGAGACGAGTCTGTCAACTAAACCCGATTCTTACTTTATCTGCGACATTACATTTTAAATTTCATTATAATTATTTCGGAAATAGCGTCTTTTTTTTTACAGAACTAACCACAATTGCTTATGGTATAAGTCAAGTTTTTTCTAACTGTGTGAAAATACATTGACTCTTTAACAGTCAAAATTATAATATATTTTTTTAAATAAATCATTTACGAGCACTATTGAATTGTCAAGGAGTCAGTCAGAAAGTTGAAGCTAGTTGCTGGTTCCAAACAGCATTTTTCTATGAAGAAGACCAAGCTAGAAACTCCACACATCATGAAAATCTTACAAATATTTACCAACAACTCAACCAAGTACGTATCAAAAGACGCAAAACTCAATATAAATGCTCATCTAGTATCTGTATCTCCGTGTACGGGTTGCCTGAACCGGCACAGACGATATGAGCACCTTATTTTTCGCACATTACACTTTGAAATTGTTTGAAATATGTTATAGCCGTCATCGCGCCCGAGAAACTTGTTTAAACACTAACACGACTGCTGTTTTCTTTACATAACATGTTTTAAACTCTGACGCTCCCAAACTTTTTAATACTGCGGTTCCCTTTAAAGGATTTTTTTTTTGTGACGCCTTTATATAATTATATGTTTGTTTGTAGCTCTAGCAGATATCTGTACTAATATTGTAAATGTGAAAGTATATAGTGTCTGTCTGTTAAGCTTTCGCGAATAAACCACAGAAAACCGATTTTGGTACTTGGTTTGAACACCAACTACTTTTTATTCGACTTCGACTTCGTTAGCGTCCGCAATAACCGACATTCACGAGAAGGAAGTTGTATTATTTTTAATGAATTAAAGAATACTCCAAAGAATAGAAATCTTAATTATAACTATTTTTTACAAAATATGACAGTATTATGATTGTACTACAGTTTGGGAACCTCTGTTTTAAACAATTTGAAAAGATACTTTCTGGGGAGGACGCATGAGTTTTTTTCCGCTTTGTATGTTGAGTTTTGTGTTAGTTTCATTTCTTTGCATACTATTGTTTTGTAATTTATTCAGAAACTTATTAAAACTTCAAATACGGAATAATCTATTTATTTAATTATGTATGATTCTGAATACACATATTGTTAAACGTTGTTTTTAAAAGAGTATGTTTGTCTCGACTGGAAGACAATCCGACTCGAGTGGTTTGAGAATAGGCGCAAGAACAAGAGCTTTCCGAGACACGGGGATATTAAATCACCAACTTCCAAGCTCCGGGCTGCTACTGAAAAATTTCTAATCGAAAAACCCAACACCACTTTTTTCCCGACTTGGCAATCGAACCCAGGACCGCTCAACAGCGACCACGATACCAAAGGGGCAGTCAACTCGAATTTGCACAAGTAAATACTAGCTATTTCTAGTAACTTAATAACAGACTCCAAATTTCTAAAATCAATTTCGTATCCCAATTAAAATTAACAATACTGGTCCTAACCGCAGCGTTCGCTGAGCTGGTCAAAAAGTCGATTCACTTCATACTATAGCGTCGATGTTCACTTTAATTTGAATGCGATTCAAACGGCGGACGCAGAACCGTTCTCTGATTAATTTCAATACGTTTTATTGAAATTATATTGTGTAGTGCGTTATAGAATTTGGAGGGAAGGTATTATGTTCCAAATGCATTTGTCTGCGGACGTTTATACGTCAAGAGTGAATGGTTTAATTTGCTGTGTGGGAACATGTTTAATTGAGATTTTGAAATTGCTATAGATATTTAATTTCAATAGCATTAAATGTTTTGGTAATTTAAATGTAACAGGAAAGCTACATTCAAATGAACAAAAATAGTGGAAACACTCTAGTCGTGGCCCATTGCCTTTTTAAGGAATTATCGAAATGGTTGAAAAAATAAAGCAAAAATGTGTTTAATGACACAGACCAAAAAATAGCAAAAAAAAAAAATAGGATAAAAGAATCATTATTGTGTGCCGCATAGCTGCGCCAAACAGGCCTAGTTCAGCATAAAATGCCAGACCACTTGTACCTACGCCGATTCGTTGATACTTCCCAGGATCTAAGGGCAAGCTTTAGCCTTGGCTAGGTGAGACTAAGTATTGTTATCCAACGTGGCAATGCCGTGAATCTTTTGGGCATATTTCCAGTTGACAGCGATGCGGAGGAATTTCTTGATGCTATTTTGTTTTTAATTTATATTACTGGTTACGTAAATCTCGAACAAAACTAAGTAGAACTGTACTGTAAATATAGTTGATATACGTAAAATGTTAAATAACAGTAAATTATAACCCAATGTTACCTTACGTAATATTAAACTACTCAGTTTATCTTTAATAATGCACCGCCAACGAGCGCATTAGAAATTTATTTACTGCAAGACAACGGTCTACGTAATTTCGTAGCACGCTACGTAAGTGCTACGATACATCTACGTCGCTGATCGCTACGCGCACGAAGGGCTACGAAATAATTGAATGACTTGAAACAACTTGTTAGACAAAATGAAAATAAACTTTTATCATTTTCCTTGAAAAAAAAAATCCAATGACAAAGTGATCTGGCAATAAACAAATACATAAAGAAGTTAACACGGAATTCCGATGAATTCTCAATAAAGTTGAAAAAAAATCCATATACTGTGGATGTTCGGGTAACAAAGATCTGGGGGATCACAAGACAGACTCGGTGGCACATGTTAACGGTTCGTGAGTGGGCTGAGTCATAGGCGGTAGCGTTTTGCTAATGACCGACAAATCATTTGTCGTCTCCAAAAATAAGGAGAGGTTCTCATTTAGACCCGCATTTTTATTTTTACAAATTTTCAAGAGTTGTTCAAGTGTGACAGGTTTCATCAGCATTGTCATTTAAAGATAACAAATAACAATTTTCTCAATAATTTTTCTCTAAAATGCTGCAACATACTCTTAATATATGAACTGATGTGTTTAGGTAAGTAGTTGGTAACGGACTATGACTCCTGTGTTGTGCTGAAAATTTTACCACATTTTTATTAAACTGATGTAATTTTGTTACTAAAATTGGACATTCGAAATGTCTTTTTATCTTCGATATTAATATTTATTTTGCCGAACCTTGTTGAATCCTTTTACTTTATGTGATATTGTTTTTTTTTAACTACATTGTTACTAACAAAACTATACATTAAATTTAAAATATTATTGATTTATTTTTACAAATCCAATCCGCTATCACTCATCACTTACAGCCGCCAAAGTTTTAAGAGTGTCATTTTATTAAGTCTTCGCACAGATCGAGATCGGATCGAGAGGCTGACATGTGTCGCCGACGTGTTGAGGATTCCTCTCACGACTCCCTGTAACGTCCCTCTTTTAAAGAACAATGCTTTAGACAGTACTTTTCATTCTCTTATCTGAGCTTGAGTGTCTCGACTTGTGAGTGGTTAATTTTTGTATTTTTTTTTCTTAACTAAAAAAGACAAAGTGAAAATTTAAACACTTATTTTAATTAGACAATTAAAAGATGCTTTTGAACGTCTAATACAAGAAGAAAAGAATTTAATCATAGTTGTCCAAAAGGTGGTTTTGTATGGAGAAGAATATAAAAGAAACTCACTTAGTACTTGTTTAAAAGAAATTTTTGAATTCTATACATTGAAATATCCTTATTAATAATATTTCATTATAAAACAGCTTTATGATATTATTACGTAACACCATATCAAAGAAGAGTAGAATCATTAAAAAATAAAAAAAGGAAAAATAATTTCCTCCATAAACAATACCTACAAAAAGACTACCTTTAAAATTTTATTTAAAAAAATCAATGTTCACGTGAGGCGTTTATCGCTACTCGCATGCATCCGGCAGATTGAGGGTTAAGATTCGCTCGTTTGTATTCAGCGCGCGCCTCCGAACGCGAGGTAACCCGCCCGTGCCGGCCCGGTAAAAGTTTCCAATGCGGACGGGTCCTAAATACCGGGAGATTCTATTAGCGTATCGATGTTTTATGGCCGAATGAGGGTTCTGATACTCGACGGCGACGTAAAATTATAATTTATGGGTAAAACGGTTTTTTTTTATTTTAATAAAAAATGTCCTTTCGTCGTCTGTGGGATATTGGGGGTAATGATTTTGGGCGTGGGATTTTTATCGTTCTTTTTTCTTTGAGTTGGTGGTGTTATGATTGATAATTATGTTGTTTTCTTACCCAATGAGACAAAAGAAAATTACCACAGAAAAAAAAATGTTTTTAAAAATGTAGCTTGTTTCATCTGTAGTGTAGTACTAGATTTTGCCCTCGATTTCATTCGCGCGAATTTTTTTACGAATTCGTAATTTTCTTGAAAATAAAATATAACTCGGTGATAATCCAGCTTTCCGTAGGTAAAAAAAAATTTTGACAATCGGTTAAGTAGTTTTTGAGTTTATCCATGACAAACAAAAATCCGAATCTTTTCTCTTTTTATCACTACTTTAAGAAACATTTCAAACCACAAATTAATGCAAAAGAAAACCGACATCACCAAAAGCGACAAACAACGAAAACAAACATCTAAACTCTCCATTTAAATTTTTGAGAAAACGCTCACGAATCCCACGAAAATTATGTTAAAGAAATCATTACACTTTCATACACATAGCACATACAACATACCACCCAAGTTTGTTCTCAAAATCGCAAATAAAAAGAACTTTTTACATCAAAACTTTATTTCGCGTTCCCTCGCGCTGATTCGTACGTGAGAGCGACTATATTTTGCCCTGATTACTGTGTCTTGGAAGTACATGAACTTTTTGCCACGGACTGTATTTTTTTCTACCTCCGTCTTGAGACGACTCGGCTGCATTTCGGTTTGACTGCGTCATTTTAAAAAGCGGTTTACGATTTTTGTTGTTCCATTCTTGTTTTGACGTTTGAAAGTTTATGTTAAGCTTGTATGTTTAGGACTGAATTTTGTGTGTCGTTTTAATGGCATGTTAAAAAGAAAGAATGGGCTAGATTGGGTAAGCTTTTAGAGCTGCAGGCGGAGATAAAATAATGACGTCATTTTTGACTGGTGGTGCTTAATTTTTGGGTAGTGGCTAACGGTAACGATAAATAAAATAAATACGGCGTTACGGTGTTTCAAATATCCATGTCTAGCAGTAAGCCTAGCAGTTTATTCTGGCGATGATGATCATCTTACTACTATTATAAATGTGAAAGTTTGGATGGATATTTGTTACTAAATCACGCCAAAACGGCTGAACGGATCTAGATAAAATTTGGCACATCTGGAATAACACATAGGCTACTTTTTATTCCGGAAAAATGTACAGTTCCCGTGAGATAATATATCATATCATATATTATATAGTCGAATCAGACGGTAGTGTGAAATAAATTGAACTTAAATGAACGTAAACAAAGCAGAAAACAATATCGTTTTACAAATAAAAAACAATTGAACATCCAAGCTCAGTAGGTACGCGTTAACTTACAAAACAAAACACAATCTTCGCCCGATCCTCATCAACTACGCTAAACTAAGTTTTTCTCTCCATATGCAGTCAGTAATGAGGTGCAAGGAACCCGATAGCAGCGTCTAATACGTTCGACTTGTTTATACTCGGCGCGTTCACTGGATCGTTAAGTGTGTGCTTAGAACCATCAGGTTTCTTACGTGTTAATGAATTTTAAAGGATTGTTTTGCTTGTACTTTATGCTTGTTGAAAGGTAGGTGATGGAAAGATGTTTTAATCAATCTATTCATAGAATAAAATGACTTATTTAACTAATGTAATAGGCTAAAGATTATTTTTTGGTGTTTTGTTTAAACGCGCTGATCAGAGGAACTTACAGTCGGATTAAAAAAAAATGTGTATAATAGCCAGATTCATGAGAAATAGTTAGGTTATAGAACATTTCAAGGGAGAGTACTAAAGACGTAACTTAATGCGCGTCAAAAAAAAGCACGCGTACGACGTCGTGGGCTACTAATTATGAAATCTCCAATAAAACTTGAGACAATCAATACTCGTGTCTTCTCTGTATGAGAAGTGGCCTTTCCCTTACAATGAGATATCTAATAATAGGCTGATTTTTTTTATAGTTAAATTGTAGCAAAGTCATGTAATTATGTTGAAGTGTGATGCTTCAACATTATATTACTATTTATGTGGGATAATGATTTTGTATCAAGCTTAAGTATGAATGCAGCATAATATTGTCAAAGCGGAACGCAGCGGATGAAAGAGAGGGAAGTATGTGTGTGAGTGTAACAGCGAGATGACGCAGTCTTACGACAGACGTACGGTGTAACGGCGATCTTTTTTCTGGTGTGTCAATAAATAAAAGTTTTTAAAAGTATTTCTCGTTTATTTTGCCATATAATCCCACAAATTTGGGGGCTCGTCCGGGATTGGCAAAATAACGACACGAGTTCGAGTTTAACAAGTGAATAAACAACGGACGACGGAGGCCGGCACGTGGCGTGGTCAACGGCGACGAACGACGAACGGTACCTATTCAAAAAATCAACGGCGGCCGACGATAATTACGACGGTATCGGCGAACGGTGAGCTGACGATAACGGAGATAAAAAACTAATTCGAAAATGACGAAAGACGAATCACGTACGGGCCTAAACTCGATGTTGTACCTAACTTCGGACATAATACCTAAATTCACCGGTCAAGATAAGACGTATCCAGTGGCGCGATGGATACAAGACGTGGAGGAAAATGGAGAAATATGTGGTTGGACACCGTTACAACAGCTGCTGATGGCACGGAGATCCTTATCAGGCACCGCACAGCTTTGGATGCAAGCTGAACGCCCTCACAAGTCATGGGAAGAACTGAAGGCGGCCCTGAGTAAAGAGTTCCCCGACAGCGTCGACATCAAAACAATACACGAGCTTCTGAGCCAACGAAAGAAAAGACGTGACGAGAGTTGTATTGACTATATGTTGGTCATGAAGGAGTTGGGGAAACGGGGTAAGATACCCGATTACGTGGCTATTAAATATATTGTTGATGGCATAGTCGACCACGAGACTAACAAAATCATGCTATACGGTGTAACGACGTATCCTGATCTGAAAGAAAAATTTAAAATCTACGAGACTGTTAAGGAAAAGATGAAACTGGAACATTCTAGAAGTACCTACAAAAATGAAAAACGCGGCATCATGCGACACGAAAAAACGTTGAAAAGGTGCTATAACTGTGGTGACGGCGATCATGTGTCGGAAGACTGTCCGCAGAAGGCACAAGGTCCAAAGTGCTTTAACTGCAACGAATACGGTCATATTTCACCGAAGTGCCCGCATAAGAAAAATATGGCGGCGGTAGCCGGCCGTAAGGAAGATACGAGCTCATCAAGATGGCGTAGTTCCGGTTCCGGCGATAAGAAAGAAAACAACGGCGCATCGACAAGTGGGAGCGGGAGCGGCGAACGTACGACGACCAAGCAAGCAATGTTCGGTCAATCATCGTTCAACAACGCGGATAATACGTCACACTCACAGAATGACAGTGTCACGATGACAGATGACGACATAGACAGCAAATGTCAAAGTCAAATTGGATCTGACATTTGCGATGTAAACAAACATTCGCGACGGGAAAAACCTTTAAAAATCGTAGAATTATGTGGAAAAACGACAAGTGCGCTTATTGATTCGGGTAGTGATGTGAACTTAGTATCTTCCGAGTTTTGTGCTAACGTCAGTAAAGTGCTGAACAATAACATAACACTGTCTGGACTTGGATCCGCTAAAGTGGAGTCATTAGGTCGTCTATCGACAAATGTTGTGATCGACGGTACGAAATACGACGATGTGTCATTCTATGTGGTACCTAAGGACTGTATGCCTTTTGATGTAATCATAGGTCACGAATTTCTTAAGAATGTTATAACGGTTATGAATGGTAGTGCTGTGTGGATGAAACCTGTGGAATGGATGAACGAAATTAATTGTTTTTGTTGCAGTGTTGAGGTTGGCCATGTAAGTAATACTTACCTTAAAGAAGAGGTTGTTCAGATGGTTGAGAGCTATCAACCATGCCAAATTAAAGAAGCTCCTATCCAGTTGAAAATAATTGTGAAAGATGATGTCCCGGTGGTGCAACGTCCACGGCGCATATCACTGAAGGAGCAGGTGGTTGTTGAAGAACAAGTTGCGGAGTGGCTCGAGCAAGGAATTGTACGTGTAAGTTATTCTGAATATGCCAGTCCATTGGTTCTTGTTCGCAAAAGAGACGGTACTACAAGGGTGTGCGTTGACTATAGAAAATTAAATAGTAAAATTGTAAAAGATGAGTTTCCATTGCCCATTATTGAGGATTACATTGACAAGTTGGCTGAGGCAAAAGTATTTAGTGTACTGGATTTAAAAAATGGATTTTTCCATCTGAGTGTCAGCAGTGAGTCGGTAAAATATACTGCATTTGTTACACATCATGGTCAGTTCGAGTTTTTGAAAGCTCCATTTGGCTTGTCTGTTTGCCCTAACTATTTCATGAGATTTGTGACCATAATCTACAGAGAACTAATATCTAAAGGGATTGTTCTAATATTTGTTGATGATATTCTTATTCCAGCAAAAGATGAACAGGAAGCCGTTGATAGATTAAGGGAAGTTTTAAGAGTGGCGTCTGAATATGGCCTGCAAATAAATTGGAAAAAAGCACAGCTGATATGTCGAAGCATAACCTATTTAGGTCATACGATTGAGAATGGACAAGTAAGGCCTGCCAGTGAAAAGATTGATGCCGTTACAAAGTTTCCAGAACCCAGAACAATTAAGCAATTGCAAAGTTTTATTGGGTTAGCGTCGTATTTTAGGAAGTATGTCCAGAATTTTGCATCAATAGCACAGCCGCTTACAGATTTACTTAAGAAAGATGTCAACTTTGAATTCAATGATGAACAACGGTGTGCATTTAATTGTTTGAAGGAGCGTTTGACTACTAAACCAGTTTTACAAATATTTAATCCAAGATTGGAGACAGAAATGCATACAGACGCATCGCTTCTGGCTTACGCAGCTATACTCATGCAGCGATCTGATGATGACGGTGGACTACATCCAGTATATTTCATGAGTCGTAAAACCAATGATGCGGAAAAAAAGTACACCAGTTATGAACTGGAAAGTCTGGCTATTATTGAAGGGGTAAAGAAATTTAGGCACTACTTATATGGTATAAGATTTAAGATTGTTACTGATTGCCAAGCATTCCAGATGACGCTTAAGAAGAAAGACTTGAGTACAAGGGTTGCAAGATGGGCATTGCTTCTGCAGGAGTTTGACTTTGTGGTTGAACATCGGCCAGGAACGAGGATGAAGCATACTGATGCATTAAGCCGAAACCCATATGTAGCTGTAGTAACGTTGCACGATGAGATCAGAAGAGCACAACAGTTGGATGATGGTCTAAAAGCTATATTACAGATTTTACGGGAGAGAACATACGGTGATTATTATACTGATAATGGATTGCTTTACAAAGGGGTGGAAAAGCACTTAGTGATCCCAAAGTCTATGGAAAATGAAATCATTAAAAGAGCACATGCAAATGGACATTTTTCCAAAAGGAAGATGATTGAATTAATTGGTAAAGACTATTTTATTAAGAACCTTGATAAGAAAATTGAAGAGTTTATTACAAGTTGCATTCCATGTCTATTAGCTACGCGTAAAGAGGGAAAACAAGAAGGATTCCTAACTCCGATTGAAAAGGAAGAGTCACCGCTACATACACTGCATTTGGATCACATTGGTCCAATGACGGAGACGAAGAAGCAGTATAACCATATCCTCACGATTGTTGACGCATTTACGAAGTTCACTTGGATATTTCCCACTAAAAGCACCACAAGTCGAGAAACAATAGAAAAGTTGAAAATTCACCAACAACATTTTGGCAATCCAACCAGATTTATAACTGATCGAGGAACGGCTTATACGAGCACTGAGTTTCAAGAGTATTGTAAAGACGAAAATATACAACACATCAAAATTACGACGGGTGTGCCTCGAGGAAATGGCCAAGTGGAAAGAGTCCATCGCACTATAATCTCTGTACTTACCAAGATGTGCATAGAGAACCCTGCTCTCTGGTATAGGCATGTAAGTAGATTACAGCGTTCTCTAAATAGTACTTTCCAGCGAAGCATAAACACTACACCCTATCAACTATTGATTGGGACAAAGATGAGAATGAAGGAAGACATCGAGATTTATGATTTGCTTTCAGAAGAAGAAAGGGAAAGCTATTCAGAGGAGAGAGAAAAACTTAGAGAGAAAGCTAAAGAGCAAATTCTACAAGTTCAAGAAGAAAATATAAGAAATTTTAATAAGAATAGAAAAGAAAGTATGAAGTACAATGAAGGAGACTTGGTAGCAATAAAACGCACGCAATTCGGCTCGGGAATGAAGCTTAAAGCTAAATATCTTGGCCCCTATCAAGTCGTAAAAGCAAAGAGAAACAACAGGTATGATGTGAAAAAGCTCAACCCGAATACTGAAGGACCTAGCGTAACCTCTAGTTCAGCAGATTACATGAAGGTGTGGCCAGCTGTGAACTCATTAACCTAATAGGTGAGAGTTGCTTGTTAATTTTTTCTTGTTTCAGGTTTGTGTATGAAAGGTTGTGTGCAATGTTTTGTTAAACACTGTGTTTTGTTAGATGTAAGCTTAGTCTATTGTTATTAAGAGTTAAGAGATCTGTATTTGTATCTTTACTGTACCTACTGCAACGATAAATGTCAGTGTGTAAACATTTTTTTAGGAACATTAACAATGTTATGTTGTCTCTTTGAATTATTATTTTATGATGTCCCCTTTAAAATAAAACTGTAACTATGTGATGTTATGCTGTTACTCTGATGTTGTATTAGTGTATTGTTGTATTAGTAGTTCTGTTAAAAATAAGATGAAAGTTAGCGACGTATGTTCGGGTGCATGTCTGAGGACAGACATGAACCAGGATGGCCGACTGTGGGATAATGATTTTGTATCAAGCTTAAGTATGAATGCAGCATAATATTGTCAAAGCGGAACGCAGCGGATGAAAGAGAGGGAAGTATGTGTGTGAGTGTAACAGCGAGATGACGCAGTCTTACGACAGACGTACGGTGTAACGGCGATCTTTTTTCTGGTGTGTCAATAAATAAAAGTTTTTAAAAGTATTTCTCGTTTATTTTGCCATATAATCCCACATTTATTTATTATTAATTAATTTAAAAAGTTATAATGTTAGGCATGAACCGTAGCTCACTCCACCTAAATTCACTAACCGAGAATTTTACAGTACAGCGCCATTAATCAAGAAAATATGACCACAATACAAATCCTAATACCAAGTAAATTAAATATAATATTAGTTACTAAGTAAGAATCAGATGTAAGTAACACAAATGGAAGCCAAAAACTTGAAGCTTAGCTGATGAAACTTAAATTAATTTTGACGCCACAAAAAGCGTTTTATCTAAAAATTTAATTAGTCGCTTTTGAAGGCTCACCGTCATACTGTGGCGATATTAAAAGTTGATGGCAATATTTCTTATATAATATTATATTGTTACTTAGTATACCTACTAATGATAAGGTATACCTACAGAAAAAAAACCCGCCAACTGTAAAATAGACCCACACACGTTAGGTTCTGTACATTACATAATTACGTTACTTAATCCCCAAAGGGTTAGGCAGAGGTGTACCCATGTACACCCACATTTCGCCAGTTATGTTTAAGTCCCATGTAATAGGGGGCGAGCCTATTGCTATTAACCGGGCATAAGGACTCCGAGGCTGTTACTGAGAAATTCCTGATGGTAGGTTCTGTACCAAGTCAAAAACAATTTTAATATATGGGTACCTTTAATTTTTTTATTTATTATTATTACTAGTTTTTGCCCGAAACTTTGTCCGTATAAAGGTTATCGCGGTGGCAGACGTGAGAAGTGTCGAAATAAAAAGTTATTATGTCTTTTCTTGTGGTTCAAATTTACCTCGTACCAAATTTCATAAAAATCGATTCAGCGGTTTAGTCGTGATCGCGCATTTATAATCTTAATATATATAAATCTCGTGTCACAATGTTTGTCCTCAATGGACGCCTAAACCACTTAACCGATTAAATTAGAATTTGCACACCATGTGCAGTTCGATCCAACTTGAGAGATAGGATAGTTTTTACCTCGATTATTTATTGACCTTTTTTAGTCTTTACTTATTTCACGCCACAGCAACGCGTGGCCGAGTCAGCTAGTAATAGTATAGATTTGTCGTTATAGCGGCAATAGAAATGCCCACACTGTGAGTATTAGGTACAACTATCTACCTATCACAGGTCATGAGACGCAGCCAACTGACAGACAGACGGTCGGACGGACAGCGGACGCTTGATAATAGGGTCCTTCGGGTCGTACGGAATCAGAAAGATCACCGGAACTTTGATCTTCAATTGATCTAACGCAACTTTGATCTTTAATTTCATTGAGCAACGGATGGTTACACCCAATGCCTTGATTACACAAACATACGTAAATTCACGCCTTTTCCCATGGGAGTAGGCAGAAACCACAGAACGCCACCTGCTACATTTCTTACATACTCCTTTTGCCTCATCTACCTTCATACATCTCGTCATACAAGCACGCCGGTTACGAGTACTCCGCACCTGACCTTTCTGAAGAACCTCACCAATAAGGTCAGTGTAGGTCTTCCTAGGGCGACCCCTCCCTGCGTTGCCACTCACCTCTACCATATAACCATACCAAAATAACTGCCAATACACCTTAATCAGATTACCCCGATACCGTCACAATAGGTCTAAACTACAGTTGGTATTACCGATGCACTAACAAAGCGCGTTTTCGGGTTTCGCCCGGCATCACGGGGCCATTGTGTAAAAGTCGTATTGCTAATGGATTAGCGGTGGCCATCCCGCACAATAGATGTAGTGCATCTGGATGGAACGACACGCGGAAATTGGACAGAATTGATGTTCTGCGGTCCGTTTCCATTGAGTTTTGCATTGTGTGGTATGTCACGCGAGATTGATGGCTTTTTTATGTTGGTTACGATGTGGTGGCGTCTGCGTTTAGTCAGTTTAGTCTTAGGCGTGAATTAAATGAAGATTACTGCGGACTGCTTCGTTGGTCTAGTGGTCTCAAAACACGGCTGCAGAGCATTTTTTTTTTTTTTTTTTTTACCGATGGGAAATCATCAAATGACTTCCCCCGCCCTGGGCGGGGCGGGAGGGAGTGTCAGACTTTTACTGACTAAAACCCATCCATGTTCCTTCTTGTGCCCTTTGCGTTCCGGGGGCGCGGTATCTCTTTCGAACAACCCGCAGCCCCGGCAGGCATCGGCCCTTAGTGGCCCCTTCAATTATTGCTGACATCTCTTTGAGGCGCGCGTGGAACACGAACGCGCCGTCGACACGGTCTGTCGTTATCAACGAACGGACGGTGAGCTACCCATTGCTCACCGCCCACAGACCCGCGTCTACGGTGGCCGGGAGTCGTCTCGCGGCTCCCGACGCCCGGAGCGTCTCCCGCGGCGGCTGGGGCGTGAGGTGGTTCTTTCCCTCACGCGGCCCGCCTCCTCCTTCGCTAGCATTACTGCTTCGCAGAAGGAGGCGACTGCATCCCATTCCCTCTCGCTCCGGACCATGGCTTGCACCAGGGCCGAACGCGAGAGTTCGCCGCCGCCGATAGCCGCCACGAGGACGTCGCGGTGCTCCGCCCAAGCGGGGCACACCGCCACGGTATGCTCCACCGTGTCCTCGGGGCGATCCTCACAGTGGTGACACCCGGGCGTTTCCTCCCGCCCGATGATGTGCAGGAACCTCCCGAAACATCCGTGCCCGGTGAGGACCTGCGTCAGGCGGAAGGTGAGGGCGCCGTGGCGCCGCTCAAGCCACTCCTCAAAGAGGGGACTTACCGCCTCGATAGAGGCGTGCCCTAGGCTGCAGAGCATGGAGTCTTGGTTTCGATTGTTAGTGTTAAAGTGTTATTGGATTTTCCCCATCACGAATTGCTCAGTAGCAGCCTCGAAGTCTGGATTTGTGCCCGGTTGATGGCAATAGGCTCGGCCCTATTACATGGGACCCAAACATATCGGTGAAATGTCGGTGTATTAATGGTTGCATCTCTGCCTAACAGGCACAGATTACAGGCGTTCGTTTCCCAGCTCGGGCAACGTGTTATTGGGTTTTTTGCTTAGTAGCTGCCTGGGGTATGGAAGTTGGTGGCATGATATTGCCGAGGCTCGGAGTTGACGTTTATTCATCCCATCGGACTGGGAGAGTGGCTGAAGTGTAGGTACATCTTTGTTTGCTCACACACTTGTGCACTATGTTGTACAGAAGCGGTCATAAATGGAGTAGCAATCTTACAAAGATTTTTCTGTCATTTTTTAACTTACGACTTTTCGACGTCGTGTGCGAATTCTGAGGTAGTCGTAGGTACTGTGTAGTGTGTTAATACATAATCACGATACACACATGTAGGTGCGGCCTGTACCGCGTGTCACAGCAATTCAAACCTTAGCATGCTTGCACACTTACGACCGCATACTGTACCTGTAGACATGTTGTACTTGTGACCGAAATTCGGTCGAGGAGAACGTTATAGCTAATATTAATTTTATTGATTTGTTCAAGTTTATCCATTACTCAAGGTCTAGTTTCGTCGTCTCAAGAAACATCGATTAAATATTTCAAAGAAATAATTAAATAATTACATTCTAATAGGTAGCAAAGCTAATTAGTTGTTAATGACATTATTGACTTCCATTTTTTGTACGATGAAATTATTAGAATTAAAGTGCCTGCCTTTTTAATAACACTATTTGTAAAGCGAAAAACGCTGGCGCTGGATGCTGGAGTCGTGAAAATTATGAGAGAAATTTATCCAAACTTTTCCACCAATTATTTTCTCGGAATAATTATTCCGCTTCAAAGTAGCGCTTCCAGCATATTCGGTGACATCTACGTAATCATTATACACGTATCCTACATCATTAGTGAAAAGCACTTCGTGTATTGTCGTGTCGTCCGATACGGCTTAATAGCTTCGGTTTTATTTTCACCTTTTAATGAGCACTTTAACAAAAAGCTTTAAAATAGGCAATGTTTTATGTTTGGCCTCTATTATTGATGACGGCGGGTTTAAATATGAGGTGGACCGCAGATCCGTGTAAATTTATCTGTAATTTACAAACGGCTATGATTGTTATTCGCTGATTGTGTATGGTTGATGTGTCTGTGGTCGCACTGAAAATGGATGACCACATTATTTCAGTGGTGTTATAGGAGATGATTCGTAAATTAGGTTGTGGTGGTCTGAGTGTAGTTGTGTGTGTGAAGCTACTGATGTTTTGTCGTGCTAGGGGTGAAGTCACGTTAAAAATATGTTTTAACAACATTAATTGTAACATAACAACACACACGTACACACATACACACATTGTTGTATTGTTGTGGGTGTACTAATGGGTACACCTCTGCCTAACCCTTCGGGGATTACAGGCGTGATGTTATGTTATGTGTAATTGTAACATAACATAACACACATCATCATCCCCGAAGGGTTAGGCAGAGATGAACACATTAGTTGACCCTCATTTCGCCAGTTCGACTCCGAGGCTGATACTGAGAAATTCTTGATGGAAAAACCCAATAACACTAAGCACGAATTTGGTTAGCGGGGGATTAAATGTATGGAACATTATTATAGGTATGGGGTCCGAGTTTTCACCTTGTTTTCAGGACATACCTAAGCGATTAATTTGTTCTTCACGTGACCAGAGGCAGAATCAGTATTGCCATACAACGTGGCAATGCTACCAGTCTTTTGGGCACTGATCCCATTGACAGCGAAGAGAACGAGAATTTTGATGGCCTATGTGCTTCCCCCTTTTATATATTTTGCAATTTTGGATTATGAGCATAATTATAAGCAATATGCAAACTGTAAAGCTTGAAGTCCATTAGAGGCAGTCACGGGTTAAGGCGCCTTGACCCCGCCCGATAACAAGTGAAGACGCTGCCACGGGTCAAGGCGTACCCGTACTTGAGCCGAGTGAGTGCTCAAGGCGAGGCGGCCCGCCTCGAGGTTGTTCAGATGAAGTCCTGGCTTTAACCTATGCAATGCCACCTGCGATATACTACATCTTTATTTTTTATTTACATCAATGTTTACTTTGACGGGCCTGTTGGTCTAGTGGTTAGCGGCCCTGACTGCTAAGCCGGAGGTCGTGGGTTCGATTCCCACCCAGGATAAACTTTGTGTGATGAGCATGATTGTTAATTCTGTGTCTGGGTGTGATTTATCTATAATATGTATGTATTTATAAATTATATAAGTATGTATATCAGTTGTCTGGTTACCATAACACAAGCTCTGCTTAGCTTGGGATCAGATAGCCGTGTGTGAAGTTGTCCCAAGATATTTATTTATTTATTTATTTCATATAATATTATTTGACAGAAATCGTACTTTTTCTTAGACAAAAAATAAACTATGTACTATTCCAGACTATAATCTATTTCTGTGTCACATCCAAATCCGTTCAGCCATTCCTGCGTGATTGAGTGACAAACATCCATCTAAACTTTTACATTTTTAGTAATAGTACAAAATTGTAATGTTTATTGCAGTCGCTAAAGGTACATCGTAAATATATAAAAGCAGTACATTATTATTATTATTACAAAGTCATGTACATAGTAACATATTGCGGCGTAAATAAAGCAGGAAGTAACATGTCAGGTTGAAACAACTTAGAAACGAAGACGAACGGAATCCCTTCGGAGAGAAAGTTAAAATTACATTAATTGAATTTCAGTGTTCCTGCGATGCTGTTTCATTACACAGTGATTTATGACAGCTGTCTTAACTTTACTAATTAACGCAATTCATATTTTAGTTTTTTCACAATACAAATTATGAATTTTTAAGCTTTTTTATGTGGGTGTCTAGGAGACACCAGTTCAGATTTATCTTTAGGAGAATTGGTGGTACAAAAAATATTTTATTCAAATGTTTACGTAACTGTCAACTACGTGCCTTCGAGAATCGACTCAAAATATATAAATAAATAAAATTTTGGTGTCTTTTTGTAATGTCAAAAATGTTTACAGTTACTTTTTCTGTTTGTCTGTTCGTTCCGGCTAATCTCCAAAAGCCTAGACCGATTTCGACGTAACTTTCCCTGACAGATTGCTGATATTAAAAGAAGCGACATCGACTTTGATTTTAGAATAAGAAATGAAATGATGAAATGATATTTATTCAGTAAATTGGTTATAAATAACACTTCTACACGTCACATTTTAAACTAGATGAGTCCAGTGTTTCCTAGCCGACTGCTCTGAGAAGAATAGGATTCCGCGAGAAACAAACAAAACCCTGTGATAACCGACCTCCAAGCGAGAGAAGTCACGAACACAAGCTAGTTTTTAATAAAAATAATAATATTCTCGACTCGAATGTTATTATAAAATATAACGTTTAATTTGTTTTCCTCGGAGCCCGGAGGTCGAAACTTAAGTAGGTACTTAGCTTGTAAAGCCACGTCATATTGTGGGACGGTTCTATTGAAATAACTAAGTCTAGGTAAAGATAACGATGTCTATACCTATCTAAGTCTATTCTCGGAAAAAGCAATTTTAAATTTTTTAAGAGTTTATCATTTTTTTAGAAAACATCCAGCGGGCCAGTTATAAAATTATTGGTTAAGTTTTGAAATCAGATTTCTAGCCACTGCTTGGTATAGAATACTAACTATTGCCCGCGTCTTCGTCCGTGAAAAATTTCTGAATTACTATTTTTTTTTATAGTTGCATTGTTCTAAAGAATTTTCTGAAATCGGAGAAGTAATTCTAGAGTTTAACAAATTCAAATAAACAAACAAACTCTTCAGCTTTATATGTTATAAGTAATAGAATATTCAGTATAAATTGAACACTACCTTAACATAGATACTGTTTGAAATTACTACATAAGTAGGTAGGTACGTACAGAAACTGCTTCTAATATTATATTCACTCGGTGAAAACTCATAATGTTATTTCTAAAACTGGGTACCGCGAATGCCTGTGTACTTTATGTTAGCTAAAGTTTCATTTCCTACTAAGAAAGTGAGCAACACACACAGAAATACGTTACAAACGCAAAAGAGATAATGTGTAGGCAGCCAAAATTTGTCTTAGATACACGTCACAATTAGTTGACGAACAAAAGTCCCTGAGAAGTTGCGCCGCTGTGCCAGCCTCTTAATTGGCAAAAGTTTCTTGTCGACGAAAAACTGGGGAGAGCGCCTCTGAATGAACGGATGAACGAGTGAACGATCACAGGAGCGGGAGACGCCGAGAGGTGTAATTAGTCAAAAATTCCCGCGAGGTATCCGTGCTAGCAGCCAGTCAAGGAATAGTAGTTAATGTGTTTCGTTGTCAAGGAAATTACGTTTCTTTGAGATTACTGACTGTGTCAGTCCAAATTACTTGTAAGAGGCAGAATGGAACAGATTAAAAAATATAAATTTCGAAAAAGGAATAGCAAAATTCGAAAAGAGAACATGATAAAATCAAACCACGAAGTTCGTATGTCACACAACACATTCTGGAAATTGACAAGGGAAAAAAGCAATTGAGAATGTGTAAAGAATGTAGGGTACCCGAGTACCTATATAAATTCACCTGATCAAACACAACGAGCTCGCAGAAAGTAGATCCACGAACTGTTTACTATTTATTGGCAAGTCTTTGAAGACGGCCGTAATAATCAAAGTTCAAAGTGACTATTACACTCAATCGTTAGAACCCAGTAATGGAAAAAATATTCAGGTCAACACACCAGTAAATTATGAAGTACTCGACAGTCAAAGAAGAAGTTCGTACATAACATCGTAATATGTAGCACAAAAACAAATATTAGTACACTCCCTCATGGTTACGATCAAAAAGTTAATGAGTTTTTTTATAGCTACACAAGTATAAAAACTCGCGAACATTATGACGAGCAGTCGTCACGTAATAAAAGCAGAACGGTACAAAATATGCTCAGAAAAATGAGCGTCACAGCGGGACAGAAAGACGTACAGTTGCTCTCATTAGCCTCTAATTACGGGGGTCCGAGTGCCAAGCGCCGCCGACCGCCGGCGGAAATTCAAATTTAAATTTCGTACGTTCTACTCTTGCAAATTGCGATTTTTCACCAATAAAAAAAAGGCAATACCGAATCGAAATTTTAAACGGTTATTGTTTCCTTTTTATGTTAATGACTCGTATTGAAATTTTGTAACGGATGTTCGGAAATCGGCGTCGGTCGTTTAACTCCGGTAACGGTCGGGCAAGATTGAGTTCCCAACGTTTTTATTGTTGTTACTCGCTTTGTTCGCGTAACGGCCCTTAATTGTTTCTCTTTTTCGTGAACACTTCCCTATAAAAGTGAAGGCTCCTTTCGAAGAGATAGTACAATATAAATTTTCTCATCAACTCGCAGGCTCTTTTAATAAAAATATAATAATCTCCCTCTACGGAACACTTCATTAAGGCGCTCAAAGAGGCTCGGCGGCGATTATCAGTCCCGATAGCGTTTAGCATGGCAGCACCATATTATATTAAAATATTTTTTTTTACTGGCAAACTCATCTTTGACCGCGAGCGGTGGGCGAGGGCCCTCCTCTACTTTTCATAATTATCCCTCCCCCTGTCATCGCACCGGTTGAAATCGCGTATCTTTAATTTCGTCCGTCCCGTCAGCCCCGAAAATTCCTTGCATTCGTAAGAATTAAAGCCGGCGATAAAGGGAGCGCTGTTACTTCTTATTAGCGACGACACTAATAACCGTTCTCGCTGTCCTCGCGTGACAGTTTTATACTACACAAATTAGAAAGCAAAAACGTCCGAGTGGTTTTCTGCGGCAATCCGTAACAAAAGGGAGAGGGAATTCGCGAGGACGACTTCGTATAAAGCGGGCTATTCGTGAGCCGTTTGAAAGGAGTTAGGCGTCGAGCATAGACGCTTACCGGGGCATGAGCTGGCTCGGCTGGCTCGGAGAGCTCGGGAACATTAAAACGTTCCGCGCGCTCGCCCGCCCCACCATGCGTGATGCGCACCGGACCATCATTTTAAAACTGAGTTTTGTTTATAAACGTCACGATGTTCTCTTTTTGTTTCGTGCGGCTTTTGTTTTTATTTGGGCGCCTCTGCCGCACACACTCCGCGTGTCGTTTACGTAAATCAGTTGTGCCGTTAAAAATAATGGTGCGAAATGTAATGGATGCAAAATTTCAACGTTATGGTAGTATTGGGGTGTTCATGGCGTATTACGTATTAAACTGACATGTGTTTACGACACGCAATTATTGTTAACTTTCAATTATTCTCAGTTCGATTGTTTGACGGTTATTTCGCGACCGTGTCGGACTGTTGAGGGTTAATTTGTAGGGTAATAAAACGGTTGTGAATTTGATGATCATTTTCATGTAATATTGTGGAGTTAACTTTAATGTAATGTTGTTAATGATAATGGATAATAGGTATCTGTACTAATAAAGTAAAGTTGAAAAAAATATTTGTTTGTCTAAACACGCTTATCTCTAAAACTACTAGTCCGATTGCAAAAAATCTTTTTGTATATGATAGCCAGTATTATGAGAAATAATATAGGCTATGAAACATCACGCCACGGCCTACGGGATCGTAGCAGTTACCAAAGATGTAACCTAACACGGGTAAAAAAATCCATGCGTACGAAGTAGTTGAGAGTAGCCAGTATATAAATATAGCAAGAATAAACTGTATTTAAATGTAGGTTAAATTCAAAGAAAAAGAAAAACTCAAACGACAAATCAAAGTAAAATGTGTTTAGCCGGATTTCTAAGCCGAAAAGGGTAAGTAGAAAATAGAGCGATCTCCTTCAACTGTCATTGAACTACATTCACAATAAGTTATCCTGTAAGGATCAGGAGATAAGCAGATAAGAAGCTTTGGGTACCGTTTTTTTTTTGTTCGTACTATGTAAGTACAGTTAGCAAAAGAGATAGGTATCCAGGGTCGTCAGATATAGTTGAAGTTTTCTTAATAAACTGTTCAGTGTTTTCGATTGAAACTTAATTGATGAACTATTTATTAATATCTACTTTTTTAAACTGAATTACATTTGAAAACAACCATTGGTATCTAAGAAAACTTCGTGTTTTCTATGTGTGATTTTGTATGCAGACATTGATTTTAAAATAGTGCATTTGGAGTTTCTTGCCCATTTTTCCCCATGCAAAACTCCCAATTGGAATGGGCTGAATTCAATTCCTTTTTCTTTTGTATATGACGTTCAAAAGTGCCTTGTAAGGGCTTATTTGACACGTCGGCCTACGCTGAAAACCAGCGCCGTGGTTTCGTGCCATCGTGTGTTGGCCACGGCATAATGCTGAGCGTCGGCCGTTTCGCGCGGCAGTGGCGCAAATTACCGATCAGGACACTTAATTTTTTATTTTCTATTATGTATTTAGTTTATATTTATATTGTATAGGTATTATTTGTACATTATTGTGTATTGTGTGTCACTTTCACGTGGATAAAAAGTTTTTCTTTCTTTCTTTCTAAATTAATGATTTATCAATAGGCCTCCCCCTATTACATGGGACTAAAAACATAACTGGCGAAATGTGGGTGTACTAATAAGTACACCTCTGCCTAACCCTTCGGGGATTACAGGCGTGATTTTATGTAAAAATGATTTATATTTGACTGTCTCTGATTTCAACTATATCTGACAACCCTGGATCCGTTTTGTTGACTGTACCTACCTTTATGTAGCGGTTGTGATTCGAGGAAAATGGTTTTAGAGTATCTTCCTGCTAGATCTTAGACTAAATCTTCGAAACATCTGTTAGCTAGTAATCGAATAAAATAATCTTCGAGGATTCAGCCTATGAAAATTATACGGGAATTTGTGTTTGATTTCCTTGGTAATTGTATTTGAAACATAAAAGAATTTCCTATTACCGTCGAATATTTTAATATAAGAATATGATTTTTATATTTTCATTAGGTTTTCCTTAAAAAAAAACTTATTTGATTTGGACATTACCGAAATAAAATAACGAGTTACAAAAATAAAAAAAAAACACAATTTATTATCAAAACCTATTGTCACATTAAGTATACTTCATACTCCATATATTTATTGCTCTTCCATATGTATTCTTAGGTGGTATATTTTATAATTGAGATCATTATGGACCCCGCGTAGGGCACAAAGTCAAAGTCAAAACATTTATTTCAATTAGACCATTTACAGGCACTTTTGAATTGTCAAAGAGTCGGTCTGTAAGTCTGAAAGCTGAAGCCAGTAGCTCGTTCCAAAACGGAGGTAGGCCTCTATGGAGAAGAACGAGCAAGAAACTCCACGGTACTCTTTTCATTAAGGCTTTTACAAAATACTGGTTACATTATTCTTGTTGCTTCTACATGTACTCGGCATAGCAAAACAGTTACTCTCTAATCTAATCATATTGACATAACATAACATAACATCACGCCTAAAATCCCCGAAAAGTTAGGCAGAGGTGTACCGATTAGTACAACCACATTTCGCCAGTTATATTTTTAGTCCCATGTAATAGGGGGCGAGCCTATTGCCATCAACCGGGCACAAATCCAGACTCCGAGGCTGCTACTAAGAAATTCCTGATGGAAAAACCCAATAACACTTTGCCCGACCAGGGAATCGAACCCAAGACCTCATGCACAGCAGTCGCGCTTGCGACCACTAGACCAACGAGGCAGTCATATTGACATCTTCTCCAAACATCATACACTCATAATGGTCTCAAATAAATATGTAAAAAGCTTCTCATTTAGTATAATGAGTGTCCGTATAGTGAATTCCGGGCATGATTTCAGACGCGACCCCCGAGAGCGAATTAGTGAACCAACGTGACCTAACTGAAGATTTTTTGTCGTGATGAAATATTGTGCTGCGTTCAGTCGTCGAATTTTGGCGAGTAATTAGTTCGATGCATTTGTAACAAGGGGGATTTATTTATTTATTTAAATAATTGTAGATAAACTTACTACTGATTTGTAATATAGTTCGGTTGCAGATAACATTAAAAAGGCCAATTACAAGTTGCGCTAAGGGTCCTCGAGAAATTCAAAATTTCTTGTTTTTGCAATTGGCAGCTCAGTATCAGTTAATTAGACGACCAAAAATAACTTATTGACGCAAACGTCATGTTTTTATTAAATAGGTACATTTATGGGTTAAACTGACTTGAAGAGTTATGTTGATAATTTTAATTGTGTAAAATATACATTTATGTTATGTTAGAATCATGTCGATTTTTTTATTTTCATACAACCTGATGCACAGCTGCTAATTCCAATAAACGTAAAAAAAAAATCACAGGCTACTTTAGGGCTTTCATCTTCATTTTACAATAATAAAATTTAATCTCTGCATTTGTAGGTTGACAAGTAAACATACAAACAGAGGTGGCTAAAAATTACTATAAAAACAGCAATAAAAAGGGATAAAAACAGAATTGCCTAATAAGTAATTAAAAAATGGTACACAATGAAAATTTGACTTAACGGTGTATAAAACTACGTACACTTTTTCGTTTTGTGTCTACAAATAAAATTAATAATAGTGAATGATAACATAAAAAACATAACACTAAAACTGTACGCGTGTAACCCTTTCAAGCACACAAAATTCAATTTTTATTCCAGTGAATAATTTTATCAAAAAGTTACTAACGATCTAAACGAAGCACGGTGCTAGGCAGCTCGTGTAACCCCGGCTTTATTTACTTTCTCAAGAGGCTTGTTTTTACAACGGCCCAAGTTGAATGTTATCGACTTTTTGACTTTTAACGACTATTTTATACAACAATATGATAATTAAGGAAGCTTTGTTGCTTTTAAATGTTCTGTGATGAGATATTGTAGAGGTAATGTCGAGTTTCAAATTATAAAGTGCCATTTTTCTGTTTGTTTTGTACTTTTGCTACGTTTAGATGATGTCTTAATATACTGATCGGAAGGGGGGTTATTTTTTTTTATTGATTTGTGATTTGTTTATTAGATGGTGTCGCGGTTTTCCGTACAATTTTTTACGATTTTTAGTGGTGTTATACAGGCTGTCTATTAATTCACTACCAATATTTTAGGGGGGGAAAGTACTCACTAATATGAACAACTATTATGGGACCAACTCTGAAATGTGATAGAAAAATTAACTGTAGTTCTAAAGGTACATTTTTATCGTGTTAAAATGCATTTTGAAGAAAATTCAGATATATTTTTTTCATATTTCAGAGTTGGTGCGGCAATAAAAAATTGTTCATATTTATAAGAACTTTCATTCTCTGAAACTCGAATATTGGTAGCGAGTCAAAAGTCGTGTTTTATGTTAAAATGAATTATTATTAACAGTCATGGAATACTTAGAATTTAACAACAGTACTACACATTCATATTATAAAGTAGAACAGTTTGTCTTTTTGTTTGAACGCCCTAATCTCGAGAACTACTAATCTGATTCTGACAATTCTTTCGCTAATAGGAAGCTACGTTATTCTTGAGTGATATAGGGCAGAATCCTATTTTTTATAATATCTATAATGTATAATATTAAGTCGCTTCCCACCTGTCCCTCTCAGTTTTTAAAATTACGCAACAGATTTAAATGCAGTTTCCATCAATAGATAGAGTGATTCAAGAGGAAGGTTTATGTGGCTACATTGCACAAGACGGGGTGAGTCGCTAGTTTTTTATTTAAACAATAGGATTATAGAAGAAAACTCATGTGGTAGAAGTCGCAGACGAAACTTAGTATAATATATTGCGTGATACACAAAATATGGGTCATAGTGTGATGGTGCAGCCACAATGACGCATCAAGTCTTAGTCCTTCAAGCTAAGTGTGTCACAGATCATTAGTAATTTTGCTGCATAGTTACACACTAGTTTATAGAGAATGTCTTTACGTATGTAAGTATGTTTATTCACCAGCACATGGGCTACTTATTATCCCATTTTTATGTTCCCAAGGGATAATTTGAAACTTTGGCTTAATTCTGAATACTACGCAGACAAAGTGGCGGGCAGAAGAAAGTCCTTAAAAAATACGTCCATTAAAAAAAATTGTATTAATGTTATTTAGATTAAGTTTTTATATGGAACTACTAGCTCCTACCCGTGACTTCATCCGTGTCAGAGTTGGTTCCAATCATCAAGCGGTATAATAGGAATGTTACTTACGACCTATTTTCATACCTACCAAATATACGTAAAAAAAAAAATTATATAAAAATTGGTCGAGCCTTTTCGGAGGATTGCGACTACAAACACTGTGACACTAGGTTTTTATAAACATGCTCGCTGACTGCTTGAAGTAAGTAAAGATATTGAGGTCAATAATCGAAATAAAAACTAAGATATCTTTTAAGTTTGACCAAATTAAACACAGTAAGCAACATTTCATAAAAAAAATTGAGTAGTTTGGAGTCCATCCCGGACAAACAACGTGACGCGTAATTTATATATATTTAGATATTAATTATTACTCTAAATAAGCTACAGAAGCTCAGAATTCCACCAGAATTTACTACAGAGCATGTCCCCAAAATATCACCCCCTAACTTGTAAGAGATACCCTCAAAGTTACCGTCCGTCAAAGGTCATTAGTTACGTTCCGTTATTAATTACGGCTGTACACGTCATGAGCGGTATAGTGGTATCGAACGGACCGTTGATAGAGCGGTAAGCGGTATCGAGTGGACCTTTAACAGAGCGGTATTTTAAGTTATGACTCTATTAAAATGAGAAGTGGTGTAAGGTGAGATTTGGTCGAGTATTGTGAGGCTACACGTTCTGTTGTTAACGTCAAACGTGTGACGTCATGTAAAGGAGGGATAGATGATGGTAGAGATAAAGTTTGTTTGTTTGTATGAGGTGAACTCTGGTAGTATCTACTGGTCTGATTTTAAAAGTTGTTTCACTATTAGATAGCTAATATAGTCAAAAAATAAAAATAAGTTAATATACTCGACACGTTTGATTATTTTTTTGTAGTTTTTCTTAAAAATTATAAGTAAGGCAAATCATATTTTTTCTTCGCCATTTTAGAAAGATAATAATCAAATAAAATAATAATATCAGCCTATTATTGTCCCACTGTCAAAGGCCTGTTCTCATACATAGAAGGCACGACCATTGATCACAGCGCTTGGTCAAGGTGGAAGCGAAAATTCAGAATTACACTGTCCAGGTTTCCTCACAATGTTTTCCAATTAACTCAAAGATACTCAAATTGAAATTACCTTCATCTCCTAAATATATTCACTCCGTATTTTCTACGTGGAAGCCGGTTTCAATAGATTATTCTATTAAAAAAAAACCGTATTTATTAAAGCGAACTGCATTGATGTGAACACTCCATTTTCGGTCACCGCCATATTAATTAGTGTTGTGCGCGTTATTGTGACGGTTGGCGTCACATCACTAGTGACGGAACGGTATTTTATTAAACAGCGCTTCATGGACTCAATTATATTGAAATGATCGAGTGAATGGAAATGGTTTTCTTTTTTACTTTTTTTACTGAAACTTTTAGGGGTAAAAAGATCAGTGATTTTTAATACACTTATATAATATCATACAAGTTTACGTATTATTTATATGTATATTGGTCATTTTAATACGCCTACAGGTCTAATATATTTTACATACATACTACATAATTTATAAATTTCTATTATATTATTATAGATTAGTACAGATAGATTTAAAATTTATCAACGTTTAATATCAAAAATCACTAAAATTACTTGTAAAATTGGAATTATATGACGTATGTTAGTTCATTTTTTCAGAACTACACCCAAATGTAACTGTATAGCTCTACCCTGATTGCCTAGTACCTCAATAAAAGAAAGGCACATAAAATACGAAAGTAAACACAATGTATAAAAATTCCATTGAATATTGCAAGTGCGTAAAAACACACAAACACCTATTGCACGTTTATCAAAAGGTCACACGCGTCCCCAACAATAGACTGGCTACACAAAAAGGCTATAGTTAATCACTGGCCATGGGAAACAATAACATAGCCTGTGGGGTTAATAATAGCCGACCCAATTAATATCATCCCTCTCACCGCATTCTTCGACCTGAATAGTAATTATTTTATTGATAAGCGTTTTAAGTGGAATTGTTATTATGGTTCATAAAGTATTGCGTTTCTTTTCCCTTCAGGTAGTGTAAGAAAAAAGGTGTAATATGTAGCTTGAAGCCACTTTTTTATAATTATTTAAATGTAACACCATTAGTATACTTTAAAAATAGAATGAAGACCTTCGATTCATTGTCATACTACTCGTACATAATAAAGAAAAAAAAGCTCGATGACACAACGCTTGTGTCTTATTGATTACTAAATAGGAAGCAATAATTGATTTATAAAAATTGAGTAATCGAAAACAAAAAAACAACGTTCTTCATTCAAATATGAGTGTTATATTCAAATATGATTCATTCGAACATAACAGGGGGCAATGCTACTAACTTTAAGGATCGATCGCAAACTAATCTCATTTATTTCAACCTGACAAAAATACAATTATTTTTTTTAATTGTTTGTATTTGAGTTGAGATTGCGACTTTGAACGTTTTTAATTACTAGCATTGACCTTCAGATATTACTGCAAGATATCTGCTACGTTTAATCTTTATTCTTGATTACCTGAAACGGAAAGCCCACAAAGAGTACAATTTAAAGTTGGAAGTTATTATGTTAGAGATACGAACACCGTAATATAAAACACTAGAGCATCGTTGACTGGTAACCTGAAGTCTCAAAGGCAAGTTATTATTTCAAAACTTAAGTTCACCTTTATACAATGTTTAAGTTTTAATAAAACATTTTATTTTCTTAAGAACGGAGTGGTTTGGACGGGAATCTGAACGCAGTAAGTTGTATAAAATCTATGATTCTGCGTTCGTTTATAACTTGTATGTTTTGGTTACAATTACAAGATTTGAATAGTAATAATAGCCGACTATTATTATCTCATAGCAAAACAAAAGCCTCTTATTATACAGAGAAGGCTCGTGCATTGATCACTATGCTTGCTCAAGGCCGATTGGCGATTTAAGACTAAAATTAATCAGGTTTCGTCACGAAGTTTTCCTATATCGATGTCAATGATGTTCAAGATAACCAGTGGGCCATCACGACTGGTAACGGTAACATAACATCACGCCTGTAATCCCCGAAGGGTTAGGCGGAGGTGTACCTATTAGTACACCCACATTTCGCCAGTTATGTTTTTAGTCCCATGTAATAGGGGGCGAGCCTATTGCCATCAACCGGGCACAAATCCAGTCTCCGAGGCTGCTACTGAGAAATTCCTGATGGAAAAACCCAATAACACTTTGCCCGACCTGGGAATCGAACCCAAGACCTCATGCACAGTAGTCGCGCTTGCGACCATTAGATCAACGAGGCAGTGACGGTAAGTCACGGTAACGGTAAGTAGGTACTTATAAGTTACTTATTCATAACTAACGCTTTTCTTCTAAAGTCCAATGAAGTCTCTAAAAAAGTTTATCTCTAAAAATGTCTCATAATCTTTAATTATGTAGATGAACCAAAATATAATATTGGTACCCACTAGCAAGGCCACAGTGTGTCGTTTCGTCATGAAGAGGACCAACCAACGTGTTCCATTTCGCCACGGAGTGGACAAACCAACGTGTTCTATTTCGTCACGGAGTGAACCAACCAACGTGTTCCATTTAGTCACGGAGAGGACGCACAATCGTGTTCCGTTTCGTTACGGAGAAGGACAAACCATCAATGTTTACGTGACCCTACTATATTAAAATTCTTGCCTCCAATCTCCTTCCGATTTTTTTATTCGACACAGCTATGGGAAACTTAATTAATTTTCACTACGGTTCACTGGGGTCGTTCATTCAATATTCTTAGTCAAACAAGTGTATTGAATTTACTTTTTTTAGGGTATATTTCTTAACCTTCATTTATGAGTCCCCGTTTTGGTCACGGGTTTTGATTTTATTTGGACGTCTTATTTGCCATCTGGTTCTATTTGGGTTTTGGTTGTAATAACGATCGAATGAAGATTTTATTAGTAACGTTTCGTATATATTCAGAAAAGAAAAGAAAACAAATAAAAACATTAAAGCAATATTGAATGTAATAGAGCCGTAATAAAATCAAAGACATTTTTAATAAAGGGATTTTAATAAGAATCGGATTTCGTCTGTTTTTTATTTGGCAATACGTTCCAATATTTAGGTTGCTGGATACCGGTTATATCAATTTTATATTACAAGCTTCTGGCTGCGGTTTTATCCGTCAAAAAGTCGACAAGTATGCCAAACAAACATCGCCTATGGCACTCGGTAACTATTGAATAGTGAGAGATTTTTTGTTATCAAACTAGTAGGTACTTTCACAAACTAAGAATACATTTTTATTATGTAAGTACATTTTGGACAGATTTTAATATCAATTTAAAGAAATATCGTACGTAAACAACAAATATTAAATCATTATTTGACATTTAACCCTCCAACCGCCACGGTCACACTGACTCTTGTTACCGTTACATTTATTGCGTTACCCCCACACGTGTTCTCGTGTAAAACATCACTAAATGGCTTTCAATAATTAAGCGTGACACTCAGTTGGAACTCGCAAATTGTTCGTGCACGACACGTCATGATTTCGTCTCGTCTACGTCGTCGACTTAATGAGTAGAAATGCCGTATTGCGAGGCGTATGATGCTGTAGGGTTGGGATTTACCGCATGTGTTAAAGTAATTTGGAAGAACATTTTTATGTTACATTAATGATATGATTACTTGTTTTAGCGCTAATTTTAACTGTTTATTGTGGATAGTTAACAGTATTACTTTTGCAAGTAATATTAGAATAGATTCACTAAATTAAATTTTTGGCTATTTGCTTAATGCTGAAACGTTTTTGTTTGTTTAAAAGCACTAATATTTGGAACCACCAATCGAATATTAAAAATTATTTGTGTATATGATTGCCAGATTTATGATAAATAGTAAAGGTAACATCACTGAAGCAGTAACGAAAGACTTAACATGATTTATTAAAACTACGCGAACGAAATCCCGGGCAGAATCTATATTAAAAAATACTCTTAAAGCACTCATGTTTTTTTTTTTAATTATTCTTCGATCATGTTTTATAATTATTTGTTTACCTCAGTCTCACTGGCTCAACCCTACACTGGTGCGTAATAAGGCGGTAAACTAAGAGGTGATCAAGTGCACAAGGCGCGCCGTAACGGAACGCTGACGGTGACGCGACACTTTTAAATGTTCGCGATTCCGTACGATTATTGCGAGTTACTGCGTGTTGTTTTCAACTGTAAGCACTTTTAGTTCTAATCTGTTATAATTTAAACGGTATGAACGTACAATTTTGTTGTCGGATCGAACTGGGCTCAATTAAGAACACTCCGAGTCTGGGAGATGCGTAATTTATATTCAACTGAAACTGAGAACTCATTTTGCGTCATCGTGCGGCTGTCGCTTAATTTACGCAACATTACTTTTCCTACAAAAGTCCTGTTTGGATTTTTGTATGAAAAGTCGTAACGACCGTCAAAGATCCACGTATGACAGTCGGGCCAACGGTTTGACGTGCTTTCCGAGGCACGGAACGATATCAGTGATGTCTAAGATAAACTTAAAAAGTCACATTGGTACTTGCCTGGACCTCGACCCCACAAACTCATGCATTTGATTATTACAAGTTAACCCTAAAATACTTCGAACTAGGATAATGATAGTGACGCCGATAGAGTAATAGTTTGGAGTTTATTAGTTGCAAGATTTTCAATAGTGCCGGCAGGCGATGAGTTAAGTTAGTCCACAGAGTTACTCGATTGTGACCAAGTTCAGAATTGTTACTGTATTTGATATTGCCCGATATTGAGGACCGAAGTTTCTGTGTGTTCTGGATTAAAATACAAGGAGATGATACGTTTATTTAAATGAATAATTATACTAGTTTCTGTGAAAACAATTAAGAGGAGTTTTGCGATAGCGTACTGCACAAAGTAGTTTAAACACGTTTTTATCAATTGGTATTTAAAGTCGATGTTTTGTATTTTATTGTACTAGGTTTTGCCTACGGCTCTGTTCGCGTAAAATTTCATACGGATCCCTAATTTTATGATAAAAGATGCATAACTTCACTACATCCAAACATACGGAAAATTTCTAAATCGTAGCAGTAGTTTCGGAGATTCAAACAAAAAACAAACTCTTCACAAGAATTACATTTTCGTTCATACATAATTCGTGAGACTTAAAAATCATTATTATTTTGAAGTCAAGCTATTTGACGGTATACGGACTAAGCCTATAACCACAAAACTACATCCAGCTTAACAACCCATTGATTAAAATCCCTTATTGTATACAAAATTTCATCGTGATTAATTACTAATTTTCCACAATATGGCTACACTACTTTCGTATAGAGCGCAGTGTCGCGGAAAGTCTTTTTAAAACAAATATTTTCCACTTGATATCTATTATCTTCAAAATCTACCAAGCGAATATGCTACAGACTTTCCTTTGTTTCATCCACGTCTTCTAAAACAGTCTCCTCTCCTAGCCCGATTATTTAAATCGTACCCTATTTAAAACAATGCAGCTCAATTTGACTCTAACAACCTTGAATCATTTATGCTGTACGGAATTTCATCCAAACTTTCAAGTCTTTATTTTTCGAAATGAATGAACCGATTTTAATGAAATTTACTACACATATGTAGGATAGGTATATACATACATAAACTCACGCCTTTTCCCCATGGGGGTAGGCAGAAACTACAGAACGCCACCTGCTACGATCCTTACATACTCCTTTCGCCTCATCTACGTTCATACATCTCGTCATACAAGCACGCCGGTTACGAGTACTCCGCACCTGACCTTTCTGAAGGACCTCACCAATAAGGTCAGTGTAGGTCTTCTTAGGGCGACCCCTCCCGGCGTTGCCACTCACCTCTGCCATATAAATACCTTTTGTCAATCGTCTTTCACTCATCCTCTCAACATGACCGAACCATCTAAGCATACCCTTTTCTATGTTTGTCACTACATCTTCTTTTAATCCGCAACGGTCCCGTATAACCTCATTCCTCACTCTATCATTCAAAGTTACACCACACATACTCCATGGATAGGTACATAGGTACAAAAAGTTAGTTGAGAACATTTTCGAAATGTCTTATTTGACCACTTAAGGCCTGGCTGTCGTGCCGGTATGACAGAACAATAATCAATTATTTGTGTCTCATTATGTGGGACTTGACTAGCTAAATAAGGTAAACCTATAAGGGTTTCAGTTTTTCTTTTTGAGGTACGGAACCTTATAAAAGATAATTAGAAATCTCAATTTCTATAGAAAACGCAAATTCAGTCGAAGCTGTAACATTTTTTTTAAATGTCCTGAACCAACTTTTCAGACCTATGTATCCTGCTTATGTGGACTAAATTTCATTAAAATCAGTTCACTCATTTTGATAAATAAAGACTTTAAAATGCCGTACAGCGTAAACGCTCTTAAAGCGTAACAACATTTAACAAAAAATATATCGTTGTTTAATAAAGGTGCTCATTAAATTTAAAAGCGAGCATCCTCGGCTGAAATAATTACAATACACGGTTTGCGTCACGTCATCGCGTGACGTCACATGAGAGTCTCACCGTGTCACGTACTCACGATTAAGTTATTGCAAGTTTGCTGGTAAATTGTACGTTGTGCGTTTTATGAGCTTGAAATATGATGGTAATGGGAATTTGACGGCGTGAAATGATATATTTGTTACATCTATATATACTAATACTAGCTTCTGTCAGCAACTTTGTCCGCTGGGGAGTATTTTAGAAAATTCTTTCTTAGCGCTTGCCTATGTTATATCTATATAATTATATAAAATAAAAGTCTAAAACACTAATTATAACTCAAGAACGGCAAAACCAATTTGGCTGAAAATTGGTAGGGAGGTATTTAAGAACCAGGAGAAGGACATAGGATACTTTTATTGTTAGGGTAGGGTACAGTAGGGTACTGATAGGGTAGGGTAGAGGTAGGGTATTGGTAGGGTAGGGGTAGGGTATTGGTAGGGTAGTGGTAGGGAAGGGGTAGGGTAGGGTAGGGTATTGGTAGGGTAGGGTAGGGGTGGGGTATGAGTATGGGTAGGATACCACGCGAACGAAGTCGTGGCAAGTCAGCTAGTTAACTATAAGTTTCAGCGCAATCAGTTCAGTGCTTTGAGCTGTGTGTCGATAGATCACTCAGTTAGTAACGGTTGCCTTTTATATAGAGAAGATAATGAAGCTGAAGAGATTTTTGTTTGTTTAAACGCACTAATCTCTAGAACTACTAATCGGAATGAAAGCAATCATTTTGTAAGAGATAGCCAGATTTATGAGGAATACGACACGATCCAAAACTTAACACGGTTGAAAAACCCACGCGGACGAAGTCTTTAGCAGAAGGATACAGTTAGGTACAGATAATTTTGGTAATTGCTATCTGTGAAATTGGCATAAGGCCGTCCAATGCCATAGGCTAATAGATATAGTTAACGTGAATCATGATTTACCTAATTTTGATTTCGAAAATATCTTCTTGACGCGAATAAAATTGACGTATTCATTTCACGCTAGCACGAGACGACAATAAAATTATGTAAACATCATCAATAAATAATAATAATTCAATAACACCAATATATCGGTATTTTGCGTCCATCAATTCAAATAGGCGGTGACTTGGCTTATATAGTGACGTTTATTCGCGTCATCGTGACGTTACGCATTCGGGGGCGCTCGGGCGTTTTCGGCCGTTTACGCCAAACACGCGCCGACGTGAATTAATCGGCAGACGTTTTTCGCGTGAAAGAGGCTTAAGGACCGGCAGTCGCGTTGTTTTGTGTTTTAAAGAGGGTACGATTAATGTGAATCATTTCTTTTGACGCGCCCATTGTTGGCGTTTCTTTTTAAATGAAGTGTATAATTGTCTTCGAGTGTACTCAAGACATTGGGGAGGCAATTGGATGTTGATTGAGGATGTACATCAAGTGTATTCGCCTTTGAGAACAAAAACGTTGCACTTTGTGACGGAATAAGGAAAACATTTCTTTTTGTTTACTGTTTTGTGTACAGAGTTTAACTTTTTAAATAATAGCAAAGTATATTTAGCACAAAAAGCTTTAGAGTTTCGTAAAACATACTTTTATAACGCTTAAAATTTTGACTAGTTAGTTTCTCGTAAGCCCAAACACCGTTTTGGAACGTTTACTACAAAATCTATACTAATACTTAATATAATAAAACTGAAGCTGGTGTTTGTTTGTTTGAACGTGCTAATCGCAGGAACTTTAGGTAAGATTTGAAAAAAAAATTGGGGTATTAGCCTTATCGAGTAAGGTAAGCCTGTATGCTATATAACGTTGTGCTGTAACTTACTGCCCTTGCTGCCAAAGCTGTAACGCCAGAGAAACACCGAATCTCATTCATTTTTTATATTATTATGAAGAAAACATATACAAGGTGTATTTCTAAAGATACACTTTGTATATTTTTTCTTAAAGTCCAAGATCGGTGTCGAAGGCCATTCTATTCTCGTCTCTATTCCCCTGGCTCGGCCATATAACGTTGGTCTATTACGGCCGCTAGCTTACAGGGTCATCATTAAGGCGATATTGCTAGTAATGACAGATAATAAATCGCTTTCGCCTATCTCCTGGGACACAGGGTTTAATGAAATCGTTGTTCGATGTTTAAGATGTTTGTTTACACGTGTCGGGCGTTTGTTTGTTTATGTTTGAGTGTACTTAATTTGGTATTAGTTAGTTAATTTTAAAGTCTGCTGAAGATCATGTTTAATCAAACGATGTATTACTAATGCTAATGAGTTCGATTTGAATGTTACATAGAAGAAAAAATATCAGCTCAATAATTTCACCACTGCAGGGCAAATGTCTCTTCTTATAAATAGAATTTAAGGTATGGACAATAGACCACCACGCTTATATTAAGTCCAGTTTTCATCACAATGCTTTTCTTCACAGTTTGTCCATGTCCAAGATTAATTAAAAAAAGACATAATTGAAAAAGTCACATTGGTAATTGTCTGGTATGGAATCTACAACCTTATGCATAAGTGGCGGACGTCTTAACCACTGGGTCAGGAAGACACATAGTTGTAGTCATCCTCAAATTTCAATTTTTGGAAGGCAATTAGAATGGCTTCTTCGTCTTCAAGGCTACGAAATGATAATTTCAATTAACAGACTTCTCCTTTCACTCATCAGTCCCGAACCGCTTCAGCAATTAGGCAGATAATTTAGATTTGAAATATTTTTCTGCAAAATTCCAAGTAAAGTCTGTAATTATTTTGCCTTGAACCCGTATAATCTCTTTCAAATATTCCGTCACTTTTGTAACTATTCATCTCTTGCAGTTCAAAGACTACTTAGTGTAATTGATTCTGAAAACTACGCATTTGAATGGTACATTTAGTACCAGTCGACTAAATCATTGTCCAGTTCAGTCTCACTGGCCTATTGTTCCAACAGTGACTTTTTCTATTAAGAGCTCTAATTAGGCCATTTATCATAGACTGTAGGCACAGAGGTAACTCCTATTGGGTCCTCAGTAATACATTTCTGCTTTTTGATAAAAGAGAGAGGCGACATCTAGCGCAACACATGCGGACTACATCTGACATGTGGCGACTTCTATCGGAATACGATCTACAGTTGACGGTTGCCACATCTCGATATTATTCGTTTTAGCTTTTTTTACGTATCGATGATAGTCCGCCTTTGTACTTTTGTTACATAATGTTTAAATAAATAAATAAATACATTTAAAATAATTTAATACTTAACTGATTTCTTTACTGCCTCGTTGGTCTAGTGGTCGCTAGCGCGACTGCTGTGCATGAGGTCTTGGGTTCGATTCCCGGGTCGGGCAAAGTGTTATTGGGTTTTTCTATCAGGAATTTCGAGTCTGGATTTGTGCCCGGTTGATGGCAATAGGCTCGCCCCCTATTATATGGGACTAAAAAACAACATAACTGGCGGAATGTGGGTGTACTAATGGATACACCTCTGCCTAACCCTTCGCGGATTACATGCGTGGTGTTATGCTATGTTAATTAACTACTTCGGCCCAATAGTTGGCCACATTTACTGTTTCAAATTGGAATACTCCAGCAATAGCAAATATACAAAATCCCGGCAACAACCGTCGCGCGTCGGGCAGTAGCCGACCAGACACAACACCCATCTGGTCGGAGCATCTTCCCTTTTTTTTTCCAACTTTATATACTTACAAAAAGCCTTATGTACTTTTTCAACAGTTACACTGTTAGTATTTACTGGGATCAAACAATTACTAAATCAAATGAAAAGAGTGTACAGTGAGTAACTTGGTGAAGTAAAAAACCGACTACCTACAAGTTGGACTCGCACACGAAGGGTTCCGTTGTAGCGTACAATATTAAACACCGCACTTTATTTTATTTGTTGTTGTAGCAGCTAGATAAATAGTATTACAGACCCTGTAAAATTTAAACTATCTACCTATTACAGTTTAAAAGATACCGTCCTAGGGCAGAAAAAGAGTCTTAGCAAAGGGTTCTGTTTGCCATCCTTTGGGTACCTACCCAAAGACAACCTACCTACCACAGAAGCCTAAAATGTACTATATTATTGTGTAATATTTGCTACATTTAACTAATCATCCAATCTGAGTCAGAAAGTTAACCGAAATGTATGAAAGCAACAAAGTATCCGAATGCCTTTCACTAATTTTATCATTCAATTTCGTTTCCCTACAATATAAAGCTTAATTAAATACGTATTTCATATCTAAGGATCTGGGGGTACAAAGCACACAAATACTTTTTTTCCACATAGTTGAGCATTTCCCTCGCCTCGGGCTAAATGTTTCATGTAACAAGCGAAGCTGAGAGATACCCATGGTAAATATAGCCAGGGGAATGATATGGCCCACGGATTTAATAATTTCTTTCCAAAAATATGTAATTGATATTTACGAAGTTTTTTTCGATATTATTTTCCGATGGAGAGGTTTAGTGAGTAACTGAAATATTGATTAATAGTCAATATTATCGCCGTTCTCTCAGAGCTAATGGTAAGGAAGATTTACCTAAGAGGCGTAGCTTACAGAATGGACCTAAGATGAGATGCTTATGAAGATAGATAGACAGCGATATTTTAAGGACTGTGTCAGTGAATCTCTTGCTTACTTTGATCATGGATAGATAAAAATATGGCCAAAGAATATTGGTTGATACAAAACATTGTTTCCATAAAAAAAAAGAAATATTTTTACCCTGCTTTGTAAGTACTGAATAAATCTGAGAAGGGTTAAATTCTGTAATAATTTACGTCCCAAACACAATATCATCAACAAAGCAGAACAACGTTTCCATTAGAAATTATATTAACAGAAACCATGACCCATTTCTCATAACGAAGGTCTGCCCGCAGAAAGACGTCAAAGCGCTCATTAGTTGCAGGACGCAATTCCGTCGCTGTCACGTGACGCGGCCGCAACACGTGCCCGTCACGCCGCGTGACGTTTGCGTTGCGGCCGCCAACCGCAGATCGGCCGCACCGAAATAACATGCGGTGCGCCGTGCTCGGCTGCCCCGCGCCTACTGAACCTTTTTCGCTGCTATTTCAAAAAGAGAAAACACCCGTCAAGTGATTAAAAAAAAAGAAAGCACTTTTTATTTTAAAATGCGAACGTTATTTCTAAATTGTTACTTTTTCATCAAACTTTTTTCTTAATTCATAGGATGGCTACGCGTAAAGATTTTATGCGTCAAGTTTTGATAGTAAATCAGTATAGATTTTTTATAGATTCTGGAAATTGGCTGTAAACATTTACGATTAAACTGATAATAAATATTTACGAGTAAAAAGAATAGATTTGTTGTAAAGTGTTACATTTATAAAGCAAAAAAATAGTTCCCCTGCTTATTTGTAAGAAAATATTCTTTTGATCTGATATCGACACGAGAATATAATATTGTGACTGCTTACTCTCGCACACAAGTAATAGGAAACGATCGAAGGAAATGCTTTATTATGAGATTCATGGCAGATGGATGTATACTACCACGGTCAGCACATTTGCAATAGATATGACGTCACATATGGCTCGGATTATATCATAAGAAAAAGTCCGAAGATATTTGGCTCTTTGACTATGCGAGATGTATTTTATATGAGGCTTCAGAACCACAAAAACAGTTTAATTTTCTCCCAACTTCAAGTAAAGCCTTTTCGCAGCTAATTACACTTCAATTTTCTTTCGCAGTAACTTTTCAAACGTAACGTTGTAATAAAAACTAAGACAGCCCGCATTCGCAACACTTAAGCCGTCATTTTATAGTAGGGTGGTCGAAAATCACGACTGCCCCCTTGACTTGGGCCTTCTGAAATATGGACTCGTAAAGTATGCGAGATAAGGTGTCGGTAGTAAATACAGCGAGTTGTGACGTCACGGGCACGGACCCGCGTCCAATGAGATTTCAATTCAGTAACTCGCTTTCTGGCTTTCTGGATTTGCATGACGCGGTGTTTTTTGTAAACGTATGTTAGGGTACAATGGGTTCTGAGAAATGCGATCAAATTGTGATTTGAATGTTTCGAAGGAGTCATAAAGTAAATATTTAGAGATTATTATTAAACTTTTTTTATGTAGTTACTTGTATTTAGATATCTTCTTTATAATGCATTGCTTACTTAAATATTGTTGCTGTAACTTCTCCTTTTATTAATAAAAGATATAGGTAACAGCGAATTCGTTTTTTTTTTTATAAAATAAAATTGTTATTATGTATAAGTAATCATCAAGGTAGACTCATCACAAGCACATCGAGTCGCGGGACGTTGCTGGATGCGAAAGGCAGGACCAGGTTGTGTGAAAGACCTTGACCTTGGGGTGACCCATGCCCAACAGTGGGGGTCTCTCTGTTGACATGATGATGATGAAGGAAATTAATTGTTTAATAAAACGCAAATTTAAACACATCTTCACTTATTACGCACCCATTTTCACGTCTACAGAAATGTCTAAAAAAACAATCACAACGTCTATCCAAGCGACATTTTCCATATATTTTCCGCGCGGAATATTTTGTTACACTCATATTTCACTTTGGATATGAACTAGATGAGTCTGGTGTGCCACTACAGTGTTTTGCACTAAGCGAAGGCCTCTTCGGCGCGATAAAAAATAGCCGTGCCTCCACTAACGCAGTGCTGTGCTCCTACGCATATTTTATATCATATAGCCATTAGGGGTGAGGAACCTTTTTGGAACTTTTCAAGGTTAATTCGGTGTGGCATTGATTTATTCAATGTTTGGGTCATGTGAGAGTCGTCAGGTCACTGGAAATTATAGTCTTGCGAGTCAGTGAGGTACAACATATCATCACGCCTGTAATCCTCGAAGGGTTAGGCAGAGGTGTCTGGATTTTGTTAAGGAAATAGGCTCGCCCCCTATTACATGGGACGTAAATATAACTAGCGAAATATTGGTGTGCTAATGGGTACACCTCTGCCTAACCCTTCGAGGATTACAAGCGTGACGTTATGTCATGTAATCTTTAAATACCCAATGTTTCCTGTTCTATTGCATAAACCTGTAAGCACAATCATTGCGAAGTGATGTTGAACATCAAAAACAAAAGTCGTTTCCCAGCATAATTGTTGCTGAATGTTACTTTTGTTTTAATGGACAGTATACGTAGTTAACAGTTATGTTATGTGTCTTTTTACACACCGTATAATCAGGGCTACAAAATAATTCTTTAGTAGTTTACTTCAAGTTCAAAGGACTTAGCCGACGTGTACCGAACTCCTAATTCTAGTTTCCGTGACAGCCTTTGAAGAACATTAGGTTTGTTCCTAACTGGTCTCAATAAGATTATTCGTTGGCAAGCAATTTTATTAGCAAAAGGTTTACCAGATTATGTTGTATTTCTTGTTAATAACGAATTTGGGCGTTCGATGCCGAAGAAGGATTACTCGCTTTGATAATAAAAATCTTACAAAGTAAGCCCCAAGCGGCTTGAATTGCAAATGTTTTTGTAAGTAGTTAAGTTTGTTTTTGTGTCGAAGAGATTGATCGGTTCGTAGGGTGTTTGATAGAAGGGCCGATACAATTTTTTTGGTGATTTTCTCCATTTTTTTTTAAATCCGCTAGGAATTTCTCCTGTATCGTAGGTGAGTATGCACACATAAATTCAAATGCACAAACAAATTGACCCAAGATTGGAGAAGTCATTTGCTGGTTTTTACCCATAGAACTCATGTCTAATGTGTCATGGTAATTGAGATAATTATAAGTATTATTTTTTCGCCGGTAATCTCACCTCTCAAAGTCCTAAGTATAACTTATGGTGTATTCTAAATTTGTTTTTAATATATTTATATAAAAATTGTATGCAAAAGTTACGTGCTTCTGGAGTCTTGAAATTGTACCCGTAAGTAAAAAAAGCGGTACACTCCAATTACTTAACCAACTAACCAAACCCCTATTTTCCACATCAATTCATGAAACAACAAGACATACACCTACCTATATACATTTAGACTCATCGAACACTCTCAACCCATAGGTACCTACAGAAAAATGTGTGTACTACAGACAAGAATATCGTCCTTTTAAACATGCGTATCGATCTCTGGGTGGCAGTCGTCGGGTTATTCGACTCATATACGATCGTAATGCGGTCGTTTCCAATGACGTGAATAGCTTGCTTTTTCTCACAGACCCTAAGGTTTTTATTATGTTTTTACAGTATAGGCGCAAATTTTTCGCGTAATGCTCTGCCGACCTCTATAAGCCGCGCAATATTAAGGAAATCGTTCGAAGGATCTACATTTGAATAGTTACATTTTGTTTCGTTATAGACTTGTCTGAGGATAAAATCAAACGGGTCTTCTAATGTTTGGGGATGTGTGTTTTTGTTGTTGTTTTTGTTTCAAAATATTGTAATTTCGGGCTGTTTTTTTTTAATCGTCTTTTGATTTTATGAGCGAAAAAAGATGACTTTGACAGCTGTCAGTAGCGAAACTGTCATAATTCAATGACACGGTTGTGGCAATGGTTGAGCGATTGACCGCTGCGTTGTGTGCCGTGGTTTCGATCCCCGCAAGGAACGAATATTTGTATGGCCATAATTAATTTTCTAAATTTATTAAATTTATTTTTAAATATTAACATCAAAATAAAAACAGTGTTGCCTGTAGTATAATAATAATTTTCATTTTATATTTACGTTTATTATTACCTACATGTCAAAAATTAAAATGCGCGTTGATGCACGCTTCGCCAATTTGATAAATACCCTCACCATTCATTTCAATCAGAGTTTTGTCGTAGGATACTTTAGTTACTACTGAAGCTTCCCATGTATATGTTTTACACGCCGATTATTCGTTTTAAAATGTAGCAACATACAAACAAACAAAGTATTCAAAAGCAGTGTTTAGAGAATGATGTTAATAATAACAAGTGACTGCGCGCCATTTTTCATTTCATACTCGCGGACAGCTCATATGTATGTTACTCATTTTGTATTCCTACATGACGTAATGTAATAGACCTCTTCCGTTGAGCTTGCATGTTTTTAAAACTATGTACTAGTTTAGTATGAAACTTTCAGCAAGATTGCTGACAGCAGTTTGAGTAATGACGATGCTATGGTTGTGTTCGAATAACATTATAACATCACGCCTGTAATCCCCGAAGGGTTAGGCAGAGGTGTACCGATTAGTATAGCTACATTTCGCGTTCATTCATTTTGTGTTCGAATCTCGGTAGAAATATATACTTATATAGCCTACAGGTAGTTTTTCCAGGTCTGGTTGTTTGTGTATTTGAGTATGTATGTTTGTAAACATACGGTACCCGAGAAATTCCTAATGTGTGGTAACGTTTAATAAAACAGTTTTTGATGTTATGATTCTGTAATATAAAATTATTTAACTATGAAATAAAATTTAAAATTATAAGTTTGTTTACTTACAAAAGTGGCTCTAATTTTTTTTTAATTTAATGGGGTTTTTTTGTTAAAACAAACATGATTGTCAGGTTAGAAGAAATGCACAATTAGTATTACTCATTGATACATACACATTTACATAAACTGATACACAACTCATTGATATAAATTAATTATCTATTTAAAGTAAATAAATATTACGAAGTGTGAAACGAGTATTCGTAATAAAAAAAAAACATTTCAATTCAAGTCCTTTGCTTAATATTATAAAACTTAAGAGTTTGTCTGTTTATTTATTTTAGTTTAAATGGTAATCTCCGAATCTAAAAATTATTTCGGTACTAAGAAGCTACGTTATCTCAAAGTGGCTATACCTATTCTATTATTTAAAAAAACGTTATCCATAAGAAAATTTACGCGAATAAAGTCGAGGGCAAACGCTAGTTACTTAATAAGTACTCTGCGCAGTGTTAGGCTATAAGTATAAAGTGAAATTTACGTTAACGCGACCGAGTACGTATAAAAACTCACACTAGGCACTCAGTTCTAGCATCATTCGCACAAACAAAACCTCAGCACTTTCGTACTACACAGTTCAGCTCGCTTTAACGTTCAAAATAAAAATCTCCGGTGTATCTAAGTGTGAAGTAAATTGGTGATATTTTACGAGTCAGTCATTACCGGGACAGTAAAGAGTCGGGTTGTTCCCGGGTTTACGATGGAATTCCTGTGACCCGGCGACCTTATTACGACAAGGCTAAACGATGGAGGGTAACGAGATCGTCTGAAGTTATGACGAATATCCGATTCAGTTCAGAGGTAGCTGACCGAACGTATTGAAGGATTCTGATGAATAAGGAGTTTTGTGGTCTTTAATTGTGGCGCTGTGATTGGTCGGACAGTTTGTTTTCTTTTTTGTTAGATTGTAGAGGAAGTTTTCGTCTGTTCAATTTTAGTTGTTTTGTTTTCTTGTGAATGTAACATCTACGAATGTAAAGAGGTTTTATGTTTCGTTTTGAACGCGCTAAACTGTGGTCTACAAAAAAATATTTTTGTATATGATAGGTAAATTCATGAGGAATATGAAAAGCTACGAGAGCAGAGCAATAACTGAAGATGTAACTTAATTAAAGCCTAACACACACTACTCTTACAATCAATTATTAATGATATAAAGTCATAGTATTACTTACTATAATGACTAGTGTCAAAAGGGTTACGAATTTGATACTTTCTGTGTACCACATCCAACAATGAGTTATTTTCAAGTGGTTTGTACAGGAACCCGAAAAATAAAATTAAGCACAGATTATAATTTTTGTACATAATAATGTTATTTTTTCATTTTCTGGCAAACAAGCCGACGACCTTATATTAAATGGGTACCTATATATGTAGACATATGCAATATCAGGGGCTTTGCAGATGCATAAACCAGAGACAAAATTTAATCACAAGAACCTTTCAAAAATAACAGCACACCAAAAGTGCTTACCGCAACAAAAATTTAACGCAACCATTTTCAAAAATCGCCCACTAAAAATTCTCTGGCGTCCCAATACGCGACCGTAAGCGGCTACTAACGTTATTCGACATCGACTATCGATAATAGAACCACGTAATACGGCCCTCGACACCGCCTGACGTGAGCGGAGAAGATAACGCCACCAATTGCAAATTAAAATGACATTTATTGACCGTTACTACATTTTGTTGCTTCACCTAGAATCATTTGATTCCCTATTTACTGGGGTACACGAAAATTGTGTTTTTTGTTCGCGAAATTAGATTTTTAGTTGCGTTCTTGTCGCGCAAACGCTTTATGTCACTTAAGGGACGGGAAATTTCATAAACGAGGTACAGAGAACGGGGCCTTATTAGGTACAGATTGTTTCTTTGCTGCGGTGAATGAGGAATGCGAGTTAAAAACTTGTGACAGTTAATATTAAGTTTTGTTTTCTTTGATACAGATGAGCCTGTTTGGTACTCGGAGTGGCCTTAATTTGGTAGCTTGGCGGTTTAGTCTGAATCTTTCATTTCGTTGTCTTGTTATTTTTGGTCATAAGTTTGTTGTTACGAGTAGGTATTGCAAAGTACTGAAATGGACTGATATTAAGTATAGCTTCAGTCTGATCTAATAAAAAAATCTTTTATTTTTATTGCTTTATAGTAAATTAATAATTGAATTTCAAGATAAACACGCTATACGTTTTTTTCTTTGAAATGCATGTAAGTATATAGTAAGTACAGTACTATAAGATATTGGCGGGACTAACAAACTACATTATTTTAGTTGTTGTTGTTTAGTTTGACTGCCTCGTTGGCCTAGTGGTCGCAAGCGTGACTGCTGTGCATGAGGTCTTGGGTTCGATTCCCAGGTCGGGCAAAGTGTTATTGGGTTTTTCCATCAATAATTTCTCAGTAGCAGCCTCGGAGTCTGGATTTGTGCCCGGTTGATGGCAATAGGCTCGCCCCCTATTACATGGGTCTAAAAACATAACTAGCGAAATGTGGGTGTACTAATGGGTACACCTCTGCCTAACCCTTCGGGGATTACAGGCGTGATGTTTACGTTTGCGTTTTACTTTTAACATTGTGCTTAATAATTCGAATTTAAAAATCATAAATGTTAATCGACTTTTGTTGCTGACTGTACATAATATATTGTTTAAACTTAGGTTAGGTTATGAAAAATTTAAAGACCGTTATAAAATTATAAAAAACCCCAAAAAAATATATATATATTTTTGAAGGCACTTAGGTACCTCAAGTAACATCATGGATACAAGAGCGAGATTTTCCCTTCTCTATTCCACTTAATTTCTGTTTACAAAAACGAAGGCAAGTAATTAAGGCTCGTAATTAGCTAAGGATGTAGGCCCTTTATAGTCTATAGACAGGCAACCTATATCTACATAATTATGTACGTAGGTTCAAGCATTACCTTATTGGTGAGGTCCTTCAGAAAGGTCAGGTGCGCAGTACTCGTAACCAGCGTGCTTGTATGACGAGATGTATGAACGTAGATGAGGCGAAAGGAGTATGTAAGAATCGTAGCAGTTGGCGTTCTTCAGTTTCTGCTTACCCCCATGGGAAAAAGGCGTGAGTTTATGTATGTTTGTATGTTCAAGCATGAATCCTTACTATTATTATAAATGCGAAAATAACTCTGTCTGACATTCATGAACAAGTAATAATTAATACACCGCACATGCGCAAAGCCATAATGCTATTCTATTAATGAATCAAGATACTTTTACGTAGCGGAGAACGATATGATGTTATTTATTACATCCCTCATTTAGTTCTCGCTTCCGTATATTTAGAAGTATAATTTGCGCTTGATCTTCTTACATGTTACCTGCTGAAACCTTCACAAAAAAAACAGCCTAAAAACATAACCTCCTCCTTTTTTTGAACATAATATAGCATAACATCACGCCTGTAATCCCTAAAGGCTTAGGCAGAGTAGTACACCCACATTTCGTCAATTATGTGTAAGTCCCATGTAATAGGACGCGAGCTTATTGCCATCAACCGGACACAAAACTAGACTCCGAGGCTGCTACCGAGAAATTCCTGATGGAAAAACCCAATAACATTTTGCCCGACCTGGGAATTGTACTCAAGACTTTATGTTCAGCAGTAGCGCATTGCGGCCACTAGACCAACGTGACCAACAGTTAATAATAATATACCTAATAAAAATTACGTTTATTTTGTAAGCAAACTAAGCCCCACTTCAATTGAAAAATTACAAGCACTTTAAGTTAAAAACCTGCCGATCGTCGGCTATTCCATTACTTCTAAACTCAGTAATCTCCAAAGATTGAGGTCGAAACACCACTTAATTTATAACGGCAAAACATTAACGATAACGTTCGGACGATGCTCGTAAAAAATTACTTTATCGCTTCTCTGAGGCGTTCGTTATTAACTCGAATTAACAATTTGCAGCGCTATTCCCTACATCTGTACTCTGTAGTTAATAACTTTATCGTTCAATAATAACGTTCTTCAGGAGTAAAAAGCCTTAATGTGTATATAAAGACAGCGCAGTTTATGTGACTAACAAACCGCTGCGTCGTACCCAAGTTTACTGTTGGAACTCAATTAAAATTCGGCAATTTTGTTGGTCGGGACGAAATTAAATCGGAGTAACATCGAGCCGGTCTGTCGCCCGTCCCAATAATATGACGTATAACGGGGCGTAGGCGGTAGGCTCGTACTATAGATTTCAATGTTGATGGTAAATAATTTGTTGCATGGGTTTTTGAGGGAATTAGATTTTCGTTTTGGTGTTTTATTGTTGTTAACAATCTGTGTTAATAATCTGTGTTAACAATATTTAAACTTACAATATCCAGCACAAGAAGGAATCCAAAATTTTTCCTTATTTTTATACAAGTTGGTTTTTAACTTATTTCGCATCTTTCAGGGGGTGAAGTAATAATGAATACGAACAAGTTTTACTATGGGACCAACACTGTAATATGAAAAATAAACCCTGTAAAAATGCACTACAAGTTCAATGAAATTGTTTATGAAACAGCTGTTTTTTTTCACATTTCAGAATAGGTCCCATAGCAAAAGTTGTTCATATTTATGAGAGATTTCATCCTCCCAAAGATGCGCAGTGAACTAAAAGTCACCTTGTATAGAGATAACTGCGATAACATTTGTAATCATTCTATCTCAACAAACACAACAACATACTATTTAATTCAATCCAAAACAAATAATAAATGAGACACCAAAAAAGGTAGAAGTAATTCATCAAAAGATATACCTACCACTAACAAGGACAAGTAAAGTTTTTCTGAGTCCCCTACTTAGCAGTTCCACGGGGCTATTTATATGGGTAGTTCACTAAACCTTGGAAGGAGGGTAGGCAGCACGTAAATAATTCATTGACTACCCGCATTTGTTATGATGATAGTGAGTGCGTATATCGGTTGCCTAAAAGAAGCAGACTTAATAGCGTCGAGGTATTTTTAGCTGGTTTGTTTTTGTTTTAGTTATACACGGTGTATAGAAATGAAAGACATGTACTTAAACGATGGTACTCATGAAAATAAAAAAGTTTTACTATAAGATTTCCAGTTGACTGCGATGCTGAGGAATTATTTGATGCCATTTAGTTTTAGTAACTTTTTATCATTATTGATTTTTATTTGTCAAGTCTTACTGTCAAGTTTTACTTTAGGACCAAGTTAAAAACTAAATGAATTTTGTCGAATCGTTCATCTGCATAGCAAATCTATACGTAGGTATATATGAGTATTTGGGTATTTTTATTATGTGGTATTTTTATACATTTCACTCTATTATGTTTTTTTTTATATATTTCTATGTTTGTTTTTTTTTTGTACGCTTTTACGATTACTTGCACCTGCCATAATATCTCTTCACCACGTTTGGTTGGCTGAGAGAGAATGTCTAAGGCATTTTATCCACCTATGTTTTTTTATGCATAACATTTAAATAAATAAACGTTTATTTGTAGGGCAGTGGATTTTGTTATTTATTATTTTACTATAGCTTGTATATTAAGGAGTCCAGTTTTCCCGGATACCCTGTATAAAAGTAAATATTTTATATGTTCTGAAATTAACGAACAGTGTTTGGAGAGTTCAAAATTAGAAAGTTACGCAACTTTCTTTTAATTACCGACAACAAACTCGAGTTTGTAAAATGTTTCATATTTATCCTAAAAATAATTATATCCAAATCAGTTGTTCCATGATTTCTAATTTAATTAAAAATAAATGGTTATTAAGCTTATTTTACTTTGATAAAAGCACCCGTATTCCTACTAAAAATGGTGTTCAGACACAATTCTCACGAAAACTCAGTTACAGTATGTCTTCAATCTATTATATATCATATATCTTAAACAATACGACTGTAAATGGAATGTGTATATAAATGACTGACCTTTACTCGCACCGTCGGGCCCGCGCAGTATGGAACACTCTTCTATAGTGCCGAACGGTGTGAAGAGTTGGCGGACATCCTCCTCTGTCTGCTGTTTGCTGAGCATGCCCACGAACAGCTTCCGATCTGTGACGAGAAACACACGGTTACAACCTTGACATTATACCGCTTAGTGGCGTTCCGTTGCTAGTGTGTTTGTGTATTGAGTGTATTCGAGTTTTGAGCGTAGAAAGTCGATTGCTCGAAAGTCGATTTTTAATTCAAAGTTCATATCAACCAATCATATATAAATACAATTCTACACAGCACGTTTTACGATACTAAAATAAAAACTGACATGATTGAATGATTCAAACAATTTTACTACGGCGCCTACGCAGTGCTACGCGACTACGACAGAGTAGACGCGGCGCTACGACGGGCCTACGCTTTGCTACAACTCTCGACGCTCAAACTCAAACACTCAGATCAGACTTTTTGAACTTTGTTTGTCGTTGTCGTCACTAGCAACAGAACGCAGTCAAACAAAGAGACACACCACAGTAAGCCTAGCGGTGGTGCGTGGAGCGGCGGGCTTAAACTGGACTTCGGTGCCAATTGACCAGGTTCTCAAGTAGCGACCGGGCGAGTGCAGACGGCCTCATCGACAGGGCGCTGAAGCGCGTTACATTCGGATAATGGCGCGCGTACACAACGCCACACTCAGTGGCACCGCAGTCGCGCGACAGTTTCCCGCTAGCACCACGGTACCTATTAATTTTGTGTGGAAAAACAGCTTATTAATTAATTTTGGTTAATGTTTTGTTTTGCACAGTATTAGATTGAATAAGTTGTTTTTCGGTTTGATTACAATGCATTTAAAATCAATGAGTATGGGACGTAAATGCGCATACTTTGGTTGCAGTCCACAGATGCAAAATGAAAATTAGAAACTTTTTATTCTCCCAAACGAGTATTTTAACATTATTTATTTTATTTATTGTTCTTAATTTGAACTTATCATGAATGTATGTGCATTTACGTAGCTGGTTGTAGCGCCGTGTGCGCGCGCACTAAGTTGCTACTGTTGTCAATGTTAAGTCAAGGAAGAGACAGCCTAGAGAGAGTTTACAATTTTGAAGTGCATCGAGAAATTTATTAAATACCTAATAAATTAAAAGAAACATTCAATTTTTTTTAAAATCCTAGTTTTATTGACGACAGAATATATTTTCAGATTGATATTCTAAATTTAAAATGATTAAGTTCTAATTATGAATTTATGAAACAGAATTAAATTAAATTAAAAGACACAAACAAAGACTTTGTATTTATAATATTGCAGTTTCTTCTGAAATCACTTTACTGTTCTATCATACATCACTTACTTGTGACGTAAGTGTTTCGTGAAATTAATTTCTGGATGCACATTAATATAAGGTTTTCCACAATTCGTTCCAAATCAGCGCCCTATCACGGGGTGGCGAGTGAGCCGCCACTACACGCGCCCGCTCCCATCACCTTCATCACCATATCACATGTGACGTCATCAACATATCACCATACCCTATCACATGTGATGTAACAACAACAGCTCTATGATAACACATAACACACAGTTTTAGTTAATGAAATACAACGAACAAAATTCAAATTCAGGTCAACACAAAAATTAGCACATTACACTAAAACGTTGCAATGGTGAATCGACGAGGGTCCCGTAGATTATTAGGGGTCACACATCGATTAGGGGCTACGGAACCCTCTGGGGCTTTGTTACTTTAAGACTTCTGTGTGAGCATAGAAGTTCGCGTCACCCAATTCTTCATTTTTTTTTTTAACCAGCGGCATCAATTTTGGGCGTCAAAAGGCTCTTTACAGAAATCGGCGTTCAATATAACAGAACTTTTTAATAAAAATTAATGACATAATAACATAAATCCACACTAATTACGCATCGAAATGAATACGAAAACAGAAAAAATAAAATAGTTTTTACAGCACGACGATAACTAATGGTGCAGAGTGAGGGTTTGCGTTCCACGTGTAAACTTTTACTCAACAGTCGAGTTTGCCTTGACAAGAAACAAAGTATCCAAGCAAAAAGCTTTTACAAAAAAAAATCAAGAAAAAAAAAGTATACATTCCATTTTTGAAAATGACAGATCAGACACACTACGAATGGAACAGAATAGAGTAAGCAAGGCGTACTCGGCAAGGTTAGACGTGGACATTCGCTCACTGCGCGCGCTATTTGACAGACAGTGACAACAGTACAGCCTAGGGCACGCACAACAAACGCTACCTGTATCCGCCTATGCGCGCCGTCTCCCCTCGCCCCCTGGAACACAAGAACATGCTACACACGCTTACTCCACCGCTCCACATGATATTTGAGAGGAGTACGAGCAACCAACTCAAAATTGCCGCCATTGGCAATTCCTCTCTATTTAAAAATGGAACAGCATACAATTAAACAATTTCTAGGACTGTACAGTGTGTAATTTGATAATTTTTAAATGTGGCCAGTACCTATGTCTTGACAGCTCATGATACTTTATAATTTTGTAACATTTAAACTTTTTCAAGAAATTCAGTAATGCTTTGACGTATAATTTTAAAATTAATCCGTGAATTCTTTTTAACATTTCATTTGACATATTATATTTGTAATGTATGCAGTAATATAAAATAGTAAACTTATTATAGTAGGTACGAATATTTCATAATTTCTGTGAAGAACGCAGTGGATTACATAATTTTATTAGTTTTAAATTTCACTGTTTGAATACCATTATTATATACCTAATTGTTAGTTGTTGTAACATAAAATAATAAACACATACTCAATTATAATTTGCACAACTTATATGGTCGAATATAGTCAAAGAAACTATCTAAGCCTGTGACTTTTAATATTTACATTATGCACCTGTATTCTAAAAACAAATAAATGATTTATCAGCAGATCCTATACTCTTTTCATTTTCATAAAAGAATGAAAATGAAACCAAATGTACTCATAATAAGAATCCGTTTCGAAAACACACTATTTAAATTCGGATCGAAATTCAAACAGTTGGAACACTATTGAATTCTTTTTCTACTTAAAACAGCTTTGTGGGACAAAATTAAACGCTAACGTTCCTTAGTGGGATATTTGCAGCTGGGAAAACATGATAGTTAATACCTTCAGTAATTTATATGTTATTCGAATTTTATTAGATTTATTTTAAAGTTTGTATAGAGAGAAGAGGATGTACTATACCTTAAACAAAATCTTTAAGTCCTGACGGCATCTTCGGTAAGATAAAAAAGAGGTAATAAGCTCATTATGTAACTACATGGATTTTACTATAGGCCCTAGCAAGATTGCGCTAACATTACTCCACACAAAGCCACTACAATACAGCAGTTTATGGTTTTTTTAACTTAAAACAAAAAAGATAACTGGAAGACAGTTATTTTCTATCGTCTATTGATAAATAGGTAAAAGGTTAACACATAAGAAGTAAACAGAAAATTTTGATAAGGAGTAAATCAGCTCAAAATGTTTTGGATAATATTACACTCAAATGGTCGCTTTCAATTCCGAACTTGGCTGTCACAATGCCGTGTATCGTTATTATTTGTAGGCTGTATTTTTTGTATGCAGTCACTACACCTGAAAACATAATCTTAATATATATAAATTACGCGTCACGTTGTTTGTCCGGGATGGACTCCTAAACTACTCAACATTTTTTTATAAAATATGGCTAACTGTGTGTAATTTGGTAAAACTTAAAAGATAGGAACAGTCTAGTACGACTTTGATCTAAATTTAATCAAAAACGAATGCCTTATTCCAAAGTGAAAAAGATAGGTTAGTTTTTATCTCGATTCACCTCAACCTCAATATCTTTACTTACTTCAAGCCACAGCATCGCGTGGCCGAGTCAGCTAGTAATTTATACATTTTTCCTTGCGACTCACCGTTGTTGCAACAACAACAACGAAACAACTATTAGGCATCTTTAGCGTCACAAACAGGTACAAAACTAAAGGGACTCACGGACTTGAGTTTGCAAACAATGCACAGTAACACGTTCACTCGCGGCGTCTGTCCCTAAACATTGTTCGGAATATTAGTGCCGGTGGGGAACGGTCATTAAATTCAGATTTATAAGCGCCCAGCCGGATATCTCCCCCGTGCGACGGTGCTAATGACCACGTAAATTGAGATAATTTCACAGCGGACTTGATAATAAGGCTGCGGACATACGCACCAGGTACGTAGGTTACGTGGTAGGTGTCAGTGGGGGGTAGATTAGGAAGGTTTATGTATGAGGTGTAAGGTGATTCTATTTTTTTGGAGGTGGAAAATTTTTGGTTTATTTTTTAGTCCGTTTTGCTTTGATTTGTGATTGAAAGATTGGTTGTGTAGCTGAGATCAATGTGAGTGTGTGTGTGAGTAGGTAAAACCTAAATTTATGTAGTTTTTTTTTGTAAATTAAAATTGGTTATAAGTATCAATTAACTGGCGCGGTGGCAGTGGCGACACGTGGTTAATATTGGTGACAATTGTACTTTTCTACTATTATAAACGTGAAAGTACGAAAAGATGGATGGAACTGTTTTAAGCTTAAACGAGTTAACGAGATCAGCTGAAATTTGGCACAAATTGATCTAGTTTTATAAAATATTTTTTTATCCCGTTTTGTGTTCCCGTGGGATAATTTAGAATTAGACTAACTTAATTCTGTAGTCTATGCAGACGAAGTCGCAGGCAGACGCTAGTCTCTTATCAGGATACCGTGGCCCCGGAACGTAAAGGGCAAAAGAAGGAACAGGGTGGTTTTTAGTCAGTAAAAGTCTGACAGTCCCTTCCGCCCCATCCAGGGTGAAAGGAGACATTAACTTAAAAAAAAGGCAGACGCTAGTCAGCCATAACATTGCCAGATCACTATATTTTGTCGAACCACAAGAGACATCAACAGCCATCGCTTCAACATTTTATCCCGTCTGATTTTAGTTAGGTACCCACATAAAATTTCCTACATATGAATAACCGTTGAAATACTCACACACAAACCACCTTTATACCCTAAGACTTAAGAGACTACGAATGACCCTCAGAATAAATCTCTCACACATAATCCCCGAATTAATTTGGAAACATATTCATATGTCTCTAAGGATTAAGTTAGCCGAGATTCTTAAACACAGGTCAAAAGTATTAGATACCCGGTCCCTATATACCTGGTCCTCGAATAAATTATTACAAAAGGGATTAGAATATGGAGTTTGCTTTTCATTATGATTTCATTAAAATTCTTATGAGCATAAAATTATGGAAGATATTGACGTAGAGAGTGCGAATGAAATCTTGTAAAGAGTTATTTTTTATTTGATAGTTTATTCTATTTATTTTTACTTTTATTTTAATGCAAAAGGAATGGTTTGTTTGTTTGAACGCGCTTATATCCAAAAGTATACGATTCAGATTTATTTTTACCTACCATGTTATCTCTTCACCACCTCTGGTTGACTGTTAGAGAATGCCTAAGGCATTAAGTCCGCCTTTGTACATTTGTTGCATAAAGTTTAAATAAATACAAGTAGTAAGCTTCGTTATCTCACAGTGCTATGTGCTATACATACACAAACTCACACTCTTTGCTCATGGGGGTAGACAGAAACCACAGAACGCCAACTGCTACGATGCTCACATACTCCTTTTGCCTCGTCCACGTTCATACATCTCGTCATACAAGCACGCCGGTAACGAGTACTGTGCACCTGACCTTTTTGAAGATCCTCACCAATAATGTCAGTGTAGATATTCATATGAATAAATGACTTATGACTTATGGCATTCCCTCCCTCTTAAAATTATAGGGTATTTGAATAAACGTATACGTACCAGGTATGTACTTGTCTGTCAGAGTACGTCTCTAATATAAAATCTGTTGTAATACCCATTAATTGGTGAACACCGGTATCAAGTACCAGAATAATTCCACTTCACTTTCAGAACATTTCGAGTGCTTGTATGAGCAGAAATTACTTACGGCTTTTGTTCATCAGAACTGAGTATGTACAGTTATGAGCAAAAATATGTAGATATTAAAAAAAATAAACGAAAAATCAAATTATATTTAATTTTTTTGGCATCATATTTAAGTTTAACTTGGAGGGTATTATCGTATTACACAGTTACTGGGTTGTGGAGGTCAGATAGGCAGTCGCTCCATGGAAAATACTGGTATTCAGCTGCATCCGGTTAGACTCGAAGCCGACCCCAACATAGTTAGAAAAAGGCTAGGCATATAATGATGATCTATGTTTAACTTGGACATCATTGACATCGATATACGAAATTATCGTGAGGAAACCTCAATAATAAATTAATTAATATAAGTCTGAAATCACCAATCCACCTTGAGCAAACGTGGTGATCAATTCTCGTCCCTATCATGTTTGAAAAGAGTCCTTTGTCCGACAAAGGCCTATAAAGGACTACAAAAAGTGCCAACTTTTTGTATCTTTTAAAATTAAAATTTATGTTTTACTTACAAAAATATTTTGTTAAAATATTAATAAAATATAATAATGGTAATACAAACACAGTATTTTCAAAATATAATATAAAATTGCTTATTTTATACAAAGATGTCTACATATTAATGCACGCGACTGTACTGCCTTTGTAGGTACTTAAGCGAGCTAATTATACAGAGAATTCTGTAAATTTGTTGCGAGTAGCCTTTGCTAGCTTTAGGGGCAAACATTATAGTATTATTGTTAGCCTGAACGTGTATTAAAAGCTAGTCGATATGGAGATATTTTTTTTTTCTGTATGCTATTTTTTAGGATTCCATACCTGAAGGGTGTTAACAGGACCTTATTGCTAAGCTTCCGCTGTCCGGCCGTTTGTCAGCGCGCTGTATCTTTTAAACTCTTATAGGTAGAGAGTTAACATTTACACGGCATACTATGTATTTATATTGTCGCTCTTGAACAAAAATAATAAAAATAAATAAAAGTTAAAAATGAGAGCACAAGACACCTGTTAATTTTGCGTTTTTGGCTCGATACAGAACCTCCCCCGCCTCGCACTTGATCGGTTTTTTTTATTACTGTTAAATGAATAGATTTGAGTGATAGCTTGAAGGCTTGAAATTTGCATTTGATTTTACACTGAAAGTAGAGAAATTGCGCAAATGGAACAGCAATGTTCAAGCAGTTTTCATTTCTTAATTGCATGTCAGACAACAAATGCCGCGCAGAAAATTATATTATCCTGCATACAATCATAAACCTTATTTTGTTGAATTTAAGTTTTTTTTTTTTTTTTTTCTTATCTAGCCTGTACTGTCCCACTGCTGGGCAAAGGCCGCCCTCCATTCCTTCCATTTCTCGCGATTTTGCGCTTCGTCTTGCCAATTCTCAAGGAAGCCCACCAAGTCGTCCCGCCATCTCCTTCTTGGTCTGCCGCGTCCCCGTCTCGTCGTTTCGGTTAAGTTTTATTATCAATTACAAAGTGAATACTGCTAATTCATATTTGTGTTCCATTTGCGCTGACCCCTTAGAGATATTTTTCGGAAACTAAAAACAAATGACGATCGTATGACTGCTAGAACCTAAAACTGTTTCTTAGGACTAAGTAGAAAAGAACAAATATATTTGAGCGAAAGTTCTCAAATATTTTCGCAACAGCATAGCTTGCACACTGGAGGCTATACCTTTTCATTTAAAAGGCTACTTTAATCCACTAGCACGTAGTGTTAGCCACGTTCCCGTGTTAAAACCGTTCCTTTCCCGTGCCGTTGCCGTCCGGTGCCGGCGATCCAAGCCGCAATGCTCCTCATTAAACACTAATACTGCACTATAGTTGAGGCCCTTAACGCCATGATAAATAAACTAATTATACGCTCAATGGCCACCAATTTGTACTGGGAATTGATTGGTTATTATATACCTATGCGTGCGGTTAGTTATGTAAGGCGGTTACGCTGTTCTGACTTTGGGTATTTGTTACTGTAAACATAGTAGGTAGGTATGTTTGGTGTTAGTTTCTAACCGATAAAGACATACCTAGTTATACATATATATAAATGAGTATTTATTATGTAATGCGGTTTTCAGTGAAACGTAATCATTACTAGCATTTGCTTGTGACTTCGTCTGCGTTTACTTCAGAATGAAGTCAAAATTTCCCATAAAAAACGCTACAGCTTTAAGTAGCGCGGAAGTGATTTTCCACATCAAAAAATTATTGTGATTTTCCAGCAATAACTTTTGCTCAATATTTATTTTCCCAGAAATAATTATTGCTTAATATAATTTTTTTCTACCAATATTTTTTGATGATTTTTTTTTCCAGCAATAATTTTTACTCTGTATTACGTTTGTTGAGCAGTATGCGCAGTTAACAGGTATGCGTTGTGTATTTTTACACCCTGTAACCTTTGAATAGTTCTAAAATGAACTCAAGGACTCTGAAAATAGGGTCAAGAGTCAAGAAGCGAGGTTTATTGATAAATACTTGAAGTCTTGACACTCGGGTCAATCAGTCAATAACTTATTGGACCTAAACATTCTAGGAATTCGCTAAAGTTTTCGAATCTCAAGTCTTAGAAGGGACTAGGTATTGGAAGATTTGCGGCTAAGAAATATTTGATATTGATTTTCTTCATTAGACGTAAAACTATTTGTAGGTTTTGCAATAAGAGCAGATGAAACATTGCTATGATTTAAGTTTATACTAGCTTCTGTCCGCGACTTCGTCTGCGGTGAATTTAGTAACTTACACATAAACCAGCCTATTACTGTGCCACTCAAACCATGTCAGAGGCCCTTGAGGCGGTTTAGAAACTCTGACACTAGGGTGTGTGGGGTCGTAAGACCTTACTGCCCACACGATAAGAAGAAGAGAGAGAGAGAGTAACTTACGACCCCCATTTCATCCCTTTAAACTGCAGGGTATTGCATATAAAAAACAGAACATAACATCACGCCTGTAATCCCCGAAGGGTTAGGCAGAGGTATACCTATTAAGTACACTCACATTTTTTTTGCGCAGTCATGTTTAAGTGAAAAATAAAATGTAATAAAAAAATTGCCTTAATCAATAAAATAATTATGATTATAAGCAATAAAGCAACTTGTTTATATCTGTTACAAGAAAATAATAATCTGGCGAATAAATCAAAAAACACTTTTCCCTACGAACCCCCACATTACTACATTCCAGTTCCCCCTTCCTTGCGCATTTTCCGAACTGCACAAATCTAATTTTGTAACTACACTCGGCTTTTCCATAAAAACTCTCATTGCCTCTTGCCTCGCACCTTTTCCGCGTAATGCCTCGTCCCCGATCAATCATAACAACATATTGTTTGCTTGCAAGGGATAACATTTCCGTTCTAACGTGGATTTATGAGGGGTAGCTGTATTATTGATAGGTTTCATGCAACATTAGCGGCTTGATTGGTAGCCGCTCCTGCCTTTTATTTTTGGGAGAATGGAAATTCATGGGGGTTTTGCATAAAATAATAAGACTTTAGAAGAGCAATTCTATTAATTAAAAACGTTCAAAGTTTAGTCGCAATCTGATCTGAGCGACAATCAATGTCAAAAAAATTCAAGGTCTGATTAAAGATCTGTCCAAAATGTGACAGATCGAGACTAACAATGTGATTATTCCTAAAAGTTGGTATTCATTAGTTATTTAGTTTTTAAAAAACAGTAGGATTACCCTATGGTTATTAAAAACGACAAAAATGTAGTCGCAATCTGATCTCAGCGACAATCAATGTCAAAAATCTTGGTAAAAGAATTAGAGGCCTTTTTGACAGATCAGAGATTATGATCAGAATGCGAACGTTCCGTCCATTGTTTTGACTTTGGAAGATATAAGTACGGTATGGTTTATTCTAATATTATAAAGACGTGAAGTTCATTTTAAATTTTTTGTTTGTATGTATAAGGCACTCTTTGAAGTATCGGTCCGATTTCAAAAATCTTTCACTGATAGAAGAAACCTACGCTATTACTGAGTGAGGTTATATTTTATGGTTTACTAGACTTACACGCGGACGAAGTCGCGTACAGAAGCCAGTTTTGTTAATGGCTGATAGTGTAGTTTTTTTTTAAATCACATAAGATTTGCATTCAATGAACCTTGACGTATTCCAGTGTTTGTCAAATCATGAATATGCAGAATGTATTTGATTCCTTTCAAAGGATAACATCTAAATCTTTTATTATTCTTTATCGATACTATTTCAAAAAGCTACTAAATTAAAACTTTCAGGTGACGGACCAAACCACTCAGTTTTTACGACCATCAAAATTTTTATGTCCCATAAAATATTTTATTGACCAAACCTATTGGAAGTCTACAAAAAATCTTTCATCCATAATCTGTCTGTATGGATCGACCTCTTCATGTAACATAGCAATTAAGAAGGGTCTTTCACTTTCAGTTTCACATAAATTCATTTCTAAATTGGCTGTAGGTAGCTTTAAACCGTTGAAGCGAAAATTTCAATGTTCAGTTGATTCCATTAATTAGGCATGCTGTGCTCTCCCATCGTGCCAAGTTGAATAGCCAATTACATTGATAATTGGAGGTTGCGCAGGTGTCTCGGCGACAAAGACGGCTTTAGTGCGGTGCGAGTGAGAAGTTAGACGAGGTGATGAAGACGCTTCAGTCTTTGCAGGTGCGATATTATCATACTGGGGATATTTAAATCCATAGAACAATTCCTATGAAATCACGCGCGAAACTTCCCACATATTATTATCACCTCTGTGATCCTCCTCTCCTGTATGACACGTGAATTATTTAGAGTCGAGAAGTTTTAGCAATCAGTTCGTAAAATTCTTTACGGTGATTTGAAGTTCGGCTTAATTTGTTTATCAATAGATGGGATTTTAATTATTTATTTATACCAGACTTCAGGTTTGTATGTAGATCAAATAGATTGTCTATTTTATAATAATGTCTCTTAGATAAGAAACTGTAAAGAAAATAACAATAATAGCCAAGGCCTCTCATCATTCCCAGGAGGTACAAGCATTGATCAACACGCTTGCTCAAGACGAATTTCAGACTGACTATGTATTTTTTTCATCTATGTGAAAAAATGCACGAAAATGTCACATAAGTACTTCTTCAGTCTTTCATACATAAGGGAGCATTATCGACTAGGCCACCATAACAAGAAAATAGTTCAAAATAAAAATAAAACAAAACGAAGTCGCTACAATCATATAACTTGGCACACGATTTCAGTATGACGAATTCTCAGAGTTTGATTCTATTTAGTTTATGTGAAAGTTATATAGCTTGTTTACTGCGAGGGGGCGCCACTGAAGTGCAGTTATTACGTGCTTAAACACTCCACTTGAAACTATCTGGGTTAGCACAGGCACTAGGGTGATAGCTAGTCCGTCTTAGAGTGGCTGAAATTTGGGACGTGGATTTTTGGCTGATTAATATTTAAAACTTGTACTTATATACTTATTTGTTTCCGATATAGTATTATGCTTTCGTTAAATAAAGAATTTAAGTAGTTTTTAAGTCAATAACTATGGAATAGAGTCAGTAACCTAAAAAATATTTTTGACTTAAAAATATTATTTTCCTTAAAACCATAACATGATATAATATCACGCCTGTAATCCCTGAAGGCTTAGGCAGAGGTGTAGACCCCACCATTAGAACGCCTATATTACGGCAGTTATGTTTAAGGCCCATGTAATAGGGGACGAGTCTTAAAAACCACAATTGAAAATTACATGTTAAATTCAATTAAATGAATTTTTAATTCCTATCCTCCGATTCATATCATATTTCATCTTTGTGTCCCAAATATCGTTAGTATTTATCAAAATACATCCGTGCAAATAATGTGTTGATAAATAAAATCGTAGCGTTATTTACTTTAAACTCTAACACACACAAGTGCAGTGAATGTCAACGTTAATCGGAACAGCCTGGGGAATAATAGACAGGTGCACGCCAGTCGTGTCATCGACAGTCGTGTTCGACACAGTAGCGGTGTCATAGCCATGTTCAGTATAAACGCTGACAAGAGACCTTGACTGGCTCGCTTAGTGTGTATTTTTGTAATGGGGGAATGTTGAAGTAGGTTTACACAAAATGTTATGCAGAATTGAGGGAATTCAAAATCATCACTCAACATTTTGAATCGTTGGTGATTTGTTTATTTTTCTTTGCTTGTAAGCGCATGTGTTTGTAAAAGTATTAGATACGAGTCGATTTTAGAATTGGGAAGACGCTAATCTTATAGCATTTTAGTTTATTTATATAAAAGCGCCGATTGAAGCGGGTGTTTCCAATTAAAAAATCAATCGAAATTACGTTACGTTTACTTCACTTGTCGTGATAGACCCACTGATATTATTACAAAAATATTGATATTGTAATGTCTTTATTTTTACACAAGAAGCATCCATTGAAACGGGTGTTTCAATGTTATATTATGTTTATTTGTCTTGATAGATATAATTTGTGTATTATTAAAAAAATATTTACATTGTAAATACTGTCTTGTGTGTATTGTGTACTGTCTGGGTACACCTCTGCCTAACCCATCGGGGATTACAGGCGTGATGTTTTGTATGTTATGTGTTGTAAATACTGATATGCATTTATAAAACGACGCAATTCATAGGCAAAACAAAAAGTATTAATTTACTAACAGTAGGTAATTCCATTTAAAGCCGATTGTAGTGCCAAAATTCACTAAGTATCACACACACCAACTTAAAATTAAGCCCCACACGGCCGAGCAAAAACTAAATCATAATTAACATTATCCTGTATCATAAACCACATTACCACGACCCATCCGAACTGCCTGAAGTAAGCATCGCTGGAGTGTGGCTCGCAAGTGGCTCGAGCCACTAATCTGATAAGCGGGTGACGAAAATCGCTTTATAATAACTACAAAAAGGTGGCTCATTAGAGGTTTTAAGTTAACGTGGGTCGCATAAAGTATTTGTAGAGGGTGTTATTTGGGTTGTTTTAGTAATACTAGTCAACTGCGTAATATTTGGTAACTATTATACAAGTGATTTTTTATTTACTCCGTATCTTTGAAGGGGCAGAAGTAAGCATGAATATGAACAATTTTTGTAGGATTAATTCGGAAATTCATACTAATATTATAAATGCCAAAGTAACTCTGTCAGTAAGTTGGGGTTCAAACTTATTGCGAATAAAATTTTATCGAAATCAATTCAGTGGTTTAGTCGTAAAAGCGTTACAGACGTCTGTATGTTACGCTTTTACGGCTTTTACTTATGTTATAAATGCTTATATAAAATTATTAATGATTTATGCTTAATGATTTATATATGGCTTTTATTTTTCTTGGTATAATAACAACCTACCTGATTATCTAGCCAAAGCTTCGTTTATATTTTCCTATCAATATTTATTCACACAATTTCATATTCACACCGCAGCAAATTTGCAAGCGAATCAATAATTCCTAAACCATAACTTTCAACCACATTTTTAACCCTAACCACAGGTACATACTAACCCTACTGTAAAAGCGTACCGTTTCGCGTGAAATTAATTGCATTGGCTCAATTTAGCTCGACCAGATCAAACCGGTGAAAACCGGCGGAAAGCGGACACCACCAATTATGACTATTAAACTTAACCGCAGTATGTCTGTTTTCGACATTTGACGGCCGCCATGTTAATAAATTGCGTCGATAGTGTTTATGTCAGAATTTTGGGGATGCGGATATAAAAATCGGATAATCTGTAAAATTTTGACATTAACAGGCAATTTTGAATTTTAACTGCCTCGTTGGTCTAGTGGTCGCAAGCGCGACTGCTGTGCATGAGGTCTTGGGTTCGATTCCCAGGTCGGGCAAAGTGTTATTGGGTTTTTCCATTAGGAATTTCTCAGTAGCAGCCTCGGAGTCTGGATTTGTGCCCGGTTGATGGCAATAGGCTCGCCCCCTATTACATGGGACTAAAAACATAACTAGCAAAAATTGGGTGTACTAATGGGTACACTTCTGCCTAACCCTTCGGGGATTACAGGCGTGATGTTATGTTTATGTTATGTTTGAATTTTAAGGAGTCGGTAAGTAAGTTAATTATTCAAAGTCACAGTCAAATCTATATATTTTAATTAGGGTCTTTTTAACATAGAAGAAATATTTTCACACACAGATACTATTTTCAATTAAGTTTTAACAAAATTCTGGTTACGTTACTTTTAGGCTTCTAAAGGTGAATAATAAAGTTAAAACCATATAAAAAAATAAATATAAGTCAAGTATAGATAAAGATTTTTAGATTAATTTACGTGAATTATTAGGGTCGTTTTAAAATTTGGGGCCAAAAAAGTAGGAATTTCATAAACTTAAATTTATGATATATTCTTTTTTTTTCGGTAGGTAAATGCATTCACTAACTAAAAAGCTACATGACAATCAAATATACCCTTTCTTTATTAAAATAATACCCATAAATCAAGTTTTTAAGTGACAAAAATGAAAAACATAATTTCCCTAATGATAAATATGAGATTTATTTACGAAGACTTCGGTTACACTAATGATAATTATAAAAATATGTTATCATTCGCGAATTAAATACTTTTGGCCCCAAATTTGAAAATGACCCATTAACTTCTGTAGGACCGCCGAAAAAAAGGCTCATCTCATACAGAGAAGGCATAAGCATTGATCACCACGCTTGCTCAAGTCGAATTGGCGATTCCAGACTTCTAGAATACTGTCATAATATTGTCAAAATTATCCTTTACATCTATAAGATGCTTCCAATACTCTAAAAATAGAACTGTCTTTGAGAATCTCCATTTTTGGTCGTTCTGAATCACTGGTCTCTCTCACTTCACTGAGTTGACTAATATCCTTTGAAGAACTATTAGTACAGTGAACTTGTACCCAAGAATGGATGAACGTAACGTTTCATCTTCTATTCGGATAATAAAAGGCTAAACCACTGACTCATTAGTTCAAGATGTTTCCAAAACTATCGGGGCGCAACTTGAAAGTTAACAAGAATGTCGACCGAAGCCGGGGGGCGTGGCTAGTGTAGGATGTACTTAGACAAAGTTCGGTTTTGTCATTAAACCGAAGGTTTCGGGAAATCCCTTAGCATGTTACTTGGAAGTTCTAAACTTGAAGATAGAGTGGAATTTTTAATGCTTGAAGTGATGTCATGCATGCGTTGTACTTGTTGTTTACAGGGGTTCTAATCAGTGGTTAACTTAGTTGAAACTTGTGTTAAGTTTAAAATAAAGTGTCCAGTTTGCGTAAAGTTCTGGAATGTAATTGAATTTAATAAATATTAATTGATTCTTTTGATCTTACGTGCTAACAGATCTTATATCCAAAATACTTGAACGATTTTTTTTCTTTTTCTGACAATAATATGCTCGTGACATTATGCATTAGATTTTTATAAAATAGCAATAATGACAAAGTCTATAAAAATAAAGAATAAACTATCTAACGGGCACAAATCCAGACTCCAAGACTACTACTGGAACTTTTTCCTAATGGAAAAACCCCATAACACTTTACCTGACCTGGCAATCGAACCCAAAACCTCATGCTCAGCAGTCGCGTTTTGCGACCACTAAACCAATGAGGCAATGAGCGGTTTAAACCAGTTTAACCCGATATTTTCCGGCGATGGTGATTAACTGTCATCGTTCCATTTTGTCGGAACAATTTTCGCTAAAGCCATCATTAGGCAGGAAAGTTTTGGAGTGTGGCTCTTATCCCATTGGTCGACCGCTGTCCTTGTTGATTAATTTAGGAGGTAGCCCTTTCCAATGCGCGGAACAGTTATTCGATAGCGGATAAATGATCAAGTTTTTTTTTTTCGTATTGTTTGGATTTGGCCTTTGTCTAGCAGTGGGACAGCTTAGGTTACTACTAATAAAGCTAAAGATACTTATTGTTTGTTTATTTATTTAAACTTTATGCACATGTAAAAAATACACTGTACAAAGGTGGACTTAATGCCTTGGGCATTTTCTACCAGTCTACCTTAGGGTGATGCAGAGACAAAACGTAGTAGGTGCAGAAAAGGTGTAGGTTTATGTGTATGTTGAAACGCTCTAACCTCTGAAACTACCAGTCCGATTGGAAAAAAATATAACTAATGCGTCGAATTGAACACTACTATAAAACTGTTAACTGCTACAATACTGTTATAACACCTCTATGTCTGTTAGTTGTATAATTCAAATACTTTTTTGCTAGTTGATTCATAAGGAATAGTATAGGTTATATAATATCAAGCTTTAGGAGTGGAGACAATCAAAGACATAACACGGGTGAAAGAAACTATGCGTACGAAGTCACTAGAAGCAGCTAGTGTTCCTATAAGTAGGAAGTTAATCTGCCAGCTATTTGCAAGTGAAAATCGGTCGAGCTGTTTCGAGATAAAATCCGAACAGACAGAAAAATAAATAAAAAAGAAATGGTAATTATATAAGTATTTAACCTACCATATAACTATTCTTACATTTTTAGTTTCATTTATATATTTTTGTACTCAATTGTAGTTAGGTACACAATTCTATCTCTTCAAGCAGTTACAAATATCTAGGACTCGAGAAGCTTGCCTCACGGCGGGTGCTCAAACGACTCGTAGCAGTAGCCACGTGACGGGGCGTCGCTGGTAAACGCGGCCGTCCGTCAATGTTGCTCTGTCTGTTTGCGAAAGCTTAATTTATAGTTTGTTTTGATGCAAAACCAAATGGAAACGAATGAATTAAACCTGTTAATGAAAATTGTGCTTTGAATTGTAGACGTAGAGAGTGATAATCCATCCGAAATATCGTGCGAGGCTATGTTACTATAAAGAATTCCTGCCTCGAGGACTCGAGACTTATTCTATAATGCTCGCCACAAAATCGCATTGGTAATCTTAAAGAAAGCACTTTCATTTATTTTGTGACTAGCTTTTACCCGCAGCTTCGCCCGCGTTTGATTAGAATTTGACAATCAATTCGGGCTGTACTCGGCTTGTTGTTCGGCCAGATCCAGAATTATTAAATACCTACAGACCAAAAGACTGTGACTCATAAAAGTCCGTCGGCGTTCAGTTTGCATTTCTGCAAGAGAGGTCCTTCTCGCCTGCGACTATTTTAGAGTTTCTGTCGCTGTAATGGCTGAGCTTGTTCTCTGAGACGAAGTTGTGTTTGATTGAAAAGGCGTCTCAGTTGCTCTTACAGCTCTCTGGCTTTCGGCTTGTTCCTCCAAAAGCAATTGCGTTTAAAAGGGCGTTTCAGTCACTCTCTGAGTAGCTTGGAGGGCGAACGGCTTGGCTCTCTAGTCTTTCCTGGCTTTAAGAAAATGTCTCATCAGCTCTCAAATTTACTTGTCGCTCCGGTTGTGCTTGCCTTCTTAATGCGGCATGAACGGAAGATTCCGAGGATTGAGCAGTAATTTTTTCTCGGGCTCGCAATGAGCTTTTGGTTGTGTGTTGGACCTGCGAGATATTCTAAAATTGAAAAACGTAACCTACCTACCCTCATTAAAACACACCGGAAATACCTCTAACGAAAAAATAAACAGTACTGAGGGACAAACTTAACTTTGCCGTTGAAAAACTGTTGTCTACATACATCGACATAGGTCAAGGTTAGTTTAGCAACTAACCTCTTCCTTCAGTCAATCATCGACTACACGCATTAAACAAAGCAATTTTACTGTTAAGACAGTTCTGCGCTGTGATCTTATGAGGAGTTTCCTTTCCATATCTCCGAAGTTCATCATCAGATCATGACAGTATTTATTTGGGACCAATTCGAAAAAATAAACAAAGAAAGAATCATCCAAATCAATTTACAATTAGCGGAGTAATCGCAGAGTATGCTTCATTGACAGAGCGTAGGTTCACCTTTATTCTTCCATGCATCCTCTATGAATGCGTTTACACCTGTCAGTGTCAGTGATGACAGTGTCAGTTACGCAGTTTTTCTGTATCCCTGACAACGTATATAAAGTGGGTCACAGACAAACGCGAAATGTTGTGGCGGCCGCGTCAATTGCAAATTTTAACAACCGGCCGCGTGTACTGCTTTGTAAAATGACGCCAAATATGGAAATTGTAATAGAAATAGTTGAATTTAAATAATAATTTAAATTTAACTCACACTTCTCTATTCCTAAGAGTAATATGCGATGCTAATGATAATATAGGTAGAGATAAACTATTATACCTTGACGCTTCCCTCCATATTACCATTTCAATGTGTGTAGTCACATTCGTATGAAAGACTTTGTGAGTAATCGTCTTCAGTAGCAGGCTAGGATATTTTTTGTCAACTAATCATATAGCCGACCGCGCAAGACGACGTACCTCTCATTTTCATAAAGAATTTCAGTGCAGCGCCATACTAATAATAATGAGTAATTTTTGACGCCGCTAGTCGGACAACAAATCGCTGATTTGTTTTTGTCTCGAGAGCCGTCTCAATACGCACACATGCGTTGTGAGTATTTTTAATACTATTAAAAACACTTTCAAACGTTTTGAATTGTGGAAGGGCGCGTCATGTTACTGTAGTTTATCTCTACCTCACACCTCAAGTGTTTAAATAAACGGTTTTCCTACCTTTTTTCTTATCTTCTGAGAGGACTAATGAGTCATGAGAGTAATAAGACAACGTTACGGTTAGCCATATTGACTGACGTCCGATTGCGACGTCCGATTGTCCGATTGTAGCACAATCACCACGCTAATGACACTTCAGGCCGCCACTGTGACCGCGGTGGTGTGTTTTTGGAGCGTTAGGAGCCGCGGCCTGCGGTTTGCCGTAACCGCAAGTCCGTCCGTCTGGAAGCCACTTTATGCAAAATGTCAGGATACTCTTCAGCGGTTTTGGGCATGAAAAATTATTAAGCAAACAACTTTCGTACTCCTAGGTTGTTTACTTGAAACTGGTCTATCGACAGTGTAGACTCATAATGTATTACATGCTTAAACTTAAAATTTAATCATGATCCGATAGACACGTGGCGCCATCTACTGTCATAAGGACGTTTTTGTGATTTCCCTCGGGAACAGTACTTTTTTTCGGGATTAAAGGTACCCTATGTTCGTCCCTGTACACCTGGCAACGTATACGCAAAATTTCAGGATGATCGGTTCAGTGGTTTAGGCGTAAAATGGTAGCAAACAAACAAACAAACTTACTTTCACATTTATAATATTAGTTAGGATTCTTGCCCATTCTTCTCCATACGAAACTAAGTTTTGGAAGGGGCAACTAGATTCAAATCCTTTCTCTGCAAATTATCGCAGCACCGCAACTGCTCAGCAGCAGCACGGCGTCGCCTCGAATTTACGGCTAGCCGCCCGCGAGGCACAAGCTCGCAGACCGCGCGCCAGCCCCGAGGGGCCAGCGGACAACGGACTGCGAGGCGAATTGTATGGTAGCGGTAAGCGCGGTGACCGCCCGCCGTTGGCATTTTCATATTGACATTAATAAATATATTATACTACACACAATTTAATGCTCTAATTTGAATGACTAGTAAATTGCTGGTTTAGAGCGGTGCCGTTGCGGTGCTGGAATGTGCCATTACCTTAAAGCGTTAACTTCAAAATTCAAAGGTACCTACAATTGATTGACTTGTACAAAAGCTTTTGATTTTGTATAACTTTCTAAGCTTTTTTGTTAAACTTCGGAACTTTTCAGCCTCATTCACTATTAAATGAAGTCAGGTAAATTCAAATTATTCGTATGGAAACGAAACTTTAATTTTGTTTGGAAGAAATTAATTTCTAATCGGCTGATCCGATTTACAAAGAATTTTAAGTAATGTTAAGCATTTCTTTTAAAAGATTACTTGCGAAGTTTAATTATAAAAAAAGTTTTCTTTTAACTTAGTGGATTTACAGATTTTTTTGTACTTTTTTTAACGTTGATCTTAAATAACATGTTTTTAACAGTACCTAGGTAAATATCTAAATAGAAGAGAATAGCTTTTGAATGGCATGAGCGTGTGTTGGTGTGTTGGTGTGAGGGTGTGTTGATGCGAGGGTGTGCTTTTTAGATTAGTGTCGACAATGACAGACTTACTAAGCGATCGAGACTGCAACACAAGTCTGCAATATTTTTGTGTTATTTTTAATAAATATTATTTTTTAATTCTTGGCTCAGTGGCGCCCGCCTCTCATTTACGAGGCGCGGGTAAGTACCGATGTGATTTTTTTTACTAAGTTTATCTTAGACATCACTAACATCAGTTAATCATTAGCCAATCCGCATTGAGCAAGAATGGTGATTAATGAAGGCTCTGTATGAAAATATGCCCATAATTATGCCCTGCCTGACTTGGAAATCGACCCCATGACCAAATGCTCAACAGACGAGCTTTGCGACCACTAGACCAACGAGGCAGTCAAAGGCGAGCCGTTCGATAAACAAATGCTCTAAAGCGTAAAATTAAAAGAAAAATTCTGATAGTAATTACCTATTTACATAGGTAGGTTTATACTCAAGAGTTATACTTATTCAGTAAAAGACTTTTTGTAAATGTTAGCACACCACATTATGTGGTTTCGAGGTCGACAGAAGTAACAAGCCGAAAGTAGCAATTACGTTGTTTTCCTTGTAATATTTGATGAGGTTGTATGACTAGAGTGATAATTAACTGCGAAAGCATATTATCACTCATTAACTTGCAAACATCGTGCCACTTTGCATGGGACTCATACAGTTTTAATTTTGTTTTTTATGGGTGCCAAATTGACTCAAACGTTAAAAAATAATTATCTCTGTCTGTCGATTTGTTTGCATGTAATAATAATATAATACTATAGCAAATATATTTAAATTGATACATTTTAAAGATATTGAGAAAAAAATCTTGTGACAGACAAACAAAAAGCTAAGCTTTTTTTCATACGACCTTATTGGTGAGGTTCTTTATAAAGGTCAGGTGTGCAGTACTAGTAACCGGTGTGTTTGTATGACGAGATGTATGAACGTAGATGAAGCGAAAAGAGTATGTAAGGATCGTATCGTGTTCTGTGGTTTCTGCCTACCCCCATGGAAAAAAGCGTGAGTTTGGGTGTTTCTTGTTATGTCGCCTAAAAATCAATCATTAACTTTAACTGATCGAGAGATTCAAGTCATCCTCATCAACACCAAATGACAATCATACCCAATGACATCACTACACCCCAAAATACACACACACACGTCTTAGTAAAACAAAAACAATTAAAATTTAATAACAGATACGACACGACAAACTTAATGGCAATGTTGCCACAAGCAGCCGGCGATAATGACCGGCCCGGGATCGAACCCCGGGCTAATACGGCCATTGATTGTTTAACGGCGCGATAGTATCTCTCTCTTCTGTTCTTAGCTTTATAATTGCTTCATTTGTGACTGTGGGTAGTTCATTTGTAGCTGGGTTAGTTTGTAGACAGGGCATGTGTGTTTAGTTTGTGGACTGAGATTTCAATTCAACTAAAAAATCTTTGTTTATGTTTTGTTTGTTAAACAGGATGACCTATGTAACGACATCCTATAGAAAATTTTGATAGCCTTTCAGCTCTTCAGCTATTGTTTATAGTGTGGTAGCTAAACGATATATCATTTAAAAAGTCAAATTTTAAAGGCAAACTTAATCAAATCTTAAGTAAGGGTTTCCTCGAAAAATATATAAAATAAATAAATATGAGCAGTGTTATTCAGGAATTCCTCAATAGCAGCTACGGAATCTGGATTTGTGTACAGTTGTTGGCAATAGGCTCGCCCCCTGTTACATGGGAAATGTGGGTGCACTAATGGGTACACCTCTGTCTAACCATTCAGGGATTACAAGCGTGACTTATGTTATGTTAAAATTAACTGAACCTGAAGAAGTAAGGATTTACTCAAAAATATAAATAAAAATGTCTAACTACAAGAATCTTAGAACATGAAGTGTTAGAAACCCTTCATGTTCTGCGGTTTAATACATGTATGTAGATTACATAAAACGACTATCCTTCGACAAACAAAACACATTTCTTCAACAATCCATTCACAAGTACAAATGCAACGCTCTTTAAAAATTATTAATAGTACATTTTCCGACCACTTAGCGTCCAACTTTGATAAAGGTCATACGAGACAATCTATTATTAAGGAGCGGCGGCCATTACTTATCGATCTCCCTTTGAATTAGTGATAAAAGTTCCGAATGATGAAAGGACGTAGGGTCATTTGTAATGGTTTAATTACACCGCGTTATATGGTTGACCTTCAGGGAATGTCTTTATTTTGGATTTTTACGAGATCTGGCTGTGATTGGGTCTGGCTCATAAAGACATAAAAGGTTTTCCGGGTTAAGAATAATTAACTTATATGCTTCCAGGGATGTATGAGGACAAAGGCCTCTTCTCATACAGAGAAGGCACAAGCATTGAACACCACGCTTGCTCAAGAAGGATTTTGTAAAATAATAATAATAATAATAATAAACCCGCAGGGCAGCTTGTGGCGAGCTGTTGGGCAGTAGCGACCCCACGGACCTGACTCCCGGGAGAAGTCTTGTTCCTCATCTCTGGCTTGCCTTCATTGGCCGGCTAGAGTGAGCACTGACGAGGAATAGACCTCCCACCTCTATCTTGCCTTAATTGGCCGGTTAGAGTGGAAACCCGCGAGAGCATTCGTGCTCGGGGGAGGAAGTATTCCAGTAAGACGCTGGTAGGGATCTTGACCGTACTTCCGGGATTGTCCCGATAGCCGTGGAATACCTCTCCATCCCCTAGCACCTCAAGATATGTTGTCCCCTTGTCGCTACGTCACTTAGTGCTAGCGACTATTTTAGGGGGCCCATATAGTGAGTGTGCAAGTCACCCCCTGCCATTTTATCCATGTATACAAACATAGGTCCGACAGGGGCCATAGTCACTTCATAGTTTCAGGTAACCAAGTCACTTTAGCAACCCATACCCATAGTCCAGTTCTCTTAGTTTCCATGTCCTGTAATAGTTCTGCACCAACCGGGGGTTGTCCTTGGGTGCACCTGCGTAGTGCATACAGGGATAATCGTCGGTTGGTGTCTCATTTCATGTAAAGCTACCTAAGGGGCCTCTGCGAGTTGGCCCCGGCCCCTCGTACGCCTTACAAAGGCCCGGGACCTCAGGGTCCCGAGATACAATATGCATATAAAATAATAATAATAATAATAATAATAAGACTTTATTGACAAAAAAGTTGAGTACAAAAGAACTTATATACTACAGCAGTATAAAAGACAGAGTCATAGGCATGCTAGAACGGAGAGCAGAGCAAGCCCCAGCCCCGTGCTAGGAATTAACCTGTGTTACAGGAACTAGGGCACGCTTCGTCCCCGCACCAAAGACAGGCTCATATGAATCATTACAGTAGCATAAAAGTACTTGACTCACTGAATTCCCTAAATAGGCATGCCTGTTGATAGGGAATCAGTATAAACCTAGATAGGTACTAATTTAAGAAGTATAAAATAATGAAGTTAGTTGTGCCACATTAACAATGTTGTGTTATGCGAGTATATGGTGTGTGTGTGCTTTTGGTGATGTGTGTTTGCTGTGATTTAGAGGATGTAAGTGTTTTGTGGGAGATTAAGGTAAGTGTGTTTTCTAAATTTCGTATATATATATTTTTTAATTATTGATTAAAAGTAGATTGATATGTTTTTTTTTTTTTTTTTTTTTAATTATTATTATGCTTGTGAGATGTGACATTGATCATTATATTAAATACTGACTGCTATTGATTTAATAGACTTTCAGTTTCTATGTAATTTAATTGTAAAAGCCAAGATATTGTTTTCCTTTTCAATTCTGTTAGTTTTAGTGGGTATATATTCAGTATTTTATTAGTTTTATTATATAGTAGTCCGCTAATAACCTTATAGTGCCGCTTGGCCATTATAGTTCTATATCTAACAGAGGGGCAGACTATATCCGAACGACGTTTATTGTGATATAATAAGGGGTCAAATGTTAAGCTGGCGTGCTTCTTAGTTAGAATATGTTGTATAAATAGCTGTCTCACGGTCAGTACACCAATTTCTTTGTAAAGCATTGAAGTTGAGTACCGAAAGATCTTTTTGGACATAACCTTGAGAACTGCTCTTTGGGCTCGCTCTAAGGGTAATAATACGGTTTTCGCTGCTCCACCCCAAGCGGAGATGCAGTATGACATGATGGATTGACAAAGCGATTGGTAGGTCAACTTAAGAGTTTCAAGGCTGGCGGCATTACGGAGCAATTTAAACACGTAAATTAGTTTCCTGACACGAGAGGTTAAACAATTAATGTGGGACTGCCATTTTAAAGACTGATCAATTATGATTCCCAGGTATTTAACAGTGGTTGCACGAGATATAGTCGGACAATCACAGTTATCAGAAAAGTGTGACATACAAGTATGAGATTTGATAAAGAAGGAGTCCAAGGGTGGAGCTCCAGAGTTCTTTATACTGAAAGTTATAAAGTTTGTTTTGTTGATGTTTAGCGTTAGTAGGTTACATGACAACCAGAGCACTGCCTTTCTTAACGCGGTTTCTGCATAAGCTTTTACCTCATCCCATGCAGGGCCGTGTATGATTAGCGCAGTGTCATCCGCGTAAGCAGATACCTGGCAGTTGGGAGATTTTAATTCGCAGAGATCATTGATATAGACGGTGAATAAAAGAGGACCCAAAATACTGCCTTGGGGGACTCCAAAAACCAGTTCCGCGTCTTCACTTATGCATTCTCCCACCCTGACTGCTTGTGTTCTGTTTGTCAAATAGTCCCGAAATATTTCAAGAGCCAAACCCCTAACCCCAACCCTCTCCATTTTAGAGATAAGAATTGGGATGGAGACGGTGTCAAACGCCTTGGTGAGGTCCAAAAATATTCCCAGACATTTTTCTCTTTTGTCTAAACATTCTACCACTCTATTGACAAGGAATGAAACTGCGTCTTCTGTTGATTTCTTCTTTCGAAAACCAAATTGATGATCAGAAATAATACCCTTTGAGTCTAAATACTTGGTTAGTCTTATATATAGTAATTTTTCTAGTAATTTGGACATCGTAGGAAGAACCGATATCGGCCTATAATTATTGACCACGTCTCCATCCCCACTCTTATATATTGGATAAACAATGGCTCTCTTAAAAACATCAGGGAACACTCCCGTAGACAAAGATAGTTGGCAAATGTGCGTTAAGACTGGAACAAACACGTCTACTGAGGATTGTAGAATAGCCGCAGAGATATTGTCATAACCAACAGCACAATCCCTTCGCAAGTTTTTTATAAGTGACTCCATCTCAGCTTCGTCGGTTGGTAGTAAGACCAACGAATCACACTGTGACGGGGACTGTGTGACGCAGCTAGATGCTCTAGAGGGAGGCGTGCTATTTTGGATTTGAGTAGCAAGTTCCCTGCCTATGTTAATAAAGAAATGATTTACCGCGTTCACTGCTAATGTAGGGGTTTCGTGTGTACTAAGAAGCGGCGCAGCAGATGTCTTTTTTGTGTTTGTATGTGTTATTTTTTTAATAGCTTCCCACGTAGCCTTCGAGTTATTTTTTGCATCCTCAAGAAGATTTTTATAGTGTATTGTTTTCAGTTTTTTTAGTAATTTGTTGATAAAGTTTCTATATCTAATGTACGATATTTTAAGTGTTATATTTGTGGGATCTTTTTTCACTGATTTATGCATCCTATCGCGATTATGAATGCAACGTATTAGACCCGGTGTGATCCACGGTTTTATTATCCTTTTTTTACGAGAAATTTTACACTTGCTGGTATTGTTTTTAATTATGTCTGATACAACACCCACCAAATATTCTGCAGCATAATTCGCGTCGTCAGAGTTCAGTGCAGGCGTAAGGTCAACCTGAACCAAGGCATCACGTACTGCGCTGTAATTAATTTTAGTGCGGCAAGGCGCTGGGGAAGTTGACTTTTTCTTAAGGGAAATTGTGAGAAGCGTAGGACAGTGATCAGTGATGTAGCATTCTAAGACCAATGTGACAGATTCAAGTTGAGACTTTACTAGAATATGATCCAAGCAATTTTCAGCTCTCGTTGGATATAGATGCGTTGGTAGGAAGCCACGAGAGGCCAAAAGATTTAAATAGTCTCCGGATCTACGATCCAAATTGTTTGTTTTAATGTCAATGTTCATGTCTCCGAGTATACATATATTGGTGTATGTATTAAGCGACACCAAAACCTTTTCGAGACCGTCTAAGAAACTGTCTATGTTGTTCGAAGAGGGTGATCTATACACTGAAACAATAGCCAGCTCTTTCCCTACTTTACAAATCAAACAGTTAAATTCCTTAATATATTCAGGTTCATATAATGTGCATTCGAGGTCTGTTTTAGTATATATTACGATACCATCATTTTGATTGATTGCATTAAGTGTCAGGTGTGAATTATACCCATCTATAGCTGGAACATTCAGCATTTTAGAAAGCCAACACTCTGTGAGCACAATAATGTCACAGTTTACTTTAATTAAAGCGAGTAATGCTACAAGTTGGTCAATATTTTTGTTAATACTGCGTATATTCTGGTGTAAAATGGAAAAAGGACTGTTTACTTTACTCGTGAGACGAATACAGTCATCCGGCGCGCAGATGTGTGACTGTGTGCTATGAAGTGCCTCAAGTTCAGATGTAATTCTATTTATGTTGTTGTTCATTGCGTGTATTTAAGGTATAACTGACACTCGCAATAAAATTTCCGTTCTGAACCTGAGCCACATCAACACCTTCGCACAGTGTACTAATGAGTAAGAAACCGGGTTACACTTAGTTTTATCGTACTTTATAGAAACTAGCTTACTATGTAAGTGTCTTGTGGGTGAGAGTATCAGTGAGTTAGACTGTGTGTTAGTGTGATGTTTTATGAGTGAGGTGAATATATGTGGCAATTTAAAAAATAATTTAATTGACATAGGGAAAAAGTGAATATAAAAAGAACATGAAAAATTAAAAGTGATAGTAATACATAGTGGTAAAGTATTCCAAGATGTTGCGCTGTACATATATTTGTGTAGTCATATTGACTGTAAGGCAATAAGATCATCTTCACAATTAATTCTTATACGTTTACCATTGTCTTCCTTACGTAGATAGATTCGTTGGTTTGACGTCCAGCAGAACTTATATTTATTTTGGTTAGCAAATGCCCTGGCCTGGTAAAATAACTTTCTCCCATTTCCCGGTAGGTATTCGGACACATAAATCGGGTTCGATTTTCCCTCTAAGCCTATCAGGTTTGAGTTCAACTTTAACCCAGCTTCCTTGTTCTGGTTATAGCTGCGCACAGAAGCAAGGAACATGTTTCTTGTAAAAACTGTACTGAAGTCAGCGACAATTCCCTTGTTCCTGCCAGGCTTAGCTGGTAGGCGGTATACATCTCGAATGTCGGAGGGGGTTATTTCCAGGTTTAGCGTCTTTCCGATATTGATAACATATTTTAGAATATCATCCTGTGACTCATCTACTTTCGAAGGAATGTTTCGAAGTTCAATGCTTGATGACCTGGGACCAAACTCAAGATCCTCGATCCGTTTTTGAAGCTTATCTATGTAATTGTAACACTCAATACGTTCCTTTTCAAGCTTGCCCAGTTGTATTTTCATTTCATCATAGTTCGATTTGACAGTTTCAATCGATTTTTCGATCTCAGCATTACTCTTTTGTATATTAATATTTTGTAATTTAATTTGATTGACATCCTCAGCTAATTTCTGTAGTAAAGCAGTTTGTCCTGTCCTCAATGATTCAAACATGCTTCTAATTTCCATTTGAAAGGTAGTGAAATCATTAGTTGGTGAGGAAGATTCTTTCCTGGGTCTTTTAGACCGAGATGTGATGTTAATGACTCCTTCTTCCATCGCTCTAGGTAGGTCTGACTCGGATTGTGATAAAACTTGAGCGATAGGAGTCGTTGGTGGCGTGCGTTTTATCATGTTTGCTTTGAGACCCTTGTTATTATTGTGTATCCACGCGCGCAATGTATTCGTAGCCGTTAACGTTGATTGCGTAGCACACAGCGGAGACTATGACTCACAGACACGTTGAGACTCCAATCCCACCACTAGAGCGTAGCCGTAGCGGGTGACGTCAGACGTAGCAGATGCCGTAGCCGCACACCTCGTAGCCGACCTTATGTAGCGGAGGTTAAATTCGCTAGTTTGTTTCACTGCCTCGCTGGTCAAGCGGCTTCGGCCACGATCGCCGCGCACTCGTCCCGGGTTCAAACTCAAGGTACGCACGAACAGTTAATTGGATGGCACTCAGTTAATTTCGACCGGTATTGATATTAATTTATTTGTCTCTGTCTAGGAACGCCCACTGGGCGGAGTCACAGCTTTAAATTACTAAAGAAAGAACGAGAATCAAAATTTGCACTATTAGCCAATCAGGATTTTTTAATCTGAATATTTACGGACACATGTGACACACGTCTGTACTAAGTGACACGAGATTGACGACTTTCGATTGAAAACCCTAATTTAAAAGAGAGCCGTGGAGTTTTTTGCTCGTTCTTCTCCATAGAGGCCCACCTCCGTTTTGGAACGAGCAACTAGTTTCAACTTTCGGACTAACTGACCGATTCCTTGACAAATTCAAACGTGCCTGTAAATGGTCTAATTGAAACAAATGTTTTGACTTTGACTTTGATTGGCGGTTTCAGACATATATTAACTATAAGTCACAGGTTTCCTCACGATGTTTTTTTTTCAACAATGTCAGTGATGTCCATGATAAACTTAGAAAGTATATGAATTGAAAAAGTCTGTACGTACTTCTGCTGTAGTAAAATTTTCTGATACGACGACCTCGTAGACTGGCATGCAAAATATTGTGACATTTACATGAGTAGAGGGCATATTTTTATTGGGTATTCACAATCTTAATAATATCGTTAGTACCCCAAATTTAATAGCACACAATAAATACCAACAATATTGCAAACATTCCCGCGCAACCTAGAATTCCTTCGCAAATTGAATTATTTATCAAACGAGCAGATATTAAACGATTTTATAGTCTATAAAGTTAGGAATTATTATTTTAATGTTAATAGCATCAATAAATCTGGTTCGTGATGGGCGTGGACGTCACAATGTTGTGAACAAGCGATCAGTTTCTAACACGTCATTATTATTGCATGTTAAAGCTGAGGTTTGATGCGTGACCGATGTTCTGAAGTAGTAAATTGAAAAGAACTAGCTTCTGCTCGCGTATTCGTGCATGTGGTTTTGTTTTTACTTGCTTAAATTAACTTCTACCAAAGACGAACTACTTCACTCCCCTACGGTCTTAGCGTGATGTTACATAGCCTATACTGTTTCTCATGAATCTGGTTATCATATACAAATATATGTATTCTTCCAATCCAATTGGTAGTCCCAGAGAATAGCGCGTTTAAACCAGCAAACAAATAAACAAACAATCTCTTCAGTTTTATTAAGAAGATTAGCAATACCCCGCGGTTTCACCAGTGTCGTGTGTCGACGTGGTCATAGCGCAATGTTATTTAACCTTCCTCGATAAACGTGGACGTCAATCGGCTTATATGATGAGGATGATGATGATTCAAAATTGTTTCATACATGCAATGTATGTACCATTTGATCATAAAATAAATACGATGTGATTGAAACGACTGCTATCCATTACGCGGCCCGTTCAATGCATATATTATGAATTTAATAGTTATTACGTAATGTAATAATGCTTTATTCGAGCTTCGAGCTTAGATCGCCGCCTTATGAGACGCATCAAGTTACGTAATAAAGTAAGGCTTTCAAAGAAAGACTCTGATATTGAAAGGATGTTGGAACTTCAATAGCTAAGATTCAAAAATTGTTTTTGAAATATAAACCGTGGAAAAATAACTTTGTTTTATGAAAATTAATCCTTCACGCCAAATAAGAAACCTTAAAGCTAAAACTCTACAGAGGAACGCTACAGAGAAAAACGTTATTCAGAATAATGGAAACTTGCAAAAAGTGTTCCCCTCTTAAGCGCTGTGCCGTGAGTTGCACGAATAACTCAGGAATTAGAGACGAGAGCCGAACTCGTAGTACGCTTACCGATGCGAGAACTAATAGTCGAATAATCGAATGATCGAAAATTTCTCAACTCGAAACGAAACACGATTTTTCATTCGAATAACAAGCTCAAATTATTTCAAAACTATGCGAAGTGGACTGTTATTAATAAATGAAGCAATAATTATTAATAATGATTGGATGAATATTGAAGTCCGTAAGAATACAATAATTATGCGTGCATTGAAACGGAAATATTGTATTTTGTTTGTAAATTATTGGAAGAGAATGTAAAACATAACATCACGCCTGTAATCCCCGAAGGGTAAGGCAGAGGTGTACCCATTAGTACACTCACATTTCTCCAGTTATGTTTTTAGTCCCATGTAATAGGGGGCGAGCCTTATGCCATCAACCGGGCACAAATCCAGGCTCCGAGGCTGCTACTGAGAAATTCCTGATGGAAAAACCCAATAACACTTTGCCCGACCTGGGAATCGAACTCAAGACCTCATGCACAGCAGTTGCGCTTGCGACCACTAGACCAACGAGGCAGTGGAAGAGAATGTTACTCTATTTAATTGGTAGTACATCAGAAAATGTTTTATTTCTCTTTATTTACTATTATTATTTTTATTTCTACGCTAAGTAGTATGAAAAAAGTTACGGATAATATTGATGATCGTGGAAAAAAAAAAAGAAATAAAAAAGGTGAATATTAAAAGACCGAAGAATTACCGGAGAAGGTAAAGAAAAAAGATAAATTCTTCACCCTCAAATAAACATTCCAAAAGGCTGCGTCTCTAGTGCCGACAGCTTGCACGTTTCGTGAGACGTTACCATCAGAGGGAGATTCCCACTTATAATTTATTAACAGGTCATAAGTGCTAAAATGTGTACATTCATAAGTCCAGAGGCACGTGCTGGCTCCTCGAATAAATAATTCAACGTATCTGGGTGCTCATGTCTACACCCATTCGATGCTACGTCTTTCACTTTTCCTATTTTTCCGTACAAGGAAAAATAATTGAGGAAACTGTTTCGTACCTTCAGGTCTATGTATTCATGAATTTTTAAGAAGTCAGTTGGTTAAATGGCTTCTTTTCTATTTTCGGCTTGGAAAGAAACTTATTTTTAACTCTTAACAAAGGGTTAAAAATAATTTTTATTTTACAGCAAGCTTTAATTTATTTTTACCTGTCCCGGTGTCTGTGGCTAATTAAATCTTAGAAGTTAGATTTCAGCCACTTCTCGATGTTCAGGTTAGCTAAATTTTTGCGTAAATGTGCAATGTGCATGACAATGCCATACAATTATATTAGAGAGTTGGTCTGATGATGGACCCGGAAAGTGGCCATAGGAACTTAATTAAACCTTACAAGTTAACTTGACCCACTTTTCGGTGTTCGATTGAGCTGGAATTTTAAATACCAATATACTTTGCATGACGAGATATATTAACATTGAAAATATTATTAAATAGTTTTAATAAATCTATTTTCTGTTAAAAGTTGAAGGAAGAAAACGAAATTGTAGTAGATTAAATTAATAACCCTCACGTAAATTCATTTAACGAGGATAGGGCTAACCCTTTAATTAAACTAACATGATTACCTATCGTTTATACATAATGCAGTGGTGACACACGCACACCAACCACTCTAATAAAAGTTTCAGGCTTACGTCCCAAAAACGTTGAACTAAAAAGCATTAAGAACCCTACCAAATTGAATTGGTACGGAACCTTTCCTTGCTAAGCTATTTATGAGTGGATAACAAGCGGTCGGGTTGGCAGGCTGGCCCCTCCCGGACAAAATTATAATTGGGATATAATATGCGGAATATGGGACCCAGAGGATTTTGTACACGAAGGCTATATATTTTTCCGGGTCAATCATTTTGTCCTACCAAAGGCTATAAGCGTATAAATACGATACAAACTAACTATATTTAATGTAAATATAATTTGTCTTGTTGATAGTAAGGTAAGCTATGTGATTATAGATGGGGAACGAGATTGATAAAAGACAACTAAAGAAGCATTTACGGATAACATTTATCATCAAAGACGCATTACTTAACTATATTTTAGGAAACAAAGCACATACATAAAAGTTGATAACAAACATTCTTAAATAAGGTTTAACAACTGTTCCTTAAAGTTGGAAACGCTATCAATCACTGATAGGCCGTATTTGCAATCTGAAAGCATGACAAAAGCGAAGCGAATCCTCGGCTATCCCCAGAGGCAGTCCCGAGATGCATTTGAAAACAACACATTCGGAAAGTTTCAGTTGCAAACTTTTATATTTCAAGTTCGGCAGTCTCTCAGTTTCGACAGGGTTATTTTGTCGATGGCCACCTCCAAAGTTTGCCGCAAAAGCGTCAACATTTGGTGTCACTTTTCCTTCGGAAGTTACTTTAAAATATTTACGACTGGAACTTGGGCGGTACAAGAAAAATTCTACGAGTCGTATGGCGAATTTATAGTTTGCCGATGGAGTGCGGAAGTTTCGCATTAGAGTATAATCTATCTTTGCTCTGTTATTTTTGTCGTTGTCGGATTTATTTGTGTTTAAAAGTGCACTGATGTAAGATTTCGTAAAGTTCGCTTGTACTGTTTTATGGAGATCCGATACTGTGATGCCGAGTTTGTTATAAACTTATAAAATCTTCAAATGCGGGTAAAGTTTACTGCATATATTTCAATCTCTTGACTTCTAACACCTGACTTCATTTTCCATTTTCAATTTTCAATTTATGCAATATTAAATATTTGTTCTTTCTACAATTTAATGTACCATCCACTAGCAGCCAGACAACAATGGCTAATTAGAAAATAGCATGATCAGGATATTCCCTAGGTCTAAGTTAAGAGAGTTTGGGTAAAGCAGAATTTTGGACTAACCGTCTTCTTACTATCAAATCCCACTTTATATTTTATAAGCAACATTGAGTTTGATTTACCTCTGAGATATACTAAAGGTGCTAAATTATTATATATACGAAGCTAAAAATTACAACCCGAAGACAAGAGAAAATATATTGACCATAAAAAGAAAATTATTTACCTCGACGACATAATGATCTTCTCCCACAGGTGCAAGAGGTATATTAATGAAAATCACGAGGAAAACCAATCGCTATTAAAACCGTTGGAATCTCATTACTTCCGGCGGTGCGCAGTCGATTTATCTACGTCATGGCGACAGTCACTCCGCCTGACAGTCAACACGGCTCGTAGATAATAAAACATGCCACGAACATCACTATCTATCACGGGTTATTTATGAAACTCCTTTAAAATATGGCTGAGGTGAGAAATAGAATTTTTAAGTAGATTAATGGGTAATGAACTACCAATAAGTTATGGACTGGAACTACCAATAAGTTATGGAATATTCAATACTGACTAGAAAAGTTAAGTAATTAAACACTGAAACTCTTAGAAAAAATAAAAAGAAATAGAACTACATAACAATGTATCATTGAAGATATTGTACGAAAAAAAGAAGGCTTTACAGAAACCGTCCATTTTATTAGAAATAAACGTCACTTAGAAAATGTAGAGGCAAGACGTATGACCCTCAAAGGCGAAAAGACATTAGTGAAGATGGATCTAAGACACCTGAGTTTTTATCTAGACCTCAGCAAAAAAGACGCAATACTCATATATATTAATTTCATAGATTACCATAAGGCTTCATAAACTAAAAAAAGGTAATAAAAACGCAAGCATAACTCAAGTCTTTCCCACCTTGCTATCATTTACATTATAAGACTTTAAGGGGCTATAAATTTTTTACTTAAAACGCGCCTTCGTAATGATGCTGAGATTCATAAAGTGGCATTTAACGACAGCGAACACGCGAACAGACAAATAGTTGTCGTTATAACACAGTTTGTTATGAGCACACTTCATATTTTATTCAAGAGCACTTCCTCGATAAGTTTTAATATAGTAGGAAGAGGGTTACATCGCTTTTGTGGGGAATTATCGACGTTAATGATTGTAGTGTTTAATATTTAATGATGACGTCATTTACGTAAGTATAGGAACTTAGGTACGTGTAGTTGTGTTCGATTTTTGATGGTTGATGTTGTTTTGTTTTTTGAAGTTTCGTTGCAATTAAGTAAGAAGTACTTTGTAATAGTAGTACTTACTATTATATAAGTGTTGAGATTTAATTGAATTCCAAACAAAAGATGACTTTTCTTATGATTATAAACTATTTACGTTAGTCCTCAGTAAGTATTCGTAGGTAAATTAGATTAAAATAAAATAAATAGCCTATTATTGTTCTACTACAAGGCTAAAGGTTACTTCAGTCGGGACGCGTATCATGCGTCAAGCAAATACCGCGCTGCCGACTAACGGTAGCAGGAGTTACCGTAAGGTTTTAGTTGGCAAGAGTCCGATGTAACCCTCCGTACTCCTCAGACGGGAGGGTACTCCCACTAAAAAAAAAAAAAAAGGGTACTTTTCATACCGAGAAGACACGAGCATTTATAAAAAGTCCAAGTTAACTCACGCCGGTTTCGTTTACCGATGTCAGTGATGTCCCGGTTGAACTTAGAAAGTACATAATTGAAAAAGTCGCATTGACACTTGCCCGGTATCGAAACCACAACCTCAAGCATAAGAGGCGGGTGTCTACCACTGGACCACCAGGCTACCTCACACAAAACCAAAAAGCTTTAATAAAAATAACACAGTCAATATTTATGCAAAAATTAATCAACTCTAAACAAAATGAACAACCAGCAAGTTCACCGCAAAAAAATTAAATTTAGATCAAAACCTGTCTAACCTAACAAATATTTCCGAAGTGGAATTAAATCAAATCATTCACAAAATGATTGATCACAACACACAATTTTGTGTGAACCCACTTCTGTGGCTCGCTTCAAAGTGAATTTTGATTGATTACGTGGTACATTTTAAATGGGAATTTCAAAAAACGAAATCCTTCTTTCGGCCCTACCTTGCATAAGTTTAAATTCATTTTCAAGTGAGCATGTGAAAATCAAAGCTTGAATGGTCTACCTATAAAGCCTTTACAGACAAATTATAACACCTACTAGAAATTAAATTTAGAAAATTCTCAAATTATTTAAAATTAACCTATTTTTTTATTTTGGGAAGTCTTTTGAAACTTCCAAACCTTTTTTCGATATTTTCAAATACAAATTACCTACGTGATAGAAAATGATATAAAAAGCAAAACATATCTACAACTATAAACTGCAAACACCCCATTCCATATAAAACGTAAGTCCAAACAAATTAGCCAATAAAATTAATCCAATTCGCACCTACTGAATTTTAAAAAAGAAAAATCTGCGACCTCTTCCCTCGGATATACAAAATCACTTGGCGCCAATCCGGCACAAACTATTATCATTAAGACTGTACAGAGTTGAATTTAAATAACTATTTAACGGGGCAATAATGGCGAGGGCACGTACGTGCACCAGATGTTAATTGCTTGCAGCATTTAATAGGCACGCTCAGTTGAATACGGCTCTGGCGCCAGTACGGTTAGCTCACAACCACACTGACGTAATCGCTGTGATTTTACGATTAAACGTCTAGTCGACATTGATTTTGTGACTTTGCATAACTGTGTCATTGAACCAGTTTCTTTCACGTTTCGGGAGGGAAAGTACTGACCTACCCTCCCTAAAAACTATATCATACACAAGGTATATGGATTGGAACTTTACATTATTATTTTTGTCCGTGGGAATTGAGCCCAGTTGGCTGTTCCTAAGATTATATTTTATGAAAAAGAAAGCACTTATTCTATTTTAGAATCGTTAACACCGCTCAAAGTTACACAAAGCAGCCAAAAGCGAGCTTGGATTATTTGTTTGTCAGAAAAAACTATACCTTCTCAATTAACCTAAAACATTCTGTCTAAAATCTGTCTGAAATGTTTTCCATTCTCTGAAGTGGTGCCCTAAGAAATTCCCAGTATCCTTAATCCATGTTACTTACTCGTATCTCAGAATACCAGCGAGCCACTTAGTGTAAAAACCACTTAGTATTCTACTCAGACCGTGAACTAAAATTAGCTTGAAAATAGCGTAATTGCAAAATCTGGAAATATTAAATCCTAGGGATTTTATAGGTAGAAGAGAAATCGTAATAAAGAGACGCACGATTAAAATCCTCCAATCGGTGCCGACCTTAATTCTAAGGCCTCCTCAACCGCACCAGTCTTCCGAATGGGAACCGCAGTGATTCCATACCGTGTCCATGTTAAATCTGTCTCTTTCAGTCTCTATACATCTGTATAGCTCTGTCTAGCTCACTGTCGGTGCATTCATTTGAAATGTATTTCGGTTTGTTTGCAATGTGCGAGTGTCGGTTTTACAAGGATCCAAGTCTCAAATTAATCATGTTTCGCTTTGTGTGATGTTAAACGAATATGAGAGAAAGTTTTTGGAGTGTAAAATGTAACGCTGAATGGAAAAGATGATTTTCGCGGAAAGTTGACGGAACTTTGCAATCTGATAGTGAAGTCTCAGAATTTTGTTCGGAGTATTTTGCAAACGTGATATTCATCTTTGTTTTATTTCGAGTATTCGTGAAATACATCGAAATGCTGGGAGTAATACCTACCTGATATTACGACAAATATTCTCTCTTCTCTGAGCTATTCTCTGAAATCTGAATGGAATGTGTTTCATGGCTATTTGTCGATTTTTAATAAAATGTGAGCAAATACTTATTTTTTATGTAATAAGTAGAACCTACCATTTTTCTATTTTGATAACTTAGATCATGATGAAACTGTTATGCGTCACAATCTAATTTAGCCTGTCCTTTGCTGTCCTCCTAGGACGTCTTAAGCCGAGGGTCCCTACCACATGAGGCCCTTAGCCGTGTGGTTGCTTAGTTTATAAGTTGTTTGACCTGGCTTGAGGATTTAATTTATTAGGGCACTAGACCAACCTGATGTATCGAAAAAAAAATCTATTAAATACAGAATAAACTTTTAGAATACATTTAAATTTAATTGTCGTTTATCCGCACGGAACAATTTTCCTCCAGTGTATGTCTAAACATAAATCTGACTTTAAAAAAATAAAACATTTTGGAGAAAACAAAAATTTCGAGGTCACTCTTGACTTTTTTAATATACTTCTAAATTTGCTATTTTTGATTCGGATAAAAAAAAAACAATACAAATCGATTGTACCACTCTAAAACATAATCATTACGGGAAAACAACCATTAAAATTACACGGTGTATAATAAAAACAAATTACGATTAGCTACTAGGTGCTAACACGCCTATACAACAAAACAAATTTCATTCATAACTTTCACCCAAAAATATTTCAACATTTCAGCAGTTCATAAGAATGTCGCGTGCGCCATATTAACAACATAATTCTAATGAGTGGCGACATCAATTAGTTATATTTGTCGTCAGCAGTTCCCGTACAGCCCACGCTCATACCACTAAATATGTAGATATGTACAGAAGGCTGGTTCCGTACAAGTAACGAGCAAAAATAAAGACACGCACACAATGACGATTAAGAAGCTACAACGCACACACAGTCGGGTTCGATGGTACGATAATTTAATCTGTGCGGATAAACTATTTTCATTTTAGAAAAATAATTGTTGTTCTCGGCACAAAATAAAACAAAACAAAAAAAAAAACCGCCTTTCACGCGGACAAACACGCGGGCTATCTATAAATTATTATATTTATATCTCTATAAATTATTGTACAACTATTTTTAAAAGGAGTAAAGTTGAAGTTTCTTGCTCATTCTTCTCCATACGAAACTACCTTTTGGAACAGGCAATTAGATTTAATTCTTTTTTTTTAAGTGCCTTTTAGTGGTCTTATCACCAATTACCGTGTAACACGTGCGCTTCACTCGTTCTACGTGAACCGTGCATACGTGTGCGTGTGTTTTCACACGTTGTATGAAGCCGCCCTTTAGTACCCACCTATTTTGTGTTAATACGATGTTAGGTAAATTAAATTTCGTAGATACGAATCGAAAAATGTTACGTGGTTTACCTAATTGTTTTTACTTTAGTGAATTATGTCATTTAGTGGTATTAAGCGTTTTAGCCGTGTTCATTTATTAGCGAACGTGTTAGAGTGGGAAGTTATTTTTCTTGGAGTGGACATAACGATGCGTATACAAGGTGTAGGTAATTAAATTAAATGAAAACAGTTCATTGAACTCAACTCATCATTATGAACATCTATTGCTATGGGACCAATGTTAAAATCATTAAAAATTAATCAGCTGATCCATACACTTATGTTATTTAACTTTATGCAACAAAAAAATGCAAAGGCGGACTTAATGCCTTAGGCATTTTGTACCAGTCAACCAAAGGTTGTGAAGAGATAACAAATCATGAGAAAAAAAATTTTCACGTGGTTCAAAGTCAAAACGTTTTTCAAAGGTCATTAACAAGAATAAAAGAATGAGCCTAGTTGCCCCTTCCAAAAGTTAGTTTCGCATGGAGAAGAATTGGTAAGAAACTCCATATTTTCGTACTCTTGAAAAAACATAAAATTATTTGCTTAATAAAATTTTATAGATCATGAATTAGCTGATAGTTTTTTTTATAATTTCAGGGTTGGTCCTATATTAAGATTTTTCGTAATGTTAATAAATAAGTACAAGTACCTTTATAGGGATTGCAGTTAATTTATTTACACATTCTTTGGAAAATACTTTTGAAAAGAGGCATAATGTCGTATTATAGGCCAGCTTGTATGTATGTGTGTCACAAACTATAGTTTCTGCTGGATCAGAAAATTGGTGACCATATGTGATCACTTCCACCATACAAATATTTTTATTTAATATTTAAAAAAATATTTATATTCGGAGAGAACCTTGAATATAATCATGAGCTTCACAATAATCTAAAATCAACAGATGCGTACAAAATTGAACGCCAAAAAAAAAATTAAGATCTTCTTGAAATTACAAAGTCACTATGAGAAATAATATATTCATGAGAATCAAAAGGAATCGCAAACATTTTCACATAGATTTTTAGCAATTTTTTCAAGTCTTTCTCAAAATTAGTTTTGATCCCGAACTCATAAAATTAGACACATCTGGGCTCTGTTAACAAATGGGGTTGTCGTAAAGTACTAACAACCTAAAAGACCTACTCTTATTGGGTGTAATACTAGGTAATAATGTATAATAGTAGTAAGGGGAGGGAGATGTCCGAAGGTCCAAGAAGTAAGGTTACCGACATTGCACTCAAAATTGCGAAACTCAAGTGGCAAAGAGGGCACATAACTCGTAGAGCAGACGGCCGTTGGGCCGTAAGGCTCTTTAGTAGCGACCACGTACCAGAAGACGCAGTGTGAGAAGGAGATGGACTGACGACCTGTAGGCTTACTCTTGAACAAAATCGAGAATGAGATTGGAATCGACTGCATGTTTGACTACAGCGATTGACATGAGGTGGCCATACAAATGAAAACGTAAATTACCAAATTTTAAAATATTAAATAACTCGTTAATTCTATAAATAAATGTCTTCTTATATTTATTGGAATTGAAACTAGATCGGATGTACATGTAATGTCGATTCCAATCTCATTCTCGATTTTGTTTAAGAGTAAGCCTACTGGTACGGGTTGCAGGAAACGGCTGGATGTGGGCAACCTAGGAGCGGCCATTGTGGCCACCTTTAGGGGAGGCCTATGTCCTGCAGTGGGCGTCGTTCGGCTGATTACGAAGACGATGAAGAATTGTAATAGACTCTTTGTGACCAAAACTGTTAGGTGTATGAAAATGTTACCGATAGAGAAAATGCCTTAAAACATTTTGACGTACGGTTGGCGTAGTGGTTGAGCAATAAGCTATTATGTATGTGAATTTATATATTTCAATTCCTAATGTAAAACACTGTTTTCTTTGAAAAAAATAACAAAAAATCAACTAGAAAGATCTCGTTAGAGAATAGACTCAACTCGAAGAGAAATACTTCCTATAGCCTATTAACAAACCTACACCTACTTATTGTGAACGCCATTTTTCATACAATTTCTATGGTATCAATCGCATAGCCACCGATTGTAGAATCCACCAGTGACTCAGTGTGAGGCACCATTCGAATTTGCCGATAATTTTCTGACATAACATAAAAAATCTCAAAGAAACCTTATCACAAGAAACTAAACCTTCTGTCTACTAATTAAAGTTAGTAATTGAATGCTTCAGCTCCTCATTTTAACTGCATCACATCCTAATCAACATATCAACATTCCCACTCCCCTAATATCTGTCACAGTCCCATTAACAAGTAATTAGTACCCACAGAAGCAGTTAACACATAATTATAAACACATAACAGTTTCGGATATGTCCACACATATCACTATCTTCGTATATTATCCGAATCGATATCATTCAAGTTTGAATCACTCGACCCGTCTCCAAACTCATTCCGTGTTTAAGTTTCGATAATTTCCTGAGGGATTATGGTGTATTTGACGATGGCTGCCGACTGTGAATTATTAACCTTACCCGACCTCTCTGGGTCATTTAGACCTTAGAATTGAATTACTAGTGAAGTAATTTGGTATCTAAGTCATTTGTGATTAGTTTGGTCGATGTATGAAGTCATTTTATAAAGAGATAAAGTTTGTTTTTATTTTTTGTTTGTTGATGGCAATAAATAGGCTTGCCCCTTTTAAATGGGACTTAAATATAACAGGCGAAATGTGGGTGAACTAATGGGTACACCTCTGCCTAACCCTTCGGCATTACAGGCGTGATGTTATACTGGTCCGATTACTAAAATTTTTCACTGATGCTACTGCCGTGTGATATGTTTAATGGTACCTACACTTGATTTACACGCGGTCGGAGTCGCGGCATGAAGATAAACTATTTAAAAAAAGACAACTTAAAAAAGATTGGTTTAAAAAGTTAAAAAAGATTTTATAGTTACAACACTTTTTATATAATTTTTTCCTATAACATTGCTTAATAATTTTCATTTATTTGTAAAAAATCCTGTTTTGTGTTCATGCACAATACAGCATAATTAAGTAGGTACACAGGTATGAACAATAAACATAAGTACTTCCTTCTTATACCTTCACAAACAGAAATAAATATGGCGACTAATTCCCATAAAGTTTATCCTGAAAAATCCTAAAAAAGGAAAAAATCGTAATTCGGCGTATTCCGTAAAGGAGCCGTCAATTTGCGCCCTAATTGTCCTCGGAAAAGGTGAGAGCATTACATCCATACATTTTTAAAGCCGACGACCGCCCGTCATCAGTGTTGCCGTCATTCATTTTGACGTGCCAAATAATAATTTCATGACGTTATACGATTCTGCCCCTTGAAGCGTTAAGTGATTTGAAATTTGAATATATTTCCAAATTGATTTTGATGGTATTCGATTTATGAATTGGAAGACGGTTGTTAAGATTTTATTTTTTTAATCTTTACTTACTAATATTATAAAACTGAAGAGCTTGCTTGTTTCAACGCGCTAATTTCAAAAAACACTGGTTCAACTTTAAAAACATCTTTTGCGTTGTACAGGCCTTTTATCGAAGACAACATCACGCTACGATCTTCGGAAGCCAAATAACTAAATACGTAACTTGAACGCGGTCGAAGAACTATTTTGTTTTTCCTCCTGTACCGATGTGTTTTGTCTCAAAATCTCCACAACTCCATTATTTTTCCTTTACTTTAAAATCGTGAAGAAATAGACTAAAATTCAATTTCAAGATGGCAGCCAGATGACAACACAAGTTAGGGTAGCAATTCTCCTAACTCATATGCACAATGTGTTAAAAAATAACATAACATAACATAACATCACGCCTGTAATCCCCGAAGGGTTAAGCAGAGGTGTACCCATTCGTACACCCACATTTCGCCAGTTATGTTTTTAGTCTCATGTAATAGGGGGCGAGCCTATTCCCATCAACCGGGCACAAATCCAGACTCCGAGGCTGCTACTGAGAAATTTCTGATGGAAAAACCCAATAACACTTTGCCCGACCTGGGAATCGAACTCATGACCTCATGCACAGCAGTCGCGCTTGCGACCACTGGCCAACGAGGCAGTCTAAAAAAGTGTTAAAAAATAACTTTAATTTATGTACATTGATTGTCGCTGAGATAAGATTGCGACTAGAATTTGAACGTTCTTAGTAGCCTTCTGGCCAATGAGAGAGCCACACACAGTTATTTAAAATTAACACAGTTTTCACAACAGATAATAACGGCCGGTGTTCATTAAAAGGCAAACAACACGCCATTTAAAACAGAAAGCGGATTACTGAACTCGATAATGGCAAAGTCGCGATCAAAAAGCTTTACTTCATAAATTATTAGTTCGTATTTCATAAAGTTAATCGCTTGAAACGGATTCCGTCGCGGAGCCGGATCGGAGACGGATCGTCGTGTCGCACGGACTTTTACTTCAAAGTACTTTAAGTTTTTGAAATCAGTACTTAAAGAATCTTGACTCTGTATAAAAGTACAATTATATCATTCCTCGGTTACACGCGCTGTTAAATTTTGGTTACTGCTCTGCCCCCGTGCGTCGTAGCGTTATATTACATAGCCTATAACCTTCCTAAATAAACGGGCTGTATAATGTAAAATAATGTTCCAAATCGGACCAGTAGTTCCAGAGCATTAGACCGTTCAAACAAACACACAATCTCTATAGCTTTACAGTATTAGTATAGGTGGTCTGTGCAGAAGATAGTATCTAAGATTTTCTATTCAGTTTATTTAAATTTTGTTGACACACAGAAAGTTGTTGCAGGTCTGCTTGTTTGTGTGTGTTAAGTTTTAAAAATAATTTATTATAATAGCAGAAATTCGTAGCGTGGGGCAACGTTTTAATATTACATTTATGATATGCTCATTTACTGGACAGTCATAAATAATTATTTTAATCTAAAAACCTGCCTCATTGGTCTAGTGGTCGCAAAGCGCGACTGCTGAGCATGAGGTCTTGGGTTCGATTCCCAGGTCAGGCAAAGTGTTATTGGGTTTTTCCATCAGGAATTTCTCAGTAGCAGCTTCGGAGTCTGGATTTGTGCCCGGTTGATGGCAATAGGCTCGCCCCCTATTACATGGGACGTAAACATAACTGGCGAAATGTGGGCGTACTAATGGGTACACCTCTGCCTAACCCTTCGGGGATTACAGGCGTGATGTTATGTTATGTATGTTATGTCTAAAAACCTATAGGTTGCGCCTGCGCAAATGGAAACTAAATTCCATTCTATAGGCAAATGGCATGAGCTGCAAAGACACCACTGGCCACAGCATAACGACTGTAACTTTTAATTCTAAATTCAAAAATGTAATATTTAAAAAAAAAAACTTGTTGTTGGACCTATGACACTGAGTGACATGAAGAAATGTAAGCAGACTGAACGAAGATGGAGAATTCGAACTAAAATAACTTTTATATCTACCTACATAAAGTTTAACCTACAAATGAGTCCACTACTCAGTTCGTTATACAAAAAAATACATTTTTAAATAAGTAAACATTTTTCAGAATACATCAATTAAATGCACATTTTAACAGATAACACCACATAGCATTGAAAGAAAATAAGATATTGGAAATAAATTAATGGAAATAATATTTACCTCCTCTATTTTCGCTATCCGCCGGTTTCACCTGTATTGCCCGGTTCATCTGTAACAATAAATAATAAATAAATATTATTCCTTATAGTAATAATAGTGAATGGTTTATTAAATAACAAAACTAATATAACACAATTACACACAATTGGGTTCGATTCCCAGGTCGGGCAAAGTGTTATTGGGTTTTTCCATCAGGAATTTCTCAGTAGCAGCCTCGGAGTCTGGATTTGTGCCCGGTTGATGGCGATAGGCTCGCCCCCTATTACATGGGACTAAAAACATAACTGGCGAAATGTGGGTGTACTAATGGGTACACCTCTGCCTAACCCTTCGGGGATTACAGGCGTGATGTTATGTGTGTATGTTTATGTATGTATGTGTATAACACAATTATGACCTTAAGCTCTTTGCATAAGGGGGTTGTTGTAAGTTCGTCACAAAAAGAATTCCCCACGAAAAAATGTTTTGATCCTGTTCTCCTAGTACTTTCTGTTCAGATTCCACATTGTGTCCTCGTTTTCGGTAGTTTTATGCTGGATTAAAGAAATTGGGCGAATTTACAATAATCAAAAATAAAAAAACAAAAGCCTTTGGCTAATTTATACATACTTTTTTTCGTGGAGATACATTTTTGTGACGAATTTACAACAACCCGCATAAGGCACTTTTTTATAACGCTGTAAATTATGACGCTCATTTTTTGGAGATATTTCTGGATCGCTGTGTGTATATATTGGTTTAGTTGTATAATAATACTGGTTGCTTGCCCCCTATTAAATGGGACTTAAACAAATGGCGAAACGTGGGTGTAAGTACCAATGGGCACACCTCTGCCTAACCCTTCGGGGAGTACAGGCTTGATGTTTATGTTAGTATTAGTACTAAAAAAATCTGTTAAATTTAGTTTTTCGTACAATATTCATTTTAAACATCTAGATTATAAAAACAAAAAAAAAACAATACAAATTAAGATTTCTTACCTAACGTATAGTTAATGTTTTATAAGATTTAATGTTCACTACTTAGCAATAATATTAGTTACTGTGAATTAATTATTTTCGAGTTCCCGATATATTGGCGCTGTTGCAAGCGCAACGGTCACAGATGAACTGACTGTACTACGGTTGAATGACTGAGTAAAAAAAGCGATCTACCCACATTTTAATTTATGTTTGGATTTAAAGCAAACTCAATGTAAATCCGTAATAATAATGTAAATTTATTTTAAAACTGATTCAATTATTAAAAAGGTTTTAATTTTATTTAACTTTAAAAGCACAAATTATTATATAAGCAGCAGATCTTAAAAGCCTTTTATTAATCCTTATATTTTACCACAGACTAAAATAAGTCAAGTTTACATTGACAATTAATGTTAGTGAAGTCTGATATATGTAGGTATGGAACTCGCAATTACTACTTCAACAATAACTTACGTAAATAAATACAAAACTTAGAAATATTAATTTGTACAATTTAATTAAGTTTAGAGAAATCTTTCAATTTAAGTAATTTGAAAAATCGGCTTTAAATAGCCTATTGGTTTTTGGTATTTGTAGTTATTTACCCTACCTACACAACCCAATTTCGATAAATATTACATTTTCGTTACCGATAAAAAAATCTCCTACTATTTTATATGCGAAATTTATTTGTTTTTTAAAGAAAGAAAGAACGCTTTTTTTCTTTCTTAATAACGCCAAAACGGCTGAATGGATCTGAATGAAATTTTGCACGGAGATAAATTATAGTCTGGTGTTCCCATTTGAAAAATTAGGCTTAATTAGACGCTTAACTGTGAAGTTTAAGAAGTTGCGGGCAAAAGCTATAATTTATTATAGCTTTCGACAGATACGACTATAAAATAGAAATATGAACAGAAACCGTCAGTCAATCATCAACTAAGCACACAGCATTAGAAATAGTCCACAATAGTCGCAGTTAGTGATAATTCCATCACCATTACCGCTCCTGCATTGTGTTTTATTCCAATAAATGTTAATTTTGCGTTAATGTATTCTAAAATAAACGTTCGTGTTGACGGGCTCGCATAATTAACTGGGTACTGTGTGCAGGTTTACAGCTACCAGCCTACTCTTAATTGCAACGGATTAAATGTACACAGGAATTTAGTAACTTCTTTTATCTTTTTATCTTTTTTACATGACTGCCTCAAAAAAAAGGAGTTAAGTGTTTAAGGTTAATGTATGTATGTATGTGAGTTTCTTTATTCCACCATAACTTTTAAACGCGTGAACGGATTTAGATGTATGATGACGTGACGTTACAATCCTTGCATCGTTCCGAGTAACATAGGCTAGTAAAAAATAAAAAGAAATCGGTGTGGTCACTTTAAAACATAAATTTAATACCAGTCTCAATTTTTTTTTCATGAATCTGATTGTGTCTATGTTTATCGTCTAGAATTTGGCAAAAAGATTTAAAAAATACATCACACTGTAAATAAAAAACGTCGTTAAAGAAAAATGACGATTGAACAAAGTACAAATATGTGCAATTTTTGCATTCGTGTTCTTTATTTTTTTTTAATTATAGTAGCTTGTTAGATTTTCTTTATAATGTGTTAATGACATTTATCATACTTTTAACATAATTCTTATGATTGTATTATTCCGCGGGAACCAAACATTTTTCCGAGATAAAAGTATACTATTTGTTATCCCCGGCTAAAATCTATGTGCCATATTCAATTGTCACTTCCAACACACATCCATCCAAACTATTGCATGTTTTTACGGATGTCAGTGATGTCCAAGATAAACTTAGAAAGTACGTATGAATTGAAAAAGTCATATCGTTACTTGTCCGGATTTGAACACAACCTTATAAGACAGACACATACATTTAATACAGCCTCAGAATACATTAAAGTTCAAAATTCTGTAACAAACACCGGATAATTACCAAATTATCTGCACCACAGTGCACACATGCGTCCAACTTTTTCACACAAACTTCTGTAGTGTACACTGTAGGACAAGCAAATTCGCCCATCGAATATTCGGCGTATTCAACGTTTTTTTTACGTTGACTGCCTCGTTGGTCTAGTGATCGCAAGCGCGACTGCTGTGCATGAGGTCTTGGGTTCGATTCCCAGGTCGGGCAAAGTATTATTGGGTTTTTCCATCAGGAATTTCTCAGTAGCAGCCTCGGAGTCTGGATTTGTGCCCGGTTGATGGCAATAGGCTCGCCCCCTATTACATGGGACTAAAAACATAACTGGCGAAATGTGGGTGTACTAATGGGTACACCTCTGCCTAACCCTTCGGGGATAACAGGCGTGATGTTATGTTATGTTCAACGTTTATTTGTAAGGCGCCAAGCAGAGCAGTGCAGTATGTAAATGGCGACAGATTTATTTTATACCTACACTGTATTAATACAGTGTTGCTTTACAGTTTGCTTCCACTGTAATTTGGGTGAGTTAACTTGGAAGTTAGTGGTTTTTGAGTAATCGTTACGTTTTGGTTTGACGAGGGAAGAGGTCGTGAATGTTACTATGGTTTAGTTTTAAAAATATTACTGTTAGTAAAATCGACACTGCCTGCTGTGGACTGCCTCGTGGGTCTAGTGGTCGCAAGCGCGACTGCTGTGCATGAGGTCTTGGGTTCGATTCACAGGTCGGGCAAAGTGTTATTGGGTTTTTCCATCAGGAATTTCTCAGTAGCAGCCTCGGAGTCTGGATTTGTGCCCGGTTGATGGCAATAGGCTCGCCCCCTATTACATGGGTCTAAAAACATAACTGGCGAAATGTGGGTGTACTAATGGGTACACTTCTGCCTAACCCTTTGGGGATTACAGGCGTGATGTTATGTTATGTTATGTAGTAAAATAATTTATTGTATTATGAGATTTTTTTATGAAAAGGAATCATTTCCATATTGTAATTTATAGTTTATTTTTTGCATTAAATATTAATATTATTTATAATCAAGTTTTAAAATACTTATAAAAATATATTTTTTTTCAAATTCCCAAAATAGCAGTCAACCAAAAAGGGGGGTGAAGAGATAAATTGATAGATGCAAATTATCGCGGATGCTGATGTAGTCGCGGATTAATAAGTAACTCAAGTTCAGACATTATTCAAATCCTAAACTACAATTTTGTCAACTTTCATTAGTTGCGATCGGTTCAGTGATTTTGCCGTGAAGAGGTAACAAACAGACAGTTATTGACGCATTAAAAATAACATAACATAACATCATGCCTGTAATCCCCGAAGAGATAGGCAGAGGTGTACCCATTAGTACACCCACATTACGCCAGTTATGTTTTTAGTCCAATGTAATAGGGGGCGAGCCTATTGCCATCTACCAGGCACAAATCCAGACTCCGAGGCTGCTACTGAGAAATTCCTGATGGAAAAACCCAATAACATTTTGCCCGACCTGGGTATCGAACCCAAGACCTCATGCACAGCAGTCGCGCTTGCGACCACAAGACCAACGAGGCAGTTAGGCAGGTGTTTAAAATAGTGATAGTTTTTTTATAAAAATTCCTCTAAGTTATAAATAATTGTAAAAAAGACTGCTCCAATTTATAATTCGACTTTTCATAAACTGTCGAGCATATGTCTAACGGTCTACCCGTTTGAATAAACGGTTGAAATGGGATATTAAAATCCGGTTTTGTAGATAAAGTATTATTTTTTATTACAAAGCACGAGGAAGCTACTGCTTATCCCCTGGACATAAAATGTAAGGCACCCATTACGATATTTATACGATGATGTGGAGGGTGTAATAGAGGCTTTGGTTGTTTTGACCATATTCAACCTTATTTTAATGGCTTAAAGTTTGTAATTTGAATTATGATATTTTTGACCACTGTTTTGTTTAGTTACAAATAGTTGCAAATAATCGCCAGTTTAAAAGATAAATAAAAAGTAAATTATTTATCTTTCAAATTAGCGATTATTTGCCGCTTACTGAAAAAAATTGAATTTTGTCATCAAAACTCAAGAATATTAACAAGTACGTTTAAAATGGTTCTAAATAGTCTATACTAGCTTCGCTTTAAGGATCGGCATCGACCTTCCAGACACTCTGTATATGCGAATAACAACGAAGATAAATATGAAACAAACAAAAAAAAAATAAGATAACATAGCAATTTTGACGGGCCTGTTGGTCTAGTGGTTAGCGGCCCTGACTGCTAAGCCGGAGGTCGTGGGTTCGATTCCCACCCAGGACAAACTTTGTGTGATGAGCATGATTGTTAGTTCTGTGTCTGGGTGTGATTTATCTATAATATGAATTTATAAATTATATAAGTATGTGTATCAGTTGTCTGGTTACCATAACACAAGCTCTGCTTAGCTTGGGATCAGATAGCCGTGTGTGAGTTGTCCGAAGATATTTATTTATTTATTATTTAATTAAGAGATGACCAATCCCAACTAACAGCGCCTGTTCACAAAACAGGACGCGTGGATCACACGCGATGCTATGGATTGACACCCCACCTCAAGTTGACTTTAACATTACTGGTTAGGTTTACAAACGGAGGTCACAGTCATTAGCTCACGACGAGACGAGTTCTGACGTCACGGTACTATATGTAATCTATTTTGTGTGGGGGAGACCGGCGGCGTTATAGACGTCTATGTTGTGTGATGAAATTCTCATTAATGATCCGCCTACTTACAGTCTCGGCTTCTGAGAAACCAGTATACCATAATACAAGCCCGCCACACTGTTCCCACCCACTGCAACTCCTGAAAGCCAGAATCTACAGTGGATGCCACCAGAAAAGCGCCGAAGCAATGATGTCTTGGGTCCCGCAATGAAATTAATGAAAACCCATAATACAGTAATATCCTCCCGGCTGTATTTCAGACACGGCGTCTTTGGAAATCCCACCTTAATGGAGATATTATAGTGCAAAAGTGTGTGCGCATACACAGATGCACTCCCTCTTCTCTCACTCACATAATCGACGTACGGCAATCCGACACGATCGCAGAAAAATCAGGCGCAGGACCAACGATTTAACCTGCTGTGGGTTAGGGGTATCACACCACCGACTTCAAAATTCCTACTACGCTTGCGGTAAAACCCAATAACACTTTTTCCCTAACCTGGGAATCCCAGGGCCCAGTGTTCACCAGTTGCACTTGCGGCCAAAGGGCAAAGAGGCAGTTTTAAATACAATACCTATTACAAAAATACGGCCACACCTCCGCAAAGGGCTGCTACAAGTTATTTTTAGATAGAACGGCGGACCGCGTAAATTTTTAATTCTTACTGACTTATATTCAACGACCCAATTTCCCAGTTTCGAAACCAATAACTACCAACCACATATAACTAGCTATTACTAAGTTACGACCATTCTGACATGCGTCGTAGAAAACGCATTAACCAAGTGGAGTACTCAAAAAGATTTTAAATTTCAAATGTAGTGTATGTAAAACTATTCTAATGGACTTTAGGTATATTAAAGTGAACGTTTATACTGTGAATTAGTAAGTGGAACGATGTGGGAAAGAGACGAAATTATATGCGCTATGCAGTGGGCGGGGCTTTGGGCTATACGCCTCTATAACTTTAGGTATGGACTGTCGCGAGCCTTATTTTTTAATTTGGGTTAAGTTTTTTTGTCTTGAATGTAGGTTACTATTTTGTTTCAGGGAAAATGGTTTTAATTTGATATTATTTATTCCTGTTGACCTCATCATCCTTAACCTGTATTTCAGGAAAAAATATTGTAACTGAATTTCGCCTCTTTTTTTTTATTTTCCACCTGGTTTTCTACGATTTATAGTAAAAGGCGTACATTTCATTGTTGTTTATTTCAGGCATTTTTTATATAGCCGATGGGCATTTTCTTTTAATTCTATTTACCTACATAGGTACGGAATTCAAAAGTAATATTAAATCATATATTATCTAAAACAAGCGCCCCACCCCGGCTTCGCACGGGTGCAATGTAGACACACAAACCTTTTAAATCTCTCTATCTATTGATGAAATCCACATTAAAATCCGTTGCGTAGTTTAAAAGATCTAAGCGTGCAGACGGCGGGAAGCCACTTTCTTCTATATTATGTAAAGATTATTAAGATATTCTCAAAAGAAAAACTTTGTATCGGTATAAAAAGTATGCTAAATATCCAAAAAAGCATACTTTCGTTACACTAATTACATAATACACCAACAAGTCAATAACACACCCACAGTATAATACAAAAAAAAAAAACAATTTCTAATCAACACACACAGCTGGCTCTAAACTTTACGATGCCCATTGTCTGTCCGTCCATCAGGCACTATAATTTAGGGTGCTCTATACAGTAATAACTCTATGGATAACATCTATATTATCCAAACACAATGGAAGAAGTAATAGCCTTCGAAGTTTATCGTGCCTTAAAAGAGTAGTTGTCATTAGGTCGAACTGTTTTCACTGATTGGTAACGTGTCGATGCAATTATATTTTTATTTTGATTTGGGTATTTTACACACGGTTTTACTGTTGTTTTTTTTATTCTGTGTGATTTAAACTTATGTCTTATTAATAACTAGCTGTTTTTACTTGTGTCAAGTTAAGTCTTTGGTTATGAACACCGCTTCAAGCGATACCATTTCTTACCATTGGAATTAAGACGCAACGTCAATGACATCTGTTTCTTAGCAAATATCGCTAACGGCTCGGTGGACTGTCCCGAACTACTAGCCAAGATACTTCTTCGCACAAACCTAAACTTAAGAAAACGGCCACTACTCCATATACCATACACATCGACAAATTACAGGCGTAACGCCTTCTGTATACGTAGTGCTATAGCCTTTAATAGTTTACCGCCACACTTGGAAATTGACTTATTCTGCTCCAGCAATGAAATTTTGAGCAATGAATATTTTGATAGTCGCAAATAGCTTTTCAATTCTATTTTAGATGTTGCACGACTTGATATAGAAAGTAGTTAATTTTTGTAACCAGTTAATTAATTAGAGTCACCAACGACCAACGCAAATGGCTTGTTACTAAATGGACATTTATATGTGGAAGCTTGTCATTAGCAATTGTCCTTATTTATAAAGGATATATATTATATCCTTAATAAATAAATAAATTGCTCCGCGTCTGTGAGTCGTAGCGTATTATATAGCTTATACTATTCTTGAATTTTTACAATACGATTGGTACTTTCAGTGATTAGCGCGTTTAAACAAAATCTCTTTAGTTTAGTTATGGTAAAATAGGTACTTAACTATTTAATTTATTAATTTGAGTAAAGTATGTGTGTATAGCTAACTTTAACTTTCAAATGTACAATTAATTTCGGCGGAAATCATTGTTAAAGATAATAAATAACACCAGTCTATTACTGTCCCACTACAAGGCAAAGGCCTTTCCCACATAGGAAAGGCACGAACATCGATCACCGCTCTTACTTAAGGCGGATTGAAGATTTCAGACTCATATTAATACAAGCTTCTGTCCGCGATTTCGTCTGCGTGTTTTTTTTACCCTTGTTAAGTTACGTCTTTGATTACTGCTCCGCTCCCATGGGTCGTGGTGTAATAATATATATCCTGTACTATCCGTTATGAATTAGGCTATGAATACAAAAAGATTTTTTCCAATCTGACTGGCGGTTCCAGAGATTATAGAGATAGAAGTAGCTACATTTATAGATAAGTCCAGGTTTTCTCACAATGTTTTTCGTTCACCAATGTCCGAGATAAACTGAGAAAGTACGAGTAATTTGAAGCAGATGAGTAAAAAAAATCACAAGTAATACCTATTCAATGTCAAAGCATTAAGGTCTAAAATCTATTCCCGAATTGCGTAGCGTGTCCACTCCCAGTTATGCATAGACAGTTCGTCACACGCCAAGCACAATTAGCCACTAGTCACCAGTGTATAGATGCCTATCTGACCACGAATAATTTGCCACTGTTACAATAGCACGATAATTTGACGCTTTTAGCTCGTTTTGTTGTTACAATACTCCAAATAGTTATTTTTGTGTTAAGAAGTTTCTAAGCTGTAGGTGGAAAGGGTACCTATAGTAACTAAAACTTCTACCATGAATTCAGTACATACTGTTGTTACAGTGGTTACCTTATAACTAGGTTTACATAATAATTGTAAATCGGTAACATTTGGCGGTCCGTAGTTTGGTGAAAACGATGGTCCCCAAACTAGGCGATGCCTGTATCTTGGGGACTAAGATTGCGATACATAATAATCCTTACCATGGGATAGTTAAATTTAATATTATATAAAATTTATCTCAGGTACGAAATGAGATCAGAAGTTTAATAGTAATAGATAAAACATAAATATAGATCGTTCAGGGATGAAGCTTTTCTAAGGTTGTTAAAAAAACCGGCTAAGTGCGAGTCGGACGCCCACAAGAACGGTTCCGTATCACCGTCCAATATAAAATACAAAAAGGCGAAAAAAGAACACGTTAGTTGTATGGGGCACCATTAATTTTTTTTTAATAGGCAATAGAAATATTTGTTTTGTAAAAAAAATAACTTTCTAGCTGTTATGGTTCATGTGATACAGTCCGCTGACAGATGGAGACACACAAGGAAAGTAGAGGTTTAGTAGTAAGGTCCCGTTAACAACCTTCGGGTACGAAACATAAAAAAACAGCTGAACTGTATAAAAGCGCATCACCTAAAATTAAAATGTATGGAACAGCTGTTTTTTTTTTATAAGGAACCGATGAAAAGTGTTATTATTCCATTGTAAAAGATTTCATTACGATATCCCTTCCACCATGTATATAGGTAGTGCCTACCCAAATAATACTACCTACATTAACTTTGTAATATTTTAAAGAGATCAGTAAAATAATTGTCTGCAAGCAAACATACTCGTATAATGCAACGGTAATAAATCAGAAACTAAATAAACACTTCACACGACGAAAAATAATTAAATTAAACCAACACCAGTGACGTGCCAATAATAATTTATCAACAAAAACCAACCGGCACAAAAAATACAACTCCACTTCTCAAATAAAACTGTTCGCTACAAAATCGGTCTCAGGAAAACATTTCATTGTCAGTGGACGTGTCGGCTTGAATAAATTCCGTGGTCACGTGGTCAGCTGTCAATGGACACTGACATATTGTCATGATGACACCTCGTCGCCTAGCAACGCGGCGACAACAAACGCAAATGAACAGAGAGATTATTTTCGAGCAAATGGATGCCTCCATTAAGTGACAGTAAAAGAAAAGTCGTGTTTTATTAATGATTTGTCTCGTTAATAAAAGTGCGTAATAATGTTTTAGAGATATTAGAATTATTTTGTGTCAACTATTGAATGATGATTACTTTAAAATTATGACAGTAACGGCAGACTAGTCAGTCAATCTGTCTAGCCTTTTCCGGTCTATGTTGGGGTCGGCTTCCAGTCTAACCGAATGCAGTTGAAAACTAGTATTTTATATGGAGCGACTGCCTATCTGACCTCTACAACCTTAGCTGGGTAAAACGATACCCATTGGTAAGACTGGTAGTCAGACTTTCGGGATTCTAACGACACGTAACGATTCCTAAAGATGTAGGTAGTGAGAAAATCCCAACAGACTATTATTAGCTTGTAGTCGTAGGTATAGTAAAACCGATCGTAAATTACCATTCAGATAACCAATTCGAGAACTTTAACAGAATTTGTTAAGTAGGTAATTTAATAAAATATCTGGTTCGGGTCGACCAGGTACGTACTTCGTTACAGAGGCCCGCCAAAGGCACCTTCTGAAGAGCGAGTTTTCATTTTCACGTAATGTTTTTTTGGTGTATGATTGTGTAATTAAAAACCTTTGTAATATAATTTCTAGCGAAGTTTCACTGATTAAAATTGACCTCTGCTGTTGACCGCTACAATAAATTAAATGTGGCGTATTTGTCTTTGCTCTGCTCATCTCCCATCCAGTTATCTTATTTATTATTCCCTGGACACTCAGTCTTCAAGTTGTCAGACAAATCAGTTCTGAGATTTAACTTACACGATTTATGTCTGGTCATACTATCATAGTTTATTTAAGAGCTGTCAAACTGTGGCATTGCCATTTTATTTTATATGATAGAGATTTCATGGAATTTCTTGCTCGTTCTTCTCCATAGAAACCTACTGTTTTGAACGAGCTTCATCTTTCTGACTGACTGCTTAACAATTCAAAAGTGCCTGTAAATGGTTTGTTCGAAACTAGCGACCCTTTCTTTACACGGGTGCAATGTAGATACCTCATCCTTAATTTTGAATCACTTCTAGAAAACTGCATTCAAATCCGTTGTGTAATTTAAAATATATAAGCGTACAGACGGCAGTAAGAGGCTTCGTTTTATACAATGTTAGGTAAATGATTTCATTTAATTGTCTCAAGCGTATTATAAATGACCAATTAGAGGTCAGCAAGAGAGTGGCGAGCTGCCTTTCCATCTGTTATGAAAATATAACTGCAATCATCAATCGTTTTACTGCCCTTCTAAATAGATCGATGGTTTACCTCGGGTTCCTTTAACGAAAAACTAATGAGACAAATTGTCAAATGCGCGTAAACTGCTTTTGACAATTTGTTAAATACAATTTCAGTTTGAATTACTGAGGGTAAGACTAACAATATTATTGTGCAGTTATAGAAAGTCTGATTATGCAGATTATAACATAACGTAACAGCTTGTATTTAGATAGAGGTTTTAAGTATACCGTCATTTCTTTAATTATCTTTTAACGCTACTAGAGGTATCAAACTCAAAGTTAAAGTCAAATCATTTACTTCAATTAGGCCATTAAAAGAACTTTTGAACGCTATGCACAAGAAAAATAATAATTCTCTAATCTAGAGTCCCCCTTCCAAAAGGTAGTTTAATGTGGAGAAGAATACGCAAAAAACTCCATACGTTATAAAACAATTGTTTTACAATATTTGCATCAATAATCTTACAGGATTACACGTGAATGCGATGTACTTTGCATAAAAATCATGTACAAAGTATTTAAAAATTAAATGTTAAGTTATGTTTATGGGAACAAGGACCCTAAATTCAGCAGTCGTTCGATAAAAAAACGAAAAAAGGTAACGTTTCGATAAAACTTATAAAATAAACTTACATACATACATAATGTCACGCTTGTAATCCTTGAAGGGTTAGACAGAGGTGTACCCATTACTATACCCATTCGCCAGTTATGTTTAAGCCCCATATAAAAGTTTCTTTTCAAAGCTTATTACAGCCTATCCCTAATATCCTAAAGACATTACTAAACGACACAATTCAATGAGTACTGGACAAATCGTTAACCCGAAACTTGGGCAGAAAAAATGAAGCTTACCCGACACAACGGAGTGAGGTAATGGGGCGTAGAAAGGATATGTATCTATATCTTTTACAAGTTTCGGGCGGACTGCCCGGGCCCCTGATAAAACTTTTTATGTTCTGCTTATGTGATATCGTACAGTTTGGAATCCATAACGCGTTGTCGGTCGTAACGCAGTATGAGAATATATGGAGTGGAGTACGAGTTAAGTGGAGTTATGGGCGAAGAAGATGCTCTCGTGTTTTTGTTTTAGATCACTGTTCTTGTTGGTGTTGGCTCAAAGTTTATTATTGCTTTATTGATGTTATTTGTGTTGTTTTTTTTAACAGGCGTTCTTTTTTTAAAGATTTTATTAGCTTTTTATTAAATTTCACTGATATTTATTTATTTATTGAAACTTTATGCACATGTCAAAAAAATACACTGTACAAACAAAAAATTTAGAGAACTAGAGGTAATTTAATCCTGATTTTTTTTTCGGTTTTATCTGTGCACATTTTATTTTAAAGTGGTCAATTTTATTATTTAATGTGTTTATGATTTAAATTACATACCTATGGATCTAATATAAGTAATTTGATAAGATATCAAGATTTTTCTTATCACTGTTTGGCTAACCTACAACGAAAGCTTCAAAAACACTATCTTCAAATCAAGCCGCTAAAACCTCACTTCTTTAACACTACAAAACACAGCAAACTACGTCTCTTTTCAAAAATAGAACACCATCCATTTCACACAAACACAATCTATTCAGAATCCAGCACGCAAATGAATATAATTCACACAGATATACAAAGATGAAAGTCACATTTGAACCGAATTTCCCTCAAAGCGCCACGTCCCACAACATTTGTTCCACAATACAAAATTAAGGGGACGGTCAACACATGAAGCTCCGCTGATAGAGCCTTCCAACTGCACGCATGAACTGAATATTAATACAGCTGGCATGTAAGAACAGTGTCAACAAATTGCATCTAATTTCTCTCTGTTTGTATTTCTAGAGGGCATGTTACACAAATCACGTTCCATTTTCGTTTTTTAAAAGGGGTAAAAGTTATATTGCACTGATTAAAATTAAAAGATAAATATCTGCGTTAATAAAATGCTGACGTCTTTTTTTTGCGTTTTTTTTTTACTTTTAATGAATGGACACTGAATTTTGTCATCAGTGTGTTGAGTTTTTAGTTTTGAATTAAGATTGCACTTTTTGTGTTAAAAAAAAATGTTCTACGTTCGTACGTAATAGATTCACATAGATTATTTTTAGGAAAATTACAGTATTGTTATTCACATAAATAGTAAGCGTAGTATTATTTGGTATTTCGTGTAATCAAATATTTATTAAAATACCGAGAACCGAAGACATTCTCACACTGTAATTTACACTAACCGTATTGAATAAGTGCTTATTAAAACGAGAGGGTGGACTTTTTAATGTTTTAAAAACTTTATACGCTATCGTCGTTATTTAGATAAGAAAAATATTTTACGTCACATTTCGTGTAATTGTGATCGTTTCTTGTTATAACGAAAAGAACTAAAGAATTTATTTTTAACTGTAAGTTGATTAGTTTCCACAAAAACATATTACATTCATTCATTCATTACATTACATGAATTTAGAATACAATTTTAACTCTTTTCACTTCAAACTCTAAGTGTCAAGAAAGATAATGAATAAAAAATTAATTCAGTTTTTGAATGACATAATGAGACTTTTTTCTTTTTATATGCGTCGTATTAAGCCCTCAATTTAAATCTTTTTGTAATAAAAGCAAAGTAGCCTATCGGGCCCCTAATGACGGGAGCGTCTTAAACGTTATCAGTTCGATCTTTGAAGTAATAAAGATGCGAAGGCTGATAAGACGAGAGGCAATTGTTTTAACTTCAACTTGCACAAGTTCATTGATTTAGGAGATTACTTTTGAAAATATAGCATTTAGAATTCTTGTTCCATTTATTTGTTTAATTTTTAAATTAATTTCATTTTTTTTTTATTTTACCACTTTTTAAAGTTAACACTTTTCAAAGAACCCATTTTTATTAAAAAAATGGCACGATAGAGATTTTTTTTAACGAAATATTATATTTTCAAAAATAAAATGAAACTACAGATTTAACAATATTTAATATTTTAGGTACTTTTCTCAACAATTAAATAAATTGGGGTTAGTATTTGTTTATTTGGTTAGTTTACAATAGAAACAACAAATGAAGTAAACATAACTTAAACAAAACAAACAACAAACATATGGCTAATGTTTAAACCCCACGGAATAAGTTACAAACTTGACTTTACAACTGCTAAAAATAACGCCGTCTGTAAAGAAAAATAAAAAATAAACAAATAAAAATAAAAAGAACCAAAACAAAAAACAAAAAAACACTTCTAAAAAAACGTTGTTATAATGTAAATTAGATGTTTACTCACAATAACAGGCGGCGGATATTCAACTTTCGCTGAACGAAATATATCTACGAGATGCACCATATGGACAGATGAATTAGTCCCAGTTAAAAATTAAACTTCAAGTAGATTACTGATGGGAGGGAGCGGATGGACGCGCGGTCGCGGCTTTCGTACGTCACTTGTAACGCGGCGCGGCACGTCTGTCTCGCACGGAGTTCAGAAGAAGACTGAACACGGGCGGGCGAAGGCATACGCACGCGGGGAGGTACGCACTCACGCAGGCTTGACAGCCAATCGCGTGCGTGCGCCGCGCGCACCCCCGCGCTCTCGTCCCCGCCCCGCGCCCGCCCGTCACCTCACAATCGATGCCCTATATTGCATTAATTATTTAGGAAACACGCAATAAGATAACGCTAGGTGGCAGATAAGAGATCTTCGCGTTGCTTTAAATAAATCATCGTGTCTTCGTCCGTATCGGACGGTTCGACCGGCGCGTGTGTACGATGCCTTCCGTGTGTACTGATAACGCATTATTTACGTTGTCAGACTGCTGGACCTTTTGTTTTTATCTCGCTGTTATTTATAGAGTTCCTAAAGAAATATAATAAGACGTAAAGTTGATTCATTCTTGAGGAATTTTATTTATATGATTCGACCTAGTGTGTCCCACCTTCGAATAACGCAGGTTTTGTTTGCGTAGCGTTCAACTTGGGTACGAAAACAAACGAAATATATATTTTTTGGAAGGTTGTCAACTTGTCGTTTGCCAATATTAATATATACGGGGATAACGGGGTTCTCATCGGCGGCTTTATTTTATGTTATGCTAAGGTTTTGTACGAAATTAACGGAAAAGTTATTGGAAATAAAATACAAGATAAAAAGAAGTAGAAAAATATTTTTGATACAAATGTTTCGAAGAATTTGTTTAAAAATAGCGATACTCTTGTCCCCTTTACCTGTAGGCATATTTTCGTCGCTGAATATTTACACGGTACAATAATCTTGGTTTTACGTTTGCTATATTGAAAATTGATTTGCATAAATATTTTTTGTAGTGAGTTAAGCAATCCATTTATTAAAGGTTAGCAGCACTAGAGAACTGGATGAATAGGTATTCTTTTTTTAAAATTTTAACGCAAAAAAAAATATATTTAAAGCTTACCGCAAAAGGTTCAAAAATATTATAATATTGTAAAAAAAAAAAACAACAAAAACTTGTAAATTTCTGCTGATTTGCAAAGAGGAAAACATACTCATAAAGAGTGCCAGTTACGATCTCACAAGGAGGAACGAACAGGAAATAGGTTACTATGCTTCTCTTTATAACATCAGTAACGAGAATATGCATGGCAATATTACACCAAGTAGAATTTTACTTGCAGAATAAAATGGAAAAGAGATGCAATTCGTAAATGAAGAAATAATTTTGAGCACTTTGGAAACATGAATTGAGTTTTGTTCAGATCTTTCGTCCGATTAAATGATTAAAATTTATATTTTATAAATCGAGACCAACTCGCTGCGGGTCTATTCAAACTTTTTAAATATTTTTAAGATAATTTTTGTAGTTTATATAAAAAAGTTCAGTACTAATGCAAGTGTAAATATAAAATATTGAGAATGAAAAAGATTTTACCCAAAGTATAATATAAGAAATATTTTGAATCCAGGTTTTAGTAATTTGGTATAAGTATGTCTGAAGATCAAAAATTATTTGGAGAATATATTGCTTTTTGTCTCAAGTATGTACCTCAATTCAATCCAATTTATTTATTTGCTAAAAGTGTTAGTTTAAATAAAAAGCCGTTGAGATTTTAACATAAAAAAAAATAGCATTGACTCATGTAAACTTTGAAGTACATTAATTTATTTCTTACCTAAGTAACTTTTATTCATTTACACGACTTCGTTCGCGTAAATATCGGTTATCGCGGACGCAGATGAAGTCGCGGGATAAAAAAATAGCCTATTTCCTTTCTATCAAAACCCTGTACCAAATTTCGTCAAAATCGGTTCAGTGGTTTAGTCGTAACAGCCTAACAGTGGCGCCGATTCTCTTGGTCACAAATTAAACTAAAATTAGACTATTTCCATCTTTTTCTGTCCAATAAAACAAGAAAGAGACTAATGTAAATAAGACCTGTCAATCTGACACATCCATACAATTATAGTTGACATCTTAAAATGTATGGATTAAAAATACGAATAAGTTCAAGGCAAAACTAATTTGACATCGCTAACTTAGTTCTTTAATGTCACGGATTGTCACCGTCCTTTCATTTCGCTGTATGTTATTAGGAGATACCAATTCTCTAAATTTAGTCTAGTTTGTGAACAAGGGAATCGGCACCATTGACTTTCGAATTTATAATATTTGTACAGATAAATGACAAATTGATTATGTAAAACGACAAATTGTTTTGAAGCGACAGAAACAGAGACCGGCTTCTCTAAACCTAAAACTCACAGAATAATCCCAAACACGTGTTACAAAGACAGAAACATTTCTGCGCACTTGTCTTCAGATCATCAATCATTCTGGATGCAGATACGCAGCTCATTGCCATGCAGGAAGCGTCTAACAGGTGGCCACAGCTGCTGGGCAGTCGGACCTGAATGCCTGATGATGGCTATGAAGACGTTTCGAGATACTGTAATTCTATTTCTGTGTTACCAGTACAGCAAACTCACGAATATTTAAATTCGGGGTAGGTTTTTGATGTGATTCTTATGAATAATGCTGTTTTTTTAGTAGTACGGGTGCTCAAAGTTAAAGTCAAAACTTACAGGTTTTTCCCATGCATATATTGATACTTTCAATCCAGACCATACCTTTATGAATAAAGATGATGTATTGAAAGGTTTACGATTCTTGACAAAACTAGTTTTTAAATGTAAACTCCGACCCCTGTATTGTTACAAATACCCCGTAAAGCAAAATATTTTTCGTGCGGTTATTGATGAAACTGATTTTTCACACCAAAAATAAAAGTCTGCCTCGTTGGTCTAGTGGTCGCAAGCGCGACTGCTGTGAATGAGGTCTTGGGTTCGATTCCCAGGTCGGGCAAAGTGTTATTGGGTTTTTCCATCAGGAATTTCTCAGTAGCAGCCTCGGAGTCTGGATTTGTGCCTGGTAGATGGCAGTGGCGTGCACAGAGTTTTTAGACAGGGTAGGCAGAACAGTTAAAAGCTATTTAAGCTAGGTAGGTAGGTATCTTACCAAACATGTAAGTACCTATCATGGTTTGGGTTCGTCGTCTTGTCGACTTAAATAATTATGTAGGTAATTGCCACCTTAAATAGCCTAGATTGACTGATTTTGTAGACATATTTTACGGATACCTACCTATATGTTTTGATGTTTCATATATTAATTCAGTCAAATTAAATAAAATCCGGTGTCATTGACCTTTCACGATCACGTCTTTTTGTCACCTGTAGTTTTAAAAACGCTTATTTTTTTACCTCCTCTATACACACACCACATGAACAACTTTCACAGTGCATATTATCCATTTTTTCACACTAATAAAATCGTTAAATCTTAAATATCTGATAACAAAGCACGATCACGTCTTTTTGTCACCGATACTTTTAAAAACACATTTTTTTATTTCCTCTATACACACAACACATGAACAACTTTCACAGTGATTATTATCCATTTTTTCACACTAATAACATCGTTAAATCTTAAATATCTGATAAGAAAGCTCACGACCAAATCAAAACAAACAAACGACTAATGGCCGCTCAAACTACTTGTTTATAAAATACGACAAAAAAAATGGTGCTTTATTTAGAGAAAGTTGAATGAAATAATGTTACTTTTTGAAATAGTCGCTTAAAGCTAGCTTCCGATCGGAATCGGAACACTTCGGTAAGTATCGTGATTCGTCGTGTAACAAGTCATGCAGTGTCTATTTGGTGCGTTTGTGTGCGTTATTTGTGACATGTGTGCCTCGTATCTATACGAACGCACACCTATTAAATCCGTATGACCACGAGAGCACACATATACACATTAAGGCACGAATTGTTTGTGTCTTTTCCGCGGCAGTCAGCGGCGTTAGCGTAGCGCAATTTGAAATCGCGTCAAATTGTACTCGCGAACGAGCTGACTATTTTGTATCGATGTTAATGTTATTTATACGACACTCGAAAGATGGCGCTGAATTATGATTTAAGATTTTTTTGTTTATTGATAAATACTCGTTTAAAAAATAATATTACATATCAGAACAACATAAATATTTATCAAAGTTACGTAGGGTCGGCAGTGTCTTTCTGCCTCTATGGTATGCACGCCACTGGTAGATGGCAATAGGCTCGCCCCCTATTACATGGGATTAAAAACATAACTGGCGAAATGTGGGTGTACTAATGGGTTCACCTCTGCCTAACCCTTCGGGGATTACAGGCGTGATGTTATGTTATGTTTTAAAAATAAAAGTCGGTTACATCGTACAAAACTTCATACAAATATTTGCTCCGTGCGCGAATCGCGCCCGCGACACGCAGCGCAGTAGCCAATTGCTTAGCCACTACGCTAATCGTGTTGTCAGTTTGCGAGAAGTTTTCTTACATATCTTTTGCTTTAAGGAAAATATCGCGGGAAAAACTAGTGTTAATGGAGTCAATTTACCAACACGCAGTAAGCTTGCGTGGGTGTGATGATAAATGCTCGTTTGAAAAGATCTTAGCATACTGAAAAGGTTATATTCTCTGTACAGAACAACTACAGTTTATTATTGTCTGACCTACACAGGTATAACACGCGCAACGAAAGATGAGACTTGACAAGCGTCAGTAATGGAGAGCTTGTGCAGGTATGGATGTATGAAATAGTTTTCTATAATTTGTGTATCTCTTCAGGGATATTTCGATGACATTTAGATTAAAATTCTTACCAATATTATGATATTTATTACGAAATATAAAATTTGCGAGGTGTGTCAAGTCTCATCTTGTGTAGCACGTATTGTATCTACAAGGTTTTTCTGTAGAATTAAAGATGAATACTATAAGAGTCAAAAAACGAATAAAAATATTAAAGCAAAAAGTCTATGCATACTGCCCAACAAACTAAATAACATTGAGGAAAATTTATTGCTGGGAAACTATTATTATCTGATGGTACAATGTTAAGACTGTACATTGTACCTTCAGATGCATACATCTGTACATCGGTCATGAAATTTTGACTATCAATAAATAAATAAATAAATATCTTGGGACAACTCACACACGGCTATCTGATCCCAAGCTAAGCAGAGCTTGTGTTATGGTAACCAGACAACTGATATACATACTTATATAATTTATAAATACATACATATTATAGATAAATCACACCCAGACACAGAACTAACAATCATGCTCATCACACAAAGTTTGTCCTGGGTAGGAATCGAACCCACGACCTCCGGCTTAGCAGTCAGGGCCGCTAACCACTAGACCAACAGGCCCGTCAATTATCTGATGGTACAATGTTAAGACTGTACATTGTACTTTCAGATGCATGCATCTGTACATCGGTCATGAAATTTTGACTATCAATGTATCCATAACCAAAAAGTTTCCTGGTATAGTCAAAAACAAAAACAATATATATATATAGAGGGATGACCAGGTTTTAAGTAACCTTGCTCTATACATTTATGTAACCACTGCATGATAAATTTATCACACTAACCTGTCACGACTTCAGATTATCAACACAACAACAACAAAAAATGCTGTCTTCCCCTATGAATCTCAACCCCCATTTCCACACGCGATAAGCAGCCAACACTACAGAATTATGTTTATAAATTTTAATAAAACACATCCCCTCATAAAGAAAGAAGGCCTGCCAGAGTAATGGCCCGCATTATTCAGCGGAGAGGTTTATACTGAAACACGGCGCATACTCCCTCTTTAATATCGGTAAGGAAAAAAACGTAACTCAGTGGATCTAATTTAAGGTGAGTTTAATTGACCCTTAGATCGTTGCGACCGACATTTATAATGTAGGTATTATGTAAGGGATTCTAGTAAGGGATTGTAGGACGTTGATTAGGGAATAAAAGAAACGTAAGCGAAGGGCTATGAGAAGGTTATTCGGAGTCGTAAAGTGGGGTACGTTTGAGTTATTGGTAGTTATCTAATTGACTGAGCACTTGGCTATTAGATTTTATTATTGTTATGGATAAGTTTAGTGTCGTAAAAAATCGGATTTACGTTCACATAATCATTTTTATCAGTTTTTTATGAAAGACGTAATAGTAAAGAAAAATCTTTATATGTATAATTTTCCTGTACGGCTGTTCCTGTATGACTGCCTCGTTGGTCTAGTGGTCGCAAGCGCGACTGCTGTGCATGAGGTCTGAGGTCTTGGGTTCGATTCCCAGGTCGGGCAAAGTGTTATTGGGTTTTTCCATCAGGAATTTCTCAGTAGCAGCCTCGGAGTCTGGATTTGTGCCCGATGGATGGCAATAGGCTCGCCCCCTATTACATGGGACTAAAAACATAACTGGCGAAATGTGGGTGTACTAATGGGTTCACCTCTGCCTAACCCTTCGGGGATTACAGGCGTGATGTTATGTTATGTTTCCTGTACGGTACGTAAATAAATTCCTTCTGAATGGACTGATATTAATAAAAGTTTTGTGTGTGCTTGTGAGTCTAGATTTTAGATTTAAAACTAGACCCGGATAGGTGGCGCTGCAAGACATCATTAGGGCAGTACAAAGTTTGTGTGTACGTAATTGAGTTATTCATTTTAAAGTGTCTGTTGTTTCGGCGCAATTAAATTGATAATATTTGTATGCTCTCGAGTAAAATTTATCAAACTGACCATCTTATTATGACATTCTATTATATTTGAAACCTAAATTTACGAATAAATTTGATTTGATTTGATGTTTTCACCAATAAAAACTAGACCGGTGCCATTCACCAGTCCATACCCAAACACACCCTGATTATTCTTCCAAAAAATAAGATGGCGTATTTTAACAAGTTTCTTACAAAAAAAAAAAACATTCGTTACTTAAACTTGAACACCTTTATATTTACAAATAAACATTTAAACATTTCTTTGATCGCGTTTGCCTATCTACTGCCCATTAAAACTTTTTCTGACAGTCTAGAGAGTAACTTTTTAACAAGCTACGATGATCGACAGTATAGATCTTTTTTCGCTTATCTTTTTACTGTCAAGTTTGGAAGCCTTGATGTGGGCCAATCAGATGAAGACGTGCTTTTTTCTTTGTGAAATAAAAAGTTAGTTTTTTTGTTTATGCTTCGCTTGTTAGGTTTGTAAAATATTTAATGTGATAATTACATAGGTAGGGTAGTCATTAGCGTTGCTGAGACTGGCTTGTTTGACGATTAAGTGACTGTAATTAAAAATTATGTTTTAATTATTTTTATTCTTGATTAATTGATTTCTAAGTTTGCTATGGATATCACGGACATTGGTGAAGAAAAATATGATAAATCCTGGACACATATAATTGGTTTTAAATCGCCAATCAGCTTTGAACGAACGTGATAATGAAACCAATTCGTCAATTCTCAGTATGAGAAGACGCTTTTGCTCTGCAGTGGGATAATTGATAGGCCGGTTTTAAGATATATAGAACTTGCCGTAGGACTATAGTAGATAGGCCACAAAAACATTTGAAGTAAGATCTTTAGGGTATATTTTATAAATTTTGATTGTAAAAGAGTAAAACAATATTCCGAGCAAACGAGATATAGGAACAAATCCATACTAATATATTATAAACTAGCGATCCGCCCCGGCTTCGCACGGGTGCAAAGAAATACCTGACTATTCCGGTAGATTACAAAAAAAAATCTTTTATAAGAACCTTGTCTAGAAAATTACGAACACAACAAAAAAAGAATCAGCTAAATCGGTTCAGCCGTTCTTGGGTTTTGCGCTTAGCAACAAATTAAGATATTGATTTTTATTTATATAGATGTGAAAGTAACTCTATCTGACTGTGACATAGGCTACTTATTATTCATCGACTTCGTCTCCGTCCGTGATAACCGACATTTACGCAGACGAAGTCGCAGCCAAAAACTAGTTTGTAACCTCTATTGTATAATTACAATAGAGGTTACAAACTAGTTTAATTTAATAATTCAAATTTAAAAATTTAAATTTAGTTGATCCAGCAATTGCAACATTAAAAAATGGACCTTACGCATATAAAAATAGGTACGTAAATTCAAGTTTTTCTTTAACGTAACATAACATCACGCCTGTAAACTCCGAAGGATTAGGCAGAGGTACCATTAGTACACCCACATTTTGCCAGTTATGTTTAAGTCCCATGTCATAGGAGCGAGCCTATTGCCATCAACCGGGCACAAATTTAGACTCTGAGGCTACTACTGAGAAATTCCTGATGGAAAAACAAAATAACACTTAGCCCGACTTGTGAATCAAACCGAAGACCTCATGCTCAGCAGTCAATTTTTCTATACGTATCTACATATTTTCTTTAAAGAAAGAAAGCCTTAACCAGCCTGATTATTCGGTGTTAATAACTCTCACGTGACCAAACATCGTTAAAGTAGGTATGTTATTACTTAATCCATTGTAAACTTGAGAACATTAATTGAAACATTAAGCTGTATCAGAATGGAGAAATCACTGAGTTAATAGCATACTTTAACACCATCTTTATTATGCTACTATATTATGATTCTATAACTTGTATTTATCTTATTACTTACTATTATTATAAATAAGAAAATATGGATGGATGAAAGTTTGTTACTCAATACCGCCAGAACGGCTGGACGGAACTGTATGAAATTTGGCACAGAGATAAATTGTACTCTGAAATATCGCCACGTAATAATACCTATATATTTACTTTGACGTGGACGAAGTCGCGGGCAGAAGCTCCTGACATAAAACAATACGATTACAGAGGTAAGTGTTGACACAATTTTACCGTTGGCAAGCGCTCTGGTATTTTTTGTAGTTTTCACATGATTCATACTTATGCTGTAAAGCTTGCAAAGTTTGATAAGCTTGTTTTTGATAAGATTGTTTTAATAAGCTTATCTCAGGAAATACTCGACCGATTCGAAAAAATCTTTTTGCGTTGTATAGCCTGTTTATTGAGCAAGGTTATAGATGTATATAACATCAAGCTATGACCCACGGAAGCGGAACAGTGACGAAAGACGTAACTTAACACGACTGAAACCATAGCATACTTGATAAAAGCACAAAAGTGTCTCCAAAAAACTAAAAATCTTCCCAACAAATTGAATATGCTAAAGATTTGGAGTTACTCAATAATATACCTACTGCCTCGTTGGTGCAGTGGTCGCAAGCGCGACTCCTGTGCACGAGGTCTTGGGTTCGATTCCCAGGTCGGGCAAAGTGCTGTTGGGTTTTTCCATCTGGAATTTCTCAGTAGCAGCCTCGGAATCTGGATTTGTGCCCGGTTGATGGCAATAGGCTCGCCCCCTATTACATGGGACTAAAAACATAACTGGCGAAATGTGGGTGTAATGGGTACACCTCTGCCTAACCCTTCGGGGATTACAGGCGTGATGTTATGTCAATAATAAATGCCTTATTTTTCGTCGCATTTTCTAAAAAGGACGTCCTTATTCAACGCAAACGAGATGATAAATGGCGTAGTTCCCTAGTCTAGCTACTAAATAAACCGAGTGCTAATGAGATTGAATCTGTTTTAATTTTATTCGTCCCGTGAAGGATTTCCAGTGAGCTTGAAACTTTCTGTGTCAGCGTTATCTATTTATTATAATAATTAGACAAATGTTTTAGTAAACGAACGTTTAAATTATGGTTTTTGATAACATTTTGAGTGAACAGGCAAATCAAAAATAATTTTATATTTTCTTTAATTTTTTTTGTAAAAAATTCGTAGCTAAATATACAAGTAGGTAATTCACAATTTATTGTCATATTAGTTTTCAAACTATAACATATTATTATGAGTATCTAAAATAAAAGAAAAGCGAAAAAATAATAAAGGAAAAATAAAATATACCTAAGAAAAATTGGGAATAGTCAATTCATAATCTGCCTAGATGTTTTTGAATTTGATTACGGTTGAATATTTTATATCGATATTTTATTTATTACAATAGATCTTTTAATACATGGTTTCATCCATTATAAAAGTTTGACGATCTCATTTTTACCTAGTAGGTACAAGTAGCACTTTTACTAAACAGTATAAAAAGTCTTATTCATATTCATATTTATTTATTTGTTTCTCATGTGTGCAAAATGTTACATAATGCATAAAGCTAAAGTACAGTTACGGACCCTGTCTTATTATTTCATTTAACAATTACGTCTGTTATGCTAAACAGAATCAAAATGTACACATCCATTAAAATATAACCCAGTCATCACTTACAACGCAACCAAAACGCAAGACAAGATACTGTCGCCATATTTTATAAGTGAAAAAGCAATTTCACATTGAAGTCAGTACTGTGCACACACGCTGAATGAGCGTTATATTAAAATAAAGATAAATTAATATTTCCACAAAACTGAGTGCCGCTCGCAAGTGTGGCTGCGCCTTTATACGCCGCACAACTTTCGTGATTTCATTAAAACTATTTAATTGACGAAATGGGCCGCATTGTAGTATTTTAGTGACGAAACGGGGTGGAACTCGTAAATCCGTATTTTGTGCTTACAAATCCGTGTTCGTGTGTGGGGAAGGGATTGTGGTGTTCATTCACGATTTTTATTATGGACACGGTAATGTTAGAATGTTTCGTCGTAGGTTGATTTATTCCTAGACTATTAAATTATCAGTCTTTATGAGAACTTTTCTGACAATATATTCTTCAGGCCAATTTCAGTCACTGCACTTAATCTCAATAGAGACTAACCAAGTACGCAGGAGATTATAGTGCACAAGTGTATGACCGGGGAGAGATAAGGCGCAGGACCAACGGCTTTCCGAGACACAGGGGTGTTACACCACCAACTTCCAAACTACGGGCTGCTACTGAAAAATTCATACATACATATATAAACTCACGCCTTTTTCCCATGGGGGTAGGCAGAAACTACAAAAACGCCACCTGCTACGATCCTTACATACTCCTTTCGCCTCATCTACGTTCATACTGAAAAATTCGTAATGGAAAAATGCACTAACACTATAAAAAATAACACTTGAATCGAACCTAGGATCTACGCTTTACAGACGCGCTTTTACGCCTACGAAACTAACTGGGTAGTAATTAAGCATACTGTAATTTCTGACATTACGCTTCATAGAAAAGTCTGTATCAATGCCTAGTGCGTGATGATGTGACAGAAACGCGTTCGAAATTTAAAAATCATTATTCGTCAAAAGTCAAAGTCAAATCATTTATTTTAATTAGGCCATTACAAGGACCTTTTAAACGTCCTATAGAAAAAAAAAATAGAATTGAATCTACTAGCCCAAATAATATGATTTCGAAATTGGAATCATGTCATTTGACGGATAACTAACTAACCACAAGCTTAAATATTATTTCTTTATCCTATCTACATTTCATCTAGTTTATTTAATTACTTATTGACCTTATTAGAACTAAACTAATTTTTGATAGAGCGTGCTATTGAAAAATTTTATAAACCTACTTAACAGCTTTTATGGTCTAGTGCCTCGTTGGTCTAGTGGTCGCAAGCGCGACTGCTGTGCATGAGGTCTTGGGTTCGATTCCCAGGTCGGGCAAAGTGTTATTGGGTTTTTCCATCAGGAATTTCTCAGTAGTAGCTTCGGAGTCTGGATTTTTGCCCGGTTGATGGCAATAGGCTCGCCCCCTATTACATGGGACTAAAAACATAACTGGCGAAATGTGGGTGTACTAATGGGTACACCTCTTCCTAACCCTTCGGGGATTACAGGCGTGATGTTATGTTATGTTATGTTAACAGCTTTTATATATATTTTTTAAAAGCCTTGTATTTCAAGGAGAGAAAGAGGTTTACAAATGCATTACTTAAATTAATAGGTATACTTAATTGAAATAGGCCTAATTCTATAGAATACAAGCCATTTAGTAATGATCTTAGTCATTCAAACAATACCAGCCTTTATAAAACACAGTTTTGATATTTACGAAGTTATCAGTAGAATAGAAGGACGAGGGTCCAAACTAGAGTGACCAATTATTGGAGGGAACCAAACTATGTAACCACAATAGGACGGTCCTTCGAAAAACTATATTGAGGTCACGTTAAGGGTCATATTGCTCGTATGTACCTATGAATTGAGACTTCACGTATTGCGATCCCTGCTCGGGTTTTAGGTACAAAATATGCTTACGTCATCATGAGTGTGTTAGGATCGCTATATACTTAAGCGGGTCGGCATATTCGGTTCGGCAAGCCTTGTACCGAATGTATATACAGGAAGTTTATTATTTATCAGGTACCAAATTTTAATATTATGATGTTTATTGAAAATAATAAAATACGTGTTTTTCTTTTAGTTTCACTCAGTATTAAAATATTATGATTTTAGCATCACATAGTTGTCCTAAATGTTTGTGTAAATGACCTGACTTGCGAGCTTGGCCCCGCCCCCAAACATAGAGAGAATCTTGTCTTCCCAAACATAAGAATCTAAACATAAGTTGCAAATCCCTTCATACTTTAACGGGCTTAAGACCGTCAAATGTGAAAGGTCTGTCGTATTCCGGATATATCAATATTTAATTTGGAAAATTTTACGTATCATTTTTTTTAAATGGTGTCTTTGAAAGATACCTAATGCCTATAAAAATTTCTTCTAGGCATTAGGTACCTATACCATATGGGACACCATTTTTGAACGTGATAAAAAAGTCTTCCTGTTTACGTAAGCGGGTCGGCACATTCGGTTCGGCAAGCCTTGTGCCGAATGTATGTACAGGTACAGTTAGGTCTTAGTTATGACATTTGAAAGGGTCCCAAGAGTGAATGTTTTTATTTCAGTACTATTATATAATTTAATTGCGAAGCTTTTTTCTCAGATTTCTACTCAAGTCTCCAAACTATGGAACCGTAAAAATTTAACTATGTACCTACTTAGCGGAGTAGTTTTTTATTGAAATAGTTACATTTTATGCTCGACAATAAGAGCTGGCAAAGATGTATTTTTTATATTTCTCATACTTATTTTGGTTGCTCAAAATGGCACCACGACGCTTTTATCTTACATTCACTTTATAACCTTTTCCACTGTTTGTATCATCTCCCTTGTGACTCTTTTGGTGAACTTAAGGAATGCAGAACCAAAACGTGTTTTCGAGAAAGCTTCGGAAAATCAATGCTGAAGTTTTAAAACTTGTTACATAACATCATGCTTGTAATCTCCGAAGGGTTAGGCAGAGGTACACCCTCATTTCGCCAGTTTTGTTTAAGTCCCATGTAACAGGAGCGAGCCTATTGCCGTCAACTACGCACAAATACAGACTCCGAGGCTGCTACGGAGAAATTCCTGATGGAAAAACCCGATAACAGTTGGCCCGACATGGGTATCGAACCTAAGACCTCACGCTTAGTAGTCGCGCTTTGCAACCAATAGACCAACGAGGCAATCTATTATACACCCTGAAATGTAAACCGTTGCAAAAACGCGGCAGAACGATTCGCCCTCAGTAGTACTAATGGAACGTAGAGTTAAACTTAAAAAATAAAAATATTTTTATTTTAAAATATTAAAAAAAATATTCATAAACTCGAAAGCGTGAGTAACAATAGTTACACTGTCACGCACACAAACGCAACGTAGCCAACGAAATGATACCTACGTCACAGATTAGTGAATAGTTACTACGTAACAGATACTTCACTCAGTACAAAATTTCCAATACCTATTACGATAATTGCCTACTCCCTCGCGTCAACAACCACTGTATGCTAAAATGCGCCTAAATGCTCAAGCGTACAGCAGTGATTCCTTCGCACCGCGCGATTCCACAGTAATCGCAGGGCTGCCTCTTCGATAAAATTAAATTAACATAACTTTTTATCTATGTTATTGAGAACTGTGAATATGTTCTGACTGTTATGTGGCAGTTAAAAATTGTATCATTTATAAAATATTTAACCAACTTAACAAAAAGGAGGTGATCAGACATACAGGCCAAACTGAGAAGTTTGACTTGCATGGTTTGTAGGTATGTATGTTTGTGCGCGATAATCTCGCGTTTGGCTAAACCGATATCGATGCGGTTTTCAGAAAAGGATTTGTTACCTTTAGGAGAACGTTTTAAAATAAGTATAATACTTCTTAATTTGATGATGATCTTCGGAGATGTTCACTAGAAATGAAAAAAAAAAGCCTTAAAAAAAGAGAACCGACTTGAAATAAAGCACTAAGCCGTAAGAAATATTTTTTTTTTTTTTATGTTAGTGCTAACTGCTGGTAATTACGAATCGAAAAAGCACCGACATCAAAGAAGAAATTATTTCTTACGGTTTAGTGTTTTGAAGTCGGTTCTCTTTTTTAAAGTTTGTTTTATTATATTTGTAAGTTTGTTTTGTTTTATATATTGGTGCTGACTGTGGAAGAAACCTAGATAAAACATAATAACACGGCATCGTAATACGCGTACGAACGAACAGCATTACTAAAATTGAACGGCGTGCGCGCGCTTCGCTTGCGCAAACCGCACTGAATTTGATCCGCCGGCGGACCGAGACCGCTCGGCTGGGCGGTAGGCACTTATAGCGCGCAAGTACATGGAGTGACGGAGGCCTGCCTACGTCCTAACGTAGGTATCATTCAAAACTCATGCGCTACCGACAAAGTAAAAAGCAACAAATCATAAATGTTCAGAGAAAAATAAGCTCTCGTGCCTTGTGATACGGTATAAACTAGAGCGCGTAGCTTACACTCTCTTCATTCGCCGCCACAGATCAAAAAATGCCGCGCCGTGCCGCGCAGTGTCGCGCACTCGACGCTCAGTTGTCTTGCGGACGTTGTACTTGTAGGTTAAATAAGTGAAAAATGGATTGAAATTACGATTTTTCTAATTTTGAGTGAGACCCATTATTAAAACTAAAAGAATTTATTTAAAAGTGCTCGTTTGTGTGTGGAATGTAGTGGCTTACACTTCGAACACTTGCTTCGATACCGCGAAGTGTAGGTAAGTACTTTGTGAATAGTGAAAATTCAGAAATAGGTTAGGTGATTAAAATCATTGTAAATAAGTTGATTCCAACTTTTTAAATACGACTAAAATACTTACTTTATTGTCTTTGTTTAACTTGTTATTTTGTTTTCGTGTTCAGTAAGTAAAGTTGTAGGTAATAAAAAGTATTTTTGACAGTCTTAAGCCTGTAAAAGTATGAAGGGAGAATTGGAATAACTTTTTGGGTGTTGTGTTACATTAAATTAACTAAAGATCAGAAAATCAGCTGTTGATAAGCGCAAGGGTTAACGACCCAGTGTTCTGGCGCCCGCGCCGTCAGCCGCTCGGGTCTCGGCCGCTGCGTTTGACTAGGTACTACTATTTGATTGCGTTCATTTTCGAGTTTCGTTTTTCACAATTGTGAATCTGCCATTTTTATATTTTCATAGTAAAGATATTTACTAATCGATTGTACTACCAAAACAAAGTCATTTCGCTGCAGCTTTGCAACGGTTTACATTTCACGTTGTATACAGCTAGTTAAAATAAACAAAACAGTAGCGAAAATAAATATAACATAACATAACATAACATCACGCCTGTAATCCCCGAAGGGTTAGGCAGAGGTGTACCCATTAGTACACCCACATTTCGCCAGTTATGTTTACGTCCCATGTAATAGGGGGCGAGCCTATTGCCATCAACCGGGCACAAATCCAGACTCCGAGCTGCTACTGAGAAATTCCTGATGGAAAAACTCAATAACACTTTGCCCGACCTGGGAATCGAACCCAAGACCTCAAAATAAATATGTAAAAGAAAAATATTCTAAATTGATAATCTGCCCTGACAGTTTCCAACTCGATTACGTTTAGCCGTTCTGTGTAGACATTTTATAACTAACAAGCTTTTTCCCGCGACGTCCTTCGCATTAATGTCGATTATAGCAAACACAGACAAAGTCGCGGAATACAAAATTGTTTATTTATTTATTTAAACTTGATGCAACAAAAGTACAAAGGCGGACTTAATGCCTTAGGCATTCTCTAACAGTCAACCAAAGGCGGTGAAGAGATAACATGGTAGGTGCAAATTAAAGGACGAGTGCTAAACAGCAAAAATTAATTCTTCCTTGGGGTTCAAAGTTACTCCGTGCCAAATTTCGTCAAAATCGGTTCAGTGATAGCGTGAAACAGTAGCAGACAGACAAACCTTGCACGTTTGTAATATTAGTCTGGTTAAACAAGAATTGAGTTAGAGAAATCCATTCTAATGAAGGATTATGACCAATTACAGAGAGCCATAGAATTTCTGGAAACGACCTAATCTAGCTTATTAAAATCTACTAACTCGCCTGTGCACTCAAAATAAGTAGTTACATCACATTTCTAGTTCCTACCTTTTCATACATACCCAAAACATAAATCCTAATTCAGTTCACATTCGGTAAGCCCTCTTTCACTTCTCATTCACACCACAATACCTCTGCTAATTGGATTAGAAGTGAGTTTTGCAGATCAAAACCCATAGCGCAAGATAGTTGAATAAAGAGCGCTTAAACCAATCATTCGACCACGCATGGTATTAGCACAAAATAGATTGGTATAGAAAGCTGGTTTCATACGATGAGCGAAATCGCACTCACACATACTTGCACTTCACGTACAGGCAGTTCTAGAGCACTTGCGACTGGCATTCGTTTGAGATCGCCGTGTATTTATTTGTCTGTGTGTGCGTGCGCCTGTTCTTGTTCACAAATCCATGTGTGACAGCCGGGACCAACGGCCTAACGTACTTTTCCGAGCCACGGAGGAGTCTCGGTGTATAAAATGGTCACTCCTCCATGGACCAAGTTTGACCGTGCGGTAGTTACTTAGTCACGAGCGGCTCAATTAAATAAGCTACATATATAGGGTGACTGGTAAATAGTGTACTATATTATTTATATAAGTACATGACACAAAAAAATGAAAAAGTAAAAAAAAATACGAAATAAGAAAAAAAAACCATCAGTGGTAATTTAAGTTAGTTATCCCTTTTTACAAACAAAACTATTAAACTTTTAACATTTATTAATCTTTTTTCGATCAAATATCGACTGTACGTGACGCGTGCACAGCTGATTCGAGCTGGGCCGGTAGATTACCCCAACTTTTTTTCGGTAAGTTGTTTGTTATCATGTGTAGATACAATCATGTATATATGTATATTTCGTACACCAATTATGACTGGTAATTAGTGTACGAAATATTACACATATAAAAAAATATTTTTAGCTTACCAAGTAAGCGTAACAATGACAAACCTATACCCTTCTATAGTTTGCTAACCAGCAGCCCAGTTCGTTATCTCGTCAGCTAAGACACTTATAATCAAGCAGCCACATCTATCGTCTAATCATCGCGCTCGCTCCTATAGTCACAAGCAGAACCGCTAATTAAGTTCGCCTCTGCGCTCATACGGACGGATTAATTTCGGTTTACCGGGTGCCTGAGCGGTTGCCATGGTAACGCGTCAATGCGATTTATGTAATTTTACCTGTTCGTGGTTAATAGTGTTTAGTGGGTGGAAGATGAGACGGAGATTGGAAGGTGCTGCTGAGAATATTAGTAAACGCAGTTATGAATATTCTTAGAATGTGTGAAGAATGTGTTAAAGTTAAAGTCATCTTTTATTTTAGTAAGATCATTAAAATGCACTTTAGAACGTCATTTTAAAAGGAGAGAAAATACATTTTATATTGAATGTAGTTGCCCATTCCAAAAGGTACAAACATACTTTAAAAAAAATATAGATTAAGTTTATAATAAGTAGAAAGTACATTCATTTTATAATTACATGAATGTGAAGACGACCTAAAATAAAAGTCATGTAGTCTAGAAAGTAGTCTAAATCTAATCAAGACTAGTTTAAAACGTAACCAGCCTAGTCAAAAACTAGTTCGCTATGTTAAGTTATGTTTTATAGTATATACTAAATGTCTTGTCTTTCGTATGGACAAGGATGCATGCAGAATTCAGTTATTTCCCAGTACAATAAAAAATCAATTAGAATAACGCACACGTGAGGACCTAATGACTGCGTCATCGGATGGTGTTGTGGTAGCTGAATGCAGGGTCAAACAAAAAAAAAATAGTATTTATAGTATTTATAATTTTTTAATTTTATAATTTTTTTAATCATAATTTAATTTATAATTGTATTTATATTTGCCATCGATACGTTAGAAGAAGTATAACTAACAGAATATCTCGTACAATTTAAATAACACCAGTAAGAGAAATTGAATAAAAATGATCATTCGTCTCCCACAATTTTCAAAAGGAGAAATGCTCGAGGTGCAAGAAGACCTTTAAAATGCAGTAAGTGAAGGGAAGCCAAAGAAAATTAGCTCAATAGTACTCCGCGAAATGTACCTACGGGTCTCATGCAACGCCGGACGTTCGGACTTTCAGAGTGTTTTTTCTTCGCTAAAATTGTGGAGAAACGTCGCCATTTTGTAAAATGGACGCCATTGGGAGTACCATATGGAGCTGATAGTTATTTGGGAACTGAATTTGTTTGTGTTTTAAGTAGCTTAATCAATTTATACTAATAGCAAATAAAATTGAACTGTCTGTTTTTAAAGTCGTAATAAAAGCTTTTTAACAAATGCTTATAAATATTTACAGGATACTAATATCCAAAACCATTTTTTGTGTGTGTCTGTTTGTTCCGGCTTATTTTTTAAGCGGCTGGACCAATTTTGATAGAGTTTTCATCGGCCCTATAAAACCAGATCGAACCGCCAACAGACATTGACCTGTTGTTTTAAGGAGTAGTTTATATAAAAATATTTAGGGTTCCGCGCAATAAAACCCTTGCATATAGCCGACATTCACGCGGACTAAGTCACAGGCATTAACTAATTTAGTAATAAAATGTTAGTTTAACCATAAACTGGTATAACTCCTTATTTAAATGTAGATATTAAAAATTATGTCTTTAGCTCATAACGGTTAATATGAAAACACACCTTAAACTTATTCCTTGACTAGAAATCCATCGCTGTACCGTGATTGACAGCCAAACCCAGCTATTATGAGAAAGTGCCCTTTCATAAAAGCTAGTACACGCTGCAAGGTGACCCTAAAGATTCATAAATCAAGCCGCTGCAAGGTTGGCTTCGAGTATTAAGCCTTGACTATACGAGCGAAACGTTGCGCGACTTTTTGATTCACCGATAGCTTTTTATTTTTTTTAATTAAAAATTGCACGCAATTTCTAAATAAAGTAGTATAGCTAGTGTTTATATATTTATTACAGATATGCACAACATTTGCTTATCACAGTGTCAGTTTAAAAAAAATGTAAGTAAAGTTATAAAATGCATGCATGTAAAAAAAAAAAATTGAAAATAATATTAAAATCAATATCAATTCAAATAATGAATAATTAATATTGACAATTTGACCTTGATCAGAGGTTAAGTATTGCCATCCAACGTGGCAAAGCGGCCAGTCTTGTTAAGATTGTTTTTTTTTACAATGTCTATTATTATATTACAATTGAGTAGATATATATAAATATTGTAGAAAAGATATTAAAATATCGTTTTTTAAGAGTCGCGTTGCGTTTTGGATCCGTTACATCTGATTTTATACTGAAATCACAAACGTGCTTTGTCGTGCGATAAGTCGTGTTTAATGTGTGAGAGCCTTTAAAGCCAAAATTCTACTGAAAATCATTTGACGTCTTGTCACAACGTACGCAAATGATTAATATTGACGGCAAAAGGCTTCGTTTTAAATGAAAAGCTTCAGTTTTTAATGATTACATTTGAGCTTCTTTGAGACGTTAAGCTTCAAAGGCATTGTTTAAGTTCAATGCATTTTGATGAAAAGTAGAGGATTACAAGGGTATTAGTGAGGAATTCTGATTGGTTGAATAGCTGCAATTTGATTGGCGATACGTTTTGTGCGAAGAAATGAAACCGTCGGAATTAATCTTTTTTGAGAACGTTTTATTATTAGGATACTAAATAAAAATTATATCGAAATCTTGTATGTTTACGATGAATATTCATATCTATACCTACCTACTAATAAGGTTGTTTTCTTTTTGTAAGACTATTTTTCAGAAAGTACTACTGCGGTTTCAAAATTCCTTAATTGATAGAAAGTTATATTATTGCTAAGTATCTAGCCTATGTTTTATGATGCTAATTCTTGTTTATTTCATTTTCACGCGGTCGAAATCACGGGCAGAAGCAAGTCAATAATGAAAATAAAAACATAAATAAATAATTAAAAGTAAATCATTACACCCACAACCACAAAATTCGGCTTCCAAAAATTTTGCCCACCAAGCAAAAAATCATTATTACACCTCATACAAGGTCGATTCATTTCGTCCGGAATCATTAACTTAAACCCAGATAATCCTTATTACAACGAAATAAGGTCTATAATTGACATTGATGGTGCTTGCCGTGTTAGAAGTCGGAAGTCCGCCGTGTCACGCCGGACCGGACCTGTTCACTCGAAAATGAAACCAATTAAGACTGTGGTCCAAGTTTGGTGTGTGAGCGGTTTGTTGGCAATGGCCTGGTTTTACAAAATTATTATCACAGGATGACAAACGATAGCAAATAGGGAAACTTTCTGTGTGGTCTTCAGGAAAACCTAATGTTTCCAGAATTGATTTGTTTCCAATGACTACTATCTAAGAAGTATCTTATATTAAAAAGAAGTAAAAAAAGTTCGTTTTTTTTGTTACTTTTTTTATTTTTAATCTGTGAAAGCTAAAACTTAATTGTATATATTTAATCTGTGAAAGCTAAAACTTAATGGTCTTCGACACTGACGCGGTAAGAGCTAATGATAAATAATTTAGCATAAACATAACATAATATCACGCCTAGTAGTCCCCGAAGGATTGGGCAGAGGTATACCCATGTAATAGGGGGACGAGCCTTTTGCACAAATCCAGATTCCGAAGCTGCTACTAAGAAATTCCTGATGGAAAAATCCAATAACACTGTACAAGCGCAGCTATTGAGCATGAGGTTTTTGGTTTGGCCCAAGACCTCACGCTTAGTAGTTGCGCTTTGTGACCACTAGACCAACGTGGCAATCAACATAAATGTCTGCCAAAAAAAGAACCGCCCCAAGTTTATATCTTAAAGAACACTCTTTACCACTTACTTGAACTCGTCGACGTCTGCTGTCGATTTCAGTATTGACCTCTTAGAAATTACACTTTGGGAATTGGAAACATTTTAGGTAATAACAAAAATTAAATCGTTACACGTACCGTTTCTATTTAGTAGTTTCGATGTTTGAAAGTTTTGTTTGTATCTGACGGAAACTAAGACAGTCTGGCCAAGATTATCTTAAACATTACAGACATTGGTGAAGGAAAACATTGCGAGGAAACCTGGACTTATAATAATAAATGTAAGTCTGAAATAGCTGACGTGGCTCAAAAGGTTGCCCAATTTAAATGGGAGTAGACAGGACTGGAGGAAAGCCTTTACCCAGAACTGAGACAGGACAGAATAATAAACAAAAAATCTCTAGTCGACAATCGGCCTTGAGTAAGAGTGACTTTTGAAGGAAAAAAGAATAAAATCTAGTTGCCCCTCTTCCAAAAGATAGTTTTGTATGGAGTAGAAGAAAAGAAACAACATGTTCAAAAAAATACTGTTTTTCTAAAAAATATCTGTAACAGCTCATCTCATACTCACTTCACCTAAATTCACCGTACGAAATCTTAACATAATATTATAGCAGTGCTGTAACGGAAATGAAGAAATAACAATAAAAATTGTTACAAAGACTATCAAAATGCCAACTAAAGTCGTTTCGTACTTATTCCACGTAGCATCGGAAAGATTTGCTGTTTAAAATAGGGTCATTTGTGATATTCTTGAAGTGGGATTGAGACTCTGGGTGATATGGTTTAGCGACAACTTAACATGAAATGATTTTAGTTGTATATTAATTTAATTGCACCAGCACAAGAAAAAATATCCCATTTTTCTAAATACTTAGGTATATTGGACCATCATCATCATCATATCAGCCGATCGACGTCCACTGCTGGACATAGGCTATCCCTAAAGAAAGCCTCTATGACCAGTCCTATGCTACATTTTCTATTTGCTATATTTTAATTAACATAATTTTCTTAAGTTTATCTTCAACATTACCGACATCAGTGAAGGAAAACATCGTGAGGAAACCTGGACTTACACCAGCCTATTACTGTCCCACTCAAACCATGTCAGAGATCCTTGAGGCTGTTTAGAAACTCTGACACTAGGGTGTCTGGGTCGTAAGACCTTATTGCCCACACGATACAGAAATAAGATTAACATAAGAAGAACCTCAATAGCACTTTTATAAGTTACACACTTTTTACCTCAAAACGTTAAAGATTACGAGAACCTCTTCAGATAACTCAAAAGGTACATCCAACCTTTAAGAGGCAACTCAACAATCATTCTTTTCATTCATTCAAAGCTCAGAGCTTTAGCAAGAATGAATAGTAATTCATTTGTTTTAATCTACTCCCCTCGAAGAAGTCCACGTAAAGTTTTTTTTTTATTGTCAGTTAGAGGGACCATAAAACTTGAATTCAATTAACCTTTCTCCTAAAACACAGGACAAGCAGAATGCCTATAAAATGAGAAGATACGAGCAATTCGTTTAGACTCAGTGCCCGAGAAAAGACGATAGTGTCTAGGCAATAAAGTCCATTGTTATTATGTGAATTTCGGTGATTTTTTCGAGGTTTATACCTGCCCTTAGGATGTATGGAACTATAAAATGACTACAGCCAGAATATACCATTCGTCATACGTCTAAATAATGTACGTATGTCTAAGGAACGTGGCATGCGGTGGAGTAAAGAAAAGTGTTATGCCACCTCCAGGCGACCTTCTATCTCTGTTTCTTTCTATAATATACGGGTGTGTGCGTGCGAGTATCGAAATTCGAGCAGCAAGCATTGTGCGCGGCCAGCTGTATAACCTATATTCTAAACACATGTCAATCAATCTGCGTAGCCTGTTCCCAACTATATTGGGGTCGGCTTTCAGCCTAATCGGATGCAGCTGATTATTAGTATTTTACATGGAGTGACTGCCTATCTGACCTCCACGAACCAGTAACAGGGTAATATGAAACCCCTTGGTAAGACTAGTTGTCAGACTTTCGGGCTTCTGACGACCCGTAACGACTGTCAAAGATCCAAGTAAAACAGCCGTGCCGTGCAAATTTATTAAAACTTAGTATGTTTTTTTTTTGCTTTAATTCATAGAGGATTTCATATTGTGTCATTATTGCAATTTTATAACTTCGAAGCCGACCGCACCGTTGTTTTTATTTTCGTTTTGCTTAGTCGAATTTGAAACACACGTAATCCGCTCAGTACAGCCAACAAAACAAAAAACGTTCCAGTTCCACCGCAATCATTAGTACCACAACACATTACTGACATCCTCTTCAAATAGAAAAACAAAAAAAGAGAAGATTAAAAAAAAATATCTACTCACAAAACCGAGACTCCGTGTGGACAGTTCCCAACAAAGTCTATGAAAAAATATGCTTGATTCTCTTTTTATGTCTACTGTACTGTATTTTTAAAACATAACGTGTATGGGATAGGATTTACTCGCGTATAAAGTACTAGCTTTTGCCCGCGACTACGTTCGCGTGGAACTTGTTTATATCGTACTTGCACACAAACTTCCACCTTTCTTTTCATTGCCTTATGGGGTGATTTCCCGGGGTTGCGGGACGTTTTAACAGGATACCGTGCCCCCGGAACGTAAAGGGCAACAGAAGAAACAGGGCGGATTTTTAGTCAGTAAAAGTCTGACAGTCCCTTCCGCCCCACCCAGGGCGGAACTAGTCATTTGATGATTATTACCACCAAAAAAAAGGGGTGATTTCTGGGATAAAAACTATTCTATGTCCTTTCCCGGGTCTTAAACTATCTCCATGCCAAATTTCAGCAAAATTGATTCAGCGGTTTAAACGTGAAGAGGTAACAGACAGACAGACACACTTTCGCATTTATGGATTATATTTTACACGTCGAATGGATTTAATAAGCAATGTAGGGTGCTGTAGTTTTTTTGTTTCTTTTTTTTTGTTATAAGTCATGTTTGGAAAACACGCTGATTCCCGCAACTGCAATCGCGTTGAATTAGTTGTTTCGGTTTTGATAATTCTAATACAAATGCACTTTTAACTTTCAATATTTTTATGAAACTTTTGCTGCTTTTATTGCGGATGGACGGCAAATAAAAGGGGAGCCTATGTCCTAGTAAGGGATTCAAGCTTAGTCTGTTGCCTAATTTTGACAAAATGGGTTCAGTAGCCTAGCTGTGAAAGCGTAACAAGCAAACCAATAAACATACCCATTTTCGCATTTTTAATATTATTAGGTAATTTGTCAAGAATTACCAGATACCTAAATCGAAAGTATTGGATTCGAGTCAAAGTGAAATTATTTATTTCAATTAAGTTATTAAAAGGCATTATTGAACGTCAAAAAATAAGAGAATTGAATCTAGTTGCTTCATCCAAAAGATAGTTTTCGTATAAAGTAGAATAGGCAAGTCTATTCTCGAATTAATTAAGGTTTAATTTTGTAGGACAAGTAAAATAAGTATCACCCCTTAATACGAATAAAGCCCTCCAAATAAATAAACATAATGTGTAAAACGGGTATAATTCAATCAAAAATAAAAAATAAAAATTCCGATTTTTTAATGAAATACGAAAATATGAAAAAAAGAAACCGATTATTTTTTAACTTGTTTCATCAGAAAGGTATAAAGACAAAATCGATATTACAGCATTCCATATTCGAAAAAGCGATGATACGGAGAACTATGAATTCGTATAGTTATCGCGTATGTACACGTTGAAATATTCGACCGTATTGATATGGTATTGGTCCATTCGTTCGATATTTGAATACTGGTTTTCATTTACATCTGAAAACATAGAGTCATCGATGTAAAAACGAATCGCAATAAACCGTTGCATGCGCTGATACCACAGTTATTTTTGTGTTTGAATTATTTTGTAAATTAATACTGACCGTTCGGTTTTTTGTTCATTTCGAATTTCGAATTGCAATTTTTATTTGTAATTGACTGCAAACGTTGACTGACTATTTTCAAAGTAATTATTTTTTGTATGCTTTCAATTTTTCTACTATTTTATAAATGCTTAAGTTTGGTGGATGGATGTTTGTTTCTCAATCACGCCAGAACGGCTGATCTGTATCTGGATGAAATTTTGATCAGAGATAGATTATAATCTGGAATAGCACATTATGCTACTTTTTATTCCGTAAAAAATGTACAGTTTCCGTGAGATAATACATCAACTTTGACACGGATAAAGCCGAAGGCAGAAGCTAGGTTTAAATAATATTCATATGTTTTAGAAAGTACAATCATTATTTGTTTCAAAGACTGCGTTACAAATATAAAAACCAATCAATTTTTGCTTTTGATTTCAAAAGCTCACAAAAAAATTCAGTCTAATATCGGTGTATGTCAAAAAACATAGTTGGTAACAGTAAACACAGGACATTCTGACTGACACGCGACATATTGGCTCTCTGACGCTTTCCAAATATCAACACACTTGCTATTTATTTATGAGTTTCGACTCATGTACTTTTTCATTTGACAAACATTGAACTGTTTCAAACTTTTCGTGAATTTTAATTATGCGAAAATGAGTCTTATTTTTCGTTACTTAGGTTTTTAGGTACTAAGTATATTTACGCTTTAATCTTTTTAACAGACTGTGGCGAAGCACAAAAGGAGGGTTTTTATTATTTAAATATTTCAAAGTGGAACCCTGAATCGATAGTTTTAAAAGCGATTTTACAGCTGTGTGGATACATTATTAAATATGGTCTTTCTTCACTCATGTTGTTAAGGTTTTGCTGCACTAACACAGTATGGATTTATACATGATCTAAAATATTAATAAAAAAATTAAAAATATTCATATTCTTGTTCTTAAAACATTTTCATTTTATGGGGAATGTACAAAAATAATCTAGTCGTATTTTTGTCAATAAGTAATTAACTCGTTAAAAATTCTAAATAGGATAAAAGCACATACTTATGGTTAGTCAAATGATAAAGATATTTATATCTCACATAAGATTTAAATATTTTGCAAATCTATTAGATTTAATTGCTACACTTTAATTCACAACTTAGAAAAAAAATACCCTTTACCAAGTACGATCCAACCGCAATAATTAAACTGAACTTAATTAAATAATCAAATAAACATCACTATCCAAGCTGCCAGTATCAATTAGTGAGTTATGCAAATTCAATAGTCCAACGGTATATAATCTGATTCACTTAGGCCGAGCCTCCTCGTGGAACATAACACATGTTGAATCGTAAACCTGTTAACGCTCTACTTAGGAGCATTATAATACTACCTTAGAGATAGCAATTAAAATATTTTGTGGAAGAAAGGTCATTGTTCACTATAGCAACTTGGCTCCGACATGGTAATTAATTTGCCAATGAAATTCGGGCTTTAAATTATGTGTAGTAAAGTAAATAAATGGTTATAAAATTATTGTTAAAACATTTTATTTATTTATTTATTTATTTAAACTTTATGCAACAAAAAAGTACAAAGGCGGACTTAATGCCTTAGGCATTCTCTACCAGTCAACCAAAGGTGGTGAAGAGATAACAAAGCAGGTGCAAAAAATTGTACATGAGGCAATAATCAGATAAGAAATTTTAAAATAATTGAAAACAAAATCTAAACAAGTTTAATCGTACACAAGTACATAAACTCATATATACCATATAATATATATATATATATATATATATATATATATATATATATATATATATATATATATATATATATATATACATACTCATAAATACATACATATTTTATAAAAAGAATAGAAAGGATATTTATGATAAAACTCTTGCTAATTGTTCTGAAGATAAATCCGCAACTTCCGCTTGAAAACATATCGACTGGTGGCTGTCCTGATATCAAGAGGAAGGGCATTTTATTTTACTCGTATTTATTTAACGACTAGCTGACTCAGCGAGACTTGTACCACCTCAGAACAAAAACATATTCCGAAGTGGCGATGGAAGAAATGACAGTATTGTGTCACGTCAGCTAGATGATTTTTATATCAATTTTATTTTTTAAGTTTTTTCTTTTTTTTTCTTTTTTTTTCCCCAGTATTGAGGTGAACGAAAAAAAAAAGAAATTAATCAAATCTGGACTAACGAATAGCAATTCATTTTTTATATGTATTTAAAAAATTAATACAAATCCGCGTAATCGATAGCAAACAAAATCGCGGCCCAAAGCTAGTAACAAACAAAATCGTGTAAAATAATGTAAGTTACTTAAATGACAGTACAAGCTTAAGCCTATAATTGAGTGCTCATTTTTCAGCTGTATAAATAGGCTGCGGACCTTAATGCTGTAGGCCAGTGCTCTATCCATCGCCTATTCCGTGCCCTAAGACCGTGCAACGTTGTTGCCGTAACGTGACTGCAGAGAGCCGATGAGGATTATGTTCTGTACTGCTATTGTGCTTCAGTTTTAGTACGCAGTCGAGGCGACGGTGCGTGAAATTCTTCAACGTTCACATACATAGGGATCAATATCATATGATTCGTCATCATCCGTTCATTCGTTGGTATTTGGAGAGACTTATTTTTATGTTGGGTGAAGGTTTATTGAATTTTGTTTAGTGTTTAATCGTGTCGTTTATTTTGTGAACAATATGAATAAAAAAGAGAGTATAATAATATACCAATTATATTCTAGAATTATCAGAAGATCAATTTCTACTAATTAAAAACGTTCAATAACTAGTCACAATCTCACCTCAGCAACAAATGACATAGAAATGTCAAAAAATGTACGTACCTACGTTCCTAGAAGTACGAACAATTGCCGCTCTCATTGTAACCACTTACGATTCAATTCGTATGCAAAACTGGACTTTCTTTTAAGTGAATAGGTTGTACTTTTTATTGTCATCGAAGGTTGATAACGGTTTAAGTGAAAAACTGTACCCTCGTTCCTAAGTTCACAAGCGATGAACTGAAAATTCGGATTATGAAATAGCCGGCACATTCTGTAAAAATCTCACTCGGTGACTTTAGATGTGATCCTTAAACTTATTTATCCTGCAATCTTACTGACTGACCTGTTGGTCTAGTAGTTAGTGACCCTGACTGCTAGGACGGAGGTCGTGGGTTCGATTCCTATCCAGGACAAATCTTTGTGTGTTGAGCACGATGATTTGTTCTGTGTCTGGGTGTAATTTATCTATAATATAGTATAGTATGTAAAAAATAGTAAGAAATATTATATATAAGTATATTTATCAGTTGTCTGGTTACCATAGTACAGGCTCTGCCTAGTTTGGGATCAGATGGCGATGTTTTGATTGTCCTAAGATATTATTATTATTTAATATTAATCACCAAGTAAGATTCATATAGAATAACACACCAGTTTCCAAAATTTGTAACCAAATTCAGATTCGTAGATGCACCATTAGCATCCACCGAGGGATTATGATCCTACATGTAAGTGATGGTTTCCAACTTTAATCCACGATACTCCTGCTAATGGACTGCCTTCCTCAGAACACTATAGACTCACACGAATATTGACGCGAAAAATTATGCTCCATTGGTCTTTGATACCTTTCGTCTGATGCATGGAAATAGATGTATTGTTAGGCAGTTTGAATATTTGTATTTAAGCCGAGACTGTATAGTAGCATTTTCCTTTAAGCTTTTTAAGTCAAGTTTTAATTCAAAATACACTTTTCAAAATTGGGTAAAATTGATACAGATTTACAGTATACAGTTTTTAATTATTAGAATATTGGTCATCAGAAATTATTTTTGTTGTGTTTACTAGACTAATATTGTAATACATAATATATATTAAAGGGGATGGACTGTACTCCGATATACAGGTTACTACCTAGTTCTGATGCAGAGGTTCCGAAATCAAGTTACGAAGTAACTTCTTCTTCTTATCGTGTGGGTAGTAAGGCCTTACGACCCTACACACCCTGATGTCAGAATTTCTAAACCGCCTCAAGGGCCTCTGACATGGTTTGAATGGAACAGTAAGTCCAGGTTTCCTCACGATGTTTTCCTTCACCGATGCCAATGATGTCCAAGATAAACTTTAGAAAGTACATATGAATTGAAAAATTCACATTGGTACTTGCCCGGATTTGAACCCACAACCTCATGCATGAGAGGCGGGCGCCAGCACGAAGTAACTAGTAACTAGTCTTTTAATTGTGCCCCTTATTGTAATTTGTTGTGTATTTTTTTGTTAATTAAATTTATTTATATTTATTATTAAAATAAAGTAGTTTTTTGTAACAGTTATCACTGGAAGTAGGTAAATACGTTACGCGTAAACTGCGACTAAATTTTGAAAGTTTTTAATTCTTCACACCTGCCTATACCTTCGAGTCCTCAAACACAGGCGCAACATCAAACAAAGAAAAACTAGTCCATGCAAATCCAGCTCGAGACACTTCAGGCAAAAGCAATGCTTCTAAAACGATGGTCGCACTGTATGGTGGGTGCGGCAGGCAATCAATTAACGACACACCCTGGTTACACTATATGTTTACAGTGCTCCCTCATTACTTACTGGACGAAGCTGCTCCTTCCCTATTTATGCCAAGGTTTCTTATTGACACGACTGTGAAAATAGCTTCGTCGTACACACGATTTTGAGAACAAGTTTTGACTTGAAGGTATTCGTATGAAGTTTGGGACTTTGAGAGAATTACTGGTTTTGATTTAGGTTATTAAATTAATTGAATGACTGAAAAAACCTAAGTTTATCTTAGACATTACTGACATAATTCCGTGCCTCGGAAAGCACGTTAAGCTGTTGGTCCCGGCTGTCATACGTGGATCTTTGACAGTCGTTACGAGTCGTCGGAAGCTTGAAAGTCTGACAACCAATCTTACCAACGGGTATCGTATTACCCAGTTACTTGGTTGTGAAGGTCAGATAGGCAGTGGCTCCATGTAAAATACTGGTATTCAGCTGCATCCGATTAGACTGGAAACCGACCCCAACATAGTTGAGAAAAGGCTAGACAGATGATGAATGACTGAAAAAACCATGTGGACGAAATCGCGGGCAGAAACTAGTGACATAATTAAGCATATTTTTTTAAATAACCTTTGCCCCACATTATGATTTTTTCCTGTATCGCGGGTGCGTATTCAAACATACCACATAACAGCCAGACCCAGAACACCTATCTGTAGGTCATACAAATAGTTGTCCCGTGCGGGAATCGAACCCGCGACACGCAGCGCAACAGCCAATAGCTTAAGCCAATGCGCCAAACCGGCCGTCATTTTTTTTAAATTGATTAAGTGGAATAAACAACACATTTTTTTTTTAATCTGAGCATTTACAAGATTACAGTTCTTACTCAAAATTTTTAATGCAAGCAACACAACACATCTTAAATCAAATTGCCTACAAGTAAAAAGTACATAAAGTAGTGCATTACACCGAGCAACGAGCGGCGGCGGTTGCAATGAATAAATTTCAAAGATTAAGACATTAATTTCATTATTTCATACGCTCGCTTCCGACGCGAGTATGAATTTCTCTACTCGATCTATGGAAATTACGCTGGTAAAATAGTAGGTAGGGTTTGAAGTGTTTACACTAATACTTGGAAATATATTTTCGGATTTACCTGCATAATATTCAGTTACTATTTTTCGCGGGCTTACAAAATTGCTTCGATTTTTTTATATTGTCAGTTCTATTTACCTATTCTCTTTCTATTTTAGAATTGGTCATTGTGGTTATCTTTAGGCAAGGCCTATTTCCAGCAGTGGACGTCGTTCGGCTGGTATGATGATGATGAAGTTATTTGTATTGAAGCAAGATTCAAAAAGCCTTTTCTAATAATTAAAGACATTTTAATCTTTACAACAGTAGTGTACCATTCTACCAGTGAAATATTTTTTGTGATCAGTTCCGTACTTCCATAGATTACCTCTTACAAAACAAAAAGATTTTTTCTCTTTATGATAGTAGCCTAGAAAAACATTACAAAAATAAATTCTGAAGATCAATTCGACTAATTATAAAAGTTCAAAATTTAATCGCAATCTCATAAATTTTAGGTAACATATTATAATATGTGGAGGTATTTTTGACAGATTGTCTCTAGTATTAAAAGTACAAAGTGACGAAAATGTCAAATCTAGAAAAAAAAAAAACAAAAAAAACGACACGAAAAATAATTCCTAATTGAAAGTTATAATTCTTTCACTAACTAATCTCGCCGCAGTCAAGTAGCTTCACCCACTTTCTGTTCGCCGTTGGCACTCGTTCCCCTCTTTAATTACAAACCAGAATGCAAATAAGTTGCTTATACAATAAAAAAATAACTCACCAGAATTTTAAATACACAATTCCTTACTTTTCATCAAAGCAAAAAAAAAAGTGTTTTGCTCTAAGTTGAAAGGCATTTGTTATCTAAGTTCCGTGATTAAGAGTTTTCTTGGGGCTGTTGGCAAATGAAGCCGAAAAAAAATGTTAACTTGCCGACCTAACTTGCTAACGTAATTGTTTGAATAATTAGTACCTCATTCGTACAATTAGAAAGTTTTTTTTTTTTTCATCTCCTCCGGCGCAACTTTTTAATGAATAAATTTTGTAATACGGCCTCTTGTCATATTTTTTTTGTATGAAGTTATTATTTATTTTAACAAACGGTTCTATTGACCTTCACAATCGTCGTTTAGGATACACGTGGAAATAAATAAATTATAAGACAGAGACACAAAATCGACCATTTAAAAGGTAAAATATTTACAACAAACCAAGATGTCTCAAAAAGTCTCTGTAAAAACCGGCCAAGTTTACCTTAGAAAATTCAACAATACATACAAAACCACACGTTTCTTGTGTAAGGACTTAATATAATTTATATTATTTGTTGTTATAGTGACCATAGCAATACATAAACTGTGAAAATTTCAAGTGTTCTATGACAGACGGACCGGCAGACATACAGTTAAAGGGTTCTGTTTGGCATTTTTTGGGAACCGGATTGTTTTGTATTGTGCGTCACTTTCACGTGAGTAAAAAGTTTTTCTTTCTTTCTTTCTTTAACCCTAACATAAACGTTAATTGGTTTGTAGCCAAAAGTTAACAAACAAGATAACGCCACCATATAATACCAAACCTCATCCACAACGCCGTTATCTCAAAATATTTCATCATTTACATTGGCACAATTGAATGGAATATCAAAATGGCCGGTGGAGGGTATTGCGCATAATGGCCGGATATACCCCGGGTTTAGACAGGAAATAAAAACTTGCAGAAGATTCGCATAAACCGATAGAACATTTAAATGGTAATAAACCAACTGTGAAGTTAAACCAGCTCACACATTGTTGTTATAATAGAATTAGGCAGATAATTTGGATAAAAATACAATATGCAATAATGTTTTTTTAAGCAGAAGCATTGACATAATATTTAGACCAAATATACCAAAACAAACTAACCATTCTTCTCTTTAATTGGCTCGTACTTAAAATATTAAAAAGAAGAAAAAAAAAAACAGAAGGATAGTAATACCGATCTATTATAGTCACACTGCAGGGCAAAGGCCTCTTCTCATGCACAGAAGGCACGAGTATTGATCACCACGCTTGCTCAAGGCAGACTGAGGATTTCAGGCTCATAAGTCCAGGTTTCCTCATGTCAGTGATGTCCAAAATAAACTTAGAAAGTAAGTACGAAAATAAAAAAGTCACATTAGCACTTACCATCCAACCACTGCTCCATCACGGGAAATGTGGGTTTACAAGTCTGCCTAACCCTTGGGGGATTATTTACAAGCGTGATGTTATGTAAAAAATACCTTATTCTATGATACCACTTCCACGTAAACATTCTGTGTTCCTCTGTTCAGTGGTCTAGATATCTGGGAAGGGATCTGTTGGAGGGGCACTCGAACGATCCGAGCGTCATGCAAATCTTCTTAGAACTTAATGTTCTGCAAGTTTCTAAGCTGCGGTGCATGTGTGCTTAATATTTAGTAAACGTCATTATTAAGTAGTACTTAGTTAGTTTATGTAGTATTTAGTGGGGTTTGAAGGCATGTTGTTTTACACTTTCAGTTAACAAATGGTTTGACATAATGCTACGCTTGCCGGGGTTGGTCCGTGGATGGGTGAACATCTTTACACCGAAACTCCTACGTGCCTCGGAAACCACGTTAAGCCGTTGGTCCCAGCTCGTTAGTCGTTACATATGTCGGTTATCGCGGACGCAGACGAAGTCGCGAATTAAAAGAAGTTTAATGTCCTTTCTTGGGGTTTAAAGTCACCTCGTACCAAAATTTATCTAAATTGGTTCAGTGATTTAGTCGTGAAAGTGTAATAGACAGATAGACGGACTAACTTCCTCATAAAATAAGTATAGATATCTGATTTCTTATCTAGAATCATGTAGACTTAGTCTATGGCAAAAGTTTTCGCTACGATATCTCTTCTACTTTGAATATTATGTTCTAGAAAGATAAAGAGTTCAAAGGCAATATAAATGAAGTCACTGCAATAAAGTAACAAAAAACTTCAACATTTCAAAGTAAATTTTAACTCATTAACAACACCAGAAAACACCAAATTAAAACAAGAAAACAATTTAATTAAAATTCCAACCAACTTTCAGAATCAACAGAACTGAAAAACACGAAAGACTTACCTATACACACAGACATTAGAATTCTTGGGCACTTTCGGCCGTGTCTAAGTCAATAAATTCATCTTATTTAATCAGGCGAAAGCACTTTCAATAAAATAGGCGGAAATTTTACAAGTATCCTAATAAAACTTGGTACGGAGTTAGGAGCCAGCGAAGTTGGTCGGAACGAGCCGAAATATTCAACAAATTCAATACCTAAGCACACAATAGACACGGCTGTTACATCGCAATTTCGATTTTAGTCACTTTAGAAAAAATAAAGTGGTTTTAGTGTTCTTAGAGGAGAGGGTTACCTGAGGTGGAAGGGACCTAGCTAAAACTTTTACCTTGGATTCAGAACAATAATTCTAGACATCCGACGGTTAAAATTTTTATCGTTCTTTTTTTTTTTAAAAAAAAACAGCCGTTCTTTACATTTTATTTTATTTTATTTTAATTGGGAAAATAAACGAGAGAACTTAAAACTGAAATGGTAGTAAAAATGTACAACCAACAAAATTTTCCACATAATATAAAAAAGTTAATCTAAAATGAACATCGTGCGATGTAAAGTACATAGATTTTGAATTTTGGCCTTGTAGATGTTGCATTCTTGGAACAGCAATTTTTTTGTCTTAACCGGCTAAGAATTTCATGACTATGTGGTCTAGAATCATGTTGTTGAATACATTTGTATATCTATATACGTTGAATACACACGGTAAAATTTTTCTTTACGAATTTCCTTCCAACCACATCATCTTTGATCTAATCGGTTTCTTGTTCTCCTCCTACCAGTGACACCCAAAACCGGGGTCCATACTTCATAAGTTGCTTAGTTCACAATTTTTCATGGGACTACAGAAAAGACAATCTTATTTGGTCACCTGCAAGATGACAACCGAAAAGAAAAAGTGCATCATTAGCTGCCTACACATTTCTAAAACAACGCAAAGAGAGAAAGTTAGACAGTCAGCCAAACTATACAGGCGTTGAGAATTATTGTGCTGACCGCCGTCTGACTTTCAAAATCCAATTAAGCAGATACTGGTAAATATCTTGAATAATATCGAGATCGCCAGATAAGAATTGTGGATTTCAGATTTAGGTTTAAGTTTCTGAATCGCCACCACAATTGTCGATGGCGTCAGGCGACGGTTTAACGTTTTCGCCGAAGCATGAACTGGTATCGATATTTAAAGATTGGTCACATATCGAAGGTCTTACTGACTGATTGACCATTTAGTGTCACTTAGCTTGCTTATTTTTTTTGTGTCATCAATGTAATAACCATCCTATAAGACGAATATTTCAAATTGTCACAAAATCCATTGTCACTATAATCATTTTAAAAGCTTTTTTAAGCCCTTGCATATGGCAGACAAGAGTTTAACAATCCAATTTCTCGGATTGCCATCGGATAGCCATAGATGCTTTTAATCTATATCAGTGGATTAAACCCAAAGTACTATTCCTGGTCACTGTACAGATCAATTAATATAAGGGCTATGCAAACTGACCGGTAGGCCAAGCCAATTTAGCCGCGAGGCCGACGCATAGGGGACTTTCACAGCCCAGAGCTATAATATAATGTGACAAATCAGCTCCCAGCCCCTTTGCATCCACTTTGATGTGCACTGAGTACAGCAAATACCTCTTTGGACGGAGAGTCCTGCGTATATGGTATTTGCAATATTGTGTTTGTGTACCTTTACGGGTTAATGGGCTTACAGTCAATTTCAAAGCTTGAAATCACTTTTAGAATAAAGATGGAGGTTTGGGGGCAGTCAAAAGCTGATTAAACGTTGCTGTTACTGGGTAGGTGTGTCTATGAGGTATAATTTTGCTGTTACTAAGGGCTGCCACAGGTGAATTTTTTTGTCCCTTTAAGACTTTGATGCGGACTGGAAAAACATTGCAGTAAATATTATTATCATTATTTTATTCTTATTTCATGTTTAAGTAATTCTAATTAAATACAATAATTATATAAATTTGTACAGGTATTGTTGCCTACTTTAGTCTTTGTAACGTAAATTTTGAAATATAATATAATATTTTGTAACTATAAACGAATAAAATTTATAAAAAAATATGTGTAAGTGCATAGGTGAAAAATATATTTATTTTAACTTTATGCAACAAAAAGGTACAAAGGCGGACTTAATGCCTTAAAATAATTATACTCTAGATTTTAAATTTAATTCTTAAAGTACCCTAATTTATTAGTGAGAGAGTCGTTGGACTGCCATAAAACAAAACCTGTATTATTATATACTTACTTACTACTATATTTTCTTTGTCTCTGATCAGCGTGAAAGCTACGCTAGAAGTATTATGTCACGTCCTTTTTATTCGCAGGTGGTAAAACCAAATGGATAGTTGAAGAAAACGGGTCATTATGGTTATACGTGCCTGTTACCCGACGTTGGCGGTTATCATGCAAATTCAAACATTTTAATCTAAGACATTGCGTTATCTTGAAGGGGGAGAGTGGTATTCTTGATTTATTTACAAAGCATTCTAGCCTGAACTTATAAAGTAATATTGAAAAATCCACCAAAAACATACCATCTCTCTCCACCTATCAAATTCAGTGTTTGCCTGTCGTGTATTAGGGTAGGTGCACACGTATCGAGAAACACTCGATGCTGTTTCGCGCGGCGACGTGTTTGCTAAGCCCTCGTGCACACTCGCGCGAGGCGTGCGCGCGACACGTCTCTCTATGCCGTGAAATATCGCACAATACACGTTCACGATGCGACATTTTCACACTTTTATGTATTCCGATTTGATTCATGTATAATTTAATGTCGTCTGAATATAAATAAGTTGATTACAGGATGAAATTATTTTGACGTTGTTCGAGTATTCAGTTTTGGGGATTATTGATGGAATTTTAGATTTCTATGTATCTAACAGCGATTTTCAGTGTTTGATCAAATTCCATATTTACACTAGCACATGTTTTCATGATTCTTGTATTTTTTACGCTGTTTGTTTGAAAAAAATTAAATATATTTAAACACTAGAAACAAAAGTAATAAAAACATAAAGAATTAATAACTCACATCTATAATCCGCCGTTTACTGTTGATATTTTCCACTCAGTTTTCCAACATTAATCATCGCCTGTATCACAAAGCCCTTAAAAAAGGGATGACATAGACCTATCTGGCGTCGGCCTATTGTAACCATTGTCACGCTGTCACCTCGAAGGTACGGAGACATAATTTATTTTACGGTAAATAAATTATCATAATCTCTTGTTGATATTAGGTAAACTGGTGTAAAGGCTTGAGCTAGTATTATGATTATGAGAAATGAATTATAACTTAAAATTTTAAAATTATTTTAGCGTGACTGATATAGAAAAATAAATGATCAGTGGCGATACACTAATTAAATTTTTATTTTAACATACAAGGTATAATAGAATAACCTAAAATCCTGACAAGAGATTTTTGAAATTATCACCATAAAACATTTTTTACTATGGAACTAACCCTGAAATAATAAAAAAAAACAGCTGATCCATAAATTTTGTTTAGTATTTAGGACACCGATGAACATGATTTGGTTGTTTTTTTTTTTTCATGATTTCAGTACTGGGCCGTTAATAAATGTTGTTCATAATGATGAGTACTTGTTTTTGGGTTTTCAGTTAATTCAAATACACCTTGTATTACCTGTAGAAAATCAACTTTAAATAAATGGGTGTACTCTTAAGTATTAGGCGTGTTAAGCCAATATTATTTAAATTCAAAATTCAATAAACAACTTAAAGAAAACGATGTAACAAAACATTCAACAGCAGCGTGATCAAAACAACTTTCAAAGTCGACAAATTGGAAAGTATCAAATGCAAAATAAAAAATATATTCGGTGTAATATTCTCATGACTTGTAAACAAGTTCGTGGCGCAGTCGGCCGAAAATAATCCAGTCTAATTACTGAAAGACTGTACTCATAGCCAAGTTTGCTAATAAAGTGGATGGTTAAGTTCCGTACAGGCTCAACGTTTGAGTATAAAGCTGTGGTTACACTGTCGTTGAACTTTGTTCAATGAGAGCGTGATAAGAGAGAATTTTTTTTTGGTCTCCTTGTGATTTTGTAATCAAGTTTATAATGTTACGTTTTAATCATATTACGTAGACATTGGTACATGTTTCAAAAAACATATTTCAATATACTTAGACTTCAATAAACATTAATAATGTAAAACAGAATTCTAATTTAAATTTTATTTATCAAAATAATGTATGTAAATGCGATATAAAACGACTTTCCAATAAAAGTTCAGTGAAACTTGTTCAATTGAATTTATTCTATCAAGTTTATTTGAAAAGGATCTGTTAGTCGTTTTCGTAATTAAATAAATTAGTTTTGTATTCGTTTGGAAATTTAGTTTTTATAGTCTGTCTGTAATTTAGTCTAGACGTTTTGCTGAAATAGTAGGTTAAGTGCATTATCACGTTAGTTCTAAATTGAATGGGTCAGAGCTGAGTGAGTCGGTTTTAGAAGATGTATTCCCAATCGCTAATTGGTGTCAATCTTACTACTAAATTTGGATGGACAGATGTTTGTCACTCAATAACGCCAGGACGGCTGAACGGATATAGATGAAATTTAGCACAGAGATAGATTATAGTCTGAAATAGCACATAACTAACTTTTTATCCTGAAAAAATTGAAGGTTCCCGTGGCATAATATACCAACGCTGGGGCTAACGAATTTGTAAGCATTATTTTTTTCTTGAACAGTCAAATTTCAGTAACTTTTCTTTAATAATACTGAATTTAATTGTGATTTTTAACCTTTACTTAAATAAACTGTAGTATTTTTAGAATATTGAATGAAGCTATTTAAAATTTACAAAACACTGGCGAGGTATCCTCACAAACTCATCGACCCAGATTCAAATTAAATTACATAAGCAAAATTCAATTTCAATGTCAACATAAATATTAAACAATGTTATATCACGGTTCAATTCACTGCTTGCGTAATTCTGAACAATTCCCCTCCAGTGTACACACAGCCCACGAAAGTAAAGATCGAAGTAAAACTTTGGAAATTGATCCAAAGTGTACCGAGAGTTCGGTTCGTCTCTACCAAGTACATATCTACTTATAATAATAACGTATAGAATGGTATGGAGCCTTGAAAACTGACGGGAGGCAGGGAATTGTGGATAATGGTCGATGACAGCGATCCGCATAACTTTACTTTGTTAGTACGTTTATTGAGTAAAAATAACCCGTTTTCTTGGAAAGAAAGAAAGAAAATAAGTTTATTTGTTATATTCAATGTGGTACATAAAAAAAGTTCATAATTATTTTACAAAAAAAAAAATTGTACATTACATATCGAAAGTACCCTACACTTGCACTATGGAAGACACATAAAACAACAACACTAATGCCAACTAGGGCCATGTATAATAAAAAACTTAAAAGAATTTACCTAAACTATCAATTTGAAAAGAAGTAGGAAAAAAATCATAGCTTAGAGTATTGTACAAGAAAAATAATAACAAGGTCAAGATTTTCGACTGACTAACTTTCGTCAGTCTATCAATTATGACCCAATTTACTACTCAGTCTATAAAAGCTTACTAGTTTCAGATTATGTCAGTCTTTCGTTACTATTTCGTGATAGGTCAGTAAACACTGACATGAGCGTGCGGTTCACCTTTTAAAGTCTTATGTAACATTGAAAATCTTCAACACAATTTCAATATTTTTTCTTTATTTTGAACCAGACTTGCACACGAGACTTTTAAAATGTTCAATAGCCTGTTATTGTTCCACTGTAAGGCAAGGGCCTCTTCTTATACGGAGAAGGTATGAGCATTGATCGCCACCTTGCTCAAAGCGGATTGGTTATTTAAAACTTATATTAATTATTGGACTAGCATTAATACCTATAATGTTTTCCCAAAAAATAAAATTAAATAAACTTCAATACAAGTTCAATATGTAACAAATACATGTTAACTAACAATGTCAGTAGCAAAATGTTTCAGTTCTGTCATGATTTTTTCCTTCTATCGATAAATTGGAACAAAACTACATACGAACGGCAAAAGTACGGAAACAGCATCAAAAATTGCACGGTCCCTGTGTTTGGGGAAACAAATAATTCGTGGAAATTCGGAATTATTCGTGAAAACTCGGATTTTGTTGGAACAGTACAGGTAGTTCGCAAAAGTGTTACATAGTGAATGGTTCTAATTGAAAAACGTCATGCGCACTGTGACGCCCTGCGGAGCGGGTCGGATTAGGGTTCCCTGTCAAAACACCATCCTACCAAGTGGGCTGGTACAAGTTATAATAGCTGGCGAATTGTTAAAAGTTCTCAAACTGAAATTGGTTTTGAGAATTGGTATTTTTTCTTACACTTTTTTAAAGTTGGTGAACTAGACGGGGATGTATGCGGTTATTGACTAGTCTTACCTCAGTGTTGATTTCATGTAAAATGCACAATGGAAATATTGCGTTTTGATAAAGATAGAATCTTTGCATGTCGTGTTTTAGAACTTTTTACATATCTAGCTGTTTGAAATGACCGAAACGAGGTGGTGCCGATATCTGTTCGTTTTTTCTCTATGACGGGTTTAAAAAGTCACTTAACGAAGGCTAAAGTAACACGTTCTTCCCATCATTGTGATCGTTTATCCTGGAACATACCTGAAAACCTTCTGGTTACAAAGATATTGAAGGCCGAACGAAGTTCTAATTTTATTTTAGGAAAAACAAAATCACTGATTATCACTAACAACTGATTAAACTTGAAATATCTACACGATAACTCTTTACTGTTGCAAACACTGTGTGTACCATAATGTTTTGTGTGCGTTTTGCACTTTCCCATAAACAGTGACATTTTACATCAAATATAAAAGTAGATTCCCAGCAATAATTTTTGCTCGATATTACATGACGATTATGATTATGTGTATTTTTACACTCCGTAAGAAAAGAGTACAATATACGTTTAATTTTTAAACAGCCTTAGCCTATTTTTTACTAAAAATAATTGAAGTTCTTTAGCAATTATTTAGCTCAATAGTTTCTTGAGCAGTATGTGTACTTAACAGCTACGTAAGAAAGAAAGAAAAACTTTTACTTTCTTTTCTTTTTATGTTACACTGCGTATAAGTATGTTTCTTTGTCCAGCAATGGGACAATACAGAATAAAAATTAAAAATTATAATCTTAGAAGACTAACTCTGCAGTGATACCAAGAAGCCTGCCATTTCCTGTCCAGGTTCAAGATAATCGCTCCCGCTATTTCTCATTTCTTTAACCAGCACACAAATAGGAAATTATTAGGCCGAGCTTGCCTTTTGCAACCTTTGCCGGCACTAGCTGATCGCAAACTTATTTTCAATCATAAACGTCGTTTGCATAAAGCTGCTTTGCGTACCCATAATGACGTTGTCAAGACCAACCATTTTACCTATTCTATCTTATTAATTTTAAAAACGATATTCTGTTAATATTGTTGGAGGGTAGTTTATGTTTATGGTAACTAATATGAGGGGTTTAGTGTGTCTAAATATTGTATGAACCATTTGTTTTTATGTGAAAGACAGTAAATAAGACTAAACAAACATTTTCTTTTGAATAGCTGAAGATAATATTTTAATTAATGTGTATTCTGAAATACTGTCAAACATAAATGTGTGACAGTTTTTGTGACATGAGGTAATTTTATTTGATTATTTTTGTTTTTATAACATTCTCCTGCAGGTTGTAATAAAAAAACAAAATTTGGCGATGATACAAAATTGCACCTTGTATCTAACGTGTTACGAAAGAAAATAAATTGTTTTCGTATTTAAAGGACATTGGACACATCTATTAGAAGACATTCAACCTACGTTTCAACCGAAGAGAACAAGAGGTCATTGTAGCACAAACGCCCAAACCCCTTTGAATTCAGAACCGTGCTACTGAACATTGAATTTTAATACCTCGCGCAAAACAATCGCTTTTATATGGCAGTAATAAAGCGATCGAGACGCTTGCGATAGTGAGGGAACAATTTCTTTATTATTTCCCTTAGCCCGAGAGGCTCTTTAACAAGCAATAATTGTTTCTCTCTTTATAAGGGGAGCCCTCCGTAATGATTTAGTATCGTTTTCCACCATTCGCGGCGCGATCCAACTGAGTGTAGACTTTTTATATTGCTGTAATCGTTTCATTTAATGAAGGTAATTTTATTCATGAATGGTTTTTGTTTTACTATTTATAGAGTGCGAAAAGTTTTGTGAACAAGTTTAAAATTGGAAAACATATCTATGATTCAGTATTTTTTTTACCTGAATGCGACTATTTGTTTAATTATATTCATGATAATATTGAATTCACACATACAGGCAGAAACCACAGAATATATAAAAATATAAAAATATTGATATATTAAATTCATTTAATGTTCAATTATGTTTATGTATTATGGTATGTATGTTTGATGTAAACACTGCATCATTAACAAACCCCGACACCTCATAATTACTTCGTAGACATAATTAATGATGCATACCTGAAACAAAACAAAACATTTTGTTAAAAAAGTCATAGAAATTCCACAATAATGGTCTTATGTCTAAAACCTGCCATTTTAAAATTATTAAACTGTTCTGGCCCGCTCCTGGACAAAGGCCTCCCTCCACTGCTTTCATCATAAACCACATAGGTATTATATTCCATGTGTTCTATGATGGTGCGGGTGACATATGACAGCAATTCATCTATGGATGTCAGAATCACATAATTATGTCAGTGACATTATTTAATTTACTAGTTATTCACTTACTTATTACTGATTCCGTATTTTACAACTAAGATATTAGCAGTGCAGTTAAAATATTCAATCATGATTGTAAATCCCCGTAACGTCAAGAGTGAAAAGCAACAATTTGACAAATGTCACCGACACCACGCTAGAGCGTGAGCAATATAACAAATAAACAAATTTTAATTAAAACAGTGCAAATAACAAACACAGATGCAAATTAAAAATCTCACTGCTAAAAGAGCCATGAACTCCGTTCTTTAATTGAACAGTGGTGTGACGCGCCGTTGAACAGCACGCTCCACGTTGCGCGTTGTGTAAACTAGTGGTGACGGACAGTGGGCCATGTTGCACCCGTTTGCATCCATTTGCACCCGGATGGCGGCCGCAACGCACCGGAACGCACCGGTGCGGAACACGCACTCGTTAATGAAAGTCATTTAGTGACGCCGAAAAGGTGGGTGCTAATGATTTGGTAATGAATGGGAATTGATTGGATTTTAGAAAACGATTTCGTTTTTTAAGGAATTCATGTTATCATTAAATATACCTACGTACTCTTCTTTACTTATATAATAAAGCTGAAGAGCTTTTTGTTTGTTTGTTTAAACGCGCTAATCTGTGAAATTACTAGTCAGATTGAAAATATTTTGGTGTATATAATAGTTTATTTTTTTATAAAGAATAGTTAAGCTACATAACATCACGCTACGACTCACAGAAGCGGGGCAGAAGCCAAATATGTAACTTAACGCGGGTGAAAAAACCATACGGACGAAGTCATTGGCAGAAAGTAGTCAATTATAAACTCACGTTTTAATTAAGTAGTTTGTTGATTTTAAGAAGAAGGAGAGCTGTAGTTTCCACGACACGAGAAATCCTGGTGTGAACACAATTATATTTCTTTGTTCAGACAATAAACAGTTTTTATTAATTGTTATCAATTGTGAATAAAATTGATTCTGAAGATTTTAGCCAGCTTTAAAACACTTCCTGTTATAATTTCTCTCTATAATTAATATTAATCTGTTGAACTATTTCAGAACGTTCAATGAAGTGTTCTTGAGAAATAGATAATTTACAGTTTAATACTTGTACCAATATCTTAGACAACAATCCCACTACACCAGCATAGTTCAGCACCAAACTTTTTGAAAACAAAGTTATCTCCAACAATTAGCCAATCAAACGGCAGCATCCGGATCGTTCGAGCACCGACAGATTTAATTGGGCGATCCCCTTTGTTGAACTTAACCGAGTCAATCAACATTACTGATAGTCGAGCGTTAGTTTATACTGTTCAATATTTGAATAAAACTCTGTCTACGGATACGTTTGAAACTAATGCTCAATTTCACTGGCATAATAACTGGGATGTAGGTCAGTCTATAGACAGTGTAGTGGTGTGGCAGGAAATTGTAATCAGAACTCATTATTTGTAGGACGCTCGCTCGCTCCATGCATGTGAGCCAGTGTGGGAGCAAGTAAATGAATCTAGTAGGTGTAAACGGACCAGCGTTGTGAAATCAACGTTCGAAATTCAAAAAGTAAAATTTTTAAAGACGAAAACTTTTCTTAAAATTATTAAGTTCCTTCAAAAAAGGTTCTTGAATTAAAAGAGGTTTGTCAAATAATTTTAATTTTGCGAAGTTACGAATCCGAAACACATTGACACATTCATCTCATATCAAACGAATATTACACAAACCTGTGGCACGTAATTAAGCTCCGAAGTCGGCATTCCGGGTCCACTTTCATCCTGTTCAGTGGACCCAAATAGTTGTCCCTCCAACCACACGGAGCCACGATATTGCTGATCAAAAAAGGGTTGAAAAGGGCACCGAACGCACTTTACGCATCGCTTAATTGGCACAAGCATTTAGCCTGTGAAAGTTGAAACAGGCAAATTGGATTTGTATGTCCATACAGAGCCTCTTTGACGCAGACTGATTCACAATTTGACATTACAGCGACGAAGTAACTAGATTACGCGTCAATTTTATACTATCTTCGGATCTTTAAAAGCATGTGTAGGCGTGTGCGAATTTTAACCGTGTTTTTCGGGCTGTGATCGATATTGTTGTGGTGAGTGTTGCTGCAGTTTTTAATGAACGTTTATTAATTGATTGATGATTTTGGGAGTACTATACAGCTTTGTATGGCACTTCGGGCAGTATAGGGAACGAGGAGAATTAAAGGGGGGATGATGTGATGATGATTTTGTTTGTTTTGTTGTTTTGTTATTGGAGATCATATTTTCGAAAGGAAAATAATACTGAATGATAATTAAAAGATAATGTCAATGTAATTTTTAAATAGAATATTTGTGTAAGGTCCTAAGTCCCCTTTAAGAAGACTTAAAATGGAATAAATTGATCTGTAATGACATCAGTATTTCTCTTTTTAAGCCATATTTCAAAATTACCGACAATTTTTTTTATTAAGCTTATTCTTTTATATACACATATAATTGTCTAAAAAAGCAGCTGATCCATATCAAAGTGGTCACCTTCTCGGTGAAAATGTATGACATTGCTGATTTTTGTTTTGATATTTGACTAAAACACCTAATCCTTAGTAGTCAGAATCATGTACGAAATACAAGGTACAAATTTGAGTCGCTATGACCCATACGCCGTGTATACAGGCAACAGACATTTTAGTTCCAAGGTTCTTCAATATAAAGTCAAGTCAAACAAAAATAAATGTTCGATATCTAAACTTCACTTCATGACCAGCGTTACGCAAGACATTTTAAACTCTTCACATCCAAGTTTAACGCTTAAATTTAACTGAACAAACACGAGTGAAGCGTGCACTAAAGAAATAATACCAAGTATTCGTCAAACAGATCGGGGAGTCGTTAATGAAATCATTTTGTTCTCAAGTAAAACAAAATGGGAAACAATTATTAAATGTTAATAGGTTCGGTATCGCGGGGTAGGCACTTCATTAAACCGCGCCTTTTATTACATTTTAAGTGGCATTTTATCAATAAAATCAGTTTTCGGGTTCGCTGGATTGCCATGTAAATACGGTTTACTCGTGCATCTGTAATTTGGGCGTTGAGAGGGTAAAAGAAAATCAAAGAGGGTTGTTTCATTAAAATTGTAAAGGTCAATTTGAGAAGAATAAATAGACTTTGCAACTTATTTAATGCTGGCTTTCGATTGTAAATTAATACCTACGTACTTTGTTTGACGTTGTGTGTATTTGAGGATTTAGTTTTAATTAAAAACAGACTACAGAACTTGTTCTATTACAGGCGTTTTACAAGGACTCATAGTTTCTTCCATTGGGTAATCTTATAGCAAGGGGGCAATTTTTTGTAACAATCGCAATCTAATATCAGTCTCAATCTGACAAAAATGAAACTAAATGACGTTGATTGTCGCTGAAATGAGATTGCGACTGGATTTTAACGTTTTTAATTAATAAAATTGCTTTTCAGAATTATTTTTTGTTGTGCTTTTTGTATTACTATTATTATAAAAAAGTAAAGTAAGTAGTTTGTGTGTTAAGTAATCTTTGATAGTGCAGAGGGTCTATCACCATCTAATAAAACAGTACCATTTTAATATTATTTTGTTATTTCAGTTGAATTGCCTTGGGCGGAGCGGAAGGTAGTGTCAGACTCCTACTGACTAAAACCCATCTGTGCTCCTCCTAACGCCCTTTGCGTCCTCGCGCGGTGACTCTTTCGAACAAGCAGCCCAGGTAAAAGCTAGTCTATTAAGCTGTGACTACTCATATCGTCACAGCTACAGTTTGGAACAAAATCCAGCCTATACGGCTTTACAGCTTGACAAAGCCTTTCTGAATAATCTGTTTTCCGTTCATCCTTTCACAATACCAGTCCGTTACTAAGCTACAGCAGGACAAAGGCCGTGCTAAAGGTCCGAGAATTGATCGATACTCGCTCACCGTATATTAACAACTAACAATGCTTTCGGCACTAATAGTCGATAGTATTATTTACCTTCAAAACGTTTCATTTCCTGGTACTTAAGCCTGGACTTATACCAGCCTATTACTGCCCCAAATCATGTCAGAGGCCCTTGAGGCGGTTTAGAAACTCTGACACTAGGGTGTGTAGGGTCGTAAGACCTTCTTGCCCACACGATAAAGAAGACTTTACTGACTAAAAAACCACCCTGTTCCTTCTGTTGCCCTTTACGTTCCGGGGCCACGGTATCCTGTAAAAAAAAAGTGTATACTATACTGGTTAGTATAGTATACACTTCTTTTTTTCAGACAAGAGTCCAGAGGGTTCTCTGGACTGAATTAAACGATTTGATTTGATTACTGTTTTAAGACACAGTCACTTGGCGATGTTTTGAAAAACAAGGTGAGCGTTTAGACTCCATTGCCCTAGTATTTCAACCTCAAACGGCTCAAACATATAGAAACGGCCATTTCAAAGGTCCATTACTAAATAACATCTGTAATTACCAATGATGTTTACTCTTGGGAATGTAATCGTCAATTTAAAGTTAACGGAGATTAACCGTTGGGTAGTGCTGCCCTCTGGGGACGGCAAATGACATGCCCGTATCATCTAATGGATGAATCAGGGCTTTAGATGAGATTGGATGTTATGTTCATTAATGTCTGGAGTTCTATTTTTGGATGGGTGCCAGTGGATGTAAGAGACTTTCCTATATTAATACTGATATGATAAAGCTATAGAGTTTTTTTTTTTGTGTGTTTATCAGTTTAAACGCGCTAATTTGGAAACTACTAGTCGTGTTGAAATAATTATTTTTGTATTATGATCGCCAGATTCATGAGAAATTGTACCTATACCTAGGCTATATACCATCACGCTACGATCATTCGGAGCAGAGGAGTAACCAAAGACGTAATATAATGCGGGTGGAAAAAACCACGAAGGTTAAGTGGCGAGCAAAAACTATAGTTGCTAATTAGAGTATTCTTTTTATTTAGAATTGGTCTTTCAGAAAGGTTAGGTGCGGAGTACTCGTAACCGGCGTGCTTGTATGGCGAGATATATGAACGTAGATGAGGCGATAGGAGTATGTAAGGATCGTAGCAGGTGGCGTTCTGTAGTTTCTGCCTACCCCCATGGGAAAAAGGCGTGAGTTTATGTATGTGTATGTATGTATGTTAAAATTGGAATTTCAAAAAAATAAAATTCGGAGATAAAAAAAAAAAAAAAATAGTGGCTACTTACATTTCCATTAAAAAAAAAATATTAAGAAGTAAAATTGATTGTTTATATTTCTGTCCGTCTGTCTGTTACACTTTGAAGACTAAACCACTGAACCGATTTTGATGAATTTAGTACGAGGTAAGTTTGAACCCCAAGGGAGGATATAGGCTGCTTTTAATTACTCGACTTCATCTGCGTCCGGGATAACTAACATTTATGCGAAAAAAGTCACAGGCAAAACCTAGTTACATCAAAAAACATAGCCTATGATATTCGGCAACAATTTCCAAATCAACTAACCAACAACTACAACCGCCTAAGTCACCGTCCATCAATTTATTGTTTTCGTTAGTATAACGAGTAACACAAATAAAATTGGAAATAAAAAGGTGTCACCCTGTCATCGGCGAACAACTTGCTAACAACGTGACGGCAAATAACAAAGCGTTGACGAGGGGCAGAGGGGCGAGGTGCGGCGCGGCGGGGGGGAGGGCAGACGCCAAATAATGTACCTGGCATGTTATACATGATGTTTTATCGGTAACAATTACTGGATTTAAGTTGTGGAGGAAAATATGGACGTTAGAATCAGTCTATTTTGTGTGAGGAGAAGTATATCATGAAATAGTTCTTATTTTATGTACAGAAATGGTGACAACCAGTCTTACAAAGGGGCATCGATTCACCCAGTTACTGGGTTGTGGAGATCAGATAGGTAGTCGCTCCATGTAAAATACTGGTATTCAGCTGCATCCGGTTAGACTGGGAGCCTACCTGACCTCCACAACCCAGCAACTGGGTAATACGATACCCCTTGGTAAGACTGGTTGTCAGACTTTCGGGCTTTTGACGACCCGTAACGACTGTCAAAGATCCATGCATGACAGCCGGGACCAACGGCTAACGTGCTTTCCGAGGCACGGAACGTTTTTACTGATGTCTAAGATAAACTTAGAAATAAATAAAAGCAGATATTGTACAAATAATTTGAACATCAAAAATACTTGTACAAAAAGTCACAGTTAGCTGCCAATTAACACCAAGCCCCAATTAATAATAGCACTTGAATTAACATACTGACAACGTTTAAGGCTACATAAGTATAGTAAAGTAACGCGTTATTTCCTTCTGATTTGATGGGAAATGCCAGCCGCATTAAAAATGTATAGTGCTCTTTATAATTCCACCTCATACACTTTGAATAACGTATCATGAACGCCCACACGAATCGTAGTACTTACCTATCTTTATCAACTGACTTTAAAATAACCTACAAACGTCAATATCACCTCGCGTCGCGACTCGAACGTTGAATCCAAACATTATAATGTAACATCACGCCTGAAATTCCCGAAGGGTTAGGCAGAAGTGTAATCGTTAGTACATCTACATTTAGCCAGTTATGTTTAAGTCCCTTGTAAAAGGGAGCGAGCCTATTGCCATCAACCGGGCTCAAATCCAAACTCCGAAGCTACTGAGAAATTTCCGATGGAAAAACTTAATAACACTTTGCTCGACCTGGGAATCGAACCCAAGACCGCTCAGCAGTCGCGCTTTGTGACCACGAGACAGTCAAACATCCAACATCCAAACATTATCTCCATCCAAATTACTATAAAACTTTAACTTTTAATATATTGAGCGTCTAACAAGCGTCTTGGGATTACCCTCAGTTGTTGAGGGGGCTTAACGCATATCTTTGAAAGAAATGAGCGCGTGATGTTTGCGCCCTCCCCATATAGGCTGGGCTTAGTTGAAAGTTGGCTAAATCCTCAGTACGTGACGTAATTAAGATCGGGCCTCACAGGCATAGCGGCCTTTATACCCCTACACCGCTTCAAGCGAGCCCGTAAAGAACTTCACAGCGGAAGCTAATTTATTAGGGCCCGCTGAATGGCTGCCCGAAGCGCTTTTGTTGCTTGTAAGATATTGTTTTAAAATGAGCTGCGATGTAATCGAAATGCGCTGTATCTATTGAGGGATATATTTTAGGCTCCTTTAGTTAAGAAGAGATGTAAACAGTGTCTGTTTTTGTTGCTTACTTACAATCTGCTTATGCATATTTATTGTTTTTTGATACAATAAGAATAGATAACGTTTCTAATTATTATTCATTTAGATAGATACCCAAGACAAGTTAGGAAGCTATACTAATATTATAAAAAGGCAAAGTTTGTTTTTTTTCTTTCGTCTGTAGGAGGTAATCACTCAAAGTCAAAGTCAAAATATTTTATTTCAATGAGACCATTTACAGGCACTTTTAAATTGTCAAAGTGTAATTGCCCGATTTTTCTATAACATCATGCCTGTAATCCCCGAAAGCTTGGCAGAGGTGTACTTATTAGTGACAGAAACATTTCGCCAGTTCCGATTTTTCATTGAAAGAAAGCTATTTTATTATTTTATGGTAAGATTGAAAACAAAAAGAAAGAAAAAACACTTATCTCCCACGCGGACGCTAGATAATAATAAGAGCAAGAGAAACACACTCAACCTAACCTTTAAAACAGGTAACTGTTTACCTAAAGTAATACATTCTTATTATTTAAAAATCTTCCAACTAAGTATCCCCAATACAGACTTAATAAATTCCTTTTTAAAACTCAACCTTTATTCCGACCGCCAACATAAAAAAACGCACCGACAATTTAATCAAATCTAAGACAAGTTACTACTTATACTTTTTACACGCCACAAACAAAGCTGGCTGAAGGAAAATAGTGCAAAACAAATATCTAATCAGACAAAAGCTTTGCACCACAGAATATTACATACAAGGTGTCGCACTACGCTGTAAATTGTTTCAAGTACTACGAACTGGAAATTATTTCTATTTAGACGAGTGTTAGCGACGCATAATACAATACCTGGCCATACTATGTTGTAACAGAATAAAGTAGTTTGTACCTACATAAATCAGTTTTAAGGAATTTGTTTGTTAAATTTTATTGTAAATATGGGGGTAGCGTGCAAACTAATGTATTAAATTCACTTTGTCGAGTCACAAAGTTAAGTTCGCTAATGTCTCTCAGAGCAACCGCACGCTACCATCTCGCTCGTTATTTTTCGGTCACCCGCTGTAATATTTTAAGTTTGATACAAATAAACGCCTACAAACGTATTTACGCTCGAGTATTATTCTCAAGAAGACTCCAGACCCGCTACAACTGGTCATTCGAGCCGCATCATGTTCACCACGCCGCACAAAGGAGTTGTCACACGGAGGACAAAAACGCGGCTAGAACAAGAACAAAGGGAGTTAATTGAGCGCCAGGCCATGGAGGCTCAAGCCTTGGAGACTGAAGCTAATGTCCAGCCTGCTACAGAAGCCTTAAGTGGTACTTCTACATACGGTACGCGTCACGTGTCCGAAAAGGCAGGTACCAGTGTAAAATCGGAATTAGTGCCCCATGACCGCAGTCAAGGTCAAGCGCCACGTGACAGAACTGCTTATTCTTGCACTAGCAAAAGCTCGCTGAAGTCGACCTCAAAAAGTGCGAGGATAAAGTTACAGTTAGAGGCAGCTAAGAAGAAGGCTCAGATACAGATGGACCTTATTGATAAAACTCTAGAGGCGCAATTAGCGGAGCTCAGCGAGGAGGAGGAACTAAAGGAATACAGTTCACAATACGAAGGAAAAATCCGTCCTCCAAGCAACATTGAAGAATGGGTGGAGCACCAAAGCAACCATTTTGAACCACAACTGGAGCAGCAAGCCCCCGAGCATGGCAACCACACGGGTGAGCTGCGACAGCCAGTACCGGCATCGACGCCCGCAGTGCCGCCCGCGTCAGTACCAGCGTGCGCGCCTGCCCAGGTTGCGCCCCCTTTACCTGACGCCACCATCACTGCGCTCAATCACACGGTTCAAATGTTGGCTGGTGCACTGAAGGATCTTTCCACTGCAAACGTGGGCAGTGAACCTAATGGCAGGTTACTCGGCCGTCTCAGCACACCTAAGGATTTACCAGTGTTCGCAGGCGACCCAATGGAATGGCTACAATTCAAACAAGCCTATGAGGAATCAACAGAAGTTTGTAGATTCACGGATAAAGAGAATCTATGGAGGCTAAGAAAATGCTTAAAAGGATCAGCGAAGGATGCAGTCACCGCTTTGTTCATTAGCGCCACGTCACCTGATAAGGTTATGTCGACGTTAGCGTTACGTTTTGGAAACCCTGATTGCATCATTTCCCGAGTCCTACAGGAAGTCAAACGCCTTCAGTCACTGCATCAAGATTACCATAGGGATATCGTCTCTTTTGCAATAAAAGTGCAAAACTATGTGGAATCAGTACGAGCCCTAGGACGTGAAGAATACCTACAAGGTGTCAGTATAGTGCCAACAATCTTGTGCAAACTTCCTGCTGTGTTGTTATCCAAGTGGTCTGATTACAGTTACAACCTGATCGTTGAAGGAAAGAAACCAAGGTTAGTAATATTATCTGAGTTTTTAAACGAAGAAGCCGTTAAAATATCTAGTACTGCTAGTATTTTCAGTATGGGGCGAAACGACTGTCATAAACACAAGTCGTACGATAATCCACGTGTACACACAGTGCTAGCTCAAGACACAGAAAATTATTCTAAATGTCAGTTTTGTCGTATATCTAAACACATGCTAACGGATTGTAAACAGTTTAAAAAGGCACTGCGCAAAGTCAGATGGCAATATGTAAAACGAAGCGGATTGTGTTATAAATGTTTGTTATCGCGGCACGATCGCATGACATGCCCTGCACCGATGTGCGACAAAGATAACTGCGGTCAAGGACATCACCGGCTACTACATTACGTCACAAATAATAACAACATTACGGAGACGTCTGATGTACAAGCGCAGCAGCCACCTGAGTCATCGCATGCTACAGAGACATTGACGCATGTCGTCGCGAGTGAACAAAAAGTGTTACTAAAAGTCGTGCCTATCAGTGTTCGTGGACCTAACGGTACAGTGCATACCACCGCGCTCCTGGACGATGGTTCAACAGTATCGTTGATGAGTAATGATATCGCGGAACGCCTCGATCTGCGCGGCCATACTGAGACATTGCGTATGACTGGCGCGTGGAATAACAACGTATTAGTTTGTGAGTCAACGGTTACGAATGTGGACCTTATTAGTATGGACAATAAGGTTTATAATATTAAAGTACGCTGTGTTAATGAATTTAATTTACCTATGCAAAAGTTATCTGTATTAAAGTGTAATAACTATAGTCATTTACTTGAACTGAAAAATATGTTATGTTGTTCGGATACAAAACCTCAAATACTGATTGGTCAGGATAATTACCATTTGCTGTCACCTATAAAATTAAAAGTAGGAAAGATCAATGAACCGTCTGCAACACTCACTCCCCTGGGCTGGTGCGTGCACGGCACGCTGTGTGTACCGCAGATTTCCCGCCCGTCCTGTCGGAGTCCGGCCGCACGCCGTGACGCGACCGTCTGTGCCTTGGATTGGGACCGGGTAAGTGATAATCAGGATGTTGTCTTACGCGAGATTCACGAGGAGGTTCGACGTTCTTTTGCCATAGATTCGTTAGGTGTATGCAGCAAACCTCGCCAAAATGCTGATGAAGTTCGAGCAATCTCTCAGTTGGAACGGTCAGCTGAACTCATTGATGGGCGATGGGTGGTTGGCCTCCCTTGGAAGGATGAAACTCGTATGATGCCGAACTCGTATCATAACGCTTTGAGAAGGCTCAAAGGCGTCGAAAGGAAAATGGGTAAAGATTCAAGTTACGCAGCTAGATATCAGGAACGGGTTAATCACTTATTAAATAATAATTTTGCTAGGGAACTAATGGAGACTGGAACGTCGGCATCATCCTGCACATGGTACTTACCTCATTTTGGAGTCGATAACCCAAACAAAAGTAAGCTTCGATTGGTCTTCGATGCAGCAGATCGGATAAATGGTAAGTGTCTTAATGATTACCTACTAACAGGTCCCGACCTCTTATCATCGCTGTTTGGAATAATGCTGCGCTTTAGGGAAAATAAAATAGCAGTCACAGGTGATATCAGGGACATGTTCTTAAGGATAAAAATTCGTGATGAAGACCAGCACGCGCTTAGGTTTCTGTGGAGAAATAACCCTACAGAAAATATTAAAACGTATGTAATGAGTTCACTTATATTTGGAGCTAATTGCTCACCATTTGTCGCACAATTTATTAAAAATAAAAATGCAAAGCGCTATGAATCATCGCTGCCAGCTGCCGTAGACGCTATCTGTAATTCGCATTATATGGACGACTATATAGATAGTCTACATGACGAAGCGCACGCGATCGAAATGGTTAAGAATGTAAGTAATATACATAAGTCTGGAGGATTCGAGATCAGAAACTGGGTTAGTAACAGCATCAAGGTATTGGACAGTGTACCTAAAGAAACTTTAGGTGCCGCAGCTGTCAGTCTTAAGTTGGGTCAGCAGTACGAGAGTGGTCGTACATTAGGGCTTCTGTGGTATCCCACGGAAGATACGTTGGGCTTCGATGTCTCTCTAAAAAAGCTACCTATAAACATACTTAATGGTACCAATGTGCGACCTACAAAACGCCTTATGTTAAAGGTAATTATGTCCATATTTGATGTTCTAGGTTTCTTATCTCCCTTCACAATACAAGGCAAAATCATGTTACAGGACACATGGCAGTTAAAAATTGGTTGGGATGATAACATTCCAGACACTATTTATTTTAAGTGGCAAAAATGGATCGGCCTACTGAAGGAAATAAGCAATGTAAGAATACCTAGATGTTATAATAATATAGTCAATCGCGCGTCGGAAGGAGAAAAGACATTGGAGCCTGTGCGCGTAAACGAGACAGGTATAAAACCGGTTACTTATCGTACAAGTCCTCGCTCCTACGCACCGGCAGCCGATACATCGCCTACAATAACAGCTACGCAGCGAGCTACGCCTGCTACGGATTCTAAACAATTCGTAGCGGCAGCTACAAGTGCTACGAGTGCATCAGATTATAGGAACTTACAATTACATGTGTTTAGCGATGCCTCCACTAAGGCGATGTCAGCTGTTGCATACTGGCGCTGGAATAATAACGGTGTTGCTTACGTATCATTTATTGCAAGTAAGTGTCGGGTTATGCCTGTGAAAATTTTAACAGTTCCTCGCGCGGAACTACAAGCCGCCGTGTTAGCTGCACGACTGGCTAACACTATTGTCAAGGAACACAGAATGATTTCCGAGCGTAGGTACTTTTGGTGTGATTCTACCACGGTCATTCATTGGATTCGTAACAATACTCGCACATATAAGACATTTGAAGCGAACCGTCTGGGCGAAATCGATGAATTGACCCGCGTAGACGAATGGAACTACATACCTACAAATCTTAACATAGCCGATTTGGCTACAAGGGAATCATTCGATCCAACACAGTTAGGTGAATGGTTTAATGGCCCTAACTTCTTATATTCAAAAGAAGGTTTATGGCCGAAAGATATTATTCAGTTGGATAAAGATATAATATCCACTGACGTTGTCACATTGGTACAGGATGTTCTCACTACCTTACCTGTACCTGATCCGAAACGGTTTTCTTCTTGGCTGAGACTGTTGAGAACCATGGCGACTGTACTGAAGTTTATTGACAGGTGTAAGGGTATACAAAGTGAAATAGATTGCAGTACCATGGAACGAGCGGAACGACTGCTGCTAATGTATGTCCAGACAGAATGTTATGCCGAAGAAATAGCTGCAATAAAAGGTAAAAGGTTAATAAAACGAAACAGCAAGTTACTTACCTTGTCCCCGTACTTAGGTGATGACGGCCTGCTGCGCGTGGGCGGCCGAATTGATGCTGCTAAGGATGTACCTATTGAGATGAAAAGACCGATTATACTTGACGGTAAGCATCACATAGCGAGGCTGATTATTCGTCACTACCACGTGAAGGCGGCACACGGAAGTCAAGAAACCGTCGTCAATGAGCTGAAACAGAAATACTGGTTAGTTAGACTTAGACCTTCTGTAAAGTCTGTCGTATCTAGGTGCATGCTTTGTAGGATACAAAAGTGCACACCCCAAGTGCCCCGCATGGGTGACTTACCCGATGCTCGCGTGGCTCATCATCAGCGTCCTTTCACATTCTGCGGACTAGACCTGTTTGGACCTATACTTGTTACTGTTGGAAGACGTCGGGAAAAAAGGTACGGTGTGTTGTTTACTTGCCTTACAGTACGTGCGGTCCATGTTGAGTTAGTCTCATCGCTCACATCGGACTCGCTTATCATGGCGCTCCGCCGCATGGCGGCGCGACGAGGTTGGCCCTGCCATTTATATTCAGATAATGGTACAAACCTTAGAGGAGCCGACAAGGAATTACAGTGTTCATTACGGGAAATAGATTCATCGGCGCTAAAAACGGAAGGGGTAAATCACGGTATGGTTTGGTCGTTTATCCCTCCTGCTAGTCCCCATTGGGGTGGGGCATGGGAGAGGTTAATTAGAAGTGTTAAGACTTCTCTCAAAGTTGTGCTCAATGAACGAGCACCACGTGAAGAAGTCTTGGTCACCTTGATGGCTGAAGTCGAGAACATTGTAAACAGTCGGCCCTTAGTTCATGTTTCAGTGGAACCCGGTAGTGTTGAATCTCTTACTCCAAATCATTTTTTAATTGGTAGTTCATCGAACCTACCTGTTGTCGGTGTCTTTGATGACTCGGATCTGTATAGACGCAAACAATGGCGCATAGCTCAAAGGTTAGTTGATATGTTTTGGCGGCGGTGGGTCAAAGAGGTTTTACCTACGCTGCTACCTAGGAGGAAATGGCAAGAAGAGCAGAAGCCCCTTCAAGTAGGAGACTTCGTCTTATTGGTGGATCCTCATGGTCCTCGAAATACGTGGCCTAAGGGTCTGATCACCCGCGTGTTCCCAGGTAAGGACGGTCGTATACGTATGGTGGAGGTCAAAACTCAGACAGGTACGTTGCGACGGTCTGCGGTCTGCGTCGCTCCCGTCTCTTTGGTTGATGAGTGCTGTACCAGCACTGGGGTGGGGAGTGTTAGCGACGCATAATACAATACCTGGCCATACTATGTTGTAACAGAATAAAGTAGTTTGTACCTACATAAATCAGTTTTAAGGAATTTGTTTGTTAAATTTTATTGTAAATATGGGGGTAGCGTGCAAACTAATGTATTAAATTCACTTTGTCGAGTCACAAAGTTAAGTTCGCTAATGTCTCTCAGAGCAACCGCACGCTACCATCTCGCTCGTTATTTTTCGGTCACCCGCTGTAATATTTTAAGTTTGATACAAATAAACGCCTACAAACGTATTTACGCTCGAGTATTATTCTCAAGAAGACTCCAGACCCGCTACAACGAGTATTTGTGGAGCTAAAAGGCTGCTGGGCTCTGCTTTCTTTAGATTTTTATTTAAATTGCAAGCACTTTTCTGTTATGATTATGTGGAAGGATGAGTAAAGGTTCTTCTTGGAAACAATGTACAAGGTGTATTTAGTTGAGTGTTGTTTGTTGCGAAATTGAATGAAATATAATTGCTGTTTTTTCAAAGAAATATTAAAATTATAGTAAAAAAAAATCCAGTTATTACAAACTACCTTTCAATGTCGGTTATCACGGACGTAGACGAAATCGTGGAATAAAAAGTAGCCAATGGTGCCGATTCCCTTGGTCACAAACTAAACTAAAATTAGACTATTTCCATCTTATTCTGTCCAATAAAATAAGAAAGAGACTAATGTAAATAAGAGCTGTCAAATTTAGTCAATCTGACACATCCATACAGTTATAGTTGTCATCTTAAAACGTGTGGATTAAAAATACGGAGAAGTTGAAGGCAAAAGTAATTTGACATCGCTAACTTAGTTCTTTAATGTCACGGAATGTCACCGTCCTTTCCTTTCGCTGTATGTCAATTCTCTAAATTTAGTCTAGTTTGTGAACAAGGGAATCGGCACCATTGTCCTTTCTTGGGGTTTAAACTTACAAATTTTATCAAAATCGGTTCAGTGGTTTAGTCGTTAAAGTGTAAAGACAGACAGAGTTACTTTCGAATTTATGATAATATTAAGAATACCTAATGGAAAGGAACATCATAACGAATAGTTTTACTATGCAGTACACGATTCAAATCATTTGCTCCATACATTTTGATTTTTTTTTTTGGTCAGGTGCGCAGTACTCGGAACAGGCGTGCTTGTATGACGAGATGTATGAACGTAGATGAGGCGAAAGAAGTATATAAGGATCGTAGCAGGTGGCGTTCTATAGTTTCTGCCTACCCCCATGGGGAAAAGGCGTGACTTTATGTATATGAATGTATGTGTACATTTTGACTGTATAGGACTTGCAGATTTTTTAAGGAAAGCTACAATTTTTTTTTTACTCTCGAAAATTTTCCTTACTTTGTGGTTAAAAGTTTCAGTTACCAAAACCACTTCCATTCCAACGAATAAAACAAAAGATTTCTGCAACAAAATGCACGTCATTACACCGGCCAGTCTTAATCCATTTCTCTTCTACATGGAAAACGGCTCAACAGCACTGGAAACTCACGCCCAGTGTTCCTCGAATTCATTTATCTATTTAAGGAGAATATCAAATTAGTCTCCCTCGTGATCTGAGAGCAAACCTGGATACTCGTATCAAGTAGTTAGCTTCAGACGGATTTGGTTTATTGGCTCACAGATCGGCGCAGTCCATGTAATGGGTGCCAGTGTCCAAGTAATCGACAGCCTAACAGCCTTCGACGGCTGTCTCTCACTATTTATACGTTGCTGGATTTAAAACATCCAATAGCTTTGGTGTATGGGAATAGGGCTTGAAAACTGAATATGTAAGATCGAGGTGTGAGATGACATTGACAATGTGTTATCTCACATCTTTTTTATTAGGTTTCTTTTTATTTATTTATTAGGTTTCTTTTTATTTATTTTAAGAGCATAAATGCCGTAAACCGTAAACGCTCTGAAACCCCTGAAAACCCGATAAATTTTTAATTTACTGTAAAATTAGATTTTTTGGGGCTTTGAAATCAAATAACAATTGAGTTGCCGTTACAAAATCTATGGAAGAATCACATTTTGATATGCCATAAAAAGTACGTCAATTGATTGGTCAACTACCCTTTTAACAAGTAACAAATAAACTAATTTAAATAATATTTTTAAAAACAATCTTTTTTTTTTGAAGTTATTACAATATTGAGTATTGATTGGCTAATTTAAAAGAGTGCCGTGGAGTTTCTTGCTCGTTCTTCTCCATTGAGGCCTACCTAAGTTTTGGAACGAGCAACTAGCTTCAACTTTCAGACTAACTGTCCGACTCCTTGACAATTCAAAAGTGCCTGTAAATGGTCTAATTGAAATAAATGTTTTGACTTTGACTTTGTTAAAAAATGGTTGAAAAATGGATTGCAAAATTTGAAAGGACACTTTACTTACATACATCATACTTACATACGAACAGTGCAAGCTAAATAAAAGCTTATAAAAATAAACGTCTTCAAAAACCCAACTGATATAATAAAAATCACTTATCCGTACCACCATAAATACATAATATATACAGCACCTTAACCCAACACGTTACACAAACAAACAAACAAAGGAGCGAGCATTTAGAAAGTAATTCAGATCCTAAGCATACCGTTTGAAGATACCTTCAAAAAAATCATTAGGGAACGTACCTCATAGCACTCGCAGCCGCTTGAATAAAATATACGGTTGGAATAAAGTGAGCCTTTTTATCTATTAAACGCATTTGCTGTTACAAATCTTCGCTCTCTCCGGCGGCGAGCGTGCATAAGTGCGTGGGCGCTGCGTGGTGAGCGGAGCGGTAGAGGTAGCGGGTAATGGATGGTTAGGGATGGGATGTAGTATTTTAAGTATTTTGTACTTATGTACACTTAATTTTATTTAGTTAAATACTTTGTGTTTAATTTTTTTTTCAAATTATTTTTTGCTGTTTAGCGGTCGTACTTTAATTTGCACCTACCATGTTATCTCTTCACCGACTTTGGTTGACTGGCAGAGAAAGCCTGAGGTATTAAGATCGCCTTTGTACTATTGTTGAATAAAGTTTAAATAAATAAATAAATAATGAAGCGGAATTCAGACAGAGGTGTACCCATTAGTACAGCCACAGTTCGCCTGTAATGTTTAAGTTCCATGTAATAGAGGGTAAGCCTATTGATAGAATTTTTTAGGTCTCTATGGAGAAGAACAAGCAAGATACACTCTTTTCAATTTGGTTTTTACAATATCCTGGGTACAATATACTTGTCACCAAATTAATGTTATGCTATTTTTTTTTCTGTATTTCGAACCTCATCGAAGTTTCTACTACATTTTTTTAAACCGCTCTTCCCACTATGGCCCCTCTCGTCCACAAACACCGCTACCTCCACCACTACAAACACAACTTAAAGGAAATGGCCGCCGCATCTCTACCGGCTTGCATTTACGACATTACCCCACAAGCTTTATTTTCCACTTCTACTTCTAACTGTGTTGGTCTCACAATAGCTATCACTGGTCATGATTGTTAACCAGACTTTGTTCAGTCCGACGTCGGAAAAGATTTTACGTCACTTTAAACGTCTGGTTATAACATACAAAGATCTTTTGTGGGGTGAGTGGAGTGTGAGAGTGTTATTTGTCCCAATTAGGGAGTGTTGATTTTTGTGGATGAGATAATATTGTAAGAATGTGTGAGTGTGTTTTATTTATTTGTTCTGACATAGGTGTGAAACAGAACATAACATCACGCCTGTAATCCCCGAAGGGTTAGGCAGAGGTATACCCATTAGTACACCCACATTTCGCCAGTTATGTTTTTAGTCCCATGTAATAGGGGGCGAGCCTATTGCCAACGAAGCAAAAGTATACACCGTGAAGCTTGTAATTAGCAAATGTCCCTACTTATGTATGTTTACGATTATTTTAATCTGTAAGCTTTTCTTTAAAAAAAAAACTCAACAGACTTAAAAAAAATGGATCGAAATCCATTCAGTCGTAAGGATGCTTTAAAGGTTCAAAAACTCACACAGAAAGAGACATAAATACAAGATACATGTACATATAACTGCCTCGTTGGTCTAGTGGTCGCAAGTGTGACTGCTGTGCATGAGGTCTTGGGTTCGATTCCCAGGTCGGGCAAAGTGTTATTGGGTTTGTTGGTTGTCAGTAGCAGCCTTGGAGTCTGGATTTGTGCCCAGTTGATGGCAATAGGCTCGCCTCCTATTACATGAGACTAAAAACATAACTGGCGAAATGTGGGTGTACTAATAGGTACACCTCTGCCTAACCCTTCGGGGATTACAGGCGTGATTTTTATGTTATGTACATGTAACACAAAAAATAGTACCCTATCTTTGGTGTCGAGTAAAAATACTTTAAACACGTTAGTAAAACAATAGCCAGATGTCATATGCATGCATTCATTGTTATCACAAAGCTGCCGCCACTTGAATCTTTGCCCGTCATACAAAAAAAGCCGCGAACACTTCAAGATTTCAGTTTACGTGCTCCTATTACTGCCAACTTCGTAGGCGTTTCGTGTAATTGTGTCGCTTTCCGGCGCCTGTTCCGTACCTTGTGAGTTACTGCTGAGCTATACATGCTAGATGCGGTATGAATGATGTCAAACGTCAAAATAAAAACTCATTTTTTTTTCAATTAGTTTATTAAAATGCACTTTTGAACGTCATTTACAAGGGAAAAAATAATTTAATCTGGTTGCCTCTTCCAAAAGGTAGTTTCGTATATAGAAGAATGCATAAGAAATTCCATACTTAATCCACAAATACGTCAATAAGAAAAACTTGGTCAAGCATACATTCTATACGAAAGCAATTTGCTTGTGGACGTTCAAAATCTTTGTGAAATGGAAAATGGTTTTAAATGCAACCATAATTATAAGATTATTTAAAATTATTAAAAGATAAATTATTATAAGAATTTTAACATAACATAACATCACGCCTGTAATCCCCGAAGGGTTAGGCAGAAGCGTACCCATTAGTACACCCACATTTCGCCAGCAAATCCAGACTCCGAGGCTGCTACTGAGAAATTCCTGATGGAAAAACCCAATAACACTTATAAGAATATTATTACAAGATTATTTAAATTTACCTATTTAAAAGTGGACTTAGAGAGCAATCCAGTTAAAATTAAAATTCAGTAGATATGTAAACCATTTGTTTGTTTAATCGCGCTAATAACTAACTGTTGGTTTTCCCAAAATAAATAAATAATCTCTGGAGCTACGAGTACGTATATATATACCCTAAGTTACGTACGTATATGATAGCAAGATTCATAAGGAATAGTATAGGCTATATAACGCCACGCTACGACCCACAGGAGAGGGGCAGTGACCAAAGATGTTACTTAATCACGTGGACAAAATCGGGGGCAGAAGGTTATGTATATTAAGCAAGTCAGATATAATGTACAGTCAACTAAGTAGATAGGTATGCGGGATCGTCAGATACAGTTGGATGGATATTAATAAATGTAATTTAATATAAAAAGTAGATGGTAAACAGTTCATTAATTAAGTTAAGTTTCAATCGAAGACATCCATCGGTTTCTAAGAAAACCCCAACTATATCTAATGACCCCGGATACCTACCTACTTTGTTGACTGTACATAGTAAAAACGTATCATTATTTTGTACCTACTTCAAAATACTGCAAACCTTTTCTAGTCAACTTTAAATCCACACCGCAGGTAAAAAGACTCATTCTTTTGACGAACGCCGCGAGAACGAGAAGCATAGAGGATACAATTTGCGCAGAAGCAAGGCGCCTTCAACTTAGTGCGCATTTCAGATGCAAATCACTATATAAATGTACGCAGAAGATCTGTTTCAGAGATGATAAGTTTTGACATCACAGTACCGCAGACTTTTGAAGACTTTTGACTTTTTCTATTCATATGTACTTTCTAAGTTTATTTTGGACATCACTGACATCGGTGAAGTAAAACATTGTGAGTAAACCTGGACTTATAGTTAATATGAGTTTGTAATCGCCAATCCGCCTTGAGCAAGCGTGATGATCAATGCTCATTTCTTCTCTGTATGAGATGCGGCATCTATCCTACAGTGGGACACTATTAGGCTGGTATTGTTTGGTTTTATTTATGGCTTTTGAAGTGCTACGACTATTTGTAACATACTCCAGTTTCATTCGATTCTTTTTCTAAAATATGTGCCCAAGTTACTCTTTATAACATCAGCTATTTGCCAGTAAAAGTCCAATGAAAATCAGTCAAGACATTAAGAAGATAAGCCGGAATAGACAGACAGATAAAAAAAATCGTTTAATTTTTAATACAAGTATCGCGTCTTGTAACATGTTAACTAGCATTTTTTGTAAGAAATAAAATGCTTTTTTTATTTTATTTCGTAAGTATCGCGTAAATAATAATGTTTAACATTACAAATAGACACTTTATTTTTATTTATTTACAGATTTGTGATAGAAATTACTTTGGTAGATGACGTTATGGCGGTAAGCCTTCTGTCCCATATTTACATAGTGCGGTAACATGGATACGTGGTTCATTATGTACTGATTTCAGAGCGTTTAGTGCTTGCGCCACGGATCTCGGCGACGTTATTTCTTTGAGCTTTGAGATGGAATTATAAATGTGTTTGTGTGTTTGTTGCTGCTTTTGTCGTTGCTAAGAGGGTGGGGACTTGGAGTGGTTTTAGTTTGAGATAAATATGTGGATTATCTTTGACACTGCTTGAAAAACATCATATTTATTTGTATATGAGTTTATGTATTGTAATTTATACATGTATTTTAATTATTTAGTACTTGTGTTCGTACAATTTAGATAACTGTTTTCGATGATTTTTTAAGGATGGTTTCTTCACTCATGTACAATTATTTTTTTAACCTGCCATGTTATCTCTTCACACCTTTGGTTGACTGGTAGAATGTTTAAGGCATTAAGTCCGCCTTAGTACTTTTTGTTGTTGCATAAAGTTTAAATAAATAAATAAATATAAGCAGTAAAGCTAGGATGCCGAATAGGATGTTTGGTCTTTAAAATGTGATAAAAATTCTCGCAGCATTATGAATCCAATTAATTAATACCATTCCATAAGCTTTAAAGAAACTAACTGAACTGAAGAAATGGAAAACACAAAATGAAGATCTGAAACGAGGCCGAGAAAGACTGGCTGCAAATAAAAGCAAAAGCAACGCCTTTGCTTCATCACATTAAAAAAAAAGATAGCAAAAAAAAATCTAATCAGTCTTCTGTAAACACGAATCAAAAGTGGCAATCGTAAGTACACGGAGAGATGAATTAAACTCACTATAGTCTGCGGTCTGCATTTTAATTAATTAAGAGCGGGGCTTCGGAAGGGTGGGGCGTGGGGGGTGTAGGGCTGCCTACTTTTAAAAGAATCTTCAGACATCTTTATTTACTTGTTCTTTTAAGATGTAGGTTGTACGAATATATGAGTTCAGGTAAGTTTGATTGTGTTTTATGAACCGACTTAAAAAAAAAAGGAAGAATTTTGCGTTCATCGAAAAGAGTAGAGTTTTTTGACCTTTCTTCTCCATGCGAAGCTACCTTTTGGAATGGGCAAATAGATTCAATATTATATTTAAAAAAAATCTCTTGTAAACGATGTTCAAAAGTGCCTTAAATTGGTCAAATTAAAATAAATGCTTTGGTTTTAACATCTGCTCTGTACCTATGTTTGTTTTTTTTAATGCGAATGTGGTTCATGAGTTTAAATATATTTAGCAGAACAGTTTTTTAATCTAGATGTGAATAATTTCAATGTGGAAACGCGCAGTAGAATTAAAAATGTTGTATGACTGGCCAATGGGCAAAAAGATTTCGTACCAATACAATAAATAATAAATCCAATACGATTCTTCTTCCCGTCTTTGTTAGAATACTCGTACTAGCTGTTCTGTCTAAATATTTTAGTTCATCTATAAATAAATCAAATTAAAATCATGTATTTTTATTTTGTAATCTTTGAATTTATGTTGCAATTATTTCCTAGATATTAAAATAAAATAGATGATTTGATTAAAAAAAAAAAACACCATCAGTTTTTTGCGATTTTTCTAATTTTCCTGGCAACTTTTTAATTTTTTATTCACTGATGCACTTACTAGCGAACAGTTATTTAGCCTAAAATTTATTCGGAAAATAACACCAACATAAATACTATCTTTCGATCGAAAAGAGTAAGTATGGAGTTTCTTGCCTGTTCTTCTCCAAACGAAACTACCTTTTGGAATGGGCAACTAGATTCAATATTATAATTTTTCTTTTCACTTGTAAATGACGTTCAAAAGGGCCTTTTTATGATGTCTTCTAATTCAGATAAATTATTTGAGTTTGATCGTCATTGTTGTGTTACAGTTTATCATTTTCTTAGATTCTTGGCAACCCTGCAATAGTCAAGCAACAGTCAGTGTTTACGCACAGAAACACCTCGTGACTTTCCGTCGACATTCGTTTTCTGTCGCCGAGCTTACCAAGAGCCTTACTCCATTAAGAAAATTAATGATTTGAGTTACCCACCGGCCGTCTTGCGGTAAAAATGTATAGTGAAACAATTACCTATGTTGTATAAATACACTGTGGGTATACAACTTATTGTGTTGCTCTATTGATTTGATGGCCCGTAATAATAAAGAAAAGTACTTATCTGATGGATTATAAGGTACGTTCGACTTTGTATGTAAGTTGATGGTATTGTTCTGAAGCGGCACGTGTATGGCTTGCATGGTTGACGTAAGTGACGTATAGAGGTCATGTAACATGAGGTTAATGAGACTTGACACATTATGGAGAACGTTGTCTGTAGAGGGGCGAGACACCTCACCCCATCGCCGTTATAAGGAAAGGCATTAATAATTGGGAATAGTTTATGTACGTGTATTTTAATAATATTGGTTCGTATTTAAACATTGACTGCCTCCTTGGTCTAGTGGGTTCGATTCCCAGCTCGGGCAAAGTGTTATTGGGTTTTTCAATCGGGAATTTCTCAGTAGCAGCCTCGGAGTCTGGATTTGTGCCCGGTTGATGGCAATAGGCTCGCCCCCTATTACAAGGGACTAAAAACATAACTGGCGAAATGTGGGTGTAATAATAGGTACACCTCTGCCTAACCCTTAGGGGATTACAGGCGTGATGTTATGTTAAACATTGACTAGCTTTTACCCACGACTTCGTACGCATAAATGTCGGTTATTGCAGACGCAGACGATCTCGCGAAAAAAAAAGTAGTCTCTGTCCTTCCTTGGGGTTCAAAGTTATCCCGTACCAAATTTCATCAAAATCAGTTCAGTGGTTTAGTCGTGAAAGCATAACAGAGAGGCAGACAGATTGATAGATAGTTAGTTTTGTATTTATAGTAATAGTATGGATAAAAATAGAAGGAAACTCAGCCTCAATTTAAAACTAGATTTCAAATTACAAATCTTTCTTTTTCAAACAAAATTCATTGCTGACCATTGTTCTAGTAAACATAAAAAACCCGCGACATAATTTATTACATAACATAACATCACACCTGTAAACCCCGAACGGTTGGGCAGAGATGTATCCATTAGTACACCCACATTTCACCAGTTATGTTTAAATCCCATGTAATATGGCGAGCCTATTGTCATCAATTGGGCACAAAACAGACACCGAGGCTGCTACTGAGAAATTCCTGATAGAAAAACCCAATAACACATTACCCTACCATGCTCAGTAGACGCGCTTTGCGACCACTAGACCAAAGAGGCAGTCATACATAATTTACTCGCTCAACATTTTTACACATTGCCAACAATACGGTCTGGCACACCGCTACACCCGACAGTACCCGGCATTCGTTCCCGGATTCATTTCCTTTCAGTGATGGATGGCACTGTATCTTCAATGAGATTTATAATGGTGTGTCACATTGCTGCGCGTGATGTGAGTCCGAATACAGATTGATGCAAAACTCCAGCAGTTGAGGGTTAAACTTTATAGTTTTGTGTAACGATTAGTTTGTGCATGTGTGAACACATATTTGGACGTGAATTCAAAATGACGTTGTCCTTTTTTGAAGTTGGTTAAAAAAAAAATATGTAGATTGAGTCAGAAATCGAATTGTTCCGATTAAAAAAGTTCATAATGTAGTCGCAACTTCTTTTGATTTTTATTTTTGATACATGAAATGAATGTATCTCTACTACTTATTGTAAAAAAAAAAATTTTAAAGAGTATGTCATGGTGTTTCTTACCCATTTTTCTCTATACGAAACTACTTTTTGGAATGGGCAACTAGATTCAATATTATTAAAAAAAAACTTATGTAAACGATGTTCAAAAGTCGTCTAATTAAAATAAAAGATTTGACTTTGACTATACTGACCGTCGATAGTAGACAGATTTTCAACCGACTTCAAAAAGGAGGAGGATCTCAATTCGACGCGTATGTTTTTTTTTTTTTTGTATATTTGTTCTACGATTACTCCGCCAATTATGAATTGATTTGGATGATTCTTTTTTTGTTTGAAAGAGTATGGTTCTGAATAGGTCCCATAGGAATATTGTCATGATCTGATGATAAACTTTTGAGATATGGAACGGAACTTTTTATAAAATCACAGCAGAACCGCCGTAACAAAAAAAAATTGCTTTGTTTATACCGCCTTCAAAAACTACAAAATAAAAAATAACTTTAGCTTGGAAGTCGGTGGCAATACCTACATAAAGAGAAACAAAACCAAAGCCGCCGACTTCCAAGCTAAAGTTATTTTTTATTTTGTAGTTTTTGAAGGCGGTCATCTTTTTTGCACTACAACATCACAAATTGGTGTTAAATTCTCATCGTGTACAGTGAAACTTTGGAGAATCTCTAAAAGGATTAGTTTGTGGTACTTTGTTGTTAGTTATGCGCAAGCGTGGTGTTTACACCTGACGAAGGTGTCACAGGAAATACTTGGTGCTTTACCCCATTGAATATTTGATCTGATTATGTACGGGTTGGACTTGTCCGAAATATTTGTACTTACATACTCCGTTTACAGTAGTTATCTTGAACTATTATTTCGCCTCATTGAGTATTTTAGACAATAATCAAATCTGAAGAGTTTTTTGTTCGTTTAAACGCGCTGAACTAGCAGTCGGATTTGAAAACATATTTCTGTTCATAGATAGCTAGACTCATGAGGAATAGTATAAGCTTTATAACATCATCCTTCAACTCACGAGAGCGGAGTAGTAATCAAAGATGTAACTACGTACTAATAATTCCTCACGATGGTTTTACATCACTGATATTAGGGATGTAAATGATATACATAGAAAGTACATTACGATTTGAAAAGGTTGCACTGGTACTGGCCCGGTGTAGAACCAGTAACGTCATGGTTGCAAGGCGAGCATCTTAACCACTGGACCATCACGACAATTAAAAATAACTTAAAACAATATTAAAAATGATGAAAGTAAAGTCAGAATTATTTCCTTTCAATCTACACTATAGGCAAGTCTGCAAATAAATATATGACTTACTCAACAAAAAATAGAGCACAAAAACATTTGACCAGATATTTTTTTTACCGTATTTTACTGTGGCCTTTCCAAAGTATCTATTATTTTATTTTCTCTATATCCATCCAAAATGAAATCCAATCACAAACTTTATCCATAACTGACGCGTCCCACAAACGGAACATAATTACAAAACTTTCAGAAAAAAAAAAAAAACTAGACTATTCCGTAAGAGACCGACCGATCTATCATAATGTAATTGAACCACACGAAGAAAGCATTTATGGTCGAAACGAGACTTGAGGTAGGGGAAAATTTTCTTAAAAGGTTGCTCATAAGGTCTAGTTTACATTACTAAAGTAGGTGCAGGACACACTGGCAGAAACTTGAGCAAAACATATTGAACAAAACTTTACGTGTGCTTAAAATGTAAACGAAGATTCTCATCAGAAATTTTGAAAATTACAATTATTTGGAAGGTAATTAATGAACATTTTCGATGTGCAGCTGCTATCTTATATCTGTCTTGCATCTATATGTTTGTCTCCATATAATACCTATGTATATCATCCATACTAATATAATAAATGCGAAAGTAACTCTGTCTGTCTGTTTGTTACGTTTGTACGACTAAACCACTGAACGGATTTTGATGAAATTTAGTACGGAGCTAATATGAACCCTAAGAAAGGACATAGGCTACTTTTTATAGATAACCGACATTCATGTGGACAACGTCGCGGTCACAATCTAGTATTATATGTATGTCATATTTTATATAAGGTAGCAGGGTTATCGTCTTATCGAAAACTTTTACCATAGATTCATTAAATGATTCTAAACCTCACAGAATAAAGATTTTAAGTCAGTAATAAAAAAAAAAACACTACATTTTGACAGTTTTGTTTTTACACTTTTGTATATAATAGCAAATTTAAAATATCAGGTGTCATTCCATAGTTTCTGCCTACCCCCATGGGAAAAAGGCGTGACTGTATACAGTATGTATGTATGTGTGTAAACAATTTTTTCTTAATTTCTTTTTTTTCAGCAAACATAAGGTTCACTGTTTGTTTTAGTTAAACCAGTTCGACTAGTAAACACAAACTGCCGTGGCATGACACTCGAGCGACAGAGGAAGTTAAACTTCCTGGGTGGATGTAACAAACTCAATTAGAAGAAAAATAATAGGTGCCTACAGGAAAGGGGACTTCCTTCCAACATAAAAGGGAAATTGGAAATTTATAAAGCTGAAAGCCTCGATATTAATCAGATTAAAATGTTAGTACCGTGTTTTAATAGCTACACACAGAACATCACTGACATCGGTGAAGGAAAACATTGTGACGAAACATAACATCATAACATCACGCCTGTAATCCCAGAAGGGTTAGGCAGAGTTGTACCCATTAGTACACCCACATTTCGCCAGTTATGTTTTTAGTCCCATGTAATAGGGGGCGAGCCTATTGCCATCAACCGGGCACAAATCTAGACTCCGAGGCTGCTACTGAGAACTTCCTGATGGAAAAACCCAATAACACTTTGCCCGACCTGGGATTCGAACCCAAGATCTCATGCACAGCAGTCGCGCTTGCGACTACTAGACCAACGAGGCAGTCAGTGTGAGGAAACCTGGACTTATACCAGCCTGTTACTGTCCCACTCAAACCATGTCAGAAGCCCTTGAGGCGGTTTAGGAACTCTGACACTAAGGTGTGTGGGGTCGTAAGACCTTACTGCCTCACGTTAAGAAAGAAGAATAGCTACAACTTACTAAGGTAAAACCAATAACAAGAATCTCACATTGAAGGCTTTTTTATTGTGAGAAAATGTGTTATCCAATCCTACCGACTACTAATATAAACGTGTAAATTTGTGAGGAAGGATGGATGTTTGTTACTCACACTTAACCCGTTCAATGTCGGATTTTTTGCGCGGGCGCTTATCTATTAGCGTATGTACCTATGTGGTACATTAAACGGCTGAACGGAGTTATTTGAAAGGGAAATATATAAATATTGATCCAGCTTACTACCTAGGATAATACAATTATTTCGTATTTGTGCTTGTGGAGATAATTTAGGATTACAGTTTTATTGTGATTACGCAAACAGAAATAATTTACTTATACTAATACTAGCTTTTGCCCGCGACTTCGTCCGCGTAAATATTGAAGTCGGAGCCGAATAAAAAGTAGTCTTCGTCCTTTGTTGAGGTTCAAACTTACCCTGTACGAAACTTCATTATAATCGATTCAGTGGTTTAGTCGTGAAAGTTTAACAGACAGGCAGAGTTACTTCCGCATTTATAATAAGAGTGTTAGTTTGGATTCTGTTGACCGAATTTCAGCTAACGCAGGAGATATTACAGTGCAAAAATGTGTGCGCAAACAAACAAAAACATGAAGCTAATTTCAATGTAAATTACCCTATTTTTTTGTCATATATTATATCCATTTAAAGTACAAACTCTTCAAAATTCAACGTTTTAATGTATGAATATTTATAGTACTGCACTGGAAACCTTTCTACTGTCCTAATGTACCCGAGGCCTAAGCCCGCACGCCACCATTACTTATGCATTAACCCTGGCTAGCCCAGTAAGCGGTCCCAGAGGCCCGAAGGAGCGTTCACATGATTTTATTCTACCACTCGTCTCTTGAAACTCGTTCGTATCACGAATACAACTTTTGACAATCAATCTGTTACGTGAGACTTATTGTAATTGTTTTTTTCGCGTGTGTTGTGTGCATTTTAGGTGTATGCGATGTGAGAATGAGATGTCTTTTGTTGTGATCGTTAATATAGAATAATGGTAGTCGTCATACATATTACTGCCTCGTTGGTCTAGTGGTGGCAAGCGCGACTGCTGTGCATGAGGTCTTGGGTTCGATTGATGGTTCGGGCAAAGTGTTATTGGGTTTTTCCATCAGGAATTTCTCAGTACCAGCCTCGGAGTCTGGATTTGTGCCCGATTGATAGCAATAGGCTCGCCCCCTATTACATGGGACTAAAAACATAACTGGCGAAATGTGAGTGTACTAATGGGTACACCTCTGCCTAACCCATCGGGGAATACAGGCGTGATGTTTATGTTATGTCATACATATGTGCAGTTCTTTCTCACATATAGAAGCAACATAACGTAACCAGGTTTTTGTAGAAACTTAATTGAAAAGTGTGTTCGTAAAGTTTTGCTACGTTTGGGAAAGAGCAACTAGCTTCAACTTTCTGACTAGCTGACCGATTCCTTGTAAATTCAAAAGTGCCTGTAAATGGTTTAGTTGAAATAATTGCTTAGACTTTGACAATACTAAAACAAATTCCCTATAAGAAACCGAATATCGTAGAACTCCTAGCAGCCATCTTTACAATCATTAGACCCGTTTGGAGGATTTTGATAGCATGGCATTCAATATTTAATTCCCTAAGTAACACTAAGGAAAGAGCGAAGCTGCGGGTACAGCTAGTTTACAATAAAAGCATACTGCATAATATAGCTTACTATTATATTCTAAAAAGTATAATGAAAATAAAAAAATATGATACTGAAGTATCATAAAATTTTAACATACAAAATCTAGTTAGAATCTACCACCCCACAAAATGACATCTGCAAGTCCAGACCAAAAAAATAATGCTTCAACTCGCAATCTAAAATCCAATCCAGTTAGTTCTCTTTGATCCAACCGTAAAAAAAAACCAAGCTCAAACCAGCCAATTATCTAACCGATCCATCTCAAAGAACATCCATCTGAGAATTACAAAAACAGAAGAGCGAGGTAAAATTATAACAAATCAAAAACAAACTGTATCTTGTTCTTGAAAAGATGATTTCCTGTACATCAAAGAAATCTGCGAGCTAGTTTCCGTCCTGGATTGATATCGACTGCATCTGAAATGAAACGCTCTTCACCGTATATTTTAAAGGTAAACCCGTTTTATTATGTCACATGTTGTCGGCGAACGATACGAAATGTATTTTTAAAGATCTCGTATGTATTTTTGTATTTTGTTATAGTTTTAGTTTTAAGTGGCGTGTTTCGGTAATTTATTGTTATTGGAATTTATTTATCAACAAATGTACAAAGGCGGACTTAATGCCTTAGGCATTCTCTAACAGTCAACCAGAGGTGGTGAAGAGATAACATGATAGGTGCAAGCTATTTTTACACAGACAGTAAAACAACAAAATTAGAGATTTAAAAAAGTACTAAAATATTTTACATAGTAAAATAAAGTGTACACAAGTACAAAATTATTAAATTCTACATACTTACTATAAAATGCTAGTGCTAATGGAATTTTTTGCAGATAATTGGTGTACTTATTGATAGGAAAATTATTGTTTAAATAAATGATTATTTACTGTTATTGTGAATAAATAATAATACCAGCCTACTATGTTCACTGTAGGGCAAAGGCCTCTTCTTATACAGAGAAGTCTCGATCATTAATCATCACGTTTGCTCAAAGGGAATTAGAGTCATTGTATTTAATTAAGTAATAAGAAATACCTCATTGAACACGAAAAAAATAGTATAGGCAAAAACAAAATGATCACTTTAAAACATCGAAATCATAACAAACGTTTATTTTCCAACCAATAATATTAAAAATAAAAACACTCGATCAAGAAAATAATTTCTCGTAGCGCTACGAACTCGTAGCATGCTACGGCGTAGCGAACAACTACGAAGAAAATTCATAAGACGTTTGAAGTACTATAAAATGCAGAAATAAAAAGAAATATATCTTGAATGGCGGACATCTGAATGTTTTCTTACGGCGGAACAAATTGAAAAGCTGGTTTTTTACAAGGGAGGGTAAGGTAGACAGGGCACTGAATTACTCAGGAACTGGGCCGATCATTGCGGTCGACCCAGCGGTACATGCTGTAATTCTTGCTCAGAAAACTGAGTTATTTTGATGTATTCATGCTGGTATGGTTTTGTGTTACGTTGGTCGATTTTAATATTTTGGTAGTGAAAAATGACTATTTAAATTGCATTTTTTTATTTATGTTTTTTCCAACATAATCATTTTCATGTGAAATATACTGTAATACAATGTATAATAATCATTTTCAAATAAAATAATATTTAAATTTAATAAAAAAATTCTTAATCCTTTTTTTATATGGACAAAAATACATACCTCAAAATCTCACTCTTTAACTCCATTTTTTATTAACAATAAGTTCTTTTCCACTCCTGGGCAAAAGCCCTCCAATAAAAAACGTAACAAAAACTCTTCACATGTAAACTATAACCAACAATAAAATCCCGAACAAACAATGCAACTGCAAAAGTAAAAACCCCTCAGATATCAATAGAGACATATTTCAAACGGGCAGGAAACGTAATATATAAGTGCTTCCCGGGCGGGCTTACGGGAATAAGAGAGAAAAAACTAGCTCCCTTCCGGCCTCTGATTGTGTTACAGCGACGCTGTGAACGTAAGTACGTTTGTCACTGTTTGGAGCTTCATACTCAAGTTATAGTACTACCTGTTAGAGATCAATTAATCTGCCTAGCCTATTTCCAACTATGTTGGAATATGTCTGTTTCCAACTATGTTGGAATATGTCTATTTCCAACTATGTTGGATGTGTCTGTTTCCAACTATGTTGGAATATGCCTGTTTCCAACTATGTTGGAATCGGCTTTCAGTCTAACCAAATGCAGCTGAATACCAGTATATTTGTGGTTGTGGAGGTCACATAGGCAGTCGCACTATGTGACCTCCACAACCCAGTAACTGGAAAATGCAGTATTTCATATTCATTTATTGCATAACATAATGTGTATTAAAAGATGTTACTTAATGTTTAAAGCTAAAGTATAGTTATGGGCCTTGTTAGTGCTCAGCAACATAGTATTAACTTAAAATTAAAATATTAAATAAAAAATATTATTCATGTGAAATTATAAATACCCCTTGGTAAGACTAGTTGTTAGATTGTTGGGCTTGAAAACCTGTTACGATTGTCAAAGATATTAGCCGGGACCAACAGCGTAATATGCTTTCCGAAGCACTAAGACATCTTGGTGTCTCTCTTGTTATAACGGCCATTCAAATACACGTTGTATGAAAGTTTCAAGTGTCTACCTATTATGATTCAAAAGATACATTTCTGTGACAGACTTACAGACAGACGGAAAGAACAGACATACAGCAAGTTTTAGTAATAAAATTTTGTTTGGCACCATATCTTGTTTACGTTTAAAAATCAGTAAGTGAATTTTACTTTTAACATCCAAATATTATACAACCAATTGTCTATACAATTTATTTCTATACATTAAATTGATTAAATAATAAGAGATTCTATCATTACTATTTTATTAACCATGTTATCTAGATTTATCCAATTGTAACTACTGTTTAATGCATGTAATAAAAGGCTTTTATTATTTTTTCTTTTTTTTTTTTTAAGTTAATTTTTATGGATCCCTAAGTTGTAAATAAAAACTGCGATAATTGTGACATGTCCCTCCACGCGACCACTGAACCCATCACCTCACTCCATCAGCATATGAAAATCAAAACATCAACACTGTGACAAGAATCATTTTCACTGTTGGCTGGTTCCCTCAGAGGGGCATTAGCCCTCAGACGGCCGGTCATTTGCACCGCTCTGCCCTGCGGAGGATTGCATATCACTGTCGCTTGGCTTATTACACCAATTATACAGCGCTCCTGTTAGAATGTTTCTGAAGGATTGACATTAGTCTTTGGATTCTGAAATTGTTGAAGTAGATAGTAGATGTAGGTACTTTTGCGATATTGAAGTTGGTTTATTTGATTTTGTATAAGTGAGTTTGTAAGCCAGCGATCTTGAGTACAGCAGCTGACGTGGGGTTAGAAAACAAATTCATATATCTCTACTATGCCACTATATATTATTTTACTACTATTACAAATGAATAAGTTTCTGATGGATGTTTGTAGCTCAATCACGCCAGAACCGCCGAATGGGTTTGAATGAAATCTGGAATAGCACATGTGCTTCTGCATTTAGGTTTCTCGACTTAATTCTGAAATATACAGAAACTATTGAATATAAACTATATACTAAACTATAATACAAGAACTTTGAGAAAACGTGGTAATCATTGCTCGTGCCTTCTTTGTATGAGAAGAGACATTTGCCCTGCATTAGGACAATAATTAGGCTGCCATTATTATATTGACTATGATATTGATTGATATGACATTATTATATGATACTTGTGGCATTTCACACACTAGTGTGAAGTGTAAATTCATCCACTTCATAGTGACATAACTAAATAAAATCTTTCCGATTAAATATAAAAACAAAAAATATGTTATTTTAAACGTAATTAATGTTTCGTAATAAAAGTTTTTCCAACGAAAACCAACAAGCCAGAGAATCAAGAAGCGCCACTTGGAAACTTGTATCATTGTTGCTCGCACAAGTTCGCGAAACATTTTACAGCTAACTTAATTAGGAGTTAAAAAACTTGTTTTAATTTTTTCTTGATAGTACTTGAAAGTTTGTGTTACAAAACAACTTTTTGTGTGCTTTTTTGTACGTTCATGGTATTTTTGGGTTCCGTAATCAAAGGGTGCTAAACAGGATCCTGTTACTAAGACCCTGAAGGGTTAGGCAGAGGTATACGCATTAGTACACCCACAGTTCGCTAGTTATGTTTAAGTCCCATCTAATAAGGGGCGAGCCTATTGCTATCAACCTGGCATCAATTCAGACTTCGAAGCTGCTACTGAGAAGTTCATAATAGAAAGACTCAATAACACTGCCCAACTTGGCATTTAACTCAAGACCTCATGCTCAGCAGTCGCGCTTTGCGACCACTAGACCAACGAGGCAGTTTTGTCATATTCCACAAACAAATGAATAGCTACAGTCATATTACTCGAGTCTGCTATACAGGTCGTCCCAAAAAGTAGGCAGCAAATAAAACTTTTCTTGTCTGTCGCGTTTATTTCACATCGCATATCAACTTCATTTTTATTTGACGTATATATTCGCCAGCGGCATTTGTGGGGTTAACCAATTCACCTTTTGCCGTACCCTTTCGTAAAGAACTATAGACGTATATGGACGCATACTCCCTACTCCTACTTTATGGTTCAGGATAGTGTAATAAAGGGATGAAACGTATTTTTGTACAGAGAAAAAGTGGGGTAGTTTTGCTGAGTGTACTTTGTTGTGGAATTAATGCAATTGATTAATATCTTAAGGAGTAATGTAACGTTACAGTGAAGATCGGTCACTGTTGTTTTTTTACACGACTGCCCCAAAAAAAGGAGTGTTATGTGTTCAGGGTTAATGTATGTATGTGAGATTTTTGATTCCGCCATAACTTTTAGACGCCTGAACCGATTTAAATGTATGGGGTATCGTTACAATCCTTACATCGTTCCGAGTAACATAGATATAGGTAACCCAGTACAAAATAAAAAGAAACCGGTGTGGTAACATAGGCTAGTTAAAAATAAAAAGAATCCTTTGTGGTCACTTTAAAACGTAAATTAATACCAGCCTCAATTTTTTTGTAATGAATCTGGTTGTGTCTATGTTTATCGTCTAGAATTTGACAAGTAGATTTAAAAAATATATAACACTGTAAATAAAAAACGTCGTAAAAAAACTGACGAGTAAACAAAGTACAAATATGTGCTATTTTTGCAATCGTGATTTTTATTTTTTTAATTTATAGCAGCTTGTTCGATTAAATGTTTACCAGAGATTTTAATTTCTATAGTAGTAATACAGTTTTATGTTTTAATGCTGATTAAAACAATGTTTAGTTCGTAGTGTATTTAATCTGTGCAAGCATGGTAATCAATGCTCGTGCCGTCTCTGTACTGACTTGTGCCAAATGTGACAATGTTCAATTCATAATTATATACCTTCTAAGTTTGTCTTGGACCTCGGTGATGGAAAAACATCATAAGGAAACCTAGACTTATAATTAATAATAGTCTGAAATCGCCAACCCGCCTTGACCAATCGTGGTGATTAATGCTCGTGCCGACTCTTTATGGGAACAGGCTTGTACCTTGCAAGTAATCAGTAATAGGCTGGTATTATTTTCTGTTTTAAATAGTTTTTTTTTTTTTTTTAATTAATGTAAGTGGTGTACAGTCACGAGCAAAAACAAGTGTAACGAAGCTATTTTACTTTGAATATATTGATTGAAATGTCATGATTTTAGGAATATAGTATTTTGAATTCAATACTACTATGAAATAGGTCTCATATCAAAGTTACAACCATCATTTCGCAAGAAAATTACTATTGAATTTTGCTACTTGTTTTCGCCCGTGACTGAACGTGTGTACTTATCGAAACACCTTACAAAATACAGAACTAAATTATTCATCTTGTAGCAATACAGTGTTATTTTAAAATAAATTCATGTCCAAACAAAAACATCTAATTCAAGCAGACTAAACTAAAATATGAGCGTATATATATGTATCACACTCCCGTGCACTCAGTTTGGTCAGCGATCCCCTAGTGGTACATTAGTGCAATTATATGAGTACACGACCTTTGGACCGTGTATTGCTAGATAATTAAACTATTTGTTTTAGTTGTCTAAAGTAAACAAGCGATTATTCTATACTAATATTATTTATACGTAGAGTTTGTTTGTTTGTTTGAACGTATTAATTTCAGGACCAGTAGTTTGTACGATTTGAAAAAATCCTTTTGTGTATGGTAGCCCGTTTATCGAGGTAGGTAATAGGCTATATATCATCTCGCTGCAACTCACAGGAGTGGAGCAGTAACCAAAGACATTATTAACGCAGATGGAATCACGGGGTATATTGTTAGACTATTCAGGCCGCCATAACTGGCGAAATGTGGGTGTACTAATGGGTACACCTCTGCCTAACCCTTCAGGGATTACAGGCGTGATGTTATGTTACTACCAGCCTATCATTGTTCCACGACAGAACAAAAGCCTCTTCTCATGCAGGGAAGGCACGATTATCCATCACCATGCTTGCTCAAGGCGGACTGCCGATTTTAGACTACTTTTAGTACATAAATAAACATTTATTAACTTCAAAAGATTAACTAGAGTCATTACAAAAAAGAACGTTCATTTATGTCAACATAATGCTTGCAGCTAAGAAATTACAATCCCTACTGTTTTTATTTTAACTTTGTAAATGTTAAGTGTCTTATTGTCCGCTGTGAATAGTGGTATTTTCTTTCTTTCTTTCAAATTTTAAAAGAGGGATTACATTATTTTCATTAGATTTCACTTACAACCGATACTTGACGTAGTCCAAAAACAGACAGATACAAAAAAAATGAATAGAGAACATTTTCAAAAAATGGTATTGGTGCCGATTCCCTTGGTCACAAACTAAACTAAAATTAGACTATTTCCATCTTTTTCTGCCCAATAAAACAAGAAAGAGACTAATGTAAATAAGAGCTGTCAAATTTAGTCAATCTGACACATCCATACAATTTTAGTTGACATCTTAAAGAGAGTTCAAGTGGAGAAGTTCAAGGCAAAACTAATTTGACATCGCTAACTTAGTTCTTTAATGTCACTGTCCTTTCCTTTCGCTGTATGTTAGTAAGAGATGTTAATTCTCTAAATTTAGTCTAGTTTATGAACAAGGGAATCGGCACCATTATAGCTTAATTATTACTAAATACTTAAGGCATTAAGTCCGCCTTTGTACAGTGTATTTTTTACATGTGCATAAAGTTTAAATAAATAAATAAATAATTCGAGCGAATTTAAGTTTTTCATAGAAACAAGAATTATTTTCGAATTATTTTTCTTTAAATAAGATAGTTCTAAAATGTTGTCAATAACTTTCTAGACCAACTTTTTAAAACTGTCTTAGAATAAACTGAATTCAACGAATTTTGGACGGAATTTAGTCTTCGAATAACTCAGGTTATGGTTTTTAAAAGACATTTTTCTAATAGCTTATGACCATGTTAGACTATATTGCTTATGCGTAAAAAGATTCATTAAAATCGGTTCATTTATTTAGAAAAATAAAGACTTGAAAATTTGTATTAAATGCCGTAAGGCATATTGGATCTATACATAGCCGAACCACTAGCAAAATACAGTCCAAAACCACTTCATTATTCTGCCTCAAATCCTAGGTGTAACCGCGTGGAATTTTATCATGGATGCCATGTCGACCGGATCCGTGCCTCACATGGTAACAGAAAGATTTAATTGTTGGGAGCGGACGTGACGGCCGGGCGATACGTGGCCATCGGAAAAACTCACTCGATTCCCTCTAGTTTGGCGGCCACTGTATTGTTTATAAGTAAGATTTATTGAATTTTTCTATTTGATTTTTTGGTTAACAGTGGGTACGTGGTTTTGGTATAAGCTGTTTTTCTACATCATACGAAATATTTGGAGGAAACCTAGACTAAAATTAAAATTAATTTGAGTCTGAAATCGTAATTAATACACAAGACTCATCTGAATGAAAAAAAAACCCTCCACCCTGCAGTGTATATTATTTATTATTGCTGGTTTTTTTCTATGTGGGGATTATTTTCATTTGTATCAATTAATACATCAATCGAGAAACATTTTACAATTGTTACTAAAAACTTTACTATTGCTTAATTTTAAAATGGATTAAAAGAATTTTATTATTATTATATTAAAATTAAAGTTGCCTTTCAGTTGAATGAAAATAATATACAAACTTTGCTTATTAAAAAAAACTGTTTTTCATAAGTAGTACTCACGTTCTAGGTAATCTTTATCAGGAAATTAGAAACAAAACCCTAATGTCCAGCACACACTGAACCTCACTTTTTTCTTTATTTATTTCCAAGAAATTAACTAAGTGTTGACCCCTGAGAGTGTCTGGGGGCAAGAAGAAAAAACTTATGTCTTCATAAATTTGATTTAAGGGCAGAAATATAACGTGGGTCTTGAGTAATTCTTTATCTTGGGGTACAGATACACGAAATAGAGTGAATTTGTACAACACTACTATTTATCTACATTACGGTATTACTTTTTTATAGAGTTAGTGTGTTCATGCCTTTACTCTTTGTCGGTGTTAGACATACATCAGAATGTTCTCCGGCCATTATGTTATAACTTGGACTTTGGATGTCTGGTTTTTTGACGGAAATATAATATACTTACGTAGCTGATATAATAATATCAGCCTATTATTGTCCTACTGCAGGGCAAAGGCCTCAAAACTGGGAAGACACGAGCATTGATCACCACGCTTGCTCAAGACGGATTGGTGATTTCAGTTAATCCATGTTTTCTCAAAATCTTTTCCTTTACCGATGACAGTGATGTCCAAGATAAACTTAGAAGATCGTACATTGGTACTTGCTCGGTATTGAACCCGCAATCTCATCCATGAGAGGGCCCGCCTCTCATGGATCTTAATCACTAGGCCATCATGACACACACAACTTCTTACAATAAATTCATTTCAATCAGATTTAGCCTTGCAACAAGAGTAAAAAATACTAGAACAATATAACTATGGAAGATATTTTTGAATACCTGCTGAAATTAGTATCTGGTGCGCAAAAGATGCATTGAAGGTGGGATACGAATTTAACTGTCTAATTTTATTTTAAAACAATATGCAATAAATAACCTAAACATAAAACCTAAGAATAATTATAAAATTATAAAGTATGTACAATTTATAATAAAAAGACAGAAAGGAAGAACCATAGAGGGGATCAAAATTCGTCCATGTATTTTTATTGTTGAACATAACATAACATAACATCACGCCTGTAATCCCCGAAGGGTTAGGCAGAGGTGTACCCATTAGTACACCCACATTTCGCCAGTTATGTTTTTAGTCCCATGTAATAAGGGGCGAGCCTATTGCCATCAACAGGGCACAAATCCAGACTCCGAGGCTGCTACTGAGAAATTCCTGATGGAAAAACCCAATAAAACTTTGCCCGACCTGGGAATCGAACCCAAGACCTCATGCACAGCAGTCGCGCTTGCGACCACTAGACCAACGAGGCAGGCAAAAAAAACACGACTTCAAAAATTGCACATTTATTTGGACTTGGTTTACTCGTCAGTTTTTACGATGTTTTTTATTTACAGTGTTAAATATTTTTTAAATTTACTTGTCAAATTCTAGACGATAAAAATAAACACGACCAAATTTATAAAAAAAATAAATCGAGGCTGTTATTAATTTACGTTTTAAAGTGACCGCACCGGTTTCTTTTAATTTTTTACAAGCCTATGTTACTCGGAACGATGCAAGGATTGTAACGACACCCCATACATTTAAATCAGTTCACGCGTTTAAAAGTTATGATGGAATAAAGAAACTTACATACATAGATACATTAACCCTGAACACATAACACTCCTTTTTTTTGGGGCAGTCGTGTAAAAAAGACAGAAAAGAGGAACCATAAAGCGCATAAAAAAATTCATCCGTGTATTTTCATTGTTTCATTTTATGCAAAATATATTATTTTATGATATAGTTCAGTTTGTGTGTATAGCATAGTAGTCAGTACGATTTTGTACTAATAAATAAACTTGCATTGCTATTCTGTAAACATTTATCTCGGTGAATTTGTGAAATTGAGCTTGAGGTGAGCTGTCAATACATAACATTGTGAACTGACAGCTCGCGTCAAGCTCGCTTTACCTAAATTCAATGCAGGTGATTTTCGCAGAACAGGCCGGCAGTATTTGTACTGAGGTATGATACAAATTACGTATCCTGTTTTGTTTGTATTGTAAATAGTTATGATTTTAACATTATTGAGACGTAGCCGACCAATCTAGCAGTTTATTTAAAACTGCTAGATTGGTCGGCTAAAAAAAAAAAACATTAAAACATTAAATATAAAAAAAAGTTTATTTAAAACTTTTTTTTATATTTAATGTTTTATTTTAAGAAGAACTTTGTGCTCTTATGAAAAGATTCGCTGCGCCGGTGAACTTCGTGCCGACTCGGAATATTTTTTTTTTTGTTTATTTCGCATGTTTTAAAGATAAAGGTGTCTTATCGATCAGAGAAGGCTCGAGCATTGATCAATACGCTTGCTCAAGACTGCTTGGCGCATTCAGACTGATATTGTTACTTAATATATTTATCAGAAACGTCTAAATCTAAGTGTTTATATTTTATACATAGCCATATTTTTTCTCTTTACTACACTTTACTTTTAAGTTGGCTTGTAAACTGTACTAGTGCCAAAACTTGCAAATTAACATAATTTTAGTTCATGTGGTACCTTTTAGTAATTGTTACACTGTTCAAATTTATTAAGATGTTATTTTTATCAAGATGCTTGTGTAAACAATTGTTGGTGAACCAAATAAATAAATAAATAAGTCCAGATTTCCTCACGATATTTTCCTTCATCCATGACAGTGATGTCCAAGATAAACTTAAAAGTACTATAAAAACACACATAACATAAGTGGTTAAAGTAGACATCATGCATGAAAGGCTGATGCCTAGACCCACACAGCTAATTACAAACAAATCAATCGTAATTTTTCCACCAAAACAAAGCCTTGTAAGGCAATATAAACTTAAATAAAAGCCGTTTAGGGACGTGTGAAATTCTCCAAGTAGTGCTGAACAGAATTTACGATGGCTCCCATCTTACTTTGTCCGGTATAATTAAACCTTCCCAAGTACATTTATATCAATTATGGTAATCCAACCAGAGTGGATCCAACTGCCGACCTTATTCGAGAATTCCGTTTCTTAGTTTGTGGTACAAGATTTCTGTATAGTGATTTGATTGTGTGGGCTTTGTGGGTTTGGGACGATTTCATTTTGGATTTGAAGGTCGTATTGTTGGACTTTTTATCTATGTGAAATCATTTATTTTCATTAATTTAATTATAGGCATTTTTGAATTGTCAAGGAGTTGGTCAGCTAGTCAGGAAGTTGAAGCTAGTTGCTCCTTCCAGAGAGTAAGTAGGTCTTTTTATACAAAAAAATCCAGGGTAACATTATTCTTGATGTTTCAATATTTGTCACTTACTGTTAGTTAAAACAAAAAATAAACAATTATTCATTTTAAATTTTTAATTTTTTTATTACATTTTCTCTGCATAACCCTTCGAGGATTACTGGCGTGATATTATGTTAAATATTTTCTTCAAAGAGACAAACCTTTACTGAACTGGTGATAATTCGGAATATCTTAAAGATATGTTTGAATAACATGACCGCAATAACCTGTCTCAAGAAGAATTTTAATAGAAAACCCGATAACATTTCCTCGACCTGGGACTCAAACTAAAAACCACGAGTCTAACTTGAAATACTCCATACTACTTAAAACATAATGTTGATACACTACAAAACTAAGTTTGGACTTCAAAGCAGGTGGAAGCCAGGAAACCGCTTCCTTCTAAGTAAACGTACTCCATTTATGAGAAGCCTAAAAACTTACACGTTTAACAGGAAGTTGCGCTATATCGGAATTAATATTTATAGTATTGAACTAGCGACACGCCCCGACTTCGAGATAGTGATGCTCCAAATCATATATTTTGTCTGTCTGTCTGTTACGGTTTCGTGACTAAACAACCACTGAATCAATTTTGAAAAAATAACAATGGGCGTTTTGTTCCGTCAGGTGATGGAACAAAAAAACAAAGGTGAATGCTTTCAGAACAAATATTGTTCAAGGAGTGTGATTAAATATCATTTAGAAAAAAAAGATACAGGTGAAAAACATTTTTAATGATTTATCATGTTTTGTTCAAGCTGCAATTTTTGTTTCGATGACTAAACATACGAGAATCATTGCATTTTGTTTATTTTACTGACGTATGAACCAATAAATAATTTACATAAAATATTAGGTTTCAATTTTGATGAATTAGGGACATGTTTGCTACACGGTGGACCCACGATTTAAAGACGGTGGCGGGCAGCGTATGGATGCGGGCTGCCCAAGACCGGGATGGTTGGAGCTCTTTGGGGGAGGCCTACGTTCAGCAGTGGACGACCATAGGCATGATGATGATGACGGACATCGGCCACTTTTTATACATCGAATTCGTCTGTGTCCGCGATAACCGACATTTCCGCGGACAAAGTCGTAGGCAAAAGCTTGTAAAATATATAAACACAATTAGTTCCAATTATTTAGTAGGTACGCTATACAAATCGCCTTTAACCGAAGTCCTCGTATAAACAGCTACCATTTAAACCTATACAAAGGTAGAATCGTTTCTAAAATTTCCATCTAAAGAAACGTTACCTTCAGGGCTTCGCTCAGGCCTTTTATGTAGCAATCACAGGCGTTCGACAAACTTTACGTTCCTTTTGAATACGTACAATTACGGCCAATAACTCGTTGTGAAATTGATTTTGAGTAGTGCTGGTTGAATATCGATTTGGCGTTAGTATCGATTTGTGGGTTAATCGATACTTTTTGTAGGTTTTAAGATCAGGTTATTTTGTTTAGTTGAATTGTATGAATGGTTCATTGAGTGAATGTTTAAGGAATTGGTTTTCCCATCTTCGAATGATTTTATTATTTTTAAGATGAAATTTTTTTTTTCCATTTTTAATATAATATCTGTTGAATAGTATTTAGAGGTTTTGAAACCAACCATAATAATTTAAAGAAGCAAAACATAAAACAATGAAAATATACCTAGGTAATCAACTAACCAAAAATATTGTCTTTTTAGAAGAAAAAAATGCCAGACAAAGTTAAATTTAGCAAAACAACAAATGATACTAAACTTAAGGTTTCTGAATATTATATGATCTCTTTAACCGCTGTTTTTATTTTCATTATACACCCATCATAAAAAATATATAGGACAAAGAGAAACTCAGCTTTAAGTATATCAAAGAAAACCCTTCAACAGATTTTCAAATAACCTATAACTAAAAAACTCCTAATCCAAAGAATCTGAAATTTGGCAAATAGGTAATTTATAGGCTGGAGATGTCAACTAATAACAGATTTGACTTTGACTTTCAATACCACGTGGACGGAGACGCGGACAAAAGTTAGTATTATTCATTATATTTTTCCGAAAATTAATTAACTAAAAACATTTAAATACTATATTTTATTTCACAATTAATTTATTATTAAACATCATACATAACATCACGCCCGTAATCCCCTAAGGGTTAGGCAGAGGTGTACACATTAGCACACCCACATTTCGCCAGTTATGTTTAAGTCCCATGTAATAGGGGGCGAGCCTATTGCCATCAACCGGGCACAAATCCAGACTCCGAGGCTGCTACTGAGTAATTCCTGGTGGAAAAACCCAATAACACTTTGCCCGACCTGGGAATCGAACCCAAGACCTCATGCACAGCAGTCGCGCTTGCGACCACTAGACCAACGAGGCAGTCAAAAGAAAGTATTATTAAAGATTCTGCATAAACAAAAAAATTTTTCTGTTCATAAAATAAAATAAAATATTTATCGAATCGATGTTATGTCATAACTGCACATCACTACTCATAGTCACTTTGCGGGAATAGGCGTTAGTATTACAGTACCTACGCATTTTACGTAAAGACTTTTATGAAGGCAATGAAACGCCGCAAGATTTTAAAATTATGGTTCATTTTCTGCCTCCTGAGACGAAGCATTTGGAAAGGTGTGTCAGCAGTTCCTCAATGAAGATGATAATTTAAGGGCATCGCTCGTTTTGTGGCATTCTCCCCTTTTATAGAGGAAGTTTGGGGAAATCAGTGTTTTGCGTTAGGAATTTTACTGGACAGTCGTATTTTGTTTATGAAAATGTGGTATGATGAACTGTCATAATTTCGACGAGTAACAGCCAACAGGAATTGAAAAAGTACCAATGTGACTTTTTCAGTTCATATGTACTTTCTAAAGTTTAACTTAGACATTACTGACATCATTCCGTGCCTCGGAAAGCACGTTAAGCAGTTGGTCCCGGCTGTCATACGTGGATCTTTGACAGTCGTTACGAGTCGTCAGAAGCTTGAAAGTCTGACAAACCAGTCTTACCAAGAGGTATTATATACCCAGTTACTGGGTTGTGGAGGTCAGATAGACAGTCGCTCCATGTAAAATGTTGGTATTCAGCTGCATCCGGTCAGACTGGAAGCCGACCCCAACATAGTTGGGAAAAGGCTAGGCAGATGATGAACAGCCAACAGGAAAATCCGACACGATCGGGGAGAGATCAATCGTAGAACCAACGGCTCTGCGTGCTTTCCGATGGACGGAGGTGTTTCACCACCAATAAGCTCCGGGAAGAGAGGAAGATGGGAGTGAAAGAAGAGGGAGTACCCTTATGTTTTTGCAAACACTTGTGTACCTACTATAATATAATATATCCTGTTCACTTGGCCAGTCTCCATTGAGATTGGGCGCCGTGATTTAAATTCGGTCGGGAGATACAGCTATATGGATACGTCTTTATAGTATTGGCGAGTAACATTCCTCTCAATTTCACACAGTAAAACAGTAAGCGCTCATTTATTAAAAAAATACCTTATAAGCTTCACTGTCCATAATTTCAACCCTAAACTGCAGCGATTTACGTATAAGCATAACATAACATCACGCCTGTAATCCCCGAAGGGTTAGGCAGAGGTGTTCCCATTAGTACACCCACATTTCGCCAGTTATGTTTAAGTCTCATGTAATAAGGGGCGAGCCTATTGCCATCAACCGGGCACAAATCCAGACTCCGAGGCTGCTACTGAGAAATTCTTGATGGAAAAACCCAATAACACTTTGCCCGACCTGGGAATCGAACCCAAGACCTCGTGCTCAGCAGTCACGCTTTGCGACCACTAGACCAACGAGGCAGTCATTATAATAATCTGTCATATCTTTTTTTCTACAAAGCAACATGGCGTCGATAAATAAATTTTACTAGCAATAGAAAAAGTAAGAAAGCTCAAAATTGTTTTAAACCGGCCAGTTTGAAATCACGTTCAGGCTGAACGTATTCAAGAAAAGAACATCAGAATTTCAAACTGCAATCGTGTAAGTAGTGAAAAGTTCTTACAGTTACTTTAAAGTACCATTAGATAATCCGTTGTCAAAGTAAGCTTTACAAGTTTCGCAGTGCATAGGCAGTTGAGAGAACACGGATTTATTTTAGTCAGATTCAGTCTAAAGTTGTCTCTGTGTTCAAAATGGTGCCGCGTTCGACTTTTGCGTTTAATTCTCAGTTTAGGCAGATATTTTGTATTTTTATTTTATCGAATCAAATCGTTTATTTGCTGGAATATGGATAGATACTCGTACATGAGGTGTTACAACGTGAATATCAACATAAACCCATTTTTTTTTATCAATTATTGATTTACATGCTGTTAATTACATCGATTATCATTAGAGTTAATTGGAAAGATATAGACAACGATTATAAGAAAAAAGACAATTTTACTTGTTAAAACATTCAAAATCCAGTCTCAATATTCTCTCAGCGACAATCAGAATCAAAAAATGGAGGGTTTTGAGGCTTTTTTGACAGATTGACACTGAGATTGGAATTCTAACCTATATTAGATAAGTACTATGTAGAATAATAACTGTCCTCTGTTTTAATGATGAGTTCATTTTATATACTTATGCAGTTTTTTACGTTAGCAATAATCGACGTTACGAATCGGGAAGTAGGGCAACTACTAAAATTTATGTTTATGGTAATGATGTAATGATAAAGGGATGAACATTCGGTATTTATAGGGGATACGTTTAGTAGATCGTTATTAACGGTTGACCTTTACATTGAAGTTTGTTTAAGGTCAGAATTGTTTAAAGTTTGTACAAGCAATTTAATTCGATTTATTTCGGCTAGCTGAGTTTAAATCAAAATTATAATTAAATTGTTCACCAGTCTACTAAAAAACTTTTCAAACCCCATCCAACAGCCACAGTACATAATTACGTCAACCTTCCAAACGCAGCCGCATCTTTATTAACCCTAAAATGTTTACGTGGAAAATTATTTTTACGCAGAGCGAGGTGTGTTTAAAAAAATATAGCAAAAACGCCGCTCGGGGACGGATAGCCGGAAATAAAAAGGTCGTCACTGTAAAGCTACGGATGTCTGCTAATAAAGGAAGCGGGAATCAGACTGTGTTGCACAGAAAGAACGGTTTTATTATTATGTCGCTAATGTTGGAGTTTTATTACATTTTTTTTTTCGCCGTGATACACAAGGTAGGTTATTGTTTTTGTCGTGTGACGATGTAATTTTTATTATGACGTGAAAGTGGTGTTTTATGGATGTACATGTTTTTGTGAGAGCTGGGGTGTCGGTTTTAGGGAGCTTTGTTCAATCTTTATTGGTATAAAAACTATAAGAGATGATAAAGTGATGTTGTATTATGATAGAATTATATAAAGGGTCAAAAAAAAAAAACTAAATGAAGTCGAAAGTTACATATTATTCCCAACATTGCCATCATTGTTTTGTTCTGAACCATTATGTTGCTTATTTTTATAAAAATCCGATTTAAATGTTATAACTAAACTTTATTTAATGACCCCCATAACTTCTATACTATTGCATACCCCATAAAGTACAATGTTTAGCGCGTTTATGCAAATATAATAGTCGTTTACCAGCAAAAAAAAAAAAAGTTCAATTTACTTTATTTATACCGCGTATACCTACCAACGCGGGTAAAATACTACTACAATAATTGACAAAGTCCGCTACCGCGACCGTGAACGCATGTTGTGTGCACTATGGGACCAAACAGTATCCATCTCAAAAAGGGTTTAGACAAAAGTAGTGCTATTGAAACAGTTTTGATTGTTTTATAATCTGACATACATGTGCTATCTGATACAAAAGTTAAAAAAAATGTCGAGAAACAAAAAAGTTATAGATTTTTGAGATGGAACGCACCGTTTCGTCCCATAGTGCGGTGTAGCGAGGTCTTAAACCATGTGGAAATCAATAATCACCTTTTATAGCCGTCAGAACAATCCTTTATGAAGACTTTTCGACCTAAATCATATTTTTTAAAACATCTGACTACTGCCTCCTATGAAATTATGAACAGAACACCAAGATATGTGTCTTTAATCCACTAAACTCAAAACCGTGATGGCGGATTTCTGGCCGAAAATTTACGAATTTCAGTCCTCTCTGAAAATTTGCTTAGCGGGGCTTATAATAGAATCATGGCCGATCTTACTGCGTCCAGACAAAATTGTTTTGACCTGGCTCGGTTGTATCTGGGCGGAATCTGCGGGAATATTATTTGAACGGTTTTCGTTTCTTGCCGAGTCCAGTTTTGTTTTTTACGTATGTGCAGTTAACTATTGTACTCGAAAACGGTAGCTAGTTTGTTTTAATCAATGGTGCTATCTCTCTTTAATTGAAATTTGATTTTTGAAAAATATTTGTCTCTATTTTTGTTATTGTGTAACTTTATATTTTTGCTAGTAAAATAGCCTCGGTTTCAAAGTCAAATCATTTACTTTAATAAGGCATCTTTGAACGTCCTACAAGAATAAAAAAAGAATTGGATCTAGTTGCCCATTCCAAAATGTATTTACGTATGGAGAGGAATTAGGCAAACGGGCAATGTGCTCGCTTTAAGTTGCGTCTTTGGCAACTAATGTACTCCCCTGGGTCGTGATGGTATATAGCCTATACTATTACCTTATGAATCTAGGTATCATATACACAAAATATTTATTCGAATCCGACTCCTTTCCAGAGATTAATGCGTTCAAACAAAATAACAAAAAAATCTTTAGCTTTAAATTATATTGAGCTTTATCTGTACTCCTAAGAAAATTCACGTGTATAGTACGTGCTTCTTTCACTCAATTTCAAATCCTAACAGCAATATCCTTTAAACTTCCTCAATATTCTAATAAGAATACACAACCAATATGTAATGCATTCTTCTAAACTCATGCAGTAGCAGCGGTAACCTGATAAAGTTAGAACGCTTGAGTGAGCGAACAAAATTGATTCCGCACGGGACCCCCGCAATCCGGTCGGATATATTGTGTTAAATCACATGTACTGAGGTACTGTTGGATGTAAATAAAACCGGCGTACTGGATTTTTAAGTACACAATATTGTATGCAATACTGTCGTGTTGACTGTTGAAGATGTTCCGATTTAGAATTGTATTGGTTTTATTGTTGACTGTTGCAGTTAGAGGGTTAAGAATTGTTTTGTTTCTTTTATATTTTAAAATTGGCGGTTTTGTCTGCGGAAATATAATCGGCGGTAATTTTTACGCCGGTCGATATATATATTTGTTTAATTAAACACTAAATTACGCCTTATATCAACCAGTGTGCCAGTGGGAGCCCAGTGAAAATCAGTCCAGCCATTTCGGAGAAAAACTGAAACAAACCGATTAACAGACGAACATTTTATAAATTGTTTTTTTTTTTCTGTAAGTTGGCTTAGCTTTTTTAACATCGATTTATTTAATTATATAGATGTTTATGGGCATTAAGGATCATTCTTACTTCAAGTAAATCATCCACTATTCGTATTTAAGAGATTTTGTGCAAGTATGTATGACTTGTATTCAGAAAATTAAAATAAACGAAAATGGCATTTTCAGATAAAATCACTAAATAATTATTTTACATTTACAATCATTTTTGTGAAGCTATAAATCTGTATTCCAAAAATGAATTTAATCATCTTATCGCGAATACTACAAAGCTTTTAAATCGGCTTTTATTTCCATATATCGAGTAAGTATTTCGATTTATCAATGAATGGAGCTTCAAAATACAAAATGATTTCGAAAATATACCTGCTGTATTAAGTTTATCATACAGTAATCCCTTTGCGTAACAAAATAATCTGTTGACATAACTTGATACATTGTAAAGAATTGGACACAACCTCGTTAAAATTAAGCGCTCGATTCGATAATTTTAAAAGAATGTAAGAAAGTAATTATTCAATATTTTAATACATACTTGTTTTTTAGTTGTTTATGTTTGACATTTTATATTTCAGAATACACCTCTTCCAATGAACAGAATCGCCCCGTTGCGTATTCGTACGTGTACGTATTCATATACAATTTGTGTTTAGAATAACTAACATAGTTACTTCCTTGATTTTAACGAATATTCAAAACTGTATCTTGTTTTTATTAACATTTAAGTCTTAAATAGCCAATCCTTCTCGAGCAAGTATGAGGATCCTTTGCCCTACAGTGAAATAATAATATGCTGGTATTATTTTTATATGTCCATTTTTTGTTTATATTTTAAAATAAGCATTGTAAATTCCATCACACATCTAGTTCATACTTGTCTGGATATAATAATATACAGAGTCTAACTGTAAGAACTGGGGGCCTGGTGACCCGTAATACAGGTATTTGAATACCTGTGTTGCCTTCTTTCAGTCTCTCACAAAATTAAATGTTCATTATTCATTTATACATAATTATTAGTTTAAGCACTTCCTGTAGCTACCTGCAAAATTTGTGATGAGAAAATAAAATTATCTTCTCCACATTCTTTATTGTAACATATTTTTGACACTTTTTTTTTAAAGAAAGTACAAATTATAAACTCGTAGTTTTTTTTTTAATATGTATAAAAATAGTGCTCCGCCCGCAACGAGGTGGTAAAACCCAAGCTACCGGCGGTTCTATCCAGAGAGAGGAACCTCCTCCTTTATTATTATTACTATTTGAAAAACCAAACAAAACCTTATCGTACACTGCAGTGCAAGTAAACTATAGAGCAGAGCGTATCATCTGGCGTATCGGTCGGTGCGAAGATGCAATTGTTCCGGCTGGCGTGCCCACTAACTAGGTTGGCCTTCATTACTACATGCCATGTTAACGTGCACCTACGTGTATCACATGTGACGTCTGTTTATTGACGTCGAGTTTCAGTGTAATTATAATGCGGTGCGTTTCATTGCAATCGAGTGTAATGTACTATTAAGTGGGAATGTATGCACATTTAATTGTTTATACCTACTTAAACGTGTGCGTGAATACGATGCGTTTATTTAATTCTGATGTTATTTTGTTTTAAAATATTTCGATGTGAGTTTAATATGCATGTTATTTAAATGATTTGATGTTACTTTCAAAAGAATATCTATGTAAATACATTAAAATGAAATGTCTGTTTGTGATATTAAAATAACATCCACGAGTATTTACTAAATGCATAAGAACGCTTACACAGTATTTAAATCAAAAAAATGTTTTGTTGTTTTTTTGTTGTATGTGCCGATCCCTTGTAATATGGAACAAGGGCAGGAAGATGATGACGATTTTTTTTTGCCTCCCCGTTTGTTTTATCGGGTTCCTCTCCGAAATGACTGGGCTTTATTTCACTTTTTCAATAGCAAATACCTTAGCTGATGTTATAAGGAGTAACTTTGACTCTTTAAACTGAGTTTATTAAATAATTAGGGAAAACGCGGACTAAGTCGAGGACATAAGCACTAGCTTACTATAACTATATAGTACATAGAATGAGTGCCTTATTAACAGGCCCAGAATATAGCATTATCGAAAACGTTTCATATTTTAAGTGCTATAAAGTTCAATTTAAATGTAACAAGCCTACCTATATTCTTTAAATGCGTAGCGAGATTTGTGATACACAAAACAAGATATTTCTTTTTCAATGACTTCCCATCCCAGCGATCCCTCCAGTCAAGCGTGACCATTGCTTCATGATCATATCTATTCTTCCGAAACTGAACATTTTAATGTACAGTCAACTAAAGATATAGATATGCTGGGTCGTCAGATGTAGCTGAAGTTTGTTAAAACCGATGTATGTTTACAATTGTAATCTAATTTAAAAAGTAGGTAATGGTGCCGATTCTCTTGGTCACAAACTAAACTAAAATATACTATTTTCATCTTTTTCTGCCCAATAAAACAAGAAAGAGATTAATGTAAATAAGAGCTGTCAAATTTAGTCAATCTGACACATCCATACAATTATATTTGACATCTTAAAACGTGTGGATTAAAATACGAAAAAGTTCAAGGCAAAACTAATTTGACATCGCTAACTTAGTTCTTTAATGTCATGGAATCTCACCGTCCTTTCCATTCGCTGTATGTTAGTAAGAGATGTCAATTCTCTAAATTTAGACTAGTTTGTGAACAAGGGAATCGGCACCAATAAACAGTTTATTAATTAAGTTGTTTCAATCGAAGTCGTCCATCGCTTTCTAAAAAAACTTCAACTATATCTGACGACGTACACACCTATCACATGCATAATATCAGTCTGTCCCACTGCTGGGCAAAGGCCTCTTCTCATACAGAGAAGGCACGAGCATTGATCACCACGCTTGCTCAAGGCGGATTGGCGATTTCAGAATCATATTAAATATAAGTCCAGGACTTTTAAGAATTGTTCCTTCATCGATGTCAGTAATGTCTAAGATAAACTTAGAAAGTAAATAGAAAAATGACAGATTGGTATTGCACGTGTCTGGTTAAGAACCCACAGCGTCACGCATGAGAGGCAGCCACTTTAACCATTGGACCTTCACGCCATTAGCAAAAACAAACAGTAATATCCTATAGTACGTCATAGGATCTTAGGACCACGTTTCGGCACCACGTTCCTAAAACCACGGAACGCGATTAAGTCCACTCCAACACAACGCTATTACAACAAACTATAGAACCGACGCGAGCCGGCTTCGTCCGCTCTAAACCGGTTAAGACCGCTCTAGACCGGTTCCGTCCGGAAATGTTCTTTACTACTTGTTAATGTAATCGGGCGCCACAAATTCAATCGGCTCTCGTGCGGGGGATTTTTCTAATTAGATTTTTGTGTCGCGTTAGATTTTAATGATGTTAATGGTGATCGGGGATAATGATGGTATCGGGGTAAATGATGCGGGAAGTTTATTTTAAGGTGCTGCTAGTTAAAAAGAATGTTTTATAAAATTGCAAATATGGTTCTTATTTCTTAAAACTTGCGGTATGTATTCCTATACAATTAGATTTGTATCCATGCCATCTCTGTATGAGAATAAGCGTTTGCTCTGCAGTTATCATTGTTATTGTATACTACCTTCCGCTCACGATTTCGACCCCGTCAAAGTTAATTATATTATTCCACGGAAACCTTACATTTTATGAGATAAAAATAAGCCTATGCGCTATTCTAGACTATAATCTATCTTTAAGCCGAATTTCATAAAAAAATTACAGCCGTTCTGGCATGATTGAGTAACAATCATTCATCCAAATGCATTTAAAAAATAGTTAGAAATATTTGTCGCATTTATAAGAGTTGTATAAGAATAATTAGATATATTTTTAAACCTCATACCAGCAGTACCAAAAAAAAAAACGAAACAATTTCAACCGATAACCCCTCCAAACTACCCGTAACGTAACAATTCAACCAACAAAGCGTCTGTAATTCCGTTCACTTCCACTTTTTCCTCAATGTCCATCAAAGAGGTCAACTCATTAGTCACGTCATTATTTCTTTATTCGATTCTCGATCCTTTTTTAACCGAGCGTACATAATTATGTTTTTTGTTCTTACCTGTACTTGAGTGGTGGTTAATAGAGGTGTACAAACTTACTTTACAGGATTACTTGGTTGTTTGAATTTGAGTTACTGACTTTGAAATGCTTCTTTTTGACTGGTGTTTGTACGGTCAGCGACAAAAATGTCGATCAACACTGTTGATTTTACATAATTATCATTTAAATAGATTCGAAAAAAAAAACAATGCACTTCTCAGCATTTCAGGTCCGCTTAGAGTTTATTTCATCTTTATTTTACATCCATTTTGTATTTCTTTAGATATTGTGTTCAATAATTAAGATTTAAAAATGTGAATTGTTAATCAGCCTTTGTTTTGACTGTACCCAGATATTATTGATGTCGATCTATAGATAGATGTAGCTTCTTACCAACACCTAAGAATGGTATATTATTATTTATTCGATATCTAAAATAAGATCGTAGAGAGATAAAGTTTGTACCTACTTTTTTTTTGTAAGAGGTGATATCTCAAAATTCTGGTCTTATTAGAAAAATTCTTTCACTGATAGAAAGCTACACTATTGCCGCAGCCGGATTTGTTTTATGGTATGTATATTTAACTTCTAGGCAGACGAAATCGCGCGCAAAGTTATGTATAGTCATAGAATCCCATATCTACAGAATAACCTTGAAAATGATAGACTGGCTAGCTTAAAAAATATTTTTATAATTCGAAAAATTGCCAGAACATCTTATTATTTTGAAACACTTTCAGAAACTGCCGTTTTATAACAAAACCTTATAGAACTCCTCTAAATAAGTCAAGTTAAACATTTTTTAATCAACTCTTTTCTGTTTAAATCAAAATTCTTTTACAAAGCCGGCCGTACCCTCTGAAATTCAAAGATTTAAACTTGAGAGTATTATTCTGGTAAAATTAAAAGTTAACGCCGTCTGGCGTCCAATGACTTAATGGTGTTTCAGTGTTTGCGTTTCGTTTCCTCTTTCACTTTTAATCTGAGCCCAGCCCTCGGATTGACTCATTTTACAGTCACTCAATGTTTGAGTTCATTTCTTTTTGTGTAAAATGAGGCTTTAATAATTTTGAAAGCTCAGATCACAAGGATCTAGGGGTGTTTAATAAGGTATTGTGCTGTTGGATTGCGAGGTAAGTGGGTGATACCAGAAATATAGGGAGGCGGTTCATGTTCCACGTAATAAATATGAGAACTTTTGGGGAAATACCGAATTTGACCGACTTTTCTTGAAAAATAAGAGGTCATAGGAATTGCCGACAGAAGTAAAAACTTAACGTCTCCTTAGCGTGTCGGTGATATGGTCGCAGTAAGATGTCGGTGATGCGTCACCAATATCATGTCGGTGACGAAGAGCCCCTAGCATGTCGGAGACGTGATTACATTAGAATGTCGGTGAAGCGCGATCCCATAAGTTTCGCCTCTACTAAAATACTGTCTGTCACTTGAAATTTTCACAGTGTGTATAAACTGAAAATTTATTAAAGTGGTCTAACAAGATATAAAAAAAGTTTAAATCAAACGGGGTCCCCATACAAGAAACATATTTTTCTTATGTCGTGTGATATAATATATAAAACGAAAAAAATAATAATAATAATAATACAGAAATCTTTTGTGTGCGAATCCGACTCTCACTTGGTAATTTTTTTTAATACTTTAATTTTGGTCACATCTTACTAAACATTTTTCATATCCGTGAAGTTTTATCCCCTCAAATACATACAGAAACGTATGATATATTCTTACGCATGCAACTTTATATTATTCTATTGTCATAAACCCGAAATACCTACCTGCCTAACCTCATTGCAAAAACCATAAACCGTATTTGATTTCATTAGCCTAATTCGTGTTCAATGTTCGCATGCAAATAGTGCCCCGAGCAATAGCAATTTAGATATTGATACCTGAAACATGGAGATTAAAAATGGCAATACGTACCAAATTCCCTTAGCAAAGCAAAGTGTCAATCAAATTAAAAGGGTTACAATCCACGAATGAAAAAAGCAATTTATTTCGTATGCCGAACCGTCAAAGCGAACAGAATTAAAAAAGAAAAGACTAGGCACCTACATATTTGTATCCAGACGTATTCTTTTCAATTTAATAAATTAGAGTATTACAAGCGATTTTAAATTTTCGGTGCTTTTGTTTTTGGTTGAATTTGGAACTAGATTCAATATTATATTTTTTTTTCTTGTAAATGACGTTCAAAAGTTAAACACATGACTTTAAATTTGGAACATTTTAGACTGTATTCTATTCGTAGATACTTGCGAGGTACATAGTGTCGAGTAGCTTCCTTGCAAGAGGTGTTGAGTTTTGTTCATCACATTTTAAAACAGTTATACCCCACGGCATATAATTTGCCATGCAAGTTAGGGCTTTGGAGGTTTTTTAAGTTAGCGGTTCTTCGCTACATCTAGTAGGTTCTCGTAACATACATCGCCAGATCCCAACACATTTTCTTAGTAACTTAAAAATATGTCCTACTCATCTTACTAAGTCAGCCTATGTCTTCTACTCAGCATTTTATTCACTGCTTACCATCTGAAACAAAATGATCCTATTCAAAATAATTTCAAGTTTATTTAGGCAACACTAGTTTTCACAGAATTCCCGTAGGTACTTTTAGTTTTACGAGATCAATGTATACGCAGTTTGAAATACTCTTCAGAACTTCTTGTGTACTTAAGCACGACGATATTTTTTACTTCTAAATTTAAAATAATAAGTATAAGTAAGGCAAAGCATAATTATTTACAGTTTTATAACTAACTCTAATTATGTATAGTCACCGCAATTGGGTTTATGAACAATATTTTTATGTGAAAAAAATAATACTCCTCGAACTTGACTGCCTCGTTGGTCTAGTAATCGCAAGCGCGACTGCTGTGCATGAGGTCTTGGATTCGATTCCCAGGTCGGGCAGTGTTATTGGGTTTTTCCATTAGGAATTTCTCAGTAGCAGCCTCGGCGTCTGGATTTGTGCCCGGTTGATGGCAATAGGCTCGCCCCCTATTACATGGGACTAAAAACATAACTGGCGAAATGAGGGTGTACTATTGGGTACACCTCTGCCTAACCCTTCGGGCATTACAGGCGTGATGTTATGTATGTATGTTTTTCAATTATTTATAAACAATTAAAAATTGATAAAATTTCAAAATTTTAAATTTCTTTCAAAAATAAATGGCAAAAGCTGAAGTATGTATGTAGAATTTTATTTATTTTGTACATTTATACACTTTATTTTATTTATGTAAAATTATACGTTTTTTTTTAAATCTCTATTTTTGTTGTCTTACGCTCGTACAATAACTTGCTCCTACCATGTTGCCTCTTCACAACCCTGTAGTTGACTGTCAGAGAACGCCTATGGCATTAAGTCCAACCTTTGTACTTTTGTTGTATAAATAAATAAAGAAAACTAAAATCTCTCACAGCATTATTTACGAATTTAACTGAACAGATTACCTCTTCCAAGTACGTTAATATTAATTCCAATACAGCTTGTAGATCGCTCCGTACGATACAACAAGTCCTAAGCACCGCGCTTTAATAAGTTTGGACTCAACCCCTACACGAACGCTCATCGAAAATTATGAAAACGTAATTATGTTTCAACGTAATAGTGATTAATTAATTGATAACTTGATACGCGCGTAATATTTATGGCTTGATTACGTTCTTGAGTATGTAATTGTAATTTAGGTTGGGTAAGTGGGGTGTTGAGTAGGCCATGACATTTAATATGTTGTACTTATCGCAATTACTACTGCTTCTCGATACAGGGTTTTATTTATACATGTTTTGGGTAAAATCTCTAGCACAAAACCTGGTAATCAAGACCTGTAGTGCTATTCTGTAAAAATTCTCGCTTGGTGAATAGGTTAAGTGAGTTTGAGGCGAGATTCAATCTTTAATGTAGGGTAGGAAACAGTTAATCTAAACTCATCGAGAGGTGATTTTCACAGAATAGACCCGGCAGTTAAGAAGGTGAGGATGAGAGATGTCAAAACTTTGCCTCTAGTGGTCGCAAAGCGCGACTGCTGAGCATGAGGTATTGGGTTCGATTTCCAGGTCTGGCAAAGTGTCATTAGGTTTTTCCATCAGGAATTTACTGACTTACAACAAAAGTGTCGAAATTTGGGTGTACTATTGGATACACATCTGCCTAACCTTTCGGGGATTACAAGCGTGATTTTATGTTTATGTTAAGTTACGTCAAAACAATTACTGAACATTGAAAAGGAGACGTACCATTGAGGCTACTGGGGGTAAAAAAATTCATTAAAATCAAATAATAGGACTACACAACTCACAAACTCCACTGTCAAAACAGTGCTTGTTTTGTCTTTAGAGTACAACTAACAAAAGTCAGACATCTTCAACCCACCCCTGCTTAACACACACTCAAAAAAAAATCACAATCATAATAAGAAAGAACACACTTCCCCCATTCAATATATTGGCGTGACGTAAGCCAAATCTGCGGCATATGGCCGGAGTCCCCACACATGCACATGGTTTGTTCTCTTTGTTCAAATATAATAATAGAATGACTCGCAACATTCGCGAATAAGATGTGTAGTAGAAATCTCATTCGTAATAGTGGCCTTTGCTGTAGTGTTGTGATTTTATCGATGGAAATATGAGATAAATATTATAGTTGATGTTGTGTTGTTGTGGGTAGCTGTGTGGTGTTTAGAGAGGGAATTTCTTATCGTAATTTGATAAGAAAGGAGACTTATGATTGTGTGTAATTCTGTATATAAGTAAGATATTGTTTTAAAAAAATATGTACCTATGTAGTTTCTGGCCCATTCTTCTCCATATGAAACTAACTTTTGGAAGGGGCAACTATAATCGATATGTTTTTCGTTAACGTTCAAAAGTGCCTTTTAATGGCCTACTAATGATTTGATTTTGACTTCGACTTTGATTAGTACAACAATAAAATTGAATGCTAACTTAATGTAGATACACATTTTCTTTGAATTAGGATAAGCATTTAGAACTGACAATGGTGCCGATTCCCTGGTTCACAAACTAGACTAAATGTAGAGAATTGATAACTCTTACTAACATACAGCGAAAGGAAAGGACGGTGCCATTCCGTGGCATTAGAACTAAGTTAGCGATGTCAAATTAGTTTTGCCTTGAACTTCACCGTATTTTTAATCCATACGTTTTAAGATGTCAACTATAACTGTATGGATGTGTCAGATTGACTAAATTTGACAGCTCTTATTTACATTAGTCTCTTTCTTATTTTATTGGATGGAAAAAGATGGAAATAGTCTAATTTTAGTTTAGTTTGTGACCAAGGGAATCGGCACCAGCGACTAACAATACTGTGCAAATGAAACATGACAAAGCAATATGACGTCATTTTCACATTCATTAAGTACTTACGATAAAAAAATCACCATCTCAGTTTCTCCCTAATAAATTTAAACACCACCCCCAATCAATAAATTCTACTAATTGCAAAATTCGCATTCTTAAAAGAGCCTAAAAATCGCTTGCAAATCAGAGGCTCGTTCGGACCGACCAATCAAACTTAACGATTCAATTAAAACGAGAGGTAACAGATAGACGGTAGGCCAATAAAATCCTTATATCACACCCAAACGTGAGACATAAATAACAGGAATATTTGTAACTAGCTTTCGAAGGCGGATACGCTCGCGTGAATTTCTGAATTCGGAAAAGTATGATGAATGGTGCAGAATTTGTGTGGAGATATTTTTTGTTCTTGTTTAGTTTGTGTCTACGTTTGTTTGTTTGTTTTATTTTCTTTTCTAAGCCTGTTTATGCTTATTTATTTATTTTTTTCTTTTATACTTGAGTAGTCTTTGATATATTATCTTTGAATAATTTTGAACTGTCTACATAAAATAAAATATTTCTGGTTATGGTAATTTTGTATCGAAAAAATCCTGTGGAATCGTTTTTTATTTTTATATACCTAACAATTGTTTCTCAATATTAAACCTACTATCAAAGACGTAAACTTCAGTATTAACTTTCATCTTTACAAATGAAGTCAATGTGGCTGAAAAATGAAAGCTTTAGGTTTGTATCTCAGCCACACGGACTTCATTTTCGATATCGAGATTCACCCACAAATTATCCTCACTTAAAATCGGTCTCACGCCTTGGATCGAAGTGATACATTACAGGCGGATAAAAATATTTTTCTAACGTAAGAACCTGTTGCTGTGATAGGAGCGAGGCTTAGGCAGCGTGTTTTCGTTGGCCAAACCGCTCAGCTATCTTGCCAAGATCAATTTCGTTCACTTCACTTGTATATAAGTGGACAAATTTTTGGGGGAATCGAGAAGGACTCATGAAACGATTTTCATGATGACTTGCGGTTTTAATATTTGTGTACTTGGTAACGTAATTGAAGATGAAGATGTTGGAGATTTGATTGTGATGGAATCTGATGACATACCTGAAACAATACAAAACATAGAATTAGATATAATTACAAAGTGAATCTATATTAATATAATAAAGCTGAAGAGTTTATTTGTTTGTTTAAATGCTGACTTACAAGAGAGACTGAGACTTACAATCAGATTGGAAAAATATTTTTGTATATGATAGCCAGATTCATGAGGAATACATACATAACATCACGCCTGTAATCCCCGAAGGGTTAGGCAGAGGTGTACCCATTAGTAAACCCACACTTCGCCAGTTATGTTTTTAGTCATATGTAATAGGGGGCGAGCCTATTGCCATCAACCGGGCCGGGTTTTATGAGGAATAGTACGGGCTATTTAATAACGCGGACGAAGTCGCGGGCAGAACCTAGTAATTAAATAAAATTTAAAATAACAATATCATCTTTTGAAGTCACGAGCATTGATCACCAAGGTTGCTCAAGGATTATTGATTTCAGACTTATATGAATTATTAGTCCCAAGTGAGTCACGATATTTTCCTTCACCGATGTCAATGATGTCCAAGTTAAACTTAGTAAGTATAGTTATATCGAATCGCAACTTCATGCGTGAGAGGCGACGCCTAATCTCCTTAGCCACCGCGACCAATGAATGAAATTAATTACAAAGAAAAATATCAAAATAGAATTAGATTCGAAATTATTCAGTTAGCAGCTGGCAAATAATCAAATTAGATAAACACTTAAAGTACTAAATTGTGAGTCTAGCAGCTATTCAGAAGTCCAAGCTCTTCAGCAATCAAAAGTAAACGTAGACGTTGTTCAGAATGAGAACGCTTCGCTCTCAAAGATCCGAAACAACGAAATGTACTTACTAAGAGAAAGCGCTTTCAAACCTACCAATTTTAAGGAGCAATTTAAAAGGTATGCCTAGTGGGGCTTTTTAGGTACTATTTTGCCTTATTACATGAAATAAATTAACATCCAGCGCTTAGGTATTTCAATGAGCGAAGTTGTTCTCATACATCACCGGCGAGTCACAACATTGCCCGGAGACTCCGCAAATTGCCGCTTCCACCGCTCCCGTCCCGTTTCCGTTGCGATGCACTTCCTCTTTGCATTGGAAGGAATATGCGCTGTCTCTTTCGTTCTTGCGGTGAGACCGTGTGACGGTACGGAATTCTTTGATGAGCGTAATAAAGAATAATAATTTTGTTCCGGTGAAATATTGAATTGGATTTGCTATGTGTGAGATGTTTCTTATAAGCTAGCATTGTAGGGATTCTGTTTTATATAATGGAACGTACGGATGGAAATTTTTTATTTATATTTGAGACTCATTAAGTAGATATTGCGAAGCAAACTATTACCTACGCCTGTCGATGTAAGGGCTAACTTATGACATGGAATTGCAGGTAAATGAAGGTTTATTAACCCCTGTGGGCTTGGCTTAAAAAGGAAAAAAGTTTGAACTTCTCATCTTTAAAAAAATAAAGCAGAATTAATACTTAAAATAAAATAAAAATCTTGAACAGGAACGTTTATTGTCATTTTAGAAGCGTGATTTTGTTGTTTTTGTGTTTTGAGGAAAATTACTGAAACCTTCATAACATAACATAACATCACGCCTGTAATCCCCGAAGGGTTAGGCAGAGGTGTACCCATTAGTACACCCACATTTCGCCAGTTATGTTCTCTTCCTTCTGAAACCTTCATTTACAGTATTCTGTACCTATGTGTTTAATCTTGTATACTCAGTTGTACTTAAAAATGATATCAGTAGGTGCAAAGACATGCTTTGGACAAATAATGCACTAAAGTCAAATGGAATCTACAAAATTCTCGTACTCGTATTTCTCAAAAATTACCAATTGCTACGTTATTTTCGACAATCGATTTGTGTCAAACGAATGTGGCAGGTAAAAATCGGTATGCTCGCGTCGCTAGGGGCGAGCCGTGCCGGCGGTAATCCTATCGCGTCGGGTGCCCCGCCATGCCACCGCAAACATTAAAAAAAGGGCGAAAATGACATTTCCAATTTTCTACTGTTGCTCTGGGGCAAATTCATTTTATTTGTAGGCTCGGATTTTGCCCGTCATGCGCGCGAGGATTGGTCCCCGCCACCTAGTTGGCAATATTTCATTCGCATCAAAGGAATTCTCACCCCCGACGCCTAGTACCGAGACTTTATTAACGAATAATTCGAACTTCCTCCAAAAAAAAGGAATTTCTTAAGAAAATTAAAGAATTTACCCTGCTTTTTGATTCCACTCCTTTTTTTCTAGGCAAAATAAAATATTAATGAGTCAAACAGGTTTTTCTTTTGAAATTTTAATATTTCATTCGGAATGCGAATGTTCCTTATAAAGTTTATTAAGAATTTATCCGGAACGTGGACTTAAAATATCTGTAGACTGTTATTTGATAAAATGGTCAGAGTAATTTGAGTCGCCTCGTTAATTTTTAATTAGTGAGCTAACTTTTTGTAGCTGCTAAATTTTTTGACGCCTTTGTTTAAAACTATTGCTGAGACATTTTAAATTAAGTGAAACGAAATTAAATGGAGTGTTTACCACTAAAGAAATTGTAGCTGCCTTTATAAAGTTTTCGACATTGTTTTAAATTTTCTTTAGGTAAAATCAGTTGGCTCGTTATGAGGAGTTGAACGATTAAAACACAAGTCTTTAGTTTTGGAAATCTTTTTTTTGGTAACTATGTGACTAGTAAACGCGATGCTATTGTTTTGTTTAGTAAAATTTTATTCTCAAGATCAAAACCATTTATATAAAAATACCCATTTATAGGCACTTTAAAATTTTCAAAGATTTAATCAGGCAGAAAGTTAAAGCTAGTTGCTTTCGTCCCAGACAGTAGGTTTCTATGAAGAAGAATGAGCAAGAAACTCCATGAGCACTCTAAAATATGTTAGATAAATATCATTCATGTTGAATCTAAGGGTACATGGTTATTGTAAAAATAATGTAACAAGTTATGCACTTTTACAGCAAAATAAAATAAAATAAAAACATTTGAAAATATCCCAACTAACGGCGGTCGTTCACAAAAATGACGTACGGAACGGCACCATCCAAACTCATAAGGCACATAAATACTTAGTTCATTAAAAAAAAAACAAAATCAAAATCGGTTCATCCGTTCGGGAGCTACAATGTCACAGACAGACACACAGACACGTCGTCAAAATTATAACACCCCGTCGTTTTTGCGACAAGAGTTAAAAATATAAGATATTAAAAATAGATTACATGCATCTATAGAAAAACACCATCGTTTTGTTCATCTTTTGTTTGGTATCCATGCGACTGCAATTTTTATAAAGTCCCTTTATAAAAACTGAGCGAGAATTTGAATGAGCTCCAAAGAAAGAATGAGTAATGTTGAATACTGGAAAATGCTTAAGTATCAGCATAAATCATCTGTAACAAAGAAATCGAGGTGCAGGAAAAACTGAGAGGATCGTGTGAAATGGAATGCATAAGGTAGGTATTTACGGGTATAAGAAAGATACCGGCATTACTCTCAAAGACACTGGGTACCTAAGGATTGAAGAGAGAATTTTGTTATGAGAAATATTTTTCAAACGAACTCATCAGTCGTAAATAATTTCAGATGACATTCAGTTGCGTCATTGAACGCAACATTTATGAAATTGTGTTGGAATTTTGTTCTGCTTAGATTTATTAAAGGAAATTATGTTTGAATGGCAATCAGAATACTAAATAAAATTCATATTACGAGTATTCTGAAATAGATAAAGATCTATTTAAGAAAAAATAAATCAAAAAACTGAAAAAAATGGATTACTCTTGAAAAACGAATTGAAAACCTGATATAAATGAGAAATTTCCAACACAACCGCAATAATTACCAACTACTGCTATATACAGGCTGAATTTCTATTCAGAGGGTATAAGTAGGTACTCATAAATAAGAACAGCCTATAAATAGTACGGGACCAATTTTCAAACAAAAAAAAATTATTTCAAAAACAACACGACCAAAATGTATGTTATTTTTTCATATTTCAAGGTTGCTTCCTCAATCAAATTTGTTTGTATTCATGAGTGTTTCCACCTCTTGAAAGATGCGCAGTGAATTAAAAGTCAGTGGTACTAAACGATGAACCAAAGTAAATATGTTTGTGTCACCTAAACAATCGGCTCACAAACAACATTTTAGTACCCCCAGAAAATGAATGACGGAGCTCGTCACACAGATAGATTCATGTAAAATTCATGGCGATGCCGTCTCGCGCGCCGTGGTTCTCGAAGCGCGAATTTGCTATAAAATTACTCACAATCTAATCATGTTGACGCCTCGTTGGATTAGTGGCTTCGAAGTCTTGGCTTCCATTCATTGGAAGGAACGTCCCGAGATTTTCTTTCTGATAAATCTAGTCGTTGATTGTTGATGCAGTTGCGGATTTTATTTAAGTTTATTTAAGCTGGGTTTAGGAGAATGCAATGATAATAGTATACGTAGTATAACATACACGTTCTGAATAAAGATAATACCTAGACAGATATTGAAATAGGAAACAGACTGGCTGAACAAAACAAGTTTCAAAAATTTTATAGCTATGAAATTCTACTGCAGGGCAAAAGCCTCTTCTCATACAGAGAAGGCAGTTACCCACCTAGCTACTATTACCACATAGCACCTATGAAATACCTATTATATTAATTTAATATTACAAAAATAACTAGCTGATGCTCCTTTATAAGTAAACGTCTACCCACATAGGTCACACGACATGCTTTTCCTATTCAGTGCATTTATTGGTGTTACCCACTTCTATCAAGTACTCACTTTTTTTCCTAAGAAAATACACCTTCAATACATTCATGAAGTAATTAAACTCATTCATCAGCTTTATAAGATTTCCGCAGTCCAGATTTATTCAAGTGAGAACACACGCACGAGTGATTTCCTACTTCGTAGTAAGCTTCAATGGAGTAATAATTCCCATAACAAAACACGCACGGAAATGAATAAAAGACTTAAAACAAGACAGACTGGACACGCCGCGCGTTTCTCACGTCCAAACAATGTCGTTCAAACATTACAAACATCGACACATTGTCACAAAACCCAACGAACTGTGACCGCTTATGTTCACCAAGTTTTTAATACCCAACACAAAATAATTCTATTCACGTTTCCATCTCAGTTGTTTGCATGAATACGGTGAACGTATTAAAAACATACTTTGAGTTTACGAAACAAGTCGTGATGGGAGACGAGAACTGGGCCAAACTCCGAGAATAGTTGTATGAGATCCTAAAATTAAGTTCGAGTTACTGCAGTACCGAGGAGGAGCTTGGAAAGGAATACTCGCTTTTAGGCGGCAATGAGTAAACAATTTCGGCAGAAATGAAATATTAGACGAAATGGATACTGTCAAGTACGTAACAGTTGTTTTAGTCATGTAGTATAAGAAAAGACCCAATGAAAATGAGACTATTCAGGTACAAAAATATTCTTCTTTCTTCCTTTCCAAAAGTTCTTATTAGATTAAATTACGGATCAGTACGATTTAGAAGACTGCTCAGTTTGCAAGAAAAGAACGTAACAATATGTAAAAGATCCAACACAAAAGTTCAACTTCTTTTCATGCGGTACAATTGTCATGCAAAAACACCGTGTTTCAATATGAACGTAATACGATATATTGTATCATTGTGTGTCGTTGGAAAACGCGTCACGTGCTCCCAAATCGCCTTACAGTTCAACTCATATGAAAGCACAAATTAAACTCTGTACCTGTATCAATGAATAAAACCCATGCTTTCTATGGAATCCCAACATTTTCAACAATAGCGAGCGCTGGATTATTTTCGAAACCAATTTCGAGGTACGTAGTGAATGGAATTTCTACCTTTTATGTATCATCGAATTCGATATAATAATGTTTAAAATTTCCATACACGCACAGTGAAATTCTGTGAACCGATGGACAAATAGTTGGATACAAAAATATTACTCGGAATTCCATATAACGTTGTATCTGTAAAACAATAGCAGGCTCGGACAATGATATTTTTGATGTACACGTTATATTTAAATATATTGTAAAGCTGGCGTGTTTTGGTATTTTGCATGGCAGGTCCCTTTGATTTAACCCTTTTGTAAACATGTGTGCGTTCATGGAGCAGTAATCGCCTTTTAGTATTGCACTATTATATTATGCTCATGCTGGGACGGTAGTTGTTCAAAACGTTGTACCACTATCTATCGTTGGACTGCGTATGTATAAGCCGTAGTTACTATAATTGGATATTGCTAACATTTTTGGGAAACATTTTTCACAAATTCTAAACAAACAAAAAGGCGATATCAATTGGAAGATTAGAATTCCACAATCAAACTCAAAGTTTATTCACTTTCTCATCATCAAATTAAATATACAGTTATGCATATAATAAATTATAACTAAGCAAGTGGTGTCTGAAATAGTTAAAAATCATGAAAAATCAGCTTAAAATACCATAGAACCAAATCGTAGAAAGACTCAAATTATTTCAGGTGACCACACGAACCAATTTTTTATCAGCCCTGGTTTTTATAAACAGGCAACCCTAAAACAATATAGTTACAATTCCGACGAAGATCCAACGGTTGATTGGATCCGATAGGGATGTCTAAATTAACCACCCGCCAGAGGTGTCTTGCACCTCACCAGTTGAGAAATTGGATTTGCATTCACGGAGTTACAATTAGCTGACGGAATACTGGCCACCGAAGACATGCTGATATATAATTCAGATAGTAAAGTGATTGGTTCTCAAACCGTTGTTTAGAATGCTGGTCGTATCAGGTTAGGCTCGGTTTCCTGAATTATGAGTTTGGAATATCAGATTATTATTTAGGGATTTGAAGTGAAAGGTGCTCGTGAATTGTTTAGGGATGTTGATGGTATCTGATTGTGCCTTTAGGGAATGATTAGGGTCTGTCGGAAATTTCAAAATGTAGACAGATTTAATTACTTTTTAAAGGTATTCATGGCTATTAATTTATGAAGTGAAGTTGAAATTTTATGAATATTTACCGCGACTTCGTTAACGGGAACTGTACAGTTTTCGGGGATAAAAAAATCTATGTGCTAGACCATAATCTATTTCTGTGCCAATTTTATCCAGATCCATTCAACTGCTCTAGCGTGATTGAGTAACAAACATTCATTCATCCAAACTTTCGCATTTATAACAGTAATAAGCTTCAGACTCATCATCAAAAAACAACATTTTGCACAATTTTTTGCACCTGCTTTCTTATCTCTTCACCACCTTTGGTTGACTGGTAAAGAATGCCTTTAAGTCATTAAGTCATTAAGAAGGCATTAAGTGCGCCTTTGTACTTCTTTGTTGCATAAAGTTTAAATACACAATAAGAAATAACAACTCCTTTAAAATTAGCATCTCCAAAATCTTCGACGTCATCAATATTTTTCTCTCGACTGAGCACGATGCATGTAGTTATGTAACGTTCAACTGCCGGATGCCCTTGTCTAACATTATACGCTAATTAATTGGTAATCCACATACAAAGCAAATCAATTAAGGCCCAATAATTACAATCTACAGTATTGAAGGCTTCTATGTACACACCGTATATGTTTACAGTGGTATTAGTATCAGGCATGTTTTACGATGTCTGAATAGATGTAGTTACACGGATTAGTTGTTGTAAGATTTTATTTGGGTTCGGTGCTTTTGGGTTCTTTCTGATTAATTATATTGTAGTGTAGATAAGCTGGTAATTAAAATAAGTCAGATTGACTCTTTGTTATTTAGTATTTTTATGAAATTACCTAAAATGACATGTGTGTTTACAAATAACTAAAATTGAAGTGTCTGTTCATAATGTTTAAATAATAGCTTTTAAGTAAAAAATGTTTACAAAATAAAAAAAAACCGTTCCGCTCATCTCCCAAACGACTAGGCCGATTTTGACGCGACTTTCACTGGAAGATAAAAAATAAGAATGTAAAAAAAAGAACAGGCAATCGACATTCAGGCGGAAAAAGTCATAAACAATAAAAAAGGCCTCATAAACAATAATCCTAGTCTTAGTACAATATTTGACGAGATACCTCCTGTTCAAATAATTAAAAATCTTTTATTTACTGCATCGATACATTTTTTGACCCCCTGACCTCGTTACAAAGTTCCGTTCAGTGCGTTCGAACTAAAACGTAGTAATTTGCACTTCACTTAAAGGTCAGACGTAATTGGCAATTAATTACAAGTCGTCATGTCCTATGCGTAGTGTTTCGTAGTTTGTAATAATGAAGCAGTCATCCACGTGATAATTGATGTAGTTAGCGCTTGCAGCGCTTAATTACGTGTCAGTTGAATTACGTAATTACTGTAGACTTTCTCGTATGTGCGGCGTGTGAGGGCCGGGTGTCATGTAGCTACACTAGCTGATTATTGGTAAGTTGAGAAGTTGTTTGATATGATTAGGTAATACGTAATTAGTTCTGTATTAGTTTAGTTATTTGAGACCTTAGTTACTATGTTTAAGCATGAGTAAACATAATTGAGATGGAGTCTTCTAACTTATTAGTTGTCTATCCAAGTTATCGATAAACAGTAGTTGTATAACCGTACGTAAGTAATTTTATTTTTTAGGAAACTCTTGAAAGGATACTTAATCTTCAAAGATAAAGTCAAATTATTTATTTTAATTTTGCCATTAAGAGGTCCAAACTCATATAAAAAACAAAATTAAATCTAGCAATTGCCCCTTTGCAAAGGTAAATACGGAGAAGAATTAGAAACTCTATACTTACTCTTTTAAAATATTGTTTTTTTTATGTTAAAACCGCACAGGTCCTTCATTATTACTCATGAAAGAAAATCCTATATCTGTCAATGCCTTATCATCGGCTACTATAAACATTACCTTACTGACCAAAATAAACATCACCATTATTTACACATTTCAAGTCACAAAAATCTAAAATGAACTCAAGATTCAGTCCTTTACTCCAATTCAGTCGCATTTCTCGAAGCGGGGGCTTGTACTAAATTTATGTACATATACTAAGATACCCCTAAGATACCGTATAAAATTGTAGGTCAAGACACGCAAATAAATACAGAGAGTGGATGTAAGAAGGATTTGTATAATGTTGAGCAAGGGTCAGAAGACAAGCCGAATCGGGTCACAAGCTTTGACTTGAGAGGCCGCGATGAAAGGTTTTACATACATTTAAACTCTGTAAAGTAAATGTCAATTTCTTAGGAGTTTTTAGGTTTATTTTGGTGGTTTTAAATTTGTGTTTTATAAATGTGCGTGCGAATTTAAACTTTACGATGTGTGATTATGTTGTATTTTATAAAAATCACATCGTTTTTAATATCAAACATTTTAACATAAAGTTTTCTCTCACTCACTACAATGTTTTATAATGTCTGGCTACCGACTACTAGCCGAAAAATATTATATATGTAACAAATAAATAATGGAGTAAACGACAAAAAAATTCGTAAAGACGGAAAAGTGAACGACGGTAGACGACGCTGGGAACAAAAACACGCTAATGTAAGGCGTATTATCATGAATAATAAAAAAAAGTACAGTCGAGTATCATAAAGTGATGTTATAGAAGTAATGGGGGGAAAAACGCCCCCAGGGGCGTAGGGTGCGTACTCGCAAAGATTCTGTTGGCACAATTTTATCTAGATGTACCGAGTTTACAATCTTGACAATGTTGGGAAATTACGATACAACGTACTAACAATGTAATTATGTATGTAGGTTACATTATGTTGCGCCTGGAGGTTGTGAGAATAAAATAAATCATGAGTTCTTTTTTTTTTCAATAAACTAGAAAGTCGTCTAGGTACATAAATTATAAATCAAACTGTGAGTTAAAAACTAGAATAAACTAACTTTTATAGATTCTTCATTTCATACAATAATTATTTTTAAATTATAAATATGAATTATGTGTTTTTATTTGTCTATAATTAAAATATCTATCTAAACTATCTATCAACATCTGGTGATAAGCCACAACGTAATCCATTTGAATATTAACAAGGCAATACTTGGTAAGTTGTTAACTTTCATCATATTCATCTAAAATGTCAACTCGAAAGTAAAAATAATGCACTTTTCGTAAATATTTTAAAGCGTATCCAGAAATTTTAAGTTCCTCACCCGTATCCATCTCTCAAGGGCCGTAAGTAAATTCAATCTGTAGGCCGCACTCCCAAATCACCTGAACACTCCACAGCGCGTATTAGGCTCGCGTATAAATCTAATTTGGATATATTTTCTTACGTTTCAAAAGTTTCCACGTTGGAAATGAAAAGAAGATGGAGTGCGTCAGCGCCTTGTCATCGCAAAAAGTTGGGAGTATCGTGTGAAACAAATGGATTTGCTTTGGTTTTTGTTGTCAAAAGATTTTGCGTTAATACATTTTTTTTTTCTATTTTTAGGATTTTTCAAACAATCCATGGTAGTATGAATTTATTAACGTGTTTTGTTCTATACCTACTTATATTTACTTCTTATTAAACGCGGCTATTACAAATCAATTCACAGTTTCAATCAAATTTACTGATTCCCTAATTTTGCTGGAATTGACTTCCTTGTTGGTATAAATACTAATCATTCCCAATTGTCATAATAACTAATTATTGGTCCTATGCAATATGATGCGATGTGTGAAATCAGGAAACGGTGCAAACGCAATTATAGTAATTAGCCCTGTAGTCTGGTCTTCAAGTAAGGAAGAGAAACCTAAAACCTAATAGACTTAACCGTGGAAGGTTTCCGATTTCTGGTATTTAGTGGTAACTACCTGTGCACATAACGACCCAATCAATTACTATGGCTCTGTTTTTACTATGACATTTGTGTATAAGTTGACATTCTTAGAATGCAGATTCATGACGTGTGAAAATAAGAATGTAAGAATAATAATGTTAATTTCTACATTAAGGATTCTTCTTATAGAACTGATTCTACCCTTACTTTTTAAATCTACCTTTTTTAGTTTGACCAAAAGGAATTCCTTGATTATTTTTAGCAGTAAAAAGAAATATTCGTTTTGTAATAAGTTGTACAAGAATTAATCGATAAATTTATAACTGTAGTTCAATAACGTTATTGTAAATGAGATACTGATGGCATTACATTTTAATTAACAAATTTTGACAATATAATAAGGTTTCAAGAGCTATTCTAACAATGAAATGAACGGCAAAACTCCCATTAACCATCGATTTTTGCCGGAAGCCAGGCATCGTAATGTGCTGCTCATATGTAGCTACAATACATCTTGCTTTGTCCCATTCAATGTGTAGACGACGAAACGACGCTGGCATACTGATGTGTTACTTTTAAAATTTATTGCTGCAACCCCTTAGGGGTTGTGGTAATGTCGATAGAGAATTTGTACTTAAGAGTGAGGATAGTTCAGAGACTAATTATTAGTATTGAATGATGTACTGACAAACAATAATAATATTCCGTGGCGTTGTAGTGATGCCTCTAATATGTAATACGGTCCAAATTTGGGCAAGTATCAATGTGAGTTTTTCAATTCATATTTAGTTTTTAACCGACTTCAAAAAAAGGAGGAGGTTCTCAATTCGGCATGGTGTGTTTTATTTATTTATGTATGTACACCGATTACTTCGAGGTTTCTAGTCTGATTAGTTTGATTCAGATACAGTATACTTGATGCACTATACTTGCCATTTGTTAAGCTTGTCTTAGGCTTCACTGAAATTAGGGAGGAAACCGTGACTCATAGTTAATATAAGTCTGAAATCGCCAATCCGCCTTTAGCAAGTGTGGTGATCAACGCTCGTGCCTTCTCTGCATGAGACGAAGCTTTTACTTTGCAATGATATAACAATAGGCTGATAATATTACTATAAAAAAAAGAAATTAATACTTTTCATCATTTGAATTTACCCAAGAATTCTCCTAATAAAGATCATTGCAAAGAGTGACCATATTAATATTAAGGTACTAATTAATAAAAATCTCTTATAATAACTTCCTAAAGACTCAAAAGTGCAAAACGTAATATAATTTACAATGGAACTTTATAATCTTTCATCGACTATCGACAAAGATATGGCATCAATACAAACACTATTCGACGTCGACGGTGAATAAGAAGTAATGAGTTTTCTTTTACATCGCACCTGACTTCTGGCCTCGCAGACGCCTCGCAGACTCCGCTAAACAGGATTAAAACCTTTTTTATTTCTACTATTGCTTTACTTCTTTTCACTGTTATGTTGCTTTGAACTCTTGCGAATCATTTTATTTATTTGTATCTCTATTTTTATTTTGTTTGATGTCAGTATAAAACTTAAATTCCTGTTAGTACACTGAAAATATTTATTTGCATTTCATTTCTGTTCATAATTGATTTTTCGTTGAAATTGGGACACGGAAAACGTATAAGCAGCTCATTTGAACTTACAGACATTTTGCCTTATTTTTATTTATAGAGCTTTTAATTTATTGCCTTTTTACACAACTACCACACCACGCCTGTAATCCCCAAAGGGTTAGGCAGAGGTGTACCTATTGGTACCACCCATTTATTGCCTTTTTCTTTATAATTTAAAGTTATCGAGCGATTAAAAACTTTAAACTTCTAAAATCCTGATTCAACAGCCATAACGTGAGCTTAACACAATCTTTATGTACAGACTATGCGTCACTAGAGTTGCAGTCGCAAGCTGGTTCAATACTCTCATACGTTACCTACTTAGTGTTGATAATTTAAAAATTCTCCGAGTTATCCCGACTAAACGCGACCAGCGTCGTCGCGTTGTGCTATCTTACAGGGTGTAAACAACGAGATACAGGCGATTTATTAAAAAATATTACGTAAATGATTTTGGTAATGGAAGATGTAATGACAATAATATAATTTGAAGCAAACAATGTCATATTGCTTGAAGAATAAGATAGTTTTCAGAAGTTACATAAAAAAGAATTAAAGAAAACAACGCATTACTTATTTAAAATAAGCCTAAGTATTATTCCACAAACTGACAAATTAAATACAAAGAAACAAATGAATCAGAATTCTCACAATCCCCCCTACAATGAAACTTTATTGAGGGGTTAATCCAAAGCCATATCGTTTGTTACTTGCACTCGACAGTCGTACAGTGTCGCAGCCACGCCGTGGCGACACCGCACCGACAACATGCCATTTGTAAACTATTTGTATGCGGGCGAGTGTGCCGCCCTCACTTTTCTTACTTCCCAGTGACGAGCGACCGGCAACGCTACTATCTTAGCGCGCTTTCCAACTACAACAACTCGCAAATTTAGTGCTAACTTCCCCAACACGGTGTCTTCATACGGTTTAGAAGTAGAAGCACGGTGTCTCTGAACTTGGATGTTGGAAAACCTTAGTTTATTCAGTCACATTGGTATTTATGTGCCGTTCGAATATCGCGTGCATGCTCGCTGAATTAAATTTTGTTCGTGCGATGTTCTCGCTTGTGCGCTTGATACGTTGATTGAAAGGTATTTACGTACGTGAGCGTTGCTTTGCTATGATCTATTTGTCTGCTGATCCTGAATTTTCGGTTTGAATTGATTTGTAGGGAATTCTGTGCAGATATCTTTATTGCTAGCAACTATTACGCTACATTGGGATTGATGTTTGAATTTCTGGAATCTATGTTTCGAATTAAACGTTGTGTGCGAGTTGGTCCATGCAAACAGTGTTTACCAATGCGAAATGCAAGCTCCGATACTTCACTGGAAATGTGAGCTTGTAATGATTAAATTGTCCACATTTATAGTTTCCAACCCAATACGTACGTACTACTAGTGGTACGATAGAAATAATAATAATACTAGTCTATTATTATCCTACTGCTAAACAAAGGCCTATTCTCATACTGAGAAGGCTCCAGCATTTCAGACTTATTTTAATTATAAGTCCAGGTTTCTTTGCGATTATTATATTCAACGGTCTTAGTGAAGCACAAAGTATATATAAGTACTATGATAAATAATCAAAGCACAGAGTAAAAAAAAAACGAACAAAAAGTTACTTTGCTTGAATCAAATTTATGCACTGGCCTTAATTAAGTGCCATTCAACCTTCTTCTCCTTTCTCTTCTCTTCTTCATGTAACCTAACTAAACGATTCAACCATATTCATATCATTCTCGATAAAGATATCTAAGAGATTTGCAACGGATCATCATGTGGTGAAGAAAATAAACCAAAGTAATACAAAACCGTTGCAACGTTCGATGCATTTTTATAGCTTAAGCAATAAACCGTAGCGGGTGAGACGAAAACGACAATAGAGCACTTAAGTTGCTCATAAACGGTATATCATATCTTACCGAACATTGTTATTTATATCTTAGTATTGCTGAACATCATCTGATTTGAATAGATACACTCGGAGCTCAGACGTTTTGCACTTTATGTATTCAATTTTTCCAATGAAATTAGTCATGCTGCAGATATTGTGGGAACTTTAGAATAGTACAATGTAGAAACAAAATATAAGGCGCAGATTTGCATTTTCGTCAAATTTAAAGAGATAACTATGCTAGTGATTTTCAACATGAATCTAAATATATAAAAGCGAAAGATGACTCATTCATTCATCACGAAATATCGAAAACCGCTTGACGTATTTAGATGAAATTTTGCAGGGAGGCAGTTTATAGTAAGTAAGCGTCCGCTAAGAAAGGATTTTTCAAAATTCACCTCTTAAGGCGATAAAACGAGGGTTCACAGTTTGTATGGAGAAATCTACTTTGACGCGGACAAAGTCGCAGGCAAAGTGTAATGTAATGTATTTTTTTTTAATATTGTTTTTATAAAGTTATAACATAATATGACTATGTCCATAGTATTCTGTCGTTTCAAGCGAAGCTAGGTCATTAATAAAATAAACAGTATTTTTTATTGGGTGGTGATTTTCTAATTCGAACTAGCCATCGTGCTGCTGGGCTTAGGCAGGCGAGGTGATGAACGCGCACACACACAATGATAAAGTCGTGCGACGCTGCCTACCGCATACGCAACACGGCGATTCCGTTTTTTGAAAGAGGTGTATTCTAAAATGCTGTCAAATGTAAACAACTAAAACACAAGTGTCCTCATTTTATTTGATTATTTCTGTATTTTATAATAACCTCCTGAAAGACAAGGATGCAACACTGGACCTTGTATAAGTAATTTGTATTTTGATAGCGCACGATTACTTTAGTATCTTCTCCTTTTACTGATGCAGAGCATAAATTTAGGTTGAAGATGAAAATGTAAGGAGCTACAAAACTTTGAGATAATAAAAGACCAACGTAGAAAATTTTATTTTATTATTGTTTTTAGTTTACAAAATCAATTTTTTTACCCGACTGCAAGGAAAGGGTTATGTTTTTCTATATTCTTAATTACCTCATCTTTTGAATATTTCTTAAATTAAGGTATCGTTAGATTTGTCTCATTAGGTCTGTTGTGGTGGGCTAGTGGTTAAAGCGCCTACTTCTTATGCATGAGGTTGTGGGTTCGAAACTGGGCAAGTATAAATATGACTTTTTAATTTTCATCGGTGAAGGAAAGAATCATGAGAAAACTTAGACTTAGTCTGATATCGCCAATCCGCCTTGAGCAAGCGTGGTGATCAATGCTCGTACCTTCTCTGTATGAGAAGAGGCCTTTGCCCTGCAGTGGGACATTTTATAGGCTGATATTATTTTTATTTCTTTATTATACTTTCTTAGTGTTATTGGGTTTTTCCATCAGGAATTTCTCAGTAGCAGCCTCGGAGTCTGGTGCCCGGTTGATGGCAATAGGCTCGCCCCCATTTACATGGGACTAAAAACATAACTGGTGAAATGTGGGTGTAGTAATGGGCACACCTCTGCTTTACCCTTCGGGGATTACAGGCGTGATGTTATGTTATTCTTTCCTGTTTTAGTAAGTTTCAAATAATATCATTCAAAATTCATTCAAACTGTCTTTATCCGGGTCACAGCGAACAAACATCGGTTCTTTAAGTTTCTATATCATATTTTTTTATTGATACAAATAAAATTTTACTATCCTGTTTGTCATGTTACTAGTGTTTGTGATACGCAGTTTTACATACTTTAACGAGTATATCCGAGATATCTTGGCATCAGAACTGAAGGATCTTCCAAACAATGATCTAAGTTACTTTTCCACAAAACTTTAGCTTTTCTGTACTTTCTTCTGTAGCATTAAGAATATAAGTGTCATGTTTTTCATTATCATCAACTTCATTATACAATTTATAGATCTATACAATACATAAATACACTCACGCCTTTTTCCCATGGGGGGTAGGCAGAAACCACAGAACGCCATCTACGATCCTTACACACTCATCCTTTCGCCTCATCCACGTTCATAAAAATAAATAAATGAAATGTAAAGTGTCTGTTTGTAATATCAAAATAACAACTTATTACTACATGTATATTATGAATGTTTTTTTTTTGCATTTCTGTCTGTTTGTTCCAGCTTATCTTTAAAACGGCTGGACTGATTTTGAGGGGACTTTCACTTGCAGATGAAACGGAAAGATGATGATACATGAAGTAACTTAAAATTATTAAATAAAAAAAACTTTTTACACGCGCAATAAAATACCGTTATAACCAACATTCATGCGATAGAAATCGTTGGTTTAAGCTAGTTAATAAAATAATTCAAATATTACGTAGATTTGTACTCAAAAAATTATTCCAGCATCATTATCTTCTTTTAAAGTCTTAAAATTCTAGCTTTCAGCAACTATTGCTTCTTTGGCTTAGCGAACATGGCTTGATATTCTGAAAATGTACTTTGTTGGATGCATTTATATCGTTCCAATACATTTAAGACCATACTATAAAACCAAACTGTTCTAAAGGTTTGCTTTGCTGGGCTTCGCGGGATGTCTTAACAGGATACCGTAAAAGTGCCTTTTAATGGTCTTAAATGATTTGATTTTGACTTTGCTTTAATTTTCTAACTAACATGACTCCTTGACAATTCAAATGTTTGTGAATGGTTTAATTGAAATAAATGTTTTCTTATTCTTTCGGATTGATTCTTTAAATAAATCCCTTTTTCTCCCTTTGTCTTTACTATGTAGGTAGCCAAAAATAAATGCTTCAACATTAAAATATAAATACGATGTACATAATAATACAACCATCCCAATACTGAAATCCTTTCCATCGCATCACACTGAAATACTTTAAACATGATTACGGAATTTAATATCGAATTATGAAAGCTCATTTCAATTAAGTTCAATTATGATAGAATTCGAATAATTTTTAGTGAGGCTCGGATATTTATTACCCGAAACTGATCAATGTTTATATTGACACTGGCGGCATTCCAACTGCCATTATTATTGTATGGTGTACAGTCGGTTATAGCTGTTATCTGACCCACCTAACTGACTGAATAAAGTTAGGCGAATTTGAACCTTGTGCAATTAGCGGTGGATAATATATGAATCCGATACGTACTAGCTTAATGAGCTCGAACGACTTGTTCAAGGACGCAAATATTATAGAACACTGTTATGCCAATTTGATCTTTAAAGCTTTATGTTAGTGTAGATAATCTTTTGAATACAGTTTTGACACGTAATGGACTTTTTAATTTCAACTTCATTTGTAAAGACGATTTGACCAAGTGGTAGCAACATGGTAGTGAGATCAAACCCAAGTTTGCATTTTTGACACTTTTTGTTTACAATATTCTTTTATTTTTTTTTGCATTTTAAATATTATTAATATTAAATTATAATAATTAATTAAAATTAATTATTTAAATACAAAAATCACTACAGAAATGAAAAACAGCAATAATTTTGATTACGATTTTATTCAATATTGTTAAAAGTAAAATCATTACTGACAAAAATAATTACTTGTCATATTATAAAGCTAAAACATATAAAACAACTTAGAATAAATATAAAATAAACTACTTGAGCAAGAACTTGATAAAAAGCAGTGTCATCATTTCAATACTGTCTATAAAATATCTATATTTTTATTTTTAAAGTAGGTAAAAAATCATGTAGTGAATCAACATGTTATATGTTTAGAAATATAATGTTTCTTTTTCATAACAATAACATCACCACATTAACTGTCATACCTACTTATAAAATAAAAGTGAAAATAGCACTAAATACCATGGTGTTTTACCTACTTTATAGATTTTTTATTAGTATATTTGATTTTTAATATGGTTATGATCGTAAAAAGGACCTGCTTATTCAACGTTTGAAACACTTCCTTAGAATTTATGATAACAACAGTTTATTTAAAACACACCCTGACACTTTAGTATTGTGGGCTGCTGACGGTGGTGCTGTCTTATTAGCGAAGTGGAGCACCATCTCTTGAATAACATGTTCTTCCCAATTAAAATCTATATATTCTTGGGCAAAGTGGACTTTCACTTGGCGATGAACAGCACTTCATTAAATTTTACGTTTCGGCTTGTATTGTTTCAATTCAGCAGCATGCATGAGTATGTCTACTAACAATCCGTTCTAATACGGGAGTAAACATTACAGGTTTTGGTCACGAACGAAACTTTTGAACATTTCCTGTTTCTTCAAAATGTCTTAACCACAATCTGACTGTATTTCTCTGAAACAAATAAATAAAACGGGTGTTACTTACGTTTAAGTAAATATATAAAAAATAATTACACAGCATTGTCACAGCATAAGGAATACTTAGGTATAAAATTAGACAAACACACTTACTTCTATGTTAAATCTCCAAGCAATCTCTCTGATCAACAACATCCAACATTCTCCTTCAGCAAATAGAATATTTTTTTTGTATTCCAAATAATCACTCAATTGAGACATTGAGACATGATAATCAAACAATAGAATATATATAAAAACATTGGAAAAGAAGATTTTTGCAATTTACTAAGTCAAGGCACAGATAATATAATACTACGTTCAAGCCAAGGTAAGAAATGTTTGCGCGTAGTCACTGCAATTGCGCGTTGGCTGTCTTGAGGTGTCACGGTTCATTTTTATTTTCCTACCCACATCCTTACTAACATTTGAATATCAGTTTTATAATGAATACGCAAATTGTTTTTCAACTACCCACTTTTGCCCCAATATTGTATTCGTTCATCGAGTCTTACTAGTCTAATTAACTCATACGAATTGAATAACTTTTAATGTTATTTGCAGAGGGTTCAAATTAGTTTGTTTTAAGGGTGGGTCAGGGAACAGCTATCACCGACTGTACATGCTTGTGCCCGGTACTTCGTCCGCGTTTTTTCATCTGCTTTAAGTTACACCTTTGGTTATTGCTCCGCTCCTGTGTGCCATAGCGTGACGAGACGTGAAAGAAAAGGCCTTTTCTCTACAGTGGAATAATAATAGGCTGGTCTTATTTTTATTATCTATACATGTAAAATACTTTTTCCTGAATGAATGACTCACTGACAGACGGATCAACGCACAGCCTAAACCGCTGATAGTAGAGATCTGATACTTGGAGAACACACTCTCCAAGTATCAGATCTCTCTCTCTCTCTCTCTCTCTCTTTGTATGACGTAGGCATCAGATAAGAAAGGATTTTCCAAAATTCATCCCCTAGGGGATGAAAAAGGGGTTAAAAGTTTGTATGGGACAACGTGAATTCTTGGTCCAATCTACTTTAGCATAAACATTATTTAACAGAATTGATGGAAGACTTGCTTCGTATTTTATGAAAATTCAACCCTTAACGGGGTTGAAAAGGGGTAGAAAGTTATTGAATTTCTTATTTTCGGCTTTTACATGGACGAAGTCTCGGGCAAGAGCTAGTTTGTAATAAAACAGCAAACACGGAAATTAAGAGACAAATATTGTTAAATTTGTAAATGAAGCGATGTTATAAATCGATTTAAACACAGCTTGAGGGCACTTGATAATATGTCATGATGTTAGGTGGCCTAAGTTGCAGGTTAATACCGGATTTAGTGGTTAAACCCGATAATTCCCCTAATTAGGCCAATAGTTTTCAACACCTAATCGCTTTGCGGACACGCTAATTATCATGATGATTAATTTCATCAAATTACGTGATGATTGTTGCTGGTATAATTGTGCTGGATTTGGTTGCGGAGGAATGAAGGCTATTTGTATTTATTTATTAGGTATGTTGATTTCACTACTAAATCTACTACATCACGCCTGTAATCCCCGAAGGGTTAGGCAGAGGTGTACCCATTAGTACACCCACATTTCGCCAGTTATGTTTTTAGTCCTATGTACATAATAGGGGGCGAGCCTATTGCCATCATCCGGGCACAAATCCAGACTCCGAGACTGCTACTGAGAAATTCCTGATGGGAAAACCCAATAATACTTTGCCCGACCTGGGAATCGAACCCAAGACCTCATGCACAGCATTCGCGCTGACGATTTTCAAATATAGTTTATTGTCGCTTATCGCTGAAAACTTAACCCACAAACACTCATAAGTGATTGCCGATATGTAGGATTGTAGAATATTTTTCGAGCGCAACTTATCGTGATACAAAACGGTTGAAATATATTTTAATAGTCGGATAAACTGTCGGATTGTTGTGAGTGCTCGCAGATATCATGATTTTTGGCTCTCATGTTTTATTTATAGCGTTTTATTGATTTGTGTGTACGAGGATGGCAGAATAACAATGTATCAGCTGGTTATCGTTCCGCGTGAGTGGAATTGAGTCAGGTTAGTTTTAGATGCTCGATGTTTTTGGAGGACTTGCGAACATTTAAAATGTTAAAGTCAAAGCATTTAAGCCTTTTTTCTGTATTAGTCTGCAGGTTAGTGGCTGGCACGACTACTGATCATGAGGTCTTGTCGGACAAAGTGTTATTGAGATTTTCCGTTAAAAAATCTCAGTAGCAGCCTCGGAGTTAGGATTTGTATTGATGGTAAAAAACTCGCTCCCTATTACATGGGACTTAAACATAAATGGCGAAATGTTGGTGTACTAATGGGTTCTCCTCTGCCTAACCCTTCGAGGATAACGGGCGTGATGTTATGTATGTATGTTTGTTTACACATGGTCAAAACTCTTGGCTATCAAGCTGCGAGTCGCGATTTCGTTTTCCAAACGATAAACAATTTGTTCGGCCTACAGATACCTACTGGGGTCTGGCTGTTTATGTGTGTGTAAGCGAGTTTATGTGTTTGTAAACGCACCCACGATACAGGAAAAAATCCTCGTGAGGAGCTCGTGGCTAAGTAATAACAGCCGCACGGGTCGATCCGTCAGGTTAAGCTACGCTTGCCGGGGTTAGTCCGTGGATGGGTGACCATCTTTACACACCGAGACTCCTCCGTGCCTCGGAAAGCACGTTAAGCTGTTGGTCCCGGCTGTCATTCGTAGATCTTTGACAGTCGTTACGAATCTTCAGAAGCTTGAGAGTCTGACAACCAGTCTTACCTAGGGGTATCGTATTACCCAGTTACTGGGTTGTGGAGGTCAGATAGGCAGTCGCTCCATGTAAAATACTGGTACTCAGCTGCATCCGGTGAGACTGGAAGCCGACCCCAACATGCTTGGGAAAAGGCTAGGCAGATGATGATACAGGAAAAAATCCTAGTGTGGAGCAAAGTTTTTTAATTAATATATAATTATACATAGACGTTGGTTGGACGACACACGGAAGTGACCATGTCTAGGCTGGAATCCATTCACCTACCCAAGATCCTCACAACGATTTTATGAGGTACTAACCTCCTACCTCCTCCATAGAAATTCTTTCTGCTCAACCGACTTTTATGACTGGTAATAAATATAAGTACTTGATGCACTACGTTTTTCTTTTAGTGGAAAAAAAATACGGTTTTAAAGACAGATTCGTTTTTCTCTTGAATTGGTTAACCGTATGGCAGAACAATAAAAAATCAATTACGTGGACCCCATTACGTGGGACTTGAATAATTAAGTTACATTTTTTTATTCTGGAATTGTAGTATGGTAGTGTTATTGAATTTTTCCATCAGGTATTTCTCAGTAGCAGCCTCAGAGTCTGGGTTTGTGACTGGTTGATGGCAATAGGCTCGCCCCCTATTACATGGGACTTAAAACATAAGCGGCGAAATATGGGTATGGTACTAATGGGTACACCTCTGCCTAACTCTTTAGGGATTACAGGCGTTATGATACGTCATGCATCTGTAGATACGTTAATAGGTATTTTTTAATAGTTATAGTTCATTAGGAAAATTTTCGTAACTGATTTCAAGGTCATGATTAAATAAATAAATAAAATTATTTAATTAAGGAATAGTTCACGAATCTGGCGAAATGTGGGAGTACTAACAGATACACATCTGCCTAACCCTTTGGGGATTACCTACAGGCGTGATGTTATGATTTATGAATCACGACTGTCTGTCTGATCGCCTAAATCCAGTTACTGGATAATAGCATACCCCTTGGTAAGACTGATTGTCAGACTTTCAGGCTTTTCACAACCTGTAACTACTATCAAACATCTACGAACGACAGTCGGGAACTACGGCTTTATATATTACTAGCTTCTGTCCTCGAATTCGTCCGCGTCAAATTGATTTGTCCATACAATCTTCGGACCCCTGTTTTGTTCACTTAATGGGTGAATTTTGGAAAATCCTTTCTTAGGAACGTCTACTAACTATAAACTATCTCCCTGCGAAATTTCATCTTTATATGTCAAGCAGTTTTAGATATTTCGTGATGAGTGAGTCAGTCACCTTTCGCTTTTATATGTTTAGATTCTACAGCAACTAATATCAGTATCTACACATATTTTCTGAAAATTTCTGGTGCCAAGACGTCCAAAGCTAATAATTGAATTGTACTTAAGAATCGGGGTCTAACCGTCATATAATGGCCGGGCCAGTTGATTCCAGGGGACGTAGAGCGGAGTGCACTTGCAGTAACTTGTGCAAATGTTTGTCTAGCGATAGGGAGGGTAGGTCTCGAATGAAAGACAGGACTTTTACTTTTAAAAACGAAGTTTTTCATATTTTTAACACTACCTGAAACTCAAACAGTAATGACGTAAACCTGTATTATTTCAAGACATCTAAAAAACAAGCACTCCATATAATTTGCCATTTAAGTTAGGGCTTTAAGTCGTGTGTATTAAAGTAACTTTTATAAGGACGAGGTATAAAAGGTGACGGCTCGCGGGCTGTGTGTTGGCAGCTGTTGATGTTTTAGTGGGTTAATAAGGGTTAATAAGTATACAAGGTAATTTTTGTAATTGTAATTTAAATTATGACAAAATTACTAAGCTTAGCAGCTTCTATAAAGAAAATGTATTAAACCACTATATTTATTATTCCGATAAAAGTTATATGATGACGGAAAACCAACTCTGTGTTACTGATAATAAAACACGTTAACATTTGTAGATAGGTTCAGTATTCTTTCAATTTCAAAAAGACCCTTTCAAAGAAGACCAGTACTACAATTTATCCGAATCATGGCGACCGTAGCACATCAAATGCTTAGAAAGTTGGAACGCTCGGTGGTCTTACGGTAATCAAACTGAGAGACAAGAGTATACAGAGGCTGTGTCGGCTTCTGAGGCTTGTCTGAATGCAAGCTTGTTTGTTTTGTACGAGGAACTATCGTTGGTATTGCTGTTTTGGTGCTACTACAGTTTTCATTGAATTTTTCAGTTGGAAAAATTATTACCCTTACCCTTACTGTCCCATTGCTGGGCAAAGGCCATTTCTTCCATCTATCGCGACTTTACGCTACGTCTTGCCAATTCTCGAGGAAGTCCACCAAGTCGTCCTGCCATCTTCTTCTTAGTCTGCCGCGTCTCCGTCTGGCCATTTCGGGAATTTTGATTTATTTTTTCGGGTTGTGATTTGGTTTTGAGGATAGTGCGCGGTATAACCATAATTCCAAGCCACAATTCACAACAATTCAATTCAATTTTAAGTCAGCCTTTGCAATTTGCATACTTGTATGTTATTGCACGTAGAAAAATTTGACCTTTATTTTATATAATTCTATACGAAAACTACCGCTAACTTTGGTTTATAATGGTATATTCCATACACAAATCGGTTCGAAATAGTATTCCAAAACTTAATTATGCCCCACAAAATATGCAAACTCGCCAAAAAAACAATAAAGAAACAAACAAAACTAAACATTATTCGAAATATTTTCCATTCGAAATCACAAACTAAATTCACAGGTTTTGCATACAGTGAATATCTCGAATGGTGCGGCCGCGGCCGTTTATTGAACGGAATCGAACCGGCGTACCGATGAATCGTCGGTAAATTAATAATCATATTACTTTTTCAGTGGAATGCAAATATTTGATGATTGCGCTGCGGCGAGTGCTGAATGTCGATACTGAGGGTCGTAGATACTGAAAATTGCTGGATACGGTTCATCGGAGTGAGCAAACATGTGTGTGATTGAGCGTAGTTCTGATTGGGTGTCAGTTGTGTTTGAAAAATGTTGTATGATTAAATGGGGTTCATTGATTTATGACCAAAGCTTTTATTTCTGTTACAAGGTTAAACATAATTTGACATAGGTATTTAGACGTAAATACTTAACGTCCGCATATTATTATGTACCTTAAAACATGACAGCTTACAGTCTACATTACTCTTAAAACTAGTCTCTCATACATACATAACATAACATCACGCCTGTAATCCCCGAAGGGTTAGGCAGAAGTATACCTATTAGTACATCCACATTTCGCCAGTTATGTTTTTAGTCCCATGTAATAGGGGGCGAGCCTATTGCCATCAACCGGGCACAAATCCAGACTCCGAGGCTGCTACTGAGAAATTCCTGATGGAAAAACCCAATAACACTTTGCCTGACCTGGGAATCGAACCCAAGACCTCATGCACAGCAGTCGCGGTTGCGACCACTAGACCAACGAGGCAGTCAATTATTACTCTCCCATTATTATTAAAAGAAGACCCCAAACAATTGACACAACATTATATTTCGTTATCAAAGAAGAAAAAACCGCACCTTCTTCTCCAAACCTCTACAAAATATCTACCACCACAAAAGGAGTAACCATAATTCAAGTCCACATCTAAAAGTCGGTTAAAAAGAGCGTACCGCTGAGGTGTTCGGCCGTGTGGATTGCACTAAATTATTCCCCCGGGCTCGCGGCGAGTTAATGAATTTATAATCAAATTACAACAGTACTTCTCCCCGTGAGAAATTTCAGAGATAAATCTTTATAATGTTATCGTTTTATTTGTTTCGTGGCGACTGTGGAGTTGGTGCCGTGTGTTTTTGATGATAGTAGGTGAAATACGGGTTATCTTGGGGATTAGGTAAGAATCCTATACTTTATTTAGTACTAGCTTATGCCCGCGATTTCGTCCGCGTAAATATCGGTTTTCCGCGAATTTTTATTTTTTTGCGTAGAACCCTAATTATTTTTCTAAAATAAAAGTTACCCCATGAGCTATCTACCAGTGAAAGTCCAATCAAAATCGGTCCAGCCGTTCCAGAGATTAACCGGAACATAGACAGACAAACAAAAATGAAAAAAAAAAATATTTTGGCATAAGTACCGTATATACATTCATATACAAACAGACACAAATTAATACAAGTTAATATTACGAACAGACATTTCAATCATATTTATTTGTATAGATGTATGTATAGATTATAAATGCGAAAGTTTGTGAGAATGTATGGATGTTTGTTACTCTTTCACACAAAAATTACGCAACGGATCTGGACGAAATTTGGTACACCTATATAGGTATTATAGCCTGGAATAGCAAATAGGCTACTTTTTATCCCGGAATAATGAACGGTTCCCGTGGGACAATATATAAACTACAACCACCACTACCATCCACCATCAGACACCATTGGTCTAGTATTCGTAAAGCGCGACTGTTGAGCATGACTGTCTTGGGTTCGATCTTCAGGTTGAGCAAAGTGTTGTTGGGTTTTTCCAATCATGAATTTCTCAGCAGCAGCCTTGGATTTTTGCACGGTTGATGGCAATAGGCTCGCCCCCTATTACATTGGACTAAAAATAACTGTGGGTGTACTAGGTACCTACACCTCTGCCTAACCCTTCGGGGATTACAGGCGTGATGTTATGCTTCAGTAATGTGTCCACTTAAATATTACTTACCTACAGACAAAATAATATACAGTGAAATATAAGCTAAGATTCTTTCTATTATTTCATTCAAAATTCGTTCTACTTCTTACATCTGCGTGCCAGTAACCAGTTCTACGCACACCTCACCTCACTATCCTGAATTATTCTACAAAACAATACCAAACCTACCAGTACCTACTAAATCTTGAACTGGAAGTGGCGTATAAACGGACGTATAAACGGCATATTATTTATTATCTAACATGCAAGAACCGAGTGAGCCCTTTCGTGAAAATATTAAGTAAATAAACGGAGTGAGGTCTCGGCTGTTATGGCTATGAGAAAGGCGATAACGATCTGTATCGCTGCCTTTATTGTTGATAGTGTGGGGATATTACATTAATATGGACGGAATGGAGTAGTTATTATGTTTTTTAAACCTTCAACGAAAACAGAGGGGTGTCTGTCTGTAGTATTGTAGCTCGCAAAAGGCTGAATCGAATTGGGTATTTTTTTTCGTTTGAACGTTGACATGTTCGAGAGTGTTCTTAACTATATAAGGAAATCTGTTCAGCTGTATGAAGATTATTAGCTCCTTTCTATGGATGTGAGCATCTTTCACGGGTCGTGTTTTGTTTATATCGGGTTTTTTTTTTTTTAATTTATGAAGTCTATTGAGTTACCAGGAAGTTTTAGTTGAAGAATGTTGTGGATGTTGTGGTTTTGAAATACTTTAGCTAAAGAGATGATAATAGTTAGCAAAATGTTGCAAAAGCTTAGAAAATTGACACAATTAAGGGTTGTTTAAGTGAATACTTATTAGACAGAGGTAGCATACTCATTATCTATAAGCAAAGAAACAATGTCACATTAGTCAGCACACAAAGAAAAGAAGTAGATATTACCAAAGACAAAGTCAAAGCGTTTGTTGCTTCACAAAAATAAATCCACGTAGTACAGCCCTTTCAAACGCCAGCGGCGAGGCCACAACAATGCACACTGCTGGCTAAAACAAACCTCGTCAGATTGAAATGTTTCGACAAACACTAACCGTGTAATGAGACCGTACTCTCAAGATATTGCCAAGCATTTTGTTTCTATCATCTTTTGATGAATTTCGACAGTTCTAGAAATAAAGTATCCTTGTTCTTGAGTGGACGATAAATTGATTTGGAGTTTGAAATTGTGGTATTAAGGGCCCGTTTCATGACTTTCGAATGAGTTCTGATTAAATTATTTGGCAATCATTTAAAAAATTATTTCGAACTACTCAGGTCCTGATAATTACGAACATAAATAAAAAACAGCCATATCGAGGCGTTTTTATGTATTTCTTCACACATGCGGCAATTGATTTTCATATAATTATATAGTACTGGACTTCACAAATATATTGTCCTATCCGAACCCAGCGCCATCTACCGGGTCCAATTTTGAATTTAATCTATCTAAAGACCTACTCAAACACCCCAAAAATGTCGTTAAAATCGTTCGAGCCGCTTGGTAGTAGTTCAGTGACATACACACTTACAGAAGAATTATTTAAAAAATATTTATATCATCAGTCTTAAAAATTAATTATAGAATAGTATACATCATTATATTTTATTTTCTTACCACAAATTACAGCAAAAAATTTGTCAACAGGACAATGTTTGTGTTTTTTGAGGAAGACTGGTTCCTAAACTAGGTTTTTTTGTTTCAAAACCTACTAAATCTGGAAACCAGTCCCCCTGAATTTTATTCCAGTATCACTCCCAAAAACATCACATCCTGAACCCGGATAGCCCAACAAAATAAAACCCCTATAATTAATTTCTCAAACTTTATTGCTTACAGTAAGCCAGTAAGCCGAAAATATTGAAAAAAAAAAGAGAAGCGATCACCTTTTTACGACATCGTAAGCGGGACCATTATAGGGGTCACTTGATATGGGATTTCAATGTGAAACTCGTCATTGCAAGGATAATATTTTCGGCCGTAACACTAAAATAAAAATGGTTGTAAAACTCTATGTACAAAATCATTACGTGAAAGGCTGTAAAAGGGTCGTAGATACGCTGTGTAGTTACGTTTAATCAAACTTTGGTTGGGAGTTAAAAGTTTTTGGTCGGAATATGGCACGTGTGAAGTGTGGTTGATGACAAACGAATGTTGGGGTTTGTATGGAACGTGGAGTGTTGTGTGGAATGGCGCTGGTCGCAAAACTATGTACATGTATGCTGGCGAGACATATGTATAGGTATTGGCGCTTTTGGGGATCACGGATATATTTTATTTTTTTGTTTTCTGTTTATTGGCTTGTATAATTACGTTTATCATCCATACTAATATTGTAAATGCGAAAGTGTCTGTCTGTCTGTCTGTTACCTCTTCACGTTTAAACCGCTGAATCGATTTTGATGAAATTTGGCATGGAGATAGTTTAAGACCCGGGGAAGGACATAGAATAGTTTTTATTCCGGAAATCACCCCCTAAGGCGGTGAAAAGGGGGGTGGAAGTTTGTTTGCAAGTACGATATAAACAAGTTCCACGCGGACGTAGTCGCGGGCAAAAGCTAGTAATAAAATATGTATTATTATTATTTTTTTGTCTTGTTATAGAGCCCCTTTTCATACAGAGAAGGCACGAACATTGATCCCTACGTTTACTCAAGGCAGATTGGTAATTTCCAACTCATATAAATTACTTTGTTAGCGTAGAATTTAGAATAATGTCCTTAATTATCCAACGACCACTTCAAAAACGGGATAAAACTTATCCTATGTAAATCTAGATCTGTAATAATTTTAGACCTACATGAATTAGATACTAGTTTCTGCCCGCAAATTCGCCTACACAGACTTCAAAATTAAGTCCTAAATTATTGAACACAACAAAAACGGAATAAAAATTATCACAATCATGTGTTAAGCGAGATCAATATCTATATCTGTGTGCCTTTCGGCTAAATCGGGAAAGAGTACCTTTTTTATTTTTTTAGGGGAAAGAGTACCTAACAGACATCCATCCATCCGACCAACTTCATAAACTTTCACACGTGAGTATATCTATAATAGAATATATTCTCAACATGAAACAATAATTATCCTAATAAATTACATCTCCATGAAAACAATATACAAACTATCCGACTTGCACCTTCAAAATTACTTCAAGTTTTCGACAAACCAAATAAGTTATTCTGTATACAAAATACTAGTAATATTAAACCCGGCAGTGACGAATAACTACAAAATTTAAACTACAAGTAATACAGAGACGAAGTTTTGTATAGGTGTGGAAGTTTGTACCGCATACAAGTTATTACATAGTTGATAATTACAGATTTCAACGTTTCTACAAAGTCGAGGTTATACGTAGTAGCTTGGGTTGCTAATTCTGATTTGATGATCATTATTTTGGGTTTTATACGCGTGTGGTTTATGTGGGAGAATAGTTGTAGATTACACACCTACACACGACAGTGTGCTCTTTAAGAGTATTTACGCCGTAGAGATACTATAACATGGCGCGCCCCTTCATATTACTATTCCAATTATAATGAGTAATTAATGACGCTAGTCAAGCAACAATGACACGCTGATTTGTTTTTGTTTTGAGAGCCGTCTCAGTACGCACATTTGCGTTGTGAGTCGTGTAAATACTTTCACAAATACTTTCAAAAGTTTTGAATTGTGGAGGGGCACGCCAAGTTATAGTAGTTTATCTCTACGGCATTTCATACAAATTTTCAAGTAATTATTTTTTGTAAAGAATGAACCGGTTTTAATAAAACTTCCTACGCAGGATACATAGGTCTTAAAAGTAATCAGAGAATATTTTCGAGGAGGTAGGTATATAGGTACTATAATGCTAGTGATTCTCAACACAGATCCTTAAACCTAAGAGTAATAAAAATGTATCTAATCGCAGTCTGCATATGGAAAATATTTGAGAAAATCTATTATTGGGGGCATTTATAAATAATAAAATGATAATTAGTTTTTTTTAGTGTGCGATTTTCTATTTCGAACACAAGTTTAGGTTCACGCACACAATAATATAGTCTTCGTCGGCACTAAAAAAATCCCACAGCGATAAAAGTAACTATTTTTATAGGTCTGTGAGTTTTAACCATTCTCAAAATCGACAAATCTCAATTATTTCCATAATTTACTAATTGTCTTATTCTGATTATTTAATTTTACTTTTAACAAGGAAAAAGTAGCAAAAAACCTAATGGAAACTCGAACATTTTCGCAAATGGATAGGTAATAGAACCTCTTGTAAATATAAAACCTTTTAGATTTTTAGAATACCCGAAAAAAAAAGTACGGAATTGAAAAATGTTTTTTCCCTTCAAAATTTAACAAGCTGGTAGTTTTAAAAAAAGAAGGGAGTATCAAAACCGAACATCTAACAAAAAACCGTTAACGTAAAAGTGTGTGCCCCATAAAATACTGTTCGTCGAATAGGGCTGTCACGAGTTTGGCATAGGCAGGTAAGTGTGTGTTGAAAGATTTCACTGACTATATTATAGATAACAATTACTCTAGCTGTAAGATTTCATGCATGCACACTTTTCAAAGGTAAAAAAAATATATTCTGTTGTTGTATTTTAATAATAAAATAAATGATAAGATAGGAGACCTAAACAATTTCTTACTACTAAACTAAATATGCCTAATAACTAAACAAAACTAATAATCATTTGAATATTCAATCACAAAAGTACAAAACCACTCGATTAAAATGTACAACTGATTTAGAATGTGCTGAGTCTTTAAAGTCAAAGTCAAAGTCAAAACATTTATTTTAATTAGACCATTTACATGCAATTTTGAATTAAGGAGTCGGTCGTAGTTAAAGCTAGTTGCTCGTTCCCAAACGGAGGTAGGCCTCTCTGGAGAAGAACGAGCAAGAAACTTCACGGCACTACTTTCAATTAGGTTTTTACAAAATCCTAGTTGCTTTATTCATTTTAGGATCATTTACTGTGCCCGTAGTAAAAGTTTTCATTACAATGTTCATCCCACTCCCTATAATGATTTAGCCTAGAATCAGCCTCACCATAACAAAAACCACACTAACAAAATCCGGAACTAGAACGAGGCAACCCTACAAAGATCACACCCGCGAGCGATACGCAACGGCGCGTGATCTCGCATGAAACGAACGGATTTCAGACCGCCTGAAACGTTCCAATCCTAAAGCAAACGTTTGCGCAAGTTTTGCACTCAAAAGAATATGCTATATTGGTGTTTGAGAGCGATATGGGCGTTTTTCCAATGTTTTGCCAGTATTTAATATCTTCAGGTTGCGTTATTGTTCTTGTTTTGGGAAATGTTTTTATTGGTTTGTGTTTTGAAATAAAAAATATCGTGATGGCCTAGTGGTTACGATAGTTAAGAATAGTCGGACGCTGGGCACAGGCCAGTACCAATGTGATTTTTTCTATGTCATAATTATGTACTTTCTGAGTTTATCTTGGACATAACTGACATCGCCTTTTTCCACTTTTGGAAAAAGCCGTGAGTTTATGTATGTATCTATGTATCACTGACATCGGTGAAGGAAAACATCGTGGGGAAACCTGGACATTTAGTGTTAATAAAAAAACATAACATAACAACATGCCTGTAATCCCCGAAGGTAATCCCCGGGTAGGCAGAGGTGTATCCATTAGTACACCCACATTCCGCCAGTTATGTTTAAGTCCCAGGTAATAGGGGGCGAGCCTATTGCCATCAACCGGGCACAAATCCAGACTCCGAGGCTGCTATTGGTGGAAAAACCCAATAACACTTTGCTCGACCTGGGAATCGAACCCAAGACCTCGTACTCAGCAGTAGCGCTTTGCGACCACTAGACCAACGAGGCAGTGTGTGTGTGTGTAGAGTTAATGTAAGTCTGAAATCGTCAATCTGTCAAATCAATGGTCTCTGTATGAAAAGAGGCTTTTGTACTGCAGTGAGACAATAATAGGCTGGCATTATTATTTTTCTATTTAATTTATACCTTTTTTTTTCGTGAGGAAATCTTCATGGATGCCCTCCGTCTGGGGTTAACGGAGGGTTATTTTGGACTCATACCGACTAAAACCCCATGGTTCCTTCTGCTACAATCAGTCAGGAGCCTTATACTCGCATTACGCATGATCCGCGCCCCCAACTGGATATACCTACCTGCAGTGTACCTAATGGTAGAAGTATAAATTGCCTAGTGTAACGAAAAAAAATAACATTTAGACACAACAGACAGCTATACAGAAATGCAGAATTAAAAAATTCATGCCCCAAATGCCACTGTCTCGTTGATCTAGCGGTCACTGCTCAGCCTCATGCTTGTCTTTAGTTCGATTTCTAGATAGGGCAGAGTGTTATTAGGTTTTCCTATCAGAAATTTCTTAGTATCATCCTCTGAGTCTGGAATTGTGCCCGGTTGATAGCAATGACGAGATGGGAGTTAAACATAACTGGCGAAATGTGAATGTAATTATGAGTACACCTGTGCCTAACCCTTCGGAGATTATTAGCGTGATGTTATGTGTATGATTAAAATTTACAGTTCCACATTTAAATCTCCTCAAAACATTTCTAAACTGAAAATTATACCTGTTTGTGACTGTAGTCAGCTACATTACCAATTACAAAACATAATAATTATAGGAACCAGCAGCCGACACGGCACGGTAACAGAAATAGAATTTACTTTGATATATCAAAGCTGAATCGTACTACGCACAGTTGACTCGAGCATTTGTAAACGTTATGTATCGTTTGAAATTTGGAGTTTATGTGTATTTGTTATAACTAAATATTGATTTGAAATCGATTTCGAATACGTACTGGAAAGATTTCTGTTTATAATCTTAAAATATGTAATTTTTCTGTCTTTCTTCTGTTTGTTGTTGTTTCTTTTTATTCTTCTGAATTGTTTTATGCGTTCCTTGCGGAGTATATGTGGTGTAACTTTGAACGATAGAGTGAGGAATGAGGTTATACGAGACCGTTGCGGATTAAAAGAAGATGTAGTGACAAAGATAGAAAAGAGTATGCTTAGATGGTTCGGTCATGTTGAGAGGATGAGTGAAAGACGAATGACAAAAGGTATATGGCAGAGGTGAGGGGCAACGCCGGGAGGGGTCGCCCAAGGAAGACCTACACTGACCTTATTGGTGAGGTCCTTCAGAAAGGTCAGGTGCGCAGTACTCGTAACCGGCGTGCTTGTATGACGACATGTATGAACGTAGATGAGGCGAAAGGAGTATGTAAGGATCGTAGCAGGTGGCGTTCTGTAGTTTCTGCCTACCCCCATGGGAAAAAGGTGTTAGTTTATGTATGTATGTATGTCTTCTGTATTAGTCAATCAATTAATCGTTACGGGTCATCAAAACATCGTCAAAAGATATAAAATAATATAAACTAAAAAGATTTTTTGTTTGGATAACCGCGCTAATCTCTGGAACGGCATTATGCTGAGCGTTAGCCGTTTCGCACGGTAGTCCCGTTAGTCGGTATTTCCGTTTATAAATGTCAATTTTTGTTTTTTCTTTTTTATGTAATTGTTTTTTAGCTAGAGTTTTTGTAAACATTTATTTTATGGTATAGATGCGTCTCCTTCTCGGAAATAAACAGTTTTTCTTACTTTCTTTCTTTTAAATTACTTACACCAATAAGAAGCGACGTTATTCCTAAATACTACAGGCCATATTTTATGGTATACTTGAATTTTCTTGAAGTCGCGGCAAACAGCTATATGAAATAAAAATAAAAAAGGTTAGTTTGGGAGTTAAAAGGCGCCCCCGTCAGTGACGTCATTAATCATAAGGCATAACAATTCGCTGCACGTTTCAGTAACCACCGCACCGTCCAGGTGAGTGTTTAACTTTGTAGTTGTCTGTTCTGCTATATTATTTTATGATTTATAGCCCTTTTTTTTTGACTGCCTCGTTGGTCTAGTGGTCGCAAACGCGACTTCTGTGCACGAGGTCCTGGGTTCGATTCCCAGGTCGGGCAAAGTGTTATTGGGTTTTTCCATCAGGAATTTCTCAGTAGCAGCCTCGGAGTCTGGATGTGTGCCCGGTTGATGGCAATAGGCTCGCCCCCTATTACATGGGACTAAAAACATAACTGGCGAAATGTGGGTGTACTAATGGGTACACCTCTGCCTAACCCTTCGGGGATTACAGGCGTGATGTTATGTTATGTTTTTTTTCGTCTGGGAATACTACACTACAAAAAAAAAAGGAATAGCAATGGGCTTGCCCACTATTACATGGGACTTAAAGGTAAACTATTATAACATGGCGCGCCTCTCCATATTACTATTTCAATGTGTATAGTCACATTCCGTTAGTAATCGTCTTCAGTAGCAGGCCGCCAGATTTGTTTGTCAACTAATCATAAATAGCCGATCGCACAAGACAACGCACCTGTCATTTTCATAGAATATGTCAGTGCAGCGCCATACTAGTAATAATGAGTGTTTAATGACGCCGCTAGTCTAGCAACAAATCGCTGATTTGTTTATGTTTCGGGAGCCGTCTCAGTACGCACACATGCGTAGTGAGTCTTTAAAATACTTTCAAACCTTTTGAATTGTGCAGGGCCGGGCCCTGTTTTTTTTTTTTTTGGCATGAGTTGGAAATCCTCGTGGACGCCCAAATCATCCCATTTGTGGGCCGATCTGGGCAGTGCCGGTTAGTGACTCTTACCGGCTAAAACCACACTCCTGCCCAGCTCGTGTCCCCTGACGTAGTCAGAGACCTTTTTGTCCCTTGTTTTAATTATTGTTATATATTTATTTTGTTTAATGCGCCTTGTTATTGTAGTGTATCTCTAACACAACTGACGAAACGTGGGTGTACTAATTGCTAACCTCTGCCTAACCCTTCAGGGATAACAGGCGTGATGTTATAAAAAAAACTAAGTACACCACAATCTAGATAATTTCTATTAGATTTTTTCAGCACCACCCCAACTAGTATTTGTAACTCAACAAAAACATATAATCAACATCCACAATACAAGTCCCGCGGGCCAGCTATATACCTACCTATATACAACTATAAATAAATTGATATATATGGTAAAAGCGACACGTAACATCAGTGTTGACAGAGGGCCTATTGCGTCGATAGGTCGACCGTCCGCTTGCAAGCGATATTAAATGTTTACATTCGAACGTGCCCTAGGTAAACGTAAACAATACTATAGGTACGTTGATTTTGTACCAATATCTATCTTCTATACATATAAAATGCTTTGTCCTGAATGACTGACTGACGGTTCAAAGCACAGCTTAAAACATTTACCAGCCTATTACTGTTCTTCTCAAAGCATGTCAGAAGCCCTTCAGGCGGTTTAGAAACTCTGACACTAGGGTGTGTGGGGCCAGGGCGTCGGACTTCGCGAGGCGACATCCGGCCATCGTAGGCGCGGGCTTGCGGACGGCGAGTAATGGGTAGCTCGCCGTCCGATTAAGGACCAAGCCCGGGTCGATGGCGCGTTCTGTTCGCGCGCGCCTCAAAGAGCTGTCAGCACAGGGACGGGGCCCCTAGCGGGGCCAACGCCTGCCGGGGTTGCGGGACGTCTTAACAGAATACCGCGGCCCCGGAACGTAAAGGGCAACAGAAGGAACAGGGTGGTTTTTTAGTCAGTAAAAGTCTGACAGTCCCTTCCGCCCCACCCAGGGCAGAAGGAGTCATTTGATGATTTTTACCACATAAACAAAAAAAAAGCGTGTGTGGGTTCGTAAGACCTGGCCCACATGATAAAGAAGAATGCTGATCGTAACGATCTGAATCTTAGAGGGTGTGTTCTTTGTTTGTCGTAGGCATCCGATAGGAAAGGATTTTCCAAAATTCACTTTCTTTACATTCATTTTATTTTTTAGTTGGTAAAAATCAAGTCGCCCCGCAACCCCGGCAGGCGTTGGGCCGCGTGAGGCGCGCGTGACAAAATTCACTCCCTAAGGCGATGAACGAATGTTTATATAATTTTGTAATAAATTGTTATTGTATTGAATGAAATTGTAATTGATGATAATAAGTCAATTAATTTGTTCTTAAGCTCTAATCTGTGGATAATGTCGTGGGCTGCAGCATTTATTTATAGTTTTATATATTTTATGTATGCTATTTGTATGTTGTAGCTGTGGAAACAAACAAAGGGATAACAATCCCTTTCAATAAATAAAATAAAATAAAACTAAGGGTTCAAAGTTTGTAAGGAGAAACCAACTTTGACGCGGACAAAGTCGCGGGCAGAAGCTAGTCTCACAATATAATCCTAATCCGTAGGTATTTTCATGTTGGATATTCATGTGTCCCGTCACATCAAAGGTACAATTCGCTTGAATGGGTCAATGTGTTCAATTGGAATTAAATTTTATTGGGTCGTTTGTCGATTAGTACTCAGTTTCTTTTTTACACGACTGCCCAAAAAAAGGAGTGTTATGTGTTCAGGGTTAATGTATGTATGTATGTATGTATGTATGTGAGTTTCTTTATTCCACCATAACTTTTAATCGCCTGAACCGATTTAGATGTATGGGGTATCGTTACAATCCTTGCATCGTTCCGAGTAACATAGGCTAGTTAAAAATAAAAAGAATCCTGTGTGGTCACTTTAAAAAGTAAATTAATACCAGCCTCAAATATTTTTTTTTATGAATCTGGCCGTGTCTATGTTTATCGTCTAGAATTTGACAAGTAGATTTAAAAAATATATAACTCTGTAAATAAAAAACGTCGTAAAAAAACTACCGAGTAAACAAAGTACAAATATGTGCAATTTTGGCAGTCGTGTTTTTTAATTTTTTAATTATAGTTGCTTGTTAATCTTTGTTTTATAGAATTAAATCTTTTTAAAGAAATTTGAACTTTATTTGTACTCGTATTGATCTTAAATATGTGTTGTAAAAGCCACACAACAGTATGCGACACACATAAAAAACACATAAAATTAAATAAATAAATTTTATTGAGTGCCTCGTTGGTCGCGACTGCTGAGCATGAGGTCTTGGGTTCGATTCGCAGGTCGGGTAAAGTGTTATTGGGTTTTACCATCAGGAATTTCTCAGAAGCAACCTCGGAGTCCAGATCTGTGCCCGGTTGATGGTAATAGGCTCGCCCCTTTTTAAACGAAACTAAAACATAACTAGCGAAATGTGGGTGTACTAATGAGTACACCTCCTAACCCTTTTTATTTACAGGCGTGATGATAGGTATGTCTATTCAATTCTATAGTAACATAAATAATATTTATATAAAAAGCATAATCTCTGCTAATAAATGTTATTACGTGAAATATTACATCAACATTTCGTATTTCTTTTTCTTAACACAATTTATTTACAGTATAAGTAAAATCTTAAGATACATTAAAAATTCATAGCTTTATTCTCTTTCATTTCATTATTACGAGATTACCTTTAGCAGACGCAAAATCAAAATACCATGTCTTGTTCGTAACATTGTTATAACTAATATGATTTAGGATAAACCTCTTTACAGTATTACCAGTCCTTTACAAACAATTTAATGGGCTTTACGTCAGCTATCAACTCAAAGTGAACTGTAGCTTTAATTGGTCGTAAGTACACCGTATAATCGACGTAGGTATAGTTATAATTAGGTCGTTTATACATTGGCATAGGAACTTTAAATTGTGGACTATTCTACTTTTTACACGACTGCCCCAAAAAAAGAAGTGTTATTACACGACTGCCCCAAAAAAAGGAGTGTTATGTATGTATGTATGTGAGTTTCTTTCTTCCACCATAACTTTTAAACGACTGATCCGATTTAGATGTATGCGGTATCGTTACAATCCTTGCATCGTTCCTAGTAACATAGTCTAATCTAATTAAAAACAAAATAAACTGGTGTGGTCTTATAAAACGTTAATTAATACCAGCCTCAATTTGTTTTTTTAATGAATCTGGTAGTGTCTATGTTTATCGTCTAGAATTTGACAAGTAGATTCAAAAATGTATAACACGGTAAATAAAAAATCGTCCTAAAAAAAAACTGACGAGTAAACAAAGTACAAATATAAACGAAACGGAAGAAGAAGAAACGTTTATTACTCAATGTCTGTGAAGCAACCCTATATGCTCGCAATATTAAGTCCATAAAACCGAAAACATATTTACGTAATATTAAAAATTACAATAACAATGATTGTAAAACTGAAAACTGGTCTGTACGTCCAAATAATGATACTCAAACCGATGTCGGTCACAGTAGTCAAGTACGCAGAAGATCATATTATAGTGCACAAGTGTGTGCTCAAACAGAGGTTCACTCCCTCTTCCCTCACTCTCATACTCCGATGGGACGCAATCTAACACGCCCAGAGATGTTCAGGCGCAGGACCAACGGCTTTACGTACTTTCCGAAGCACGGGGGATTCAGACCACCAACTGTAAAACTCCAAGCTGCTATTGAGAAATCCCTAATAAAAACATCAGTCACTTTTTTGCCAGACCTGAGAATCAAACCCCAGACCCCACGCCAAGTACTCCCGCTTGCGACGAAACCAACGGGACAGTTAAAATAAAAATGTAAATCCCAAAATAGCACTACTCAAATAACGTTGTTAATCCGTTGTAAAACAATCCTTATCGATAGGGACCGCGATTTTAAGCATCAATAAACATTGATAATTGACGGATCCTTCACTAATATTGACTTGCCAAGAGCACGGGACGCAACGTCTTACAAAATGTCGGTTAACATTACTAGTAGCGTGAAACTTTGTATAATTTTCCACCCTGTTCAATTAACCCCAGGCTTAGCTATATAACGTAAGCGAATGTTAATAGTAAAGTTGCTTTTGTACTGTTAAATTGTGTGTGATTTAGGCGCTTTCCACACAGAGCATTGCAGCAACTGGCAACTAGCTGACAACTAGCTGGCAACTAGCTGTTTACATATTATATTTCAATTGGACTGCGTTGTCAACAGTTTTCAGCTGCTGCAATCGATGACTAAGTTACTTGCTAATTGCCGCAACTAGCAACTGTTAAATATTATACTGGTTTTTAAAGATGCCGGTTTCCTCAACCGTCAATCGCAACGCGTCGGGCGATTTCAGACTCTCCCTCCCTCTCCGTGTGCCCGGCAAAGCCAGTGTCGGTACGGCAACGGCATACGGCAACGGCATACGGCGACTCGGCTGTGAAAGCTGCTCATAGATTGCCATAAAGTTGCGACAACCGTTAACGTTATAGCAACTTAAGTTGCTCCATGTGCAAAGTGCCTTAGAACGTATCGATTTTAGTATGCTCGCCGCACTAACGCATCATCGATTATGTGTGTACGGTTAGATATTTTATTATCTATTTGACTGTTTCTGCGTTACGCGACTGACGATACGCGGCATATCTTCCGTCAGATGTGAACTGACCCTTAGACCGGTCTTACACTACGCCCGTTTTGGGGGGAACAATAAAATTGACTATTTTTCGGTAGGCGAAGCCGCGAGATGTAAATGTCGACGTTTTTTTGTTTACACCTCCAATAAAATTTGGTGGGTGTGAATTGGTTTCGTGATATATTTGGGCGCGGGATATGCTACTTATCTTAGAAGACTTATGGTCATGGGCTTGTTTCGATAACCACATAATCTTAGAATATTGAGACAGTACAAAAAAGTACAGCTGAGAATTAGTTTTATTAAATTGAAAGTAAAATCGATTGTACTTAGTAATTACCTAGTCTTAAAAAATGATATTTTTAAAAGACAAAAATTAATCTGGAAAACACACTTTTTTTTAATTGATGTTTTGTTTTTTTAACGGCACAGTCGGCGCAGTGTCTGAGCGATTGGCTGCAGCGCTTCGTGTCGAGGATTCGATTCCCGAACGGAAAAAATAAATTGTATAACCTACAGATAACTGTTCAGGGTATTGCCGTTTGTGTATGTAAGTTTATGATACAAGACAAAATACCTAGTGTGGAGCAACGTTTTTGTAAAAAAAAAAAGAAAAGACTATTATGACATTTGAACCGATATTATCAAAGCCGTTTTTTTTTTCAAAGAAAAATACTATAATTATTTCAATTGTTTCTTTAGTAGATATAGCAGGAAAAAAGTAGTTTTACTATAGGGTTATTTAAAATTACAGTCCTAGATTGATCAATCGTTGAAGAGATTGCCGTTTTTTCCCTAAACTTAAGACGGATGATGTCAGCTCGAACGTTTATTTTTACAAACAACTTAATCGCTTTCTCCCCAATTGAGATTAATGCTAATCGATAGAGATTCTCACTAATAGAGACAAAAAACTGTTTGTTTTAAGAACAGCTGGAGGAAAGTAGACTTTTCCGAGATTTGTTTGTCTTTCTTAAATGTTTTAATGAGTTTTAGGAATCAATTAGTTTTTGACTCGGTATGGCTTTTCATCTAATTTTTTTTACAAAGTTTTAGTATTTTTTTTATTTAATCTTTTGTTTTTAAGATTATCTTTCTGAATTCCCAATTTTAATAAGTTACTTACTATTTAAACAAAGCGAATATTCAACTTTTGTGTTGATTGTAGATAAAGTTTACGAATCTTCAGTTTCTGCTCCTGACTTCGTCTGTGTAGACTTCAAAATGAAGTCCTAAATTATCCAAAGCGAACACAAAATCTTAATATACTTAATGAGCGAGAGATCATACACGCACTCGTCACGAAATTTTGAAAATCACTTGACGTATAAACATGAAAGGTTTTTTAGTATAGTAAGTAGACGTCCGCTAAAAACAGATTTTCCAAAATTCACCACCTTTTTTTTTTTTTAGGTGGTGAAATTCATCAAATGACTTCTCCGCCCTGGATGGGGCGGAAGGGACTGTCAGACTTTTACTGACTAAAAAACCACCCTGTTCCTTCCGTTGCCCTTTACGTTCCGGGGCCACGGTATCCTGTTAAGACGTCCCGCAACCCCGGAAAATTCACCCCTAAGGGGACAAAGTCAGGGGCAGAAGCTTGTAACGTACCTATAAAAAAAAAAAACTCAATATCAAATATCAAACCAATCCGTTCGTGTAATAAAGCAATAATACTTCTATGAAGTTTCCTTTTTAAAGTATCTCTAATCCTGGTTGCAGTCGTTAATCGTTAGTGTTATGGTCGAAAACAAAGGAGTGTTGGACCAAAGAGGACGGAGGATGGAGGGAGGAGGGAAGAGGTAAGAGTCGTTGTACCCATTGACCTCAAGATGCTCTGCAGTTGCACAATCGTCTTAGTATCGTGACGTTGTATGTCATGGGTGGAAGCGTTTCTCTGGAAGAGGGAGCAAATATCAGTTCGTTGTTGTGAAAGCGTGGAATAAAATGACGAAATGAGATCCTGGACTAGTTTTTTTTTTCTAGGGCTAGAATTGATTTAGAATAACACAACATCACGAATGTAATCCGCGAAGCGATAGGCAGGAACTCTAGTACACCCACATTTCGCCAGTTATGTAATAGGGGGCCACAACCGGGTACAAGTCCAGACTCCAAGCCTGCTACTGAAAAAATCCTGAGAGAAAAACCCAATAACGCTTTGCTCGACCTGGGAATTGAACTCTAGATCTCATACTTAGCAGTCACACAACAGAAATAACAAAGTTATATTAAAATAAGACATGGAAGTAGGCCCCCAGTATTTCCACAGATTATCTCCTACACACATTCAAACAATTTAAAGAATTGCAAATGCCCGCCGTCCCTCCCTAACTTAGTCCACATAACAAGCGACAATGTAATACTGTGTGTCGAAATTTACCAGCACTAGTACAGACTACAGACTCCGGTACAGAAAGCTATCCAGCGCGGAAACCTTTGAACTTGAAGCATTTAACTAATCGAATACCTACTTGTCTTAGAAATTTCTAATAAGCGTCCACGACGGCCCATACTAACTTGCGTTAATCGACTTCACATGGTATTTACTGAAATATTGAAGCGTGTCTTTCACATAGTTTTAGGTTTGAGAAGATTGTTTGTTTAAACTAATAATGTAACTAGGATTTTGTATAAAAAATATTGGAAAGAGTGTCTGTGGAGTTTTGTGCTTGATCTTTGACTCCTCCTCGACTCCTCCTTGAAATAAATATTTTTGTTTTTCTTCTTTCGAAATGATAGTTTAAATGAACACCGTTTTTTTTTGGTATACTTAGTTCTTTAACTTTACTTGGCAGGTATCCAAAAGGAAATGCTTTGACTTAAATATTGGTGAAAATGTTTTATTTGGAGTAACATACTCCTGTCGCACTGTTGGGCCAGGGCCTCCAGTTCCCCCATATCCTGTCAAGCACTCTTTTCACCCACTAAACTATACTTCGTGTCTGGATCATCTCGCAATCTCTTCAAGCATCGGCTAAATAATAATATTCAAAAAATCAAAATCGAAACCTGTTATTACTCCGTAAAATCGTAACAGAAATGTTAACGGAAGCTTACATTAAAATGAAAGCATAAAAAATCGTGTCGAACAAAATTACTGTAATATTTTAATTTTCACAGTGGGAAAAACAAATAAAAGCTACTATAAAAAACACGAAACGGTGTCAACTTCAATTAAAGCTATAAAAAACGGTGTTATAACTAATAACGAATTCGTGTTGAAGGCTTAATGCGAACCCTACGATGTATGGACACGGATAGTGGAAAAACTAACAAACAAAAATAAACTATGCTGTCAAAAGATTACGGTTCACTTTTATGTGTGGTTTGGTTGACGAGTGTAATATCAGAAAGAGTACGTATTGTAATTATTTAGTCTGATAGGCGTTCATTTGAAGTGTTTTTATGACTGGTTTTATTGGCTATAACAATTTTAAAGAAATAATAACTTTCTGTTTTGTTTTCCAGGAAATTACGAACATAGGGTATTCAGGAGTCGATATAGCGTTATCAATAATCTTCTATGACAATGATATTATTAAAAAATGGTATGTAAGTAATTGGTTGTAATTATTGGTCTAACATCGTTCATTTCTCTTTTTGAAAAAATGTAATCCGCATCTATTTTTGACTGCCTCGTTGGTCTAGTGGTCGCAAGCGCGACTGCTGTGCATGAGGTCTTGGGTTCGATTCCCAGGTCGGGCAAAGTGTTATTGGGTTTTCCATCAGAAATTTCTCAGTAGCAGCCTCGGAGTCTGGATTTGTGCCCGGTTGATGGCAATAGGCTCGCCCCCTATTACATGCGACTGAAACATAACTGGCGAAATATGGGTGTACTAATGGGTGCATCTCTGCCTAATCCTTCGGGAATTACAGGCGTGATGTTATGTTATATATGCATCTATTTTTAACTTTATCGAAAAGCAAATACCGAGATGCATCCTTGCGATCTCAATACTTAAATCAGTTGTGCACAGGTATAGGACTGCGTTGTTAAAGAAAAGTGTTTTTGGTATGGCACCGGCTATTTTTAACCACATTCCTAAATCTATAGAAGAGGAACCTGAAACAATTTTCAAAAATAAACTTACTGTATTTTTGTTAAACAAATGTTATTACGCCGTATCGGATTTCTTAGCTGATACATTTTAGTTATCCGTATTGTTCTGTCTGTTTGATGCTGAACTATGCTTACCAGCTTGCTTGCTTGTTTGTTTACTGCTTGCTTGCCTGCTTTGTTATCTCTTCACCACCTTTGGTTGACTGGTAGAGAATGCCTAAGGCATTAAGTCCGCCTTTGTACTTTTTTTGTTGCATAAAGTTCAAATAAATAAATAATAATAACTGCATCAATGTTTTCATGCCAAAATGGTAGAATGTACAAGGATTCTTAATAAAACTGTAACCACCTTATTGTAAACTCCTTACCATCCCGAGCAAATAAATGAATATTCTATTCTATCGTCAATCCGCCTTGATCGAGCGTTGTGTTTAATGTACCTTCTCAATATAAGAAGAATGCAGTGAGAAAATAATAAGAGTATTATTATTTCTGGGGTTGCACCCCCGTTCAGTAACTGGTTACTGCTTCGCACCCGTGTGTAGTAGCGTGATGTTATTTAGCCTCTCTATACTATTCCTCATAATTCTGGCTATGTTATACAACATTATCTCTGATTTTTTACAATCTGTTAGTTGTCGATAAGATTATTAATTTTTAGAATATTTGTAAAGAAAAATATTTTTAAATATGGTGATATTTATGTATTAGTTGTATACCTATAAAATATTGTTATTTATAATACGATACAAAATTAAGTTTGTCTTTTATCTTTATCTTTTATATATTTATTTATCTTTTCGTCATTCGATTGCGTCATTGATAGCTATGGAAAAAATGGACTTACCATTTTTTTCCGATGGAAATCTGTCACATGTAATTATTCCTATATGCATACGAGATTTCATTATTAATAATTAATAACATAGAAAATTATGTTTACATTAAAACGCAATTTACGTGGCTTAATTAAAATGTTCTCTAATAATGATATTAACGCACACGCTTTTTGTATACAGTCTGTAGTATTTTGCATTATACAGGATGGGACATTTTGTTTGTCGCGTTGTCGCCTCGGGTCGTTTCGCCTTGTTTGTTCCGGCTTGACCGGTAGAGTGTCAGAATCACGTGATTTTTTGGCAAAAAAAAAATAATATGGCTATTTTTTGGTCACTTTTCAGTTTCCAGGCCTTGTTATTTTATAATTTTTTGAAGGTAAGACTTTTATTTTTTTAATTTAGAAGGTCCTTTTTATGTTAAATATTTTTTTAAAGTTGATTGATTGACTTGTAAGACTTTGTGATTGCGACACAATACATTTTAAGAGCTTGGTCGAAACAGCCTACCATGTTATCTCTTCACCACCTTTGGTTGACTGTTAGAGAATGCCTAAGGCATTAAGTCCGCCTTTGTACTTTTGTTGCATAAAGTTTAAATAAATAAATAAACAGCTGTTTTGATTTTTATGTAGTTAGCACTCACAAACACAAGTAAGTACATGATTGTACACGCATTTTATACCGGTTGCCCATTACCAATTTGTTCACATATTCTGTAAAGCTATCAATTTTGTTCCCAATCCAAAATACCAAATTGCCGATATCCTCCCAGCAAATCCTAATCACTCATTAGACAAAAATTATATCAGTTCAGTGCGTAACTTAATAACCCTGCCGATGCGGCTTTTTGCGCACACCGTTTGTGTCCCGTCGCCGGCGGCCATTCGGCTACAACCTATTTCCAATTTGCGCCTATCAATCAAGACCAATCTCGCTGAGTGGATTACGGCCAAATGAAATTTGCATAGAAACCCGCTGTGCAGTACGTGTGTATCTGATATTTACTGGCTGTCATTGTTTGATTCGGTACAACGCCCACTTGTATATTAAAATTAAGCGTTATTTTGTGTTTTGATGTTACAATTTTTTTTGGTGATAAACTATATATTTTTTATGTGAAGTATCAAGATTTTTTGCACCTGCTTTGTTATCTCTTCACTACCTTTGGTTGACTGGCAGAGAATGCCTAAGGCATTAAGTCTGCCTTTGTACTTTTTTGTTGCATAAAGTTTAAATAAACAATAAATAAATAATTTTTCCAAAACACTTGTATAGTTATGTAACTTATCATTTTTAAATATTAAAATAAAAAAACTAAACTAATTTTATTTTATCTTTATCAAGCATTAAACTGTTAACTAGAACCGACTCAAACAATTTAAACACACTAAAACAAAAGTATTTTATGAGATTTCATCAAAATTCAACAAAACTCATTGAAGATACACACAAAACACTGAGATAATATTTAGGCAAGATTTAATAATGAAGAGTACCGAACTTTGGGTAGAGTAAGCAAAAACAGTTCTGTTAGTGATATCAAAGATTATTTGTACAGGTTTATGTTAGGCGTTTACGCGCCTCTGCAGAGTTTAATGGAAACTGGCTGTAGGTAAATTGGAATATAAATACACCCTGTATATTTGAATACAAATAAGTTTGATCTGAAACATTTTGGAGTGATTTTTTGAACTAGGTATTATAATTTCATTTTCAACTATACATAACATAACATCACGCCTGTAATCCCCGAAGGGTTAGGCAGAGGTGTACCCATTAGTACACCCACATTTCGCCAGTTTTGTTTTTAGTCGCATGTAATAGGGGGCGAGCCTATTGCCATCAACCGGGCACAAATCCAGACTCCGAGGCTGCTACTGAGAAATTCCTGATGGAAAAACACAATAACACTTTGCCCGACATGGGAATCGAACCCAAGACCTCATGCACAGCAGTCGCGCTTGCGACCACTAGACCAACGAAGCAGTCCAACTAAACGACGATTCAACTATACGATTTACATTTACGATAGTTACTATTTAAAAAAAAAACTAATTAAAACATTCATTATTTAAATGAGCATCTGCTTTGGTTCAAAAACATTTGCTTGTATATTTAGGGACCTATATCTCTGTCAGTACGTACTGACTACAACTACAAAAAATATTTTGCTATCGTTACGTTAAAAAAATTAGTACCATTATCCTACCTTCTACTCTAAAATGTTTTTTTTTGTAGTTTCAGTCAGTTTGTAAAAAAAATAAGAAAATACATAAGTACCTATTAACGGTTCTTAATTATCTTAGCGTACTTAACTCGACCGGGTTGGACGAGCCCTTTGACTGCGAACGAACATTCGCTAAGCCAAACGCAAGTGCGGCTAGCTACCACTGTTCGCGTGTTCGCCATAGAAAAACACATACGGTGTGTGTGCGCCGCACTTGCGTTTTTAGTCGAAACACAACGTGTGTGTTTTCCCGCAGTCAACGAGTTAAGTTAACACCTCGCGTATGCAAAAAAGGGATCACTATGTAACTACTGTTTCATAAGAAGAGTCTGCTATTTAACATTAAAATTTAGTATTTGACATAATTATTATAATATCAATTAGGTACTACTTTTTAGTATTAACTATTTGAATACATAATTTTGTGATTGTAATTTGCTATATTTCACCATTTTTTAAATAAATTATTATCGTTCTTTTATTGCTCTAATCTAAATATCGGTCTGATCTGGTAAATCTTTTAATTTTATCGAACAAGCTACTGCGGGTATAGGTACCTACCTAACATACTTACATAGTAACCTACACAAAAATTGAGAACCTTTCTTCTGGAAGCCGTTAAACAACTTAATAGGTAGTAAAAGATAAAGCAACAACAATAAAACAAGAAGCTATAATGACGGAGCCGGGCGTACGTCCTAGTCGTGCCAATAGAGTCTTGGCATAATGCTGCGTTGTTTAATATAGTCACTAACCTAATTATTATTCCGTTCGCCAAGTGAAATCGCTTGCCAAAGTTTAAAGCTGACAAGTTAGCAACCTGTGACAACTTGGCCTGAGGCTAAATAATCCCTATTTAATTATTTTTTTACTTAAAAAAACGTTTCGCTCTCCGTAAATTTGTCCTGTATCGTGGGTGCGTTTATGATGATATTACACTCTCGTTTTTGAACGGGAATTCGTCCGCGTGGAAGTTGAGTATACTACAAAATATATCCAATGATATTCAGCAATATTGTAACTTTCTATCAGTAAAACATTTTTCGTAATCTAAGCAAGACTTCTAGATTTAATATTATGTTGATATAGGTACATACACAGGTCTTTGAGCTGCAGTGGGACTACAAATTAAAATACAGTTGAAATTTAAATTCCGAATGTTATTAATGATTAGGAAGGGATTGAGTAAATCTAACAGCGATTAAACCTCCCAATCGCGCGTTTAATAATTAAACTTCAAGAATACAAGTGTCATTTCAGTTTACAGCTCCGCATCCAACCCTCCCGTCGCCCAAATACTCAATTATGTTTTTAATTGAGCGGCGCCGTGCATTTGACACGGATGTCCGTCGGGTTTCGCTTCACTCAGTTATCACAATTTTAACTGTACAGCGATTTTTTATTTGGACGAAGCGTCTGGAAATTCGTTCAAGATTAGGTGGTAAAGTGCTTATTTTCATATTAAGAGTGTTGCTTAAATTTGCTCAAATTGGGATGAGATTAGTTTCTGCTTGGGTTAATAGAGAACTGGCTCTGGTTTGCTAAGTTTATGTCTCTGTAAGACGGAGTTAATGTAGCAGGAATATGTTCGAGCAGTTTTAATTTATAATGAACTAGCTTTTGCCGACGATTTTGTCTGCGAATGCCAATATTTTTAAAGCAAAATATATAGCCTATGTTTATCGATGATAATGTAGCTTTCCAGAGGTGAAAGAATTTTTTAAATCGGTTAAATAGTTTTTGTTTTTTTTTTTAATTACAAATACAAATCTTTTCTCTTTATAATATTAGTTAAGACTATTGTGGTTGATTAATAATGTTGTGTGGTTAGTACAATCTTTTAATCTTGCTTGTAATTATGTAATTTTAACGTTATTGCTGTAAATTATCCGTAATCCGATTATAAATAAAATACATGCAATACAATAGACCGTAATCCGATTAAAAATAAAATTGTCAAACATTACTTGCACCAAAAAACAAAAAGTTCGCAATCAGAAAACAAAAATACATAAAATTCTAAACAACTCGTCCGTAGGTAAGTAGGTACCTACTCCCTGACTTTCTTTGAACTCTGAACTTAAAGGAACTCCAACAATAAAACCTCCTTGCAGTCCACTAAAGGCCCAGATAACAATAAAATAAAACGGGAACATTCTCCGTACATTTCGATTCGGGAATATACAAATCGTTTGTATGGACGTGTCTTGTTACGGCTCGCTGGTTCCGTACACGGCTGACACCTGTTCCTGTCACTATTGAATTGGGAAAGACGTATGGACATGTCCGAACGTAGTGTGCATGCCGAGACAAGATTCTTAGACAAAATTGTACCTTCCTATCGTTTTTTTTTTTTAATTTTGAATGGAATGATAATTGTAGTTCTGATTTGGGTGGAGCTTAAAATTGTGTTGTATTTTAAGTAGGTACCTAGAGACAACAGATGACATTTTTGGAAATTCGTTAAATGATTACAAAAGTAAATACTAAAAAGGAAAGATCATTATTCTGTCTGAAACTTAATTCTTAGTTACCATCAACACTTAGTGGTAAATGTGTTCCTAACAGGCCTGTTGGTCTTTTGATAGCACGCGTGACTGCTTTTTGGGCTCGATTCCCAGTGTTATTGGGTTTTTCTATAAGGAAATTTCTGAGTAGTGGCCTGGTGTTTAAAAGTTGATGGTGTGACACACCTTTGTCTCAGAAAGCAAGTAAAGCTGTTAGTGTCGCCTGACAGATCTTTGACTGGCATTTCGGGTAAAAGCCCAAAATTCTGACAACCAGTCTAACCAATAGATATCGTGTTACCCAGCTACTGGGTTTTGGAGTTCAGATAGGCAGTCGCTCTATGGAAAATGCTGGTATTCAGCTGCATCCGGTTACACTGGAAGCCGACCCCGAGCAAGAAAAAACTAGGCAGATAAAGTGAGAAATATCTTACTACTTTTCCTTCGTATACACATAAGAGTTTTAGGAATAAATGCTGGTAAGAAATTTAGGTAAACCTTTCATTTTATCTAACGTATTCTTACTCAGTATAGGTTAAAGTAAAAAAGAACATTCAAGATCAGCTTACCTATCCAACTGAGTGGGATGATACTTTGCTAGTATCTAAACCGTTTAGGTATTGTATTCCCCAAATCGATGAAGAAAACTTTACTCTAGATAAATATTGAGACAGTGTATTTTTGCCTGAACTTGTGAAAAGAATAAAATAACAAAATTCTGGACGACAAAAAAAGTAATCTCATTATAAACCAAATTAAAGTAGGGGAACATCAAAGTACAAACATTTTTAATCATCACCTGTTCGACAGGTTAGTTGACGAAATAGCGATCCTCGATATCATAAAAGTTTCCTTTGACAAAAATATTACTCATTATAACTTTTTCGTACACAAAACTCATGCTGATTCCCCAGAGAAGTATCACATGAACGGACTTGAAATAGATGGGAAAGCAATTTCCTACCTTATTACCAACCTTAATTCGTTTTGCACCTGAGTTGACATCAAAACTTATAATCAGGAGGTAATTACCGGTATAATTACAACGAAATTTGATGGAAATTTAAAAGCAATCGTTCGTACTGAGTTAATGAGAACGTTTGAAACACGATAAGTCGTGTACTGTTAAATTGGACCCACTATGAACAAGAGCTTTGATAATTTTCATGTCAAAAGAGGGATTTCTACGTTTTCGTTATTGAATTTGGAGTTATCATTAAAGATGTATATTTAGATAAAGCAAATTGTAATTTGTAAAGTTCATTTCAAATACAGTGATCATTTTATTATCCTCAACGCGATAGGGATTTAAATCTAATTGAAGCTTAATATTTATTACTAAGAAATTATTTTCCAGTTTTATTTTATCCAGATGAAATATTACAGGATAAACTTTTCTGAGAAAATATAATAACAGTTACTATAAAAATTATTACACAAATGAATTCCAATGAAAGATTAATCCTGTTATGAAAACATAATTAATGAAAAAGCAAACAAAGCCGTTCCGAACAAAACGATAAAAACCAATAACAATATAGATGCCACAGAGTGAATTAATATCGAGTGTTGCAGAATATTTTCTGCAGAAGGCTCACGAACATCTGCAGAATGTTTTGTTTCTACAATCGCGCTAGTGAATGGTGAGACCATCAATTGCAAGGGAGCAGACTTCTTTGTCTGCTGATAAAGAGTGCTCGCGGAGGTCCATTCCGAATGCTTGTCACTCCTTTGTTGTATCCACGCTTTTTAATTTTGAAAAGAATTTTGTTCGTTTATGTGTGATACGTGCCAGTGCATTTGATGTAACTTAAAGTCAATTTGTTTTGAAATGTTTAGCAAACTTTTTAAAATTAATTTATTGTTGAACATATTTCTGAAAATCTTGATTGTACTTACTTACTTACAATATATTTTTATACTATTTCAAAGGCTGCGTGTGATGTTAACTTACCTGTAACAAATTAAAAAACATACATTAGTAAAACATACATAACATAACATCACGCCTGTAATCCCCGAAGAGTTAGGCAGAGGTGTACCCATTAGTACACCCACCCATTAGTAAAACACGGAAACAAAACCAAGAAAACATTTTACAATTCGCTCCAACCATTTTAGTACCTACAATTATTAATATTACCTCAAAATCTATTACGCTTGCAAAAGCAGACGAACAAAATCTTCCTTCAGAAACTTTATCATGTTAGAGAGAAAAAAATATCTCGTTGGCAAGGCATTACGCAGACGCTCCACCATCCAACTTTTCACAAATTTCCAAAACTTGTAAGACAAACGTTGCTCCTTTAACATTCGCACAATTACCTGCTACAACTTTGTGAATGCAAATTTCTGCGATATTTATTTTCGCCGCCCTTCTGTTCGGAACTTTCTTATAAATAACTTAATCAGGGTCAATCCATCAAGCTGTCATTCAACACAGAAATACTTTTCTGTTGCCGCAGCACCTTTATTCAATAACAAATTTTCAATACAAAACAAAGGGTTTGGCAAAGTTTTTCGAATGAGTCTCCGGTTTACTATTACTCATTTGGACCTGCCAAAAACAAAGTGACGCGACCCTGCTTGTGTATCATTTGTGTTTAGAACAAAAATATACAAAGTTACATTGGAAAGTTTTCAATATAATTTGCTGACGATATTGGGCGCTAGCTTTAAGGTAAATCCTAGAAACTACTATGTAATATATTTGTAATATAACGGAGGTAAACAGCTTTTGGTAACTGAGATAACAATGTTATTAAAAGGGAAAATTTGCTGTAGTTAGATATTGTGTAATATTTTGTGGCTTCATTTTGGATATAAAGTTTTCTGAATTGAGTTTTTCATTCAAAATTAACACATAAAATATTGTGCCGTAGAGTTGCTTGTGTATGTGAGCTCACAATATTTGTAAACGCACTCATGATATAGTCGAAATTCCTAGTGAGAGCTATGCATTACATTGCACACTACCACAGGCAGTGATGGAAAGTAGTGTTCCAGCAATTATTTTAACTGAATAGTTATAGGCCATTATGGTGTATCATTTTATACCTTATTATAATATAGAATGGGTTTATATAAACATTTAAAACACTCTTTAGATTCATCTTGGTTTTTAAAATACGGTAGGTATTTTAAAAACCATGATGAATCTAAAGAACTTTTTCAAAGTTAAAGTCAAAATCATATCATTTAAGGATTTTAAGGCACTATTTGTTATTGCTTGTTCAAAAAGCTTCCATTACGTCATATAGATGTAATAGAAGTTTTTAGTTTAGAAGTTTAATAATATGATAAATAGGAAATATTTGATTGTTTGCATTGGATAGGCACCGAAACTACTGAACCCATTTAAAAATTCTTTCACTGTTGGGAAGCTACACTATCCCCGAGCTACAGCTAAAACTACATAGACTATATTTTATTATAAAAAAGTTAGGGATCCGTAAGAAACATCACGCGAACGAAGTTGCGGGGAGTGCTAGTACTGAATATATTACATTGCTTCCACACTATCATAATTCTATGTATGAATTATATGTAGGTATGTATTGATATGTGTATAGTATAAAGTCAAATACTCCACCTACATTTGAACGCACAAAAATGTTGCCTCAGCAGAAAATTCGCATAAACATTTTTGGACTTCGGGTCAGTATGCTTAGGCTGCGAACACGAACGATTTCACGGTATACCTTTAAGAATACCCGTTCAAGTATGATAAGCTTGCTACAAATTCAAATACTTGAACGATAAAAGTATTTTTGATCTCGAATTTTGTTGAGATCTGTAAAATTTCATATTTCTGACTTCAGTTACGTTGGGGGATAAGATTATGGATTTAGTTGATTCAATCAAGGAGCTAGCGAGGGCTGTAAGGGGTTCTGAACTAACAACTGCTCTTAATCCACTCTATCCGAGTTCGAATGCCGCCCAAACGGATTGGATTACCTTTACGTACTTTATCGGACTTTTTCTCTTCAATATTGGATATAAGCTTTCGAGATTCAACGCCTCTTTTGTTTCTTGCGATTTACGAAATGTCATGGTTTGTTTCTAGAACGCAACGTCACCAGAATTCGTGTATTTAGAATTTTGTTAAAATCTATTGTTTGTTATTGTCGGGCTCTTCCTATGGGCCATTTACTTCAAGCAGAAGCTTTAAAGTATTGATCTTTAAAGCGTTGTGAAGGTTGTAGTAATTAATTACTTTAAGAACTGTATTAGGTACTATAATCTATGCACCAATGCAACCATTTACCTATATGCACCATTCTATGAAACATAATTCAGACTGCCTCGTTGGTCTAGTGGTCGCAAGCGCGACTGCTGTGCATGAGGTCTTGGGTTCGATTCCCAGGTCAGGCAAAGTGTTATTGGGTTTTTCCATCTGGAATTTCTCAGTAGCAGCGTCAGAGTCTGGATTAGTGCCCGGTTGATGGCAATAGGCTCGCCCCCTATTACATGGGACTGAAACATAACTGGCGAAATGGGTGGGTGTACTAATGGGTGCATCTCTGCCTAATCCTTCGGGAATTACAGGCGTGATGTTATGTTATGTTATATATGCATCTATTTTTAACTTTATCGAAAAGCAAATACCGAGATGCATCCTTGCGATCTCAATACTTAAATCAGTTGTGCACAGGTATAGGACTGCGTTGTTAAAGAACAGTGTTTTCGGTATGGCACCGGCTATTTTTAACCACTTTCCTATGTAATAGGAAAATAGGAAAATTCCTTTCACTGTCCAATGTAATAGGGGATTACATTGGACTAAAAACATAACTGGCGAAATGGTGGTGTACTAGTACTAGGGTCCACTTCTGCCTAACCCTTCGGGGATTACAAGCGTGATGTTATGTTATTACTATAATCTATGCACCTATGCAACCATTTACGTAACTGCACCATCCTATGAAACATAATTCAGTATTATTCTGGGATTCACTAGTTTCATTTACCATTAACACCGAACCTTACATGGTGACCCTGCCAAAAGAATCTATATGCGCTGCGCGAATTGGAGACGTTGAGTGTGACTGTGTGACACAAAACCATTACATAAGTAACGAAGACTGACTGTTGAATTTTTCAAATCCGTCTAACAGTCCCAGAGATTAGTGCGAGCAAACAAAGAAACAAAATACTCTTGAGCTTTATAATATATTAGTATAAATATAGATTTTGCAATTAGTTAAACTTATACACGATTGGGAACATTATTTTCAAAAAGTAACAAAAAAAAACAGCTTTTCAATACACTTTGACGAATTAGACGAACATAGATACTGATCAGCAGATTTTTTTTATTGTTACTTTTTAAAAAATATGGTCCCAATCGTTTCGAGGTTTGATGTTGAGTTTATGGCTTTCGGTTCCAGGACGACCTAAAAGTAACCGAGTATAGTATTATTTTTTTAATTTATCTTAAATCACCGAACTTCCAAACAATGTGAAAAAAATATCCGTTCCTTTCGAGCTGTAAGTAACAACAGTCCAATACAATCGACGACAAATATATAAGATCACGTGTTCCTATCTAATCTAAGAACAAAACGTTTAAAGAGAATAGTTTAGTTGCAGCAACGGATATTGTGAGGAGACAGCAGGACCCTCCATGCCTTTTATACTCTAGACGTCACAAGCATTTAACACTGACTTCCAGACAGTAATATTGAGACTTGGATAGATAAAATCTTGTGAGTTTAAAAGAGTTTCCTTTATTTGCGAGGGTAAATGGACAATTGCATGAGAAAGTATAGGTGCAAGAATGAGGTTCTGTTCAAAAACTTTTCGATCTAGATTCGTCTGTAATGAAGGTGGCACAGGCGAATTTCTTTCGGTGAATTTTGTGAAAAGTTTTCTGCTGCACTGAGTTCATTTGATATTTAGATTGGATTTTAAAATGATTAAATTAAGTTTTTCTATATTTATTAGATATCTACGGAAAACAGTTTATCTTCTTAAAGTGATTAATTTTATCAATTTTTTACTGCATTCAATATGACATTTTTCATGGGAAAATCTAGTTATTTCAATGACAGCGTATTATAAGCTCAGTTATTTCACGATGAAAATAAAACTAAGCATGTAGACTTACCTAAACTAAATATCACCATAATGCAAATTACCGTTTTTGGCGGTTATTTTTTAAATGCTAATTGAAGTATAATTAAAAAATACAAAATAATAGTACAATACTAATAATTTGAAAGAAAGAAAAAATGTATATTGACACAGACCATGTGCATACCACCATACAAAAAATAAACAATAAATAAACAAAAAATAAGAAAAACATTACTGTGTGCCGCACAGCTGCGCCTAACCGGCCCAGTTCAGCATAAAATGCCAGACCACTAGTGCCTGACGCTGGTTTTCAAGTAGACCTTTGTGTGTGACGTATTACGGATAAAATCCAAAATTAAAACTATAATCTTCTGTTTCTTTTAAATCTGCCAACTCACCTACACACTACTCTCAAATCATCATCCCTAATTCCAAACATCTTTATCGCTAGCCTTGACTCAAATTGATCTCGAAACAACCATCCTTATTCACTTGAACAGTACCAGGAGCGCAGAGGCAGGAGAAGACAGCCGTCATTCCGCTGTAATACAGATAATTGCATTTAACTGCGGGACACGGGGAAGCGTGGTCTACGTGCATACGTAACTCACTTTGCACTGTTTAAAAGCGCCTGTTCGTTACTGCGCTGTGGTTATTTTTATGGAATGTTCTTGGATTTGTATTTTTATTTTATGTTAGTACCTGACGCCGTTGTAAATGGAAGGATTTTTAATAAATGTTTTATTTTACTAGGTTTGCACGTGATTGCGTTCTGCTCAAATTTTCTTACGGGTTTCTCTTTTTTTTTAAATAAAATATAGCCTATTGTATGTAGGAATAATGCAGCTTCCTGTTAGCGGAAGAATTTTCAGAATTGGATTAGTATTTCTCGAGATTAGGGCGTTCAAATAATAAACCAATCTTTATCACATTACTAGCTTTCACGACTCTTTGTCTTCATTTTCTTACGGATTTAATGATTATAAAGTGGCATGGCTATGGCATTTTGAGACACCGCTGAAATCGCTGATAAGAAGCTATTCGTATAAGCGAAAGAATTCTAGAGATTAACTCGTTTATACTAGTACTAGTTGGTATGAGTAATATACATTTAAGTTGCAACTAGCTTCAATTTTCGGACTAACTGACAGACTCCTTGACAATTCAAAAGTGCCTGTAATCGGTCTAATTGAAATAACTGTTTTTGACTTTGACTTTGTTGGTTGGTATTTCGTAAATAACCGTAAACATTTTGGTAAAAATAAAAAGTTTTTATGGTAAAAACATTTCTATTCAAATAAAGCCTACTTAAATTTAATTACAAACAACTTAAACAATAATAAATGTAACTATTTGACTGTCAACGCCATCAACATTCCACATCACGGCGACGGGCAGCAACAATTAAGCCTCGTTCACTTCAACTGCGCCCTCCACAAAAGAAATTACTTCATTCTTTCTGAATTTCAACTCTCCAAGTTGTTCAGGGGAGCCTAACGGGCGGGAGTTATTTATCTTCGCTCTCTGTATAATAGAATTTAATTAAGTTAGGTGCGACATGCCTCACACGGTAGGAATTTTGCGAACTTGCGCCAACTCGATACACGGCAGTTCTTGTCATGTGAGGAAACAGCGGTTGTATTTATAAATAAATATTGTCGTGTAGATATGAATTTCGGTTTTGGTGGCCTACTTTTCAGTTGAGAAACATAAGAAAGTTTTTGTTTTGGTGTAGTAATGCATATAGGCTGTGTTGAAATACACATGACATACCTAGCCGTTAATTACGCATCAAATTAAGTAACTTTGAGCAAAAAATATCGATTACAAAAGACTTATTTTTGGTTAGAAATATTACTGTTTATGCAATGTACTGCATGCTTAATAATGTGCTTTCGAATGCTAGAAATAGTACAGGGAACATTGGAGATCGTTCAAGTTTAGTACTGGGTATATGTTATACCACGTGGTTTCACCCGCTTTCACATACGTCTTTGGTTATTGCTCAGCTCCCGTCGATCATAGCGTGATGTTAAATACTATACTATTCCTCACGGGTCTGGCTATCATATACAAAAATAACGTTTCCAATCCAACTGTTATTTTCAAAGATTACCGCGTCTTTATAACATAACATAATCCCCGAAGGGTTAGGCAGAGGTGTACCCATTAGTACACCCACATTTCGCCAGTTATGTTTGTAGTCCCATGTAGGTAATAGGGGGCGAGCCTATTGCCATCAACTGGGCACAAATCCAGACTCCGAGGCTGCTACTGAGAAATTCCTGATGTAAAAACCCAAAACCTCATGCACAGCAGTCGCGCTTGCGTCTTTATAATTAGTATAAATAACGATACCTGTAAAAATGAGTTGCGTTCTAGAATTATCAGACTACAAAATGAACCTTATTTCGACTCTGAACCGATAAAAGAAATAAACAAAGCAGTAGCCAGTTGGAGCGGCAGTGCAAAACGAAGTACAAGAAACATCGCAAAAACAAGTATCCGAACTGGACGGCCGTGTATTGAACATTTTTGACACAATTTACCTGTTTCTACGCTACCATTACAAAAGGTATATTCGAAGTATTTTGGATAGCCAGTGGAAATTACTGGTAATAAAAAGATAGAGAAAGATTTGTGTGTTCGAAACATGTTTGAGTATTGTTTGGGATTTAAAAGAGAAAATCTTTTTCATTCATAGTTTTTATGTAGTTTTATCAAAATTTTAATATTCTACGAACTACAGACGCTTAACAATTACTACAGTTCGTAGAATATAATAATTAAACATGTATGATCTCATTTTTATGTAAGATCTTTTTATTTATTTATTTTGGGAAAACCAACAGTTACACACATTTCTTAATTTAGTATAATAAAACTTATAAAGTATGTATACATGTGTAGCTCACGACGTTATTATCCACATCTTAAATAATACAATTTTTTAGTAACTTTTTTATACCGTGTTTTAAGCAAATAAATATATTATATAATATGTATATATAATTTTTATGCAAGGTACTACATCGCATTCACGTACAATCCAGTATGATTCTCAATTCAAATATTGTTAAACATTTATTTTAAAAGAGTAGGTATAGAGTTACTTGCCCATTTTTCTCCATACAAAACTACCTTTTGGAAGGGGCAACTAGATTCAAATATTTTTTCTGTATTTATGACGTTCAAAAGTGACTTTTAATGCCTAATTGAAATAAATGATTTGATTTTATAATGTGTCTAGCTTTTGTCCGAGATTTTATATCTGTGAATGTCGAATATCGTGGACGCAGACGAAGTCGCGGATTGAATAATAACTTATGTCTTTTTCCAGGTCTCAAGTTAACTCGTCGTCAAACATTACAATCAGTTCAGTGTTTCTACAGTGATGTAATAAACGTACAGACATACACAGTTACTTTTGCATAAGTTAGCAGAAACCTTAATATCGAGAAAGGAAAATATTTATTTTCTGAATCTTGCTCGACAACTATCTAAAATTCTTGATTATTTTGTATCCTATGGTTAAGAAATATTCTCATTAGGATACTAAATATATAACAATAACTTAACACTATTACTGCATAATATTATTATTGTGTCCATTTATTTGGTGCTGTTCACACCATTGGGAATCCGAAGTTGAATTTATATCCACAACTACATACCTACATGAGACAGTATACCTAGTAACCTACTTGAACGTTTAAATGTGAAACTGGTTTTTAGTTATTTTATTTTATAGATTGTAATATTCGTCTTTCTAAGTTTATCTTGAACATCTCTGAAAACGGTGTAGGAAAACATCGTGAGGAAATCTGACTTATAAGATTTTTGAGGTCAAACTAATTAAAATAAAACGTTTCTTTGGGAAATTTGATTCTTATCATGAGTACCTACAATCATCTGTATAAGTATCGGTCATTAATTACCGGTCACCTTATATAATAATTATAGCTAATGGTGATTATAAAAACAATAACATTGGGTTTCACCACCTCGTTGAGGGCGGAGCACTATTTTTATACATATATTTTTTTAACTATGTAATGAAATGATATTTCATAAAATTGAATTTGCCGCGCTTCGCGCGTGTAGGTTATCTCAGTTGTCTGTGGAAACAAGTGACTGAAGTGAGTATAGGACGCATCGAGGTAACACGTAATTTAATGGCGGATGATGTTCAGATTATTTTGTTAAAATGTTATAAAAAACTTGTAGAGAGATAAATGATATAATTGAGGAGGCGATTAATGAACTTTAAATGTCGTTACTTTGTATTTTCAGGTGAGATAAAAGTATAATTCTCATATTTTGTTGTAATATTGTAGAAGTAAAAATGTGTTAAATAAAGCTTTGTATTTTCAAAGAAACAATTTGTGTTTATTAGCAAAAATCCTCAACATATCTAACTATATTTTTTAATTTCTTTAAATAAAAATGTGTAAAAATATGTTGTAATAACGAATGTGGAGAAAAAAAATAACATCTCAAAGAAATTCGATCACGGTGACCAATCACAATGGAGGCTAGCCAAGTACGTAAAGATCTTATAGTGCACAACTGTGTGCGCAAACACAGGTGCACTCCGTCTTCGCTCTCGTAGGCCGATGAAACTGTAATCCGACACGACCGGAGAGAGATCAGGCGCAGAGTGCTTTACGTGCTTTTCAAGGAACAGGGCAAACCACCAAATTTCAAACTCCGGGCTGCTACTGGTAAATTCTTAATAGAAAAAGTCCGTAACAATTTTACCAGCCTGAGTATTTGATCTAGGATCCCTAGCTTAGCAGTTGCAGGGCAGTTATGATAAATTTATAATAGTCGTATTAATGCGTTAAATGTGAGTAATTAAAAAATAATAAATAAATAAAAACATCAGCCTATTGTGCTATTACTGTCCTACTGCAAGGCTAAGACCTCTTCTCTTATAGAGAAGGCACGAGCAATTAATCACCACGTTTGTTCAAAGCGGATTTGCGATTTCAGACTTATATTAATTAAATTTTAAGTTCAGGTTTCCTCACGATGTTTTTCCTTCAGCGATGTCAGTGATGTCCAAGATTAAATTAGAAAGTACTTATGAATTGAAAAAGTCAGATTGGTATTTGTCCGGTATCGATACCGCAACATCATTTAAGAGAGCCAGTTGCATTGACCACTGTGCCATCATGACATAACAATATAATAACATACAATATTTCAATGAACCGCCTCCTTGGTTTTGTGATCGCTAAGTGCGATTTCTGAGACTGAGGTCTTGAGTTTTAATCCCAGGTCGGGCAAAGTGTTATTGGGTTTTTCCATCAGGAGTTTCTCAGTAGCACCCTCGGAGTCTGGATGTGTGCCCGGTTGATGGCATTAGGAGACTTAAAAATAACTGGGTGAGTGTACTATTGGGTACATCTCCGCCTCACCCTTCGGGGATTACAGGCGTAATATTACGTAGTTAAATAAAATTATCTCCACTACAAAGTCTTTATTAATCTTAAAATATAAAATTCTATATACACAACCAAGAACAGAAAGTATCCTAACAAAATCTCTCCCACTTTAATCACAGCTTGATCGAATTTCCTCTCCGCAAAGTTTCAACAGGGAAGCGGAAACTATTACGCTTTACATGGCTGTTTACATAGGGTACTTTACACTTAGAGGACAGTGTTTACTATGTGCAGCGAGCATTGTATATAGTTCCTGCCTTTTGATAGACTGCTTTTAATTAGAACATGGGGATTTTCTTGACATGGTAGAACAATGGTGTCTGTTGTTTGCCAAGAAAGTTGTTGAAGTGAAGTGCAATGGATACTGTTATGAAGGTAGATAATCATTAAAATGGCGTGCTTTGAGTTGCTATGAAAGTTGGTTTGTTAAAGGCCTGGCCACGTTGGAGCGGTTAACTTGCGGTCGCGTCATATACTGCATTATTATTTCGAACATTGACAGCTGCCCACGTTAGATTTGTAGTAATTGTTGACACAACATCACGCCAGTAATTCCCGAAGGGTTTGGCAGAGGTGTACCCATTAGTACACTAACCTTTCGCCAGTTATATTTTTTTAAGTCCCATGTAATATGAGGCGAGCCTGAACCGGGCACAAATCCAGACGCCGAGGCTGCTACTGAGAAATTCTTGATAGACAAATCTAATGAAACTTTGCCCGACCTGAAAATCGAACCCAAGAACTCATGTTCAGCAGTCGCGTTTTGCGGCCACTAGACCAACTATGTATTTTTTTCTACTACAGTATCTAGCCGCGTCCACAAGAGTTTTAAGACTGATGGAAGAATAAAACGGAAAGACATTTCAATAACTAGATTAAGAACATTATGTTAGAACCTAATTTGGAGCAAAAATTTAAAAATAAAAAAACTGATTGACGTGTAACGTCCATAATTAAGTAACCTAAACTAATTTAAATGTTTAAAGTGAATATCTTAATTAATAACCGACGTAACGTAATTTCAAATCACCCGAAACAACTATAGAGAACGCGTTCTCAATATTTCGCCCTTCCAAATCACCAAACATGACCTAATTAACCAATAGCAACCTTATTAACAAAGCACGATTACAAGAGCATTCATACAATCAAAGAACGAATGAGTGAGTAATTATCTCCAACACCTTCACATCTGAACTGAAATGCAAGTCAAGCGTTGTATGTGCGACGGCGTAAACACGCGTACGTACTAACCCGATTAGACACCCCCTTACACCCTCACACACCCCCTTACACCACCTCTTACACCCCCAACGCACCCCGGACATGAAACCGCGCTAATAAGGAACACTCCACTTGTAATTTCCCATTTGTTTCTATTTACAACTTGTGAAGTGTTGTACTGGATTATATTTTTTATGGATTATTTGCGGTGAGAAAGGGTTGAGATTACGGATTTTGTGTACGGATTTATTGGGGTTAATTTTAAAGGAGTTGTGTGTGTTAGCAGTGCAAGTTTTTAGTGTTTGTTAATTGAGTGTGTTTTATTTGGGTGGATTGTTAAATTCTAAGGTTTCATTGTTATTTCAGATTTCATAGGGACTTGTTTTTCAGTCGTGGTGCCGAAGTGGTTAACGCACTAGTCTGTCATATATGTGGTTGTGGGTTCGATACTGGACAAGTGTCAATGTGATTTTTTAAGTTCATCGGGCATCTGACGACCCGTCATCATCTGCCTAGCCTTTTCCCAACTATGTTGAGGTCGGCTTCCAGTCTAACCGGATGCAGCTGAGTACCAGTATTATACATGGAGCGACTGCCTATCTGACCTGCACAACCCAGTTACTGGGTAATACGAGACCCCTAGGTAAGACTGGGTGTCAGACTTGCAAGCTTCTGACGACCCGTAACGACTGTCACAGATCCATGTATGACAGCCGGAACCAACGCTTAATGTGCTTTCCGAAGCTCGGAGGAGTTTCGGTGTGTAAAGATGGTCACCCATCTACGGACCAACCCCGGCAAGCGTAACTTAACCTAATGAATCGACCCGTACGGCTGTATTTACTTAGCCACAAGCTCCTCGCCATTTAGCCTAACACAACCTAGCTAGTGAAAAATCCATCAAAAACCATTCAAACCAGTCCAAAAACGTACATCACACAGAACAGGTCAAACCAAATACCGTGACGTCATAAACAAGGACAGCTATTGAAACACTAAACCGTTTTGGTAGTAAACGGCAGGCTTTGAAAGAGGTCTTAACAAAAGTCGATTCTCTCAACGCTGCTATATAGAACCGCGTCACGTAAGCCGGTAACGTGGCGCCGATAAATGATTATTACTATGGTGAACGAGCCAGTTTCTAAACCACGGAACCCTACGAACCTATTCGGTGGACGCGAGTTGGGTTCAATGGGAACGAATGTTGCATTCTGGATGTGGTATGGACGTAGTTATGGGAATTATTGCTGTTTATTACGTACTTGTTTCTGTCTGTAACTTCGTTGTGGCTAATCTATACTTTTCTACAATAAAGCTAAAAAAAGTTTCACGTTAATTTCTACGAATCCATCAGCCGTACCAGTATTTCTAGAGATTGCTCTTAACAAATTAATGAACAAAATATACCTCTTTTTATGTTCGTTTATTACTTACATATGTACTATATACAGGTAATAAATTTTTATTTTTATATATGAAAAAAAGTAATACATACATAAACTCACGCCTTTTTAACATGGGGGTAGGCAGAAACTACAGAACGCCACCTGCTACGATCCTTACATACTCCTTTCGCCTCATTTACGTTCATACATTTAATTTTCATCATACAAAAAAAGAAATATAATAATTGTATCCAACTTACTTTGATGGGTTATTACTATGTAAGTAATGTTGTTCAAATAATTTATAATTTAAATAATTAATTTACAAATCAATTAAATTATTTTGAGTGATGTAGCAAAGTAATGATCGAATCGAACGTACTTTAATAAACAAGATAGGTACATAAACATGACAAGTATGATGTTCCATTAACTTATTAGTAAATAAACTTAGGTACCTACCTAATTTATTTATTTTTCACGTAAAGTAATAAAATTACCTAGAATTCATATACGAAGAAAAATATAAGCCTACTTTTGTCCCACCACAGGGCAAAGGCCTTGAAAAGGCACGAGCATTGATCACCATGCTTGTAAAAGGCGGTTTGGTGATTTCAAGTAAGGTAAGGTAAGGTAGGGTAAGGTTTCAGGTAAGTCTAGGTTTCATCACTACGTCTTCATTCTTCAATGTCAGTGATGTCAAAGATAAATTCAGAAAGTACCTATATAATTGATACACATAACGTAACATCACGCCTGTAATCTCCGAAGGGTTAGGCAGAGGTGTACCCGTCAGTACACCTACATTTCGCCAGTTATGTTTAAGCTCCATGTAATAGGGGGCCAGTCTATTACCAACAACCGGGCAAAATCCAGACTCCGACGTTGCTACTGAGAAATTCCTGGTGGAAAAACCCAATAACCCAAGACCTCATGCTCAGCAATCGCGCTTTGCGACCACCAGACCAACGAGGCAGTCTATATTATAAAAAACCTTATTGCTATTTGCTTAGTATCGATCCAATAACCTCAAACATAAGAGTCGCAAAATATAATCCATTTTGTCAAAAAAAAAATACAACAAACGCGTGACGTATCGCAAATATTCAGGGTATAAAAAAAAAGGACGCGAACCAAAGCCGCTTCCATTCACAGTATCAAGGGCTAGCACGACATGTTCCAATATAAGGACTAAACAATCGTCACGTCCCACACACACGAACCTTTATGTAAATAAGGCTCACTTTATGACTAGTCAGATATTGCACATATTCGCGACACTTTTCAACTTTTTTTCCCCGTTTTATTTCAATGGAATAATGTGAGTTAATTGAAAGAAAAAGTAGGCTTAATATCAGCAGTTTAAACTGGAAAATCGACTGTCATTCGATTGAAGAAAAATTGCTCTTGACCAAACTGTATTTGTTTAAATCCAAAATGTATAATGAAAATATCAAACATTGTAACGTAACTGATAAACTAAACGTAATCAAAAACAACACTTTAAAAATTTAAACGAAAATCATACTAAAACTTATGAAACAAATTACAGTGAACGACCTAAAAAAATAAATAGAAAGCGCACAACAAATAAAACACTCGCTTATTACAGTGGCAAAGCGCGGCCGTACTCAAGTTTTATCAGCTGTGAATTTCTCTCATAAATATTCGATTGGGCGTCGTGCCTCGGGCGCGGGACGACCCCCTTTGTAATATTGAGATTCATAATTTGACCCGCAACTAACTTAGCGATCCACTGAATTCCTGAAACATTAATAAGCCAATATAAATAGAGTCTAGACTTGAACTTTTGAGGATTGTGGTGTTGCAGAAAAATTTAGGTGAGTCGACAGTTTTTTTTTTAGTGTAAACTTCCTAAGACGCGTTGAGCATTGTTATGAGCAAAGTTATGGAGTAGCGTCACCGACATGGTAATGTGACGTTAAATTGTTACTTCTTTCAGCAGTCCCCATGACAGCCTATTTTTTTTACCTAGACCAGTTTCGGTCATGGTGGCCAGTCTTATCAAATACCCTCATCATGGATTACTCTGTAACATTCATGCAAAACCCAATAACACTTTTTGCTCGACCTGGGAATCGAACCCAGGACCCCACGTTCAGCAGTCGCTCTTAGGAACACGAGTCAAAGGCAGTTATTTCGGTAATAAGAGTACTACAAAGTGAGAAATTGTTTACATTTAGTCAGTATAACGGGTCATACAAAAAAATATATAGAAGATTAAAATACATATTTAAAATGAATGGCAGACAACTGAGCATAATTTAAATTAAATTACAATGCAAAACTAGAGCATAACTTCAACTGCAGACAAAAAACCATCTTGTCATGTAGTTTGATTTTGATTTTCGACGCGGTGAACGGAATTCATTTTTACAAGCTTTTATTTAGCTTGCACTGTTCGTATGTATGTATGTTGTCCTTTTATTTGGAAATCATTTTTCGACAATTTGTTCATATCCTATTGAGCTGAAATTTTAAATACACCTTTAGTTAAAATGACAATACAATGTCCAATATTCAGTATTGTAATTTTAAGTTAAAGCTTGTTTTAAAAAATATTTTTTTATACATATAATTATGCGGAACCTTCATTATTCACGAACTATGTTCCGGCAACAATTCCTTTAATTTTGATTCCTTTTGAGCACATCGGTTAGTCTTTTTTTTCCTTTATTTCATTCATTCATCTATAATATTTTCTAAGTTGAGATTTCTTTTCGCCAACGCCGAGAATTAGGCCATTTTTTACCGTTTGATTGAGAACGTCAAAGGAATCAATCTGTTTTGTGAATTCATAAAATTAGAATGGATTCAGGATTTCTTTTGTTAATCATGGAATAAAAGAATATTAACAATTAACTTTTATCCTTTTATGTTTCTACAGTTAAATCTTTGGGTATAGCTGGTAAGCCTATTGCTTTATAGCACTTTGAACGGAGAATAATTTGCTTTTATTTTGTAGCATAATGTTTTGCGGTCGCTGAAGAAAAATATTTTTTTGTTGTTTCTTTTGTTTTTGTACATACATAACATAATATCACGCCTGTAATCCCCGAAGTGTTAGGCAGAGGTGTACTCATTAGTACCCCACATTCAGCCCGATAGGGGGCGAGCCTACTGCCATCAACCGGGCACAAATCTCACGACACATGCTCAGCAGTCGCGCTTTGCTGCTAGACCAACGTGGCAGTTTCATTTTAGTATTTTTCGGAAGATTTACAGCTGATCGAATATAATAGTTCGGTTGTATCTAACACAATTAAAGCCAACTTTAACTGGTAAAACCATTGTGAGAAAACCTGGACTTATAATTATTATAAGTCTGAAATCGCTAGTCCGCCCTGAACTAGCGTGGTGATCAATACACGTGCCACCTCTGTATGAGGAGAGGCCTTCACAGTGAGACAATAATAGGCTGGTATTATTGTTTAAGTTTTAGTACTCTGTGTTCATCTATTTAATAATGATACTTGATAATAAAGTTTTGATTTTAATTGTTCATGAACTTTATTCATTAAATTGATTTAATTTACTTACACTATTTTAAACCGAAAAAAAAAATAAAAAAAAATATCTGCCTCGCTGGTCTAGGGGTCGTGACTACTGAGCATGAGGTCTTGTGTTCGATTCCCAGGTCGGGCAAAGTGTTATTGAGTTTTTCCATTAGGCATTTCTCCTGATGGCAATAGGCTCGCCAGACATGCGACTTAAACATAACTGGCAAAATATGTGGTATTAATGGGTACATCTCTGCCTAACCCTTAGAGGATTACAGGCATGATTTAATGTTTAAAAAAATATCATTAAAATCTGTTTTCCTCAAAACTTCCCACCTCATATACAGAAACATCCATAAACGTCTATAATGAGATGCTATAACTCACCTGTCGTTTCTCCTGAACTCAATAAAAGTATGTCGTAAAATTGTACGGAGAAATGATGTATGCGTAATGCATGAGCTGCTGTCGCGTCGAGTTCAGTCCAAGTACAGCGCTGTCAGTCTTAAGGTCATGGCACATTATCCCAGCACCGCAACTGCTCAGCACCAGGACGGCATCGTCTCGACTTTAGGCTACGGTTAGCCGCCCGCGAGGGACAAGCGGACAACGGACTGCGAGGCGAGTTGTATGGTAGCGGCAAGCGCGCTGACCGCCCACCGTCAGCTTTATCATATTGACATTATGAAATATACCAGACACGATTTAATGCTCTAATTTGAATGACAAGTAAATTGCTGGTTTAGAGCGGTGCCGTTGCGGTGCTAGGATAATGTGCAATGACCTTTATACTTGAAGGATTTTGTAATTAAATTGTGAGAGACGAATGAGCATAAAGCAGTAAATTGATTAAAGAATAATGAGCAGATTAAAATGAACAAACAATCTAATTTTTTTATGAGCAGGATTTTTGCTTTGATTTTTCAAAGTAGCAAAGTAACAGCGGCATTATAAAACGTTTTGTAATTAAACTGAGATTTAAATGAAAGTAGGTATTTGCTTATGGAATTAAGAGTTTTTTTTACTCCCGACGGAACGGAGCAGGTATTTAGTCTTGAATACTTTCTTCGGGCGTTTAATAAAATGAGTTTTTTCTATCACATACTTTCAATGCTTTAAGCTGGGAAATATCGAAGGCCAAGAAAAATATCCTTTATTTTGTCTTTTATAAACAAAAGACTGTCTCGTGGGTTGGTTTGGTCGCAAAGGGTGACTGCTGAGCATAATTTCTTGGGTTTGATTCCTAGATTTGGCCAAGTGTTATTGGATTTTTCCACCAGGAAGTAGCAGCCCCGGAGTTTGCCCAGTTGATGGCAATAGGCTCACCCTCCGTTACATGGTATTTAAAAAACATAGCTGGCAAATGGGTGTACTAATGGGTACACCTCTGCCTAACCGTTTGGGGATTACAGGCGTGATGTAATGTTGTAAATAAAAAATAAACCCACAATTTCTCGCTGTATCATCCAAATTTAAAAAAGGCCATACAACCGCTAGATTTCTATTAAAACTTTATTCAACATAACTTCAATGTTTTACGAAATTGGCCTTTCGAAATTGCCTCTCAACGCAGACGAACGTAATAGGCGACATTCTGGGACCTGACAATCGGGAGAAGTACTTAACAAATAGTTTCGCGAGTCAAAAGCTTGTTGGGTGATGAACTCGTACCTGCTCGGAACTGGCTTAGCTTAAGCGACAAGAGCTGAGCGAGCGAAGTTCAACTTGTTAGTTGAGATTTAAACGAATTTACGCTGATGGTGGAATGTTTTAGCTCTTTATGTGGAGCGTTCGGGACGACTCAAACGTTTTCGACTGTTAATGAAAGTTGGAACTTTCATATTGTTCAAATGGCAGTGCTTGTGTCTCATTTTGGACGTAGTAACGAGGTTCTAAAATACCTATTATATCGGCAACATTTCAACATTTTAAAACCTTTACAAATATCTGTTTTCTAGTTTCTTTTCATATTACTTTTTTCTTTTGGCTTGAAGTATTCGTGTACATTTTGTCGAACTTGTTACCTACAAAATTTCATGTGCCGTCTAAACTACATCCATCAACCAACCGTCCACGTAAAAGTCTGTAGAATCGCATAATCATTACTCAAAACTCGCACAATAAAGCATAACCACAACAGGCATTTGTCAAGCGATAAAAACAAAAAGTAAGCCATCGAGAGTGGCTCGGAAGCACCACCTAGGAGGCGTGACCGGCCAATTTGGTAGAGGAGTCTCGAGGGCCCAAGAGTAATGCCTCTGACGTCCACATAAGCACCATGAAATTTATCGACCTTACGTGCCGGACGACGAAAATAAAAACAAACTCGGCAAGTGTCAAAGTTCGTTTTCGAGCTTCCAGCGGTTTTTATATTCAATTACTGCGGGTGCTGGGAAAATTTTTGGAAGTGTACCGGATTCGTGCATTTGGGCAAGTACTTGTATTTACATTTGGAATTTATAGTTGTGTATGTTGGTGAGCTGTTCGAAAAGCTTTATTTTTTTGCCTGTATTAAATTTCTTATATGTAAGACCCAATTTAACTAGCAACTGTTATGTTTCAGCAACAGACTTAAAAAATAATAAAAATACCAATTATTGCGAGTATTTATTGATTCACTGCAGGGCAAAAGCCTCTGCTTCTGTAGACAAGGCACGAGCGACAATTTCAGACAGAAAAATAAACAAAGACCAAGAGACTGAAAATTATAAAATGAAAAAGTTTGACAATGATACCCTTTTTTTTAGGTGGTAAGAATCACCAATTGACTCTTTCTGCCCTGGGTGGGGCGGAAGGGATTGTCAGAAGTAACAAGGTGGTTTTTTAGTCACTAAAAGTCTAGTGACTAAAAAACCACCTTGTTACTTCTGTTGCCCTTTACGTTCCGGGGCCACGGTATCCTGATAAGACGTCCCGCAACCCCGGAGACTGCATCCTCTTTAGGTTTATGATACCTGACATCACATTTATACGTTTTAACAAAATGATTATCAAACCACAAAATACTATTATTATTCCACTACAGGGCAAAGATCTTTTCTTATACAGAGAAAGCACGAGTATTGATCACCACTCTAGATCAAAGCGGATGGACAATTCCAAATTTATACTTAATAATAAAGTCTAGGTTTCTTCACGTTGTTTTTTGAACACCGATGTCAGTGATGTCCAAGATAAACTTATAAAATACATTATGAAATTAAAAAGTCATCGGTACTTAGCCGGTATCGAGCCCTTAACCTCATGACCGACAGACGGGTGCCTTAACCATTCGGCCATCACGGCATTTTCATTCAGACCACAAACATCACAAGAAAACACCAAAACAGACCATAAATTTTCTAAAGCTGACTTTTATGATGTTGATAGCTGATAGATTCGTCTTTTTATGTCATATCCAGATCGACAAAGGAATAACTTGACTATCGATACATAAATTCATTGATAGATGCTTTTGTTTCAACTGACTGCAGTTTCGGTCAAACTTTATCGAATTCATGAATTCTTTCGACATTTATATCTTTCTCTATTCGTATTCATAGAAATTGAGTATCTACTTGACATCACCAATCAATTGAGATACTTTTTATGAGCTGTCGAAACAAATTCCTCTATTTTGGTAAGACAAAGTAAAATGTGACGTCACATTTTTGAGGTTTTGTTTTCGATCCCCGGACAAAGTGTTATTGGGTTTTTCTATCAGGAATTTCTCAGAAGCAGACTCGGAGCCTGGATTTGTGCCCGGTCGATGGCAATAGGCTCACCCCCTATTGCATGGAACTGGCGAAATGTGTACCCCCTCTGCCTAATCCTTCGAGAATTACAGGCGTGATGTTATGTTATGTGTATGTATAAATTTTATTATATTGCCAATTGAAAATTTGACAGTTTTTTAGGGCTAAATGAAGTGTTTATTCAAAGTATTTGTCAACAGCTCAATTTTATCGTTTAAATTGTAAGTAAGATGCATTGATACAGTTCCAAACCATCTCTTGTAGCCTATAGACATGATATCGATTCAAAGTTTAAGACTGTCAACAATTCGGTACGTACTGTCTTGGTAACGTTGAGTTTAACCCAGTAACCTTAAGTTTGATTGATTCGCGTTGGAATTATTAATACAGACAATTTCGATCGAAGATATTTACTGCCACAACTTATATACGTATAAAGTTACAAGTAAGTGCCTTTATACTAAGAATACACGTTAAATATTTATATTATACGTATTTATTTTAGACTGCCTCATTGATCTAGTAGTAGCAAGCGCGACTGCTGTGCATGAGGTCTTGGGTTCGATTCCCAGGTCGGGCAAAGTGTTATTGGGTTTTTCTATCAGGAATTTCTCAGTAGCAGCCTCGGAGTCTGGATTTGTGCCCGGTTGATGGCAATAGGCTCGCCCTCTATCACATGGGACTAAAAACATAACTGGCGAAATGTGGGTGTACTAATGGGTACACCTCTGCCTAACCCTTCGGGGATTACAGGCGTGATGTTATGTTTATGTTATTTTATACAATATTATGTCTACACCAATATAATAAAGCTAAAGAGATTTTTTATTAGTTAAAAACCGTTAATATCTGGAAGAACCAAGGTATAATAATATATATCTTAGGACGACCAACACATCGCCATCTGATCCCAAAATAGGCAGAGCCTGTCCTATGATAACCAGACAACTGATAAATACTTATATATTTCTAAATACATACATATCCTAGATAAATTACACCCAGACACAGAACAAAATAATCATCTCGCTCATCACACAAAGATTTGTCCTGGGTGGGAATCGAACCCACGACCTCCGTTCTAGCAGTCAGGGTCACTAACCAACAGTCCAGTGGAATATATAACGCTATGACGCCCTAAAGCATAGTAGTAACCAATGAAAATTTGTTAAAAAAAGTAAGCGTACGATGTTGCAGGGAGCTCCTTGTAAGATATATAAGTATGTAAGTGTATTTTACCTGTATTTTTTAAGTTTATAACTATATTTTTAGTATGTTTTTTTTTTCCTTTAAACAATGCAGTTGCTCTATCTCTTTACCAGCCGTTCCGAAGAACCTTTGTTGCATAAAGTTGAAATAAACAAATTAAAAAAAATAACATAACATCACGCCTGTAATCCCCGAAGGGTTGGCAGAGGTGTACCCATTAGTACACCCACATTTCGCCAGTTATGTTTTTAGTCCCATGTGATAAAGGGCGAGCCTATTGCCATCAACTGGGCACAAATCCAGACTCCGAGGCTGCTACTGAGAAATTCCTGATAGAAAAACCCAATAACACTTTGCCCGACCTGGGAATCGAACCCAAGACCTCATGCACAGCAGTCGCGCTTGCGACCACTAGACCAACGAGGCAGTTAAAAAACATGTTACTGCTATTTATATACTTACTATCCACAGTCCTATAATAGTACCTACTGAATAAAAAATAAGAACACGAATATTATAAAACAGAAGCATTTGAAATATTCATTCATACATGCAAACTCATAAGCATAATGACTTCGAATTTCCATGTAGAATGTACGTAGAGTAATCCGGTATAATTCGAGCAATAAAAGTACCATTATCACTCTGCTATCGGATCCTAAAAATTTTATATACACGCCTTCCATCGACTTATTATTTACTACTGTGCATGAAACGCCGCTTTTTATACCAGCGTTGTACAGTAAACGGGGTATTGCTTCGGCTTATGAAACTTTTCATATCGACTTTTATTGTGACATACAGCTTTATATTGGGGACATATTACACATTTACTAATATGATGACTGCTGTTGTATTTTTAGGTTTTATTTATTCTTTTTACACGACTGCCCCAAAAAAAGGAGTGTTATGTGTTCAGGGTTAATATATGTATGTATGTATGTATGTGATGTTCTTTATTCCACCATAACTTTTGAACGCCTGAACCGATTTAGATGTATGGGGTATCGTTACAATCCTTGTATCGTTCCGAGTAACATAGGCTAGTTAAAAATAAAAATAATCCTGTGTGGTCCCTTTAAAACGTAAATTAGGTAATACCAGCCTCAATTATTTTTTTAAAATTAATCTGGCCGTGTCTATGTTTATCGTCTAGAATTTGACAAGTAGATTTAAAAAATATATAACACTGTAAATAAAAAACGTCGTAAAAAAAACTACCAAGGAAGTAAGTATCTATATTTGGGACTGTGTTAAGTGTGGTATTAGATTTGGATATGCTTACTAAGTTGTCTCGTTCATTCTTATGTGCCTACTACTTTAGGGCCGCGACTTCGTTCACGTTAATGTCGTTTATCACGATTTTTTTTTTGGTGCGGGACTATAATTTCTTTATTGCGTTACTCCATAAAACATCAGTTAACAGCAATATTTGTTTTTTTTTTTGCTATCGGCCTGTAAAAGTCTGGTCAAAATCAGTCTAGCCGTTTCGGACATTAACCGAAACAAACAAACAGACGGACAGACAGACGGTTTTGTTGGTATATACTGAATTGTATCGTGTAAACATTCATAAATGCGTTAAGTAAAAAATTGATATTCTGACATTACAAACAGACACTTACTTATTTTTATTTTTATAGATTTGAGGTCTTTTGTCACAGCACAGGCTGCTGCTCTGTATGTCTCGGGTTTGATTCCCGCACGAAACAAATATTTGTATAACCCACAGGTAGTAGTTACCTAACTATTATGTGTATATACGATTCAAAAGAAACTCACAAATATTTACAACTAAATAACTATACTGATTCTTATTCTTTCAAAACAAAAGCTCCAGATAAACTTAAAAACTAATCATAAACAGTGCATACAGAAAACAGAATTTTCTCCAAGAAAGTTGAAATAATATGATGGGAGTGAAATCGCGAAAATTCAAGTTCATAAGGCACGTCTCCGGGTGCGGACAGCCCGCCCCTTGCCCGCCCTCGGCCACCCAACTAGTGTTGCCAACGAGCATGTGCCACGGGATTTACATGTTCTACAGGATAGAACATCTTTCATATTTTTTTCTTTTTAGGTGGTAAAAATCATCAAATGACTCCTTCCGCCCTGGGTGGGGCGGAAGGGACTGTCAGACTTTTACTGACTAAAAAACCACCCTGCTCTTTCTGTTGCCCTTTACGTTCCGGGGCCACGGTATCCTGTTAAGACTAATTTAAGGATCGCCGTATTATAACTTATATTATAAATATGAAGAGATTTTTTGGTGGTTTGTTTGTTTATACACTAAAGTCTGGAATTCCGAGTCGAATTGGAAAACTTCTTTTGTATATGATAGCCAAATTCATGTGGAATAGTGTATGATTTATAACATCACGCTAAAATGTATGAGAGCAGACAAAAGCTAGTATCTATTAAAATAAGTTAACATTTAAACACCTTATAACATCTCAATATGTTTAATAGCTCAATAACGTAATTCTTTTTTTAGAACTGTGAAAAGTAAAATTCTTTTTCATAAATCACGAAGAAAAACTATTGTATTAATATTTGTATCTAAAACCCGGGACGTCCCGGGGCATTCCGGGAACTTGGCATCACTACCGTCCGCCCCGCACTTTTATCGTCGGATAATTGAATTTCCGCACTCCGCTACAAACAGGAAGTTCCGCTGGTTTACGCTCAGCGCTGAATATTGCATCCAACGCTGATGGAGTTATTATTTTCAATATGACGATTAACTCTCTTGGTGAGTTGGTTAGTTGGAATAATTGAACTAGGAACTTTGGTCTAGATATATTCTGCAGGATGACAGTAACAAAACTGATCAATATAGAGGCAAAATAGACCGACTTTTTCGTGATTGGTTAAATTAAAAGTCAAATCATTTATTTGAAGACCATTCTTTTTCTTAGCGTTTAGATAACAAACTATATACATAACATAACATAACATCACGCCTGTAATCCCCGAAGGGTTAGGCAGAGGCGTAGCCATTAGTACATTTCGCCAGTTATGTTTAAGTCCCATGTAATAGGCGGCGAGCCTATTGCCATCAACCGGGCACAAATCCAGACTCCAAGGCAGCTACTGAGACATTACAGATGAAAAAAATCCAATAACACTTTGCCTGACCTGGGAATCGAACCCAAGACCTCATGCACAGCAGGCGCGCTTGCGACCACTAGACCAACGAGGCAGTCACTATATACATACGAATATAATATGTTATATTGTTGCGCCCCTTTGGCCACTTTGACTGCGTTGTTGGTGGTAGCCAAAGACTAATAAAATGCACTTTTAGAAGTCATTTAGGTATTAGAAAAAGGAATTGAATCTAATCACCTGTCCAAAAGGTAGTTTCGTATGGAGAAGAATCGGCAAGGCACCCCACCCCATATTTACTCCAATTAAATAAATGTTTTTACTTTTATTCATTTATGTACAATAATTATATATTTTAGGTAAACATCAATATTAAGTTAACTTATCTGAAGAGTATTTTGCATATTCTACACACGCCTTCACCGCAACAGCTTCTCTAGTAAATTGCCGAATGCGTCCGTAGCCGAGCTATTCAAAATGGTCCACTCTCCCTTATTGCTCTTCCTGTGTACATTCTCAACAGATGCATCCACTTAATATATTAGTTTCTTGAACGTATTTCAAAAATCAGACAACATTTTTCTATTTAATTTCATAGGTATCCTCAGCCATCGCCATTGGAGCTCCGCGCCAATTGCCTTCGAAGCCTCTTTAAATAGTTTTTGAAGGCTTTATTCGTCGGGCTTTCTGTTCGCGACTGTGCCGCCCCCCTCCAGCCTCCTCGCCCCTCCTAAGGCTTCCGCTCTTATTTACACAAGGCGAACCTTCAAAGTCCCAAGTTGTTCGGTACTTTCTGTGAAGCTCGTCTTTTCAATTTCAGAAGCGAGTAACGGAAAAATGGGATTTTTTTTTTTGTGTATTAAGTGATGGTATAACCCTCCTAGCAGTTTTTTTGTAACACAGTTTTTTGTAACATAAAGAGTGACTATTTTACTTAGACACTTTGTTTCCATGTTACAAAGATGATTGGTAATTTGATACATTTACTAATAGGGTATAGAGTAGATTTAACTGACCGACTCCTTGACAATTCAAAAGTGCCTGTAAATGGTCTAATTGAAATAAATGTTTCGACTTTGACTATAAAGTTTCCAAAAATTTGAAAATTTGAAACTTGGAGTCGATACAAGGTTGATTTTGACTCATAGTACTTTTTATGTTTTCCCAAAACTCCTCATTATGTTGTTAATGATATGCGCATTAAGTAAAGTAATTACATCTAGAAAAAACAATCTTATCTAATACAATAAACCTTGTATTTTTGAAGAAATATAATTATAGAAAAAAAATGAATATTATAAATAAATAAATATCTTGGGACAACTCACACACGACTATCTGAACCCAAGCTAAGCAGAGCTTGTGTTATTATAGCCATATATTATAGACTCATGAGGCATGAGTACCTATAGGCGATAAAACATCACGCTACCTACCCACTGCAGCTGAGCAGTAAACAAAAACGCGTGAAGATAACGCGGGTGAAAAATACCTCGCGAAATATAATGCAATGCTATTACCTACTCCATTACCTATTCAACCAGTTAACTGATTTGAACCTTTTTTTTAGGTCGTAAAAGTCATCAAATGACTCCTTCCGCCCTGGGTGGGGCAGAAGGGACTGTCAGACTTTTACTGACTAAAAGACCACCCTGTTCCTTCTGTTGCCTTTTATGTTCCGGGGCCACGGTATCCTGTTAAGACGTCCCGCAACCCCGGAACTGATTTGACCCTAACCCCAAAAAATAAACATTATAAAGATTGATATAAAGACAACGAACGTTGTAATTCTTACCCTTCAGATTCATTCATTCACATTAGCCCCCGAACTTTCACACATCCCGAAAACTTCGTTTACCTTGTTCCTTACCAAAGGTAAACGCACACTTATCTGAGCCGAACGAATCGAATCCATAGAAGCTGCGCACACATCCGCATCGAAAGAATCGAACGCGCCGAAAAAATCGTTTTTATTCCCTTTACTTTTGTCGCACTGTTATTTTAAAACAATGAAAAAGTAGTACTCGCACATCGATCTGTCGTACACAACTGAGAGAATGCAAGCGCATCGGTCGAGACGACAGCATTATACGCGCCGAATCTGATGACGTCATCAGAATTCGTCTAAAATCTCTGGGTTCTACCAGATTCGGTCGATTTGACGAGGGCCAGTGTGCGAGGTTACATAGGATTTAATTTCATTAGCAAACTCAACTAGCAAAAAAGTTGTATAGTATTTGAATTATACAAATAACTGACATGTAAAGGTTTTATAATAGTTTTGTAGCAGTTAACAGTTTTATAATAGTGTTTAATTCGACGCTTTAGTTATATATAATATTTATTTTGCTAGTCGGGTGAATTCTACAATTCGTTTCGTTCGGCTCGGATAAGTGCGCGTTAACCTTTAGACAGCAACTACTCCTATTCGCTGTGTCTCGCTCTTACAGGGAGACTTTTCCAACTATTTGTGAAAAACAGCAAATAAAGCTTTGTCAGCGATAGGCGATGTCGAGTGTTCGTGCTTGACAATACGCTCCTATTCATTTCCGCTAAAACCTACTTTGAGTAGTTCAGGTTTGTTAAAGCAAACCGACTTTTAAAACGGTGTTCGGCTTTGTTTGAACCTTACGCGTTTCTTGGTTCCAATCTTCACTTTAGGATGTTCTTTACGTAGTGTTGAACTTTGGTGTACTTTTAATCCGGTATAAAGTTTGGGTGCTGTTTTGCTATTTTATTTGTATAACTATATACAAAATTAACGTTATATGTACCATCAGTCAACAAAAAACATAGGTATGCAGATATAGTAGAAGTTTTCTTAGAAACCGATAGATGTTTTCAAATGTAATTTAACTTAAAAAGTAGATAATAAACAGTTTATTACTTAATTTAAGTTTCAGTCAATGACATTCATCGGTGTTTAAGAAAACTAATCTAAGATAGTCCTTATAACACTAACCATCTATTAGTGAAAGTCCCGTCATAATCGGTCCAGGAGATTAGCCGGAGCAAACAGACAATAAAAAATAAAAAAGTTTATTCGTGTGTCATTCAGTAAAAAGCTATTATTTTGACATAACACACAGACTATTCAAATTTATTTACTTGTAAAGATAATACAGTAGGTACCTAGTACTTCACGATTTGTTCAATCCATATACCTACTTTATACAAATAAATAAAATTGAAGTGTCTGTTTGTAATATTAAAATAACCGCTTTATACTACATGCATATTATGAAATTATATACCGTACATATACCAAAATATCATTTTTTTTAATCTTTCTCAGTCTGTCTGTCTGTTTGTTCTGGCTAATCACTGGAACCGTTGGACCGATTTTGACGGGACTTTCACTGGATGATAACTGATGTAATAAGAGGTAACTGAGGTACTTTTATTTTAGAATAAGAATTAGGGTACCACGCAAAAAATAAACCCTCGCAGTAAACCGACAATTTACGCGGACGAAGTCGCGGGCACAAGCTATCATTTATAAGATGATAATGCTATTATGTATTAGCAAAAAAGTATTTCACATGATTGAAACGCGACCCATTCTCCCCACCATTAATATAATTACGTCATATAAGTAATTAGATTTATATATTTAGACGACAAAGCTGTACCAAGGGGCCCTTTGACTATTCAGTTGTGGCCTCCCGAATGAGAGGTACGGTCAGCAACACAAGTCGTTTAACCATGTTATTATAAGATTTAAATAGACACAAAATAACAGAACGCAATGCTTCTCAGAATTTTAATCTAAGAGTTTTTATTTGTTTGTTTGATATTGTATTTCTATAATAATTAGGCCATCACGCCTGTAATCCCAAAAAAAGTTGTAACGGTGTAGGTAGAGGTGTACCCATTAGTACACCCACATTTCACCACGACTGCCTCGTTTGTCTAGAGGTCGTAAAGAGCGACTGCTGGTCTTGGTTTCGATTCCCAGGTCCGGCAGTGTTATTGGGTTTTTACATCGAGAATTTCTCAATAGCAGCTGGGAGTCTGGATTTGTGCCCGGATGATGGCAATAGGCTCGTCCTCTATTACATGGAACTTACACATAATTGTTATTTACTTACACTTTATGATGTTCAGGTCAATGGTCAGGCGGAGTACTCGTAACTGGTGTGCTTGTATGAGGAGATATATGAGCGTGGATGAGGCAAAAGGAGTATGTAAGGATCGTAGCAGGTGGCGTTCTGTAGTTTCTGCCTACCCCCATGGGAGAAAAGCGTGAGTTTATGTATGTATGTATATTATGTTAATTGGCTTTTATTGCTGACTATACAATAATCTGACAGACGTCTGACTGCATTTACCGGCCGGACCTATCAAAAAGTTCCACTCGTAGCATTATTCGACTTTGACCAATGTCGCGTGCGAGGCTGGGAGGGGCACCCGTCCCCCTAGCGCTCCCCCCTCGACGATACGTACAGATGGACAGTAAGTGAACTGAAAACTGTAGCAACACTACGTTTATCTGGATGACTTGATACTTTTAACGCGTTATGAGCGGAGGCATCTTGTTTGTTCTAGTGTAAGATGAATAAGCAGTGTTTATTCAAATTTAAAGGAACGTTTCTGATCTATACTGATGTAATAAAGCTGAAGATCCTTTTTGTTTGTTTGTTTAAACGCGGCAATCTCTGAAAATTTTAGTCGGATTGGAAAACATATTTTTGTGTAAGATAGCTGGATTCATGAAGTATGGCATAGGCTATTTAATAACACGGTAAGACTATGTTTGATATTTTTTATAGTTAAACTATTACTATATAGAGAATAAGTTTATGTTTTTTTTTGTAATGGATAAGCTCAAAAACTACTCAACCAATTTTAAACATCCATTGAAAGCTATATATTATCAGCGAGTAACATAGGCTATTTTATTTTCAATGAAAATCATCAGAAATTTACGCGAAAATGCAGTTTGCCTTTAAAGTTTATTGTTTGGCAAGTGAAGCACCATATTTTTATTTTCTAGTCGTTACTGCTTCACTCTTATATATAGAAAAAAAAAAACCATATTATATGGAAAAAATGCTATCATAATTATGTTTTAAAGTCAAGCCAAGTTGTTATACCGCATATTTTCTTGTTCAGTCCAGTCGATGCGTCTCCCTGACGGAATTAATCAATTTCACTCATAACTAACGATGTCACATATATTAACTTGTCTGTATTGAAAGAAGAATTAATGCTATATCTTTGTACTGCTTTGTACTGAAGTGTCCGCGAGCTGATCAATATTATACTCTGTATTATGAGTCTATGAATTTATACCTTCATTGTTATTATTAGAATTTATGACGATGACGTTTTTATTGTTGATCTATATGAATATAGATATGAGCAGGTTTAAGGTTTAATCACCAGGTCGGGCAAAGTGTTATTAGGTTTTTCTTTCGGATCTTATTTTTTTTCATTAATTGTAGCTACTTTATACTTTGGGATAATGTGATTTTCTATCAGCAAAAGAATCATATTCGGACTAGTAGTACAGGAGAGTAGCGCGTTCAAACAAAGTATATAAATAAAACTCTACAGCTTTATAATATAAATAACATAACATATCATCATGCTTCTAATACGCGAAGGCTTAGGCTTAGGAAAGTCAAGGGGAAAAGCTAGTTCTCTAATAAAACACAATCTCATTTCAGCGACAATCAATGTCGAAATATTTACAGATTCAGACTAGATTAGTTTGAGATTGTTCCTAAAAGTTAGTAGAATTGTCTCCTAAACTTTTCTATCCCTGTAATATAAGTTTAGATTATTAAATATTAATCTGCGCACTTATATCACGCTAAATGATCATGAAAGAAAATTAAACTTGCCAAAATTTTCTTCACCATCAAACCGCGACGAGACGCATCACCAGAAATCCAAAGGAAATTTATTCAAAACTCATCCATACAAAACGTTTCAATACTAACACGTTAAGCTCATACAAACTTTACTGTTTACCAATTAAAATTTCGACTTTCAACCTCCCCACACACCTGAAGGGTTAAATCCGGGCTGTTTTCCAACTACCAGACACGCCAGTTAATAATTCCCTTTATAGTGAAGTAAGTTGCTTACAAGCTTTGCGGTGTCTAAGTAACTTCGGCACAGCACATATTACGTGGTCTCTTTAAATATTTGCTTGTCGGATTGAAATTATTTTAGCGTAAAGATGAACGGAATTTGTGTTGAAATTAGTTTATGATGATTTGACTATGTTTAATGGGGATATATATACATTTTGAAAGTGTGGTCTGTTTTAAATCGTTATTGCAAATTTTTATGCGCAGAATATCATGATGACCCTGTGGTTAAAGTCTTACATGGGGTCATACAAAAGGTCATACATGAGGTCACGCATGAGGTCATACATCAGGTCATACAGTCTCATACATTTTAATTTATAGTATTTTCTAAGTTTATCTTGAACATCACTAACATCGTGAGGAGATCTGGACTATTTTTTTTTAGTCATACAAATCGTCACAAACATTTAGTTCGTACTATCTCTCTGACTTACTAACATCCCTCATAATGCAGATTGGGCAAAAACTTTGAACATAACACGAAGATAACAAATCAAAGGGAACTCTAATAAAAACTGGTAACGGAATGCAGGACAAATGGAAACATGAGCGAGGGTAATCCACAATTACACAGCGACATCGGTAAGAGATTCAGGATAAAATACATAATCCTCCGCGCGAGTGGGTAAAGCCGGCCGCTCACTGCAAACGTTGTAAATAAATAAATGTGGTTTTAAAAGATGGTTCAATTGTGTTTTGGGTGTTAGGTGTTGTTTCAGATTTTGGTATAAGGAGAAGGCTTAGTGTTAGGCATAGTGTTGGGCAAAATGTAATCTAACTGCTCATTGAACTACGATTATATTATGTAATTAGTAATCATAAAATAATTACAATTAAAATGACAAGGTTTAGTCACAGTGTTGAGCAAAATAAAATGTCTATGTAAAAATAAAATCTGATTGAACTACGATTACATTTTACTGTATGTAATCATAAAATAATTACATAAAATAATCGGTTAAAGTGATCACATAGTGGTACAACGTAAGAGCGTTGTTTTTCGCAAAATGTATTAATAAAAAATCGATTACTAACTACTGAAAGTAGTCGCAATTATGATTACGTATATGATCACTTTCTGCAACTACTTTCTAAAAAGTTGCTAATTAAACTTCTACTTCTTGCTTGAATAGTAGGTAATATAGGCTCGATTCAAAACCATATTATTACTACAATTGGCGGTTACTACAGATCATCACTACTACATCACGCGTCCTACAGTTTAATAGTATTACTTCAGAACACTGTAGTAGGTCTATACCTACTATAAAATTCCGAATACCTACAACATCTTCTATAATAAGAGTCTTGTTAACAATAAAGACTCTTTCAACAGATAATGTCTGCATTTTTAATGCACTAGTAAGTGGACATCCGTCGTTATTGGTGCCGAAGGATATCGTGCCGTTTGTCGAAACTCGAGAGAAGACTCGCGGGAATTCGGCCGACTTCGGATTTACTCTGCTCGGGCCGCGCGGACCCTCGAAAGTACTGTCACGGACTCAATTTGTTGAGCTATTGATTTATTATGTAATACAATTGATGATTAGAAATGAATGTCTTTATTATTTTAAGAAAAAGAAGCTCTAAAAATAGTTTATATTGTCAAACGCATTTCAAATTAGATTTATCAAGGGGTAATTATACTAACTTTTAAGAACGATCGCAATTTAATCACAGCCTGAATTTGCCAAAATTTTCCTCTAATTTACCTCCATTTTTGACATTGATTGTCGCTGAGATAAGATTGCGACTATATTTTGAACGTTTGTAACTAAAAGATTTGGCCTTCAGATTTCGAAATTCAGTGTAGCAAACAAACAATCTCATCTTATTGAGTTATGAATGAATAATTTGTGAGTTATTTAGAAATACCTAATTACAGTGTGCAAAGTTTCAGTTGCTACAGAATCACTTCTAATGACAGCAAGTTTGTTGTTCAAAAACTGACCGTAAATTATAAAGTTTAAGGTATTATTTTGTGTCGTAGAATTTTATTTACAAAACTATTAACCGCATCGGCAGACACAATATCGAAAAGCTATTATAGAAGAAAGTTTCTCGGAAAATCACACGTCACCGTCCAAGCAACGAGTTGAGCAATAATATAAATTTTTATTCGGAACATATCGCTTCCGTCGCCGACTGTTCGACGACATTGTTACTGGCGACTCGAAGAACTAAAGATCCACTTCTATTTTCCGATAGGGCGGGCATAGTATCATTCAACTTTTTTATTATCTCCGAACAGGTCAGCGGGCGGTACATTCTGTTTTTATCGATTTATCCAGTCAAATAATACGGGTACATGTATCTGATCGAACTGTCGCTATCACTGTTGTTGCTAAAACAATGTTTGGACGTTAGCGGAGTGAGTCATGTATGAAACTGTGTTTTGGAAAGTTTTAAAATCTCGTTTTTAATGTTATAGCGTATTAATATAAGACTGAAATCCCCAACCAGCAAATTAATGTTACGATAACGCTTTTTATGTTACTTTCAATCATATGGATATGGTTTAATTATATTATAGTTTTTTTAAACCTTAATATAATAAAACGCGGGTTTGAGCGCATGTAAAGGTCGTTTTGCGGTTCCATCAGTGACAATCACGTTGAGTCAAAATCACATAGACTTTGTCAGTTTAACTAATAAGTTTTATAATCGTTTCTATACTCTTAAATAACTATACTTTGTGTAGACGTATAAATGATTATGCAGAGATGCAAGCTTGCAATGCCTGAGTACAATCATGTGTATCACTAATCACCAATCACCCAATATTTAAAGCCGTAATTCCAATTGCTCGTTTGTCTAGTGGTCGAAAGGCGTAACTGCTGAGTATGGGGTCTTGGGTTCGATTCCTAGGTCGGTCAGTGTTATTAGGTTTTTCCATCAAGAATTACTCAGTAGCAGCCTCGAGGTCTGGATTATTTGTGCCCGATTGATGGCAATAGGCTTGCCCCCTATAAACATAATTGGCAAAATGTGGGTGTACTAATGGGTACACCTCTGCCTAACCCTTTGGGAATCACAGGCGTGCTGCTATGTAGTTTTACAGTTGTGCGACAAGTAATAATGCTTAGTCAAAACAGGTATATATTCTAACTAAGGTCTATGTATCTCGGTCAAATATTCCATTCCTTTCCGCAGCGGACTTCGTACGTCACAAAGTATTCGACACCAAAATCCTCGCGTGGAAACCACTATTTACTCTAACCTCATCGAGCACTAAGCCAATTACGGACCCGGAGTCTTTGACGTGAGCGAATCAAATTCAATTTGTCAACATTTCGCCACACTTAATCTGAATAATGAATCCGGCTAATCTTAATCCTGTCCATTGGCAAGCTGCCGAACAAAAATGTCGTGACAAGAAATTGGATTCTTTTTCTAATGGATATTGAGTTTTAAGTGTTGTTAGTAGGTACGTACGTAGAGTGCTATTATAGATAGTATTCCTTGGCTGCGGGTTAGTTGTGTGAATTTGGTTTGTTTAGTGTATAAAAAAAAAAATGTTTAGAGATTCATTCCTTTCTTTCAGAAGTGTACCAATATTACTGGTTTTCATTTCTACTTTAAAAATAAATATTGGTACATTGCACAGAAAATTATTTTCACAGTAATTAAACCGACGACACGCAGCAGCCACACACTTTTAAAATGACTATCCAAAAATTTTGATTCTAACAATCCTAAAATTACCATCGACATACAGACAGGTACGTTTGCTTCCTTCTATTAATTCCGTACACAAATCACGAACATGTCAGCTGTCAGCTTCATTCCAATATTCACTTATGCAACAAAGCGTAGCATTGTCAGTTTACCTTCCATTTTCGATTACAGTTGTAGGCTGTACGCAGTGTGCACTCGCCATAGGTATTAGGTGCAAGCCTGCGTTTGATTGAGCTTGATTAACATTTTGACCCGTTTGCCACACAAGCTGTGGCGCATGCAGTCTTTGATGTGCCATCGATGTCACGCTTATGGTCAAATGAGCGCACAAAAGCAGATTTGAAGTTCCCGTGGACGTACACGGGAATGTTTAAATTGTCCAAAATGGCGGATATATCGGTATTGCGACTGTTTTGGGGAATCAAAGGGATTTGTAATTACTATTGTGCGATTGGATTTTGATGCAAACACAAGGTGCGTTTTGAATCCTTGTAAAATTTTAGGAGGTTATCACAAAAGACATAAATAATCTAATAAGACATTGACAATATTTCAGATAATACACCTCTTTTCAAAGAAAAAAAGAAGATACAAATCTGCACTTTGTATGTGGAGGGTTTAGAATTAAATTCCAGTGCATCAGGTAATGAGATGTTAATGAGAAATAAATTAAACTATCGAAAACAGAATGTTTTGCTGATAATTCTTTTACAGCTTTGAGATCAATCTCTTTGTAAAATTAATGAATAAATACTTTACATAACATAACATCACGCCTGTAATCCCTGAAGGGTTAGGCAGAGGTGTACCAATTAGTACTCACTCATTTCGCCAGTTATGGAACGATTACTTTAACTACTACTACTTTTACTGCTGCTACTTTTACTTATTCACTTTTTTGTATTTTTGTACTTTCTGTGAATGAATACTTTTTTGCCAAAATAAGGGTACATTCTGCATAAAATTATGATGGAGTGTCCCTAATGCTTTACTAGTTGTGCAACTTTTTGAGTGCCAACAGTAATAGAATCATAAAAAAATACTGTCTCACATTACAAAATAAAATGAAACTAAACGAGACCTAAAGAAAAGGACACAATAAAATTTAGTATAAAAACAGCGGATTACAGCATATTTATTTTCCTTTCATTTAATTATGTACTGATAAATAACAGCACAAATTCGTTTGACAAGATACCCCAAGAATTTTATGCCTTTGATAAAAAGAGGAAAGGAAAGGAAACTAGCGGCGTACATCATACCCGGGATCGTATTAAAAAACGTTCGGCCATCGCCAGCGGCTACATAGGGGGATCTTCATGTTCTCTAATTAGAGAGAAGGTCGCGTTTCTGGACGGTCTTTGCTGTTTGGTGCGAGTTACGAGCGAGTTTTGATGTGGATATTAATATGGAGATTCGATGCATTTGGACGAATCGAGTTGAGAGTTGTAAGCTGTCGTGTCGGGAGTTTGAATGTTTCGGGTTTGATTTGTAGCTTAACAAATTGAGACATTCGAGTTTGTTTATCATGACAAAGTTAAAGTCAAAGTCAAATCGTTAATTAAAAAGCACTTTTGTACGTCATTTACAAGAGAAAAGAAAAATAATAATATTAAATCTAGTTTCCATGTTTAATAATTGTCACCTTAATCATACGAAGAATTATGTAAGACACCATCTTCAGCATTATACATGATTTTAAGGTGACAATGGTGCTGATTCCCTTGTTCACAAACTAGACTAAATTTAGAGAATTGACATCTCTTACTAACATACAGCTAAAGGAAAGGACGGTGACATTCCGTGATATTAAAGAACTAAGTTAGCGATGTCAAATTAGGTTTGCCTTAAATTTCTCCTTATTTTTAATCCATACGTTTTTAGATGTCAACTATAACTGTATGGATGTGTCAGATTGACTAAATTTAACAGCTCTTATTTACATTTATCTCTTTCTTATTTTATTGGACAGAAAAAGATGGAAATAGTTTAATTTTAGTTTAGTTTGTGACCAAGGGAATCGGCACCAATATCGAACCACGGTAGAAATCATTTATCTTTTTTTTGTTACCTTTTACCTCTGTTCATCCAAGAGCATGTGTATTTTATTAATTGTTAATAAAATACACATGCAAGTTAAAAATAATTTGTTTATTCGTTGTGAATAAAAAAAAAAAATATTACACATAAAAAAACTAAAATGTTATTAAGTGTAATTTGGATTTTATTTACTCATTAGTATTTCAAAAGTTCTAACTATACGTGAGAAGCAACACAAGCAAAGAGCAGCAAAGAGCTACCATTAAGCGACAATTTAATCAATGCTAATATTATAAAGCTGAAGAGACTTTTGTTTGTTTCAACGCGTCTCATCTCTGGAACTGCTAGTCCGATTGGAAAAAATCGTTTATGCCATATGATAGCCAGATTCATAAGGAATGGTATAGGCTATATAACATCACGCTACGACCCACGGGCGCGGAGCAGTAACCAAAGACGTACACTCACGAGCAAAAACAAGCATACACTTAGTAACATTACGAAGCTATTTTCTTCGAATAACATAACATAACATCACGCCTGTAATCCCCGAAGGGTTAAGCAGAGGTGTACCCATTAGTACACCCACATTTCGCCAGTAAAATTTTTAGTCCCATGTAATAGGGAGCGAGCCTATTGCCATCAACCGGGCACAAATCCAGACTCCGAGGCTCCTACTGAGAAATTCCTGATGGAAAAACCCAATAACACTTTGCCCGACCTTGGAATCGAACCCAAGACCTCAAGCACAGCAGTCGCGCTTGCGACCACTAGACCAACGAGGCAGTCAGTTTCTTCGAATATATTGATTAAAATATCATGTTTTAAGAATAAAGTATTTTGAATTCAATACTACTATGAAATAGGTCTTTTAACAAAGGTACAACCCCCAAAAAAAAAATAGCTTGAATAGTTTTTCTTTCTTTCTTTCTCTCCATTATTTCACAAAAAAGTCGATTTTGAATTTTGCTAACTATATACTTGTTTTTGCTCGTGACTGTACCTAACTTTACACGGGTGAAAAAAACCTCCCGTACAAAGTATACAGGGAACAGCTGGTCTATAATAAATAGATAGATAGAGATTAGTGCCTGCATCTATTTAAAAATATTCTTTTGTTCACTAAAACGGAGGCTAGGCTAGCCTTTAATCTTCGTACTATCTCCTATCCCGCCGCAGCAGCTTCGCATACACCACACGGCTAGCCTCCGGCCTAACTCCTTCTACTGGAACGGCTAAAGGATTACCAAAGTAAACAAAAGCTGTATAAAGTTTATATTAAAGTAGTCTATGGTAACATAAATCTGTGTGATATTGTGCTTTGTTTGTCTCGAGGTTACTGATGATGCATATAAAATTGTTAGACACTTGTTAGAATAATCAAAGTTACTATAATAATAATGTAAAATAATAAATAAAGAAAAAATAAATAATAAATATTATAATGTCCATTTCAAATCATTTATTTCAATTTTTTGATGCCCTACAAGGTTTCTCCTTTCTGTCTTTTTTTGTAAATTGTACATATTTTACAATTACTGTAAGGTTTTATGTTTCGGTTAATTATTAAATAAAGCCTTCAAATTAATAAATGTTATGTGCAGAAAAAGAAATAATAAATAATAGGATCTGAAAAAAGTCATTTTTGAACGTAATAGCGCGACTGCTGAGCATGAGGTCTTGGATTCTATTTCCAGGTCAGGCAAACTGTTATCGGGTTTTTACACCAGGAATTACTCAGTAGCAGCCTGGGAGTCTTGATTTATGCCCGGTTAATGGCAATAGTCTCGCCCCCTATTGCATATAGTGTACTAATGGGTACACTATCTATCCCTTTGGGGATTACAGGCGTGACGTTACGTTATAATACATATATTTCTGAAAAATAAAAACAAACAAGTTTTCTATTTTTATCTATGTTGCCAGACATATAAATAATACAATCTATTTATACTAAAAACAGCCCACTGGTCGCCACAATACATAATAATATATAATGTAATAATATAATAATATATATTATAATGTTAACTGAATGCCTCGTTGGTCTAATGGTCACTGGGCATGAGGTCTTGGGTTCGCTTGCGAAATCAGACAAAGTGTTATTGAGTTTAGGTAAGGGATTTCTCAGTAGTAGCCTGGGAGTCTGGATTTGAGTCCCAGTTGATGGGAATAGGCTCGCCCCTATTGCATGGGACTTAAACGTAACTGGCGAAATGTGGGTGTACTGATTAGTACACCTCTGCCTAACCCATTGGGGATTAAAGGCGTGATGTCTTCCTGCCTACACCTTTGGGGATTACATGCGTGATGTCTGTGACATATCAGATTTTCCTGTCAAAAAAAAAACAATCGAGTTTTCTGTTTTTATCTATGTTGCCAAATACCTGTATACATTCTGTTTTTACTAAAAACAGCCCACAGGATGCCACAATACATAACAATTTATGTTAACTGAATATTTTGTAAAACTATACCTGTTTTTGTTATTTTGCGTAACTACATATTGACCCCCGGTTACATTATACAAAGTCGTTCAGCTATAATATTGTTTTCCCATCAATTTCGTACATAAACACGTCACGCCATCAATATTCATGACTACCCACAAGTCATTATTCGCCAATGTTCACGTGTAAACTATGTGATTATTTCTATGTCGTAAATTGATAGATTTGGTGTCGAAATCGATATATTAGAGATGAAACTCATGAATTAACTTTGATGACGATGTCTTAATGATCATTTTGTTGGATTTTGATATGTATTAATTTACTAGCGAGTCGTCCCGGCTTCGCACGGGTGTGCAGTGTATGTGACGCAGGTTGTATAACTCATCATCATCTGCCTAGCCTTTTCCCAACTATGTTGGGGTCGGCTTCCAGTCTAACCGGATGCAGCTGAGTACCAGTATTTTACATGGAGCGACTGCCTATCTGACCTCCAAAACCCAGTAACTGATGGGTAATACGATACCCCTTGATGAGACTAGTTGTCAGATTTTTTGGCTTCTGACAACCCGTAACAACTGTCAAAGATCCACATATGACAGCCGGGACCAACGGCTTAATGTGCTTTCCGAGGCACAGAGGAGTCTCGATGTGTATATATGGTCACCAATGCAACGCAGGTTGTATAACTATAGAATGAATTATGCCGGTCGAATGCCCGTTACCGATTTAAATTTTTAAATCAGTGTGTTCTAAATATTCGTAGTGCGAAAGTTTGTATTAATATTTGTTTGTTAGTCAATCACACCAGAACGACTGAACGGATATGGATGCAATTTGGCATAGAAATAGTTTTCTGAAATAGCACATAGGATTTTTTATCTCGAAAAATATACGGTTCCCATGGGATAATATATCAACTTTGACGCGGACGAAGTCGCGGGAAGAAGCTTGTTTAAGGATAAATACAACAATTAATTATCTGTATTAATTGTCTGTTCAACGCCGGGAGGGGTCGCCCTAGGAAGACCTACACTGACCTTATTGGTGAGGTCCTTCAGAAAGGTCAGGTGCGGAGTACTCGTAACCGGCGTGCTTGTATGACGAGATGTATGAACGTAGATGAAGCGAAAGGAGTATTTAAGGATCGTAGCAGGTGGCGTTCTGTAGTTTCTGCCTAACCCCATGGAAAAAAGGCGTGAGTTTATGTATGTATGTCTGTGTTAATTATCTGTCAATCTAATAGGTAAACGGTAGGTAAAAATATAATCTGTATAATTAAACTTCAAGACTAAAATCTATTCTAGACCAAAACCTTTTACACCAACCAACTACTTCACCACTTTCATTATCCACTGCTCCATTTCTAAAAACGTAAATCCTAACTAACACCGTGGCGAACGCAATGAAAATCGTTTTAATTCACTTAAACAACGCTCTGGTTCTTTTCCACGTTTAATTAGATCGGCTATTGGTGGCACCTGGGGCTGGGTTTTGTTCGTGCGATGCTCCCCGCGAATTGTGTCTTCTTCGCTTAATGGAGGACGCAGTTACACCGTACTGTAATTCGTTGTTGTAATAAATTGGTTCAAATGTTGTTTGGAACGTGATTTAAAATGTGCTCTTTTTTTTGTAATTTATTTTCGTTTATTTTATTTTTATTTTTACGAGGATTACAAGAGTGATGATGTGTACAATTTGAAGTCAACAATCATACTAACTATTTTAAATGCGAAAGTTTTGATGGAAGATGGTTTCTTACTCATTACGCCAGAATAGCTAAACGGTTTTGAATAAAGGCACAGATAAAGATTATGGTCTGGAAAAGCACATCGCTACTTTTTACCCAGGAAAAATGAACGGTTCCCGCAGGATAATGTATCAACTACAACGTGTACGAAGTCGCGGGCAGAAGCTAGTAATGAATAATGGTTGTAACAGCAAATTAAAGGTGAAATATATTTTTAAGGATGCAAACAGTTTCTTTTTTTCAATAGAAATAAATAAAACCGTCTTGAGTCCGTCAGTTTTAAGTCAATGAACTTTACCTAAATGAATTATTCAGTTCAGAATTAGGAATAAATTATGGAATATTAATGAAATTGACTCCTGTTTTAATTAAGCTGCTATTGAATCCGTTTCGTAATTGAAAAGTAATCATCGGATTAAAATAACCTTTTTTTCTTGTTAATTTTGAGTTTAATTGTCACGATTTAACAAAAAAAAATATCTGCCCCTAAACCCTGTTATTGATATACCAGGCCATATTCTCAATATCTCATATTTCAAACATAACAAAACATCACGCCTGGTAATCCCCGAAGAGTTAGGCAGAAGTGTACTCATTAATATACCTACATTTCGCCATTCATGTTAGAATTTCATGTAATAGCGCCTATTGCCATCAAACGGGCACAAATCCAGACTCCGAGTCTGCTACTGAGAAATTCCTGATGGAAAAACCCAATAACACTTTGCCCGACATGGGATTCGAACCCAAGATCTCATGCTCAGCAGTCACGCTTTGCGACCACACTAGACTAACGCGGCAGTCCACCAAAAACCACAACACTTAAAAATGCAAAATGCTCTTAAACCCAGATATTGACATACCAGACCATATTCTCAATTTCCTAACTTCTTACCGATCAAGGTAATAAAATACTTGCATCATATAAAATAAGTGCCATATTCGAACAAGACAACAAAGCTAATGTACCACCTGATATCTAGAATCAGTAGCATTACAATACCGTGTAATGTCACACCATTTTCACGGTTAATGGAAGTGCAGGGGGACTATTGCGGGCCGATGTTCCGCGAAATGCACTCGATGAAAGGAGACTTCTCGAATTACCCAACATAACTCCGTGTTTAGTCGAGCGTGGGCCGCTCCGTGTACGGTGTAATTGGCGCCTTAGTGGCAATTTGCTGAAGACAAGTAACATATTGTATGCTGATGTGTATGTTATGGAATTTATTGATTGGCCGTGTACCTGCATTAGGAGTGAAATGTAATTATTTGATGTAGTCTGCGGTTCATTTCTTATGGAGTTAAGTGGTTTTGATAGTACTTGCGTGACTCAAGACTGTTATATGAACAGGTTAATAAGTTATGATTATGTTTACATTTGCTTAAAATAGAAATACTTTTAACAATTTAACACAATTCTAAAGCGCCCGCCTTTCATACATAAGTTTGTAGGTTCAAATTCGGGCAAGTACCAATGCAAGTTTGTCAATTGAAATGTCCTTTCTAAGTTTATTTTGGACATCACTGACTTCGATAAAGGAAACATCGTGAGGAAATGTGTAATTTTTTAGTTGAAATATTATCTGCTTGCGATGAAATCGCCAATTCACTGTAAGTGTAGTGATCAATGCACGTGTCTTCTCTGTATCAGAAGAGGCTTTTGCTCTGTAGTAGGATAACAATAGGCTATTAAATAAACAACTTTATTAGGCTGGTAAAATTTTGTATATCAATGTTTTGAACTACATAAACTAACGCCTATTTTCCATGGTTGTAGGCAGAAACACAGAACGCCACCTAATACGATCCTTACGTACCCCTTACGCCTCGTCCACGTTTATACACATAGTCATAAAAGCACGCCGGTCACGAGTACTGCGCACCTGACTTTTCCGAAGAACCTCACCAATAAGTTGAGGTTTGAAAATATCATGAACTATCAATATTAATCAAGTTAGTTTACTTAGTTTACAAAGCCAGCACTTGAATCAAAAACTTAGTTAAATTTCTTTTCCGTCAGATGGGACTTAGTGCAAACATTTCTAAAAGTTTCTCGCTCGGCCTTCGGGGTCGCGGTGACCGTCTATCAAGTATCATCCACCCTCTTTACCTCATATCCATTGGGATTTCAGATTTCCAGGTTTCAAGAAAAGTATAAACAGCATTTCAATGTTTATGGCAGGAGGGAAACTCTGTAACAGTCATCATTACTTGCAGTTCTTACTATGAAGAGGTTTTGTCATTATTTTTCTATTTTTACAAAATATTTTGACAATTTTTTAATTCTCTTTTTTTAAGTTACCGTACTCAAAGAGTGCCAAACGGAATCCTGTTACCAAGTCTTCGCTGTCTGTCTGTGCGTTCGTCTGTCACAGGGCTATTTATAATAAACCGTACATATAATGTTATAATGTCGTTTTAATAATAAACACTGAAACGTGCTTTTTTTTGTATGAAGTGTCTAATATCGTAAGGTACCTACCTACCTTACGATATTAGACACCCATCGTATGCGAGTGCAACTCGTATTTGACCTGTTTTTACATAAAAAAATCAAAATCAATAGATGCCTACCTTTTCTTATAAACGTCAGACCGAATCAATATTTCAACCGTCAATTAAAAACAAGGCACAGCTGAACGTAATCGACATCGGAGCAAGTCAAGTGGACGGTGCACGTAAACAACTCGATCGCATTAACGATGCCATCAGCCGAAGCCTATTTAAATCTCAAGAGGAAAATGCACCGACTATTGTATGGGACAATGGCACGTACTAATGCTGCGAAACGAATCGAGAATGGGACAAGTTCATTGTGACTCGAACATAAATAAGTATTTGCTTGAAGCCTTACGCTACGGTGTGAGTGACGGCCGGGAGCGTGTGACGTAATTATTCAATTAGCAGATTAGTTTCTTTTTGTACTTACGTGGTGAAACGGAATGGGTATTGCACGAGTAGGCGTATGTAAATGTGAACTTACCTGAAACAAGAAAATAATTTAATTAGATTAATTGAAAAGAAGTGCAGTGAGCTTTTAATCAAAGCCGATTAAAATTCAAGCATAGGTGTCATACATATCACCACGCCTGCAATCCGCAAAGAGTAAGGCAAAGTTTTGTTTAAGTTCCATTTATTAGGGGGCGAGCCTATTGCCATAAACCTAGAACAAATCCAGACTTCGAGGCTGCTACTGAGAAATGACTGATGGAAAAATTCAATAACGCTTTGCCCGACCTGGGAATCCAGGGTCAGACAGGCTAGAAAGGCGAGATCAGATAGGCTCCATGTAAATTCCTGGTATTCGGCTGCATCTCGTTAGTTTGGAAGCCGACCCCAGAATAGCCGGGAAAACGCTAGACAGATTGATTGACTGTTCATACTATAATAAGTCAACAATAAGCCAAAAGGGCACACAATTCGCTTAAAATGTTTCCTTTGTACCACTGCCACAGGACGCAGGAGGGTGTCCCAAGAATTAAGATCGCTGCGCCGGTGATATATTGAAAGTGGTGAACGAGCTATAAATCATAAGTAATTTAACAAACAATACAGTTCGTAATGAGCTACGTCGCTCTAGGAAATTGTTTCAGTAGCATTTTGGAGACTTTAATTGGAATGTGTGTTTTGTTGATGAGTTTGTTATGTCATATCTAAGAGTTCATTGACTTGGAGTTACTCAATCAACCTTTACTTTTTAAGAGTTCTATTTTAGATCTTAATGCTGGTAATAATTAAGATTTGTCACATAATTAATTACATAACATAACATAACATCAAGCCTGTAATACCCGAAGGGTTAGGCAGAGATGTTACATATTAGTACACCCACATTTCGCCAGTTATGTTTAAGTCTCATGTAACGGGAGCGAGCCTATTGCCATCAACCGGGCACAAATCTAGACTCCGAGGCTGCTACTGAGAAATTTCTGATAGGAAAAAACAATAATACTTTGCCTGATCTGGGTATCGAACCCAAGACCTCGTGTTCAACAGTCGTGCTTTACGACCACTAGACCAACGAGGCAGTAAATAAATTAGTAATTAAATATGTTATGTTTAAGAGTAATTAAATCAACACTTATTTAAGGTTTTAAGAGTTCTATTTTAGATCTTAATGAAGCTGTCGAAAAACATTTTGTAAGTCTTAAAATATAACACAATTGATAATATGTAAATAAGGTGTCCAACTTAAGACAAAACATATTTTCATTTAATTTAGTATTTAATAACCCGATTCTTTCATTCCTACAAGTTCAAAATAAATAATCACAAACAATTTCCAACAGTCTACTGTTATTTTGTTAAATTGTATATTTAATTTTTCTCTTTTTTATGTTTGGTAATTAAGTTATATTATTATTAGCCAATAACTTGTATGTCTGGTGCAAACTGTAAGTTGTGGTTGGTGGTTTATAATAAATAAATTAGCTTTCTTTAACAATTTAACGTTAAGTTTCTAACTACGACTAAACTACTCTCAAATGATATTCAAATCTTCTCTTGGACGCAGTAAGTAATAGATATTTGTACAGTATAACTTTGTTTTTCAAATCTTCCATAGATTTTAGCAAGTTAAATTTATTGAAGTATGCAAATTGAAACTTGGGAAGAATGAACTCTTTCGCGTGTATGTTTTACGTTCATTGTAATGGAGAGTAAAAAAGGTATCGGTCTGCATTTATAAGAGAAACTCAATTTACATTATGAAGATAGTAATTCACATAACACATAACATCACGCCTGTAATCCCTCAAGGGTTAAGCAGAGATGTACCCATTAGTACACCCACATTTCACCAGTAAATAATCTTTAAGTCCCATGTAATAGAAGGCGAGCGTATTGCCATCAACCGGTCACAATCAGACTCCGAGGCTGTTTCTAAGAAATTCCTGACGGAAAAACCCAATAACACTTTCCCTGACTTAGGAATCGAACCCAAGATCTCATGCTCAGCACTCGCGCTTTACGACTACTAGACCAACGAGGCAGTGTTTTATCGTATTCTCTTAAACTTGTATATAGATTACCCACAACCATAAAACGTATATACTCCATATTCATATGACATCAAAAAAACCCCATCCGCTCACAAAACGTTACAATAACTCAAACTTTCATCGAAAACACTGTATTTCAATTACAATCAAATAAAAATCGCAATATTTTTTAATACCACTCCGCCAGTTGCGTAATCCTAAAACACAGTAACAAACCCAGAAGTGTAATTCCAATATACCATATGAATTTACAGAGATCTCCTGTGAGCACACAATAAATACATATTTCATGAAGTGGTATTGAATAACAATTGTTTGGGCCGACGCCGATACGGGCCGCTTAGGCAGAGGGCCGACGAGGCGCAGGCCAAACGGAACGCCGCTTGTGACACATATTAAAATAGACTACCGTCCCAGCCCGCTTTAAGTGTATTAGATTTTTACGCGGCTTTGGGTATCCCTGAAAGTATTGAAAAGTGACAGGTGAGTTTTTTTTAAGGCTATCATTTTATTTATTTATTTATTTATTAAAACTTTATGCACATGTAAAAAAATACACTGTACAAAGGCGGACTTAATGCCTTAGGCATTTTCTACCAGTCTACCTTAGGGTGATGCAGAGACAAAAACAAAGTAGGTGCACAGATACAGAAAATTACAGAGAATATATTATAATAATAAATACATATATACATACATACAATATATATATATGACTGCCTCGTTGGTCTAGTGGTCGCAAGCGCGACTTCTGTGCATGAGGTCTTGGGTTCGATTCCCAGGTCGGGCAAAGTGTTATTGGGTTTTTCCATCACGAATTACTCAGTAGCAGCCTCGGAGTCTGGATTTGTGCCCGGTTGATGGCAATAGGCTCGCCCCCTATTACTATTGGGACTAAAACATAACTGGCGAAATGTGGGTGTACTAATGGGTACACCTCTGCCTAACCCTTCGGGGATTACAGGCGTGATGTTATGTTATGTTTGTTATATATATATATATATATATATATATATATATATATATATATATATATATATATATATATATATAAATCATTATCATAATATATATCATTTTGTTTCATTTAAAATCAAATTAATTAGTGTCGGTACAATTTCGTTCTTAACATAGATAATTACAGATCCATAACACATAGTCATAATAATGTGACATGCAAACATTTAGGTTAATACTTCTTCCAGTTACCTACACAACAAACTTGGCAATTGAGGAATTTGTTAAATATTATAAGATACTTATTATACGTATACATTGCAATCAAACTACTAAGACAACACGATTAGTAGGTTTTGAGACAAGTTTTAGGGTGTTAATAAAGGTTTGTACAACATTATAGCTGACTATCTCTCATTCCGAGGTGAAAACCCTAATTTTCCTGGGCTATGGTGCAGTAGCCAAGCTATTGACTGCTGCGTGTCGCAGACTCGATTTCCGCAAGCAACAAATATTTGTATGGCCTATAGATACTTGTTCTGGGTCTAGCTGATTTTGTATATGAGTTTATATGAGTATGTTTTTAACGTACCCACGATAACGGCGAAATACGTAGTGTGAGGCAACTTTAATAAAATAATAATGAACCTGCTGCATGTGGTCGGAAACATTGTTAAAACAATATTATTTTAATATTATTTTGTAATTTTTGTTGTTGCATTTTCAACTCTTAGCGCTGAGCCGAGCGTTGAAAATCCAACAGTGCGAAAGGCAAAGTATAATAATATTATTTTAAAAGATGGCGAGGCGCCCTGTTTATTTAATTATTATATTATATTTCATTATTCTTTTTTTAAAGTTGCCTCGCACTAAGTATTTCCCCGTTATCGTGGGTATGTTAACAAACATATTCATATAAACTTACACATAAACACACATCTATAGCTTTACAAAGAGCTTTCACATACTGATATAAGACTGAAAAAACAAAACAAAAACAAAAAGCCTAATAAAGACCAATCGCTGCCAATAAAAATAATCCTTCAACGCAACTCCGAACACTCGATGTAACATTAACAATAACAATTCTAAAATCCAGAAAAATATCAATAAAAATGAATGCTCAAGTCGTCGACTTTCCAAAACGTGAAACAATACCGCGTGTCGGCGCAAAAAGTTTAGCACTTAAAGACTAACAGGGGTTATCATAAATTGTGATGCTCTTTTCTTTTTGAGTATGATGCAAGGTATTTACATGTATTTAAACGATTATGGGTCATAATGACAGCAAATAATTTGGCATTCAAGTTAGTGCTTTAAATTGTTTGTGTTTAAATATTTTTTTTAATGACAAGGTTAAAAAAGATGACGTGGTTTTGTTTTTGTGTAAGGGGTGTTTAGTTTAGTTATCATTCTTTTTAATTAAATTAATACACTACTGAAAAATTGTTTTTTTTTTTTTAATTATGGTGAATATTTGAATATATCTGCCTAACCCTTCGGGGATTACAGGCGTGATGTTATGCATGTGTGTATAAAAGTCGTAAGATAAGATGTATTTATTTGCTCCAACATGTGTACACATATAGGAATAAAAAATATGCATGCAGGATAACATTTAGATTAAATAGTTCTGACATATTTGCCATATATTTTGGCGTGCAAATATTAATGGTAATGAATGTCCATAAGTAGGTAGGTAAGTCAACCAGTCAAGCAAACAATGCAAAAGATAAATTCTAATATCAACATCAAAATAAAATATTAAATCATTCGTAATCTATGTCAAAAAAGAAGATTCTGTCAAAAATTCTTTAATATTATAGAATGATTTGTCGGTTAGAACAGACTTTATTTGTTTACATTGTCGTACTAAAATAACACAAATACATATATTTATTCTATACTATTTTAGCTCTAACATTCCTATAATGTACATCTGCATTCTACCACAGTCCTGGCAATATTTTAGCTTACTAACACACAATATGCTCTCACGCGGACCGCAGCGGCCGGTTCTTATAGATATATTTCGATTACCTCTCTATAAAGAGAAGTTATCGGCTGTGTATCATTCCAATATTGTCAGTTATCGTAGTCTATGTACCAATGTGTCTTTTCTATATTTATTTTCTGTAGGTTTTGATATTTATTCTTGTGTAAATGACCATTTAAAATAAATGTGTACCTAATAATTTTAACTTTGGGAATTTGTACTAGAAAGAATGGGGTTTCATGATTTTTGGTTGTGGTGAGATTTATTTGTTGTTTTTAAATAAACTAACAAATAAACAAACTTTATGGAACAAAAAGTACAAAGTCTGACTCACTTAATACCTTAGTTATATCAGTAAGTATCTAGGTTAAAGAAAATAAGTTAACATAGTGAGAAATCTCATTTTAAATTTACCAAAAAAAAAAAAGGAATTTGCTTAAACTGTCAATTTGAAAGAAGAATAACAAATAGGTTTAAAGAATAGCTTTCATACTCTAATCATTCTATAAATATATTAAAGCTATTTTTATTTTCAATATGTTTTTATTTTTAGAATGCTACACATACATACATACATAAACTCACGCCTTTTTCCCATGGGGGTAGGCAGAAACTACAGAACGCCACCTGCTACGATCCTTACATACTCCTTTCGCCTCATCCACGTTCATACATCTCGTCATACTAGCACGCCGGTTACGAGTACTCCGCACCTGACCTTTCTGAAGGACCTCAATAAATATAGAATGCTGTCATCATAAATCACTCTATCTATTGACAAAAACCGCATTAAAATTCGTTGCGTAGTTTAAAAGATCTAAACATGCAGACAGAAAGCGACTTTGTTTTATATACTATGTATAGATTTAACATAAACATCACGCCTGTAATCCCCGAAGGATTAGGCAGAAATGTGGGTGTACTAATGGGTGCACCATTAGTACACCCACATTTCGCCAGTTATGTGTATAGATTTAAATTTAACTATAAACAGATACAAGTTACAACTTGCCCGTACAAAGCCGATATTGCTTATTGCGTAGCGTTTTACTGTCGCAGTGAAGGGGTTAGGTGTCTACCACGGTTCACCCGGCCCTCGCTCTCATTAGAAAGAGTAACTCTTGTTGCTTTTGCTAGACTTTTCTTTCTTTCAGTCTTCGCTCGGAAAAATACGCAACGGTGAACTAGTTTGTAGTCGACGAAGTTAATGTTACAAATGGGCTATTGTTTGTATGGTGAAAGGTTATTATTTTGTACTAGTGACCCGTTCGACTTATGTTGGGGTATTATTTTTTAATTTTTTAGTTGGTAAAAATCATAACGTAGATACTAATGTAGTCTAGTCAGTGTCTAATAATTAGACAGTGTTTTTTTTTTATGAAAGCGCTCAGTCGGCTTGAGTTTTTCTAACTACTTTAACAATTATCGTCATAATTCAACAAATTAACACAAAAAAATCATCGAAAAACACGGTAAGGAAACCTAGATTTACTGTTCCACTCAAACCATGTCAGAGGCCCTTGAGGCGGTTTAGAAACTCTGACACTAGGGTGTGTGTGGAGTCGTAAGACCTTACTGCCCATACGATAGTTAAGAAGAAGAACACAAAACAATAACAAACCATACGTATAAACCTTTATCAGAGTTTCTGTGGGATAATATACCAAAGTTGATGTGAACGAAGTTGCGGGCAGAAACTAGCAAACAATAAAAATCTATTTCCGCATGATTTTTTTTATTGTATTAGTATTGATTAGGACATACATACATAAACTCACGCCTTTTAAAAAGAAAATATAAATCGGAAAAGTCGGTTTAGAGAATATTTTTGTATGAAAATCTCATTAAAAAATGTGACATAGTGAAAATTGCACCCGTTTACAACAAAACAGTCTTAACAACTATAAAATAATAGCAGTTACGTTCAATCGTTTGAACTCAAAAATAAAAACAACAACATCCAATTATCGAACCATCAGAAACAACGTTATATAAAATTCAATTAAGCCAAAATATAAAAAAATACGTAAATAAAAACGTGGAATCGATTTAAAATGGCAACATCGCAACTAATCAGGATGCGGGCCGCGTGATTTATTTCGCGTCAAAGTTGAAAATTAATTCACAACACCGCTAGAGGCGGTCGCAGAGTGAGGCAGGGTATAGAGGTGGCGGGCATAAACTCTTCAGGCTATTTTTTATTTTTTACTGTGACAAGCCTGCCACTCGTAACTGCCTTGTTGTTCCAATAGTCGCACAGCGCGACTGTTGAGCATGAGGTTTTGGGTTCGATTCTTATGTCAGGCAAAATGTTATGGGTCGCGGGACGTCTTAACAGGATACCGTGGCCCTGGAACTCAAAGGGCAAGAAAAGGAACAGGGTGGTTTTTTTTAGTCAGTAAAAGTCTGATATTCCCGTTTTATTTGATGATTTTTAACACCCAAAACAAAAAGGCAAAGTGGTATTGGGTTTTTCTGTCAGAAATTCCACAGTAGCAGCCTCGGAGTCTGGATTCGAGCCCGGTAAATGGCAATAGGCTCGCCTCCTATTACATGGGACTTAAACATAACTGGAAAAATGTGGAGTACACCTCAGTGTAACCGTTCGGGGATTACAGGCGTTATGTTATGTTTATGTAAGCTCGCCACTCTATTTCCGTCCACTGCAACTCCTGAAAGCCAGAATCAACAGTGGAGCGCACCAGAAAAGCGAAGCAATGAAGCTCGAAGTGTCCCAAAAAACGATTCAACTGTCTTGGATCCCGCAACGAAATTAATCAGAAAATAAGGAGTAACAAAAAAAATATAATTTCCAATTCCACACTCTTCGGGTTATTAAGAGGTCTGTGGATATTAGTGCTTGTGGGATAATAATGTGGGTCTAGGTTATTGGGTATTAAAGGGCAAAATGGTTTGGCAACCGCGTAGGTATAACCTATGTCAGAAAACTGATGTCTATCGTTAATAGGATTTGACGTAGAAATCATAAAGCGAAAGCTTTATAGAAATAAAAATACTGTAACTAGCTTTAGCCCGCGACACGTCCACGTAGAACTTATTTATATCGTTCTTGCATACAAATTTCCACCACCCTTTTCACTGCTTTAGGGGGTGATTTCCGGGATAAAAACTATTCTGTGTCCTTCCCCGGGTCTTAACCTATCTTCATGCTAAATTTCATCAAAATCGATTCAGCGGTTTAAGCGTGACGAGGTAACAGACAGACAGATAGATACACTTTCGCATTTATAATATTAGTATGGATAATATAAAGCAAAAGGTATATTCAAAGTGCTAAGTGGAACTAGGGACGTACTTCAAGGGATTATAGTACTTATGAAGATGAACAACTTTTAATAATGAACCACTGTTGAAAATCGCAAACACATCTGCTATTTCCTATATTGAGTTATGGAAATACATCAAATTGTAAAAAAAAACACAAATATGCATTTTTTCCTGTCTATCTATCTGTTCCAGCTAATCTCTGAAATGGCTGAACTGATTTGGACTTTCACTGGCAGAGCGTTATATCTGCTAAACTTAATATTTGTTTCGTAAAAAACTGTTATTTTGACAATACAAACAGACACTTCAATTTTATTTATTTTGTACAGATTATACGCCCGCCGATTTCATAACCCAACCCGTCGCACGCCGGTGACAGAAACTCCGGTCTTAACAGCGAAGCCAACGAGCGACAAGCGAAACAAAGCGGCGACCACAGACCGCATTCAGGTAATTCAAATTCAAAAACATTCATTCAATTTAAACATGTCGTATTTTGTTAAGAAATTAGGTAATGTCGGAAGAATTGTGATGGCTTTAATTAAGGTACTGAGTGTTGATGTGTGTGGGTTCTGTTGGTGTGATAAATTATGATGGTGGTTTTTTTATTCTTGAATTTAATAGACTAGAAAAACCTGAATGTGTTTTTAAGATACACATTTTGAGCAGAACTTTTTCAGTTTTGCCCGTATGTTTGTTCCGGCTTATGTCCAAAACGACTGGACTGATTTTGTCAGAACTTTCACTAGAAGATAGTTGATGCTATAAGTGCCACTTTTATTTTACACAGTAAGTAAAGTTTCTACATTTTTGAAGGGAACAGCTGATTCTTTTTTTCATTATTGTATATAATGCAGAGTACCTACTTATAATTATACTGCTTCGTTGGCCTAGTGGTCGCAAGCGCGACTGCTGTACATGAGGTATTGGGTTCGATTCCCAGGTCGGGCAAAGTCTTATTGGGTTTTTTCATCAGGAATTTCTCAGTAGCAGCCTCGGAGTCTAGATTTGTGCCCGGTTGATGGCAATAGGCTCGCCCCCTATTACATGGGACTAAGAAACATATTTTAACATCACGCCTGTAATCCCCGAAGGGTTAGGCAGAGGTACACCCATCAGCACACCCACACTTCGCCAGCTAAGAAACATAACTGGCGAAATGTGGGTGTACTAATGGGTACACCTCTGCCTAACCCTTCGGGGATTACAGGCGTGATGTTATGTATGTATGTTATGTACTTATAATTATTGACTCCTTTTCAGGTTTCTGGTAAATTAATAATCAACCTATATACAAAACACACTTCGGAACAATAGTATCTAATACTTTTTATCAATCTGTGTACTCATTAATCTGTGAACTCAAATTAAGATAACTTTAACAAAAATCTGCCTTTCTCAAGACAATAGTCATAAAGGTAACGTCACACCGCCGCAAAATTGTTTACATTTGACAAACACGTTGAGGTGTGTTGTCGTCACGTCGTACGTGACATGTTGACGTGACGGGCGACGATTTGCGGATTAAATTCTACGGTATTGTTGTAGATTTTATAAAATTCATATCGGCTTTTGGTATGATCGCTTTGTTTTTTGTCACTGTAGTTGGGAACATTATTCAGTGTGTCTTAACCGGTCAAGTGCGAGTTTGACTCGCACACGAAGGGTTCCGTACCATTCTAGCAGATAAAAAAGTATTGCCATTATAGTATAGAGAGTAAATTTTGCAAAATAAAAACAGTATTTTTAACTTTTGTGAAAATCTGTGAAAATTTCAACCGTCTTACAGCACAGTTCATGAGGTAAAGCCTGGTGACAGACAGACGGTCAACGGAGTGTTCGTAATGGGGCTCCTTTTTACCCTTTCGGTACGGAAAAGTCAATCCAGGAAAGGAAAAGTCAGGCCTGCATAGTCAGGTTTGCGAAAGAAATTACTAAGCAATCGTAAAACGACTGCTAGTCTGGTTGGTAACTGTATTACGAATGCGGAATAAACTTGCGCTAGCTCCTAAACTACTTAAACACCTATTTCTATTTTCTTTTCTTTTTATATAAATTTAAAGACATAGTGTCATGGACTGCCTCGTTGGTCTAGTGGTTGCAAGCGCGACTGCTGTGCATGAGGTCTTGGGTTCGATTCCCAGGTCGGGCAAAGTGTTATTGGGTTTTTCCACCAGGAATTTCTCAGTAACAGCCTCGGAGTCTGGATTTGTGCCCGGTTGATGGCAATAGGCTCGCCCCCTATTACATGGGACTAAAAACATAACTGGCGAAATGTGGGTGTACTAATGGGTACACCTCTGCCTAACCCTTCGGGGATTACAGGCGTGATGTTATGTTATGTTATGTGTCATGGAAAAAATATCTGTACATGACTCAGCAGAATAAAGGGGATTTGATTAAAAAAAAAAACATAGGTCAAAAGGTCTTTGTAAGTAAGCGACTTTAATTTTTCTGTAATTTTGGGTCCAAAATCTTCGTTTTTTCTTTTTGATAAACGGACCCCTAAAAAGCCTTTTCGATAAACATCCTACTGTAATACAAAGTTATAATTATTTTATTTCGATACGATCATGCAACAACACAGCTTAAAAATGTGGCACTAAAACATTCCAAAAATATTTATGAAATATTTCCATAACTGTCTCGCGTGTTGAGTTGTATTTAACAATCGTGACTTTACAAATTGTTACAACATGCTGAAATTACTCACACTTTAACAAAGTGCTTGAACATCACACCTAGTATAAATTAATGAACAAATCATGCCTACGATTAATTAAGAGATAATAAATTTTATCTATACACATAAATAAAATTGAAGTATATCTGTATATCGCAGTGTTAAAATAATAACTTTTTACTACAATTATTATTCCATTTATTTATTTTAATTTTTTATGTGAAAAGTTTACACGAAAACAACAATTTATAAAATTTGTTTGTCTGCCTGTCTGTTTGTTATGGCTTAACTCTGAAATGGCTAGACCGATTCTGACGGATCTTTCGCTGGCACATAACTAATGTTATATAAGTGACTTACGCTACTTTAATTTTAGAAAAAAAAAAGATTCCATGCATAATAACAAAAACATCATGATAATCGTCCATCACGCGAACGTAGTCGCAGCATAATCTAGTATCCAATAAGTTAAAACCAGTTAACAAAACTACACCGACAAGATAAATAACAGAGCCACAAAAGCAGATGAATTTTGAAATTCAAACAGTAATAAATAGTATTTCTGACCTGTGCGCGGATCTGTTGACCGGCAACTTTTCCTATTAAATAAACATCAACTATACAGCAAAATAAATAACAAGTTTAGATTGAAATGAGTCCTCTCAGGCCTTGCTCGTGTTTTCTGAAATATATTATTACGTTTACGCTTTCATATTTAAATAGAAAATATGTACTTAGAAGTATTCAAATTTGGAATTTCTTTTTAGAATTACTGACATTTGTAATGTGTGTTTATGTATTATTTTAAGTCAGAATTATTTTATAGCAATATTTTTTATTATTTATTATTTATTGAGACTTCGCTATAAAAACCATAATAGTATTTTTATTAAATAGACATGTTATTCTGAATTCGGCGTCGAAAATATAAACAAAATTTTAACATTTTTAAATGAGTACTTATTCAATACCCAGTTTTTGATTCGATGTAGAATCGAAAACAAGATGAATTGCACTGGTTAAGAACTTCAATATTTTTCATGCGTTTTTAATTATTCTTCCATACCTTTTATTATGTCACTACGTGTACAAACACATCCGTTAGTTACTTATATTATATAGAAAAAAAATAGTGTGTTACTTTATCCACTTCTTTAAGTAACAAATTCACTATAATTCTAACATGAGTTCATCTCATAATACGATTACGTATACGATTATGTTATTATTCGATTTATTATTGAAGTCTTCTTCTTCATCGTGTGGGCAGTAAGGTCTTATGACCCTACACACTCTAGTATCAGAGTTTCTAAATCGCCTCAAGGGTGACATGGTTTAAGTGGAACAGTAAGTCCAGGTTTCCTCACGATGATTTCCTTCACCGATGCCAGTGATGTCCAAGATAAACTTTAGAAAGTACATATGAATTGAAAAATTAACATTGGTACTTGCCCGGATTTGAACCCACAACCTCATGCATGAGAGGCGGGCGCCCTAATCACTGGGCCCAACACGACACAATTATTGGAGTACAAACTATACAAAAAAAAACAGAAAAAAAATACTACAGCAAAAGTTAAATGCGATGTAACATTCGCGATATTTAATACTTTAGCACTTAATGTTACAGTTCTTTCCACTACCACTATCTGACCTGCAATAATGAATCCCAGCTCTTCATTTGTGACGTCACGCCTTACACCGCAATATTTCCACTACATTTTGTGAATAACAAATCACATTTTTGGCTTTTTTAATGTAAAAGCCGTGCAATTGTTCGGGCCATAAATAAAAATTGTTGGGAAAACACCTCAGCAGTTTTAATATTTTAATCCCCGTCGGGAGGGAACATAAATTTTGTTTGACTATTTGATCGCGAACGGCATTGTAGGAGAAGGGGGAGTGGTCGATCCTGTTTAAGTTTTTTCTTAGGAATTATAATATCATACATTTTATCATCTGTACATTTTGTTACAGTTAGAAATACACTGAAGGCTAATTCTACAAATAAAAAACGCTCAAGATCCATGCAGTAGCAATGAAAAAAATAAAAAATAAATTGAAGGTATTTTTTAAAGGTGACTAAGATTTGATTATGATCGTTTCTAAAAACTTGTAGATTTGTAATGAGTGTCTCAATATTCCTATTCCTATTGTTCATAGATTTTTCTTCATTATTACTTAAAAACAATAATTCTCTAAGTTTATAATATAAGGTAGACTGGCAGAAAATGCCCAAGTTATTAATTCCGCCTTTGTACAGTGTATCTTATTTACATGAGCATAAAGTTCAAATAAATAAACTTAACGTAATTTTAACATGTAGCTGAATTGCTTCAATCCTTTTTTTCTATTAAACTCATTTCAGGCCAGATTTCAGCGTGAAAATAAAAGCAAAACCTAATTGCTTCCAACAAAAACATTATTCAACGGTAACTTAAAAAAAAAAACTAAATTACAAAATGAAATCTACAAAAACTATCAAATTTAACTATTTTACGAGCCCCCGAAACAATTGGGGCTAATGGCAATAGAGTTCAACAATGCTTTGTTACTGAATAGCGCGAGTTTTCAGCCCTCGTTGTGAAATGCGGTGGTTTTACACGGGCTGCCGATTCTGGCGCTGCTAATAAATCATGGCACTTTTGTCAGGTGGCACAATTTGTATCGCCCCGTGCTTCGCAGTGAGAAGATTTTCGTTTTTTTTTTTTACGCCACCCTGTTCACAAATCATCAGAATTGTGGGTGAGTAATTGTTTTGCGGTATAGGCGGAGTGAGGGATTTATGTGAGTGTACTATGATTCTTGGATTTTAGTTGTCAATGTCAACTGTCGGTTGGCAACTCACCTCGATTTCACTTCACCAGCAAATTTTCCCTTCATACTTTCACGGGCTTAGGACCGTCAAATGGGAATGGTATGTCGTATTCCGGATATAACAGTACTTTAGATGCCAATTTTTTTTCAAAAGTGGTGTCTTCAAAAGTTATGTATCTTTTAAAGACAAAAAAGAATTTATTGGTATTTCTGCTATTACTACTGCTACTACCATATTATTTGCTTCACTTTAATAAACGAGCTTATTATTGTCCTACTGCAGGGCAAAGCCCTCTTCTCATACAGAGAAGGCTTTGATCACAACGCCCGATCAAGGCGAATTGGTGACCTTCAGTTTCCTCACGATGTTTTCCACCACGGTCATCAGTGATGTCTTAAAATAAACTTAGTCAGTACATTTGAACTGAAAAAGTCACATTAGTACTTAATCGATAATTATCGAACCCACAACCAAGGCTTTAACTTAAAATAAAACAGAATAAATACAAAATAAATATTCCATTCAAAGACATTAATATTTTCCATCGAAATCTCACTCAGAAAAATTCACTTCACCGAATGCAAACTACTCTCAAAGATCTTAGAATATTTAAAAAAGTATCATAAAAATCAAGTAAACGAAACCGACCAAACAGCACAGAATAACAAGAAAAGGGGCACAGAGACTCTAACGCATTTATTTGAATAGTGGCACGCGACAGCAAATATTTATAGTTAGAAAACGTGTGTTTGCACCCCTGCAGAGACTTTCGTATGCAAACACTGTCAAAGTGATCAAGGCTGTACCGCTAATTGAATTAGACGGCACTGTATAGTTTTTGAATGACTTTGCAGCTTATTGCAGTATTTGTTCTCAATAATTAAACATTTGTGCAAGTTTAATCAGAAATGGAAAAGTGAAGTTCAATTTACACTTTAGTGATTACACTTTGCTCGTAAAATTCAATTTAAAAGTGAAAGCAATGAGTTTACTCACACTAGTCTCTCGACTAGACGAGATAGTGTTTTGTTTTAAACTTGAATTATCGAAGTAGAATTCACTTTTACAAATGCATAATTGCCTCGTTTATTGGGTCTTTATCAGGTGACCTATTGACAGCTCACCTAGCATGGTGGAATGACAGTTCACCTAAGCTCACTTCTTCCTAATTCATTTAAATTTTTACAGACAAGCACAGCAGATGGAAGGACTGCTCAGCTCAAGCATACTTCGCCTAAATTCACAGAGGGATACTTTTACAGAATAGGCATATATTTATAAAAATGTCTTATCAACTGTACGGGCTGCCCCCAAACAAGACAGCATCGGTAATTCTGTATCCTGTATATGAGCGAGGCCTCGAAAACGCTGGCGTGATGACTTACAGACGTATATGGGAGATTGGCCAGAGAAGTTAACGCAAAGGTATAAGTGGAAGGCTATGGGTGAGACCTTAAAAATCACCAAATGAGTCCTTCCGCCCTGGGTGGGGCCGAAGGGACTGCACGGCTTTTACTGACTAAAATCCACCCTGTTCCTTCTGTTGCTCTTTACGTTCCGGGGCCACGGTATCCTGTTAAGACGTCCCGCAACCCCGTATGGGTGACACCTTTGCAGCAGTCGGACAAGTCAGGATGATGTGTCTTCTCCATACAAAACCACCTTTTGGAAGGGGCAACTAGATTCAATTCTATTTTTTTTTTTCATGTAATGACGTTCAAAAGTGCCTTATAGTGGCCTAATTGAAATAAATGATTTGACTTTAACTTTGACTTTGATGCAAAAAAAAAAACGCCGTAAATCGATTATCTCCAAGGTAAACGTGATTATCAGGATTCAAACTCACATCCTACTGATTGAGAAACAAGTTCTTCAGCTGTTACGATACTTACATAGATAAACATCAAAAAAATATAATCCTAGATACACAAAACTGAAAAGAGAACCTTCCTTTTCCAAACAAACGTTTACAAGACTGGAAGGTTTTAATATTTGTCACAGGAAACTGCCTTTATTTACCCCATAGGAGTAGGGTGCATCCGGCGATAGGCGGGCCCCATTGATTCCTACGAGGGGGCCCTTAATACCGTCCACTTGTAAATATGGTTCGTACTTAATGTGTAGTATTGTTTGTGTATTTTTGGTCTTGTAATGTTGGTCAACTATGTCTATATAATTGGTGTAATACCTATAAACAGTGGCTATTGTAATAAAATTTGTCACCGATTCTTGAACACAAATGATTGTTACGTACTTAATATTCATTTTAACAAAAACTTATGTTTTTTTTGGTGTTAATGTTTTTGTTTGTAAGAAATGATCTATGGAAGTACTGATCCGATTACGAAAAATCTTTCAAAGATGAAAAGCTACACTATTGTCGAGTGCCAAACGCGAACGAAGACCGAGCATAAGTTAGTTAAAAAAAATACTACTAGTAAATAACAAATTAACTAAGTAAGTACCTATTTACCTGTCTTATCTATAAAATACTTTGGTACGTAAGTACAGTCAACAAAAGAAATAGGTATGCACGGTCGCCAAATACAGATGAAGTATTTTTAGAAGCTGATGGATGTTTTCATACCTCATTTAATTTAAAAAGTAGATAATAAACAGTTCATTAATTAACTTAATTATTAATCGAAGACCACCATCGGTTTTTATGAAAACTTCAACTATATCTGACGACCCTGGATACCTATCTTTTTTATAGACTGTACATAAGCAGGTTCATTATTGTGATATTTCATTTTAAAATATTTGTTCATGAATCCAAAACTTGACCCTCTCAATAGTCCCTTCCAATACCCAGAATGTCTACCAGCAAATATTTCAACAAAAACAAAGTTATTTGAAAAGTACAACAACGCACGCACCTCCTAAAAACAGCAAATATTTTAAACATCCCTGGGCTAGCCGTCTCTGGCTCTCGGGAATTCATTATAACGACAGAAATTTGTTTGCGATATGAAATTCCTAAGTCTCCTCCGCTATCGCCGAACAATTCTCGTCATACTATTGACCAGGTTTTTGCATCAACAATTTTATCAGAATTTTATTATAAATGTTGTTTTTTGTTTGGAAAGGTTTAATATTTCAATGAAATCAATCTAAAACTATGTTTGACACTGCTTTGATACTGGGCAAGTGCAAGTGACTTTTTCAATTTATAGGTATGTATGTACTTTCTAAGTCTTGGACATAATACTTATTCAATATAAGTATGTCTAGTAATAGACTATAAATTGTGTGTTATGTAATTGTATGTATCGTAACTGTCTGTCGTAATTGTATGTAATTGTCACTAGTAACTACACTACCGAATTGGGAAACTGTAATGGTAGATGTAAGGTCGTTGTAAATAAATAATAAAATAAATTGATAAAAATCCGAAATTATCCTAAGGGAACATAAAAACGGATTAAAAATAAAGTGCCTTTCAACTAATTCCGTTAAGCCATTTAAGTCAATCATCTGCCTAGCCTTTTCCCAACTATGTTGGGGTTAGCTTCCAGTCTAATCGGATGCAGCTGAATACCAGTATTTTACATGGAACGACTGTCTGTTTGACCTACACAACCTGGAAACTGGGTAAAACTGATTGTCACTTTCGGACTTTTGTCGACCCGTAACGACTGTCAAAGATCATCGTAGGACCTATCCTCTTACCAACTCCGGTAAGCGCAACCTGTGTGGCTGTTATTACTCATCCACGAGCTCCTTCCAGCGACCTCATTAAGCCATTTAAGGGTGAATGAGTAATAAACATCCATCCAACGTCACAAATATTTTATGACTGATAGGAAAAAATACAGTAGTAAGGACAGTACGATTATAATTGTTCTCATTTATATATTCATTCGTCTACCCCTTTCACAAAAAAGCGTTCAGTAAAAATCATGCTCAAATGACAATAAATTTCAATAATTGGGAAGGCTCCAGTACAATTGAGCCTGTTCTCTTACAATTTAAAATTCGTACCTCCAATTGTTGCTAGGTAAATTTAAATATTTTACACTTGAAAAGAGCTATCGAACGTTCCTACATTTTAATGGGCGACGCTTCGCTTAGCAATGTGAAATGTGTCGATGTTTTCGTATTCAATTTATCGATAAAGAGTAAACGTTTTAATGAGGAATCGGGTGTGTAAATAAACTATTTTGACACAATGATGCAATACATCTATACTAATATTATAAAGTATGTGAACTGTCACAGGATATGTTTTTGTACTTTTGTGAACACTAATTTTATGTGCGTCTCTTTCATGTGAATAAACAGTGTTTCTTTCTTTCTTTATGGTATGCATATTAACTTTCAAGCCTACGAAATCGCGGACAAAAACTATTGTAGTATCTATATTTAACGAGTTGCATCAATTACTCAAGTCCCACGTAATGAGACACAATTGATTTTCTATTGTTCTGTCATACAGGAAATAGATTATCGTATTTTAAAATTTCTACAAACTTGACGGCTTTTTACCTTGATCACCTTTACGCATTTTCATACCAATTATGCAAGACGTATGATCCGCGCCCTCGATTGGTGCCTAAGAAAAGCCTACTTAAAAATTTTATTTTATTTCCCCGCATCGATACTTCTTGACATCCCTACCGCCATTACTTGAACTTCAATTAGATGATATCTGACGTTTATAGTTCTTTATGCATTCAAGGAGTCAGATTATGCTTTCTAAGTGTGAGATAATGCCATTTAAACGTAGGTCCGATCATTATTCCCTTGGCAGAGGCGTAATGAAAATTTTCTAAAGGTTTTACGATCGTCAGGAGTGGTTTAATGAGCCATCTTTAAAGGTGCACCTTTTTTGAGGGAAATAAATTTTGTTATGTGCGTATTAGATGTAGATTGAATGGCTTTCTTTGCAGATAGTAAGATAGGTAGGTAAGAATTTACTTTGCTTTTAGGGTTTTACCTCAAAGGATGTCACACGGAACCCCGTTACTCAAACTCCCCTCTTTGTCTGTCACAGGACTGTATATTTTGAACCGTAATGACACTTACGCTCAATACTTACCTTATTGGGTTTGTATAACTATAACCGCTACAAAATAAAATGATAATAATCCAAGAAAGAAGTCGAAGAAGAGAGGCTTACTCAAATTTTTTTGAACGTCGGTAACTTCTTCTTTATCGTGTGAGCAGTAAAATCTTACGACCAACACACCCTAGTGTTAGAGTTTCTAAACCGCCTCAAGGGCCTCTGACATGGTCGTTGGTAACGGGGCCACCCTGTATGTGCCTAGTTTCAGCTTAATCCGTTTAGGCGTTAAAACCTAATTGAGCAACGAACATACAAATGTTTACATTTATAATATTAATTTAGTCCACCTTATCAATTTCGGTAACAGCGGCCCTTTGATGCATTGAAGCATTTCCTTGCATATGCCTTTATATTTTATAATTATGCTCATATAAGAATTATAAGATAAAAAAGTAAAAGTACACCATGATTATGTAAGTAGTTACTTTTCTACCGTCTATGTGTCAAAGTCAAAACATTTATTTCAATTAAACCATTTACAGGCACTTTTGAATTGTCAAAGAGTCGGTCAGTTAGTCCGAAAGTTGAAGCTAGTTGTTCGTTCAAAAACGGAGGTAGGCCTCTATGGAGAAGAATGAGCAAGAAACTCCAAGATATCTCTCTTTTCTTCCTACAAGTCAAATACTTGAGATCTCAGTCCACTGCTTCTGACACGAAAGCCATTCATATGCCTTAAATTCCCTTCATCTCTCACATAAACATCAAAACCCAGATTTCCACCACTAAAACTTTTATGCTAATGAATTCGTCAACATTTATCAATCAATCTTAAATTACCGAATGTTGATAGTTTGTAGCAAATTGCGTCGTATACTGAGCGCATAAGACGCAAAGTCGTTTGCAGGGAATACCTTATAAATTGCAAATACACCATTTCGCAGATCGTAAACGTCGTAACTCGTCCGTCACATAAACAATACTATCGGGAGGTTTGTCGTTTAAAGAATAAGATTATAGCGTTTTTAAAATATCTATGATTATGTGTGAAACATTCTCAATCTATACTATAATATAATGTAATCATCATCATCATAATTATCAGCCGAATGACGTCCACTGCTGGACATAGGCCTCCTCTAAAGATAGCCACAATGACCGGTCTTGCGCTGCCCGTATCCAGCGGTTTTGCGCGAACATAAACATAATTATTCAAAAATAAACATTGGCATCTATGGGAAAAGAACTGATCTTACAAAAGTATTTAATATTGTTTTTTTTTGTATTTTTTTGTGTCTGGATTTGTGCCCGGTTGATGGCAATAGGCTCGCCCCATGATACATGGGACTTAAACATAACTAGCGAAATGTGGATGTAATGTATACACCTCTGCCTAACCCTTCGGGGATTACAGGCGTGATGTTATGTTTTATGTTATGTGTATTTTATTTCCATTTCAGATACGGAACCCTAGTAATGATTACGTTAAATACCTAATTAAAACTAAATGTAGGTTGCTAAAATTTTTTTTTAAGATTATACGTACGAGTATAGAACGTAAGATAGAAATACGCTTGTACGATACAACTACATACAGAAGGCACTGATAACAAAAATATCTTTTCTTAGACAGCACGGTTCGCCGAAAACTTTGTTTCACACAGTCCATTTTCTTTTTTCATCGATTTTCTTTCTTTCATTCATCATCCTAGATTCCGCTATAAGCTTATGCCTTACGCCAGCGTCACGTGAATCAATCAAGTATCCACTATCCCCTATCATTTACTTATTCAGATTTTATGTGTCGCCAGAACCGGACCGGAACTTTATGTACTATCAGCTGAGCGTTTATGGTACATCTAACAGAATGTGTCCCGTTTTTAAAACAAAAATGACGTTTTCTTGTATATAAAAACAATGAAATCCCGCTTTCCCCTTTTTGGTGTTCACGATTTTCATTGCTGTGTATGCACATCGCTATTTTATTTCTTATTTATTTATTTATAAACAACCAACCTATATTTAAAACTAGCGAACCGCCCCGGCTTCGCACGGGTACATTACGACATTTCCGGTGTATTTTCCATTATTTTTTTTTCATAAAAACCTTGTGCCGAAATTTACGAACACTACAAAAAAAGAATCAGCCAAATCGGTCCAGCCGTTCTTGAGTTTTGCTCTTAGCAACACATTTAGCGATTCATTTTTATTATATAGATTTGCACCAGACGCACAAGTTATTGGCTAATAATAATATGACTTAATTATTAAACATAAAAAGACATAAAAAAGATACTATTAAAATGTTTTATTACTTTATAGTGAACTCAACGGCTTTAAGATTTTTTTAGTTTGAATCTTTTTGTTTCGACAAACAGAGAAGTTATTGTTAGAGCAATGACAAATGTATATTGAATTAATTAAAATTAAATATAGAAATAATTATATTTAATAACGATTTAAGTTGTAGTCTGACAGAAATTTTATAAAAAGGAAAAACAATGAATGAAAAATTCGTATATTAGCACCTATGAAATCTCAGAAATTAAGTGCAATGTATTTTGCCACATAAAATTATTAAAAATAAGCACTGTATACAACTATGCTCAAGTTATGCCAAATTGCACTGGTTATTATAATAAATAATAAACGAATAACTAACAACAAACAAATGTGTAAAGTCAACTTAACAATCGTGTTGCCAAATTTTCTACGAAATTTCAAACATACGATGCACCGCACAAATTCAATGCCAAAAATGAGCATTGGCGTCAAAGGGTGCGCGCATGCTCTATTTATGATTAGGGGACGAGTTCGCGATGCATACCAACGAAGGCACGTCACTCGTCATCCGTCATACGTGTTCCGACGATCATCGGGAATCAACGGTAATGTGTTTGAAGAACATGTTGGGGAACATGTTTCTGTTTTGTTTAACAGTTGTTGTTGTTGCAAACATTAAACAGAATAATAAATCTTAAAACGATTTTAAGCCCATCATTTAGTAGCGTCAAGTTTTATGAACTGTTAATAAAAGTTAATAAAATGTTCTATTACAACACTCCTATTTAATTTTTAAAATTCCAACAATTTTCATAAATGCTCAAATATTTTACAACGTTCGAGAATTCGCGTCGTAAAAACCATGGGACACTTCAGGGGGCGTTTAGTGTTTTATATGCCAAAGGGATTTATGTTATTACCGTCCATATTTCTGCGGACTGAAGCCGCTGAGAGGTCACGAAATCTTGCCGAAAGGTGCCGCCGTGTCTGTCGTATAGGGGCGTCCCTCTCGCACCTCGGTGTTGCTTTAAAGCGATGAATATGAGAAGTTGTATTCGGATCACGTAGTGGGCGCGGCGTGCGCGGCGCTCATGAACTCCGATGCCAAACCTCGCCAGATATAACGTTAACAATGAAAAAATTCTCCCCCCAACCAAGGTGGAAGAGTTGCGATGACAAGTCCCAACAAACTTGGTAATCAGTTGTAACAAATTTATGTGTCGTGCGTGAGAGAGTAGACTTTCGCTTTCTCCTACAAATGTTATTTGTTGAGAGAACGCTGCGGACGTTAATTGTCAGTTAGATGTTCTTGTTTTATCATAATTATGTATTAAAACTTTTATTGCGACAAATGTTTTGAGATTAAAAAGGATTTAAGTTAAGAGCACAGGCCTGTTCAGAGACGATTAGACGATGCTTTTACGTCTTCATATTAAATCAAGCTGCGAAAAATTGCACCGTCAACATAAGAAGGCTTCTAAATTCCAAAAGCATTTATTTTTATAGCCAATTAAAAAAGTTGATATTTACTTTAGCGTCTTTAACTTAAGAATGTTCTTAGATGTACAAGTTGTATAATCACGCTAAATTCCTTAATTTTCTTGTTTATCTGATCCCACGATAAAAGTGTTGTAAAAATCTTAACAATCAAGCAATTGCCCCTAATTCTGAATGCGCTAACACATTTTAACAGCTGCTAAAAGTTATGCAAATTGGAGGAAGGCATAAAACATTTTTATCGTCGCTAGTTGTAACAGCAAGTTGAGGGGAATCGAGTAACTTAATAAGACATTTACTGGGCCATTGCTGAGCGTAAGTTTTTTGTAGACAATGGTCCAGCAATTTGTCACGTTTCAAGCTTTATCACGATTTTTGAACCCGATTTGTCGTGCATTAAATGTTAAATCTTTTAACGCTGTTTCTAAAATAAAATCAAGGGGGAAATTTTCGTATCTGTAATAAACGTTCGGGTTTTAATTTTAACAAAAATTGTTATAATTCACCAAAATTTCAAGTTTTCGATATTATTGGTCATCAAGATGAGACTGCAACTAAATTTTAAACGATTTTAATTATGAAAATATTGGGCTTCAGATCTTTACTGGAAACTAGTATTTATTACCCCAAAAGAAAATACTTTCAAGATACTGGAACTTTCTAGTTAGGTCAGCAGATTCTAGTTAACGTATCTCTAAAATTGCCAAGTTTATTATGTTCTAAATACCTTAAGAATTGTGTTTAAAAAACTTCGTGGTAGTGTTTAAATAATTTATTTATTATTATCATTGAATAGTGACATTAGGTACGCCCTTTCCTTTTCTTCCTTCCCTTGTCCCGTTCTACCTTGCGTTGTTGTTATTAGAAATTCGCCTATTTAACTACCAGGTCGAAGGACTATTTGTCTTTTACACACACATTACACTCACATTAACCAATTTTATATTTATTCCAGCTGCATCTCTTTGTTGATATTCCCTAAACTTTAGGAAACTGTCAAAGCTATGAAAACCGTGAAAACATACAAGGACATTATTCCCAATTTACTCCTTCGAAAATATCCGGATAATATTTTCAAGCAACACATTGTTTTCCTTCCGTTGGATAGACAGAAGTTACAAACAAGTTAAATACTTTAATGCATTCAAGTCGCGAAAAGATTTTAAAACCGGCAAACGGGTAAACTCATGCAAAACAAAGTTGTGATGCAGGACTCTTTAGAATGCCATTCTGCTTAGTTTTCGTATTTCTTAATACAACCTAATGCTTTGATTTCGAGTATGAGAGGTGGCGGGCTGCTTGGCCCATGTTTAATTTGCCTTCTTCTAATACAACTGTAACATGTTAATCGTATATTTTTAAGCTTCATTAACCGAAGAGTACCAATGGGACCGTATTACTACGTCGCTGTCCGTCCGTTTGTCCACCTGTCTATAGTGGGCTGTAACTCATCAAAGAGGGTCCCCATACAAATAACCTTTATATTATATTTTGTGTTCAACTATTGTACCGTGGAACAAAACTCTTCGTGATCGCTGAATCGCCTTTTTGGTGAAGACCTTAAAATAAGTCTAATTTTCGAATCTTGTCATGTAGCTTAAAGAAATTGAACTATACGTCCTAGCTTTAAGTACACAATTCAATTATCATCACCATGACTGCTGACCTTACAAGCAACGAAGGTCACAAGTTTTTCAAAGTAGAACCCGCCCGCGCTTACAACTCCCGCCACAACAAAAGCTGAGCTCGGATGAAAGAAACTGCACCTAAAGCGAATACGTGAAGTCAATTTGCGAATAAACTTTCTCAGTTGGTTTGGCACTGCGATACCAGCTAGACTACTTTACTAGATTTAACATTGTGCTTAATGTGTGTACGTGAACTAAGACAGCTTACCCGCTATCTCTTACACTGCAGTTTTGTAGTAAACGATTTTTAGATTTGCATGTTGTTGTGTGTTTAAGTTGTCGTCATGCTCATTTTCTGTTGTATCATCGTCTTAGGGTTGTGTTTGGTTGAGATTGTGACTGTGCAGTAGTGTGTTTTGTTAAACACCCTACCTTAATGAATTAAATACTACTTGCATTAAATAGTGTTAGCGAACAGAATACTTGATGAAAACATAAAATTGCGTCTCACGTTTTAAGTGGTTGAAAATAAAAATGACTATTTAAGTACTGATTAATATTATTTATTACAAAAGTTATTAATTTACCGAAATTGTTGATGTAAATGCATTATATGATTAATAAAAGCAAGTTTTATTTAACGCTCCTTTTTAAAATCAACTCCATCATCGAAATCTCGACTGAAACAAATCCCATACAAAATTGCTTCCCTAACCCAGTTAAGAGCATCACCGCGATACAGTAACGATGATGGATAAGCTAAATTACCCAAAGTCTCAGTTCATTTATGTTTCTCTGTATATATGAGTATATTTTTTATCTCAGCAGCAACAGATTTTGATCTTGGATGGTATTAGGTATATGATAATATCATCTACATAGGTGTTCACATCTAGTTTAATTTACGCTTGTTATGTTTTAGCCAATTATTACTTGATTTTAATTTACCAGTTTTCAATAAACAGTCTATCATGGTTTATTGTAATACAATCGATATGAAAATTACATAGTTTTACAATACTACCTCTACCTGATAGTAGCCAGTATCCTAATCCAGTTTAAACTATTAAGTTCCTTTATCGCAAATGTCAACTTTCCTTTCAATATCATGAAATAAATTCTGAAATCCTAAATCCCGTGAAATCAGTCGCACTGTTGTGACGAACAGACACGTCGCCCGGTAATACAGTCATGAATATTAATGAACGTCACTTTATTTGCTTATTTATTAGCTACCACGCCGATAATAACTCGGGGAGGACGTGATGTGTTTTGTGCATGACAAAGGTTAGTTCGAGCCGACTTTTGATGAAATGAGAGATGTTATTAATGCGTGTTTTGATGTCAGGTTATAAAGTACATTAAAAGCAGTAGATGATAGAATAATTGTATCAATTGTATTCAAGTGAATAATTGTAAAAGATTTATTTTCTATAAATATCGTTTTGAAAGAAAATAATTTATCGTTCATCTATTGAATTACAGACAAACATACATTTCAAACACATCAAACTAATGCAGAAAATAAACCCAAAATAGACAAACAGAAAAAAACAACCATAAATAAGTCATATTTGTCAAATCTCTCTGCTTGAAGATTGCGTAAAAAACTAGGCACATTTTAATAATATGTCACATAAAATCAGATAAAATAACGTTGAAACTCCATACCCGTGACAAGATTAGTTTCAGTTGTCAAGACAAACATATGAACTCCATAGCCAAGTTTATCTATTTCGGAAAGTTGACGAAAAAATATTATAAAGTATTTTGAAGGGTACGTGAGTCCTTCAAGGTAATACAAGGATATAGGACAACAAGAACCGATGATTGTTTTGCAATAATTCAAAAACTTAAATTAATATCAAATACGGATAATATTTTTAATAAAAAAATAACTTTGCCTTATTTAATTTTAATAGGGGGTTCAAACTTACCCCGTACCTAATTTCATGAAAATCGTTTCAGTGGTTTAGTTATGAAAGCGTAACAGACAAACAGATAGAGTTTCTTTCGCATTTACAATATTAGTATGAATATTAAAGAAAAAACTATGGAAGTATGAATTGATATTTTTTTGTATACCTAATATAACGTTCACTCTGTCTCAAATAATGCAAAGCGTTGTACCGCGTAAACTAGCGTATATTTATGTTTGTATAACAAACTATAAACCTTAATAAGATTAGTTTTATATAAACACTAGAAAGTTTTATGTATGTGCTACTATCTCACAGTTTTAAATCCCCCAAATAGATTGCTCCTAAATTGAAACTATGTCCTCTTAACCAAAGCCTAACTAGTGCCGGCCCGAGTTCATATCCCGCTCCCTTTCACGAGAGGATTACAAGGCCTCATTATAAATCACGGACTATTCACGTAACTATATAAAGTTACTATTTGCTAGACTTTGGCCTCCCGGGGCCCCGTCTATCTCCGCAGAATGATTGTCATAGTGCTGTCTGATTTATTATTCCGTTAATCTGGGACCCATTTTATCTGGAAAATAGAGATCAGGTCTGTTTTGTTTTGGAAAGTCATTTCATTTTACTTGGACTTTACGTTTATTAGATTTGAGAAATAATTATTTTCGAAGCATTTATTTAGTACGGATTAGAGGGGAGTTGAATGTTTCTATTTTTAGATTTTAGACGTGGGTGTTGCTGTTGTGGCAATTTGATGCCATCTTGTGAGCTTGGTAGGATTTTTATTTACATCAACAGCGCATTGACGGTGTAGTACAAAGTACATGTAATCATGCATCATTTTCGCGTAAATAAACAGTTTTTCTTTCTTTCTTTCTAATCAAGTATTATTTCTAATTTACACGCCAATCAGAAGTATACATACCATTTTCAATTAGATGTAGAGGACAAAATTATGGTTACCTACTCAGTACCAACACAATAAATGCCATTAAAGACGATTAATGAAGGTATTTTAATCAGACTTAAATTGCAAGTAAGAACTACACAGAAAATCAAGCTGTACAGTAAATTATAAAGAAATTGTAGTACGGTGAGCTAAATTTTATTCTTGTTATAATGTTTTCTACCTCTGTGTAGTTTTGCTACTTTACTTTTAGCATCGCTTTGGTTTTTTTTGTAATCGTTGTCTTATTTTATTTTATTTTATTTATTAGGGACAAAAAACAGTTACATGCCAAGATTAACAAACAAAAAAAATATCTTAAATTAACAAAATACATATAAATGCATTTATACATAAGCTATTCTATATTTATATTACTACACATGTAACCCACAGCATTGTCCACGAATTCACAAAAAAGTTAAAAGTAAACAGACATACAGTGTGCATAAAAAAAAAATACAGTTAAGGAGAGAAATTAAAAAAAATAATAATAAGATAAGAATAATAATATAAAAAAAAAAAAAAAAATATTAAACTTAAGAAGTCACTAATTCTTTTACTCTTGCCTTGAAACGGGTCTTGGAAAGATCGAATATGTCGAGCTCCATAAAGTGAGTGTTATACGCATCAACGAGGTGACGAAGAGGCACGCGCTCACCAGCGTTAGTCCTGCATGAGTCTGTGTGGAATAGTCGAGGCACACGTACCCCACGAAGCATAACAGATCTAGGTACTCTATAATGTAAACTATTAGATAAAGGGATGCAGTCAAATCTATTATTACATATGCCATGCAGCATCATTACACCCAGAAGTAATCGTCTAGATTCCAAGCTAAGGACATTATAGCGTTTCAGCAATTGTTCATAGGACACTTTAGGGCGATAACATTTATAATTCACAGTACGTAAATACTTTTTTTGAACAATTTCTAGCCTATCTTTGTACTTGTCATATAAAGGATCCCAAATTTGGACGGCGTATTCTAATTGTGGCCGAATCAGGCATTTATATAACATTAAGAATGTAGAGGGTCGCACAAAGCTACTTGAAAATCTCATCACTAGGCCATACATTTGAAAAGCTTTATTAACAATATTGTCAATATGAGCATCAAAATGCAGACGACAGTCAAGGGTAACACCCAAATCGCGCACAGATTGCACTTCATTAAGATATATATTATTTATGGAATAATTAAATTTGATTTGATTTGTATTTTTGGTAAAAGAAATTGTGTAACATTTAGGAAGACTAAGAAACAGTTTATTTTTGCGGCAGTATTCATAAAATCTATCCAGGTCCTGTTGTAAATAATAGCAGTCACGAATATTTTTACATGTGTTATAAATTTTCATATCGTCAGCATACATCAAGAAATGTGAATTGATAAAACAAGATTTAATGTCATTAATGAACAATACAAAAAGAAAAGGCCCTAATACTGATCCCTGGGGCACCCCGGATTTAACAACTATAGAGTCAGATTCATGCCCACTAATGACAATCTTCTGAGTCCTATTGAAAACATATGAAGCAAACCATCTGAGTAAGTTACCGCGTATCCCATTAAATGCAATTTTTTCCATAAGCAGGACGTGATCCACCTTGTCAAAGGCCTTCTGAAAATCAGTGTAAACAGCGTCAACCTGCACCCGGCGGTCCATATTTTCGAAGAGGTAGTTGACAAAAGTCATGAGGTTAGTGGTGGTAGAGCGACGTTTTACGAAACCATGTTGTTCGGGTATGATAAGATGACGGATATGAGGGTATAGTGCACTGTGAACAAGACGCTCGAATACCTTCGACAAAGTGGAGAGAATAGAAATTGGCCGATAATTCTCGACATTATTTTTATCGCCACTCTTGTACACCGGGGTGATTGAGGCTCGTTTCCAAACAGTAGGAAAGACCCCTTCACTCAAACATTTATTAAAAATTATATGTAATGCGCAAGACAAGTGTTCAGATGTTCTTATGAAGAAGGAAGGTGGTATGCCATCAGGTCCAGCTCCTTTAGATGGGTCCAGCGACTTCAATGCTGTACGGATTGATTCCGTTGGCAAGTAAATGTCAGAGATACAGGGTGAATTACTGTCATAGCAATTAGACGGCTGCCAATGGTCTGGGTCGAAGGAAGAAGGTTCATATACCGAGCAAAAGTAATTTGAAAACAAATTGCATATTTCCTTTGGGTCATCAGACGAAGCATTTTTGTAAAACATGTTAGCAGGGTACTTAGCTTTACCTTTCTTGGAAGAGACATACGACCAAAAATACTTAACAGACTTAGGAATACTGTCTTCAACTGATGTCATGTATCTCTTATAACATTTAGTGGTCTCAATATGGAATAATTTGCGATAGTTTGAAAAATGCACGTAATCAGAGTGATTACCATAATTTTTCCACTTAATCCAAGCACGTTCTTTAGTTTTAAATATTTTTATTAGAGACGGTGTAAACCAGATCGGAAATTTAGAAGTTTTGGCGTAAGTTAATGGAATATGTGACCTGATAATTCTATATATAGTTTCATAAAAAAAATCAACCGCCATCTCGGAGGAGTAACGAGAGAGTAACTCTTCCCAATCTACATTACCCAAATCGTATTTAACGCAATCGTAATTTGCTTTGTAAAAGTTATACCTGCGAACCGGGTGGCATTTCATCGGTTTGAAATGCACATCTAGGTGAGTTAATATAGAAAAAGGAGGGTGGAGGCTATCGGGTGTCACCAGAATATTGCAAGGCACCATTTGAGGGTCCGCATTGGAGACTATCAAATCTAGTACATGACCTGAACTGTTTTTTGTGCAGTTAAATTGTGAACCATTTATTATATTTATAAAATTAAGTAATATACGTCCCGTAGAGCCCGTGTGACGCGCAGTGGCATGATTGCCTTGTTGCACCCAGTCAATCTCAGGTAAGTTATAGTCACCAAAGAAGTGATATGAATTGCAATTAGGATTATTAGCGAAGCCTTGCAGCATGTCTAAGTATTGCTCATATACTTCTGCACTAGACGCTGGTGGTATATACACGACACCAATGATATGACGTGTGTGCTGCTGGGTGGCAGGCATCTGTACTAGTACCTGTTCAATTTCAGAGTTAAATAATCGAGTTGTTAATATTGTCGCACGCAATTCACGAAGCATAGCTATCAGAACACCACCTCCATCTTTTTTGTTTGTCGCGACACGGTCACGGTCACATCTATAAACAACATAACGGTCATCAATAAATTCAGTATCACGAATGTCAGGAATAAGCCAAGTTTCAGTCAGGACAATAACGTCGTAAGAGTTACTCAATATGTTCATATAGAGCGTTTGCAACTTTGTACGAGTACCTCTACAATTCTGATAGTAAAACGTAATATTGTCAGTAGCCATTAATAACAGTTATGTAATAAATCTGTGTTATGTAACGCTTACCACCCAATTGATAATACTTAATCCCGATGTCTACAGTAATAAAATGACAAGTTACAGATAAGCCAGAATTACATGGTTTAAATTTGCTCCAGTGTTTCCCATTGTACTTCAAGGAAGCTTCCGATATTATACTTAAATGTCTAACGGACACAAGAAAAAACCATCGAATGTAACTTATAAAACTGAGAACAAAAAGCAAGATTTTTTTAAATTTAAGCAATGATAACAAATGGCATAAAAAAGGAGGCAAGAGATAACAATAACATTTGAGACTAACATACCCAATAAATAAACTTATAAAGCTATCAGATAAATATACAATAAAGAAACAAAGACGAAGCACAATATAGTTATGTATACAAACTGTGTGAACATTGGTATAGCTAGGACTCTGGGTTTTCAGCACACTTCTTCTCACTGTTAACAACCCTTTTAAGATCCTGCGCTGAACGTATAGCAATTGCTGACAATCCGTCGCGTTCCCGCACAAGTACCGTCCCATGTTTGATCCAAACGTATTTAAAACCACTCTCATTGGCAATCCTTTTAGCTTCTCGAAATAACGCTTTATTATTTAGGGTTAAATGTTCATTAAAGTAAACTTGCACCGGGGCACCAGAGACTCCCAGCTGATCAGACTTTAGGCCCTTCTTTTGACGACAGGCGCTAAGGATATTATCACGTATAATACGTGTTCTAAACTTGATTATAATATTTTTAGGTTTATTATCTTGTTGTTGCCCGCGTGGCACTCTGTGTATCGATATGATGTCATTGTGAGACACAGGTAATTTAATAGCAGAGCCTATGGAATCTAAGATGGCGAACAAATTTTCGTTGCGCTTTTCCGGTAAATTACAAATTTCCATGTTACATGAACGTGCCTGCTGTTCCATTGCCTCAATCTTAGCCTCAAGCTTAGCCACAGCTTGTACATTGGCACCGTTAGCCAAGTCATTCAAGCGTCTAACACTCTCTCCATGCTCAACTTCCAGGCATTCCAGACGAGACTTCATCTCTTCGTAGCCTAAGTTGAAAGATTGAATAGATTTTTCAATCTCAGAATATGAATTCTGGATATTCTGATTTTGCTTCTTCAACTCAGAAACTTCTGTGACTATTTTTTTAAGAATAACATCTTGATCATTTTTCCAAGACTGCAACATATTCTTCAGATCTTCGAATCTGTCTGTCTCCATGCAATCGTCATCACCTCTGAAGCGTTTCTTGCTCTGCCGTGTTGTAACATTATCTATTTTATCACCAGTATTCAAATCAGGAACAGATGTAGCACAGGACAAATCAGGCTCTGAGCGAGTTTCAGGTAACGCGCAGGTGGAATTCTGGGGTGGTGATCGTATAGTGCGCGGCATTGCTGTTCTGTGCAATTGCTATTACAAGACCAGTAAAATAATAGATGGAAATCCTCACAGTCGATACTGCTTGGTAATTTCGTGCGTGCGGCCAGATGTTCACTTAGCTCAGTGTGCGCACGCGCAGCCTTCAACGCTCAGGCGATGCAGGTTCGAGCCCAACCAAGTGCGAAACTTTTTGTGTTTATTTAAATGAGTTTTTCAAATTTATTTGAACACACACTTGAAATAGGAGCTGACAAAAATGTTCTGTCCTGCTCAAACTCCTCCCAGTGGGCGTAGACCACAGGTAACAACACCACAGGAGTGACAAGGAATCGAAAATAGCAACAGCAACCAATCACAGTACCACAAATTACAAAAACGACACAATACACAGCGCGATGCGACACACGTCTGTCCGCTTCCAGTTAAAGAGTCGTACTGTGTTAAAGAGTCAATATTTTTAAATGTGTTATGATTTGTTACTCGATTCTTTATGATTTGAAATCAATTTACGCATTATTTATGTGTCCTTAAGTGGCAGGAGCACGTTATATCCCTCAGTGTCTTTTCTCTTCTCTCTCTTTACATTAGGGAGATAGCCATTAAAGTAAGTTAAGAACGTTAACATGTTTTACGGTTCCAGTTGTTTTAAATCTCTTGTGGCCATCAATAGGTATATTGACTGGATGGTTGGAAAGCACCTGTGTCGTAAAACTTTGGTAAAGAGAATTTTAGCATAATTCAAAGAAGTTTTTCTTGCAGCTCGCCCTTCAACCACTTTTTTTTTATACAGTGTCTTAGCTTTTTACTTACGATGATGATAATAATGCTTTTTGGGATATTGAAAAATTTGTATTAAATTTTCTTTGAATATTTACAAATGTTTAATTTTATCTGAATTGAGATTTAAGATTTTACACTAACTATGTGTGCTATTCTAGAGTATAGTCTATCTCAGTAAAAACAATTATCCAGATCCGTTCAGCCGTTCTGGGGTGATTGAATAACAAACATCAATTCATCAGAACTTCTGCATAAAATAGCAGTAATATTTTCCAAAAATTATGAACTCTTGAAGGAGAGGAAACAGTGCAATAATTATGCAAGAATGCATTTTATAATTGATTTAATGTTATATCTCAAATTTCTGAAACGTTTAAAAGAGAACGGTATTGAAACATATTTTGCGCAGATATAAAGTTAATTACATTCAAGACGATTTACATTTTGCAGACTAAACCAACCATAACACTTGCGCATCTTCAAGAAACACGCAAAATTCAAATTCCAAACGATTCCATCAGGTAGAAAGCCGAAAACAACAGTCAACAAGGAAGACGCTATCAAACTGAATCGAACAAGTACATCGCACAAACAACGTCGGAGAACTGAAACTGAAATGAAGTCCACGGAATCAACTTTAAATACATACCTACCGAAAAACAAACTGGTGGGGCTGGCGCGTAGGGAGTGGGAGGGAGAGTTCAAACAGCGAACAACAAACGTAACAGTAAATTACACAGCGATCCAGTTCAAACCGGAACACGCCAGTTATTTGTTCAGATGCAATCTCTTCCCATTCCGAGTATATGATTAAAACAGTGCAGGACACCATTCCTATGGGAAATCATCGGGGCGAACGCATTGCATAATTAGCAGTCGCAAAGGCGGCGGTATAGACGGCTCGTATTTTAGTGTCGCACGTTTCTGGTAGTGCAGGCCCAACAGTAGCTAATTTTAATATGATATTTGAGATTTTACTTACGTGGGTGTACTAATGGGTGCGCCTCTGCCTAACCCTTCGGGGATTACAGGCATGATGTTATGTTATGTTATTTTACTTAATCTAAACATGCAAAAGCGAACGGTTACACGAAATATCGAAAACCGCTTGTTATATTAACATGAAATTTGACAGGGACTTAGTTTATATTGTAGTTAGTAGATTTCCCAAAATACACTCCCGAACGGGGAGTCCGACATTTACGACGAAGTCGCGGCGATTTATAAACATACTAGATTTCTGACCGCGACTCCGTCTGCGTAGATTCCTAGCAAATATCCTATGAGCTATTCCAGATTATAATCTATCGCTGTACCAAATTTTATCTAGATCCGTTCAGCTGTTCTGGCGTGATTAAGTAACAAACATTCCTCAAAACTTCCGCATTTACAACAGTTGAATGATTTATCTTTCTATTATCCTTTGCAAAGGTAGATAGAGACCGTTTTTTGACGTTTGAAAAATCGTGCTTAAGAATCTTTTCTGTCTGTCTGTCCGTCTGTCTGACTCACACTGTCTCTTAAAATACAGGTGTTGACCTAGTTTAAAAGGAAGGGTGTTCATTTTTTATACAGGTTTTGCAACAAAACAAAAAATAATAAGTTCTCTATTGATCATTACCAAAATGATGTGCACTGTATTTGTTGTGTGTAAATATAAAGTACCTATTATAACACTACGAAATCTGTTTAATAATTGGAATCGAAGATCAAACAGAATACGAGAACTACAATCAAATACATCGTATGGAGACTAAAATTGTTTGTTTGTAAAAGACAGGTAATCTTTGAAAGTACTTGTCTGATGGCAAAAATACTTTCACAGATAGAACACTACACTGTTGCCAAGTACCATAAGCTATGTTAACTTGACTTCTACATACACAGAAGTTAGTATTTAACAGAGAAGGGTCAGTTTTCGTAAGAGGAAAGACTAAGCAAACTGACAGGGATAGACAATAGTGACTGTGTCATAATTCAACTGCTCCGCTCACATGTCGTTATTGATGATATATTTATATTTGTCTATAATATTTGTCATGAATACGTTTGGCTATCGTATACAAAAAGAATTTTTTCCAATCAAATTGGGAGTTCCAGAGATTAATGCGTTTAAACAAACAAAAAAATTGTCCAGCTTTATTATATTAAAGCCTAATTTTTCAATCGTCAGATTACTCTTAACGGAGGAATACATATGACAGGTTGACAGCTTTTGTATAGAGAATATGGAAAACTGTCATATATTTATTCTTTTGATTAGGCGCTTTGCACCCAGAGCAACTATTGCAGCAACTGGCAACCAACTGGCAATTAGCTGTTTACATACATTTCAATTGCACTGCGCACACAGAGCAACTCGAGTTCCGAGTCGCGGCAACCGGCAACGTTATAGAAACTATCAACTTTTACAGAAAACTTTTAAAGAGTGGCCAGTTGCCTCAACTTAAGTTGCTTCATGGCAAAGCGCCTTAAAGTTTTCTGACTATTGAAAAATCAGCCATATCTATATTCCTAGTTACAATTCAAACCAAAAACTAATCATGTCGTTTATATTTTGAAGTTAATCTTGAATACTCTACGACAAGATATCGAAGGCTTCACTAATACCGTATACCCGGCGGGCGCGGGCGTGGAGAAGCGTTTGTGCAAATGTACAGTGGACATTCCACACAAATAAGTTCACTTGCAAAGGGAAATTGAAATAAAACTTTACATACTGCTTGTATGCGCAGTCTACTTCAATTATAGGAGCGAGTGTCCGGCACAAAGTTCTTTTTATATTAATTTTTAAATGCGACAGTTGTCTGTTAGAATTCATTTTGTTTGTTCGTGTTGCAGGTATTGTGTTTGAAAGTTAAAAGCCTTTGTTTCAAGTCAAATAGTACTTTGATGCAGGGATTTTTGCTTTGGTAAATACTTTTATTATTTGTAATTACTTAGTGTGATATGCTTTGTGTACCTTGATGTTTTGTATAGGATTGAGAAACGTGTTATTAAATTGATTGCAGTCACAATGATTTATGTTATTTTGAGGATAGATAGAGGAATATTAAATATGTTTACGAATGGTATACATTAATCTAATGATGCTCTCAAATTGTACGCGTAACCTGAATAAAGTAACCTAAATCTACTCTTAATATTATATAGAGGAAAGATTTATATTTTTGTATGTTTGTTACGAATTAACTTATAAACTACTGGATCGATTTTATATCGGTATATTTACAAAAAAATGGTACTAAAAAATGATGTTAGAGAATGCCAAACGCATTAAGTCCGCCTTTATACTTTTGTTGCATAAAGTTTAAATAAATAAAGAAATATTTATATTATATATATATATATATATGTTAACGTTAAACTCAAGCATATTCTATACATGTGAAATACAATCAAAATATCATAGCATTTACAGTCGTTCCTATGGAAAATAGCAAGAACACAATACGATCCAAAACACCTATCTACAATACACCTTTAAGGCTTCATTAACACAAATATTCTTCGAGCTCAAAAGGGAATAATAGAAATTGATGTGTCGGTACCACGCCCAGTCGAAGACGATGAAAGTGCCCTGAATTATCTTGATGACAACGAGGATGATTAAAAACTGAAGCTTATCACAATAACAATGCTATTAGTGGCAGCTGTTTAGATGTTACGGAGAAGAGGCTGGATGATATCGTATCGTACTGACAGATAACTTTGGGTATTAAAAAAAGTTTATACTCGCTAAAAGTTATTATTTTGTAATGTACTCTTAACTACAAAACGGTTTCATTTATTTATTCAACTTTATGCACATGTAAAAAAAAATACAATGTACAAAGGCGGACTAAATGCCTTGGGCATTTTCTAACAGTCTACCTCACGGTGATGCAGAGACAAAACTTAGTAAGTGCACTGGTACGGAAAATTTACAAGAATAAATCGGTTCGCGGTTTTCGGATTTTTTCCTTTACTTGTGCTACATAGCATTGCTTCTTGCCTTTCGAAAATAGTATAACAAACAAATTGTGTCACACCTGTTAGTACATCCTATATTCATTCATTGCCTAATTAATTCAACAATATTACTAAACAAAATAAATAAATAAATAATAAATAATAAATGATAATTTAATTTTACATAAACATAACATCACGCCTGTAATCCCCGAAGGATTAGGCAGAGGTGTACCCATTAGTACACCCACATTTCGCCAGTTATGTTTTTAGTCCCATGTAATAGGGGGCGAGCCTATTGCGATCAACCGGGCACAAATCCAGGCTCCGAGGCTGCTACTGAGAAATTCCTGCTGGAAAAACCTAATAACACTTTGCCCGACCTGGGAATCGACCCCAAGACCCCATGCACAGCAGTCGCGCTTGCGACCACTAGAACAACGAGGCAGTCAATAATAAATCAATAAATAAATGGTATTTTAATTTTAATCTAAAAAAAACTAAGCCTCTCCACAACAAAATAGCCCAACAAATTACAACGTAAACAAATTTAATCACCAACAAGATACAACAATCATTAAAGTCACAACATGTCATCCCGCTAATTATAAAAACGCAAACTTGTACACGTCATCAAGTCCCATGATTGATGGCGTTCACCGACAATTTTTCCATTCATCATAGTTAATTTTATTGAAGCGTTGTGTGTGATGAATTAGTCTAACCGACTGACCATCTAACCTGCTATACTAATGAAAACACGCGGTTCGTTAGACCACTAATGGACAGAATTTGTTAGCTGCATTTTATTCTCTTGTCATGACTGTCGTACGTTGTAAATGGCGATTGGGATCAGGTGTTTTATAATATTGTGGGTGTGTTGGTTTATAAAGAAATGGCTTTTGGGTGTGTAACTTGTTGTTACTACTTACTTGAGTGATTAGTTTAGTTTGTTTGTTTTTTTATTGGACTGTGCTTAGAACTGTTGTCTATTTTTAGACTTACAAGGTTTATGTTTCCTTACAGTGTTTTTTTACCGATGTCAGTAATGTCCAAGGTGAACTTAGAAAGTCCATAAAATGCGAGTCACATTGCTAACCTCATGCATGAAAGACAATTTACTTTCACCTGTACTGGTGTCTGTCTAATCTAAGCACAAATCTTACAAGTATTTGACCCACTTTCCGATGTTCGATTGAGCTGAAATTTTGCGTAAATATGCAATGTGAATTAAAATGCTCTTCTGACGACGAAGCCGGAAAGTGGCCATAGGAACTTAATCAAATCTTACAAGTTAAAGACCCACTTCTTTCAGCTGTAATTTCGACAATATTATGCACATTGCATGACAATGCAATTTAATAGGTTTTTTTTTTGTTAGCCTATTCTGTCCCACTTCTGAGCAAAGACCTATATATAGACTTTCCATAAAAACTTGTTTTAAAAAAATTGAATTGGTAGTACTTAACTTTTATTTATAAATCCCAATAAAAAAAAATTGCGTTTAGCGAATTGCACTCGTGCGGGCAGGTAACAACTAAAATATAAAGCCTGACAGTTCACAACCATCGCAGCACTTTAAAGTAAGCACGCACCACTTTGAATGTATATAGACACGTAATTTATTAAAGTGTGCATGTTAACAAATATGGTACAATGTTTATCGTCTAGCGTTATTTGTATAAGTCAATTAAGTGGAAGTGACATAACGATGGTCGCGTGCTATGAGCTAACAATGTGTCACTATACGCATTATCGCAAATATTTGTCGTTGCTGCGCCTTAAATGAGGTCTAAAATTGTAGATAATTAATTAGAGGTGATTAAATAATTATAATTGGCATGATGTAAATTTATGAAAATGAGTACGTATTAATAATTAAAAAAGGTTATATTTTTAAGGGAAGACAATCGTTAAATTAGGAAAAGACTTAAAACATTTTCACAGTTTATTCTCACTCAAATTCTTCTTTTGTTAAAGTTGTGATAGCTTAGTGGTTAAGGCGCTCGCTTCTCATGCAGGAGGTTGCGGGTTCAATACCGGGCAACTATTTGGTACCAATTTGACCATTTCAATTTATATGTGTTTTCTATGTTTATCTTAGAAACTAACGAAGGTAAAGAAAAACAATGTGAGAAATTCAAATGCTTTTTCTGAGTTTGTTTTAGACATCACTGACGACTATGAAGAAAAACATGTGAGGAAACCTGGACTTAATTGCCTAATATAAGTCTGAAATCGCCAATCCGCCTTGAGCAAGCGTGGTGATTAATGCTCGTGCCTTCTCTGTATAAGAAGAGGATAATAGGCTGATATTATTATCATTATTACAAACATAGGCACAAACCAAGCTGATATAAAACCAACCTTTAACTTGAACGTAATTAATTTCAATAACAAAAACCTTTTAAATATTTTCTTTGTAAACGTTACGTAGAATATGAAAGGGCCACTAAAAAGGGTTTTTATGTACCTAATTGACTTGAGTATATTTTGCGGAAGTTGTAATTATAAGTACATTTAGGTACTTCGAGTCATTTATTAAAGTGCCATCATTGAATACAGGTTATTACTTGTGAAATTCATTAATAAACATAATGGATTATTTCATTTCTAAGTTTTCCAACATACGTGTCTAAATGGAGACAAAATATTGTTTTTTAATTTATTACCTACCTAGCGTCTGCCTCGTGACTTGACTTGAGAACTGTACATTTTTCCGGAATATAAGCCTATGTGCTATTCCAGATTATTAGCTATCGTGCAAAATTTACTACCGCTTATTTTTGTACTGCCTCGTTGGTCTAGTGGTCGCAAGCGCGACTGCTGTGCATGAGGTCTTGGGTTCGATTCCCAGGTCGGGCAAAGTGTTATTGAGTTTTTTCCATCAGGAATTTCTCAGTAGCAGCCTTGAAGTCTGGATTTGTGCCCGGTTGACGGCAATAGGCTCGCCCCCTATTACATGGGACTAAAAACATAACTGGCGAAATGTGGGTGTACTAATGGGTACACCTCTGCCTAACTCTTCGGGGATTACAGGCGTGATGTTAAATGTTGTTACCATTAATCAACTGCCCACGTAAGTTTTGAAAGTAGGTACATAAATTAGGGCAAATAGATGACCTATACAACACACCCACGTAACTGTTTAGCAACTCATCAATATTTTTGTTCTAATGTGGTATACATTATAAGTAACGATGTTATTTTAATGTTGTAGCTTCTGTTGAAAAGCAAGGCCGACGAGAAAAGACATGTACCAAGCTACTGGGCCTGACGGGCCTGTTGGTCTAGTAATTAGCGGCCCTGACTGCCAAGCCGGAGGTCGTGGGTTCGATTCCCACCCAGGACAAACTTTGTGTGATGAGCATGATTGTTAGTTCTGTGTCTGGGTGTGATTTATCTATAATATGTATGTATTTATAAATTATATAAGTATGTATACCAGTTGTCTGGTTACCATAACACAAGCTCTGCTTAGCTTGGGATCAGATAGCCCTGTGTGAGTTGTCCCAAGATATTTATTTATTTATTTACTGGAGAGTAAAAGATAAAAAAAAAGTTTTTGAACTATTCATTTAATACATGCTATTTCGGGCAGAACCCTAATTATTTTCTATGGTAAAAGTTGTCTAAGTTACTTTTTATAATATCAGCTATCTTCCAATAAAAGTCTCGCCAAAATCGATGAAGCCGTTTAGTAGATTTGACTGAACCAATATACAAATACAAAGACATTTTTTTATAAAAATTGTTTTCTTGTTTTCTTATTTTATGTACCGCGACATTTTAAACAGACACTATAATTTTATTTATTTGTATTGAAATTAAAACGTAATACAGTACCTACATAAGCGCTATATTAAAGTTTCCCTGTATTAACCGACAAAAAAAGTTAACGCTGAGGTTTTAGAGTTATGTACTGAATTGTGGTAAAAGTCTTTATTACTCTTCCACATAATTCTTGATACCAAAGAAACCCACCATTATTCCCCACAAACACAAATTAACGATCCATCAAGTCCCCAAAATCCATAAACCTTGTTAGCCAACGCTTGCCAAATGATCCGACACACTGCAACGGTGACATACTGTAAACAATTTGCATATTCCCTGAGCGAACAAGACGAGCAAACAACTTCATTAAATCTGATCAAAGCATGGCCGATGAGCAAATCTGCTTGCTTAGGGATGCTTAAATCTATATAGTGGAGGTCCAGTCTTAAAATACCTTATTAGAGTTTGGAAATAATGAATATTATTCAATTATTTAGTAATTACAGACTTAATCAAATAAATAAGATAACCTATAAAAAAGCAAATCAGAAAAGTCTGGTATGGCTAATCCGCCTTGAGCAAGCGTGGTGATCAATGCTCATGCCTTCTCTGTACGAGAAGGCCTTTTCCCTGCAGTGGGACACTAATAGGCTATATTATCATTACTTTTTTATAAAAAAATGATAAAAATACAAATACAAAGCTTGCTTATTTTAAAATTTTTCTGTTAAAGAATATATATTCTGTTAATAATTATTTTATATAATTATGATGATAAGTTAAGATGAAAAGCTATGATTGTTTCTTTTCTGACTATTATTTAACTAAAATTATATTTTACATATTAATAATACAATTTATTATAAAAAATATAAGAAGAAGCATTTATAAATATCAAAATTATTATCTCTTTATTTTTAAAGTTCAATGTTCACTATTATGAATACGATACGGACAACAACAATACATCTAAGAAGTATAATTTACATAGCAAGCTAATCCGACTCCTCCATTTCAAAAACTTTGCATCTGCACAAAACAAAATACGGTACAAATCTCATAGCATTCTAAGTCAGAATCATGGTTGCTCTCGCATCCCTATTGCGAGTGCATACGTCAGGAATAAATCAGGCAAGGTTTAGATAGATGCACCTTAAATCCGGCACTGATCCGGCATTAAACGGCAATTTCTGTACGTGAGAACTCCAGACTATAGTGCCGAGGAGAATTGCTTTGTGACGACGAACTAAAATGTGTTTGGGGTTTTGGATACATTGTAACAAATGAAGGAATAAAAAGGAAATTAAAATAATTAGAATGCACTTGGACGTAGCGCGTTTTACCCATTTACTGGGTTGTGGACGTCAGATAGGCAGTCGCTCCATGTAAAATACTGATGTACAGCTGCATCTGGATAGACTGGAAGCTGACTTCGATATAGTTGGGAAAAGGCTGATGATGGTACCTAAGAGCGCACTTAGACTCACACGGCGCTCAAAGACATCGGTGAAGGAATACATCGTGAGGAAACCTGGACTTATAATAAAATCGTTTTATAGATACATAGACCTACGTCTTGAATCACTCTATCTATTGATAAAAACGCATTAAAATCCGTTGCGTAGTTTAAAAGATCTAAGTGTATTTAATATATTATGTATAGAGTATAAGTCTGCAATAGCAAATCCGCCATGGGCAAGCATGGTGATCAATGCTCGTGCATTCTCTGTTTAAGAAGAGGCCTTTGCTCTGCTGTGGGACAACAATAAGCTGGCTGGGCTGTTACAAATACAAGTGCACTTTAATAAATAAATATTACCATATTTATTTTTTATTATTAGAGTGCACTTGTATTTGTAGTCATATGAAATTGTTTAATTAATCCATCCCTGGACACAGCAATAGAATAGGTACAGCGAAAATAAAAGAAGACAAATAGACGAAATGCAGAATAAGAATGGTTAAATTATCTACTTCCTCGTTCCGGACTGCCTCGTTGGTCTAGTGGTCGCAAGCGCGACTGCTGTGCATGAGGTCTTGGGTTCGATTCCCAGGTCGGGCAAAGTGTTATTGGGTTTTTCCATCAGGAATTTCTCAGTAGCAGCGTCTGGATTTGTGCCTGTTTGATGGCAATAGGCTCGCCCCCTATTACATGGGACTAAAAACATAACTGGCGAAATGTGGGTGTACTAATGGGTACACCTCTGCCTAACCCTTCGGGGATTACAGGCGTGATGTTATGTTATGTTATGTGACACAAGTTAAAAATAAATTCAAAAATAAACCAAACCTAGAAAATAAATCAAAACACAGACAGGGCACTTGAAACCGCTCCTCGTTCGATACAATCCCAGTGAGAAACAGAGCCTTTACAAAACGCAACGTCTCAACATGTAACCTGAAGGCTTTGTTGTACAAAATTACGTGAAATTCCCAACACATGTGCGCGCATCTTTTCAAAAGCTAACCATGGTTGTGTCGCTTGTAAGAAAGATTCCCTAATGAAGACGGGGAGAGACGCTCAACACCCTTTTGTTTTCAACTAAGCCTGTGTTTTAGAGCTCATTAAATTAAAGGATGAGATTTACACTCGTTACGGTCGCAACGGTCGCGTTTTTGTTACTCTGAACGTACGTACGGTTAGAGCTTTTTCTGGCAAAAGTTTTGTTTCAGATAAAATGTGTGGTAAACATTTTTGCAAATTAAAATTTTTCTTGTTTAAGTTTTTGCAGTTTTGCGTATGTTTATTTTTTTGAATGGACTTACATGAGGTTTTTTAATGATGTGCAAAAACAATGTTGTATTATGGTTGTTGTTTTGAATGTTGTTTTTGTCTTATTTTAGTTTATTTGTGTCCTTGTACTAATAGAGATGTCTATTGAAGTTAACCAAATTTACTTATAGCTTCAAAAAGTACGGAAAGTTACAGGCATAATAATGAATCAATACGAAAGATTGGATGAATGTTTGTTATTCAATTATACCAGAACGGTTGAATGGATCTAGATGAATTTTGGCACAGAGATAGTTTATAGTCTGGAATAGGCTTCTTTTTATTCCGGAAATATGTGCGAGCCCTGTGGGATAATATATGTATAAATGTGACGAGGACGAAGTCGCGAGCAGAAGCTACTTTTACAATGATTATTATGGCTGTAATTAATTTTATTTCTTTTAACGTATTAATAAGCTTATCTACTTAAAATATAGGACTTACATAATTACTGGCAGAAAATCCGCGTTGGATAAAAAATCTACTGAAGACTTACCTGTAAAAAAATACAACATAATATTATTATTTTAACTCAACATAAACATTTCAAAATAAATACTGGGTGTTAAAAAAACACATCATATATCCGTTTACCACGTATAATGCCCATCAAACTAAGGAACATTTTTTGTTTTAATTTAACGAGTTTTTTTTTTGTAAAAAAAAACACTTTTTATAACATACCTAAAATCATGCCTGTAATCCACGAAGGGTTAGGCTGAGGTGTACCTATTAGTACACCCACATTTCGCCAGTCATGTTTATAGTCCCATGTAATAGGGGGCGAGCCTATTGCCACCAACCGGGCACAAATCCAGACTCCGAGGCTGCTACTGAAAAATTCCTGATGGAAAAACCCAATAACACTTCGCCCGACCTGGGAATCGAACCCCTAGACCTCGTGCACAGCAGTCGCGCTTGCGACCACTAGACGAACGAGGCAGTCCACTTTTTATGTTAGTGCGAAATGTAACGTACGCAAAACATTATAATTTTGGATGCTTGCAATAGTACAAGTTCGTGGCAGTATTTAAAGTTTTATATCATTTAAAACTAAAGAAAAACGTTCAAAAAGTTTAATATCTCTGTTACCACAAGGTTCCAAAATGTTATGATTACGACGATGAGGAATTTTTTTTATTTGTCCATTTCAAACAATTTTTTTCTCTTTGTAATATTAGTTTAGATACATTGCAATAACAACGTACTTTTTTACAACTACAAAAGAATTCACAAACATACATAAACTCACGCCTGTTTCCCATGGACAAAAGACAGAAACTACAGAACGCTTCCTGCTTCGATCCTTACATACTCCTTTCGAAAAAAATTATCTTAAATACGTTATCAATGAGGAACCATTTTTTTTTTGCCGAAAGTTTAGCAATCTTAGTACAAAACAGACGCCACCAATCTCTAGGAAGCACACTATGTACGTCGGTCACCGTTTATATGCTCACAGTACATTATTTAGAGAGCTCAGTAATGCTCTTAACGCCCCCAAGTGCTGTAATAGTACCTCAGACGTCCCAACTTGTAATGCGATTATTTCATATTTTCACACGTATTGTGTCCTGGTGTTGAGGTACGAAAACGTAATAATGTTGGTGAAATTATGTAGTAGTTTGTGGGTAAGATGGCGGGGGAATGTGTGTTTTAATCTGTGCATTGCACATCTGTTTTGAGTAGTAAATACACGGTGGAAGAAATATTGTGTCACAAGATTTTACTATGAATTCAATTCATAATTCTATACCCACCAAGAAATGTAATGCACCTTTGTGTATTAAAAAATCAGCTGTTCTACAATTAGATGTTGTACTAACAGGTACACCCCTGCCTAACCCTTCGGGGATTACAGGCGTGGTGTTATGTTATGTCTGTCTCCAAGGTGCAGTTATGTATTTTTCTCACAGTTTGCCTTAAAAGATATAAATAACCAAATCAAATTATGACACTTTATTGAATCATGACTGCCTCGTTGATCTGGTGGTAGCAAAGCGCGATTGCTGAACATGAGGTCTTGTAACTGGGTTTTTTCATCAGTTATTTCTCATTAGCAGCCTCGGAGTCTAGATTTGTGTCCGGCAAATGGCAATAGGCTCGCCCTCTATTAAATGCGACTTAAACATAAATGGCAAAATGTCGGTACTAATGGGTGCACCTCTGCCTAACCCTTCGGGGATTACAGGCGTGATGTTATGATGTTATGTTATGGTAAATAAGTATATAAAGAGGGACGTAGGTACGTATATATTATTATGACCATGCCGCATAGACCATAGATAGATAGAGAAAAAACAACACGTACATGGTCTAAATGTTACGTATAATTTTTCCAAATTACTGATAGGTGATTGTCATTGCTTTTGGGTTTAAAATCATGCAAGAAATGTCTACTGTGGTTTTTATTTGACGGAATATTTACATACAAAATGCCTAGATATTACACCCTTATATTCTGTCTACAATTTTTTATCGAGCAGGGCCACTGCCCACGTCCGAATAATCGGTGAGCGATTTTTTGTCGAAGAGAAATGGGACATATGAATTTCAATATACAGCTACTAAATGGTCCGATAATCGGTCCTACAAAGAGTCTAACGTGGGAGGAGGCCCTATTTGCTTATTGACCAAATTATTACTTAGACTACTTTTGTATAGATCGCGCTGTCAGTAACGCCCCCTGTTGTTTCATAATGTAATTTTATGTAATGTTGTGTAATATAATGTAGTTTATTTTTATTTGTAATGGAAGTAAAATTTTTTGCGCTAATAATTTATATGAATTTTTTTTTATGATCCAAGGACACCTATTTTTTTTTTAATTTTAATAAAAATTATGTTTGAATTTATGTTAGTCTATTTATTTTTATTTTTTTACTTTTGCATGCCGTAAGGTAGAGTATGCTGGAACTATTCTTTATTAAAATATCGAAATCTTATTTTGTAAACCCACATTTTTCGCAAAATAAATTATTTCTTTCTTTCTTTTCCTACCTTATTATCATTGCTTCTAGGTAAAAAAAGGTTAAAAAGAAAATCATTCATTCCTAACCAAATCTCTCTACGATATCGCAGACAGACAAACTTATTGCCTATTTTGTCTCGATGCAAAAGCACCCACGTACACCACTTCAAAATAACGATTTTAAACGATTGAAATGTGAAATCGCTACGACGTAGCATGGTTCTACGGCGTAGCGTGGTACTACGGCGTAGCATATTTGTAGGCTATTAACTTTCAAGAATAGATATTATGTATTTATGTATCTAATATGGCTATCTTTTAGTACTAAAACGTTTTTTATTGTACTCAAAATTTCATGAAAAGATTTAAAATCCATTTGCTGACATGTAAAAAATATTATTAAAAAGGCTTTTTGTTTTAAATCTAATGCATATTGTCTTTTTCTAATATAATTTCATTGCATTACAGTATCACGAAAATCTTTCAAATAAATAATTCAAATTATTTTTTTAATGGAAAGAAAATGCTTCTATAAATATAAACAAAATAAATGAAAATATCAAATGAATCTGTTACCTAAATGCCTAAATGCCTGCTGTTAGACCTTTTTAACCTTCATTTCAAGTAACCTTTAAATAAAAAGATTCTACATTAATTTAGTATCCGAATTTAAACTACGAGCCTGATCATTTTACCCTGATGGGTCTTACACACCGATAAAAAATATGATGCTAACTTTTGAATACTGGGTACTGCATATTTTTTGTCACATATACATATATTTAAAAAAAAAAGTCACACAAACTGATAAAAGTCGTGCTCCACTAGCTGTAAGGTGATCCGACAGTTGCAGTTGTGAGGAATCCCTGCAGTTGTTCAAATCCGAACAAGTACCATTGTGGCTTATTCAATTCATATGTACTTTCTAAGTTTATTTTGGACAGTACCTGAACTTAAATTTATAATTAATAAAAATCTAAACTTTATTGCTTTACATCTAAAACTAAATTGCTTTTAGTTTAAACATATACATTCATACATACATAAACTCAAGCCTTTTTCCCATTCGGGTAGGCAGAAATTACAGAACGCCACCTGCTACGATCCTTACATGCTCCTTTCGCCCCATCTATGTTCATACATCTCGTCATACAAGCCTTTACCCTGCACTGGGACCATAATAGGCTGGTAATGTAAATATTTAAGTCAGTACAGTAATCAATAAGAGTACCACGGACCCTCTGACCAACATTTTATCCCCAAACCGTTACATGTGACATCTTGAAAGGACAAACTGCGAAGCGTTCGTTTCTCGCCGACCAAAGCTGAGCTACGTCGTCGTTATTCAATTTACATGCAAATGGGGGGAGATTGGGGGGCTGTGGGAGGGGTGCGACCGTGCCAATAGTACGCTGATGTATCGCATCAGAACGTGTCCTGTGGAAAGTTGGTGTGTGGTGCAAGGTGTTCGGGTGTCCTCGGGTTCTCGATTCGGTTTGTGTTTGGAGTTGTGTGACTTTGTACTGATTGACTGAATGTTCTGGTGCTTAGTTGCTTCTGGTTTTGCAGATGTGATACTTACTAATGATGTTATAGAATTCAGATTCCAAGTAATTAAATGAACTCAGTATTTTATTAAATTATCAAGATTTTTATAGTGCTTTTAATAAAAAAATAAAAAAAAAAACATTTAGAGTCTTGTCAAAACACTATTTTAGAGTTAGTGTGTTTGAGTGTGCCTGACAGATATGTGTGGCGGCGACGTCGGCCTCAGCTGCTAGCTGTACCTCGTGGCCGCACTAATCTGTTAAATGAGGCGCCCCTGCCTCGACTGCCTCGTTGGTCTAGTGGTCGCAAGCGCGACTGCTGTGCATGAGGTCTTGGGTTCGATTCCCAGGTCGGGCAAAGTGTTATTGGGTTTTTCCATCAGGAATTTCTCAGTAGCAGCCTCGGAGTCTGGATTTGTGCCCGGTTGATGACAATAGGCTCGCCCCCTATTACATGGGACTAAAAACATAACTGGCGAAATGTGGGTGTACTAATGGGTACACCTCTGCCTAACCCTTCGGGGATTACAGGCGTGATGTTATGTTATGAGGCGCCCCTGACGCGAGCGCTTCGCACTCTTAACATTGTAGCAGATGAGATAGACATTTTTGCTTGTACACTGAGTGAATTCACAAGGATAGCATTATATGTAATAAGTTTTAGAAGATAAGTTTGTGTTCTTGTGTTAGATTTGCTTCACTATTACATTGGGTTCTACCTGTAAAAATAGTTGTAAGTGATGATGATAAATAAATAAATAAATAAATAAATAAATAAATTTTCTGACTCGCCAATGGAAAGTTAAAAATATAAATAAAATTCTATACAAACAGGTATTATGAATGCGCTAGTAACTCTGTCTAAACTACTGAACCGATTTTGATAAATTTGGTATTGGGTAATTTTGAACCCCAAGAAAGTACACAGGCTGCTTTTTATCTGAAATACGGTTCTTCATTAAAAATCTTTTTATCTTAAATTTATTTTAAAAATGTAAGGTATAACTTTAAATACAGGTGTTCTTAAATCTACGTAAATTTTACAAATGATTTGCACATGAACTAGATAATCCTGTGTTTCAGGCAATTGGAAAAGCTAGTTGTTTAAATACCTAACAAAGATATATCCTCCTTCCTCTTCTTATTATAAAATATGTATGTATTTATGAGTATGTATATATTATATATACATACATGAGTTTATGTACTTATGTACGTTTAAACTTGTTTAGATATTTGTTATTAATTATTTAAAAAAAGAATTTGATTATTTCATGTACAATTTTTTGTACCTGCTTTGTTATCTCTTCACCACATTTGGCTACTAGAGAATGCCTAAGGCTTAATGCCTTTGTACTTTTTTGTTGCATAAAGTTTAAATAAATAAATATATGAGAAATCCACATCATTATATTAGTACAAATTAAGTAATTCTATTACCTGATTCTACAGTCTCTGCGTATATCACCCTCATCTATAACAACCTCATGTCAAACCTCCCATCTCCTATATCTTGCACGTACATTGTAACGCGTGCGAAATATGACGCTACGGTAGGTGTCTCGATATTGATAGGTCACAGCGGACAGGTCAGCGGACGGCGACGGTTTTTAATAATGTATCTGTTAGCCACCGACTAGATTTATTGTTACATAGACCAATTCGGATTGGAAGTGTTAAGGCAATTTTTGAGAGAGAAAACCCTCAAGCCCATGTATATTTTTTATAGTTTAACTTTCTTTGCAAAAACCTACTGTTCCCTAAAAAAATGCTTAACAACACAATCATAATGTGTGACACAGCTGATTTTTTGAAGTGAAAACTTCTTTAGCGGCGTTGAGCACTTTTTCTGTAATGTGTATAAAATCTTAAACTCTCGTCAGGACACGTGACCTGATCGAAAAAGCGTAAGACGGATGGAGAGTAGACAGCTATCCCCTCTCTACGGCGCGGCGAAAATGTATGCCTGGGCCTACTGTTTCGTTTAGGCAGCGCAGGGCGCTTGCGCAAATGTTCGTGTATAACTTTTTAATGTAAAATAATTGTAATAGTTTTAAAGTGTTAAATTTTTAATGTAATATAAATTGTCATGTTTGTGTACGATAGCGCAATAAATGAATATTGTATTCTACCACATAAATGATAGTACTTTTACACTGATAAAGCAATTGGTGCAAAATTATTCCCTAACCATTCCAAAATATCAAACATGCTCAACGTTAATAATCAAGTTTTCACTTCTGCCGGCACTCCCGGAGTGCAACCCGTCTTTTTTTTTTCATGATAACGGTGTTGGTCCCAGTAGAAAAAGTGGTTCATAATGAGGAGTACAATTACTCCTTTCAGGTTTCTGATGTTTTAAAAATAACCCTGTTGTTTTTCTTTTGGTTTTGGTTAATTTTAAAGTCTTAACAAAAAATATTTCACCTTATCAACTAGCAAAAATATTTTTTCGTTTAGTTTTTGCCAATTTTAATTAAAGTCACAGCAAAAACTTATCCCACCTTATCAGCTAGAAGAAAATCTTGACCACAGACGTCTCATCTGTGCAGCTGTCAATGCATGACGATGGCAGAAAAGTCAACATCATTCCATAGCCATGTACTTCTACAAGAAAAAAGTATTGAATAAATCTGTCGTAAACTTCTAAAAAGATTTTTAATTGGCCCAAGAAACAGCATATCAAAGAAAATTACAAACCCCACCAAATAAAAACAAAAACCGTTACACATTCCGTGAACATCGAAAAAGCAATCGAAAATAACGACAAAGATATTCATGCACAACATACAACGGATGTTGTCTTACAACATCCACATCTGTATAACCAACCAACTCCATACATTATCGCCGCCCAATCTCGCTTGAATCTCAGACAGGATATTTCCATATAAAGGTACGAGAACATTCAATAACGTACCGTATCCTTCGTAACCAGAACATCATTAAGGACAAATTACGGGATAAAACAGTTGTGGCTGACCGCAAGCTTGTGGTTGACGAAGGATTGCGTGCGGTTGTCACGGAAATGGCAAGTGGTTGACGCGCCATCAAACGGTTGGTTCCTTGTGTTTGTCGCCATTGATTCGTTAGTGATGGAAATTGTATTGTGGTTAGTGGAATGTACTACTGTTTGTGTTGAGCTGAGATTTTAAAATGTCTATTTTGGGGTAAGAGGAAAAGACCGATTATATTATCAGTAAGTCAGCATGAAGAGTATACTCTTGTAGTTTCTACCCGCGTAGCAAATTTTTCGTCTTGGGTTCGATTCCCAGGTCGGGCAAAGTGTTATTGGGTTTTTCCATCAGGAATTTCTCAGTAGCAGCTTCGGAGTCTGGATTTGTGCCCGGTTGATGGCAATAGGCTCGCCCCATATTATTTATTAGGACTTAAACATAACTGAAGAAATGTGGGTGTATTATTAGGTATACCTCTACCTGACTCTATGGGGATTACAAGCGTGATGTTAAGTTAATGTCTAAAGTCTACGTAGACTAAGAAACGGACATAAACGAGTAAGAAAATATCAAAAACACGTTTCTAAATTCCCCACATATAATTTGAAGTACCCAGTTCCGAGTTAACCAAATAGCTACAAATCCAATACAACATATTAACCGCCTTTTCAATAAACAGATCCCCGCCAAGCGACATTCCCTTACCCTTCAGAGCAAACACTGTCCCCGATTTTAATTAGGGACCTCGTACCAAGGTCGCATAGGTAAAAGAACAAACAATAGACTGTGTTACGGCACATTTAACGTGCTCAATGTACATTGGTTTAACGACAAATGTCTTCATTTCGGGCGCAGATGTTGAACGAGACTTGGATATAAAATTTAAGGATTATGACCGTTGCAATGTAATGTTTTGTGTTGGTCTGATTGTTTTGTGAATATTTTTGTTCTTTTTGTTTTTTGAAAAGTATTGGCTATTACAATAGATGTTTTCTCATTTAAATTAATATAAAGTGCAGTTTTGCAATCTTATAAGTAACATAACATAACATCGCGCCTGTAATCCCCGAAGGGTTAGGCAGTGGTGCACCTATTAGTACACCCACATTTCGCCAGTTATGTTTTTAGTCCCATGTAATAGGGGGTGAGCCTATTGCCATCAACCGGGCACAAATCCAGACTCCGAGGCTGCTACTGGAAAAACCCAATAACACTTTGCCCGACCTGGGAATCGAACCCAAGACCTCATGCACAGCAGTCGCGCTTGCGACCACTAGACCAACGAGGCATTCGCAGACCAATAAGTAGTCAAATCAAATTACGACACATAGTCAATAATTAATTAATACTTGTGCTTTTTGTTGTTGTTTATGTTTGGCGGTAATTTAGACTTCACCTCTATCAAAGAGTAGAATTGTTACGTATGTACGTATATCACTGTGACGTATGGGTTCATCGCCCCGTTTGCCTAAACCCAGCAGCAAGATGTCTTGTCCGAAGTCGAAAATCCCTTACAAAAAAAAAACCTATTTATTTTATTATTGAGTCGTGTTGAGAATCACTAACATAGTTACCTCATTCAAAGCTTGTAATTATCTAGATCCTTACATTTATTTAGTTTGTTTTTCTGTAAGTCATCATCTGCCTAGCCTTTTCCCAACTATGTTGGTGTCGGTTTCCAGTCTCACCGGATGCAGCTGAGTACCAGTATTTTACATGGAGCGAATGCCTATCTGACCTCCACAACCCAGTAACTGGGTAACAGGATTCCCCTAGGTAAGACTGGTTGTCAGACTCTCAAGCTTCTGACGATTCGTAACGACTGTCAAAGATCCACAAATGACAGCCGGGACCAACAGCTTAACGTGCTTTCCGAGGCACGGAATGTCAGTAATGTCTAAGATAAACTTTAGAAAGTACATATGAATTGAGAAAGTCACATTGGTACTTGCCCGGATTCGAACCCACACCCTCATTCATGAGAGGCGGGCGCCTTGAACACTAGGCCATCACGACATTCACTTTGTTCAGTCAGTTTGTTTTTCTGTAAGTACTAGCATCAAATCCTATAAGCATAATATGAATTTACTACCCTGTTAAGTATCCATAAACATTCCCATTGTTGTATCACACCTTCATCATAGCTGATTAATTGTCTACTGTATTAACTTCACCATGATCCCCCATACAAAGGTAACTAGACACTTCTTCGAAAACGCCAAGCCAACATGGCCCAGTCTCCTCAATATTTATAAGATCATAAGGATCAATTTGCTTTGAACAGGCAAACAAAGAAAGGTTTTTGCTAATGGTGTGTGAAGTGATTTAATCTAATTTATGTCTGTCTTTGCTCCGTTTGTCTTTATGGCTGTGGCTTTCGGGGAAATAGATACTTTTAAGTTGTTTAAGACCATTCCTAATATTTCAGGTTGGTTGCCCGGTGAAATGAAGTTACGCATAACTTTGCCCTGCGTGGTCGTCACAAATTATAGCAGCTCCTAACTTATTTTATGATGATCTTTATTACAAAGTAGTTAAGGGGCAATTTTAGTAACTTTTAGGAACGATCGCAAACTATATCTCTGTCTCAATCTGTCAAAAATTACTCTAATTTATTTTAATTTAATATGGATTGCTAATCAAAGTCAAAACATTTATTTCAAATAGATTTACAGCCAATTTTGAATTGTCAAGGAGTCAGTCAGTTAGTCCGAAAGTTGAAGCTAGTTGCTCGTTCCAGAACGGAGGCAGGCCTCTATGGAGAAGAACGAGCAAGAAACTCCACATTGATATGAGGTAGCGACTAGATTTTGAATATTTTTAACTAGTCCACTGACCTCCTGATCATTTATTTATTTATTTATTTAAACTTTATGCAACAAAAGTACAAAGGTGGACTTAATGCCTTAGGCATTCTCTACCAGTTAACCAAAGGTGGTGATCGTCTACGTAGCCATGTATCTTTTTACAAATAATCTAGGCTTAACATATCTTCGAAGGTTTATATTATAAATTAGAATACTGAACGCTCCATATTTTATTTAAAGCTCAACATTTAAGACTCGGTCTATGAGTCGCAAAATTCCGGTTGGCTATTAGCTGCCGAGCGCTCCGTTATAATTGCGTTTCGCAACAAATTACAAGTTAGAATGAGGTAGAAACACGGGCCAAGTGGTTCGCAAGTCGCTGTACACCATACACGTTAAGTATCTTCACGATTATATTCGCATAAGGGTAAATAGAATTAAAGGGGTATGAAGATTTTGGTGATAAAATGTGTCTTAGTCTGTACCACAGGTTTCGTACCAAAAACCTATTTTAGGCACGAATCTCTTACAATGGTGAAATATATTTAGTCACATTAGTTTCTATACATAACATCACGCCTGTAATCCCCGAAAGATTAGGCAGTGATGCACCCTTTAGTACAACCATATTTCGCCAGTTATGTTAAAGTCCCATGTAATAGGGGGCGAGCCTATTGCCATCAACCGGGCACAAATCCAGACTCCGACTTACGAGTCCTTACTGTTACTGTGAAATCACTGATGAAAAAACCGAATAACACTACCTGATTTGGGAATCGAACCCAAGACCTCATGCTCAGCAGTCACGCTTTGCGACCACTACACCAACGAGGCAGTCATAGTTTTTAACAAAGTTAATTTTGTGAAGAGAGAATTAAAATGACTTTGAATTTGAATTGAAAACAAGTTTTCATCAATCATAATATAACTCCGTCAAATCTCCTTACTGAAGTAACATATACAGTGTATCAAATGCACATCAACACGCTCTCCCACAAAATGTATTTCCAAATAAATAAAATATTCATAATGTATTCGGTAAATCTGTTTGTATTTTGTCCCCTATCCGTCTTACAACGTCTGTTGGGCGACGTGCAGCATAAACTTGTTTGTTTGTTAGATGAAAAATCAACAGGACATACATACATAACGTAGGAGTATACAAGGTGTAGTTTTTGCATCCTTGTTTTTAGGAGGTTATCACAAAAGACTTAAATCTAATTCTATTTATACTTATAAAATGCTTTGTACTGACTGACTGACGGATGGAGAAACCAACTTTGTCGCGGACGAAGTCGCGCGCTTAAGCTGGTATATGTATCAAATCGAAAGGTCACTCACTCACTCACTCACTCATCATGATATATTTAAAACCGCTTGACGTATAAAGTTGAAATTTGGCAAGGATGTAGTCTATAGTTAGTAGACGCCAGCTTAGAAAAGATATTACTATATTCACTTCCTATGGGGATGAAACGAAATCAACTTTGATGCGGACGTAGTCGTGGGCAGAAGCTAGTAATCAAATAAAATTACACACCTAGTTAATAATGAATAAGACTTGTTTTTTCAGTTGTTTATGTTTGACATTGCTTTAGAATACACCTCTTTTAAAGAACAGAATCGCCCCGTTGCGTATGCGATAGACACGTGACGTCACGTGACTGTATCATGTGCATACGCACACGTGATACAGTCACGTGTGCATTCATCGCCTCGCCTGCCCTGTTTGGGATGTGGCAAGATGGCTAGTTTGAATTCGAAAATTACCAACTAAAAAATAAGCTTTTATCGATATGTGTTGAGAATCACTAACATAGTTAGTACACCGTGTTTTTTTTTAGGTGGTAAAATTTATCAAATGTGTCCTTCCGCCCTGTGTGGGGCGGAAGGGACTGTCAGACCTTTACTGACTAAAATCCACCCTGTTCCTTCTGTAACCCTTTACGTTCCGGGGCTACGGAATCCTGTGAAGACGTCCCGCTACCCCGGCAGGTAGTTACTACACCTTAGGTATGAGGTAGAACTGCATACACCATGTATAAGCTTCGTTTATTTTACGGTATCAGCATTTTATTTAGGAGAATGTTTTTAAAAGAATATTTTAAAATGATGAGAGTAACAAGTTTTATCTTTTGTTTTACTTATTACTTTGTTTTGGGTTGTGTTTGGAGATATAAAGATGCTTTTCACAGTATGTTTGGTGTAAAATTATGTTAAAGAAATTTTAATTTTAAAAATTAGATGAACGACTCATCTTAAGCTCACTTCACTGGGGTGATTTATACAGAATAGGCCAGTTGATCTTTCTTAATAAATAATAAAGCAAAATTTTTTTTTTGCTTATTTATTTAAACGCTTTAATCTTCAAAACTAAAGTTGCATTGGAAACTTTTCCTTAAGTATTTTTTTTATAGAAATAGTATGGACTATACACGGTTACTTTTAAGTCGTCCTGGAACCGAAAGCCATAAACTCGATCATCGAAGTCGAAACGATTGGGACCATTTTTTTTCAAAAAGTAACATTAAAAAAAAATCAGCTTTTCGACGAGTTAGACGAACATAAATGTACTGAACAGCTGATTTTTTTTATTGTTACTGTGTGTGGGTTCAGATAGCCGTTGCGTCCCAAGATATTTATGTATGTTTGTTACGCAATCACGCCAGAACGACTGAACGGATTAAGATGAAATTTGGCACAGAGATAGATTATAATCTGAAATAGCACATAGTTTTGTGGGACAATATGGACTAGGTCGCGGGTGAAAGATGGTTCTGTTATATTATTAAAATTTACTGCATTTTTGGTGATACTCCTAAGTATTTATATTTTTTTATTTTCTTCGTCAAAATGCCTCTATTTTACTTAAACATTTAACTTCGATTACCACCGAGATAAGATAGCGGCTACATTTAAAAGTTTTTAATTACGAGAATTGGCCTTCTGCTCGTAAAATCTATACTAAACACAAGATGACAGCATTTGACCCTTCTTCCACCGAATATTTGTACCGAAATTTCATTTTATCCCGATACGGTTGCGGGTCGTATTACGTCCGGTTCATCCGACAGAACCGGTAACATATTACAGGTCAGGCTCGCCCCACTTGATCACTGCCTGCTATATATCAGACTGTTCTTAACGGATACTTAGAACAAGCGGGTACTTAATACCTGCGGTTTTTGTATTGATGTATTAGAGAAATCTCGTGTACCTATTGATTTTGCTGTAAATGTATGTTGGTTTAGATAGATTTTTCGTTGTGATTTTATGATTTGATTAATGGGTAGGTTTTAATTTATTTATTTATTTTACTTTATCATAAAACGGCCAAGGCCAATTACATTAGTTAAAGACACAAACATTATATAAGGCAAGGCTTAAACAAAATATTTCAAATTTTGTTTGGTTACCTGATTAAATCTAGGTACTGTTAATGACAAACTAGTTTCTGTCTGTGACTTTGGCCTTGTGGAACTCAAGTTTCTATATCTAACGAATACATTCTATGGCAGTCAGAAATAAAATAGCTTTCTTTTAATGAAATGATTTTTGTAATCGGACTATTAATATGAAAGACAAACAAACTTTATCTAATTTTGTGATGGTAATGTAGATACCTACGAATATATTTAACACTGAGTAAAGATTGATTATAGTAATATTTTTTCTATAGGTCACCTCCTATTACATTACTTAAAAACATAACTGGCGAAATGTGGGTGTAGTCATGGGTACACCTCTACCTAACCTACACTACGTACCTACCTACCTAACATACAGGCGCGATGTTATGTGTTAAAAAAAAAAACAGCTTTGGAAAAAACATAGCTCCAGAGTGACGTAAAATTTGACATATTCCTCTTGATGTAAATTTATTGGATTAGGGCTTCAGTCCTTGATTACGACGAATCACAGTCACCCTATATAACTTCCTAAGGCCAAAAAACAAAAGGTTTAAAAGACTACCAAGTTTCCTGTCTTCTAACAAAGGTACTACCAACACCGCATCCTTAATTTAAAAATGGCCAGTTCAATTTAGAGGGCGTCCTAATTAATTGATCTGGAGATCCGCGGAAATTGCGCCCCCGCCCCGCCCCGCCCCTCCTACCCCCCCGCCAGTGTATCTTTGGCTTTAATTTAGAATTGTTAGCGCAAAGGGAATGCAATTTACGTAAAATAATTGTTTGATTTCAAATATTCGAGCGAACCCTTCCACTGTAATTTGGTTTATGAAAAAGGTTCTTGCGATCAGTTTGGGAGCAGGGTTGCTAATGTAACGAGATCAACCCTGGACATTATAACGTACGACGTAATGTTATTAAATTATTCGGCTAGACCCTTAAAAAAGTATTTTATGTTGAATTTTGTAAAAAGCTGTGGAATTTTAATCATGTAAACATGAATAATAATTATAATGAGTACCAAAAAAATATGTAGACATTATCATTACTGTTATTATAATACCTAAAAAGTAAAATTATTTTGAACCTGTTATTTATATATTTTTTTATTTTAAAGAATTACCCGACGCATTTTGTTTAGGTTTAATACAGTATCATGTCTGTACTCAAAGAACAAATCTACAAATTAATTAAAAATGTTCAACATCTAGTCACTTATTATTATTGTAGTCCCAATCTCGTCTCAGGGACACTCGATGTCAAAAAAAAGTAACTGAATTAGAAGCATTTTTGACAGATTGATCTGATTGCAATCGTTCCTAAAAATTAGTAGAATTGCCTCCTTGTTTATGAGCCAAAACATTATGGCATGAAGACTGACTTTTTATTCACTGTATTATTCAGGGGGTAAAATTTGTGTTCATTAACGACGACAAAATGAGTGGATACACAAAGTGGTTTAAAATTCAGCCTGTATATTCAACCCTATAGAATAATAATTTATTTAGTTATTAATTTCTCCCTCAACATTCCTACAAAAATTTATTAGTGTGGTGCTATAATCTTTTTTTTTTTTAACGAGCTAATCTCCGTAATTGCTGGTCCGATTCTGAAAATTTTTTCACCAACATAAAGATACGTTATTCCTTAATTCTACAGGCTATATTTTAATGGGCTAATTGACGTCCACGCGCACAAAATCGAGGGCAAAAGCTAGTAAGTAATAATTCAATAACTAAACAATTTCCACCCTTCACTTGAAAATCAACTTTGCACTATTTATTATAACGTACACTTATGTATATCCGTGGAAGTCGCGCTCTCACGGCATCACCTGAGATGATAATGTATGCAAATTAGCGCTAACTTGGGACGCAGACTGCGAGCGCTGTATCAAACTTGTTATTTGTGTGTTTTAAGTTGGTACGATGATTTACGTGCGCCGGATTAAGAGTGGCGTGTACTGGTGCGATGAATGGCGAACTTGTTGACTGATTTGTTGGGTTACCAGTAGGTGGGGTTATAATCGACAGATTAATTTTTAAAGGGTTTATTATGTTTTTTTTTTCATGTTGTTGTCTCTTACAAAATTAAGCAACTAAGTAATAGTTTTGTAGGTGTCTACAAGGTACTAACATAAAATATAAGTAAGTGAAAACAAAATATGGACCACGACACATACATCAATCATCGGCATTAAATATATCTTCTTAGTCACAAGTCAAATAATAAACAAAGACACAAAAGCCTTCCTCCGCAGCCGAGTCAAGTGACATTACTTAATTTACTTAGTACAAATTAAAAATGACAATGACATGTTCTAAATACTGTTTTTTATTTATTTAATTTCGTATTTTTCTATATTATCTTTGTTACTATAAAATTGAATTGCTTTTCATTCTAAACAGCTCCTAATTATTTTTAGTAAGTCAACATGTCAAGTCAAAGCCAAAGTCAAAAACATTTATTTCAATTAGAACGTTTACAGGCACTTTTAAAATGTCAAGGAGTCGGTCAGTTAGTCCGAAAATTGAAGCTAGTTGCTCGTTCCAAAACGGAGGTAGGTCTCTATGGAGAAGAACGTTTTTAATTAAGTTTTTACAAAATCCTGGTTACATTATTCCTGTTGATTCTACATGTGATCACAATGAAGATGAATTTATAACAGAAGTTAAATATAAAAAAAAATATAAGCCATAGCAGTTAAAAGATGACCAATCCCAACTGACAGCACTCGTGTTGATGTCGATCCCACGTGACATGTTGATCCCAACTATGAAGCTGTCCAAACTAAACGTCCGTATGTCACGCACGTTAGTAATGCAATGTTAGTGTAATTGGTTCTGACTGTAGCAGGTGTTGGGATGTGACTTACAACGTTTTGTGCGGTGAGCAAAACTCACAACTTGTTGTAACACAATTATGTCGCGGGCAGTTTTATATTATCTAAACGTGCCAGTACTTGGAAGATTTATGACTCATTACTATTATGTATTCAATGTAAATATTGTTATACTGGGTGTCACGGAAATGGTAAATTATGTTGCTGTAAAAGCGCGAATATTCGTAAGCCTTCGATTACACATGATTTACCAAATATGACCTAGCAAGTAAAAGGTCTGATTTAAAATAGAACAAAATTTGAGCTTTTACCATTAAGAGAAAAATAAACATCACGCCTGTTATCCCCGAAGGGTTAGGCAGAGGTGTACCCATTAGTACACCCACATTTCGCCAGTTATGTTTAAGTCCCATGTAATAGGGGCAAGCCTATTGCCAGAGAGCATTAAGAGAGAAATACATAATACAATTTTTAATTGTATTTAACATAACATCCTGACACGCCTGTGATCTCCGAAAGGTTGGGCAGAGATGTAACCCATTAGTACACACACATTTCGCCAGTTTTGTGTAAGTCCTATGTAATACGAGACGAGCCTATTGCCATCATCCGGGAACAAATCCAGACTCCGAGGCTCAGAATTCTTAATCGAAAAACCCAATAACACTTTGCCCGACCTGAGAATTGAACCCTATTAAATTCTATATTTTTTATTTTTTAAGTTCAAGGTTTAATCAATGAAGACTGCTCGAGCTTAGTATACCTAATTGTTCCTTTGTTTTTGCTCACCCTAAACGGACAAAATTACTGATAACTACGTAACATCGAAAAATATTTCAGAACAAAGTTTTCACAAACCAAAGTAAAGTAATCACTTACAACAGATAATTCAATGAAACCAATTTCAGAATTCAATTTAATAGAGCATACAGAAACTAAAATAAAAACCAAAATGGCCGACTTGATCCAACCGTTTTACTAAACCTATTTTTAGAACATTGATTTTCATTCTCAAATATGTAGATACGTATACTTAGTAATATTATAAAAGCGAAAGTAACTCTGTCGGCCTGTCTGTCTGTTAAGCGATTACGACTAAACCACTAAACTGATTTTGATGAAATTTGGTACGGGGTAAGTTTGAACTCTAAGATAGGACTACCTACTTTTTTCTGTGACTTCGTCTGCGTTCGCGATACCTGACATTTAGGCGGACGATGTAACATAATCCACGAAGGTTTAGGCAGAGGTGTATCCATTAGTACACCCATATTTCGCCGGTTATATTTAAGTCCCATTTAATAGGGAGCGAGCCTATCGCTACCAAACAGTCACAAATCCAGACTCCGAGGCTGCTACTGAGAAATTCCTGATGAAAAAACACAATAACACTTGGCCCGACCCGAGAATCGATCCCAAGACCTCATACAAAGCAGTCGCGATTTGCGGCCACTAGACCAACGAGACAGTCAACGCGGATGAAATCGCGTATAAAAGCTAGTAAGTATCAATTTGAAAACGAATATAGACATGAATTTCTTTAATAACTGGATGGAGATTTAAGAGATTATTTTCCACAATATTGTGGTTACATAAAATGGACGGCTTTTTTCAAACGGTCAATAGATGAATAGACAGATTATATCTACTGATAACATAAGTACGTTTAAAGAAAAAACGGCCAAGTGCGAGTCGGACTCGACCATGAAGGGTATCATTTTTGAAGACCTATAAACAACACATGCATACATACATAAACTCACGCCTTTTTCCCATGGGGGTAGGCAGAAATTACAGAACGCCACCTGCTACGATCCTTACATACTCCTTTCGCCTCATCTACGTTCATACATCTCGTCTTTCAAGCACGCCGGTTACGAGTACTCCGCACCTCATCTTTCTGAAGGATACCAATAAGGTCAGTGTAGGTCTTCCTAGGGCGACCCCTCCCGGCGTTGCCACTTACCTCTGCCATATAAATACCTTTTGTCAATCGTCTTTCACTCATCCTCTCAACATGACCGAACCATCCACCTATAAACAAATGTAGCAAGTATAAGCAATCTGATAGCTATTCTTGGATATACTCTCAGAGCCGCTGATGATAGGCAACCATCCATCTTGAATAACTCCATAGACACTCCACACGTATGGGTTTGACGAAAAAAAATTTTTTTTTTTAGTTTCTGTCTTAAGTATGGGGAACCCACATGTATTGTTCTTTTTCCATTTTTGTATGAAAATCTTAATGCGGTTCACGGAATACATCTACTTACCAAGTTTCAAGTTTCTTATAGTTTCGGAAAAAAGTGGCTGTGACATACGGACAGACATGACGAATCCATAAGGGTTCCGTTATTTTTCCATTTGGCTACAGAACCCTAAAAGTGTAGCGAGGATTATGGTGTTAGAAGGGGAAGTTAACGTTTGTCCCTATAAGACTGATCTGTACTTTTAAACGGATACTATAAAGATGAAAAGTGTTTTATTCTTTTGTTTGTTACTCTGAAAGCACAAGTCCGATTACAAAATGTTTTTGTCACTGACAGAAAACTACTCTTTTGTTGAGTTGTCGCGGGCAGAAACTAATCATGACAAACTATGTATAGGTACTGTTAAGTACGCGGGAGCGGGGACAGGAACGCGCACAAGTGAAACACTCGCTAGCTAGCAACGCACTCATTTATTGGCGGTTAAGACGCGCTGACACGGGAGCGGGCGCGGGGGGTGCGCGCCTTGCACACATACATAACAGGTACCTATTTTTATTTTATTTTTAGACGTCAGTGACAGTGACGCCTAGCAAAATAAAAGAAGTAAGGCGGGACTCCACCAAAGCGGAGAGGAGATGCCTTGTAAACAATCAATAGAATACCTTGTTGTGTTAAAGCTACGCTGTGAGATGTAATAATTACGCAAGCCGATTGGTTGTACGCGACATCTCTCGTCTCCGCTTTGGTTGTGACCGGGCCTTATGCCTAGAAGTACAGGTCTGATTTAAAAATTATTTCACAGGATACCTATTAAAAATTTATATTCTCAAATAGGATACCTATTTTTGTTTTTTCTTCACCGATGTCAGTAATGCCTAAGAAAAACTTAAATGATATATTATTATGTATTCCTATGGTACTTATGGTTACACGTTGCGAGTCAATAATCTTGTGCATGAGAGGGAAGCGCCGAGGGAAGTGACATGACAAAATAACACAGTGGCAAAACTAGATCAGTCTACACCAGCCACAATACAAATACTGGGCTGTTGTAGTAACAAAATGGACGTGTTAAGACAAAAATCTGTCAAGTGCAGGTCGGACTTTCACACGAAGGGTTCCGTAAGCCGCTATAAAAATAAGTAAATATATAATAAAAAAATTAAAATCAAAGAAACAATACTTACGTCAAATTGTGTTTTTTACAAGGTGGTACGTGCATAAAACACAATTTATCTTAAAATCGTTTACAAAAAAAAAGAAACACACATTTTCTTAATTGTTTAACTTTTATAAAATTATTTCTTGTTGTGTTTTAACAGCCTTAGTAATAAACACTTTGTGGACAAGCTACTATAATAAAAATAATAAAAAACACGACTGAAAATATTGCACATTTTTGTACTTTGTTTACTCGTCAGTTTTACAGTGTATTTTTTAAATCTACTTGTCAAATTCTAGATGACAAACATAGACACGACAAGATTCATTAAAAAAATAAATTGAGGCTGGTATTAATTTACGTCTTAAAGTGACCACACCGGTTTCTTTTTATTTTGTACTAGCCTATATTACTCGGAACGATGTAAGGATTATAATCATACATCTAAAGCATACATCTAAATCGGTTTAGGCGTTTAAAAGTTATGGTGGAATAAAGAAACGACTATAACACTATGTGACTATACATGTGACTGTTCCTGAGATGCCTAGTCTAATAAAATTTTTTTTTTCTTAAATATAAGGTAGAAGGGGAAGGGGAAGGGGAAGGGGCCGTGCGGATCGGGGGAAGCCGACAGTCACCCTAATACCTTATATTTCAGAAAAACAAAAATTTTATTAGACTAGGCATTTCAGGAACAGTCATTACTTATATCTACGGTTCAAACGAAACAGCAAAAGCGGTGCACTTACTAGTGTTCCATTGGCACCCTTTAGGTACAGAACCCTAAAACATAATACAGGGGAGGAAAAATAACAACTTAACGGGAGTGAGTGGAACTTTAAGATACACTTTACTTATCTCTGACGGACCTCTAGTGTTGGACAAAGAGATAATAGAATACTTTTTTGTGTGTTCGTTTTTCTGTAGTTATAAAAAAAATAGGTACTGTGTTTGATTTTCCTGTTTGTAATAAATAAGCGACATGAAAAATGTCAACGTAGGTATATAAATAAAAATTATTACTAGAGAATGGGTCCACCGACTTTATCATTTTTTTTTAGGACAAGATTTGTATAAAAGATTTGTTTTTGTTACAATTCAAATGAAAAGTTGGAAAGGATAGTATTTTTGTATGATGATCTCAATTTAGAAAATTTAACGCTGTGTGAATTTTACACGTGCGAACCCGGGCGGGTTAAGTCTATAATAAAATGATACTATTCACGCGAGCAAGACTGCATACTATTTAGGATTTTTTAATTTCAAAAATGGAAAAAATTTGGTTTGACATGAGAAAATGGTCATAGAGAAAATATTACTAATAATACTTTTATATTTCCTTATGTGTATGAATTATATCACTGCTTATATTAAAATACTCGTTCTTTTTTTATTTATAAAATCCATACATACATTGCTATACAACGTGGCAATGCTGTCAGACTTTTTGGCACTTGCCCCATTGACAGCGACGTGGACGAATTTTTTGATGCCCTATAAGGTTTCTCCATTCTGTCTTTTTTATAAATTGTACATATTTTACAATTACTCTAAGGTTTTTTGTTTAGGTTAATTACTGTTTAAAATAAATATTTCCCTTAAATCAAACATGCATAAATTACTGTTTTTCTTCACCAATTTCAGCTACCAACATCTCCTAATTAAGAACATTCACAAACAGCATTGTTTTTCATTAAATCCTTCAAATTCTCAGCAATCAAACGTAAACAGGTACAGTATCTGAGATTATAAACAAGCGTCTTGTTTCAAAACACCTTGTACTTAATTAAAATTTGTTTATACAACCTAAGAAAACAAATGAAGAAAGCCAGTAAATTTCGTTTCTAAACATTTTTTGTTACATGTTTATTTTTGGAGAACAAAAAGCTTAATTATAGATTTCGAATATTGGAATGGAATAGTTGACAAAAAAATAATGAAAGAACATTTACAAAATCTTTTTGTGAATGTTATGTGTACATATTGGCGTATAATTTAGACTGGCCCATGTCTCGTGGCTGTTGAGTGACGGGTCCTAGGTTCGATTCTCAGGTCGGGTAAATAGTGTTATTAGGTTTATCCATTACGAATTTTTCAGTAACAGCCCGGAGTTTGGAAGTTGCTGGTGTGACATCATAGTGCCTCATAAAGCACGTAAAGCTGTTCGTTGGTCTTGCGTCTGACCTCTACCCGGTTGTGTCAGATTGCCGTCCCCCCGAACTATGAGAGTGAGGGAAGAGGGAGTGCACCTGTATTTGTCCACACACTTATGTACTATAATATATTTTCACGTTCTTAGCTACTCTTCATTGAGAGTGGCCGCCGTTACTGAAATTGAAGGTCCAGATGAGTTTTCCTTGCTTTCCGAGGCACAGGGGTGTTAAAAATACGATATCAATTAAAACCAGTCTACTCAATAACTAAAAACAAATTAACAACAAAACACACCCTACCTAACTCAAAACAAAACACACACAACAGTATAATGTAGTACATGCCAAAATCACTGACAAAATTAATAACCATGTAGCTATCATCGTTCTAGATAATTATGATAGGCTACCGGTGGCCACATTATAGTGAATTCTCTCGGACTGACGTCACTGTCAGCCCGTGTCGAATTTAATGAGTGCTGATAAATAATAGACTTCGTTAGATGAATTAATCAGATTTCGGATGTTCATTGTGACATTAATTGCTGTGCTGTGAGTTTCGTGTTGTGAGCGAAAATAACTTTGCACCCTGATTTATTTGTGGTCGAAAATGTTGTTTGCGATTGCTTGTTTACCTGTTTTCTTGGTGTTTTGGGTTGACTTATGTTAATATTGTTTTAAGATTATTACAATATCTATCGCCAAGCGACTGGTCGACTCTTCACACGACCAGAGGGCTGGCCTTTTCTTAGGTCAAAGAATCAGCATTGCCATACAACGTGGCAATGCTGTCAGCCTTTTGGGCACTTGCCCCATTGACAGCGACGCGGACGAATTTTTTGATGCCCTATGAGGTTTTTCCTCTCTGCCCCTTTTTTTTTTAAATTGTACATATTTTACATTTAAATTAAGGTTTTATGTATAGGTTAATAATTGTATTATTTTTTTATTAATGTAATTATAGCCTTTTGTGTTTACCACTGAATGAACTGAATGATTCATATTTTTATTGATTAACTATTTAAGATTATTTCATAATTATTACTACTGTAAAAAATGTTTGCATGCCTCACGATAGAATGTACTGGATCCTTCTCTTACTCATCAGCATATTTTGTACCTACATTCATAGCAAATAAATTATATCTAGTAATAAAGAATATTCTTTATTAGTTATGTATTTCATATGTATGTATAATTATGTACATAGTATAAAACAAAGTCGCTTCCCGCTGTCTGTATGTTTGGATCGGAACGGATTTTAATACGTTTTTTAATAGGTAGAGTGATTCAAGAGGAAGTTTTATGTATCTACATGGCACCTGTGCAAAGCCGGGACGGGTCGTTAGTGTATAGAAATATTTTTGTACTTATTTACACTTCATTTAATTTATGTAAAATTGATATATTTTATTTATGGTATAATTGACTTTCATGCAGACGAAGTCGTAGAGAGAATTTAAAAACAAAATGTCCTATATTTTATTCCTAATTTCTACATTTTGTCTTCAAAAACTTTTTCTTCGTCCTCATTCACTAACTTGGTCAAGTATTTTCAAAAAACTTCTTTCAAATTACCATTGAAATAGTCCTAAGATATTCAAAATGTTATTTTTCGGCCGAGATTCGTACGGAAGCAAATTTCACAGTTACCTAACAAGAGCACCGCGATTTTTGCAACTGTTCCTTACGAAAATTTCAGCTTACATAACGTTATTATCCCGAGTAAAGGGCGCTTCGCTTTGAGCGGCGTACAATGCTCGTTTCGCTATACTACAGGTTTATACGTAGTGTAAGAAGCCTGCAATGCACTACATCCAACCGTCTGGAGTACGCCCCCCTTGACCGGTCTAACTTAATAATAAAACCTCTTCGGTGGCTGTGACGTCTCGTTTGTGGAGTTCAGTTTTGATTTTGTAAAACGCTTTTTTTGCATAAAAATGCAAATTGCAACTTTTGTTATAAAATGCAGTTGTAATTGAAGTTGTTCCAGACGTGGCTGTATGTGTATGCGCGTTTATACTATGTTTATAAAAGTACCAACGATTCAGGGGGCAATCCAAGTAATAGAAATAGGATACACTCTTAAAAAAAAGTAGCATTTGACATAATTTTCACTAAATAATGACATGAGCATAATATTATATGTAACTGTTGCTGTGTGATTCGTGACTAATTTATTTATTTATTTATACATATAATCAGGTTTGCCAACAGCTTCTTTATACATTAGATTTTGAGTGTTATAAATTACAGGTTACCAAAAGAAGAAGAAGAAGAAGAATGTATGACATATGTAATTCTGTCATTTTTGCAAGATTTTTTTACCTTTATAGAACAAGAGCCAGAATGAAAGCACTTAGACTTGAAGGACTAACTAATTGACAAAACTATACCCCTGTATACAAACAAAAAAATACTCATGTTCACCACATTTCCATCTTCCTTCAGAAATCCACAAACCCAAAAAAAAAAAACACCTAACTATAACTACAGAACCACTACGTTACGAAGAAAACATTCGCCCATTTTTTCCCAACCCTCTTGCTTCGCGTCTCCCGGAACGGAAAATGTTCCTTCCTTCCCTATTTGTCTAAAAACTGACGTGGCCTCCGGAGGGGTATCGGAGTAACTTTATTTAGTTTTCTATTCCAATGTGTACAGTCGAACAAACTATTTGGTTAACAGGCACCTATCTTGCAACTACTTTTGAAAAATTTTTCGAGTGTGTCAATTATTTTAATTCATTCCCAATGGCAAGGATTATTTTATACCACAATTCTGCTCCCCAAGATACCGCCTAGTTTGGAGATCACCGTTTCACTAAAATGCGGACCGCCAAATGATTGTTATATTATATTGTGTTAACCTAACTATAAGGTAACCATTGTAACAACAGCTAATCAACTTTATTATTATTCCATTTATTTATTTTGTAAACATTATTTTCATTTTTTAAATTTCAATATAAAAAAAAACATGCGAAGTCCAGACTTCTGTTGGTCAGGGCTCCTGAGAAAGGATTCTCCTAACAATACGCACTATATCCGTGTTTATTATAATTATTCTAAATAGGTTTTAAAATTATTAGACACCACAACCTTAAAATGTGAACTCAAAATAACAATTAATGACAATGGTGCCGATTCCCTTGGTCACAAACTAAACTAAAATTGGACTATTTCAATCTTTTTCTGTCCAATAAAATAAGAAAGAGACGAATGTAAATAAGAGCTGTCAAATTTAGTCCATCTGACACATCCATACATTTATAGTTGACATCTTAAAACGTGTGGATTAAAAATACGGAGAAGTTCAAGGCAAAACTAATTTGACATCTCTAACTTAGTTCTTTAATGTCACGGAATGTCACCGTCCTTTCCTTTCGCTGTATGTTAGTAAGAGATGTCAATTCTCTAAATTTAGTCTAGTTTGTGAACAAGGGAATCGGCACCATTGTAGCAAAAAGAAAGTCCTGTAAACCAAATAGCTCGTCCAACTGTACCTACGCCGTGTAAATGAAAAAGGGACGAAACTGGTGCATTTGTCATGTGTGCGGATATTTATTTTTTGTGGTAGATTTATGGAACAGCGTGAATAGGTTATACTACCGTCAATAAAGGTTGTTTAAGATTTATGTCGTGTTGAGCATATGCTTCCTTGATGTGTTTCTGAATTGTTGAGGTTATTAAATGATATTACTTGTATATGAATGTTGTTTCCAGTGTTTTATAGGTAGAAATATTTATAACACATAAAATCACGCCTGTAATCCCCGAAGGGTTAGGCAGAGGTGTACCCATTAGTACACCCACATTTCGCCAGTTATGTTTTTATTCCCATGTAATAGGGGGCGAGCCACAAATCCTGACTCCAAGGCTGTTACTGAGAAAATCCTGATGGAAAAACCTAATAACACTTTGCCCGACCTGGGAATCGAACCCAAGACCTCATGCATAGCAGTCGCGCTTGCGACCACTGGACCAACGAGGCAGTCAATATTAACCACTCTGCTCGACAAGATTTTGACATTTGACACATCCCTTGACTCGGCAGGGTGTTGTGGATCACGTCATAAAATTCTGGAATTTACATCAACTTTCGGGATTCAATTTTTTAAGAAAAATTAACGTTTGCAGCTATTTTATAAAATAAGTTTGTGGCAAATATCTTTAATTATAACTCGGGGTCGGTTAAACCACTTCAGATCACTGCAAAATTGGTACAATATAAGTTTTTCTGCACCCTATCCAAAGGCAGACTACTCAGATTAGCTAAAATTAGGTACATAAAGAACCTTTTCGCTTGCTGAAAAGATGCATTCAGACGAAATAAAGACATTTTCATTCCATCTCCATTGTTGTTTTTGGCATAATCCATACATAAGTACTTTAAAAATACAATCAAATTTTGTCAAAATTTACACAAAATTGTGGCACTTCTTAGTGCTGACCGTTTACCCAAGTTTCATAATTCGATTCAAAAGTCGCGTTCAGCCTAATCGATACTTGAAATAAAATCGAGGTTGGCCAAAGGAGTCCGAATGAAAAAAAAATCTTTTGATAATATTTCTCAGGATTTATATTTTATATTAAATGGATAAATAAACGCAAAGCTTAATCAGGAGCGTAAGTTATTTTTAATAAGGTATAAGATTTACTTAAGAAGATATTTTTAACCGACTTCAAAAAGGAGGATGTTCATAATTCATTAAATACATAATTATGCATAAATCTGCTAAAATATTAGCTGAATTATTTTGTTTTGCGTAGACTTAAAATAATGAGGTCTAAGTGAAAATCCAAGATGGCGGTCGTGAAATTTTACAAAATATGCGTCATGGGTGTTGGTTCCTTGGTTTTGGGTTTATTTCGTGGTCACGAACCCAGGACGCATCTATTGTAAAATTTCACGACCGCCATCTTGGATTTTCACTTCGACCTCATTTTCGGCATTAGCACCCTCGAAAACCATGGACATGATACCCATGACGCATATGTCGTTAAATTTAGCGGCCGCCATCTTGGATTTTCACTTCGACCTCAATTTCGGCATCACCACCCCCGAAAACCATTGTTACGATACCCATAATGCATATGTTGTAAAATTTTGCGGCCGCCATCTTGGATTTTGATTGTGACAAACGGACGGACAGACAAACACACGCGTGATCCTATAAGGTTTCCGTTTACATTTGGACGTACGCAACCCTAATCCAATGTTACAGCCCCAGTCAAACTAATTAGATAAGTTAATTATTAATATTGATGCAAATAATTAGACGTTCTATTAAATGTGTGAAAAACGCGATATACACCAATCTGAGATAAATGTATACTGTGCACGCTGCATCAAATTTTAAAAAAGTAACGCACCAAAATTTAATTTCTTCATTAAATTTAATATATAATTTGAGAAAAAAACATATAGGTACGTATTATAGGTATAGTTCATTGGTAAGGACCAATGAGCTATACCTATCGTAGATACATATTTTTTCTGTGGAGTCTTGAACTAGAAAACGATAAATAACAATTATTAACTGAGGTGGATAGCATGAATAATTAATGTTTATAGTAATTTAAACTTAAATTCCATTTATATTAATTTTTACGAGTCGATATCTGATATGAGTAATTTTAATTACTCGAATCGATTGAAATAAAAAAATAATCGATTGACATAATCACAATCGCACATCAATGCATTAAAAAAAAATGGTTGACAATTTCTAAGAACACAAAATGAGTAGTGGTAATGAATATTCCGTGTTTTTAGACCCGTGTTTGTAATTTACACTAAGAATTGGGCATTTTCTTGTTGTTTATTATATTTTGAATAACATTTGTCATGTTTTTAATAATATCTAAATGTATTATAGTGATATTTGTGACAAACAAAAATGTAAACACGCACGGATTGGCGCGAAGTTTCGACTTTGGATATCAAAAACTTTATTACCACTACTAATTTATGTTAAACTATGGATGAAATCGACAAATAAATCAATTATGAGTTATTTACTGCTCCTGTAGTGGAGCTTGGATGTCTAAAATCCACAATTTTTATGTTTTTTAGCCTCGACTACTATGGTCTTCAAAGTGGCGATGATTGCATTTTCACACTTGGATTTTAAAACGGTAATTTTATATACTCGCGTACTAAATCTAAAAGAGTGGATGGCGCTAACATGTGAACATTTTATCAAACTCTGTTACTTAATGCTCACACATGAGATTAGATGGCTACCATTATCAGTATTTACACTTATTGGTCAGGATGACGCATGCGCGAACTCCGGGGTCCAATTGGACCCACTACCGAGCCGGCGGAGGTTTCTGTGTTCGGGTCCAATTGGGGGCGCTTCCGAACTATACGGTTAATATAAATATAAATGAATGACCTAAATGTGTTGTTAAGTGCAAAAATCAAGAAAAGCTGGCCCGGTTTGTCTGATTCTTTATTTGTTGTGTTCACAATTTCTCGGCCAAGTTTTACATGAAAGAATATTTTTGGAAACTCCACTGGAAAAGTCGGAAATTAATACCAATGCGAAACCGAATCAAATCGCTAGTTTACACTAATATCATAAAGAGGAAATATTTGTATTTTTGTTTGTTTGCAACGAATTAGCTCAACTACGGGACTGATTTTGATGGAATTTAGTACGAGATTAGTTTGATCCCTAAAAAAGATATAAGCTAGTTTTTACTCAGCGACTTCGTCTGCTTCTGCGTAAACCAATATTTACGTAAACGAAGTGTAAAATACAAATAATATTTATAAGTCAAAATATAACACAAATTCGCAACATAACGTAGTAAACAACACAAGAATTTACTCTCATCCATTTCACCATTGAATATAACAATAAATGGAATAATTAAAAGCACATCGGTATCCATTACTCTCGGGGCGTGTTTTTGTCAGTTCCAGTAACACTACCGCTGTATACGGAAAAACTGTCAGTCCATCTTTTTGTTTTGATACACAACCGGGCTCAGTAACAAGGCTGTTACGGAAATTTTTATGTTTATAGGTTTCTTTGTATTTTTTTTTTCTCAGTGATTTTACTTTTACACTATTTAAAATTTTTGTCCAGCAGTGATTTGACTTATTTTTAATTTTAATTTTGTAATAAGGATTTACTTACGCATAAAAAGAACACTTTTTTTACCTTGACATACATTCAAGTCAAGTTAAATAAAAGCGTTTTAAAAGAATAGTTTTTTTTATTGACGTTAAGTTTTGATAAAAACTGCTCATATCTCTCAATTTATTATAAATTTTAAAAGACGTAAATTTATTTATTTTGCTCCTAAAATGAATATTTAACGAAATTAAATAATAATTGTAGTATACTACATAATTAATAATATTTTTTTTTCAGTAAAAAGTAACAATTACAATGAATACATACATACATAAACTCACGCCTTTTTCCCATGGGGGTAGGCAGAAACTACAGAACGCCACCTGCTACGATCCTTACATACTCCTTTCGCCTCATCTACGTTCATACATCTCGTCATACAAGCACGCCGGTTACGAGTACTCCGCACCTGACCTTTCTGAAGGACCTCACCAATAAGGTCAGTGTAGGTCTTCCTAGGGCGACCCCTCTTGGCGTTGCCACTCACCAACACAACAAAAAAACAATAAATATCTTACCATCTAAAATAGAACACAGTGCATATTTTTTTTTACTGTTTTATTTTATTTTTTTATTTTATCCTTAAACAACTAACAGTTTGCACTAGACTTTTTTTTTAAGTGTTACTTTCAATTTTACTTGATAGTTTGTTAAAAATTTAACTCTTCTTAAAGCTATTCAAAAAAAAAATAACAACTTAAACTACACAAATCAGCCACATAATTAAAGCCTGTCAGGTCAAACTAGATAAACGAATATACACGGTATAATGAGATATAAGTTTTAATTATGATCCGTTACGTTGATTAAAACTCCACGTGGAGTTGGGCCGCGCACCGAATAGCGCTTTTCGACTGGGTTCTAATTTCAATTTTTTGAAAAGGCTTCCTTCTGGTTTTAATTTACAGCAGTGATTTTTGGCTGAAATTCTTTGTTTTGTTTTTCATTGCTATGAAACCTATGAAGTAACGTAGGGGTTTACGTTACAAACCAAATGTTTTGACGGGCCTGTTGGCCTAGTGGTAGCTGGCCGCCTTGACTGCTAAGCCGGAGGTCGTGGGTTCGATTCCCACTCAGAACAAACTTTGTGTGATGAGCATGATTGTTAGTTCTGTGTCTGGGTGTGATTTATCTATAATATGTTTTTATTTATAAATTATATAAGTATGTATATCAGTTGTCTGGTTACCATAACACAAGCTCTGCTTAGCTTGGGATCAGATAGCCATGTGTGAGTTGTCCCAAGATATTTATTTATTTATTATTTATTTTTGAGTGGCCTACAATAGGAAAATGTGGCCCTAATTATATACATCGGTACCAATAAATGAAATTAAAGTGTCTGTTTTTAATTTCAAAATAACAGATTTCTACTAAATGTAGAACAATGTTTACACGTTACTACGAACTACGAAGAAGAAGAAGACCAAAACTATTTTCTATTTTAATTTTTATTTCTCACTTTGATCCGGTTTATCTGCGAAACGGTTGGACCGATTTTGACAGGACTTTCACTGGCAGATAGATGATGTAATAGGGAGTAACTTTTGCAGCTTTTAGAAAACGAATCCTCCGTGCATGGAGGCCTCCGCGAATCATAATTTAATCAACGTTTGTAACCGATACTCAAGCAGACGAAGTCGCGGGAATAAGTTAGTGTAAGTATACAATTGATTTCAAATCAACTTATCGAAGATTTAATCATACGAGTAGATATCTCACGAATTCTTATCGCAAATTCTTTCAATCTCTTCCACATTTATCAAAGTGTAATCGGTAAGAAACCTCAATAACCGTCAAATGTTTCAATAAAACGGCCAACGACAACACTAGATATATTTTGAACAAAACGGCGCAGATTGTACAGCGGGCCCAGAACGCTGCCTTGCGGGAACCCGAGCGTTCCTCCTACATCTGTCGCAGTAGACGCGTAATGCACATTTAATCTCCAAACCACTTCAAAATCTGCCAAAATGCTTTATTGCTCTTGAACAAGTTCTCAAGCTGGTTCTCGACGTTCAAGATAAAACTTTACAAGCATAATGAATCTTAATCGCGCCGCCAATTCCCAAAATTGTTCGAGAGTTTTGTTTTAAAATAAAACGTGAATTTATCTCGTTTGCTTGGAATTAATTTTGCCTTTTGTTGTTGCCTAATCGGTTACCTGTGATGAGTGTACCATTTTAATTCCATTTCATATTAATGTTTTGATGGAAATTTAATTGCTGCTGAAGTGTCATCTAGTTAGTTAATTTTTGGCTTATATTTAATTATTACAATTTCCTCGCCTCGTCGCTACGATTCCCAGGTCGGGTAAAGTGTTATTGGGTTTTTCCATCAGAAATTTCTCAGTAGCAGCCTCGGAGTCTGGATTTTTACCCGGTTCATGGCAATAAGCTCGCCCCCTATTACATAGGACTTACAAACATAACTGGTGGAATGTGGGTGTACTAATAGGTACACCTCTGCCTAACTCCTCGGGGATTGCAAGCATGATGTTATGTTATTACAATTCTGAATTTAGATAATGTATGTTTGTTGCACTTTTAGAAGTTTATTGAAGATTGGCCAGAGAAAGCAACATAGGAAGAGTGTAAGACTATGGGAAAGACCTTTGTTCAGACCGGTTCAATAATTTTTGATTTTATTTTAAACTCAATGAAATTAAAATATTAATTAAAAATAGAATTATAGGACTTGACATTCTGCGACGAGGGCGGGCAGGAGGTATTTGCTTAAAGTCCGATAATTTATTAACCGTATGCATTTTAATAATAAAACACATTCTAAGTAGTTTACTCCTGCAGTACATACTTTTAATTATATTAATAAATTCATTATGTTCTCCGCAACCGAAGAAAGTTTAACTTTTAAGAAGAAATCATCAACATAAAATCCAAGGTTGGGACAAAGCAATAAAGCCAAAATTCCTTAGATTCTTAGATCCCTAGATTTGGTTCTTCCAGCTCCTCGCCCAGCAAACCGGCTGTCTCAATGGATTAGAACTAGAAAACTTTTAATCCTTAATATCCGTTCCTAGAAAATGAAGTTTAAACTCCGCACATCCGTACCGTTGTGAATGAAATCGGGCTTAAATCCTTTGGCGACAACGTTTTTGTGCCAAAATAGAAAGTTAAGTTTTGTGCTTGACAAGCAGTTTCTTGTTTTGCTTTGTGCTAAATGATGTTCAAAGCTTTGTGCGGATGTTTGTTGGAAAAAGTTTTATTGAGAATCGATTTTTCTGTTGTTTATAATTAGAAGACTATTTGAATTTATAATAAGTAGTAGTTAATTAAGCCCGCATTAAGTCCGTCTTTGTACCTTTTTGTAGCATAAAGTTATAAATAAAAATAAATAATTTTACGTAAATTGACTTCAATTAGTTGTTTGTATAACTTTTTAATTATTTCAGTTGCCGGTGTCGGATTCGATTCCCACACAAAACGATACGGATCTGCTTTTTTGTATATGTAAGTTTATAATATTATTTTGTAAACAAACTCACAATACAAGAGAAATTTCTAGTGTGATACAACATGAAAAATAACATTCATTTTGATGACATTGTGTTCAAGCAATACATTGCGTTTAATAGGCTCGCCCTCTATTACATGGGACTTAAACATAACTGGTAAAATGCGAGTGTACTAATAACTACACCTCTGCCCAACCCTTTGGGGGTACAGGCGTGATGTATTTTAGCCGGTCAAGCCCGGCTGACTTACCGGTAAGTAGGAACAATAGAAAATCAATTGTGTCTCATTACGTAGGACTCAAGTAATTATAAAGTATGTTAAATGCTCAGACCGAACTATTACTATTACTATCAATGAAGTGTTTCTAGTTATAGGTACCGCCACGAGTGGTGAGCATAATTTTCACCTGCGCATTTGTTAATATTCCGGTCTCTTTGGCGGAATGAAGAAGGCGAGGGGCGCCGATCTTGCAGTCGGCTGCATGCGATTGGTTCGTCAATTGATGCTCATCATCTATTGGTCTATCGCCTGTCATTCCGCTACTGTACACTTTTGTGCAATATTAGTGACTATCGTTTTGAATTTTTAATAGTTTATTTTTGTTATTACGTATTAGATGTTTTTTTTTTATACATTTTAATTTCGTTATTTTGTATTTGTTGTGTTTTTGGTTTAATATAGTTCATTTTTATTACTTCTTTTTATAAAAATGCTGTGTTTTAATTTTTTTTTTTAATACGTTTAAAAGGAATATGTGTTAACCTTTATTTGGCCAAAAGTGGTGTACATGCGCGAAATCCTATAATCTGTGCTCACGACTCGTGGCGCTAATTATACCAGGATTTAATAACTCTTAGTAACCTGTAACTCAACACAGGTAATCCGAAATTGCCTATTACAGTACCTATGGGACTATACTTAGCACACGCGGCATTACTGGCAGCAAATGACATTAATAATAGCTAGTTAGGACTGCATTCCGCACTAAGGGGCGCCGATGCAATTAATGTGCGCACTCAATGTAGAACTAGCTGATATTACTACCTATAACGGTAGCTTTTAAGTTATTCCTAAAGAAATCAACTGCTAGATCTGTCTGATCTGGTCTGCGTAGATGAGGCGAAAGGAGTATTTAATGTTTCTGTCTACCCCCATGGGAAAAAGGCGTGAGTTTATGTAAATAAACTGTTTGTTCAAGAATCGATATAATTTGATTCATTATCAAAAGCTAGTTAAATATAACTCCAGGATTCCTCACGATGTTTACAATTAACAAATAATCCTATTTGTTATATTTGGGTAGAAAATGGTTTAGTGGTGTCTGCTTTGCAGCGAGACAGTAATATGTTAGTATTATTAATCAATCTTACGCATTTGTATCGACTTATCTAAACAAATGTTATAAAGACTTAAAGTTTGTTTGCAAAGATTGGTCCGATTACCTTTTGCTAGTCTATAAATTTGATGGTATGCTTTACTTCTAGCAGTCAGGATTTACCTTACCCGTATAACCTTTAGTTAACACATAACATAACATCACGCCTGTAATTCCCGAAGGGTTAGGCAGAGGTGTACCCATTAGTACACCCACATTTCGCCAGTTATGTTTTTAGTCCCATGTAATAGGGGGCGAGCCTATTGCCATCAACCGGGCACAAATCCAGACTCCGGGTCTGCTACTCAGAAATTCCTGATGGAAAAACCCAATAACACTTTGCCCGACCTGGGAATCGAACCCAAGACCTCATGCACAGCAGTCGCGCTTGCGACCACTAGACCAACGAGGCCTTTAGTTAACAATTTATGTATTCTAGTGTCATGCAATGTCAAAGATTATTGTATGAATAAAGATTTTTATTATTATAACTATAACATTCTTGAACAGATCCAGTTACAAACTAACAACGCAATCATAAAAAATAATCACCATAATGAAATCCGTATACAACTATTTTGCAACTACCTCCTACTAGAGAGAGGTTCCGAAATTGTGCAAGTTTCGGGTCTTGGGTCCGTCAATAAGGCTCTAACAGGGATTAGGGCAGAACTCATCTCATTAGTTTGATTGCACGAATCTGCAGCCGTGTTGTGATCGTGACATAGTTGTGGGCTAAATTGATTTCCTTGCGAAAGCCTTCGGTAAGTCAGTCTCACAAATCAAATTTCGGTCTGGAATCCATTAAGGAGCGGTTCGAATGTGTAACGAGATGGTTTGAATAGTTTTGAGCTAAGGTACGTTTAAAATTTACATCATTAATTTGGATATATTTCGCCTCTCATGCTTGAGGTTGTGGGTTCGAATCCGGGCAAGTACCAATGTGACTTTTTCAATTCATATGTACTTTCTAAAGTTTATCTTAGACATTACTGACATCATTCCGTGCCTCGGAAAGCACGTTAAGCTGTTGGTCCCGGCTGTCATACGTGGATCTTTGACAGTCGTTACGAGTCGTCAGAAGCTTGTAAGTCTCGACAACCAGTCTTACCAAGGGGTATCGTATTACCCAGTTATTGGGTTGTGGAGGTCAGATAGGCAGTCGCTCCATGTAAAATACTGGTATTCAGCTGCATCCGGTTAGACTGGAAGCCGACTCTAACATAGTTGGGAAAAGGCTAGGTAAATGATGAATTTGGATATATTTAGAGAGAATGTGATGCAGCTATACTACTTAGCCATAGGCATATCTGGCGAATAAATATTCTTTTTTTACACTTTTCCATACAAAACCTGTCAGACGTTAATTTTATTCCACGGATATAAGATTTATACTAAACTAGCTTCTGCTCGCGACTCTGTCCGCGCAAATATTGGTAATTGGCAATCTAGTCTCGTTTCTCTATACAAATTTTGAACCCCCTTTTCATATCCGTAGGGGATGAATTTTGGGAAATTCTTTCTTATCGAATGCCTACATCATAGCCAGTCTGTCTGCCAAATTTTATCGCAATCCGTTCAGTACTTTGAGCCGTGTTTAACTAAATCAGTCAGTCAGTAACGTTGCCTTTTATATGTATAGATATAAAAGTCTAATGGAATTCACCTTTAGTATTCGTAACAAACAAAACAATGAATACCAATCAATATGCTTCTTCATTTCGTCTCGATGATACATATTTAATAATTTAAACTACTTGGGACCAGTAAGTTGCCACGTTTACTGTCGCATTAGAGGCGTTACACATCTACATCATCAAGAGTCTAGGTGTAAAGGTATTTATAATACCAATAGGCGGCTCGCCCCCTATTACATGGGACTAAAACATAGCTGGCGAAATGTGGGTGTACAAATGGGTACACCTGGTAACCCTTCGAGAATTACAGGAGTGATGTTATGTTATGTTATCAATCAATAAGTCGTACAATTGCTGTATTAGCTAACTATACTCTAAGCAAAACTGTCAAAAACATAGAAATTAAAATGTTATTTTCCAATAGACGAAACACCTAACCATAACTTGAACACATAACACCTTTTATTGCGCTATTCCCATCCAAAAATCCCAATGCCGCTTATAAATAAAAACTTTTTGATACCGATGCGACGAACAATATACAAAAAGCACACAATACGTTTAAAAAAGTTTTAAAAGTACACAATAACCTCCCATCCTCGGCACCGCTTTAAAGCAATAAGTCAGGCTGTATTTCACACCTAACATTTGCGTGCCATAGTACCTCTAAAGTGAGAATAAACAAGCTAACTTTTGCCATTCCACAATGTGAGGATGGGACTCGCTTTTATTCACACCCAAATTAAACTTGCCAGATTACATGACTGCGTCGATGCTGCTTCTCAACTATTCTGCCGAAGAGTTTCTACGGAGAGTCTAGGTTTCCGGGAAGAAGGGCCGAGAATAATGCATTGCAGTCAAATGAAGTGAGAATATTCGTGAATGTTTGAAACATAAGTATTGTTTAAGTTTGGAACACATAAATGAACAAAACAAAAAAAATAACAAATATAAAATGCTCCTGCAAAACGCTGTCATGACCGCTGTCCGTTGTCCGTCCGTCTGTATCTCATGAACCGTGATAGGTAGACACTTGAAATTTTCACAGAATATGTATTACTAAGGCCTCTATGAAAACAAATGATATACATAAATTAAAATAGAAAATTGAGGGCATAAGAAACGTGTTTTTGGGATATAATTATATAGTGTTCATTATTGTAAGGGACGTTTCGTGCGAGTCTAACTTGCAATTAGTCAGTTTTTTTCATAATAGTAAACATACACATAACATCACGCCTGTAATCCCCGAAGGGTTAGGCAGAGGTGTACCCATTAGTACACCCACATTTCGCCAGTTATGTTTTTAGTCCCATGTAATAGGGGGCGAGCCTATTGCCATCAACCGGGCACAAATCCAGACTCCAAAGCTGCTACTGAGAAATTCCTGATCGAAAAACTCAATAACACTTTGCCCGACCTGGGAATCGAACCCAAGACCTCATGCACAACAGTCACGCTTGACCACTGGACCAACGAGGCAGTTTTCATAATAGTGTTTTCATTTAAACCTAATATCTGAGAGGCAATTCTACTAAGTTTTACGAACGATGTCATTGAGATATGAAAGCAACTAGATTTTTAACGGCATTAATTAATAGAATGGCCTCTAAGTATTGTCATAATACTCGTCACCAACTCAAAAGGAAACTTATGTAATATCATCACATTCGTGAGACATAATGACAAACAAAATGTGTCAAACTTATACAAAACTCGTTATGTCACACTTCTAACGTTTAAAACAATAACAAAGATGGATTCCAGTAATTATAATCCAGGAACATAATACTCTGAACAGATTTTGTGCTACATTAATGTCTACCTCAACAAGTTTGGGTAAATCGATACAATTTGTACTGTACTTTGTTACAGTCCCATTCAGATTTTAATTAATTGTCAGAAACTGTGGACCGTTTGATTGAAACACTTCGAAGAACTTGTTCGACATTGTTTGGACAGGTTTCTGTAACAATCCGTGTCTATTCAGATTACAAGATTCTTATAAGTATTTTGGATTAATCAGAATACGATTTGTCATGAAAGTTAAAGTCGTTTTCTTCTAACGTGGCCTGAGCATTAATTTTGTTGGGACTGTAATCAAATTGGGTAGTAGTGAACCTCTTTGTTGGTGATATATTGAATTACCTAACGTTCCTTGTGTATCTTCTTTGTCATCTTAGACTCTATCTGGCGTCTTGCCAAAGTTAGCTTTGTCTGAAGAGACTTTCAGTTCATTAATTTAAGCTTCCTTTTTGAATGGGGTTTTAGTTTTGTTTTGTAGTTTACTGTGCATTATGTTTTTTTGTAAATTTTGAATAACAATAATACCAGCCTATTTTTGTCTCTCTGTAGAGCAAAGGCCTCTTCTCATACAGAGAAGGCACGGGTATTGATTACCTTGATTGCTCAAGGCGGATTGGTTATGGCGACTAAGTCCGAGTAATGTCGGTTATTGGCGATTCAATCTTATTTTTCCATACGAATTTTGGACACCCGTTTCGTCCCCTAACGGGGTGATTTTTTGTTTTTTTTTTAAAGTGAAAACTTCTTTAGCGGCGTTGAGCACTTTTTCTGTAATGGGTATAAAATCTTAAACTCGCGTCAGGACACGTGACCTGATCGAAAAAGCGTAAGACGGATGGAGAGTAGACAGCTATCCCCTCTCTACGGCGCGGCGAAAATGTATGCCTGGGCCTACTGTTTCGTTTAGGCAGCGCAGGGCGCTTGCGCGAATGTTCGTGTATAACTTTTTAATGTAAAATAATTGTAATAGTTTTAAAGTGTTAAATTTTTAATGTAATATAAATTGTCATGTTTGTGTACGATAGCGCAATAAATGAATATTGTATTCTACCACATAAATGATAGTACTTTTATACTGATAAAGCAATTGGTGCAAAATTATTCCCTAACCATTCCAAAATATCAAACATGCTCAACGTTAATAATCAAGTTTTCACTTCTGCCGGCACTCCCGGAGTGCAACCCGTCTTTTTTTTTATTTAGCGCATGCCTACGTTATAGTAACTATCTGCGTGCCAAATTTCAATGCAATCCGTCCAATGGTTTGAGCTATGTGTTGACGAATCAGTCAGGCAGTAACGGTTGCCTTTTATATATAGATTTTTGTAAGCGAAATCGCGTAAAAACATGCAACAAACATAACATAAACTTTACAAATCCCAGACACAAATAAGTGCCAGCTATTCGGCTAGTAAATTTCAAAGGGATTATAATAGTTGTAACAGCACTTTGAAGTTCCAACGCAATGAGAGAAGCGATTTATATGTGTCCACAACCAGTCTAATTTGCATGTACAAGACAGACGGATGGCGTAATTTTCCCTGTCTCATATTGTATAAGGAGCTTATACTGTTCTTATTAGGTGTTAGGTGATAGCCTAGAGGCGCTGCCGTCACGACGTTGTGTTTAGATGGCACAATGGTACATATTTGGTTTGTTTTAGTATTCTGTTTACAAAATAATTATTTTAAAAGAGTAAGTTTGGAGTTTCTTGCTCATCTCTATGTAAAACTACCTTTTGAAAGAGGCAAATTGATTAAATTCTTTTTTTATGTAGTTGACGTTCAAAAATGCCTTTATAGGTGTAATAATTGAAATCAATAATTTGACCTTGAATTTGTATTGCTTGATACAAATATTATTTATTTTTTAAAGAATTCTTTACAAGTTTTAGAAATTAATTAAGTCTTGTTTGAATGTAAATCATATTCTTAAATCTTACGTGCCTGAACGAATTAAACCTGTATTTAAGGAACTAAAAGATAAAATAGTGAAAACTAAAAAGAATAGTTATTATATAAATGAACAGTGGCATTCATTTGGTTGACACTTCATTTGGTCAGAGGCTAAGCATTGCCATCCAACGTGGCAATGCCCGCCTGTCTTTTAGACACATTTCCAGTTGACGGCGATGCGGAAAAATTTATTAATGCCGCCATTTAAATTTACAGCGTAAATGTGTAAAAAAACTGACAATAGACTAATTATAATGCTTATGTAAATAAATTTACTTTTTTTTATCACAATTATTTAAAAAATGTCTGTATCTTTGTTGGACAAACTTTAACATGAATTAAGTTAAAACTTTGTCACTTGATTGATCTCATGGTGTCTTACGATTTTTATTCGAAAAAAATCTAAAGCAAGAAAGAATAATCACTCTCCTAACTACCTTTTTACGTATAAATAAAATTGTTAAGTAATTTGTAAGCAACCCACGTGTCTGCGAAATAGGCAATTTGGATCCGACCAAATTCAATATTGAAATTAAGTGAGAAGCTTAGCAAACCACATTTAAATGAACAAGGATTTATCACTCATTAATTATCCAAATAGTTATTTATGTACTACTATTATTCAATGTTAAAACAGAACTACACAGTAGCGCAAAATTATGTTTTGATAAAAGTCAAATAACTCTCGAATAGTGCGTGTGAGGACTCCTAGCGCCACACCGTAGCGTTTTTCGGAACTAAACTTTCTTTTACGTTGTTGTGAAAAGTATACGTTAAACGCACATGGCCGTAGTTTTCTAATAGATTACAACTGGTTCAGATTTCAAGAAAATGTAGTAATGTAGTTACTGAATTTAAACTGAAAGATAAATAAAGTAAATGGAATTAAATGATGTTTTTTTCCCCAATTAACTCACTCGGAAAAGTTACAAATTCGAAATATACCATGATAATGTAACAAAATTAATAAATACAATTACTAAGGAAAACAACGTTTTCTTTTTTGCCAAACGTCAATGCGATCACGGAAAAAAAATCTCTGTTTCATTTGAAGGAAAAAAAAATGTACAAGAGACAACATTTAACAAATCTCGTTACGCATCCCCTATTTTCTCGGGATTTTCATTTCAACGTAATGTCATTTAGATACCTGATTTCGCAGGCCTTCATGAACGCGCGAGCGAGACGCAGGCACGCTGGCACGTGAGAAGAAGCGAGACAGTCTGGTAAACTTCACGTACAAGTTTTAAAAGTTCAACTGTAATAGCACATTAAAAATTGACTTTGATAATTTTAAACCATACGTTTAACATAGAACTTTGAGCTTTATTGGCGCTGATTCTAGTGTTTACCGGAATGATATTGTTTTGGATGTGGGTCCATGAATGCTGAAAGGTAACTGGCGTCCGGCAGATACGGCAAGCAACAGGCTGTCAGAGGGGCGGAGTCATGGGCTGGCGCGGCTGCGCATAGCACGGTGCGTTGCTATGACGACGCCTCTTTCAATGTTTGTGATTGCACGAAAGTCCCGCGGAGGTTTTTGAAGGAAACTTTTGCTTGTGATTGACGCATAATGTGCGTAATATTGTGTTCGGCTGTTGGCGGCATTTTAAGGCTTTATCAATATAAGGCTTCGGCTATAATTTGCTCCAGTTATACAATTTGGATATTGGAATACAATCAAATAATGTTTTCTTCTATCCCCAAGAATATTATTTTTTGTTAAATTACAATGAATGAAACGAACATCAAGGTTTGTAATTTATAAATAGCTTCGGTTTACCAAAGTAGCAATTATTTATGTATAAACTATAATCACTTTTATAAAAAGAATCAGTCATTGACATTTAACAGTAATGGAACTATAAAACACCTACATCATTATAATTATTTAAACGTACAAAAAAAAACAACAACATTTATGCTCCCAAAAGCTTAAATTCATATAATTTATTTTAAACTAGTTTTTGCCCGCGACTTCGTTCGCGACAAAGTTCATTTCTCCATACAAACTTAAGACCTCCGTTTCAGACTTTAATTGGGTGAGAAAGAAAGCAAGAAAGAAAGAAAGATAGAAAGAAAGAAATCATTTGTTTGTGAAACATAGGTACATTAAAGATCATGGTGAATTCAAAAGTGAATTTTGGAAAATTCTTTCTTAGCGGACGTCTACTAACTATTAACTACATTCCTGACAAATTTCATCTTTATATAATTATCAAGCAGGACTTGATATTTTGGGATGTCTGAGTGAGTGAGTGACCTTTCGCTTTTATATAATATATTTAGATATAGAACAACCTTACGAATAATTTATATGAGGTAGTACAGGTACATCGAACAATTGGTAATCTAAGGCAAGATAAAAATTTTAAACGATACCACGCCTGTACTCGCGGAAGGCATAGTTCAACCACATTTTAGTGATTTTTAAGTCCCATATAGTAGGGGGCGAGCCTATTGCCTAATCCAGACTTCGAGGCTGCTACTGAGAAATTCCTAATGGAGAAACCCAATAACATTTCGCTCGACATGGGAGTCAAATCCAAGATCCCTTGCTCAGTAGTCGTGACATCAGACAAAAATTTTGTCAATACTAAAAGGTTGAGAGCCTCTGATAAAGTAACACAAGAGACTTCTTTGAAACTTCTTTTTACCATGTTTTACCGTTTGATGGCGGGTCAATGTCACGTTGAAAGACCCGCGCTATAGCTTACTGCCCGCTCCGCTAAGAGCATCGGGCTATAAAGTTTTGTTCACTTCGCGTGAGAGCCTGTAACAGTAGTGTGCAGTGCGTTCAACTTTGCAGGACTTGGTAATGATACTGATTGAGAGGTGAGAGATTCTTTTTATAAGAAGAAAATATTATGTAAATAATAATGAGTCCAGCCTATTATTCTGCAATGAAAAATTAATAAAAAAAACAATTTTCTTTTAAAAAAGTTACCCCACAATTGAAATTTCTCCTGTATTGTAGGCGCATTTACAAACACATAAACTTGCGTACAGCAGCTAAACCAAAACGTAGCCAGATTTAAATACAAAGAGCCTAAGAATACCAAGTATAAACTTAAGGTCATAAGGGGGCTTAGACAAAGTAACATCGCTTCGTCGATTGACCACGTGACTTAACGCGGCTTATGTCAATCCCATACATTTTAGTATTTCATGTGGTCATCGCTTCGTGGATTGACCACGTGACTTAACGCGGCTTATGTCAATCCCATACATTTTAGTATTTCATGTGGTCATCGCTTCGTGGATTGACCACGTGACTTAACGCGGCTTATGTCAATCCCATACATTTTAGTATTTCATGTGGTCATCGCTTTGTCGATTGACCACGTGACTTAACGCGGCTTATGTCAATCCCATACATTTTAGTATTTTCTAACTTCTTTATCGTTTTGCAATTGTTACTTTGTCTAATGCTAATTGTTGCTTTGTTTGTTATGTTACCAGGAGGTAACATAAGGTCTCCGGAACCTGGACTTAAAACATAACAGGTGAAATGTGGGTGTACTAATGGGTAGATACACCCCTGCCCAACCCTTTGGGGATTACAGGCCTCATGTTATGTTCAAATAAGGTAACCCACTATAACTAAAAAAAAACTGGACTTGTCCCGCATATTTTCATTACCCCGTAAATCATCTATTTAGATTCGATCACGAAAAATCCTTTTCCACATTAACGAAAAAAAAAACAATTAATTACCGTTTGTCTTAAATCTGATAGCAGCATGATAGCGTTTAATTAAATAAGGTAATCCGTACTCTGGCTACAAAAACAATGGCGGCGGTTGTAAGCTCCTGTTTTTTCTACTCATTAAAGCCGGTGTCGTGTCGCCAAGGAGGTGTTTGAGATGAAAGGGAATGGAATTGTAAAAAATATTAATTGTTCTATTTTGTTTAACTTGTTATGGCTTTCAACCTTTACCGAGTGTCGCCCTCTTTAAAGCCGAAAGAAAATACGTTGTTACTTTCTTTGTAATTAACTTTTCATGTTTATTTTTGAAGCAAACGGTAGATATATTATTAAAGTAGACTACGTCCGCGCGGGACTTGTTTATATCGTACTTGCATACAAACTTCCACCCCCATTTTCACCGCCTTAGGAGGTGGTTTCCTGGATAAAAACTATTTCATGTCCTGCCCCGGGTCTTCAACTATCTCTATACAAAATTTCACCTAAATCGGTTCAGCGGTTTAAACGTAAAGAGGTGACAAACAGATTGACACACTTTCGCTTTTATAACATTAATACGGATTTTAATTTTTTCATTTCAAGTTGTCTAAAAGGCCATACGCCTATTTGTAATTCAAAAAATAAATATAAAATAATAATACCAGCCTATTTTCGTCTTACTGCAGGGACAACTTCCCATACAGAGAAAGCACGAGTATTAATCACCATGGTTGATCAAAGCGGATTGGCGAAGTATTATATTTATCATACGGGCACGGATAAGTTTCACTGTAACTTCTACTATTATTTTATTTATTATTTATTTTATTTTATTAGGAAAAACATACAGTATATTAATACAGAGTAGAAACAGATATGAACAACTGAGCACCATTTACATGTTTCCGCATATAAACATCTAGAAAGCTTGTTATCAATTTTTAGTGATATAACAGGTAATGTAATTAACCTAATATTAAGCAAAATTAGAAAAAAGGGAACTTTAGAGTATGAGAGTATTTTTGTACTTTTTGAGTTTATCTTGGATATTTCTAACAACGGTAAAGGAAAACATGATGAGACAATGACGAAACAACCGTGTAATTCATATAAGCCTGAAATCGCCATTCCGAAGAAGCCTTTATCTTGCAATGAATCAATCATAGGCTGGTATTATGATTGAGTTTGTGGAACCTTTTTGAAGTTAGTGTCAGACTCATTCTGACTAAAACACATCCGTGTTCCTTCTCTTCCCTTTGAGGTACCTACCTAATTATGTTGCTACACCAAAACAGTGAGTGCCATTGTAAGTCTTATTCAAAAAAACAATACGGATCATGTTTGCATAAATAAAATATCTTTCTTCAAGCTCTTCTCAAACAAGTACGTAAGTAGATAAGTCTGCAGATATGATACGAAAATACATTATTGTGAGTTGAATTCCATAACGTGTTTGAATCTTTTATTGTTTAAGTGATATTGCGAGGAATACGCAGTGGATTATAAAATGAAATCTTGATGTGTTTTGTGGAATAAACATGTTTGCAGCGAATGTACTCATACAGTGAGTCTTATAGTAATAGTAATTAAGTCTTTATTTAGAACTTACAAAATATACCTACATCATCATATTAGCCGGACAATGTCCACGGCTGGACCATAGGCTTCCCCTAAAGATAGCCACAAGACCATCGGTTCACCTCATAGGGGAACCTTCTCATAAGAACAATCCTTGAACGAGGTCCTTGGGAGAGATTGTTGTTTACTTTTTATTTCAACTGCTCAATTGGATTTGATTCCCAGGTTAGGCAAAAAACATTATTATGTTTATCCGTTAAAAATTTTTCAGTAGCAGCCTGGAGTTTAGAAGTTGGTTGTGTGACTTTCCGAGGCACGGGGGGCCTCGGAAAGTACGTAAAGCCGTTGTTCCTGCGCCTTATCTCTCCCCGGTCGTGTCGGATTGCCGTCCCATCGGACTTGATGAGAGAGTGCATATATGTTTGCGCGTACACTTGTGCACTATAATAACTCGAGCGTACTTGGTCAGTTGTTACTGAGATTAGCTGCGTGACCGAAATTGGTCTGGAGATTATAATATTTTTTATTTTTTAAATTACAGAGCTTAGATTTAATATTATGTCTAAAACTGCGACTACAATAATTAAAACACACGACTGCAAAAATTGCACATTCGTACTTTGTTTACTCGTCAGTTTTTTTTAGGACGTTTTTTATTTACAGTGTTATATATTTATTAAATCTACTCGTCAAATTCTAGACGATAAACATAGACACGACCAGATTCATTGAAATAATAAATTGAGGCTGGTATTAATTTACATTTTAAAGTGACCAGTTTATTTTTAGTTTTTACTAGCCATTGTGTGTTAACCGGATCGATGCAAGGATTGTAACGATACCTCATACATCTAAATCGGTTCAGGTGTTTAAAAGTTATGGTGGAATTAATAAACTCACATAGAGACATACATACATTAACCCTGAACACAAATAACACTCCTTTTTTTGGGGCAGTCGTGTAAAAAAGTGTAACATAAAAAATTCACACCGACGAACTTCTTAAATATTTAGACCAAACTTGTAAACTATTCCCAACTACAAGAACACACTAAATAAACACATTCCACAAAGATTTCAATACAAACTTCGTACATCAAATGTTTTACTGTTCATTAAGATGTTTATAATGGCTGTATACTGTACATTGCTTGTTCTGTACGACGTTTTATAACGCAACTTTTACTGTTGCCGTCAAGGTACATGATGTAACTTAAAACTGTCGGCTGTTAACTAAAGTGAGGTACTGTCAATGAATTTTTGATAGTTTTTTTGTATAGACATTTTTTCAGTTTTCTGCAACGGAAAGAAGACTGTTGATATAAAATCACATTTATTAGATTAAATTAACATAACATAACATCACGCCTGTAATCCCCGAAGGGTTAGGCAGAGGTGTACCCATTAGTACACCCACATTTCGCCAGTTATGTTTTTAGTCCCATGTAATAGGGGGCGAGCCTATTGCCATCAACCGGGCACAAATCCAGACTCCGAAGCTGCTACTGAGAAATTCCTGATGGAAATACCCAATAACACTTTGCCCGACCTGGGAATCGAACCCAAGACCTCATGCTCAGCAGTTGCGCTTGCGACCACTAGACCAACGAGGCAGTCAAAATTATAAAAAATCATTCCAGCCGTGGGCAAAGGCCTGTTTCTTTTCAGAAGAGGCCTCTATTACCACGCTTGCTTTTTTAGACTTATATTAATTATAAGTCCAGGTCTCCACCATGTTTTCTTTTACCAACCATTAACTTAGTCCTTAACCAGATGTTTTAGCAGTGATTTCCATGATAAACTTAGAAAGTAAATATGAAATAGGAAAAGACACGTTGGTATTTGCTCGTGCCAGGTTGCGAACCCCACAGCCATATGCTTAAGAGGCGGGCGCCTTACACTTAACCACTGGGCCATTTAAAAACTGCCAGGATTACGGATTTTGTTCAAAAGAGTTACCGCAGAAAAAAGAGTAAACGCAAATGGCATTAAAAGGAACACGGATGGATTTTAGTCAGTAAGAGTCTGACACTCCTTTTCGCTCCACCCAGAGCAGAAGAAGTCATGTCATGATTTTCCACTCTTAAAAATATAACAGAATATAATCAGCCCTAAGTAATTAGAACTTGTCTATCAGTAAAACAGCAACAAACAAAGGAAAACGTAAAACTAATCAACTGGCAGTTCCATTACTATTGCATTATTTCAATTTGTAAACAAAATACCACAAACACTACGTGACTTGCAGCCATACAAACTATCCAGCGAAGCCCTCAGAGACACATTCTCCTTGATGCCCTCGAACACGCAACCTAAAGGAAAATAAACAAACAAAATCCCACAGGAACGCCAAGTAAAAAAATCTTAAGTATAACTTGTTCTAACTTGTTTTTAAGACGATGTCATTAAACCGATAACCCCGAGGTTGCTGTCCACGTAAGATTGCAGGAGTAGGAAACCTTCTCGTGGAAGTTTCTTCATTGGCGATAAATTACGGAGTCACTTTTACAGCTCAGGAGAACATACGGCGAAACTTTCACATGTGCTGTCCAAGTTATAACAAGATAGCGTACGGACGTGTTAAAGAATTTTCGATGGTTAAATTCTTTAGGCGAATTTGTGAAGTTATGCAGTTGTGTTGCGTTAAGTTTGTGGAAAATATTGAGTAGCTGGAGTCCTTGTTATGTTAGAGTAGGGATAGATTTTAGTGCCTAGAAATTACAAATATTTCTGTATGTCAAAAAGATCTTAAGGAAACTTGAATATAAGGGATGATTCTTATTAGAACGTGCCGTGCACGGGCCGGGGCGTGGACGAGCCGACGTGGTATTGAAGTGCGTCGAGAGGGCCCGGACGGGACACGGATAATGCACTGTGTAATATAAATTGATTCATACAAAATATATGTAACAGATTTAAAACCGTGCCCCGTCCGTGCCCCGTCCGGGCCCCGTCCCGGGCACGGCACGTTCTAATGAGAATCATTCCTAAGTCTGTAATCAACAATTCGCATTGAGCAAGCGTGTTGATCAATGCTCGTGCTTCCTCTGTATGAGAAGAGAACTTTGCCCTGCAGTTGGACAATAATAGGCTGATATTATTTATATTACCTGCGTGTGTGACACGATATATGAACGTGAACGAGGCGAAAGGAATATGAAGGATCGTAGCAGGTGGCGTTCTGTGGTGTATTCTGTTCTGCCTACCCCCAAGGGAAAAAGGCTAGATTAATATCTTTGTAGGTATATGCCAAATTTCAGCTTCTTTTTATTTTTTTTCCGTTCACACGTTTAAACATTAGTTACAAACATTAATTTATCCTCATATACTTTTACGTTACAAGCACGAAGCACGATTTTATCGATCAACATTCATTCGACAAAAATTACAATCATTATCGCATGAAATTATCGCCCAAATAATATCAACAGCCAGAAATTTAATGCACCTACGCGACACACCGCTCCCTCTCGCCACACACACCACCACATAAGCCCCAGTTGCATTAAGTGGATAATCCCTGAGTTCATACTTTCATCTGCTTAATGGATGCAGTGAAACCCATCTTTTGCCGTTAGGCGCTTTTTATGCGCGCTTCCATCGCGTATTGAGTGGAAATAAAAGTGCTTCGTTATCGCAATTGAGGATTAGCTTTAGTTCTTTGATGGTGAAAACCAAAACGATTATGAAGTACTGTCGATTTTCATACATAACATCACGCCTGTAATTCTCGATGGGTTAGGCAGAGGTTTACCCACATTTCACTATATAGTTATGTTTAAGTACCATGTAATAGGGGGTGAGCCTATTGCCATCCAACTATATATTATTATATAATATATATTTTTTTATATGTATATAATAATTATTATTAATGCGAAAGTAAGTTTGTTTGTTTATTTTGTTTGTTACCGTTTTACGCCTAAACCATTGAACCGATCATCCTGAAGTTTTGCATAATTATACATTGCCAGGTGTACAGAAACGAACATAGGGTACCTATTATCCCGAAAAAAAGTACTGTTCCTGAGAGAAATCACAATAACGTTTTTATGTTGATATATGGCGCCACATGTCTTTCGAATTATGATCAAGTTTTAAACTTAACTGCGAGCGAAGCCGCGGGCTAAAGCTAGTCACTGATAAATTTCTGATTTAAAAAAAAATACTCATTATTTTCTAATTATTAATTTATTTTACGATAACCTTCTGAAAAACTTAAATAATAATACACCAAAATTTTAAAACATCATAAGTAAGAAGAAAATTGAATTTGCTGCTATGACTTGTAGGTATAGATACCTGAGCTATAAAACTTATCTGTAAGAAGCTTTTTTTTGTTTTTTTTTTTTTGTAAAAATCATCGAATGACTCGACACGACATCGCACTGGGTGGGGCGGAAGGGACTGTCAGACTTTTACTGACTAAAAAACCACCCTGTTCCTTCTGTTGCCCTTTGCGTTCCGGGGCCATGGTATCCTGTTAAGACGTCCCGCAACCCTGCGTCGGAAAACTATATGAAATGGAGTTGATGATAACAAGATAAATGCCGTTGAAATTATTATCAGAATAATGAATATAAACAGAATACAATGCATTGTAGTCTTAGAGCAAGGGCTCCCAATCTTATTTTGTCTACTGCCCACTTTGAGAATAAATTATTTTCTAGAGCCCCCATTTTTTCACCTACTTACAATCCACCTAATAGATGAAATTACAAATCGCTCCCCAAGCCACACACAACGTTCCAATTTTTTTTTGGGACTCTTACCGCTCTCTTAAGCCTGCAGTGCCCACAAGGGGGCGCTATCGCTTACTTTGGGAAAGGCTGTCTTAGAGGATAATATGAAAGCAAATGGATTGTAAAGCAAGTACAGTAATCTTGTTCTTTAGCAGAATAAAGTTATTGCAATAATGTTGCAGTTTATTAAAACACCGTGTCCACATTATACCTCATAACGCTACTGTTATGAATTCTTTCCTAACTTCATATTAGTCTAGCGGTGTGCTGTGTGTTCATTTATCAACCGTCAGTCTGGGAACGTATTATGGTGGAATTACTCTGTGTAAAGTAGATTGTTCGTAACTTAGTAGATAGGAAAAATAAGTATAATGGGAAGTTGTTTCTGATTAAACAGAAGTTTTACTTATACCTACTTTTACAATATATACTCTGAAACTGTTAAAAAAAATGCAATACTATTTTACTCTGTATGCACAGACCGAAAATTTGATATAAACATAAAATAAAGCTAAGTAACTATTTTAAAATAAATGACTACACTGGCTTGACAACCTCGTTGCACTAGTGATCGCAAAGCGCGATTGCTGAGCATTTAGTCTTGGGTTTAATTCTCAGGCTGGGCAAAGTGTTATTGGGTTTTTCCATCAGAAGTTTTTCAGTAGCATCCTCGGATGGCAATAAGATCGCCAGCTATTACATGGAACTTAAAACATAACAAGCGAAATGTGGGTGTACTAATGGGTACACCTCTGCCTAACTCTTTAGGGATTACAGGCGGCGCGATGTTATGTGTGTTTACAACTTTAAATACTTTCAGTAAGAAAGTCTGTTATACAACAGTGTCGGTTAGTAAATAACATATTCCGATCCTAAGATTTGCGAGCACAACCGCGCGTGCGGCACTGCAGTCACAATATAGTTGCCGAAATGCACAGAAAATACATTTGCCACGATCCATCATGGCGGATTTGTGGATTCTGTACGTCATACAAACGCCCGTTGCTTCCTTGCTAATGCTGACATCTGAACAACCTTGGATACAGGACCCTAAATATTAATCTACATAGTTTTGATTAATTAAAGTTTTTGACTAGAGTTTTGAGCTTATTCCTATCTTAACTTTATAAAAGAACACAAACGCACATAGAGATAAGCATAAGCTTATTAATTTACATAACATAACATCAATCCTGTAATCTTCGAAATGTTAGGCAGAGGTGTACCCATTAGTGCACCCACATTTCGCCAGTCATGCTTAAGTTCTATGTAATAGGGGGGGCCGGGTACAAATCCAGACTCACAGGCTGCCACGTAGACATTCCTGATGATAAAACCCAATAACACTTTTACCAACCTGGGAATCGAATCTAAGACCTCATGCTCAGCAGTCATTCGAACACTAGACCAACGTGGCCGTCAGCCTTATCAAAAAGTTTTATTTATTTATTAAAACTTAAAGGTACAAACGAACTAAATTTCTTAGTCATTCTCTACCAGGCAATCATAGGTGGTGAAGAGATAATATGGCAGGTGTAAATCAAAGTCAAATCGACAAATGACAAGTAATCGTAATACCGTAAAAGAACAGAATTAGAAGTACGATTTTATTAGAGACTTGGGACAAGCTCGCCACACTGTTCCCACCCACTGCAACTCCTGAAAGCCAGAATCAACAGTGGAGGCCACCAGAAAAGCGTTGAGGCAATGAAGCTCGACGAGTCCCAGAGAAACGATTAACTGTCTTGGGTCCAGCAACGAAATTAATCAGAAAAGAATAGCGGAGGAGTAAGAAAAAAAAACAGTTTCCACTTTCCTCCGAACAAACAGGAGACAGAACAGAACTAAGCCAATAGGCACAAAGGGACGTTTGCAACTGGGAAAAGCCCCGATTGCCAAACACCACGTATTGCAATTATTACTAAATTAATGGGTCCTAATGCGAGCTGTTTATTAGGTACTTACTTTAATTTTACGAATCTACTTTCAGTAATATTAAATAGTACGTTGGAGGCGTATTAAGAAAATATAGAACCTACAACCTACGTAAGCTTGTAACCTTGATTAAAAATAACTATTCATACTTCCAGTAACACGGTTTTCTATCTCCAGACTTAGTTACCGGGACGTAGGGAGGCTTCAAAGGGCGAGGCCACGGGCTGACGTATGCATACGTTTATAAAAGTCTTTGTAAGTTTCACATAGTAACAACAGGTCGATCTAAAGAATTTTCACTCAGATCTTCAACTGTATTTTCTTGTGGGATGATATTCTTCCCATCAAATGGTTGCAGCTGTCAAAATTAATGGAGCCGTTACGTAAGAGATATTATAGAACACAGGAGGCTAATCACCACTGTTGGATTTTCAACACTTGAAAAATTGCGACTGCTGAACATAAAGTGTTGAGTACAATTCCCAGGTCGGGCAAAATGTTATTGGGTTCTTCTATCAGGAATTTCTCAGTAGCAGCCTCAGAGTTTGGATTTGTGCCCGGTTGATGGCAATAAGTTTCTCTCCTATTACATGTGACTTAATCTTAACTGGCGAAATGTTTGTGGCGAAATAGTTATACCTCTACCTAACCCTTCAGAAATTACAGGCGTGATGTTACGTTGAAAAAACATTACTAATAAGAAGTTGGTACGCTTTGTAACGCATGCAGAACAGGGTACTTACGGTTGCATCAAAAACAAAACAAATAAAGTTAAAGAAGTAAATAAACTTTAGTTAAAACATTTTACAATGTTTTCTTTAACTTTAAAGACAACCTCGCACAACCATTGTCCTTGCGTCTTACGTCTTCCACGAACTTACCTGCAAACAAAAAGAAAAAATACATAAGTACTTATAAATAAGCCTACTTACATAATTGTTGTGTGAAAATACAATGTTACCATTTTCATAAGTCCCCTGTTTCTTTTTGCCGTGTGCTTTAAAAATAAGTCGTAAAAGGTTTCCACAATCAAGATTTAATTCCCTTTCATTTAATTTCCCGTGAAAATGTCGATGAAAGTTGGAACACAGGTTAATTAGTATAACAGGAAAAGAGAATAATGTTTGTGGCAATAAACAATAGGCTACATTCGGTGTTTAATTATATGCGGCGACAACAAAGAAAAAACAAAAATATATATGAAATATATATTTCTTAGTAGCAGCCTCGGAGTCTGGATTTGTGCCTGCATGATGGCAATAGACTCACCCATTACATAGGACTTAAATATAACTGGCGAAATGTGGGTGTACTTAATACACCTCTGCCTAACCCTTCGGGGATTACAGGCGTGATGTTATGTGTTTGGAATTACAGAGAAACAAAAATATTTCCTGTTTTATTTCTTTATTTACAAACATAATAAACTCTCGAGATGAAGCTGAGATGTTGCTACAACTATTGCGTAGCATTATTTACTTCAATAGTAACATTATAGCCTACTAGCTTTTGACCGCGACTTCGTCCGCGTAAATTTCGGTCATCGCGAAGCGAAACAGACAGGCAGGTAGACATACAGACACACTACCATTTGATTTTGAGGAAAAGGACTTAAAGAAAATAAAGGAAACGTTTCTCATGAATAAAGTGACAAAAACAATTGAATGCTTTCAAAAGCAGTATTCTAAAATTTAGCCAAACAAACAATAATTATTCGTGTAGCGGGGATTGTAATAATTATAATTATAGCAGTTGGCAGCACACACTGAATATTTTGCTGGAGTCATTTATAACAAGCTTATTAGCGCCGCCCTCTGGGAGAGCGCTCAAGATATGTTGTCTAGGGAAACTCGGATAGTATGTGGAGGCACTGGATGTGCCTTAAAGGTTATTTTTGTTTGCATAAAATCTATATACACATGTATAAAAATCGAAATAAATAAAAATAAAAGGTCACTCACTCAACACGAAATATCGAAAACCGCTTGACGAATAAAGATAAAAATTGGCAGGGAGGTCACTTATAGTTAGTAAATGTCCGCTAAAAAAGGATTTTCCAAAATTCTCCCCTTAAGGGAATGAAACGCGGGTCCGAACATTTACGCGAACAAAATCGCGGGCAGAAGCTGGCAAAATATAAAATTATAAAAAAAAAACATCATCTGCTTAGCCTTATCCAAATTATGTTGGGGTCGGCTTCCAGTCCCACAGGATGCAGCTGAATACCAGTATTTTACATGGAGCTACTGACCTCCACAACCCAGTAACTGGGTAATACGATACCCCTTGTTAAGACTGGTTGTCAGATTTTGGGGATTCTGACGACCCGTAACTACTGTCAAAAATCCATGTATGACAGCCGGGACCAACGGCTAACGTGCTTTCCGAGGCACGAAACGATGTCAGTGATGTCCAAGATAAACTTGTAAAGTACATATGAATTGAAAAAGATACGCTACACCTACCACATAACATGAGCAAAATAACAAAATTAATTACACAACAGCCCATTCCAGTAAAAACAGTCTTTGTGTACGTTTTAAATTACTCCAGGCGTGATTGTGAGCATTTTGCATATCGCTGTAATTGTAATTGGTCGGGACGGATGCCCGCCAAGCCCGCGAATTGGTCGGCGGGATGTTCTGCCTTGTTTATATTATCTTGGGTTATTCTGTTGAGGTTTTGGGTTACAGGCTGATTATAAAAAGTATGGACCTTTTTTTGGAAAATATATTAGAGGTTTTGAACATAACATTATGCCTGTAATCCCCGAAGGGTTTGTCAGATGTATACTCATTAGTACACCCACATTTCGCGGTTATGTTTAAGTCCCATGTAATAGGGGGCGAGTCTTTTGCCATCTACCGGGCACAAATCCGGACTCCGAGGCTGCTATTGAGAAATTCCTGATGGAAAAACCCAGTAACACTTTTCCCGACCTGGGAATCGAAATCAAGACCATGGTCGGCAGTCGTACTTCAGTAGTTAAGCACCAAACGCTTTAATGGAATGATTTCTTAGTTTTATTTTCAAGGTTTCAGCTCATCATTATTCCTAAACATATTATTCACCCTTCTCATACATTCATAAAAGTTATTCAAGAAATTCCATTACACCTTTCCAAAGGATTCCATAAATAACAAGAATTTCGATAAAATATGTATTATTTTGTTAGTGCCAGATATATCGTTATTCGTGGTAAGTTCAATTCTGCTTGCCACCCATTTTGAAGATATACATAAGGAGTTATATTTGATCTGTGTTTGTGTGACTGTTTCTAGTTGTACTGAATTTAGGATCGCGTAAGACGTCTTGGTGACGTGGAGAATTTGTTTTGACACACGGTTGCCTTGTGAGGAAAACTTTTTAGAGTCCATGATCCCGTAATCAACGTAATTTCTGAAATTTTGAAAATTAATACTACTCGCTACGTACTTGCGTTTTTTCAGGTATTAAAGTCAAAGTCAAATCATTTATTACAATTAGACCACATTTTTTTTTTATGTGGTAAACATCATCAAATGTCTCCTTCCGCCCTGGGTGGGGCGGAAGTGACTGTCAGACTTTTACTGACTAAAAAACCACCCTGTTCCTTCTGTTGCCCTTTAAGTTCCGGGGCCACGGTATCCTGTTAAGACGTCCCGCAACCCCGGCAGGCGTTGGCCTCATTGGGTGCCCCGTCCCCGTGCTGACAGCAGACTGCTGCAACTGGTTTCTGCCAGCGACTTCGTTCGCGCCAAATTTGATCATCCTTGGGTTAAAAACTCTAGCCAAACGCTATAAAAGTCCAAAATTTAAAGCGTCTGTCTTACTTACAGCCCACGGAAAGTGTGTCGCAACAACGAAAAATTGATAATAAAATCCCATATTAGTGATCGATGTAAAATCCTATAAAACATTTCCTCAAACCACAAGTAATCACAAGATTAAAGTGTGAGCCATATTTCCTAACCGCATGTGTGTCACTGTCGCATAGCAATACCTTGAACATCGTTAGTGCGCTTTGAGTCGTCAGTTATTATGTTAACCTTACAAAGAAGCTTCATTAGACTGTATTAAGGACCCCCGGACAGGTATGATTGCATTATTTTTCCATATTTCTTAATAAATATCTATAGAGTTCAAATTATGGCGGAACTCAGTAAGGGGTATGAATTGAAAGATTATCTTAATGACAATGTTATTGAGGAAATTGAGAAAGAAAGTTGATTATGTTGTGTTACGATAAACAAGTTGTACTTGCTTCTTTTTCAAAAACTGGGTAATAAAGGCTAATTTATATAATAGACTCGTAATATGTTTATGCCACGAGCCACATACATAACATCAGGCCTGTACTCGCTGAAGGGTTTGGCAAAGGTGTACCCATTAGTACACCCGCATTTCGCCTGTTATGTTTTAGTCCCTTATAATAGGTGGCGAGCCTATTGCGATCGTTAAAAATCCAGGCTCCGAAGTTGCTACTGAGAAATTTCTAATGGAAAAACATGCATGAAAACAAAATGTATTTCCAAACAAATAAAAATATTTAGTGTTTTGGTAAATCGGTGATATTTTTAGCCCCATCATATGTGTATGAGAAGAGGCCTTTACCTTGCGATGGAGTAATAATATACTTACTGGTATTATTCATTATTATTATTTACAATCTTAACCGGCGACTTCGTCTCGCGTAAATGTCGGAACCCTGTTTCATCCCCTTAGGGGGTGAATTTTGAAAACATAACATCACGCCTGTGCGTGGGTGTACACCTCTGCCTAACCCTTCGGGGATTCCGAAGGGTTAGGCAGAGGTGTACACCCACATTTCGCCAGTTATGTTTTTAGTCCCATGTAACAGGGGGCGAGCCTATTGCCAACAACCGGGCACAAATCCAGACTCCGAGGCTGCTACTGAGAAATTCCTGATGGAAATACCCAATACAAGACTTCATGCACAGCAGTCGCGCTTGCGACCACTAGACCAACGAGTTCTTTTGAAAAATCCTTTCTTATTGGACGTCTACTAACTGTAAACTGCCTCCAAATTTCATCTTTATACGTGAAGCGGTTTCCGATATTTCGTAATGAGTGAGTAACCTTTCGCTTTTATATATTTAGATTCCATTCGTTCAGTTTTTCAACCACCATAAAACCACAAGCATCCGTCCCCATAAAAGCCACTACACCCATAAATGCATACACGTATAAATAACAAAGTTTAAGTACATAAACTAGGTATATCGTCTGGCTAGATTTACGACTGCCTAAGTACGAGTCTTGGTCTCACGTTCATACCATAAAACAGTTCAGTTGAAAGACGCGGGAACGGAATGGGTGATATGTCTCCGCCCGTGAATAGTTGAGACATTGCAGGTTTAGATTTTTAGTGCATGTCGTTACGGTTAATTTTAGGATGGTTTAAATAGGACGTCGGGGTAAGATAAAGATTTGGTAGTCTTGTTTTAATTCATTTGAATTGTATCATTACAGTACCGGACTTATCAATATCTACACATACTATTTTACTTACTATGTGACTTTTTCAATTCATATGTACTTTCTAAAGTTTATCTTAGACATTACTGACATCATTCCGTGCCTCGAAAAGCACGTTCAGCTGTTGGTTAACAGGATACCGTGGCCCCGGAACGTAAAGGGCAACAGAAGGAACAGGGTGGTTTTTTAGTCAGTAAAAGTCTGACAGTCCCTTCCGTCCCACCCAGGGCGGAAGGAGTCATTTGATGATTTTTATCAACTTAAAAAAAAAAGCTGTTAGTCCCAGCTGTCATACGTGGATCTTTGACAGTCGTTACGAGTCGTAAGAAGCTTGGAAGTCTGACAACCAGTCTTACCTAGGGGTATCGTATTACCCAGTTACTGGGTTGTGGAAGTCAGATAGGCAGTCGTTCCATGTAAAATACTGGTATTCAGCTACATCCGGTTAAACTGCTAAAGGCTGCTGGTTAAAGGCTAGGCAGGTGATGATGATTATTTTACTTACTATAAATTAATGCGAAAGTTTGGATGACTGGATGGTTGCTACTCAATCACGACAGAACGATTGTACGGATCTGGATAAAATTAGGCACAGAGATAGATTATAGTCTGGAATAGCACATAGGCTTTTTATTCCGGAAAAAATTACGGTTACCGTACGATAGTATATAAACTTTGACGCGGACGAGGTCGCGGAACAAAAAATAGCTTATGCCCTTTCTTGGGATACAAACTAAACTCATACCAAATTACATCGGTTTTGTGATTTATTCATGAAAGTGAAAAAGACAGACAGATTGATTTTCGCATTTATAATATTAGTATGGAAGTATGGATGGATACTATTACAAAATTAGTACAAAGCTAGCTATGATACGAACTCTATTTAAATCCTAAACTAACTCTAAATGGAACTTAAATTACTACAACAGACAGTAATAGATATCCAAATTAAGTGTTAATTAGAGTAATGAAATATCTGAATACAGACGTAAACCTGAATGTAATCAGATTTCAAGGTACGTAATGAATACCTGAAATATCTTCGTTTGTCATGATAACTCTCAAATGTTTGATGTCACATATTAATTTGAGATAATTTTGATTGAAAATTTTTAAGTGTTTTATAAATACATGTTATTAGTTGTTATCAATATGATGGTAATTAAGTAAGTAAAATATTCACACGAAGTAGGAGAGCGGCAGTTCCTTGGCATAGAATTTCTTACGACTTACTGGCTGAGCGATTGGCTGCTATGTTGCATGTTGCGAGTTCGATTCGCGGAACAAATATTTGTATAGCCTACTTAGTGATAGTTGTTTCGGCTCTGGTTGTTTGAGTGATGTAAGTATTTATGTTTATAAACGCAACCACGATGCAGGAAGAAATCCTAAATAAGCCACTTTTAATTAGGTATTGTGTGAAAAAATACTGTTTTTGGGTACGAACCGTAATATGCAAAACATTAGTGCATGTATTTAAAGATTAGTTATGATATTTTAAAACTTGGTTTTATGTTAAACCAATAACAAAAACTCCGGCTTTTATGGTTCTCCGTAACCAGATGTTTCCCAGGTCTATAACAGAAAAAAAAATGCAATAATTCCGCATTTGCATTAAGTCCGCCTTTGTACATTGTATTTTTTTTACATGTGCATAAAGTTTAAATAAATAAATAAATAAATAATGAGAAGAACATGCAAAATTCGGACCCGTTACTTTCATATTGTAGCTCACGTACTTACACGAGTCTACAATTTTACATCCCAACAGCTCACTGCGAGAACCAAATAAAATCTCCACCCAGCGTTCCAATAATGTTAACAAAAATAAATTGACCTCTCTGCGAATCGTTTTTAAAATTGCCAGATTCTGCCTACCCAGCACGTTTCGCGGTGTGAAACGAAAAAATCGCCGGTAAAGCCGAAAGCCGACGGCTTCGATTTTATTCACCTTTTTGGACGGTTCCGAATCGACTGGAGCAGTTATTATTGTGTTTTGTAGAGGAAAAGTAATAATGCTGATGCGATGACTGGGCGATTTTGTTCGCTGAATATTTTTGTAGATTTTTTTTTGAGTTATATTGAATTATTTATTGGATGTCATGAAAAAGTGTCGAGAACACGACTAAGTGATTTTAGTTCATTAAAAAAATGATATTTCATATTTATTATCATTAAAATTGAGCAAGTATCAAAGTAACTTTACAATTCAAATGTACTTTCAATGTTTATCTCGGACATCACTGACATAGGTGAAGGAAAATATCGTGAGAAAACCTGGACTTGTAATGAATATAATTATAAGTTTTAAAATCGCCAATCATGCATTACATAAAAAAATTGCAGGTAGGTACTGCAATTTTTTATAATATCAACCACTCACACAAAAATTAAAGAACTTCCTTGCTTGACTGCCTCGTTGGTCTAGTGGTCGCAAGCGCGACTGCTGTGCGTGAGGTCTTGGGTTCGATTCCCAGGTCGGGCAAACTGTTATTGGGTTTTCCATCAGGAATTTCTCAGTAGCAGCCTCGGAGTCTGAATTTGTGCCCGGTTGATGGCAATAGGCTCGCCCCCTATTACATGGGACTAAAAACATAACTGGCGAAATGTGGGTGTACTAATTAGGGTATACCTCTGCCTAACCCTTCGGGGATTACAGGCGTGATGTTATGTTCCTTACAAAACTCTGAATACGTATTTCTACTGAATCTTGTTAAATACGTCATGGCAACTGAATATAATTAAAAACATTCCCAAAACTACTTAATAGTTAGTACTAAAGCACTCAGTTAATTCACAAATTAAGAAAATGGACTAAGGAGTCTAGCGCTCCGGCTAACTCAACTCTAATCGTTCGAGTCCCATGAGACGGTAGCCGCGATTTCATGGTTTAAGTAAGACTAGAAATTGATATACTTACTTCTGGGATATACGGGAGACCAATAAAATAACGGTTCTTCTTCTTATCGTGTGGGTAGTAAGGCCTTACGACCCTACACACCCTCGTGTCAGAATTTCTAAACCGCCTCAAGGGCCTCTTACATGGTTTGCGTGGAACAGTAAGTCCAGGTTTCCTCACGATGTTTTCCTTCACCGATGCCAGTGATGTTCAAGATAAACTTAAGAAAGTACATATGAATTGAAAAATTCGCATTGGTACTTGCCCGGATTTGAACCCACAACCTCATGCATGAGAGGCGGGCGCCTTAACTACTGGGCCATCACGACACGTTAAAATAACGGTTAGAAGGGATTTCTTAAAGAGAACTTTTTCCATCGATTCTGTACGACGGAATTTTTAGTCGGCTTAAAAAAAAGCGAGATGGAAGGAACATGAAGGGTTCCATACCATCAAACAATATTTAACACAACATACAAAAAAATAAGTTTATAATCGTATTGTATATTTACGGTTTTTGGATTACTTAATTGATTTATCTGTAATTTCCGAAGGGTTAAGCAGCGGTGTACCCATTAGTACACATACATTTCGCCAGTTATGGTTTAGTCCCATGTAATAGGGGGCGAGCCTATTACTATCAACCGGGCACAAATCCAGACTCCAAGGCTGCTACTGAGAAATTCCTGATGGAAAACCCAATAACACTTTGCCCGACCTGGGAATCGAACCCAAGACCTCATGCTCAGCAGTCGCGCTTTGCGACCACTAGACCAACGAGGCAGTTTTATGCAATCTAATTACTTATCTAAATATAATTATGTACTTATCTTCCCTTTTATATTTTAATCTAAAAATACTGACTTCTAATCATAAATGTAAATCTTTAACCAATAAACGTGTTCATCTGCATATCATTATAACTAGGAAAGTACCCAACCTTCATGAAAGTCAACCAAACTTGAACCACGAAGGTTCATTGTAAACTCTACGGTATAAAAATTTTCATAATGCTCCCGGCAGCTGATGCAATATTAAATTTTAAATATCGAACGCTTGTGTCGCTCGACATTCAATTTACCGCGAAATCTCTGTTCAGAGCCGCTGAACACACGACACTAAAAATAACGGTTTTGATGGCAGCTGCAGGCGAGCGATTTAAAAGATCGTAATGGACTTAATGGCGTTATACGGTTTTACTATTGTCTTATGTGACGGTTATTTGAGATTTAGGTATGGTATACGTGCTTTATTTTCTTAAATGAAAATTATGGCGATTGTTAAAGTTACTTTGGTTATAACATTGTGGTACTTTAGCTAATACGTAATCACATAATGGTAATTTTGAATTGCCATTCATTTATAATGGGTAATTTCGTAGAACCAGTAAAGATATTATCATTCAGAATCTCCTTTTTTATAAATAAAAATTACAAAATATGAAATGAAAACTTTTGGTCCTACCTTTAGCTTCACATTAAAATTGTCATTAGCACGATAGAATCACATAAAAATAAAAATAATATTAGGAAGAGAAAACCATAAAATTATATCTAATAATACAAAACCCCTTATTAGAATCTCAGGAAGTTGAAACAGATGCACCACGATAATTGACAGTACATTTACTTTAGCATCATATAAAGAATAATTATAACGACAATAACAATATTAAAACCTGTTTACTACATTTCCACTCGACTGCGGTGAAGCTCAAAAGCAGAAAAATGTTTTTATACATTGCTGGTTTTGTTTTAATTACAAATAATAAAGAAAAACTTACATTTCTTATATCAGTTTAAATAAACATCTTTTAAAGGTAGCTTACGACAATAATCAAACCTGTAAAGTAGGTAGGTACATTTATTGAGTTACTTGCTCATTTTTCTTCATAGAGACCTACCTACATTTTGGAACGAGCAGCTGGCTATAATTTTTTGTACCGATTCCTTGACAATTCAAAAGTATCCGTAAATGGTTTAACATACATAACATAACATCACGCCTGTAATCCCCGAAGGGTTAGGCAGAGGTGTAACTATGAGTACACCCACATTTCGCCAGTTATGTTTTTAGTCCCATGTAATAGGGGGCGAGCCTATTGCCATCAACCGGGCACAAATCCAGACTCCGAGGCTGCTACTGAGACATTCCTGATGGAAAAACCCAATAACACTTTGCCCGACCTGGGAATCGAACCCAAGACCTCATGCACAGCAGTCGCGCTTGCGACCACTAGACCAACGAGGCAGTAAATGGTTTACTTGGATAAATTATTTGACTTTGACTGTGTACGACTGTTGCGAAGTTCAAAAATAAGGTTATGTTTTTATACTTGTCTGATTTCATAGACCTTACATTACTCAGGTTATAAATGTTAAAAAAAAATCTTAACCAGATTCTGAGAGTTTAAACAATTGTACCATCATAATACCAGTACATACAAGTATTATTATAGGTACACGTCATGTTTACATAGTGATGTACGTTAACTAACAAACAAGTCATCAATTACGGTACTATGGTTCCAAGTAATAGCGAGCGCAGTTTTTAAACGAGCTTGAAAGCTTTTTAAAAGGCTTCATGTATGGAAAATTGTTTTAAAATAGACAATGTTTAAAGTGCCTTGTTTAAATTAATAAAATTGAGAATTGTTTTCGGTCTTTACAGGTTGGAAGGTTGTAATGAAAAATTTTATCATGAATCCAGTTTATTATTCTATAAACTACCACACGTTAATAATTTTTAACTGAAAATCAGCTGTTTCATGCCAAAATGCAACTCCTATTCGGACAAAATGAATGGAACAGCTGATATATTTAAAAAACCGACCTAATTTTACATCGCTTTAGGGTTTAGAATCCCGTCCTGAATAAACGGTGAAGATTTTTGTTCCACCCGTTACATGCAAGCATGCTACTTATCTGATAGCATAAAAACGTACTTGCAAATTTATCTTCTAAATACATACACATAAACATACATAAACTCGCGCCTTTTTCCCATGGGGGTAGGCAGAAACTACAGAACGCCACCCACAGAACAGAACAGAATCCTGCAGAATCTACTAAATACGTACATATTTAAACAGTTAGTAAGTGTATACACAGTTTATACCAACGCGATTTTTAATCGATCGTTTTCGAAGAATTCTTTTAAGTTTTTCAATACGAAGATAAAATCAAAAAGCATATTTCTCATAGCCCACATAAACGAGACGTGCTGATAAAAAAATTCAAAAGAATTTTCTTCCAATAGGAATATTGTGGAAATACCTCATATTAAAATGTAATAAAATTCCCCATCGCTAATATAATTTTGTGGCGTGGACCGGGCCTAACGCTGGTAATACATACGCTTGTCAATTCGAATTCAATGGAAATATTTATTTTCTGTAATGATTTTCCTGAAGATGTACAAATTTTTATTTGGCACATTTTTAAAAACTCTCTTTAGTTATCAACTGCGAGGTATATCGTAAAAGAGAACGTTATGGCACAGTGGTTAAAAGCCCGCCTCTCATGTATAAGGTTGCGAGTTCAATACCAGGCAAGACCCAATGTGACTTTTCAGTTTAAATGTACTTTTTAAGTTATATAAGTCTGAAATCGTCAATCCGTCGTTTGCGGCCTTCTTTGTACGAGAAGAGGCTTTTACCTTGCAGTGCGACACTGATAGACTGGTGTTACCGATATATTTGACAGTCTTTTAATAAACAAGACAACAAACACACCCTCAAAATTTATCCTATATTTACCGACAGCAATATCATCTAGATATATATCAACGTTATTTTTAAAACACCATCATAATAGCCGAGTACCCTCACTATTTATATCAACAAATTAAACAAGGTCGGCGCGCACGTACGCAATAAAGCTCCCTGTGTACACACAAAGCTCTCGTAATACCCGCTGGCGGCGCCACCGTCGACCAATCGATAGGCAACCGGTTGCTTAGCAACGATCATGTTGCAAAATAAACAATCAGATTCGGGCCCCCGTCTAGAACAAATTTACTTAGTTATTTTATTACTTGTGTCAACATTTTAGATCGATATTATAAGATTATTTACTCATTGGAGTACGTAGTATGTTTTTGTGATATATTTTTTGTTTGTGCGTGAATAATGCGGCAGACGAGTATTTTACCACCGTGCGTGCCCGAACTTTGTGGGAAGGAATTTCGGCAGAATCTGAAGAAGCCGAGTCCAAACTATCCCCATGGACAGAAGTTAAAGAAACCCAGGATTGTTCCTGCGTTTACTATACAAGGTAACATAATATTAAATAGAAACAAATATTGCTCAATTTGTAGTACTTTGTACATCTACAGTGGTTTTTTTAGTTACACCGCCTGTACATTCTTATAATCGTTGAATTATATATTTGTACAAAGTATTCTTCTTGTTATCGTGTGGGCAGTAAGGTCTTACGACCCCACACACCCTAGTGACAGAGTTTCTAAACCGCCTCAAGGGCCTCTGACGTGGTTTGAGTGGAACAGTAGTGGTAGTGGTGGTAGTACGATTCACGTATTTTTTAAATAAAAATGCAAAGGTATAATAATGCCCACGAAGATTATTACTACAACCTGCTTAACTTATAAATATTAATATTTATTTTCAATTTTGTTTGCGTAATCTGCTGTCCCTTTGTTATATATAAAATAATGAATAGCAAAGGGTTCTTTTTTTGTATTGCTGTCAATGGGACATATATATATACTAAAAGCCGGCAAAAAAATTGGCTAATTGCAAATTATTGCCCCATTCTAAAAACAAAGGCCTCTTTTATAGTGAACAAGGCACAAAAAGCAGATTATTTTATAGTATTGATTTTCAACACACTAAGTATTTTTCACTCGTCTTTTCAGCAATGCAAAAGAACACAAAGGTGCAGCCTCCACCGAAATGCGGCGTGTTCGACCCCCATCCTGTTCGACCGACCATGTTCAGGACGTGTTACCAGCGCGGAGAGTTCCCCGTGACCATCGAGTTCACTACCTTCGGCAAGCGGTTGAAATGGAGGGTAAGCATTACTTTTTCTTTGTGGAGGCCTTCTCAGGAGAATGGAAGGTTAAACGGACTCTGACTTATCACATCTTGCAAGCAATTTTCAACTATATGTGTAATATTTTTCAGTTCATTATTCATTAATAAACGAAAAAAATTAGAAATCATGTCGCTCTGTTTGCGCTGACCGTCGAGCTATAAGTACAGTATGTACTTGCTCTTACGTCTGTCACCCAATTAATTATATACGTGCTACGAAATCGCTACGAAAGTTGCTACGAAATCCGCTACGAAAGTCGCTACGAAAACCGCTACGAAAGAAGCCAAGGTCTGCGAAATTACCGTCTAAAATCAAATTAGAGCCTCACTAAAAATGTGTACTTCTAAAACTATAGCCAAGTTCATTATTATCTCCGGAAGTTTAACCAGGTCGCCTACTTACGTCAGTAGCGATAGGAACGATACCTGACTGTTCCGGTATCTATAGTACTTATCATAATTGCGTGTAGGTAGTCGCCTACGCAATTATCGTATGTGTAACATCATAACCTATATTTGTGACACAAAAATAAATGAAAAATAAAGTTTTGATTAAGGATTTTTCTTCGACCAGTTGTGTAGACTGTTCGCTGGTGAAAATTCATAGTAACACCAACCTATCCTCCTGCTGGGCCAAGGCCTCTTCTCATACAGAGAAGGCACGAGTATTAATCACCACGCTTGCTCAGGCGGATTGGTGATTTGGGACTTATATTAATTATGAGTTCAGTTTTCCTCACGATGTTTTCCTTTACTGATGTCAGTGATGTCCAAGATATACTTAGAAAGTACCTATATAAGAATTCTTTTCTTTATCGTGTGGGCAGTAAGGTCTTACGACCCGACACATCCTAGTGTCAGAGTTTCAAAACCGCCTCAAGGGCCTCTGACATGGTTTGAGTGGAACAGTAAGTCCAGGTTTCCACGCGATGTTTTCCTTCACCGATGCCAGTGATGTTCAAGATAAACTTTAGAAAGTACATATGAATTAAAAAATACACATTGGTACTTGCCCGTGCTCGGTTGCGAATCAGTAAGAGAGGCAGGTGCCTCAGCAATCGAGCCATTAGGATAATCGAAAATTCATTTAATAAAATAAAATAAAAAAACTCAAATGTTTTAAAAAACTATGATGAAAAATAATAAAGTAACTCTTTTACCCATTACCTATTTAAACGATTCAGTAGAAAAACATATTAAAACCATATTTTTTCAAAGAACTTATTTTTATCCGATTAAAAGTTCAACGGAGTAAACTCAGATATGATCTGTATACCGCTTTCAATAAGGCATCTTTGAGCTTTTAATTTATAATTCTCGGAAAAATACTACTTGAGTAGAGATGGAATATTTTTCAGTTCAAGGAATATAAAATTTAATCTATTTTATGCTCTATTTATATGAGCGAATGGGAAAATGAAGTAAGCCCTAGATTTATTGGATGATAATATATTTTAGCTTGGTGGTGAGTGGCTAGGAATATCCATTTATAGGTAACCCTCTGGAAGTAATAAAATTAAGTGCTAAGTTATATTAGAATCTTAGGTCTGTGTTTGTAAATCGCTTTGAGATTTGCTTCGTTGAGCAGCGTTTAAACTCTTGGGTTGGTTATGATAATTTTATTACAGTGTCAAATCTGAGTAACTATGGCCCGATTTTTCGAGAAAAAAAAATGTGACAGAACTGTGATTGGTTATCTGTAGTGGCTGTGGGAGAAGGAGGTGGACTGATGACCTGACAAAGATCGCTGGAAACCGCTGGATACGGGCAGCGTAGGACCGGTCGTTGTAGTTATATTTAGGAGAGGCCTATGTCCAGCAGTGGACGTCGTTCAGCTGATACGATGATGTGTTTGGCTGTTGACAATTTTTTGTGTACTCGGTACTACCAAATAATTAATATAGGCACTTTTAATGAGTAAACAAAACGCGTTTCCCCCATAGATTTTCCATGGCAGCAGTAAACTGTGACGAAATTTATTTACCAACTTAATTGATTTCAAAGCAAAGAAAAATCTATTTTTTATTTGTTATTTGAAAATTAATTGGAAAATAACATCACGCCTGAAATCACCGAAGGGTTAGGCAGAGGTGTACTAATACACCCACATTTCGCCAGTAAATTTAATCGTTAATTCATTCAATTCATTCGTTTTTACCAATTATTTGGATTTAATTATAATTATGTGTTATTGGGTTTTTCCATCAGGAATTTCTCAGTAGCAGCCTCGGAGTCTGGATTTGTGCCCGGTTGATGGCAATAGGCTCGCCCCCTATTACATGGGACTAAAAACATAACTGGCGAAATGTGGGTGTACTAATGAGTACACCTCTGCCTAACCCTTCGGGGATAACAGGCGTGATGTTATGTTATGTAAATTATAATTCAGTAAAAATACTCCCTTTTAATGTTCCGCCACAATTTGACACTGCATCTCTATGCATCCCATTTTACAGTACTTTTTACCTACAGGTGCCGGTAGAAAAACTGGATTTCCATCACTACCTGCCGATGTTCTTTGACGGTCTCGCTGAGGGCATGTACCCTTACAACTTCATTGTGGAGAGAGGGATCCACGACCTGATCACCAAGGGATCCTACAAGGTCCTGCCTGTGGTTCCTCAACTTATCATACCTATCAAAAGTAAGTCCACGGCATGTTTATTGACTTATGGTGTCGATTCCCTTGTTCACAAACTAGACTAAATTTTGAGACTTTACATCTCGTACTAACATACACCGACAGATAAGGACGATGACATTATTTTAAGAACCAAGTTAGAAATGACGAATTAGTTTTGCCTTGAACTTTTCCGTATTTTCAATCTATACGTTTTAAGATGTCAACTATATTGCATGAATTTGTCAGATTGACTAAATTTGACAGCTCTTATTTACATAGTAGAGACAATGTAAATAAGATGAATAACTATGTTCTTGTTTTATTGGGGGAAAAAAAGATAGAAATTGTCTAATTTTAGTTTAGTTTGTGAACAAGGGAATCGGCACCAATGATGTTTTGTCTTACACCGCTGTTCTTTTCCGATTCATTTCCTTGCGGGATTTAAGACAGCTAAATTGTTTCTCAGGCGCTTCTTGTATGGGGGCCGGACCCCTTAAAATTTGTATTTTGTGGTTGTATCGGTCAGTTCCAAGTGTCCATCCATTTGGATTGCCAAGTTACTACCCTTACGGGTTGGGTACATCTGAATGATCACCAATTTTGATCAGCTTGGTGAATACTGGCTACCCATGAGGCGATTGACCCAAAGTATCCATCTATTCCATTTCAAAAGGTACAGCCCTGTGAGAGATGAATAAACAGACAGACGGCAGCGTCTTAGTATTAGAGTCTCAATTGCCATCAATTGTATACGAAACCCGAAAAATAAATGTGAAACATACATAAACCCACGCCTTTTCCCCATGTGGGTAGGCAGAAACCATAGCACGCTACCTGCTACGATCTTTACATACTCCTAAAATATGAATAGGTAACGTAAATGATACCATAATATAAACTACTACATCTCTTAAGCTCATGTAAAAGGAATATTTACTACACAATCATCTAGCCTCTCCTATCCCAGCCTAGGAAACATACACCACCCACATAATAACTTATAAGCATTTTCATCGCCACAGAGCACTCACGTTTGAGAGTAATTTCCAGTGCGTTTAACGAAACTCCTTCTGCACGACATTACATTTTTCATACTGCATTTTCTAGTCTTCATTAATTCTTAATATCTGCCTTCAGAAGCATGCTTGATCAGGTTCGCTTTAACGGGGTTAGTTCTTTGAGCAGTCTTTTTGATGTAACGATATTAAAATGCATTATATTGTCTTCTAAGTGCTGTTATACCAGTAGCAAAGGGATAATTTTCGTAAGAGGGAAGCTGAAACCAATATATTTTTAACCGACTGCGCGACGCAAAGGAGGCTTTGGGGTTACTATTAGGGATATTTGAGCCCATCTAGATTTTTAATGGCTTCTGACGGTTAGTGGCTTTTATTTCACTTCGTGTGTCGTGTGAATGACATGACTATTTGGTAATTAATAGAAGACAGTAGAAGCTACTGACTGCAATTAAAAGAAAAATGTATGTATGTCTGATGGTCTTGGCTAATCTTCGAAACGGCTAGACCGATTTTGACAGGACCTTACTGGCAGATAGCTGATTTTATAAGAAGTAACTGTAAGGGTTATTTTATTTTAAATAATCTTCAAAAAAAAAAAAAAACCCATGATAATCGACAGTTACTCAAACGAAGTCTCCTAATCTAGATGTTAATACATTTTCACATCAATTCACAGACGCGCTTGCAACGAAACGTCCTGAAGTGTTGTGCCACGCGATGACATGCATTCAAATGCTGCTAAAAGGGTGCGACAGAGTTGGGGAAGCTCTCGTGCCCTATTACCGGCAGATACTACCAAGCCTTAACTTGTTCAAGGACAGAAACCGTGAGTTAACCCTTTATTTATGTATGTGTGTTCTTAACTAATGAACATTTTATTCGTTAGCATTTTTTGGAAGATAATTTTTGCAAGCTGCCGTTTTGACCTTTTAATACTAAAATGTATATTATTTAAACGGGTTGATTTTCAATGTACTTGCCATGTTTAAACGGGTGAAAATATTCATGCAGTTTACTGTAGGATGAACGTTGAGAAAAAAAAAACAGCTGGTTAATACATTTTAATCGTGCTATTGTTCACTTTTATAGTAAACAACATATTTTTCAGTGATGTCAGAGTTAGTTCCATAGTAAAAAGTCATTCATGTTCATAAGTATTAATCCTCTTAAAAAATGGCAAATAAATTATAAGTCAGCCAGTAAAATGATATCATTTAAATGAGAAAGTAGTACAAGATACAGTTATACTAGTAACTAACCAATTCAAAATATAACTTGAATCTAAAATACGCCTGAGAAAACCCAATTAAAATATCCTTGACACGATACAATGACAACAACGTAGACGAGCCACTACTTGAGCCTTAATAAACCTCATATATTTGTTAAAACGCAGGGAACTATGTTAATGACGAACAATTTACAAAACATTAGCTTTTGGGTGGGTAGTAAAAACGACGTGTGGCTACTATTCTATGGCGTGGGTAAATGGTGTCTATAGTCTCATAGACTTGTGACAGTTTAGTCATAGCGTGTACCTATAGTTTTTTTTTCTTTACTAGTTTGGCAGTGTTTTGTGACGTAGTTTAAACTATTCATAATTTATAAATTCGAAAATCGAAACAGTATTTTTTTTTATCGAATCTTTTCTTGACAATATTTTTGTAAAAAACAAATGCAAACATCCGAATTGAGAACCTCCTCCTTTTTTAGAAGTCGGTTAAAAATAATTTCTTCTTAAAGCACTTAAAAATATAGGTAAAAAAACAATTAAGTTAAAGAATTAAGCTGTTATTACATATGTAATAAAGTGTTAATTCTGTTCTTCATTTTACATTTTCCAAAATTCAAATAAAGAAGTAACATTTAAAATAAAATCCAGTCAGGTGACGATGAGTAAATATTCCCAACAAAACTCCGCAACGGTAACAAATGCCCGAATATCAAAATCACGAGTTGAACAACAAAAACCGGAGACGCGGAGCTCGGTAACAATGCGCCGTTGTCACCGCCGGCGAGAGGGCAAAGCCGGCGCGCCAACCGCCCGGAACACCCGGAACGCCCAGAATTTCACAGCCACACGTAATTAATCTACCCCGGATGCCCCGACAAGTCTATTAGGCTGAAAACAATATCTTCTCGGCCCTCCACGTGTCAATTATGAGGTGAAAATGATTGATGACGTCATTGACGCAAATCGGGCGTAGTGACGTAATTAGGTTTTGAAATTGGAAGCTTTTGCCAAAAAAGGAGGTTGTTTTTTTTTTAAACTCGTTTGGTGTTACCGTTTTGTTGGAACATTGATTGAGTTTCGGTTGAGGAAATTATACTTTGAGTATATTTTTTAACACGAATATATTTATGGAATAAAATAGAGTGCGCATGAGTTTTTTAAGTCTTGTGTAATAGATAGATTTATTAAACTTTACTGTAAGAGAAGAATTCTAAATGATTTTATTATTGTAATAATTGATTTACAAAAATATTCAAAAACTAGCTTTTACCCGCGGCTTCGCCCGCGTTTGTTTAGAATTCGACAATCAATTCGGGCTGTACTCGGCTTGTTGTTCGGCCAGATCCAGAATTATTAAATACCTACAGACCAACAGACTGTGACTCATAAAAGTCCGTTGCGTTCAGTTTGCATTTCTGCAAGAGAGGTCCTTCTCACCTGCGACTATTTTAGAGTTTCTGTCGCTGTAATGGCTGAGCTTGTTCTCTGAGACGAAGTTGTGTTTGATTGAAAAGGCGTCTCAGTTCCTCTTACAGCTCTCTGGCTTTCGGCTTGTTCCTCCAAAAGCAATTGCGTTTAAAAGGGCGTTTCAGTCACTCTCTGAGTAGCTTGGAGGGCGAACGGCTTGGCTCTCTAGTCTTTCCTGGCTTTAAGAAAATGTCTCATCAGCTCTCAAATTTACTCGTCGCTCCGGTTGTGCTTGCCTTCTTAATGCGGCATGAACGGAAGATTCCGAGGATTGAGCAGTAATTTTTGCTCGGGCTCGCAATGAGCTTTTGGTTGTGTGTTGGACCTGCGAGATATTCTAAAATTGAAAAACGTAACCTACCTACCCTCATTAAAACACACCGGAAATACCTCTAACGAAAAAATAAACAGTACTGAGGGACAAACTTAACTTTGCCGTTGAAAAACTGTTGTCTACATACATCGACATAGGTCACGGTTAGTTTAGCAACTAACCTCTTCCTTCAGTCAATCATCGACTACACGCATTAAACAAAGCAATTTTACTGTTAAGACAGTTCTGCGCTGTGATCTTATGAGGAGTTTCCTTTCCATATCTCCGAAGTTCATCATCAGATCATGACAGTATTTATTTGGGACCAATTCGAAAATTAAACAAAAAAAGAATCATCCAAATCAATTTACAATTAGCGGAGTAATCGCAGAGTATGCTTCATTGACAGAGCGTAGGTTCACCTTTATTCTTCCATGCATCCTCTATGAATGCGTTTACACCTGTCAGTGTCAGTGATGACAGTGTCAGTTACGCAGTTTTTCTGTATCCCTGACAACGTATATAAAGTGGGTCTCAGACAAACGCGAAATGTTGTGGCGGCCGCGTCAATTGCAAATTTTAACAACCGGCCGCGTGTACTGCTTAGTAAAATGACGCCAAATATGGAAATTGTAATAGAAATAGTTGAATTTAAATAATAATTTAAATTTCACTCACACTTCTCTATTCCTAAGAGTAATATGCGATGCTAATGATAATATAGGTAGAGATAAACTATTATACCTTGACGCTTCCCTCCATATTACCATTTCAATGTGTGTAGTCACATTCTTATGAAAGACTTTGTGAGTAATCGTCTTCAGTAGCAGGCTAGGATATTTTTTGTCAACTAATCATAAATAGCCGACCGCGCAAGACGACGTACCTCTCATTTACATAGAGAATTTCAGTGCAGCGCCATACTAATAATAATGAGTAATTTTTGACGCCGCTAGTCGGACAACAAATCGCTGATTTGTTTTTGTCTCGAGAGCCGTCTCAATACGCACACATGCATTGTGAGTATTTTTAATACTATTAAAAACACTTTCAAACGTTTTGAATTGTGGAAGGGCGCGTCATGTTTCTGTAGTTTATCTCTACCTCACACCTCAAGTGTTTAAATAAACGGTTTTCCTACCTTTTTTCTTATCTTCTGAGAGGACTAATGAGTCATGAGAGTAATAAGACAACGTTACGGTTAGCCATATTGACTGACGTCCGATTGCGACGTCCGATTGTCCGATTGTAGCACAATAACCACGCTAATGACACTTCAGGCCGCCACTGTGACCGCGGTGGTGTGTTTTTGGAGCGTTAGGAGCCGCGGCCTGCGGTTTGCCGTAACCGCAAGTCCGTCCGTCTGGAAGCCACTTTATGCAAAATGTCAGGATACTCTTCAGCGGTTTTGGGCATAAAAAATTATTAAGCAAACAACTTTCGTACTCCTAGGTTGTTTACTTGAAACTGGTCTATCGACAGTGTAGACTCATAATGTATTACATGCTTAAACTTAAATTTTAATCATGATCCGATAGACACGTGGCGCCATCTACTGTCATAAGGACGTTTTTGTGATTTCCCTCGGGAACAGTACTTTTTTTCGGGATTAAAGGTAGCCTATGTTCGTCCCTGTACACCTGGCAACGTATATGCAAAATTTCAGGATGATCGGTTCAGTGGTTTAGGCGTAAAATGGTAGCAAACAAACAAACAAACTTACTTTCACATTTATAATATTAGTTAGGATTAACCTTATTATATAACCTTTTTTTCTGTTGTGTTAAATATTGTATGGTGTAACGGAACCCTTTATGTGCGAGTCCGACTCGCACTTGGCCGATTTTTTGCAATATTTTTCTAGCCCAGTTGTGCCCAGGTGTTCTGCGGGCGCTGTAGTAAGTGGGCCATCATATAAAAGGTACACCACACTTGCCCTGAGTATCTGCGGGATCTATAACTCCTCATTTGGCTAGGTTACGTTTGCAGCGGCTTACATGAGTGCGCAGTCCATTAAGCGCTTTCCATACAGGCCACTTATGATCACAACAGAGTGCCATGTGTTCCTGGGGTTGAACTCTTTTTGGTGGAAGTTGTGTGATGGTGGGTGTCGACCTGGTCCTGTATGGCCGGTGTGCATCGAAGAAAACTCTTCCGACTCTTCAATCTACCCAGAGCTACTGCATATTGATAGAGGGGATGTAAGGAAGCGGATTCTTGATTTTGTTTCATCTGTGCATGCTTCATAGATACCTTCGAATGACAGGTGGTTCAATGCCCATGGGAAGAGCTTATCGAGCAGTCAGTTTCAGGCAGCCCCGATATAATTCTACACGTCTCGATAAGGATGATACCTATTGCTTTTTGGTCAATGACACACTGAACACGCAAATTCACCAGCAGAAGGAGCATAAAGACGTAACAGTTATGCGAAAACCATCGGGTGCTGCTCCCTAGTTGGTAGAAATAAGGTGTCGTAGCAGATGATTTTTTGATTGGTGTTATGGCTATGTAGGTATATAAAAAGTTAGTGCTCTGTCCAATATAACACCAGGGTACTTAGGGTTCTTCTAATACTCTACGTAACTTCCTCGCCACGAAATACTAAGTGCCCTGTTGGCGAATCTATTGCTAAGATGGAAAGAATCATGTCTTGCAGCACAGCCGCGGTAATAAGTAACCTAAAAAATCTAATGCCATTTAGAAATTGATTTTAAAGCATGTGGAATATATTCCATTTACAGTGCCTATGAAAAAAACTCAAGTCGCTTCATCAAATCAAGTACTCAGAAAGCTTGAATTCTGTGAAACATTCTCCGACAGAAGAATTACTGCAACAGATTTTTTTATTGATTATGGTGCACTTCCGGTTGTTGCCAAATTCTTTCTTTTTAGCCATTGAAATAGAAGTAATATTTTTAGTACCTAATCACCCATCTTACACTAAGATCTTTTTATAAAATAATTCGGAAGCGCAACGAAAGGAATTCTAATTACCTACTACTGCGTAAAAAAATTACACTCGCCACTCCTCGCTAATATACGTCCGCTGGTATTCCAGTAGTATACTTGGCAGTATTGTTGTGCCATGATTGCCCATGATTGGCTAAGCTAAGCCCGGGTAATAAAATATTGTATACTTAAAATGTTTGCAGATAGGCCGCCCGTCACTTGTTGTGTGTTGAGTAGCTCCTTGTAGTTATAGCGTAATGATTTTGATTTCAAAGGATAAATTATAACTTATACCTAACTGCAGTATTGTATGTACCGTTGGTGTCGTTTTATAGCAATCCAGCAGTAAAATGTTTAAGAATAATAGCCATAATGCAATAATCCTTACCTATACTCATTTATATAGTTGTATAGTTTAATCACATGTAAAAGGGGCGAGCCTATTGCCATCAACCGGGCACAAATCCAGACTCCGAGGTTGCTATTGTGAAATTTCTGATGGAAGAATCCAATAACACTATGCCCGACCTGGAAATCAAACCCAAGACCTGCTTTGCAGTCGTGCAAACAGGCAAAAGTTCTTTAGCTGCTGATTTATGTGTTGTGTAACTATACATAGATTATATTCCGAAATAAAATTTAAAAAATACGTTAACAAATCGAAGTTGTGGTAGAAACATGTACTCTTACTTTTATTTTGTTTTTTTTGTTAGGAAATCTCAATATTCAATTAAAAAACATTAAAAAAAAATTAGAAAAAATACAAAAAGTAGTGGTAGAAACATGCACTCCTACTTATATTTTTTTTTTGTTGGGAAATATCGTTATTCAATTAAAAAACATTAAAAAAAATTAGAAAAAATACAAAAAGAAATGCTGACATTGGGGACCGAACTTCCGCCCACCGTTTCGCAAGACAGTCGTCGAACCATTAGGTAATTTACTTTGATGACAAATGACTTGAAATAGCCGTTCTAGTTTTCCATAATTGACTGCATAGCTCCTTGAAGGTATGGCGTGATAATAACTATTTTAGAACTTCAGTCTGCAGCTATTTATAATATTTTTACATTTTGTTCCGTATTTTTAACAATCCTTTGGTGAACTGTTGTAGTCTGCTAATCCCCCAAAGCAAATAGCGTGATAATTTATAGCCTATGTTCTAATTTGGCCACTGTGGAATATTCATTCAAAATTTGAACAAAATCTATCCGACAGTTTTTGCGTGATGCTCCAACAAACAAACAGACAAACAGACAAAAATTAAAAAAAAAATATTTTCGGCATAAGTATCATTCAAAGACCCCTAAGCACTTTTTCTTTTTCAAAAATATTAAATGTACAGTTTTGACGTCTCTACGATTTTATTATATGTATAGATAAGGGCATTAAAAACTATGGGTAAATAATATGAGGATTCTACCTGAAGTAGGATAAACCTGTATCTCATAACCAATAATGTTTTACATAGGTATCTACGATCATAATTTTATACTTTTTTCTATTAAAAATAATCATATTACATTATTAACGAACGGAATGTGTTTATGTACTCAAACAACTCGTGACGAGCTATTAGAAATTGCGGTGCAATACACCTATGTCAATATTTATTCAAATCGGTTTGTATTGCAAGCTATTTGAACAAATATTGATTTTGGTAACTATAGGTACTTCCAATATACACTTAACTAAATGAAATGGGTCGCCAGCAAAATTACTATTTAAGGGGTGAGATTACAATAAAAACTTTTAAAGTCAAAGTCAAACCATTTATTTCAATTAGACCATTTACAGGTCATTTGCCATGCTTTACCCAGTTATTGGGATGTGGAGGTCAGATGGGCAGTCGCTCCATGTGAAATACTGGTATTAAGCTGAATCCGGTTAGACTGGAAATCGACTCCAACATATTTGCTTAGCAGATAATGATGACCATGCTTTCAGTACATGATTCTTAATACCCCAGAGTAGAGTTTCTGTCAGATATTTAAAAAAAGCCGGCGCATTTTGACCTTCTACGTGTTGCATTTTTGTAAGGAACAGCAGATTTTTTTTTAATAACCCTCGGCATGCCTGTTATAATAATAATAATAAACCTTTATGTTCTGTCAGACCCACCGCGGTAAAATAAGCATGAAATTTGAATCAAAATTAAATTCTACAAGTAACCGCTCTTTGTAGCTGGCTATTGTGAATTACTCGACGTCCCTCACCGTCTGTCTCAGTCTGGAAAGCAGTACGGACTGGTAAGATAAGCACAAAACGCTTGCGTATCTCACCAGAAGATCACGGAAATGTTGATGAAAGTGATAAGGACTGATTATTGTATTATTAGTTATTAGTTTATTTTTTTGTTTTAAGGAATAAGAAAAAAATATATTATGTGTTCGATTTCATTGTGTCCCATATAGATTTGAAAATCTCTTGGTCTAGGTGGCCTAGGCATGCCAAGGGTTAACCCATAAAAAAATTCTGCGTTCAGCAGTGGACGGCTATAGGCTGATATAATGATAATGATGAAAAATTTCATTGCTTGGGGATCTAGAATCACCCTGTATACGTAACATCAACTTCTATTAACACATTATTAAAAAAACCTCTTTACACATTCTATTGACCAAAACTAATAAAGATATTCTCAATAAATGGTATCGAAAAATATCTTTATTGGCTTTTCAAAAGCGTTGAGAATGTACAAAAACCATTTTTGCACACGTTATCATATAAAGAGACGCAGATTTTAATAAAAACGCAAATATTGTAGTAAAGTAAATTTATTTAACACGTCAATTTCAATAGTGAATGGTGGCAGAAAATAAATTCAGTATTTTGCGGTTAATTCCGCTTGTCGGAACTTTTTTCCCGATATTTTAATTATAACTAGTGAGCTGTCACCGACTTTGCTTGCGTTAAATTAATATACTAAAAGCTGTTTTAATTTTTTGAAGTGGTTTTTTAAAATGGTCAAAGGAATCAAGTGGCTTTTTTTTTTAAATTTCAGTTAGATAAGTTTTATGAAAAGAATAAATATGACAGTTACGCATATTTTCTGTACAAAAGCTGTGAAGCCGCTATATTTTTACACGACTGCCGAAAAAAAAAGGAGGGTTATGTGTTCAGGGTTAATGTATGTATGTATGTATGTGAGATTCTTTATTCCACTGAAACTTTTAAACGCCTGAACCGATTTAGATGTATGGGGTATCGTTACAATCCTTGCATCGTTCCGAGTAACATAGGCTAAAAATAAAAAGAATCCTGTGTGGTCACTTTAAAACGTAAATTAATACCAGCCTCAATTTTTTTTTATATTGAATCTGGTCGTGTCTATGTTTAAGATTCAAAAACTTTGGTTAGTTAAGCAATTCGTTACAATATGTTTTATTAAAACTATGGTTGTTTCAAGGTAATATTGGTGCCGGCATAGACCACTCATCATCAAAAGGAGAAAATGTCGCAGACCTCATAGAAAGCACTCTTCAAATGATGGAGAGGTACGGAGGGCCAGACGCGTTCATCAACATAAAGTACATGGTACCAACATATGAATCAAGTGTACTCAACTAACTTAATTAAAATCTAGTTTTTTATTTTGCTTTTCAAATTCAACATTTTTCAAATATGTTCAACATGAAAATCATTATAATCACGAGTATGATGGACATATTATTGGATTTGAATTTGAATTTTTAATTATTATTTTTGGGAGATTAAATACTCAATTTTTTTATGCACTAATTGTATGTATTGATACTCATTATAATAATCATTTAGGTACTTGGATGTTACGTAGTTTTCATATAGTAGGATTTTTTGAATAACAACAAAAAAATTCGTGTGTTAAATTGTTACTTATAGCGGGACACGGGGCACATTTTTCGGGCAATATGTGGCAATAAAAGTATGGCGCGGTTAAAGTTTAAAATGTTGCTGAAAAACTCGGTAATCATTTCAATGCAGCCCGACCACTATGAAAAGTATTGTTGCACTTATTATATAATTATATTTTCGATGGTCACAGGCCATATTTTCCGAGCGCGGCTGCATTGTTGCCAGCAACATTTAATGTGTTGCCGGGCCTTATAAAAATGTTGCAGCTACAGCTAAAACAATTGCCCGTTTAGAAGCACCTTTAATATAAAGAGTCTTTAAATGTTGTATTGTCTTTAGAAGTAAGATAATTGTTTATGTGAGGCTTAAAGATTAAGTAGCGGCGGACCATAAACAAATTCAAATACAACGCGTTTTCAATTAATGTTCAACATATTTCAGGTTCAACATAAACATTTTTCAATTGTGTTCGTGTCTTTAGTAGCTTAGAATAAAAGCTATGTCTATTGAAATTAAGTGTTATTCTAATACTCACTATTGTGTTTATTATATTCTATTGAATTGTTAATTTTTGTAATTATATTTATTGCGGCCTTCGTGATTCTAAGTTGGTTTTGTTCAAGTTTATATTTTGCTGTTACATAATTTTAAGTTTTGATAAATAAATTGTGTGTGTTATTATATTTTGTTTACTTTCTCTTATAGGTAGAAAGCCCCTTTAAATATCTTACTTTTGTTCACTATTTACCTGATCACGGCGAAGCCCAATAGGAAGCTTATGTGTTTAACCTGTATGTATGTATGTTCATTCCTATGTCCGCTTGCAACTACTCAACAGCTCAACCAATTATGATTTTATAATGATACGTCATTAGTCTTTTTAGGCATGAAAAAGAAATGTTAAGTTTCATTTAATTATGAAAAACAACACATTTCATAAACACAACACGACGCCGTCGCTTCGTGTTTAGTTGTTTAATAAGACTTTTATTGTATTAATACATGTATTAGTTTATTTTTATAAGATTATTTTGTGTATTTTTTCTATGGGCCACAGTTGCCTGATAATGAAATGATTTATTTATTTATTTTATTTTAAAACAAAAAACATTTCATTTTACAAATAAAAACAAGTCTTTATGATTATTATCACTGAAACAATGTAAACAACATAACATTTACATTATGTATCTCAACATAAAGCCCAAAATATATTTTACCAATAACCAACTACACATCAATGAAGTTATACCCTTCTGGGAGGCTACAGTCAATATTTAGATCAACCGGGCAAAGCAATTTACAATCTGCGAACCCGGATACAGGGTGCTATGTATGCATGCAATTTGCATGCACTGCTTCTGTTACGGATAAACCGGACGCAAGCTATGCATGTAAGTGATGTCAGGTCATATTGCGTGTGCGACTTGATTTGAATATGACGGTCGCTTGGTTCCTTGTGGAAGTTATTAAGGTGTTTACATAACATAACATAACATAACATCACGCCTGTAATCCCCGAAGGGTTAGGCAGAGGTGTACCCATTAGTACACCCACATTTCGCCAGTTATGTTTTTAGTCCCATGTAATAGGGGGCGAGCCTATTGCCATCAACCGGGCACAAATCCAGACTCCGAGGCTGCTACTGAGAAATTCCTGATGGAAAAACCCAATAACACTTTGCCCGACCTGGGAATCGAACCCAAGACCTCATGCACAGCAGTCGCGCTTGCGACCATTAGACCAACGAGGCAGTCACTAAGTCATTAAGGTGTTTAGGAGTTGCTTAACTAAGTAGTTTACTCGCGACTTTGACGCGTAGAAGTTAAATCTTAAATACCATCAAACGGAGTGTGTGTGGTGTGAATGTGAGTGTGTGTATGTGGTGTGAAGTGTTATTGGGTTTTTCCATCAGGAATTTCTCAGTAGCAGCCTCGGAGTCGGGATTTGTGCCCGGTTGATAGCAATAGGCTCGCCCCCTATTACATGGGACTTAAACATAACTGGCGAAATGTGGGTAGACTAATGGGTACACCTCTGCTTAGCCCTTCGGGGATTACAGGCGTAATGTCTTTGTGTGTGGAGGGAATAGAAAGGCAGGGGTGAATCGGAACGAAACTTTAAAAGAGATTTTAATGTTCCAATAATTTGTTGGCAAAAAAACTACTATTTTTACTGGAGGATAATTTACAAATTGGTCTCCTTTTTTACGACAAACTTTATTAGTTTAACGTTAAAATCCCTTTTAAAGTTCCGTCTCGATTCGGCCCTGCCTCTCTATTCAACCCGTTTTACCAGTAATTAATTTCAACTTAAATAGATAAATAGAAAACTTCAAAATAAAATCAGCTGTTTCCTACAAAAATGTATAACAAACGATCATTATGTAGGATACCTACAGCTGATTATTTTTTTAAGATTTCAGTGTTGGTCCCATAGTAAAAGTTGTTCATAATGATGATTACAATGACTTCTTTTTTAGGTTTTTACTAAATTAACAGACATACATACATAACATCACGCCTGTAATCCCCGAAGGGTTAAGCAGAGGTGTACCCATTAGTACACCCACATTTCACCAGTTATGTTTTTAGTCCCATGTAAAAGGGAGCGAGCCTATTGCCATCAACCGGGCACAAATCCAGACTCCGAGGCTGCTACTGAGAAATTTCTGATGTAAAAACCCAATAACACTTTGCCCGACCTGGGAATCGAACCCAAGACCTCCTGCACAGCAGTCGCGCTTGCGACCACCAGACCAACGAGGCAACGAGGCGATTAACAATCATCTTGTACAAAAACCTCGTGTTATGTATATGGTCACACTCTTCAGAAACAGCAGAGGCGACGGCAAGGGCCACTGGCAGCCGCCGCCGGTCGCTGCTGTTTTGCCGTTAGCGTCAAGATTTATATATTATGTTTCTATAGCTGAAAGATGTTTGTTATCTGACCAATACTTTTAGAGATAACCTCTAACAAACATACAAACGTTAACTATCGGGTGTTGCATTAAATAAATCACAAGGCTGCTGCTAATACTCCTTTATTAATTTGAAAAAAAGTACAGTCAGCAAAAGAGACAGGTATGCAGGGTCGGCAGAGACAGTTAGAGTTTTCTTAGAAACCTATGGATCTTTTCAAATGTAATTTAATTTAAAAAGTAGATAATAATCACCTCATTAATTAAAGTTTTAATCGAAGACATCCATCGGTTTCTAAGAAAACTTTAACTATATCTGACGACCCTTGACACCTATTTCTTTTGTTCATTGTACCTAAACATTGACAAATACAAATGCTTGAGACTTGGTTCTTAAAAATATAATATAGCGCTAAATATATACAGTTTTATATTAATGGCAAAAAAAAAACATTATTCACAAAGTAATAATTTACATAACTCCAAAAAAATAAACATAATAATCTGCTCAGCATTTCTCAAGTCTACATTATTGCATTAAGAATACCTTCCACTTTAATAACTAGGCTGAAAATAAATACACGAGAAAGTAACCGTCCGCTTCACAATATCGAGTAAAGTCCGTATGAGATACGTGACGTCAAAGCCTCGTACACTATTGGTGCTCTCACCCCACTTGTAGCGCGATATGACGAGAACTGGTGCTTTTACCCGTGCCGTAACTTTGAAAACTCTTTGAGTTTTACAATATGAAACCGTCTCAATATGTTGGAGATGGCGGGTATTTTTTTTTATCCGGCTTAGAGACGATTTTTTTCTGTCTGGGTAATAAATGGGGAGTGTTTATTCATAACTAGCTTTTTCCCTGTGATTTAGTTCGCGTAACTGGCTTGTTAATTTAGTGGTCGTAAGCACGACTGCTGAGCATGAGGTCTTGGGGTCGATTCCCAGGTCGGGCAATGTGTTATTGGGTTTTTTCATCAGGAATTTCTTAGTAGCAGCCTCGGAGTCTGGACGTGTGCCCGGTTGATGGCAATAGGATCGCTGTTACATGGGACTTAAATATAACTGGTGAAATGTGTGTGTACGAATGGGTACACCTCTGCCTAACCCTTCGGGAATTACAGGCGTGATGTTGTGTTATGTTAGCTATGTCCTTTATTGGGGTTCAAAATTACTCTGTACCAAACATCAAAATCGGTTTAGTGATTTTGTCGTGGAACGAAATAGACATAATTACTTTCGCATTTATAATATTAGGTACTAGCACTCTCCCGGCGACTTCGTTCGCGTGATATTCCTTACGGATCCCTAACTTTTTTGAAAATATACTAGGTATAGCCTATGTCACCCGGAGATAGTGTAGCTTCCCAACAGTGAAAGAATTTTTCAAATCGGTTCAGTAGTTTTGGAGCCTATTCAATGCAAACAAACAAACAATAAAATCTTTTCTCTTTATAATATTATATACAGGGTCATTATAAAAATACCCGAAACCTGAAAAGGGATAATTGTACTCGTAATTATGAATCACTTTTACTATGGGACAAACCCTAAAATCATAATAAAAAAAAATCTGCTGTTCCATACATCATGATCGAGTTGTTTAGCATTTTTGTAGGGAACAGCTGATTTCTTTTTCATGATTTCAGCGTTGTTCCCATAGTAAAAGTTGTTCATAATGAAAAGTACAATGACCCCTTTTCAGGTTTCGGGTATTTTTATATTTTTATATTATATTATCGTAATATATTTTATGATAACTTGCTGCATAATCTCTATAACTTCTACTATTCTTTTTACTTCAATAAATCATTATCATCAAACAAAACGTAACGAATCATGAGTGACAGTTTCCCATGAATGGCAGTACTCATAACTATACACGTATATTAATATAAATTGAGCAGGGACCGACCGTCTTACTGAGTATATCAGTTCACTGCAGCCGCGGTCTGGATTCAAGGCGACACCTTTTTGGCCTCTCAACATTTATAACTGGATGTCAAAGATGTGAGGTGACTGGATGTGGCAGTTACCTGAGCTTAAGAATATGTTAGGTACGAACAGGCAAACTTAGCAGCTTATTGAGCAGTTTTTATTCATTATTTGATAATGAACTCACAAAGTTATAGTTGAAAATTGCGTAATTATAATCATGTCACACAATTCTCAACTTTAAAACAGACATATTTTAATTCATTATTAGTTATTAACAGTCAATAAATTAAAACTGCTCTTGACCTTGCTAACTATTATGCGACTGATATTGAGACCTTCAAAAAACTAGTTTCTTTTTCGTAGTAGTAGTAGATCGGTGGTTTCATAGATTAAAAATATTATATTCTAGATTAATTTTTAATTATTCTATACTATGTAAGTTTAGCCAAAACTTTTGAACACAATGCTACTAATACATAAAGACAAGTGTGTGATATGGCTCACGTCCATTCAACAACCAACATTCAGTTGTGTTAATCATTAGAGCAACAATAATGACGTGTTGACAAACGATAACATTTTCAAATACTGTTGTTTCGAATAAGACATGAACAGAAAAAAATAGTACTTTACTCTGTTGCCTACGCTTAAGATTGATCTTTTGTCTCATCCAGTATAACCACATCGTTGTCGCAAGCGTCTTCAGACACGAATAATTTATCTTGGCAGCAATCAAGGGGGTAATTTCCGTGAAGACTGCGCTCCGAAACTATTTCACTAGTTTTCACTGTTTTATTATTGTAAGGGAAATGAGCTTTTTTATGTAATTTATGTATTTTAGAAAATCTTCTGAATCTTCTTCAGATCTTTTTAAAAGAATCCTTTTCAAAGAATGTTTGTTCCATTAAAATGTTTGTTCCGAAGTTTGGTGTGGCGCAGATGATAGTTACTATAGTGCTAATCTGTAAAAAATCTCTCTCGGTGAATGAAAGGTGAGCTATGAAAGTCAAAGTCAAATAATTTATTTCAATAAGGCCATTAAATGGCACTTTTGAAAGTCATTAACAAGAAAAAAGTTCTATCTAGTTGCCTCTTCCTAAAGATAGTTTCGTATGGTCGATAATGGGCAAGAAACTACATACATACACGTTTATACAGAATTATATAGAGTTACAAGTATCATCATATCATAGGATGCTAGTGACGAAAAACTCAGCTCAAACTCACTTAATTCACCGATGGAGAATTTTAACAGAATAACACAGTAGGTAGACATTTCTAAATTATGATGCAAAATAACTACATCTAAGACGACCCACGGACCAAGGTCTCCGCCAAAATAAACCAAAATAACCTCTCAAATTAAGTGATAAAAAATCTTCGAACAATAACATGATTGTATTACCCACATGTAACTCCTATTACGCCATTTTGAACAACGCTTCTTCTTCTTAGGTCAAAAGTTTCTCCACTATTCTCAAAAAAAAAACTAATCAACTCTACATAATCTTCAATTCAAAACAGTCCAAACACAAAACAGATTGAATACAAAACTAGACAGCCAGACAGAATTATCTTCCCTTTTTCGTGATCCGATTTCCTGACGCTGGCTCGTTTAATGAGAACATAATGATGAAAAATATGATGCTGCAGTCTCCCCTGATATTAATCGGTGCGATTTTTCTGAAGGCGACTTATATCACAGCGTCTTAGTGCTTTTTACTGTCGGAGTTCTTGTTTCAGTTTCTGATTGTATTGTTACGGGTATTGTTATGAATATGAATGTTTTTATGTGGAATTATTGTGTGTGTGTATTTGTGGGAGGATGGGCCTTGTTGCCTAAAATAAAGGATTGTTATTATTAAAACCAGTAGAGATTTTTGTGTTTTGTTCAGTAGATGTCTCTCTTATTGGTTATTAATTAAATATGAATTATTTTCCAAAATTAAAACTCAATCACTTTATTACTTTAGTTATCTGTCTGTATACCATAGACACTTATTTTTTTATTGGTATAGATAATTATTATCTTTTGTAGAACATGGGCAGTAATTTCCTGTGTGTTGAAGAGGGTTAAACAAGTCAATTCTTATTCCAATATGGTTGAATATTACAGGATTACATAAAAACCGTTACGGAAATCACTGAAAAAAAAAGCAGGACGTTTTCCAATAATAACAAAGATTTCACTTACAAACAAACATCAGATTTAAAATTCTGAATAAATTAATCGTAAAATCGAAATGTAGCAAAATAAAGCGGAGCATTGAAACAAAACGCGAACATACAAAAAATAATACAACCGTCGAAACTTTGATTGCGAAACATCCCAACTAAAATGCGGACAAAAAAATCCAATACGAATTAGTTCCTAAAAAAAAAATACAGAATTCGACCCTGTGCAATCAAATTATGATTCTCGAATTTCAACGTTTCATTTTGTGTTGTCGAGGATATAAACATTGAATAGAATTTTTCATGTTTGTTTTTGAACGTGAAATAGTGGATGTTGTTAATTCATAACTTCACGCCTGTAATCTCCGGAAGGTTAGGCAGAGGTGTATTAGTAAACCAACGTTTCGCCAGTTATGTTTAATTAAGTCCCATGTATTTTATCCCATTGTGTCCCATAGGGGGCGAGATTATTGCCATCAATCGGGCACAGATCCAGAATCCGCTGTAAATGTGGTTGTACAAATAGATACGCCTCTGCCCAACCCTTCGGGGATCACAGGCGTGATGTTATGTTATAAGAGCGACTCAACATCGAAGTCTCACAACATTAAGTTAGCACTATACAAAATCTCATATTGTCATGTTAAACTAATGTGCCAAAAACGCCACTTCCTTCCAATCAGATCCTTTTGAATTACGATTACAGATTTGTTCTCCATAAAACATATTTCTTTTTTCTTTAATTCAATATTTCAAAACGTAATCAAACGAATAAACACCTTCAGAAACATAAAAATACTCAGCGTCAGATGTTTACTACCAATTTGGTATTTTTCCATCGGATTACAAGAACTATGTAAACAAATTTGCGGACTTTTAATCTCGTTTTCTCTTAAGATTACCATTTGTAGCTTTCATTTCTTTATGGAAATTGGTATTTTGTATTTTTTTATTTGTCTATCAAAGCAATTTTAATGTAAAATCACTTATGTATACAAATTCTATCTTATTTTGTTTTTAGCCTATGTGGTCCTATTACTGGGCCTTTCTTTTTATACACAGTACTTTTGAAAATAATGTTACTACTATAGCAACCCCGACTGCCTCGTTGGTCTAGTGGTCGCAAAGCGCGACTGCTGAGCAAGAGGTCTTGGGTTCGATTCCCAGGTCAGGCAAAGTGTTATTGGGTTTTTTCATCTGGAATTTCTCAGTGGCTGCCTTGGAGTCAGGATTTGTGCCCGGTTGATGGCAATAGGCTCGCCCCCTATTACATGGGACTTAAACATAACTGGCGAAATGGGGGTGTACTAATGGCTACGCCTCTGCCTAACCCTTCGGGGATTACAGGCGTGATGTTATGTTACTATAGCAAATACGAAAGTTGGGATTTATGGATATTTGTTGAACAATCACGCCAGAACGGCTGAACGGATTTGGATGAAAGACACAGAGATAGATTATAGTCTGGAATAGCACATAGGCTACTTTTTATCCCTAAAAAATAAACAGTTTTTTTATTAGAACATTGTTTTGAAATAAAATAAAAGTAATTTCTCAGCAATTATGTTAGTTCAATAATAACAATAACAATTTATTCAAACTCAATTATGCTGCATTATAAATTATGAAACTATTTTAAATGAGCATACATTATCACAAAACTCGACAAGACCTCTGTGTCTGAACTAGACAAGTGAATATCTGTATCTCAGACAACAATGTTACCTAGGTTTTATTATTAGGACCTAGGACCGGGTCATTGGGGTAATCTTAAGAGAGGCCTTTGTCAAGCAGTGGATGTCGTTCGGCTGATATGATGATGATGTCACCTAGTTTGATGGGCCTTTGCTACCTACGTGGTTAACGGCTTTGTAATACCTATGTCTTTTTAGACCCCGTATACGCCGCACTACATCAGTATTACACAAGTTATCCTGCAAGTGACACATGTCTATTGTTCCTGACAACTTCCATGTTTCTGACGTCATCACACTCGAGGCAACTGTGTATGAGTAGTTCATTAATGTACTTATAGCTATTTGACCACATACATACATACATTGCAGTAAGGTATGAGTAAAATGTACACTGTAACTACAGGGGGTAATTCCATTCATTTCTAGGAACGATAGCAATCTAGGTAATTTGTCTCAACATAAAATGTAATATGTTATTTATTTTTTTTACATAATTTTTTGCTGAGATGAGATTGAGTAGAATTTTTGGCCTTCTGGAATAAGTTCAGTTTAAGAAAAGTTTTTTTTTCTAGCTTGCCAGTTATTTTCGATATTCTGGAAGTTGATTAACACAGTACCTCTGTGATTATTTATCATCGCTGATTCATAAATAGAACAGAATTTATAAGAATATGTATCTACGAAGTGATTTATTCGATGTGGCCTATCAGACTGAAAGACTCATAACCGATTTTCAATTGTCTTTTCATTGACGTTGCATTGGTAATAAAAACGTATTACATCAAAACTTTTCTTTCTATGCGAAACTCACAACAAGCTTCTTTATATTTGTATTATTACGAGAACAAAGCTAACCAAAGGCGGATCACTAATTGAAGTGCAATGGGAATGCACAATATTATTTTGATAATTAATCTTTGAGCGTGCGCAATGAGAATTTGTTTCTTAGACAGGAGAGGGAGCGGCCAGGAATTTATTGGTTTTATTTTTAAAACAGTAGAGGTTATAAACGATTATTTTTAAGTTAATTCAGTTGTGTTTAAAGTTTCATATTCTGAACGCTAAATAATTGAAAACATACACATAAATCTAACTAAGTTAGGGCAGCAGCTATTTACAAAGGGATACTGCTTAATTTCTAGAAATAATGTATACCTGCTATCTATACTAATAAAATAAAGCTACTACTAAACTGCTACTAATAAACTGACTGACAGTTACAGAGTCACATTTAAACAAAAAATTCTTCAGTCACTGTCAGTCAGTTTGAAAAAATATTTTTGTGTATATGATAGCCAGATTCATATAGGATAGCATTCTAAAGCTAGTTATTTATGTAACAGTCACACAAAACACGCTAATATAGGTCCTCAGTTGTCAAAAAAATATTCTGCTTGATTTTGCACAACACAAACGAAAAGTCCCTATCAAGCATTACCCGACCACAAAGCCAGCCAACCAAATCCTTTTATATCAAGATTCTCATTAGTTAAAATAAAAATAAAATAAGTTTAAAACAATGAAACATTTTTAACAAGCACGGCAATAAAGGCCCGCTGCAGCTCGACTCAAATAAATCGTGGGAGAGCCCCGTAGGTATCTGCCACTTAAACTGACCGCAATTACAATGTAGTGTAACATTCAACATTGTAAGTACTGTGATGTAATGCTTGTCAGAAATTCCCAAACTTTTCTCTCGTAAACCACTCAAAAAAAAAACTGGTTTTGGTGGTCCACCAAAAAGAAATAAACATTTTGTAATATCATTTCTTTCGCGCTATTTGTTAAGATTGTATGAAAACCGTAGCTCTAAAAAAAACTCACTGGTATATCTAAAAATTAAAATATTAGAATATTTTAACTACAAAATGCTTCTTTTTAGTTTCATTACGATCACTTTTCATCAAAATATAGCCTGTCAAAAATCTATTTTATTTTGTTCCGTTAATTTTTCGAGAAGTTTTTCATCTGTCTACATCAATAGGTAAAGCAAAACCAACATTTTTGTTCTTTATTAAAAACGAGATAAAGTTTCGTGGACCCTCCACAACTTGTGAACTCCCAATTTTTTTTACACCCGTGAACCTGGAGGTCACCTGGACCACTTTGGGAACCACTGCTCTTTAGGTAAATGGTTTTGCGGAGTTATTAAACTTTGGTGGCTTATTGTATTGAAATACGGCGACTAAAAGACAACTATGTTGAAACGTTAAGGTAAAATCTTTGTCTAGTTTTAGGATCCCTAATAATGGTCGCATTAATGTCTAGTTAGATTATGTATGACGGCACTCAAGTCGTATCTAATTATTGCTGTTTCAATACCCAATATTGGAACCATTAATGTTGGTAAGTAAGAGATAGTGGAGTATAAGACTTTATTAGTTTTGTTTTTAAAACAGTAGAGGTTTATCAACGATTATTTTTTAATGAAAATGTTATCCTAAGTTTTCTTTTTCTATTAACTTGCGTTTTCGTCCTAAAGAAAACAACGCGTTCAACAACGGTCTCGCGTTAAATTCCCAGGTCGGGCAAAGTGTTATTGGGTTTTTTCATCAGGAATTTCTCAGTAGCAGCCTCGGAGTCTGGATTTGTGCCCGGTTGATGGCATTAGGCTCGCCCCCTATTACATGGGACTAAAAACATAACTGGCGAAATGTGGGTGTACTAATGTGTACACCTCTGCCTAACCCTTCGGGGATTACAGGCGTGATGTTATGTATGTGTGTATGTAAAACAACGCTTAACTTTGTATTTTTTATGTCTTTTTGCTCATTGCAGTGAATAAGTCGATTATTTTTGAGTTCAAGTTACAATTAAAAAATAATAACTTCTATAGAAAAGCAAAGTTAACTTTTCAAAATTAATTTAAGAACAAATCAATATTGGTCAACATTTTTTTTACACTACGGTGTAACAGGCAGTCACTTTTAGACTATTTTACAGCATCGCCTAGACAAATTTTGCAGCGAGATAAGAAAGAAACAGGACAAAAGGGGCATTACTGCGGCTTGTGGCTCTTAATGTGGATTATGGGAGAACGAATGACGGGGTCGAAGCATCCCCGCTTAGTTTTACGCCACGATAATCGAGATTAAACGAATTCTGTGGCAACGGCTACGGTGTGATTGCGATTTTACAGTTTTATAGTGTATGGCGCGTTGATTCTAATTATACTTGGTTTACTTTCAAAGTGTTGGAAGAAATTGTGAAGCATTTTAATTGAAAGTTAAAGACTACATTTTCTTTCATTTGACCTTTTTAAAATGCATTCTTGAACGTCATTCACAACAAAGAGAATTAAATCATTTTTGACTGCCTCGTTGGTCTAGTGGTCGCAAGCGCGACTGCTGCTGTGCATGGGGTCTTGGGTTCGATTCCCAGGTCGGGCAAAGTGTTATTGGGTTTTTCCATCAGGAATTTCTCAGGAGCAGCCTCGAAGTCTGGATTTGTGCCCGGTTGATGGCAATAGGTTCGCCCCCTATAACATGGGACTAAAAACATAACTGGCGAAATGTGGGTGTTCTAATGGGTACACCTCTGCCTAACTCTTCGGGGATTACAGGCGTGATGTTATGTATGAATCATTTTTCCCCTTCCAAAAGATATTATGATATGAAGAAGAATGGGTAAGAAACTGTACTTTGTATAAAGTCCAATGTCCAAGACCAAGTCGGTCAAATTCTCAAACGTAACTCAATTTTATATCGCCTTTAAGTCTTTTGCTATCTATGACACTGTGTATTGTAGCGAAAGAGATACATATAAGAACGTCCTAATGTTAATTGAAGTTCAGAGTTCATGGGTTACTCACAACATCACGCCTGCAATCCCCGAAGGGTTAGGCAGAGGTGTACCCATTAGTACACCCACATTTCGCCAGTTATGTTTTTTTAATCCCACGTAATATGGGGCGAGCCTATTACCATCAACCGGGTACAAATCCAGACTCCGAGGCTGCTACTGAGAAATTCCAGATGGAAAAACCCAATAACACTTTGCCCGACCTGGGAATCGAACCCAAGACCTTATGCACAGCAGTAGCGCTTGCGACCACTAGACCAACGAGGTAGTCACTCTTACTCGGTTACTCTTTTACAATAGTATTTTACAGGATTTTATTTACATACATGCTGAGCATTAAACACGCAAAAATACTTCTACAACTGTGGTTAACATAGTACCGTGTTTTGATCTGCACATTTACAAACACATCATTTAAATAAATTCATGTAAACCTTCTATACCATAATATATTTTTCTCACAAGTTTGTGAAGAGTACTTACTTAAAGATCTTTTAAGGTCGGATGTTTTTTACTTAATTCCACTCTGTCTTACCATTAAATGTACGTCTAAAATCTCAATATTATAGAAAAAAAATATAAGTCCAAGTGATCTCTTCAGAAAAAAAAGAAAAGCTCCACTATACGAGAGAAAAACACAAACAGGTGTGGGATTACGTCATAGCAATGTTTTCCACTCGATATGAATAGTGGGGATTGGTTCGGCCCGTCGGCCCCTCGGCCCGTCAGCCCGTCGGCCCGGCCTCGGCCTGTCTTGAGACTCGGCCCAGCGGCGCGGAAACGTAGCTGGGACATGTGTACGGATTCCCATTCAGATGGGAATAAACAAGGTGGAAATGAGAGACGCTTTTTATTGAGAGAGTATTTTGTTTTATTTATTTGAACTTGTGTGGTTTATTTTTAGATGAATAGAGTTCTTTGGTAAATACGTTCTATTAAAGTTTGAACTTACTTTATTGGATCAGAAAATTAATTGGTCTGCCTCGCTGGTCTAGTAGCATGAGGTCTTGGGTTCGATTCCCAGGTCGGACAAAGTGTTATTGAATTTTTCCATCAAGATTTGAATTTCTCAGTAGCAGCCTTGGAGTCTAGATTTGTGCTCGGTTGGTGGCTCTATAGCCACCTCCTATTACATAGGACTTAAACATAACGGGAGAAATGTGGGTGAACAAATGGGTACACCTCTGCTAATCCCTTCGGGGATTACAGGCGTGAGGTTATGTAAAATGCATTCCGAGGGACTTTTTTTTAAGTTGACCTAGTTTGAATCCCATCATGTCAGGCCTCAAAGGCCCATCAATAATTACTAACCACATCACTACAGACACACACACAGACGCACTATTATACGTGCCGATGCAATTATTAGAGGATTACAACGCACAAAGCACCGAAACAATTAATACGGACAGGGTAACAATATAATATGTAGATAGATACAGAAGGTCGAGTCCATACAACGAACAAAACGCATCCACTCGATCGCCCAAAATCATCGAATCGCGAGTACACAATTTACATTCGTTTAAATAACTTACATTTAGATTTTCTTTTTTTAACAAAAAAATAACAAACGACTCAATGTCATGAATATTAAAGGTTAAATTCAATTGCAATAAAAAATCGAAGTTTTTGCTACGAATGGCCATTCAAAAATCAACTAAGACTACATGATGTTAAGGCAGAAAGTTAAGTAAGTAGCTATGAATAATAGCTTTGATTCTCAGGTATGAGTTAAATACATGAAAATATCCATCGCGGTGCGCGTATTACAATACGTGTGAAGGTTTTTGCTCGTTACATAATGTTAACCTTCTGTACAAACCTATTATGTGGCAACGGCCTCGGACGCCAGGGTAACCGATCATGCAGGTGACAGGAAATCAATAGGCAACTCGTAATGATGCGCGGTGCACGTTAATTAAACCTGGACGGTAACTGGAGAATTTACCTTGCGTAGGCACAGCGGACGTTTTTAATTATCATTTTCATATTCGACGTCCCAAATAAAGGCTTTGATTATGCTGTAGGTGTGAGTTAAGTTAAATATGTTTTGTTTGATAATTTTCATTATTGTTACTTTCTAGGTACAATACGTGTGTATAAATAAAGTGTCTATCTATTGCTTTTTGAGATTGCTACTCCACTTATGACCGCTACTGTACATAACACTTCATGTCTGAGTCTTTGTATTCTGCGTCACTTTCACGTGAATAAAAAGATTTCCTTTCTTTCTTTTATCAATCATTTTTTTGTGAACTCAGGTATTCTGTCCGGTTTTTATCTAGTATTTTCAATTACAGAACTCCTATAAAGCATAACACAGCAATTTCAAGAAAATAACAAAGAAAAAGAAAACTACATTTAATAAATCCCCTTTAATAATACTCTCACAGCAACATCTCAAGTAACACAGCAAAATAAAATGCACAGACGAATAAATTCAATCGCTGAACAATTACAGAAATGTCAACAGCACGTTGAAGTTTACAGTTTACCTGCGACACGATATTTTACAATCGTTATCTACTGATATCGAGAACTGATATTTTATTTCGGAATCGCAGCGACTAAGTGACGTCGCTCACTGGGTCGAAGGAAATATCTTACTAGTAGTTTGCTAGTTGTTAAGTACTAATGGTTTTCATTTGTAAGTAAGAAAATCTTGATAAGAAATCTTTTTAATATAAGCTGAGTAGTTTTTAGGAAAATACTTACCTTGAAAACTTAGGATACGAAAGGGGGGTTTATTTATTTTATATTTTGTTTTTTTGTTTGTAGAGTTTTGTGTGCACGTGGTTTGTGTCAATAAATATTTTTCTTTCTTTCTCTTTTGAGGTGTAAGTAATAATGACAAGACAATCTGTTTGTAATTTTGTATTTGTGGTTATGTTCATTGCGGACAAATAAGTATGAGCCCCAAGGAAGGACATACCCTATTTATTATTCCGTAACTTTATATGCGTCCACGATAACCGGCATTTACGCGTACGAAGTCGCGGGTAAAAGCTAGTTATTTATTAGTTTTGTACGTTTAAATTTCAGTATCTAGTAATTAGGTATCTGCCGGGGCTGCGGGTTTTTCGAAAGAGATACCGCGCCCCCGGAACGCAAAGGGCACAAGAAGGAACATGGATGGGTTTTAGTCAGTAAAAGTCTGACACTCCCCCCCGCCCCGCCCAGGGCGGGGGAAGTCATTTGATGATTTCCCATCGGTAAAAAAAAAAAGTAATTATGTATGTAGTTATTAAATATATTATGTATCTTCGTAATCTGTCAGCCAAAAATAACTTCATAAAACATTATATAAGCTGAGGTGCAATCTTCCAACCATACCCAATCTCTGAGTCCTAAAATCCATTCTACAAAGTCCATTCTCGGCGACTTCTATTCTAGAATGTATAGTAAGGTAAGAGGTAGATAACAAGCCGTCGACTTCCACATGAATACACACACTAACTACGTCTAAACGGTTCACTGTGCTTGCTTGTACCTACACATCGACGCACCGTCGCGTCGTTATAAGTTCTAAGAATATCTATGACGTATAAGATGGTGCACTATCTTTGATAAAATGGAAGAGAAACTGACATTTATTTGAAAAACTAGCTTATATTTGCGACTTCGCCCACGAGAATATTTTTTCGTATCCCTAATATTTTTAAAATAAGATCTCCGACTCCGAGGCTGTCTAGATTTGCGCCCTTTCCTTGAATGAATGGGACTTAAACATAACTGGCGAAATCTGGATGAACTAATGGGTTCACCTCTGCTTATCCTTCGGGGATTACAGGCGTGATGTTATGTTACGTTATACTGTAAAATATAGTCAATGTTACTCGCTGATTGTAGCTTTTCATAGGTGAATGCATTTAAAAATCGGTTCAATAGTTTTTGTGTTTATCTATTACAAATAAAAATTAAAAAATGTCTCTTTAAGTTATTAGTCAAAGTCTAATCCTTTATTTATTCAGATCATTAAAAGGCACGTCATTAACAAGAAAGAAAAAAAAAATGCGGCTAGTCTTTTGGGCACATTTCCAGTGGACAGCGATGCGGATGAATTATTTGATGATATTTAATTTTAGTTTCTCTTTTTTTTTATTCGGGTTGTTATTTATTTTGTTTTTATTGCCCGTTTTGTATAAAGAAATATGGGAAAGAATCTTTATACATACTGTTTAAAAATATATAATTGTATTACAATAAGTTGTATAAGTAGTACAGACTTAATTATACTAAGACCGTTGTTGCATACTCCCCCTTACATTTTCCAATGACATCATGTTACGGATAATATTTAGTCTTCCAAGACATAATGCACAATACGACACGGAGATAATTGGTCTCAGATTCCAATTAGCACCCGATCGATACACAGACTAGATGTATACACAGGTAGTTGTTTGTCATATTAACAGTATTCCTGTCTTCGCCTTTTGAATTATTCGCGTCTGTGACTTCGTTGAACTTGATTAGTTGTTGCTTTTATTTGTTAGATTTGACTTTTTTGACTGCCTCGTTGGTCTAGTGGTCGCAAGTGCGACTGCTGTGCATGAGGTCTTGGGTTCGATTCCCAGGTCGGGCAAAGTGTTATCGGGTTTTTCCAACAGGAATTTCTCAGTAGCAGCCTCGGAGTCTGGATTTGTGCCCGGTTGATGGCAATAGGCTCGCCCCCTATTACATGGGACTAAAAACATAACTGGCGAAATGTGGGTGTACTAATGGGTGCCCCTCTGCCTAACCCTTCGGGGATTACAGGCGTGATGTTATGTTATGTTATGTTATTTGACTTTTAAATTTATTTTCAGCTTCTAAAATAAGAAGTACCACATTTTTTATTTAATTTAACAATTTTTAAAATCACGTTGTCACGCAAAGTGCAGTTTTGTGTGGTTTTTTTTCACCCGCGGCTTCCGTGGGTCATATCAGGATGTTGAGCTTATACTATTTCTCCTAAATCATCTAAAAATAAGGTTTCCAAACTGACTGGTAGTTTCAGAGATTACATAACATACCATCACGCCTGTAATCCCCGAAGGGTTAGGCAGAGGTGTACCCATTAGTACACCCACATTTCGCCAGTTATGTTTTTAGTTCCATGTAAATAGGGGGCAAGCCTATTGCCATCAACCGGGTACAAATCCAGACTTCGAGGCTGCTACTGAGAAATTTCTGATGGAAAAACTGCATGCACAGCAGTAGCGCTTGCGACCACTAGACCAACGAGGCAGTCCAGAGATTAGTTTAAATAAACGAAAAACTCAACTTTATTATAATTAGTATAGATTTACTGTTATAGCTGCAATTCCACTGTGACAGACGGACATACAGTGGAGTCTTAGTAATAGGGCCTCGTTGGGTACCCTTTGAGTACGTAATCAAAAAAAAAAAAAGAAATACAAAACAATTTCGGACGAATGATTACCTAAAAGGTATCTAACACGAAAAGCAATATAACGACTACATCAAAATCACAATTTAATATACGAATATCAATCATATTGCCAACAACATACAATTCATATCACACCTAGGTACTAAAACGAACTGATAACAGTTGCTATCTCGTCCAGGTCAGACCGGAATTAGGTCACCGGGCCATTCATAGGACACGGATTACCGGCCTTCAACGTTCAAACAATACTGTGACCGTTCGAATGCATAAATCGATACGGAGATGAAGGGATATAAGTGTCTTGAAGGTCCATTTTCAATTAAATCTGTAGGATATTAAGATAAGTTAAGTTATTGGGTTCTTCGATCAGGAATTTCTCAGTAGCAGCCTCGGAGTCTGGATTTGTGCCCGGTTGATGGCAATAGGCTCGCCCCCTATTACATGGGACTAAAAACATAACTGGCGAAATGTGGGTGTACTAATGGGTACACCTCTGCCTAACCCTTCGGGGATTACAGGCGTGATGTTATGTTATGTGATATTAAAGATATTGATTTTATAGTTGAGCAATTTGGTTTTCGGAAAATAGTCTCTTTTGCTTTGTATCGGTGGTTTCACTCAAACCACGTCAGAGGCCCTTGAGGCGGTTTAGAAACTCTGTCACTAGGGTGTGTAGGGTCCTAAGACCTTACTGCCCACACGACAAAGAAGAAGAAGTTGAAGCCATGGTAAAAATGATAGCGAAACACCAAGATGGCGGTGTCTGACGATTAAGTATTTTAATATACCTACTTGTAAAGGCTATTTTAATATTTCTGTGGAAAATGGTCTCTTCAAAACTTGACCTTAGGTACATGACAGATTTTAAATTTTTTTTTTTCACTATTACAAAAGCGATATTTTGGAAAGATGAATGTTTTTTACTCAATAACACTAGAACGGCTGAACGGATTCAGATAAAATTTGGCACAAAGATGGACTACAGTCTGAAATAGCACATAGGCTTTTATGTTTTACATCGCGAGAAAACCTTAACTTATAATTAATTTAAGTCTGAAATCGCAAATCTGCCATGAACAAGCGTGGTGATCAATGCTCGTGCCTTCTCTGTATGAGAAGAGGCCTTCGCCCTGCTGTGGGACAATAATAGGTGGATCTTTTTAATATTAAGGGACAACGACAGTATCGCTGACGCCGCCGCCGATCTATTACCAGTATGTACTGGTTTGCCAAGTTTACAAAGTGTAGACATTTAAGCCTAGTTCGTCGATGCGTTGACGCGCCCGTCATTTGCCGTCGGCATTTAGCACAAGCGGGAATTGACGCGCTGCATGCAATCGACTAGCATACACTTTATTACGATTTATTACTCTTGCTAAAACCTACTGTGTTTGTCACTTTGAACCAAATTAAAAGTAAGATAGTCTATTGATAAAAATCAAGTTGATGGTGTTTGAAAAGGCATAATTTTAAATATCAGCCCTTTGTTTCACTGCAGGGTAAAAGAATCTTCTCGTACAGAGAAGGCACGAGCATTGATCACCACACGCTTGCTTAAGGTGGATTCGCGGTTTCATGACATAACATTACATCACGCCTGTAATCCCTAAAGGGTTAGGCAGAGGCGTACCCATTAGTACACCCACATTTCGCCAGTTATGTTTTTAGTCCCATGTAATAGGGAGCGAGAGCCTATTGCCATCAGCCGGGCACAAATCCAGACTCCAAGGCTGCTACTGAGAAATTCCTGATGGAAAAACCCAATAACACATCGCGGTTCTTTGTATTCGCAGTTTCAGACTTGTTTTAATTATAAATGCAGGTTTCCTCACAACGATTTTTACTGATTTTAAGTGGCATCAAAATATTACGAGTATATTATGCGTTTTCTGGGACATGAGACAGTTTGGGTAACGGATTTAGTCAAGGTCCTTAATAGACATATTTTTTGCTTATAGAATTGTAAACTTGAAGGTAAAATAGCTTGCATTTCTGCCCATTCCAAATAAAAAAGCCAACAAAATGCAAATATCAACACACAAAGCATAGTTGTACAGCTTCTGACCCCCGTAATACTGCAAACAATTTTTCAAACCTTCCACCACCCGGTGACCTAATTCCGCACAGGTGACCTGCATGTATCTACCAATAGCAACAAAGTGCTTGTCAATTGGTTAACTATATTAACCAATGGTGAGTGTTAGGCGTGGCGTGGCAGGATGCCAGCCATCTCGTTGCAACTTTACGCCTACAGATCGTGCTATAAGAAAGTAAAGAAGGCCTACTCTTTATAACGCTGCTAAGAAACTCACACATGGAAACTCTCAACGCAATTGGTCAGCCGGAACGTTGTCAAACGCACACAGAGACAGATTCAAGTCGACGCAACGTCTTGTTATGGTCAGAGTGTATGTATATGTAGGTATAGTTACTTGTTATATACAGCGATACTTCTGTAACTTATATTTGTCTTGCACTTGTTGATATTGCGGAAAATTTTCACTTGCCGTCGGCTGGGCGGATCTGCCGAATGGTTGGCATTGTCTTACATAGTTAGGCTACGAATGGTAGTATCTAACGCCTTATCAAAACGACTAAAGGCTATAAATAAAGAGGAAGAATGTCTATTGGTTGCGACGGGAATAAAAACTGTTCAGTCTGCGCACGCAGGGAATGTTACAGGCCGACGGCAAAGTCTGTTTATATTTTATTGGCGGATTGAAATTCTTTCTATCGCACTTTTTAGAAGAAGGATAGCAGTAATGAATGTTAGATCTAATTATTTGGCTTTAGTTCTGTAAAAAGAAACTTAGTCACGATTTAAATAATCTCATATTTTAATATTCTCATAATGTATGATTCTGTATGCAAATATTATAAACATTTAAAAGAGTACGTATGGAGTTTCTTGCCCATTCTTCTCCATACAAAATTACCTTTTGGAAGGGGTAACTAGATTTAATTCCTTCTCTTTTTGTATATGACGATCAAAAGTGCCATAATGGCCTAATTGAAATAAATGTAAACAATTGTATTGATTTTAGATATTTACCGCTAATTAACATAGCAATACGCGTGTAATCCTAGACAGGTTAGGCAGAGGTGTACCCATTAGTACACCCATTTCGCCAGTTATATTTAAGTCCCATGTAATAGGGGGCGATCCTATTGCCATCAACCGGGCACAACTCCAGACTCCGAAGCTGCTACTGAAAAATTTGTGATGGAAATACCCAATAAGACTTAAGACCTCATGCTCAGCAGTCGTGTTTTGCGACCACTAGACCAACGAGGCAGTCTACAATTTACATGTATGAAAGTATTCAATAACGTGTACACTTGTTATCCATTTTTTACACGACTGCCCCAAAAAAAGGAGTGTTATGTGTTCAGGGTTAATGTATGTATGTATGTATGTGAGATTCTTTATTCCACCATAACTTTTAAACGCCTGAACCTTTAGATGTATGGGGTATCGTTACAATCCTTACATCGTTCCGAGTAACAAAGGCTAGATGAAAAATAAAAAAATACGGTTTGGTCACTTTAAAATGTAAATTAATACCAGCCTCAAATTTTTTTTTAAATGAATCCGGTTCTCTCTATGTTTATCGTCTAGAATTTGACAAGTAGATTTAAAAAATATAAAACACTGTAAATAAAAAACGTCGTAATAAAAACTGACGAGTAAACAAAGTACAAATATGTATGTGCAATTTTTGCAGTCGTGTTTTTTAATTTTTTAAATTATAGTAGCTTGTTTCTAGACAATGATATTACCCTACTACACCTCCACATCCTTATGCCACTTTCTTCCCTATCTAAATCTTCCAGTCTCCTTACATCTCCCTAAATGCAATTACCATTATTAATTATTAAGCCCACTCGTCCCTCTAAAGATTTTCGCTTGCCTCGTAACGAGGCCTTTTCGACCTCTTAAGATCCTATTATCGGATTCATATTTAATAAATACTGGGATGCCTACAGTTTACTGGGGTACATTTTTCCCTTTTAGCTTGGAGCAAACTTAATACAAGTACTTGTTTCTTAATATAGTACATATTTAGTAGGTTTAATGTTGGCTGTCGGTTGTTGCTGGCATGTATGTGAATAATAAAACTATTAGAGAATATTTTAGACTGCAAACACATACCATCACGCCTGTAATCCCCGAAGGGTTAGGCAGAGGTGTACCCATAGTACACTTACAATTCGCCAGGTATGTTTAAGTCCAATGTGATAGGGGGCGAGCCTATTGCCATCAACCGGGCACAAATCCAGACTCCGAGGCTGCTACTGAGCAATTCCGAATGGAAACATCCAATAACGCTTTGTCCGACCTGGGAATCGAACCCAAGACCTCCTGCTCAGCATTCGTGCTTAACACTTCTTATTTTAATTCCATGTGCTATTCCTTATAATGTATCTCTGTGCTCATCCAGATTCGTTCTGGCGTTATTAAGTAATAAACATCTATCCATCTAAATTTCCACATTTATAATAATAGTAAGATACCCATAGAACTATGTAAATTAATATGGATAAAACTAATATTAATTATTCATTCAATAAAAGTTTATCGAATAATTTTTCTTTTTAAATCGATTCTCGTAATATCTCTGTCGTTCATTTATATAACACATTATTAACTTAATTTTTTCAGTTTTTAAAGCTATAGGCAGAGAAATAGGAGTCGTTGAACTCCAATTAAACTAAACGCAAATTAATATAAACTACCAACATTACGGAAAACAAAAACTAATTCAAAAGACAGAGCACAACAAGCCAAACAGAGTCATATTACAAACATAACTACGTTTAATTTCAAAAGTAAGGAGAACCCGATGCCTCTCAAACTCGTGTTCAAGCTAAATTAAAACTCAACTTAGAAGTACTCAAGTTATACTCAACATTTATATGATATCTCTAGACTGCGTTATATGATATCGTACTTTATCTATTGGCACAGAGATTTGCTTTTTAAATGCGATTAAAGTCAAGATGTCTGTCGATCTTTTTTTATTACAGGATTGAGAAATCTGGTGAAAATTATCTTATTCTATTTTATTTGAGGTTTCATTTCGATTGGTATGGTTCAATGGATCAATTTTCTTAAGTAAACTTAAGAAAAGTGAAAAATAACTTTGTAAATTTTAAATTTGGCTCATAAGTGATGATCATGAATCTTATTCTCCCGGGTCACACAAAACTTGCCCAGTATATATTAATTATTTATTTAATGAATACAGGATTTACAGCTTTAAAAATAAGAACAGTAAATTAGAGTGACACACAAGTAGGTACAGGACTCAATTTATAAAATACAAAATAATACTTTAAAGTCGGGTTGAATTATTTTTTTTACTTTTGAATATATCACCCGCGCAGTTCATTAAAAGTGAGTCAATTGATTAGCGGTGAAAAGAACACAATTTCACACACAATTAAATGATATTCTTTGCTATTTGAATCTCTACGATTCAATTAACAAAGTATAACAACCGAAACTACCAGACGTATCAAAGACAACGTAAGCACCAATAAAAACTGGATGACATTAAACAATCTTGCTCAGACGCAAGATGAAGACACATAACGAACGTGGTTTGGCTCTGTGCCTGGATACTATGACACAAGAAGTGCAATCTACCGCGACATTCTTTTACATAAACGTTGCTTGGATGGCTCAAGGCATAAGATGAGCGGGAGCGGGGTGACAGCGGGTGTAATCGCTGATAACGCTGTAAAAATGGTACGACCTAACAAGCTATTTGGTATGCAGGCAGCTAATATGCAACTGCTTTAAAACATTTTTTCATCAATAATAATTAATCACTAAAAATATGTTTCAAAATTATTAGACACCACAAGCATAAAAGGTGAGTACAAAATGATAATAACCGGCAAAGTAAGAGAAAGATAATTATTGTTATTAAAAAAATAGCTTGTTCGACCGTTCCTACATTGTTGTGAACCTTTTTATCGGTTAATATAATAAATGTTTTCCGTAAAGGCTTGGGCAATGGTGTACTCTGGTACCCTAATACGAATGTATGTCTGTTATTGCCTAATTAGGTACTGTCCGCAACTACACGTGCTTAGATTTTTTATATTTGTGCCAAATTTTAGTTAAAGCGTGAGAGAAACTAACAAACATCCATCCATACATTCCTACTTATAATGAAACTGGTGTTTAAAATAATAGTAGCATATAAATACTATTACATTATTTTTATTCATCAAATATTTGATAATATATTCTAAATCATTATTTGCAAAAACACATTATAACAAAAAAAAAACTTGGCTTCTTTTTGCATTGCGGATTCGTTTAGGACTTGAACAGTGTTGAGGCCAATAAAGAAAATATAATTAAAGTAAACAATGAAGTTGAAACCGCTTGTAACTTGCACCACACAAAGAGATCACATGCAAGCCATTTGTTGAGGAAAAGCTATGGGGTTGCAGTTTTTATTATGAAGCTTGAGTTTCGCCTGCAACGTTCTAACAGATGCTTTTTTCTTATTTAATACCACGCCTCGGTGCATTCGCAATGGAAGGGATGAGGAGCACTTTACAAATATGCACAATTAGTATTAAGATTTAAGGATACAGAGTTAAGAAAGAAAGAAAGAAAAACTGTTTATTCGCGTGAAAATGACGCACATAACATGACAAGAGAAAATATTTTTTACATAAAAGCAATGTTCAATTGTCAATGCAACAAGTTTATATAAAATCTAAAAAATAAAAATCAAATAAATACAAATACAAATATGCGCCTCTACCGCGCGAAAGGGTTTACGCTCAGCATAATGTCGTGGCCAGTGCACGGAGGCACTATAACCATGGCGCTGGTTTTCAGCGAAAGCCGGCGGCGTACCCCTGTCTCGGACTATAGATGAAACGTCATTCACCCCCAGTACGGAGGCACAGGACAGTAACTAGACAATAGTAGGACAATAGTACTTGGCTTTCTCATAAAGCAATATTTTAAAAAGTAGGGTCATTGATCCTGTGCTTATTTTCTTTGTTCAAGGCGGAATGGCGATTTCAAACATTGATTATATCCTGGTTTTGTAAACGTAAAGTAAACTTAGAAAGCAAATATTATAAAATCGAAAATGGCCGGAGGCGACCGCTAATAAATGTTTTAATTAATTTAGTTTTCTAAATCCTAGTTAAATTTGTGCGTTTTTCAAAATGGCGAACATTTATTATACAGTCAACAAAAGAACTAGGTATCCAAGGTCGTCAGATTTAGTTGAAGTTTTCTTAGAAACCGATGGATGTCTTCTATTGAAACTTAATTAACGAACTGTTTATTATAACATCACGCCTGTAATCCCCGAAGGGTTGGGCAGAGGTGTACCCATTAGTACACCCACATTTCGCCAGTTATGTATTTTTTTTTAGTCCCATGTAATAGGGGGCGAGCCTATTGCCATCAACCGGGCACAAATCCAGACTCCGAGGCTGCTACTGAGAAATTTCAGAGGGAAAATACCAATAGCACTTTGCCCGACCTGGGAATCGAACCCAAGACCTCATGCACAGCAGTCGCGCTTGCAACCACTAGACCAACGAGGCAGTCCAGGTATAGGACGAGGTATTATCTACTTTATAAATTAAATTGCATATAAAACATCCAACGGTTTTTAAAACTTCTACTAAGTCTGACGATCCCTCTTTGATGGACAGTACATAGTACAATAACAAAGGTAAGTAAAACGTTCTTCGAACTGCAGTTACCAAGTGGTATATTGATTGTTGTTCCCCAAACAAGGCTTCGCGAGCTTCGGAAGATATGCTTGATGGAGCAGCCGATCAATATAGGTGAGGATTGGGATCTCTGGAGATAGTCTCCGATACGTACTATTGTTTCTGTGTATCGGGTCGGCAAACTGCAATATTACAAGCTAGACGTGATTTGCTTGAATTCGATCTTGCGTTAACAGAATAATCGAAGCAAAAGGGCAGTAATTGGGTTGTCAATTATTTGGTTGTCTATATTATTAGAATAACCAGCTTCTGCCATTTCAGAGTTACGCTAAAGTCCTATAATTATCCGATAGGTACACAAAAAAAACGGAATTATAATTTTATTATCCTATGTGTTACGCTAGATCAATTTATATTTGTGCCAAATTTCAGCTGATTCTGGGTGAATTAAAAAGGCACATTTTTACTTATTTTTTCATTGCTTTTCAAAATATTTTTTTGCTGCCTTGTTGTTCCAGAGGTCTTGGGTTAAATGATACCAAAGTTGGGCAAAGCGTTACTGGATTTTTCTATCTGGAATTTCTCAACAGCAACCTCGGAGTTTGGATTTGTGCCTGGTTCATGGCAATAGGCTCGGCCCCCTTATTACATGGGACTTTAACATAACTGGCAAAATGTGGGTGTACTAATGGGTAAACCTCTGGCTAACCCTTTCGGTATTACAGGTGTATGTATATTTGCCCCTTATCAAACTTGTAACCTTATGCTTGAGAGGCGGACGCCTTAATCTCTGGCCCATAACAAAACTTTGTTAACCTACTTAATATTTTTTACTACACAAACAAAATAAGTAGAACACAAAATAGCCTGTACTTATATAAACCATTTTCTAAACGAATATATCCAAAAAATATCTCGAGGCTCCAAACAAAATCCGCTCTAACGCTTTTTATTCCTTTTCACAAAGGCTCAAACGATAGAATATCCTGACCTATTTGTTCAGAATTACTGTACATCAAATCAACCACCAATTTGTCAATCCGATGCACACGAATTCAATCAAGCTACATACATTTTATTTCCACACGGTTTCCTTTGTAAGTTGATTTGTGAAATATTCAATCGTCCCGTCTCAAGTGGTGGCGTTATTGTAAAATATTTCGAATAATATGAAGATCATTGGGCACTAGACGTCCCACGAGAGTTCTTCTCGCTATATTAAATATTTTCCATCTGTTTTTAGAGTTTACGAGAAGGAAAATCTTTAGTAAACATTTTAGTTCTGATATTTTTGATTATGAGTAGATGGTTGGATTTTTTGTTGTTTGTGTAGGTGGTAAATTGAGCAATGAATAACGCATCCTATACATTTATACTAATACTGCTATTACTATGATGACTATTAAAGCTTGTTGTGTTTAATTGTTTATAAACGCCCTCTATAACATAGGACTTAAATATATCTGGCAAAATGTCGGTGTACTATAGGTACACCCCTGCCTAACCCTTCGGGGATTACAGGTGTTATGATATGTGTGTCCAAAGTTACTTCATTGATAAAAAGCTAAACATTATTGGCAAGTTTCATATGATATGTCACAGAGTACTCTTGACTTCCACGTAGATGAAGACACAGTCATGTGTAAATTATTTTTTTAACTTTGATAATGGTGCCGATTACCTTGGTCAAAAACTAAACTAAAATTAGACAATTTCCATCATTTTCGGTCCAATACAACAAGAAAGAGACTAATGTAAATAAAAGCTGTCAAAATTAGTCAATCTGACACATCCATACAATTATAGTTGACATCTTAAAACGTATGAATTTAAAATACGGAAAAGTTCGAGGCAAAACTAATTTGACATCGCTAACTTAGTTCTTTAATGTCACCGTCCTTTCCTTTCACGGTATGTTAGTAAGAGATGTCAATTCTTTAAATTTAGTCTTGTTTGTGAACAAGGGAATCGGCACCAATGTAAAATAAAGTAGTTGATTAGAATAATTAGGTATAAGGTACCTACTAACATAATGTTTTTAAGTTTACTAACAATTTAAATATGGAATTATGTTCTGAATTAAAATTTTGAATAAAAAATAATTACGCTCGTCGTTAGTAACTAACATTAGTATAAAATTTCTTAAAAAAATAATTCTAACAATATCGCTTTCCTCACTACATGGCTCTAATTGATAGAAAATAAAGTAAATAATTGAGACATCAAATTACCGTTTGCTAAAATAACAATATTTAATCAGAGTATCGCTTTAAAACGATACAAAACCTGAATTGTTTAGACACAATATTTCGCTAACAATATTCGTTTTAATTAAGTGTAGAGTCGAATGTTCGGACAAAAGACAGTCGGATGTCCGCTCTGGGGTAGAAAAGGTAATTTAAACCCTACGACTACGAGACGACAACGATTAGAATTTAATTTTGCTTGTCTAAAAAATGGCAACGTAGAAATCCAAAATAACGTAAAATAAATCCAATGGCACTTGACAATAGTGTTGCTTTCGATTCGTGAAAAGTTTTTTTATCGACCTGTACTTTCAAAAACTACAAAGAAACGATAAAACTTTTCCTCTTTACAATATAAGCAAATGTTACAAACTAACAGATAGGTAACCAATAAAGTGTTTTTAACCGACTTCCAAAAAAGGAGGAGGTTCTCAATTCGGATGCTTGTATTTTTTTTTCTGGTTTGTAGTTACTTAATCTTGCAGCAAACTATTTAAATGAAAATTATGGGTTGTTCTAGAATGCTTTAGGAAAGTTTGTCATTTATAGAACTCATAAATGCCAACAAAAATAATAACAAATGGTTTAAAACCTGCACCTATTTTAATATAAAATACAAATCAATTAAAAAACATTAAATTCCTGCTTTTGAATAACACAACATAACATCACGCCTGTAATCCCCGAAGGATTAGGCAGAGGTGTACCCATTAGTACACCCACATTTCGCCAGGTATGTTTTTAGTCCCATGTAATAAGGGACGAGCCTATTGCCATCAACCGGGCACAAATCCAGACTCCGAGGCTGCTACTGAGAAATTCCTGATGGAAAAACCCAATAACACTTTGCCCGACCTGGGAATCGAACCCACGACCTCATGCACAGCAGCCGCGACCACTAGACCAACGAAGCAATAGAGTTGCTTTTGAATAAATATCAAAATTACAGTAGCTTCAAATAAACCCTTCTATTCCTATTCTCGAACACCGTACAATATAAACAGCTTTCGGGTTAAATAATTCGGGATCTGGTAGCGGGGCGTCAGCGCCATTGACAAAGGTCATTCATATTGTACTTCACGCTTCGCCGGCCACACTAATTCCGATTATGTCTATTTGTGTCTATAGACGGCCAGTGTCTATACGTAAAACGTGACTATAGATACTGTTGTACACAGTCTTGTATAGGCTTTTGTGCCTGTATTGTGATGGTTGTAGTTCATTTTACAATGTTTTGAACTTTGAGGGCACTCAACTCACAGCAAATAATTTGCCATTCAAGTTAGGGCTTTAAATCGTGTGAGAAAAAATATTCATTTAAAATGACCAGGTAAAAAAGGTGACAGCTCGCGGGCGGCGTGCTGGCAGCTAACGGTGGGACTTTGAGACGATGGCGGCTGGGCCATTTGTCGTGTCGTGCGATGACCTTTTATTTGATCTAGTCAACATTATACCTTTTCCAAATGCAAATAAAATACCTTTTCCAAATAGCAATTTTAAATCTAAAATTGCTATTTGAAAAAGGTATGGTGTTGACTGAAGCTAATGAGCTTGCTTAGGTAGGTAGGTACTGTAGAGACCCTGGCTGGTTGAACCATATGCAAACTATTTGTTGTGAGATAAATATGACTTTTATGTTTAGAATAGAAGCAGACCGCGTGTCAGCGGCTGTCAAGCCTTAGCTAAGAATTAGTAATTAATAATTTAAAGATCAATAAGTCTTTCAATAATAGACAAATATCCCGGTACAAGTAACAACCCACGTCTGGGGGTATAGTCTAACCCATAGGCTTGATTCGTGCGAAGTCATTTAGCATATTTTTGACAACTTAAACATTTTTTTTCTTTATTTTCTTTTTAAATACTTTGACCCACACTAGATTCTTTTCTTATATTGTAGATGCATTTAAAAATATATAAAATTCACAAACATAAACTGCCCAACCTGCGACATGTAGCCCAGGAGCTAACCTCTCAGCTGCTATGTCAACGATGATACGACTCATGATAAAAAAATAATGTCCATATTATAATACTTCAAATTTCGATTATCCCTATGTATAGGCTAGCGCATTAGTTATAGTGACTATAGATACGGCACAATGCAGTATTGTCAGTAAAGATGTGTTTGTTTCGAGGATGTAGACCGGAATATCGAGGTTATGGTACGAAGCTCCACTGATTGGAGCTTTTGAAGGTATCTACGGCTATTTCCATGTTAGTCAGTTAGAGCACGATGGAATACATAATCAATATTTTGAAATCTAAAATAATGCAGGTATGTTAGCATCATCCAATGAAAAGTACTGAACCCATACGAATAGACTGAGAAAGTTGAAAAGTAAACCTTAGAAATAAAGAAAGAAAAACTATTTTCTACAGGAAAATGACACACATAACATAAAAGAAAAATTGAACACAAAAGCAAAATAAAAACAAGCTGGTATTAAATCAAAAAAATTAAAAACAAATACATACAATCAAGAAATATACGGCTCTACTACGCGAAACGGCTGATGCTCAGCATATCCTTGGTTTTATCATTTATATTTATTTGATATAAGATGACGGAACGGACGGGTGAAGGAATGGGGGAAGCCTTTTTCCCAGGAGTGGGACAGTAAAGGCAAGGAAAGAAAAGACAGCAAAGAAAAATATGATGAATAGGATGTGGTGGTTTGTGTGCATAAATGTGTATAGGTAATTTATTAATACCAGCTTTTGCGCGCGATTTCGTACGCGTCAAAGTTGATATATTATCACGAGAACAGTACATTTTTTTAGAAGACAAAACAGCCTATTTGCTATTCCAGTCTATAATCTATCTTTATGCCAAATTTAATCCCGATTCGTTCAGCCGTTTCAGCGGGCTTGAGTCACAAACACCCATCCAAATTTTCGCATTTTTAATAGTAGTAAGAAATAGGATTCGAATACGTAAAACGATATAAGCAATCTCCACACATTTATGAACACACAACCACTTACCGAACCACCTAATCGCAAACCAAACCAAGTCACGTCAACAGCTAATTACCAAAATATTTGACATGAATAAATCAAAGACATATTCATGTCATATTACGTCACACTAATCGCATTACCTGACACCAGACCGTAGTACATAACGTCATCTGCAACAGTGGGCGTGCGTTCATGTGTATGTGTGCGTGTGATGACGTTGATGACACGGCATTGTGGTGGCTTAATCATATCAAGGGCTCATTAATTATTCCCGTGGGGTGTGCGATGCCGATTCAACGCTGATGAATAGGATGTTGTTATTTATGCGTTTGTGGACCTCGGAGGTGGGTATTAACGGCTATTGTTTTATACGTCTTGGTTTGAACGACGTGTTTTGGTATTGTGTTCAAGAGAACATTTACGGATTTCGAATAAATCGAGTTGAAAATAATGGTTCTGACGAGGTGAATAATGGCTGGTAATTAGTCCTATTATATTATTTAACAATAGCTTACACCCGGTAGACGTATGCGGTAGCAGCAGCAAAAACATCAGACTTACCTGTAACAAAGACATGTAATAATTAGAAGAAATAATTTAAATACTGTAACACTCAAGTTTTATTAAGCTTGTGAAGAGGACACGCGGGCATTAGGTATAAGATGAAACTATTGATATAACTAAAAGGACAACTGATAACCTGACTGCATAGCCTAAGCAAAAAGGGCTCAGGCTCGGGCGTAACTCGGGATGTAGCTCGAACGCGCGTTTCCGCGTTTTCTTAATACTAAATTGACATCTGTTAACCGAAATGACAAATACGTACGCAATCAAAAAATTGAACCGACTTCATAATTGGGAGACGTGTGTCACTCTGAGCATTGCAGCGACTTATTAAAGCTGTTCATAGTAAACAAATTAACGCTATAATCAAAATATTCAACAGAAAATTAAGATGTATGTTATTAAGTCCTCTCATGTGTTGCATACCTATTAACCCACACACACGAACTTGTAACGTTAGTCTCAAAGAGATGGTAACCGGAGAGCTCCTAATTAACGAGTCTCGTATCAACGTATCTAACCGCAATAATACTTGACTTGTAATTAGCAACGTCTTATATTCCCCTCATAACATAACATACACCACCTATGACGTACTTGAGAAGATTTCTAAATATTATGTTGAAACCCTTCAAAAGGATAATGTTGGAAATAATAATATTATTTCTCTCTTGCAAACAGATTTTAAGCTGATGCAAGAGTATGAAGTAGGATCAAATAAGATGAACAGTATAATAAATTTATAGGAAGTTTCTACATAATAAGCTTTTCTACGAATTGAAAGCATCTCATTCTGCTTCTACTTGAATTCTCGGCGAAGGCATGGATTGTTTAAATAGAAAACTTACTGGCATTATGGAAAATGAATCACAGTCTATAATCGTAAATATTAATTTAATAAAGGAGTTAATAAAAATTATACTTTTAATGGGTATTTTTGTTTTGTAACTAGAGGCTCGCACGGGTGACAGCAGAAACAAAATTATTTTAATACAATTCCTAATTGGACAATTAAGCATCAACCAAATCGATCAAGCCGTTCTCAAGTGATATTACGATATTGCGGGAACTCGTTTTTTTTATACAGATTACAGTTAAACATGCTTAAATTACTTGATCAATGACGTATTTGGCAAACACAAAACGACGATTAAACTACAGATAAAACTACGAGGAATTGCCGATTTGACCAATTTCAATCTTGACTAATATCGTAGGAATTTTTAGACACAAAATATCAATGACAACATTTTATGTCTAACAAAATTACAGAAAAAGTAGACAAAGAAACTCACCTTCATATAAAATATACTATCCTTTCATTTGCCTCTAATGAGTAATAATACTCATACCTATTGTACTCACCCTGTTCTGACGTCAATGATAAAAATAACTCCTTGATACGGTCCATTATCGAGGGGATAAAAACATGGTATCACATTAAAAGATCTCCCATGTACCTATTGAACATCGCTAATGAGCTCATTCAATACCCCCATATCATATTACAAGTGAAAATAGAGTTTGCTGATAATACTATTTCTTGTTAGGACTGCCTCGATGGTCTAGTCGATGTAATGCGCGACTACTAAGCATGAGGTCTTGGGTTCAATTCCCAGGCCGACCTGATTGCCTGGTAGAGAATGACTAAGGCATTTAGTTCGTTTGTTCCTTTAAGATCTAATAAATAAATAAGACTGGCTCGATAAGGCTGACTGCTTCATTGTTCTAGTGGTCGCAAAGCGCGACTGCTGACACTTTTCCCAGGTTGGTAAAAGTGTTAGTGGGTTTTTCAATCGGAAATTTCTCAGTAGCAGCCTTGAAGTCTTGATTATTGCCCAGTAGAGGCTCTCCCCCTATTACATGAGACTTAAACATAACTAGCCAAATGTGGGTGTTCCAATAGGTAGGTACACCTCTGCCTAACCATTCGGGGATTTCAGGCGTGAAGTTATTTCATGTTGTGTTGATATGTACTCTATGGTCAACGTCGAAATGACGTTTCTTTTTCAAAATTAGGAGTTGGACATTAAATTCAAAAGAAAATGTCGGATTATTTTCTGGAAGTATGTTATTTTAATTTTTTTTTGGTGGCTTATGGTTGTAGAAAGATTAATTTGTGGTTGCTTATCATTTTTAGCATCTACGGGCAATTTTTTGATAATGTAAGGAGCCCTGTTGAATCTCTTTATTTTCCAATCTTGATCAATGAATGTGACAAAGTCCTAACTTTGTTTTTTACTGGCTTTTGCCAGCAATATTGTCGGCGTAAATTTTCATACGGATCCCTAATATTTTAGAATATAAAATATAGCAATATTACTGGCTGATAATGTAGCTTTCCATAATGAAGGAATTTTTAAAATCGTTTAATTCGTTTTCAAATATATCTAGATTAAAAATGTTTCTGGAATAATTCCTATAGTATACAACTGAAGCCCACTCACTCGTTAAGGGGCAACCTACGCCCTGATATAATCGCCTAACCTTGTTTCTACCTGTTTGCATGGATAAGAAAAGAAAACAGAAATCTTACTTCGGAACACTTACGAAAAAGGACAAAAAATATACACTTTCATAATTTCTCCAAAATACAACATCATTGTACCACTATTTAAGCTTACCTAACTTTATAAAAATATGTTAAGAGTAAATACGTTATGTGGAAGCTACTCTATAGTCATGATTTTATAAATTAAAAACCGAAATTTACTTCAACAATAAAAGCAGGGAAGGGCCGAGAACGAACCCTTGAGGCACTCCTTCATTTTACTACAGATAGGTACCGAAGAATTTACCAGAAAAATATTGTTTATCTTTGAATCCTACTCAAAGCCTCAAACTCATGTAGTTGTTTATGAAAAGTTATTGCTTGGCTTCAGATTTCATACTTCTTTATAGTTATTTGTATCGAACCTTCTGCCTATAACCATCTTCGTACTGTTTGTGCCTGCTCCTTGAATATCTTGTACAAACATGTCAATACACGCCTATTTATGTGCCCTTGCTACGTAAAGTAGGGCATTGTTGCTAATATTTTCTTATACAAAAAGGCTTGGGGTCGGAGAATTTCGAGAGATTGTATTGTGTCGGTACTTGTATGTGACAAAGGTGAAATTATGTTCTAATTAGGCCTTACTGTTGCCAAAGGCGTAGTTAAGGGAAAAAAATATGGAAGACGATTCTGTTATTCGAATATTTATTTTTGTTGGGGTTATCTGTTAGTAATTATTTCTAAAATTAAAGCATCGTCTTAATAAATCTCTTTGAAAAACAAATCTATCTAAATAAATTAGCTGCTTTAAAAATAACCTCTAATTGGTTTTACGATCCTACTAGGAGTACCTACAGAAAATTCTCCTTCTTTTATTTGCCATGAGTACTTACATAAAAATAGAAAGTCACAACAATTAATCATCGCAACAATTGTTATTTCTTAACTCAACAAAAACTTCAAACATCTTCATCAAGTTGAAGCAATCCAATAAAAACTAACAAAGAAACTTAAAATCCGATATTATTTTCATTTTCCACAATGAAATAAAACTGAGCACGAAGTGAAACGACGCATTTGACTTTTACAAATGATATTATAGCAAAAATGCAATGTCTGAAAGTTACACAAATCGCCCACAGAAAATATAGCGCAGACTCGCTCTAGAACCTTTTTGGTGATAAATTACGTTACTATTTTCTTTAAGTTCAATCGCTTTTAGAAATGGCTTTAAAATCTTTGGTCAATTCGGCTTCTGGGAATTCGTAAGTGCATTTAGGTGAAGTTAGTTTCGTCTCGAGTGTTGAAAGCAAAGAGGCTTTTTTTTAACGATAGATTAGATTTTAGTGCTTGTGTGTTAATGTTTGAAATCCTTACATAAAGCCCTTTCAAACAATACCTCACACGATATATTTAATTTTGGAAAGTGGTAGGGGGGTTGACGTACCCCCTCCCCACTTCCTTTAGTCAGTCATCGATTACACGTATAAACAAAGCAATTTTTCTTGTTACGGCGGTTCTGCTGTGATTTTACAAGGAGTTCCGTTCCATATCTCCAAAGTTCATCATCAGATCATGTCATTATTCCTATGGGACCTATTCGGGACTATACTCTTTCAAACAAAAAAAGAATCATCCAAATCGATTCATAATTGGCGGAGTAATCGATGAACAAATATACAAAAAAAAAAAAAAAAAACATACGCTTCGAATTGAGAACCTCCTCCTTTTTGAAGTCGGTTGAAAAGGATTCTCTATTAAACATCATCCACATTTAAAACATTAACATAAATTTAAAAAGCAGTAAATTAATCACCATCTCAAGAATACCAAACTTAATTTTAAACTCAGCATATCTTCAAAAAACAACATCAATGACAAACGTAGCAAGGGAATCAGGTAGGGGTTGAGAGAGGGGGTAAGAGGGGTAATAGAGTGTCATCTTGGCATAATAAATGATCACACTCAACCCCTGACTGGAGGTAGAACCGTCTACACTGTTTTTACATTTACCTCATCGGATTAGGTTACCCCTTTTCAGACCACCATAATAAGAATGGAATGGTAAAACCTGATTTTGGTCCGTTTTGTTGTTTGTACGGATTTTTAGATGCCTTCCATATTTAAAGCTGAAATAAGTAATGTAACCCCTGAATGAGGCTACTGAACAGAGAGATTCAATATACATGATTAAAACGCATAATAATGATTTCGTATTAGAGCTAATTACTTTTATATTATATATATTTTTTATAAATCTTCTTATCATCCCTCGAATGTCAAGTCTTTCGAATTTTAAAGAGAGTTGATGTCATAGGAATATAAGGTTCGATATATGACTGAATCAGCCAGAGCTTTTGCAGTACTACCTTCTTTATAAAATAAAGTTTAGTTGTAGTGTCGCTGATTGGTTTTAGGTGAAAATGTAGCAATTATTATGAAATAGTACTGAAGAACTTCAACTAAAAAAAACACTGTTAAAGACAAAAAAAAAATTGAAATATCTGAAGTCAAAAGTTTTGACCTTTCAAAACTTATAAATGCAGAAACAGATTATGCTTTTAGGAAAACACATAAGACCTAAACTTAATAAACACACAACCTTAAACAGCGTAACATTAATATAACCACAAATTTTCATCCATAGCCAAAAGCAATATCTACTTCGCGAGCCAGAACACAAAATTTTATCACGAACCGAAATAACTCAACCCGACCCTTACAAAACAAACGCAGGGAGACATCAAAAACATACAGCGAAATGTTAAAATCTGTTCGAAATATGCGCACAGAAGGATAGAGGAAGCCCTGTACAAAGAGAAGGAAATTGCCTATCAGGAGTTGGTAGTAATCAAACCTGTGCCAATCTAAGTTCACTGCGGACGATATTCAACTTAATGAGATATTTCCACAAAGTTTATAATGCGGTGAGTTTACAGCGGTCAGTTTTCGTTTGAATGTTTAAAATGTTTTAGCTGTTTTAGACTTGAATGTTTTTGAAAGCGATTCTTCTGCAGTGCTTTTGTGCTCGGTTGACGGCAATAGACTCGCTCCCTATTACATGGAACTTACACAACTGGCGAAATGTGGGTGTTCTATGGGTACACCTTTGCCTAACCCTTCGAGTATTACAGGCGTGAAATTATGTTATGTTCTTCTGCAGTCTATTTTCGGTTTACTGGTTTGTTTGACGTTGATGGCTTATACTATGCTTAAGTTATCTAGTAGATTTATTAATATGTCGCTGGTCTACTAGTTGAGAATAAAATCGTCAACTAGGAACAGTTTTGACTTTGACTTCCACGCGGTCAAAGACGCGGGCAAATAGAATTGCGGTTCCATAGAATAAACGCTCTTAAAAGATAACCTCGAATTTCGCAAGCGGGCCTAAGTGTTATAACCAAATCTGTGTTCATAAATTAGGGCCCATTGACCATCACACCAACTTTATTACCTAATTTTGTATCTTTATATTAATAGTAAAAGATTTGTAATAAATTTTGCATTAAAGAAAATATTATTACCAATCTGCAATAAACTTTATTCTATATCAATAGAGCATAATATTGCCTATCAAAGATTCAGTAATAAAGCCTGTACTTCAATCTAACTTTGGTTTGGACGGTATATTCAGCTTAATGAGATATTTTCAGAAAGTGACATGGAGTAAAAGAGTTGTGAAATAGCTGACTAGATGCGGTCTGTTTATTTGGTTTGAGTGTAATACCACTTACATTTTTAGAAATTGTTGTTCATGTAAACTTAATAGTTTAATTCATTAAGTTTTTTCCGCGAGTTCGTCCGCCTTAATTTGCAAGCGAACCCCATAATCTTTTTATCGTAAAATATAGTCTTTAGCGCCCAAGGATAACGTAGCTTCCAAATAGCGAAGTTTTTTGAGAATTGAATTAGTAGGCGCGTTGAATTAAAAAGCTAAGTAAACTTTTTTGCTATTAATATTACAATGGATAATCAAGATTATAATGCTTTCATTTATATATTGCAATAACTAATTAATTTTTGTCATAATAAAAGATTTTGACATATAAAATATCACAATGAAATACATCAAATCTAATGGCATTTGCAGACACAAGTTTCGTTTCTCACTTTCAAAACGATTAGTCGAATCCCTTCAATCTGACAGTCTAGTTTCAAGACTCTCTAGTACCTATACTCATACAAACCTATCATATCATACCATATCAAAACTTGTGCTCACTTACCTACATATATATACCTTAGCATAGCTGTCTCATCTAGTATCGTGCTTCTAAATCGTCGTTTGCTTCAAATATTGACAAACTTTTCTCAAGTGAAGCGGTGATCGTCGCTAACTTTTAAGTGTCTCAGATAAATTAAGATTTCGGTTTAGCATGTCTTATAATACTTCGCCGGTCGATAAACGATTACTTGTTATGGAAAATGAACTTAGAATAATATTGGTTTATAAACCACGCCATTTTTTTTATGTAGTTTGGATGTACAAATGATTTTCATAGATAAATATTAATTTATTTGCTGGAACAAGTCAAAGGTAAATAATTTAGTTCAATTAAAACAATAAAAGGCACTTTTGATTGTCATTTATAAGAAAGAAAAATATAATTGAATCTAAATGCAATCTAGTTACTAAGCTAGTCATAAGCAGATTACATTATAAATATACTCATGGACCGGTCATTGTGACTATCTTAAGGGAAAACCTATGTCCAGCAATGGACGTCATTCACATGGCACTAATTGTGCTTGTCGTACATAATTTAATCATAATGATAAATGCTATGGGATAATATATAATAGGCTATAAATACAAGAAAGTATTATTTACAAAGCAGAATTTTGTGTAAAATTTAATACGGTTATTAATTATCCGTAAATTATAATTTATATAGGTACCCATATAATACCTATCAAAAGGTCAATTCAAATCTAGACGCAATCTCATCTCAGCGAAAATCATTGTAAAAAAATGTTGGAAAAATAGAGGTATTTGAAAAGCATTAGAGGCATGACTTTAGACTGAGATTGAATTGCGATAGTTTCTAAAAGTTAGTAGAATTGCCCCCGGTTAAATTCTAATCCGTTAAACAACCAAACAAAAGCATTTGCAAAACACTCCGTTTATTTACACAAGTTTCTCCAAACAACCAATTAGTCTAAGTCTAAAAACAAATTATTCGCTACATTTTACTCAGGTATCATTACAGCATCCATATACAATTACAACGCTAATATCAACACGCCTTCATTTCATCTACCTTAGCCGTTTCCCAACGAACTGGGGTCGGCTTCCAGTCTAACCAGATGCAGCTGAATACCAGTATTCTACATGGAGCGACTGCCTATCTGACCTCCACAACTCAGTAACTAGGTACAATTTGGTAAGACTGGTTGTCAGACTTTCGGGCTTCTGACGACCCGTAACGACTGTCAAAGATCCAGAAGAGACAGCTAGAACGAGGCACGGAGGATTCTCGGTGTGTAAAGATGGTCACCCATCCACGGACTAACCCCGGCAGACGTAGCTTTACTTGATGGATCGACCAGTGCGGCTTTTATGACTTAGCCACGAGCACCTCTATGAAAATGCTTTGATAGTTTTTGCATATTCAAAAATATAGCGAAATAGTTTCGCCGAATATTACCGGTCGCATAATGGTGAAGAATGCTTTTGTCCCCATGCCTCTAGCCCGCGATGACATATTGGTTAACATATAGCTGGATCATGTATGCTCTGTATAGAGTAGTCGGGTTATACTATTGTCTCCTAGTACATTTAGAAGTCGATCGAAAGTCGATCGAGACAGATTTAGAAAGGAAATGAACTTTGATGATTGTTTAAACTATTTCAGAAATTTAGTTTTGCTTTTATTTGTTATTATTATTATTGTTTTGGTTCTGGTAAATAATATTATTATCTGAAAGTTACTGCGTTAATTTACTGTTGGGAACTTTGTATCAACGAAGTTAGTATACTCTTATATTTTCGGCTAAATCGACTTAATTGTTATGGCAAATTGGATAACAGAATATTATTTTACCTTATAGGATTTCAATCTAAATGGTGTCAATGGGTCCCTGTTACTAGGGCCCCGCTGTGCCTTATGAACCGTGATAGGTGGACACTTAGTTTTCACAGAGTATGTATTACTATGGCCGCTATGACAACTCGCTGCCTGCGTCTGTATTCCCGAACGCATTCGTCGCTACTTCTTCTTCTTATCGTGTGGGTAGTAAGGCCTTACGACCCTACATACCCTAGTGTCAGAATTTCTAAACCGCCTCAAGGGCCTCTGACATGGTTTGAGAGGAACAGTAAGTCCAGGTTTCCTCACGATGTTTTCCTCCACCGATGCCAGTGATGTCCAAGATAAACTTTAGAAAGTACATATGAATTGAAAAATTCACATTGGTACTTGCCCGGCTTTGAACCCACAACCTCATGCATGAGAGACGGGCGCCTTAACCACTGAGCCATCACGACACCTCTAATTTCGCTAAGCTCTTTAAAGTGAACAGGCTTCTTCTGGGTAAGCTCACTCCATCGTAGATTTTGTCTCTGTTACCTCTGACCTAGACTAAAGACAAGAGCAGAGTTATCTTATTTGTAAAGAAAAAAGAACAAATAATAAAAATGACATCACATAACATAACATAACATCACGCCTGTAATCCCCGAAGGGTTAGGCAGAGGTGTACACATTAGTACACCCACATTTCGTCAGTTATGTTTTTAGTCCCATGTAATAGGGTGCGAGCCAACTGCCATCAACCGGGCACAAATCCAGACTCCGAGGCTGCTACTGAGAAATTCCTGATGGAAAAACCCAATAACACTTTACCCGACCTGAGAATCGAACCCAAAACCTCATGCACAGCAGTCGCGCTTGCGACCACTAGACCAACGAGGCAGTAGAAATGAATAATAAATAAAAATGAATTAGTAAAAAATAAAGCGTTCAGTGATTCCCGTTGTTATTTTAATATACTCGTAATCTTTTTGCTCCTGTTTTAAAATATACAGAAAGTACTGCATTCAACAACATTTGTTAAGCTTATTTTGCATCGACTTAAAATCGAAAACCCTTAGTAGTACCCCGGTCGGAATATTCAAATACTTTGCCATATCCGATAATACCTCTCTCATGCAAAATGCATACAATATCATTCTTTACTTCATACACGAATGCTTCCCCAGCGTAATTCATGTAAAACTGGCTTTATTTGAATTTTATGCGACCAAATTTTTGGTTTATTTTTGCCCCTATGTGGTATAGATCAGGTTTATTTTAAGTTTTCTCTATTTAGTCTTGTTATATTTTTTGGAGATAATATAGAAAGTTTCTGAGAGAGATTTTCTTTAGTATGTTAGATAATTTATTTACATTATGCTAATAGTTACCTTAGTTATAACGTAGTTTCTATATAATTTCTTTGTTATAATATACTAAAATTTGGACTCCAAGATATATGCGTCACCTGGGTTTTGTAGGACCACCACGTACCGTTGTGTTACAACATGCAGATCGCCAACTGTTACTGAATTTTACTTATAATCGTATAAAAACCTTATTTTTATTATTAGTTATTATTTGGGTATAAACACTATAAAACAATAATTCCAAAACTCAATTTATCTGATAACTTGATTAATTTTCAATTGACGTAAAAATAGATATTTAGTTTGCTTCGGAATCATTAAATAATTAATCAATAGAATTGTCAAATAAATGACGTCACAGTCTACAATAGCCAGACAAAATCTATGGGGCAATCGAGTTCTGACAGTTAATAAAAAGTATGTCAATTGATTGTTAGTACCTAATACCCAATTAATGACTAATAACACCGCATTAAATAAACTCACACCATCACAAAACGTTATCTAAAGGCACAAAAACATTCCTTAAAATATCCTACGGCCCAAAATAATACCAACAAAATTATATTTACAACTCAATTATAAAAGTTTCAGCCGTAAAGGGTTGCGTTTCATTTACAATTTTATTAGGGCACCCTTCAACTATATATAGGATTACTCAAATGGGCTCGTAATGGTTGTTACCAAATGCCTCAGCCCCTTAGCAAAGCTCTTCGATTTAGAGTGTGTCTGTATTTAGTGTTAGCTGTACCCGCGGCTCCGCTCACGTGGATCTAAGTATAGTGTCTCTATACAAAGTCGCTTCTCGCCGTCTGTACGCTTAGATCTTTAAGACTACGCAACAGATTTTATTGCGGTTTTCATCAATAGATAGCGTGATTCAAAAGGAAGGTCTATACCTATATTGCACCCGTGCGAGGCAGGTCGCTAGTAATTAAAGAATCCTATCTATTCTAGTGTCGTGATGGCCCAGTGGTTAAGACACCCGCCTCTCATGCATGAGGTTGTGGGTTCAAATCCGGGCAAGTACCAATGTGAATTTTTCAATTTATATGTACTTTCTTAAGTTTATCTTGGACATCACTGGCATCGGTGAAGGAAAACATCGTGAGGAGACCTGGACTTACTGTCCCACTCAAACCATGTCAGAGGCCCTTGAGGCGGTTTAGAAATTCTGACACTAGGGCGTGTAGGGTCGTAAGGCCTTACTACCCACACGATGAGAAGAGAGAAGAGAAGATAGGATTCTATGTCAGTGCCCATTGTGGCCCCTGCAATTTACAAAACATTAAAAAGCCACTGACGCCGCGATAGGTAACATAAAAAATAAATAAAATCTAAAAAAGGATTAACTTGAACCATCATAGACTTGCTGTTAGCTACGTTTTATGAATTCACACTACCCTTTCTCAGAACTGAGTCCGTGTCAGTACGTTGAATATTTTTTCTCGCACACCCTCTCCTTGAGCCTTGTAGAAAAAGATTACTAATACATTGCCACTGCTCATTAACCTAACGCATCATATTTTATTTTAGGTACTCCAAAATCGCCAACGCAACTCACCCATCACGTTGCATACATCAAACTTCATCTCTGCTGCAACTAATTTTAACGAGGTATTCATATTTAATTTATTAGTTTTGAAAATCTAACCAGCTGTAACAACAAGAACGTATTCAATAAACCCATAACTTCCACCCCACAAAAACAACTGCAGCGCTCACCTATTCCATAAACAAAACAATAGCCTAACCTACTAAACCATTAACTCATTGAAAGGTTCAAACTTTACAATTAAAAGTAACTAATACAGGCTTCATAGTTCAATAGTTACTCTCAAATTCACAGCATAGTTTCCTTCGCCTGTTATTAAATTTATTCGTTATATGGCCGCGAGGTAACATAAAGACTTGAAGTGGGGGGAGTTACCATAGATACTAGAGGGAGGCTGTTGCTATTGGTTCCCAGTTACCTTGGTAGCCGACGAGCTGGCGAGGTACGAGGATGTGGTCCAAGTTACGAAATTGAAATCTGTATTTTTCGTCGGGATTTTATATAAGAGGCTTATAAAGAGAAATGTGGGGGAGAATTATTTTGATGTTGTACTGTTATATTTTTGGCAATTTAATATTAATGTGTTGGCGTGGCGAATGATAATTATAATTTTGTTGTGCGTCAAACGTGATTATGGAAATGTGATGGCTCTGTAGTTAAGGCGACCGCCTCTCATTAATAAAGATTGTGACTTTTGGAATTCATGTGTACTTTCTAAGTTTATCTTGAACATCACTTACATCGGTATAGGAAAAAACATCGTGAGGAAACCTGGACTTATAATAAAAACAAACCCGCTTGAGCAAACCCTCTTTGAGCAAGCGTGTTGATCAATACTCGTGCCTTCTCTGTATGAGAAGAGGCATTTGCTTAGTAGTGGGACAGTAATAGGCTGGCATTATTATTAGTTATTACAATCAATATTCAAATTATGTTCAATTGAAAATAGTTTGTTACGTTTAAAAACACGTTTTGTTTATACAATTTGTTTTTATTTTCGTGTTGGTGCGACATACAGTTACTGGTTGGAGATAAAAACGTGTTATTCTTCATATATTGTCGTCGAATAAGAATAGTAATAGTGTACTGTCGGTTTGACAGACCAATGCGGGAGTGTGGGAAGGTTAAAGAGGGTGTAACCAAGTGGAATTATCCAATCCACGTCAATATTTCTCTTATATCTCGAGATAATTGTTATGATTTTGAAATATTTAAGGATTATATATTTTTTATTTGAATGCTTCGCTGGTCCATTGGTCACAAAGCGCGACTGCTGAGCATGAGGTCTTGGGTTTGATTCCCAGGTCGATTACATTTAAGCCCGGTGGATGGTAATAGGAGGCGAGCCTATTACCATCAACCGGGCACCAGACTCCGAGGCTGCTACTGAGAAATTTCTGATGGTAAATCCCAATAACACTTTGTCCGACCTGGGAATAAGACCCAAGACCATATACTTAGCAGTTCTATAGACAAACGAGGCAGTTTTTCTTCAAATTTTCCTTTTATCTTGTACCAAACCCCTCGATCTCAGTCCTCATTACAAGTTGAACAACAAATAAACATTGCCATCGCTGTTTATTGGACATTATTTATCGAGATCGCTCTTTGCCGTGGAATCTTGTTTCGTTTTATAACAGTCCTACTGAATGATAGCTTACGTCGAGTCTTCCTGCCGGCTCTTTAATGTTTTCCTTTAGAAATTAAACGTTGAATTTAGATGGGTATCAGTTTCTTTACAAGATCTGCAGATTACTTTTTGCTTGTGTGTCGTAATGAATTTAATATTCGTACACTTGAATAGCGTACACTATCTCTGCATCTTATAAAACAAAGTCATTTCTCGTGGTCTGTACGCTTTGATCTTTTAAAATGAAATAACATAACATCACGCCCGTAATCCTCTAAGGGTTAGGCAGAGGTGTACCAATTAGCACACCCACATTTCGCCAGTTATGTTTAAGTCCCATGTAATAGGGGGCGAGCCTATTGCCATCAACCGGGCACAAATCCAGACTCCGAGGCTGCTACTGAGTTTTCCTGATGGAAAAACCCAATAACACTTTGCCCGACCTGGGAATCGAACCCAAGACAGCAGTCGCGCTTGCGACCACTAGACCAACGAGGCAGTCCAATATAGCATATTATTATAAATAGTAGTCTGGGATAACGTAGCTTTCTACTAGCAAAATAAATTCCAGAATTGGGCTGTAATATTGGATTAGATTGTTAGTTCTGGAGTTAAGCGTTCATAACAAGAAAAAAAAACACAAAACAAAAAGCTTTCTAATAATTTGTTAATGCACATATTTTAAGCAATTGACCAGTTCAGTATTAACTTGAGTAGAAAATATACCTATACAAATATAATATACAGGCAATTTAATTTTTTTTGTATCTAAGATCGTATTCTAAAATATATTTTTTTAACGATAATAGCTCAATGGCTATATATAGAATTAATGAGCGAGAGGTCGTGAGTTCGAACATTGTTAGCAAAATTGACCGGAACTCAAATAACAAGGATCGTAACGCCATCTATTGAGCAACTTATTCAGACTGAAATAAGCGCTAAACTGTAAAATAAATTAAATACTGTCAGACCCTTTTCAAAACAAACATTAAATGTTTAGTTTATTTTACCTTATTTTCGTTTTTAGACAATTCAATAATTAATAAAAAGTAAAGAGGAAAGCTGAAAGAAACAAGCTTCTGGTAAGTCCTATTTTATAATATATAAAGACGTAAAAAAAATTAATCTCTTTTAGAATTAATCAATATTCATACAAAAAAAAAACAATAATTTATTCCATCATTATTACAGTTTCTCTTACTATAACAAAAATCTAACGAAAATAAACAAAAAGATAATAAAAACAAAAATCGTAAACACGTTTTAATTTTCCGAAATTCCCCAGCGCCATCTATCATCGATTCGACACACTACCAAGCCTGGGCGGCTCGTACAGGGCGGGCGGGCTCCGTAGTTCCCTCAATATTGGTAGATGTCACTACCATCGGGGTGAAACTTCTAGTCAACTCATTTCCTCCCCGTAGACGCAGTTTTCGAAGAGATGGCGCCATAAGGAGGATTGAAAAAGGGGGGTGATTTTTATATTTCAAGTAGATAAAAAAATAATTTTTGGTTTTGTTTATCTTTTCAAATATTATAAATATAATATTATAAATAATAAAATAAAAGATATTGTCAAAATTGGATAGATAACACCAATAAGAAATAATTCTATAATTTTATAACAACACTTTTCTGAAAATACACGGTATTTTATTTAGCCTTAAAAGTCTGATTTGTTTTCAATGTGCGTACTATAAAATTAAATTAGGTCTGTGATTGTTGCTATGCTCACGTGTGTCGTGGCGTGATGTTATAATAAAGCCTTTAGTATTCCACATGAATCTTGCTATTATATGCAAAAAGATTTCCAGAGATTTCCCTTTAAAAAAAAAAACAAAACATAATTATTCTTCAGATTTATTCTAGGAATTTTTTTTAGCCTCGATGTTTGGATTTGTGCCCGATCGGTGGAATAAACTTGCCCCCTATTTAATGCGACTTGAACGTACACCTTTCCCTAAACTTTCGGAGATTACAGGCGTGATATATATATTACGTATTTATAAAATTAGGATAGTTACAGCAGACAGATTTTTTTTCCTTAGTTTGTTCGCAGTTCATTTTCGACTACAGTCCTTTTACTTGGGTCTTGGGTCATTCTCATGAGGAAATATCAATTCACCCTAGGGAGGACGGAGGGTTATATCGGACTGTCACCGACTAAAAACACACACACTTTCTTCCATCTAACGTAGATAATAGTCCTCTCTTAAATAAAACCTAAAAGTAAACACTTTTTCATTATTATCAACATGAAAAAGTGAAATTTTGTTACTTTTATTTTTGGGACAAAGTAATTTCAGTTTTAGTTTACATAGATATATCATATTTTTCTCTTTTTTCATGTCAGAAAATATTCGTAAGACCTCATTATCAAAGTAGAGGGCTTCAAAAGAGGACATTATTTTACCCGCTTTTGAAATACACTCTTGAACGCTATTTTTCCTTGTGAAAAAAAAAATCCTTAACGAGTTTCTTTTCTAAGGTTTTTTTTTGAACCGTAGATAATATTACAAAGTACAATCTGAATACATTATACTCGTTACGGTACTCTTTCGAGCATGATATTTATATTGTCTTCATAATTTTAATTATGGAACAACATCGTTTTATTCTTAACTAGCGAACCGCCCCGGTTTCCCACGGGCGAAAATTTCCGACGTACCCGGTTTATTGGAAAACATTGTCCGGAAAATTAGGAATACAGCAAAAAAAAAATCAGCCAAATCGGTCCAGCCGAGTTTTGCGCTTAGCAATACATTTAGCGATTCATTTTTATTATATAGATAGGCTTGGGTTAACAAGTTGTTTTGCGTGTTTTAAAAACTAGTGACGGTAAGGTTTTTATAACACTAAGCCTTGTTTTATGAAAATGATAGGCTATGTTATTAAATACGGTATATAATAAATGATTGCTTCATTGGTCTATTGGTCGCAAGGCGCGACTGCTGAGCATGAACTCTTGGGTTCGAGTACCAGGTCGGGCAAAGTGTTATTGAGATTTTCCGTCCGGAATTTCTCAGTAGCAGCCTCGGAGTCTAGACTTGTGCCAGGTTTATGGTAATAGGCTGGTCCCTATTACATGGGACTTAAACAAAACTGACGAAATGTGCGTGTACCAATAATGGGTACACCTCTGCCTAACCCTTCCTAACCTTGTATATCATTGTATAACAATGATATACAAAGAGTTAAATTACTTTCTTAAATATTTACTGCCAACTTTCGCAGTTTTGCAGATAAAAACTCCGCAACAAACAAACCTAACAGTGTCTTCAAATAAGTTTCAGCAACACAAAATTAATGTCCCGCAAAACACATTACAGAAAACAAACACACGAATAAATTGCACTAGGCACGTGCCGCGGGCTTGCTTGCAATTTGTGCAGGTGTCCCGTCTGCGGTGTCAGACACTATCAGTGTCGCGACACGGTTGCCGAGAGCGGTCCCACCGGCTACGATTTCACAGTCCGCGAACGATGTCCAACACTATTTTGCGACACTTTGGTGTTGTTTATTTTACTCTGTGTTATTGGGTTTCGAATTTTCGTGTCGTGTTGAATGTAAATTTGTACGAGTTTCACGTAGTGAGGCTAGCTTTGTGAAAATAAAAGGTTTGAATTTTAAAAGGGTGGCTGTGGCGCCGCGGTTACCAGTATCAAATACAGACGTTGATTCAGATTTTCGTTTGTTTGGGTAAAGAGAGAAGCGTGTTGATTATGCGAGTGTGTCTGAAGTTTTGCGAGAGAAAGTATGAGAGAATATCCACTGTTATTTATTAAGTGTGTAATAGATTTTATAAAATATTAGTATTGTGTTCTAGGTTAATTATTGTAATTGGTTTGTAACCGTTTTAATTAACTATAAATAAATAAATAAATTGTATTCTTTTGTATATTTTTCTGGTATATCACCATTATACGACTTCTCTTACATCATGATTCTTTACAAGAACTATTAATGAAATCCATATACCAAGTGAATTTAAAAAATAACCATTACAGTAGCTTCATGCCAGGTATTTTTTTTTTTATCCTGGGTACGTTGAAAAACATATAGGATTCAGTATACAAATATCTTAAAACATTTTAAAAGTGAAAGTGGGTATCTATACCTACTTTCCCTTTCTTTCCTAATTTTTTTAACGTAGTTTTGGAAAGGGCAATTAGATTTTTTTTTCTTGTTTATAACGTTCTAAAGTGACTTTTAATGGTCTAATTAAGATAATAAATGATTTGACTTTGACATACACAAGACCCTAGACCAGAACACCTATGTCATACAAATATTTGTTCCGTTTGGGTATCGAATTTACGACACACAGCATAAAGTCAATCGCTCAGCCACTATGCGCACCATGCGTCATTTGACATCTTAGTCTAGGAAGAAAAAAAAACAAACAACTTGTAATAACTTTCATCTATACTAATTATGAGGAGAATAAAATTGACTGTTTATATAATAGGCTCCACTACTGAACCGATTCGAAAAAATATTTCACTGTTGGAAAGCTACACTATCCCCGGGTGACATAGATTTATAGGCTACTTTTATTGAAAAAAATTAGGGATCCGTAAGAAACATCACGCGAACGAAGTCGCGGGGAGTGTGATAGTCTAGGATAAAGCTACATTATCACATAATCTCAGCACAGAAATATTAATATTTACTTCAATAAAACTAGCAAAATGTACTGCAGACGTTTGACATCACGCCACGACACTTTTCACCTCTGCTATAACGTAGGTCAGCGCTCGAAAATATCGAATTTCTGATTACGTTCTCCGATTGCATGAACAAACAATGTAACGGACGAAAAAAGGGAAAAATAGGAATTCTATGAAGGAGGGTTGCTAACGTTTTCTGGGAAATTCCAGGGTTCTTGAGACACTATTTGAATAAAGGCGCCGAATTGATGTCTACACCAGATTACTTCGAAAGTTAGGATACTTAATGTAAAACCGATTTTCTGGAAATGCTTTTTAAAATTGGAATGCATTTTTGTGGGGGATATTCGATTATCGACGTGTTTTTTATAAGTTTTAGACTAAGGAAGATAATGGGCATTATCCTATGGCATCATGTCTGTAAAAAATGTTGCAGGTAGCATATTTTTTATTAAGTTCCATGTTAAGATACGCTGTATATTCTTAGTATATCTACTACTGTTTACTGTCATACATACAAACCTACAACTAAATAAAATTGAGGTGTCTGTTTGATATGACAAAAAACAGCTTTTTAGCAAAATAAATTTTAATTGTAACACAGAAATAACACGAATAAATCAATTAAAAAAAAATATTGACGATCTCTCTGTTTGTTTCGGCTAATCTCTGTAACGGCTGAATCGATTAGGACTTCAACTGACAGTTAGCTGATGTTATAAGGAGTAACTCTGGCCACCTTTATTTTAGATAGATATTTAGGGTTCCGCACAAATGAGTAAATAAATAAACAGATTGTATTTTTACGTTAATATTTTAACAATTCGTCACAAATGAGATATTTAGCAAATAAGTACAAGTTTTTTCTAACTAAACCAAATTATAATGAACTACATTATACAATCATGAGGTTTTGGGTTCGATTCCCAGGTCGGGCAAAGTTTTATTGGGTTTTTCCATCAGGAATTTGTCAGTAGCAGCCTCGGAGTCTGGATTGTGCCCGGTTGATGGCAATAGGCTCGCCCCCTATTACATGGGACTAAAACATGTACACCTCTGCCTAACCCGTTTGGAATTACAGGCGTGATGTTATGTATATATGTATTACTAGCTTTTGCCCGCGACTCCGTCCGCGCTAAAATAATATAAAATATAGCCTATGTTACTCGCAAATAATGTAGCTATCCAACGGTGAAAGAATTTTTAAAATCGGTCCAGTAGTTTTTGAGTTTATCCATTACAAACAAACAAACAGAAATACAAATGTTTCCTCTTTATAATATTAGTGTAGATACAATCATTAGGTACATTTCACACGTTCCCGACAAATCACTCCAAAATTGATTATCTCACCAAAAACTTCCAAAAATACATCGTATATAATAAAATTCAATCCCACCTGACACTAACCCATAAACAGTGCCAAAAAACCTTATGCAAAATAGTGTCGGGTTCCGCACTTATCGCTAGACGTTTTTCGTCCCCGTCCGTTTCGCCCAAATTCCAAGCGTGTTTCGTCGGCATAAATCCGCGTCCGTATGCGGTCGCCGAGGCATTAGTGCTGTTGTTTCGGCAATTCGTTTTTTCGTCTGTACACGACTTCATTTTTCGTAGTCGAACGTTTGATTGTTGAGTAATTGTGGTCATTTGTGGTTTCTGTAAAATTTCTTTGGTTACAAGATGGAACAGAAGAACGAACTACTTAAATAAATACCAACGTCTATAAGATAAGTTGTGGGTACATTTTTATGCTGTCAGATAAGTATTCATCATCATCATCATCATATCAGCCGTAGGACGTCCAAGATAAGATAAGTATTAAGAAAGGTTAATCAAAAAACTTGGAATTCAAATTTTAGACGCCCCACGCGTCTAGAATTTTTGTTTTCAACGAAGAATGTTCAAAAGTGCACATAATTATAAGTTTTAAAAGTGTCTTTTAATGGTCTAATTGAAAACAATGGTTTGACTATGACTTTACTATCTACCAATTAAACAAAAACATTATTTTCCATGAGAAAAAAATTACAACTCAATATTTTCCGCTGCAACTAAGTAATGACGAGATGCATGAACGTGGATGAAGCGAAAGAAGTATGTAAGGATCGTAGCAGGTGACGTTCTGTGGTTTCTGCCTACCCTTATAGGAAAAGGCGTGAATTTATGTATCTTAAAAATAGAGCACAGTTGCTAATTTTCCCGAACTAGGTTGAACCTGTGTTTCAGGCTACAAGCATAACTTGAATATAGATCAAAACCATTGGATACCTTCCGACACCTCCAATGTGAACCGATCCAAGACAAAGGGCAAGTCATTGGTAATTAACACTTGGCATTTACAGCCATTGTCGCGGCCCTATTTAAACAAAGTTCATATCGACACCACTGCCATTTTGAAATTTAATGTCGGTTGTCGGTACCTATAAGCGTTTGACGTATCATGTGAGTTATAGTTTCAAAAGGCCAATCGACAACAATTCAAAATCTAATCTTGCGGTACCTACGTAATCGCCATTCATCGTCATTTTGGTCATAAGTCTATGCTAGGACAGGCCAGGGACGTTGGACCACGTCTTGAAAATTTTTCAGTTTCATACAATCCGTTTCAGTTTCCCAGCCGCCGCGGGAGACGCCAGGCGCGGGCTTGCGGACGACGAGTAATGGGTAGCTCGCCGTCCGATCAAGGACCAAGCCCGGGTCGAAGGCGCGTTCTGTTCGCGCGCGCCTCAAAGAACTGTCAGCACAGGGACGGGGCCCCCAACGGGGCCAACGCCTGCCGGGGTTGCGGGACGTCTTAACAGGATACCGTGGCCCCGGAACGTAAAGGGCAACAGAAGGAACAGGGTGTATATAGGGCAATACAATTTAATTCTGCTGCCTAGATTCGTGAAGTTTTTGAGAACTTTTCGCCTAGCTAATAAACTTCTGTAGATAACTTGAATAGATTTCAAAGGAACTAGAGTCTAATCACTTCAAGGCCAAACAAGTTTCTGAACTTAAGACAGCTCACTGACAGCCCACACAATCAGGATTCAAATATAAAATCCTAATAACAGCTTTAATTAAAACTTTCAACAATTCAAAACAATAATTATCTCTGCGTCCCAAAACTCTGTAATCCCGGCCGGATCCCAAATCACAAAATTGGCAGACATCTTTTATATTCATATTCAAAAAGAATTTAACTTATAAACCCTCTTAATAACCCATATATCATACATAATTGATATTTTACATTGAATATTTCCATAAGAAATTCCTTTGGGTAATATCCACGCAATATAGGGTGCCATTGTACCCAAAATTCTGTGCGAATAGGGCATTCGAAGGCTCCCACTTAAGGGTTGCCATCCGAGGCACTGAACCAATTCGCTATCGTCGACCTTGTGATTATTACTTTTTGTTTCAGAATTGTAAATGCGAGTTCGTTGCGAGTTTTTACTCCTTTTCCACTTTATAACTGTAATGCTGATATGTTATTGGACATTGGTTTTATCAAGTATTAGTGTATTTTGCGAGTTGATTGTGAGTTTCTGTACGTAATATTATGCAATTTTATCTGCATGGAAGATTTTGTGATAGCTTCAATGTCATTATAGTATTTCAAGTATTAAAATTAAAACTATTATACCTAATTAATCAATCAACAAGTCACGTTAAATTTAAACCTAAAATTCTACTGCTTCGTTTTTTCTAAAATTGTGAATTGGTACTAGGTGAGTCACAAATCACAATTTCACAATATATTAAGAAAATTAGTCTAACATAACATCAGACCTGTATTCCCCGAAGGGTTAGGCATAGGTGTACCCATTAGTACAACCACATTTCGCCAGTTATGTTTTAGTCCCATGTAATAGGTGGCGAGCCTATTGCTATCAACCGGGCACAAATCCAGACTCCGAGGCTGCTACTGAGAAATTCCTGATGGAAAAACCCAATGGAATCGAACCCAAAACCTCATGCTCAGCAGTCACGCTTTGTGACCACTAGACCAAAGAGGCAGTCTAGTCTAAGTATAATATTTTTCAAGCATAATAATCACTTTACCTATTACCTACCTACTTGCGTGTGAATGTCAAATAATATTATACGAGTATTATGTATGATTAATTACTTAAAATTTTATCTGTTCTCAGTTAGGTGAAATGTCTTTACGAGAATAAAGTCTTCAACTATGAGGAACGTTTCTACCTTTTTATTCCTCATAAGAGCTAGTCAAAACCAATTTAATATGTAACGTAATAGAAATAGCAAACTACCGTACGTGCACCAATCGTACGGAAACGCCGAAAGCCAGTTAGAAAATGCCAAACGCTAGACAGGGGGCAAACATTTGTTCGTTCCCATACCTCTTTTGTTGGCCATTGTCGAAGGTGGCAAGGCTGACTCGGCAATTTTCTTTATTCAATCAGGGAATACCTCTTTTATGGGGGTTTTGAATAGTTTGCGTTACGTAATTCGTGTTTTCTCAGTAATTGAGGTGAAGTTTGCGGTTGTGTGGTTTGAGTACTGGCTGATTATAATGCTGTTAGGAAGAAATCGAGAAAAAGCTAAGAAAAATTATTTTTGGGAGCTCGACTTGGCATAAGTGACTCAGTACGCGGGTCGGTGGTGATATTGATTATTCTAACGTGTGTTTGGTATGGTCAAGCATAGCCCTCATCTTCGGGGGACGAGGATATACTACAGTCGCTACTGGTTACTACTATCTCTCAAATAAGAGATTAAATGAAAAAATAGAGACGTTTTTTATTTAGATAATTGTGTTCGATAATTTTTAAACGATGGTTTTTTCACTCATGTACTTTTTTTTGCACCTGTCACCTTTGGTTGACTGTTAGAGAATGCCTAAGGCATTAAGTCCGCCTTTGTACTTTTTTGTTGCATAAAGTTTAAATAAATAAATAAATTATAGATTTACGACACTGACAAATAGAACAAAAACGACTTTTATTTTTGGTATGAAAAAAATCACTGATTATGGTAACGCACGCAAAACATTGTGCTTACAGGTGCAAGCAATAGTACAACAGGGGTCATGACCTTCAATATCTGGAAACCTTCTAATTGTGATCAGAGATGTGGGTCAGAACAAAAAAAAGTAATGATGAGAGGAAGAACACGTTACTTTCAATATCTTTTTACGCCCGTTGTAAGATTTTTTATTTACAAGCTTCGCTAGCACAGATCAATCCATTTAGAACACCTAAAACCTTAGAGCTGCTGCGTCAAAGAAGATGTTTATCAGATCAATCTATCAAACGTAACACAGTATAACTAAATAGCTTATTTACGCGTCAAAACATAGTTTTATGATCCCTTTTACGATACGATTTACTTACAAATCGGAACAGTTTATGGTTTATAAAACGGGACGCGTAAAATACTGTTTTAAGAGGGTTGGAGGCTTTCTGTGTTTTAAGGGTTTTATTTGAATGCTGATCTGTGAGAAATATATTGAACGGGTTAATTTTCTTGTGTTTAGAGTTTCGCACCCAAAACCCAGTCTGTCTGTCCTTTTGTTATAGGACTGTATACAATACATACATGCATAAACTCACGCCTTTTTCCCATGAGGGTAGGCAAAAACCCCACCTACTACGATCCTTACATACTCCTTTCGCCTCGTCCACGTTCACACATCTCGTCTTTCAAGCACACCGATTACGAGTATTGCGCACCTGACCTTTCTGAAGAACTTCACCAATACTTAGGGCTGTATTTTTTACAATAACTAACTCTTTGTAATTTTTATATTATTTATTTTATTTTGCGTTTTTGATCGACCTTGAGCATCGGTGGAGTCTCGGTGTGTAAAGATGGTCACCCATCCACGGACTGACCCCGGCAAGTGTAGCTTAACCTGATGAATCGACTCGTGCGGCTTTTATTACTTAGCCACGAGCTCCTTCTTTACCTAATACATTATGACCAGAAAATTCAACGAATTTATGACATTTTATGACATTCATATTACCGTAATTACTAAATTGATTCATGAATGCAATAGATATTGACATTACCATAATTGATACTGACGTTTTAGATGAATGATTACTTTGATATGATTTATGATTGCAACCGGCCTATTCCAACTAGTTCAATTAATTTCAAATTGAGAACACATGGAATAATAACATTGATAAAGCGAAAGCCTAAAATAGGTTATTTAACGATTGCTTGTAAAGAGCATGATCGTCATGCTTATAAAATACTCGTACTTATTAATACTCATATTGTATGCAATCTTATTAATTAATTAAGAATTACAGGTGTGATGTTATTCCCGAAGGGTTAAACAGAGAAAACACAACTTAAACACAACTTTTCACCAGTTATGTTTAAGTCCCATGCAATAAACTGGCGAGAAATTTGAGATGGAAAAACCCAATAACACTTTGCTCAACCTAGAAATCGAACCCAAGACCTCATGCTCAGCAGTCGCACTCTGCGATCACTAGACCAACGAGGCAGTCTGTCAGTCATACAGTTATTTTTTTTTACGAAACTTGAAAAGGAAACAATTTCACTTTAGGTCTAAAAAAATCAACTTGTCCATATATTTTACCTTAACCTCTTTACTAGTTTCGCACGAGCTAACTATATTCTATTAGATATGTACTCATACCATGAATAAACAACATATTTTTATTTCCATTTGCAAACAAAAGAAAAACGCAATTGTATTTGCCACTCATTATAAAATTATTACTGAATAAGCTAACCATATTTCGAAAATAACTAGCAGTAAAAAAAAATCAAAAAGAAAATATATACCGAGCACAAAATGCCAAAGGAAAGGTGGAAAGGCAAAAGAGCTTTTATGGAGCAACTTCGGCGTACTGTGTCGTAGTGAGAGCGTTTACTAGGTATATTTGGGGTACGGAATCAGTGGCAGCGACTGCAGGGTTGAATTACGGTTTAAATGGGCTTTTTAGGGTTAAATTAGAATTCGGGCTCGAATTTTCGAGTATTAGCTGTATTTTGTACGAGTAAATGCAATAAATCGAGCTTATAGAAATTAAATGTTTGGATGTTAAAAGTAAGCAAGCTTGTCGTGGCGAATTTTAGATAACATTTTTTCACTGTAAAAACCTCCGTTGATTTAAATACGGTAGACAAACTGGGTAGCTATTTATACTAATACTAGCTTTTGCCCGTGACTTAGTCCAAGTAGCCTATGTCCTTTTTTGGAGTTGAAACTTACCCCGTAGAAAATTTCATCAAAATCGATTTTGTGGTTTTAGCTTCAACTTTCGGACTAACTGACCGACTCCTTTACAATTCAAAAGTGCCTATAAATGGTCTAATTGAAATAAATGTTTTGACTTTGACATTGATATAATCCATCGAAGAATAATCACATAAATCATAATCTTGATGGAATTATACCGTGATGCGGAATGCTTCTGTCATTTGATGCGTGGCTGGCGTCATCCTACACGCGTGCGCAACCCTCATTATAAATCCCTCGCCCTTAAAACACCCTCGTGAGGGGACCACACGACAGACAAATGTACCCACATTAGCATCTTTGAATCTCCTGTTACTAGTTACGGAAGCAGGGGAAGAGGGAACCGTTTTCTAGCCTTTTCAGTCGAGTTAGGGGCTTTTATTCAGTGTTTTTTGTAGTAAATGATACTATTTGACTGAATTAGCCTTTTGTTCCTTTTTTTCCCTCACTTGGAATTATTCCTGTATCAAGGGTGCGACGAAAACATATCTCACAGACAGAAACCGAACCCAGAACAAATACTTAAAGGCCAAACTTAAATACTTGTATTATTTTAATACATAAAATAATACAAACACACGCACACTTCTACTTACAATTTTAGTGTCAATTTTCTATACATTTAGAAACTTACAAAAAAGATTAGTTTTTCATAATCATTGCTTGCCTTTTTCCATTAAAAAACTTAAAATAGTGTACCATTTAATACATACTAATATTATATGTGCGACAGTAACTCTGAGATTCTATCTGTTACGCTTTCACGACTAAACCACTGAACCGATTTCGATAAAATTTAATACAGGATTAGTCTAAACCCCAAGAAAGGACAATTGTGCCGATTCTCTTGATCAGAAACTAAACTAAAATTAGACTATTTCCATCTTTTTCTGTCCAATAAAACAAGAAAGAGACTAATGTAAATAAGAGCTGTCAAATTCAGTCAATCTGACACACCCATACAATTATAGTTGACATCTTAAAACGTGTGGATTAAAAATACGGAAAAGTTCAAGGCAAAACTAATTTGACATCGCTAACTTAGTTCTTTAATGTCACGGAATGTCACCGTCCTTTCCTTTCGCTGTATGTTAGTAAGAGATGTCAATTCTCTAAATTTAGTCTAGTTTGTAAACAAGGGAATCGGCACCACTGGCTACATTTTATTCCACGATTTCGTCTACGTTATCCGATATTCAACCGGACGGAGTCGCGGCCACAGCTTGTACAATATGTATAATTATTGATGCTTAAAAATACAAAAAACAGAACACGGTCGAAAAAATCACAAGACAAAACCAACCCCGCGAAAACTGCAACCGCATACGAAAAACAAGAGAAAAAACGTCCACAGCACAACATCGTACGACAAACACAGTCTCCTAGAACGATCTCCGCAGATATGCAAAACACAGTCCTTTGTAACATGATCTTATTGTGTTCGCGAATCCCCGTCGCCACACTGAATACGGAACGACTTATGTCGATTTAGAAATTTATTAGAATGCCACGAGGTTTTGTCATGCGAAACGTGAGTTGCCGACGTGCACCACGGAGTTATTGTTGCATTATGGGGCTGCATTTTGAGCTATTGTGGGCAACTTTGTTTTGAGCTTGATGGATGTGAGTTGTTGTAAGGGTTCAGGAAGGTTTAGATTTTGATTGTTACCTTGTTCGAGTTTGTTTGAAATTGTGATGGGATATTATGATTAAAATGTCTCGCTGATAGTGGCGCGTGTGTTGGATCATTTGGTTCCCTCCATGATGGTTGAGCTAGGTGGTGCTGATCCATGCGTCATGCTCGTGAACGGGTGCTGTCAGTTGGGATTGGTCATCTCTTAACTGCTATGGCTTACATCTTTATTTTTATTATTTTTTACTACGGTTTTAGATTCATCTTCATTGTGATCACATGTAGAATCAACAAGAATTATGTAACCAGGATTTTGTAAAAACCTAATTTAAAAGAGTGCCGTGGAGTTTCTTGCTCGTTCTTCTCCATAGAGGCCTACCTCCGTTTTGGAACGAGCAACTAGCTTCAACTTTCGGACTAACTGACAGACTCCTTGACAATTCAAAAGTGCCTGTAATTGGTCTAATTTAAATAAATGATTTGACTTTGACTTATGATTTATCATCAACACTTAATTTACTGTAGTCTAAAGGAGAAGTAATAGTCGAAGAGCTGGGGAGCTAATTCGCGTAATTTTTAGAAATGTTCAAATTCTGATCTCAGTGTTAACTGTCAAATATTTTTGACAAGTCTTTGACATTAACTGTCTCTAAGATGAGATTGCGACTAGGTTTACGATTGAGAACGTTTTTAAAGGAATTGGCTTTCACATACCGACATTTGATGTTTAATAAGACTGTCTTGAACGAGTCAGAAATCCAAAAGGCAGTGAGAAAAAATATTTGAACCCCTTTACATCGACAGTCGACTTCCTATCCCTTACTTATACCTACCTAAGTATTACAACAACCCAAGACCGCAATCCCGAATTTCCTCCCGAACACTTTCAAAATGAATGGGTGCTACCCCAAATAACAGGGTATAGGAACCGCAGACCAGATAGCGATGCCCATGTCAATCCCGCGGACCTCAGCATGACAATGACAAGTCGAAGATTGCAACGGTTGCAAATCCCTAGGGCAGAGCACAGAAATTGATCGGAGTAATTTGCTAGCGTTCGGACTGCCACGGCGAGACGATTCGTCTTGGCCGTGGTTTAAGATGGAAGGGAATGGCGTTGAATAGTGCGTTTAGTAACGTATATAGTATTTTGAGAAAATGAGAAAAAAGACATCGCAAAATTTTAATAAAACAGGAAAGTGGAAGTGTCGCAGTTTTGGTGTACAAAGCAAGTTCAAGGACATCTATTGCTAAATAAAATTGTGATTGATGGAAAAAATAATATTCAAGTTTTTTTTGTACAGTATTTAGTACAGTAAAACAATAATTATGACTGATTCTTAAATACAATACCATGGAATTACTGATCCGCAGCACTTTCACAGGATATAAAAAGGCAAATTACATAGCCGCCAACTATGCATACTAAGGCCATTGAACAAATATTGCTAGAAAAAGACCTTAAATTTTGGTGTGAATCTAAAATCACTCTTAGCGCAAGCGATGTAACAGTGTACGGTTTAGTTATTATATTTAAAACTTGTTTTCGTACTAAATTAATAAAAACAATTGAATTTTGACCATTCATATCTCCGCAATCAGAAAGCTACCAAAGAAATGTCTAGAACAAAAAAATATATATCGGAATGTCGGGAGGAACATGTTTTTGACTTCGTTCAGTGTCTTTTCTTCTACTCCCTCTCATCTCCCGCGTCTTGCACCATCATTCCCGCCAATTGCGTATTATTCACAAAACGTGACATACAATAATGTGAGCGGCTGAAACTAAGTAGCCTACCTACTATGGAGAAAAAGAAGGGAAAAGAACGAAGAAGAGTAATAGGTAGGTATGTCGTAGTCTCATTTACGCAAACACTTTTAAAGTCTATTAATTATTACATACATAACATCATGCCTGTAATCCCCGAACGGTTAGGCAGTGGTGTACCCATTAGTACACCCACATTTCGGCAGTTATGTTTTTAGTCCCATGTAATAGGGGGCCAGCCTATTGCCATCAACCGGGCTATTAATTATTAAAGTAAATTAAAGTCACATAGTGGTGCTGTGTCTTTAATACAGCCACATGTTCAATAACGACGTTTTCAATGTCTAAACCGCTTTTTCCAAGATTTTGATTCAGGAAAACGCAAGAAATTTCAGACTGGACTGAGACAGCATTTTGTCTCAAGACTTTTTGCTTCACCATCATTTATTTTAACTTCGATCAGTGATATAAAAGAGTGACTTTAGCCCGTGACTTCTTTCGCGTAGTTTTTTTTTATGGATCCTCAATTTAGTGACAGTTAAATTTAACACTCAGGAATAAGGGAGCTTTCTGTTAACGAAATAATTTTCAGAGTCGGATCAGTACCTAGTTTCAAAGATTAGCTTGTTTAAACAAAAACAAACAAACTTTTCACAATCTTAGTACGATTCAATTTTTAAAAGTAAATTCATTCTTGTAACATAATATCATCAAATTCCATTCCGCCTTCATCATAGCCAAAAAATACAAAACCCACGAAAAAACCCATTAACAGTTTTAACGAAATTCAGAAACTAAAAAACGCCTACAGCATCACCCTTTACAAAGGCAAGGCGTGGATTTTTTAAATTTTCTATTAAGCGACGAGCTATACGAAACTAGGAGAGACTAGAGACTTGAAACGTCAATTTTACGGAAGATTTCGCATAATAAAGCCGCTGTGCCGCTTGATACTTGCTTGCATCTCGGGTTCGCTCGCGTCTTGGTTGTATTATTGGGATGGCTAAATTGTATTGATAGTTATGCTGGATTGTATGAATTGGTGAGCGTGGAGTGAATTGTAGCAGGGCTAAGCTGGCGTTTATTATTGCTTCAGTGCAATTTTACTTGAACAGGAGAGATTGAAGAAGTTCAGAAAAGTCATATAATAGCCAGCCACCTCTTACCAATAGGATAGTAAACATTGTCAACCAATAATTTCAAAACAATTTCTCTAAAAAGAACCTTATTTTAACCCTTAAAATCCAATATTGTTTAGTTCATTATTAAAAATATATTTTTTATTGCAATAAATGGTGAGTCAATTGAGTTAACAAACAAGTGACGTCAGATCATTAATTGCCGTACAAAATCTATAAGGAATAGCGTTTTAACAGCTCATAAAAGTATAAGTAAACAATTTATTAGTGGTGTATTACCCAATTTAATTCTGACGATTCTTTTCAAAGATTTACATTTTAATACACGATAAATAAATACCATAAAACTAGTCTCCATTCAAATAACATCCACATAAAAACCGGATTTAAAAATCCTTCTTTTAAACAGACAGACATATCTACTATACAGTTATTGTGGTATATTCGTAAAAGCGCTTCCACGCTGGCGTTTAAATGCTAAAAGATTTTATATCTAGCGCGAAAAATTGGAGTAAATTGCCGCCACTGGATAAGAAGATAGGATGTTTTTTTTTCTTTTTTCTGCCGTATGGCTGTGTCAAAAGTGTCTGGAGAATTTTAGAAAAGGATTTCGATTTTTTTTGTTTTGGTTTTGTGCATGTATGCAAATTTGTGGTCGGAGGCTCGGACCATGCTGTGGGTGATTTGAGATTATTTTAATAGGGTTTTATGCGAGGTTTTGGTTTTTAACAGTTTGTGAACAATGTTTGTTCACGTTACAATTTTCGTTGCTTAGTTTATGACTGAAATGCGTATGTGGTTTTCATTTTACATGTTCTTTATTTCAGTCCTGGACCATACCATACCACTGTCCCACTCAAACCATGTCAGAGGCCCTTGAGGCGGTTTAGAAAATTTTCGTTGTTGTTACTTATTCAGTCAGTCTTAGACCGACTTCAAAATAATGAGAAGGTTATCAATGCGACGTATTTTTTTATTTAAGTATTTAAACTTTATGCACATGTAAAAAGAATACACTGTAAAAAAGTAATAATAATAAATACCTACATACAAACAAAATATACAAAGAAGAGAGAAATAAAAATACATAGATGGAAATTAATTGTAGGACGAGTCTGCCATCTTCTAATGTTTTTTTTATGTTTTTTTACTTTTGTGACTGATAACTTAATGACGGAGTTCCGTTATTTTTCAATCGATTTCTCACTTTCAGATTAGACCCACAGAAATTTCTTTACATTAAATTTACACTCACACACTACAATACTTGACTGCCTCGTTGGTCCGGTGGAAGCAAAGCGCGACTGCTGAGCATGAGGTCTTCTGTTCGATTCCCAGGTCGGGCAAAGTGTTATTGGGTTTTTCCATCAGGAATTTCTCAGTAACAGCCTCGGAGTCTGCATTTGAGCCCGGTTGATGGCAATAGGGTCGCTCCTTATTACTTAGGACTTCAACATATCTGGCGAAATGTGGGTGAACTAATGGGTACACCTCTGCCTAACCCTTCGGGGATTACAGGTGTGAAGCTATGATTAATATTACACGTGCATATTCACCAGTAAGTATTCAAAATGACGTCAAATACTGGTGGTTTGGCTTCGTCTCTGACTAACCCAAAATCACCTCTATCCGTCTTGTAGAGACTCTCTGATTGGTCGGAAAGATAGGCATTTTATAGAGTGCCTCTCCAATTCATGTGGCACCTACATTCTTTACGTTGTCTTTAAGAGTAGATAATTTAGGTACATATTACCTAGTTATAGTTTTGATAAAGGAATTACTCTTATTTTAGTCAAAATTGAGTGCTAATCGTGACTGTCTGACATTTATTATTATTATTATTATTTATTATAACTAGCCTGTACTGTCCCACTGCTGGGCAAAGGCCTCCCTCCATTCCTTCCATTTCTCGCGACTCTGCGCTTGGTCTTGTCAATTCTCAAGGAAGCCCACCAAGTCGTCCCGCCATCTCCTTCTCGAATTATTAATTCATCGACATTTATTATACAGAATTTGAAATGCAAGAAAATAAAGTAATACAAATGCTACGCAGCTTTACTCTGGCAATTAAGTAAACATCATTACCTACATACTTGGGCTGAGTAGAGATTACCTATTCAATTTTCATTTTTTTGTACTTATAGTCCAATTACAAAAATTGATTCACTGACTATTTTTTATGGTATACTTGGCGAAGTCTGAAATATTGTATAGAGATAAAACTTTCTGAAAATACACATTCCAATACGATTAAACAAAGTCTACTTGACTTTTGTTTGGACGAAGTCACAGGCAGAAGTTAGTCGATGATATAAGTTTTTGTACGTCGCTTTTTTATTTAAATCTCTCTATACAATTTCATGTTTTCATAACACACAAAACCATTAAATTTAAATCTCAACAATTTCTACCTAGCACAAAAACAACAACATCCAGGTTTCCATCCAAAATCACCAACACAGCCACATACACCCTATCGCTCATAAACTCGTAAACAACACGAACGCACCTAGATAAAAGAAAACATTGTGAGCAAGATTAATTAACGTTATAGCCAAGTTATTAGGGCGCGCCTAGCCGACATTTTATCATAAAAGATATAATCCTGGTCTGGTAATCCCTCTCGCCGCTTCACAGATAGCGATACCATACGATATGTATAAGCTGACGATGATGTTGTACGCATGGAAGCGTTAAGGATCAAAATAAGTAGGGATATAATACTTTATGGACTGGCTGGTTTAGAATATTCAACCTTATTATTTAATTTTTACCCTGTTCTGTCTCATTCCAGTGCAAAGGCCTCCCTCTACTCTTTCCAACATTTACTTTGTTATTACAAGCTTTTATTTAGCTTGCACTGTTCGTATGTAACTAAGTTGTCCATTCAAAATTTGCAAACGATTTATCGACCATTTGTTGGTATCCAATTGAGCTGAAATTTTGCATACACCTTTAGTTCTGATGACAATACAATGTCCAATACTCAATATTGTAATAATTTTAAATTAAAGCTTGTTTAAAAAAATAATAATATTCCTATGTGATGAATTCCGTTTAAAATAAAAAAAACCCTATGTGATGAATTTTGTATAAAATATGACGTACTTGACAATCCGCCGCGTGGGCTGATAAATCGTAATTGAATACATTCCAATATTTAAATGAAAATATCATAAATGATGTTATACAATAAAGTAAAAGTGTGTTTCAATTTCATAATCATTTACCTCGGCTAGACCATATTATTACAAGCCTAAATGGGAGTTATGTCATTCCATACCAGTCATTTTAATATTGTCTAACCACATGATTCATTAGGAAGATCTACCACAAGAATAATTCAACAGAAAAGCTTATCTTTGCTAAGTTAATTCGGCTTTAGCCTTTAGAAAACTGTTCAGAAGTTCCAAGCCTACAGAAGCCTTTTTAAAACTTTTTAATCATGTCCTCCAAATAAACAATTGATCCCAAACTTAGAACGTTGAAAATATTAAAACGAATTCATTCTTTGTCTCCGCACTTCAACAAACTCACAAGACACGTGTGTCCCAATCTTAAACAACACCCTCTTTGCACGTTCCTCCGCCCGACACAGACACATCTAGCAAACAGCATTTAAATCCACGCGGGCCCCTATCAAACGCTCGTTTGCACAAAGTATATACTCCAAGTATATCTGGAATGGTTGCGAACACCGAACCGAACGGTTTTCGGAACACTTTTTCCCTATTTCCACCGAATAAAAAGGAGTCAAAGAGAACTTCATGACTTTTGTTATACCGTATAGCTTTTTACATCGGAAAACGTGGCGAGGCAAATTTTCTAAAACCTTTTGTTGGCAATCGCCCTTTGTAAGTGTTGTATCGACTGTTTAATGAATGTGTGTGTCTTTGAGGACATTTTTTGGATGTTTGGATTAGCTATGGATACAGTATTAATGAAAGAGATAAGATGATAATTAATTTAAAACTTAACATCACCCAGAGTTAGATATCACCAGTTTTGTTTATGTCCCATGTAATGGGGGCGAGCCTACATTGCCATCAACCGTTCACAAATCCAGACTCCGAGGCTGCTACTGAGAAATTCCTGATGGAAAAACCCAATAACACTTTGCCCGACCTGGGAATCGAACCCAATATCTCATGCTCAGCAGTCGCAATTTGCGACCACTAGGCCAACGAGGCAGTCAATAGTAAGCTATAAAGATTTCAATCCAGTAGGTTTGTTAATCAGTAAATTCTATTAAATTATGTTTTATAATAAAATCCATTCGGAGATTCTATAAAGACTACACAAATTTTCGAACCTATGTAGGTATGATAGTATTATTTTTTACGCCTATCTATTAGTGCTCCCTAAAGTACAGTTACGGTTAAAATACAGCTGCCTTGTGTACCAGTACTTAGTAAAGGATTACCTTTCTTCGGGAGGGCGGGAGGAGTGACCTTGGGCTTGCCCTTAGACGCAATGCAGGTTCTATTCGTGTTGAAAAGTTAGTGTGTTTATTCGTGAAAAAAATTGGGTTTAATAATCTTGATACTGGGATTTCATAGTAGATACCATTAAACCATAATTAAAAAGACACAACTTATCTGAAAAACACTTTTTTTAAGCTCTGATAATTTTTCAGTAAAGTGTTAAATTTTTATTTCAAGTTGCTACGAAACCAATAAAAAGATTTATAGATTGTTTAAATATCATTAAAATTGTACAATTCAATAATATTTAAAGGATCTATAAATCGTCTTGAATCAAATAAAAAAAAATTGTAATGTCAGTTACATTTAAACTTTTTAAATATTTATAATTATTCTTTTTAAAATAAAATAAAAATCACTAACTTCACAGAAAAGTTTAATGTTTGGATCGGTTCAGACCAAAAGAGCAAATTAATGATCATCAATCAATTAGTTCTACCATAATTATTGAAAATATCTTCTTTAATTGTTTTATGTAATGGTAACAAAAATGTGGCGAATAAGAAAAAAATCTCTTACTCTGATTCTTTGATGTTCGTTCTTTACATTATCTAAAAAATGGACGTACAGATAGACAACGGCGTCTTAGTAATAGGGTTTCGTCTGGCAGCCTTTAGATACGGGCCCCTTTTTTTTTCTTGGGGAAATCCTCGTGGATGCCCTCCATTTCCTCTGCTACCATAAGTTGGGAGCCCGGTATTCGCATTACGCATGATCTGCGCCCTCGACTGGAAGTATTTACGGACCCCTAAAAAAGTACAAAAACAGTACACGGAAACGTGAGTAGCCAATGTTCGTCTTGATTTACAAGGACACTTGAACCGTACGCAGTAATCGAATAAAGAGAATCAAATTATATACTAAATTATGTACTAAAACTTTTCTTGACTCCCTTGTTGGGCTAGTGGTAGCAAAGCGCGACTGCTAAGCATGAGGTCTTGGGTCCGATTCCAAAGTCAGGCAAAGTGTTATTGGGTTTTTCCATCAGGAATTTCTCAGTAGCAGCCTCGGAGTCCGGACTTGTGCTTGGTTGTTAGCAATAGGTTCAGTCCCTATTATATGGGACATTAACATAATTGGTGTAAAATGTGGGTGTACTAATAGGTCCACATCCGCCTAACCCTTCGAGGATTACAGGCGTGAAGCTATGTATGTATTGTTGAAACTTTGATTACAGTGGTCGTCCTACATAATATTATGTGGTTGTGTAAGAAATAATAGTCGTTAGTTGTGTAACTTCAGTGTCTCACTAATGAAGGTTAGGTCACGAATTGACCTTGGAAGCTTTGGAGATAATTGGGAGTAGGTCTAAGATTTTGATTAGACTAATAATCTACTCCTCTTAGTTAATATAAAGGTGAAGACGGGCTAACTTTTCAAGAGATATTGTGTGTCCTTGAAACATGAAAACAAAAACTTCAATTTTATACAGAAACTAGCTTCTGCGCGCGATTTTGTCCGCGTAAATGTCGGTTATTGGTGATATGATCTTTTTTCTCCATACACACTTTGTCCCCCTTTTTTACGTCCTAAGGGGTAGAATTTTGGATAATCCTTTCTTTTCGAATGTCTACGTCATACAAAGAACACACTCTCCAAGTTTCAGGTTTCTGCGATCTGCGGTTTAGGCTGTGCGTTGATCTATCAGGACAAAGCATTTTATATGTATAGATAGATAGATTGGATACACAAAATGGATGGTAGCTCACTCATGGAAATGATAACACCTAAGTCAAAGTCAAATTATCTCAATGACCACTTGACACTTTGGCAATTTGGAACGTCATTTACAAGGGAAAATAATTAAATCCAGTTCTCCTTTTAAATCTGTATAGTTATTCCAATTCTGAAGACATTATAATTTGCAATACATATGATCAGTATACAAATATTGTAAAACATTGATTTTGAAAGAGTATGTATGGAGTTTCTTTCCCATTCTACTTCATACGAAACTACCTTTTGGAAGGGGCAATTAACAAATGCCAAAAATAACAACAAGCTATTTGCCCCTCCGGGGTTGCGGGACGTCTTAACAGGATACCGTGGCCCCGGAACGTAAAGGGCAACAGAAGGAACAGGGTGGTTTTTTAGTCAGTAAAAGTCTGACAGTCCCTTCCGCTCCACCCAGGGCGGAAAGAGTCGTTTGATGATTTTACCAACTAAAAAAAACAAAAGAGAGATTTTCGCATTAAAAAATAATAATAATAGTATGGATTATTTTATAGATTATAAGAAGATACACATACTATCTCACATTCTACTATCAGACCTCGTATAAAATGAAGTCATAATCAATCTCCATCATAAAGCGCTTTAGTTATAAAACCTAATGTATGTAAAACTTCGCTCGCCTGCAAGACTGGCAAGCGATTAAGCGCTTAATCAAGCGTTTGATGAGGCACTTACTTTAACATCGATTCTCTTATCTGAAGTAATTAATACTACATCATCGATGTCTATAGAAAAAGCGCTCGTGGAATTACATTTTTTTCGTTTAACTTTAACAGATTATAGTAGGCTATTTTATAAAAAAAGAAACTGACCACAAAGGGTTTTGTATCACCGCACGAAGACTTCTTCTTGGACTTAATACTTTAAAATCGAGCAAAAACACAAAAAAAAAACATGTTTATTGTACTTCCAATTTTGACTATACCAATTTTATTTATATTATTTATTGTTGTAGTGATCATAGTCAAACATACTTTGTTCAAAATTTCAACGGCATTATCAATTATATGTACGTGTCTGTATCTACATATTTCTTGTGTACTTTCTAAGTTTATCTTGGACATCACTGTAATCGGTGAATGGTGGGCCATGGTCTGCGGAGAGACGCCGCACAGACACTGGAGGTTTATTACCATCTGTAAAACCCGACTACTCAAAAAACGCTAGTGTAGCGCTAGCCTAAAACTTAAGATCATTCCATTATTTCCCAAGCACGGCAGAGTCCATTACTTTAAGCTAATAAAAAAGAACCCACTCCATGAAAACCAGCTATTTCTCAAAAGCGATTAAGCAGCTTGTCGGTACCACCTGACGAGATAATTTAGTAAATATCGATTGCCGAGGATTAGTCGGCGACAAATTGTCCAATCAGAGGACAGGTAATTGATACCAAGCACCTAATATAGGACGCTAAGCTTTTGTTAAGACTAAACTTTAAACTTAGCTTAAAATGTTAGCTTTTAAAATACGGGAGTTGGGACGTGGTGACGTGTTTTATACAGTGTATTAAGGGGTTTAGGTTTGTCTTTTAAAAGTAAGCTCAGACTTAGAGGAAACGGTTTGATGAAAATGGATTAATAAAACTGGCACACATTGAAGTTATCTGTGTTTTTTTTGTATTGTGTTTTAGACTTTGTTCTATAGTAATTTAAGGTCATATTCATTTAGTTACTAGAACTACATTAAACATTATAATATTATATTATTTGGACCTATCTATCTAAAGGTAGGTACAGTTAGTATGTAATAAAAAAAATCACGAAATATCGAAAAGCGCTTGAAGTAAAAAGATTAGGTAGCTTAGGGAGGTAGTTTAAAATTACTAAACGTCCGCTATGAAAGGATTTTCCAAAATTCACCCCCCAAGGGGATAAAACGGGGTCCAAAGTTTGTATGGAGAAACAAACTTTGACGCGGACGAAGTCGCGGGCAGAAGCTATGAAGTCCTAACAAATATTATAAAAGCAAAAGTAAGTTTGTTTGTTACCATTTTACGCCTAAGCCACTGAACCGATCATCCTGAATTTTTGCGTATACATTGCCAGGTGTACAGGAACGAACATAGGGTACTTTTAATCCCGAAAAAAAGTACTGTTCCCGAGAGAAATCACAATAACGTTCTTATTATTATAGATGGCGCCACGTGTCGCTTCGAATCATGATTTTTTACTAAATAATTGTAATGACAGGACATGGGTAATTTTTTCCGCGACTTCATCTGTGTCCGCGATAACCGAAATTTACGCGGACGAAGTCGCGGGCAAAAGCTGGTATGTAATAAAAATAATAGTTAATAATATATGTAATATAAAGTTATCTAGCTGCGCCCTAACAGGGTAATGTTCTCACTAGTTTAAAGCCTAGCGTGTGTATGTTGTGTACATTGTGCATTAAATAAATAAATAAATATTAAAGCTAAAGAGTTTTGTTGTTAGTTTGTTTATTAAAACGCTGTGCTGTCACCACTAGAACAACCATTCGGATTTGAAAGAAAAATCTGTTTGTATATGATAGCCAGATTCACGAGGAATGGTATAGGCTACATAACATCACGCTACGTTACACAGAAGTGGAGCAGTAACCAAAGATGCGACTTAATTCGGGTGAAAAAAACCAAGCAGACGAAGCCTGGAACAGAAGCTAGTGTACTAATAAAACTTGTACACACTGGTCGTAATTTTATTTATTGATTTAGTCCTATAGAAATTTAAGAGTACCTAACTTTTAGATAAAACTACTATAAAACTAAAAGATTTTATATATGAATCTGAAATCGCCAATCCGCCTTTCTTATGCCTTCTTTGCAGGAGAAGAGGCCGTTGACCTTTAGTAAGCCAATAGGCTAGTATAATTAATTTATTGTATGAGTATTAGTACAAGTACACACATAAAAGCGTGCAATAGTGTATAATGCAACTAAATGAACTAATTTAAACTGGTTAATGATCGTGAAATGTAAGGCACGTACTTTTTACTGTTAATTAGTCAGTATAGTCCATTTAATGTCTATGATGCAATTTTGTAACACACCTGTGACTACATTGTTCTATTTTACAAGTTTGTGCTTTACATTAAAACAATTTGGTCCAAGATTTTAGAGCAGCTAGACCCTATGTCATTTTAACGGCTGAAATTTTGATTATAGAACTTTAATGAATATGTATTTAAGAAGGCACACATATTTGTTTAAATAAGGTAACAGCATCGAATCTTCAAAGTACACTATGTTTAACGTCATAACATTTTTTTTTTAATATTTATTTAACTGCCTTTAAAATTACATAATTAAGTACATAATATACGTTAGGTGCAAGAGGTCATCCACTATTTCCTTTGTTGTAAAAAAAAAACGGAGGGAAGCGACTATGTAGAGATGAAACTGTACATTTTATGCAATATAAATCTAAATTAATCTAATTTAGTTTTAAATTCAAACTAGAACCGAATTTTCTAATCTACTTCGTAAAATAGAAAACCGGCCCAACCCCTATCCCTACGTAACTGTCGAACTAAAATCACAATTAAACGTATCAGACCGAGGGTTAGAAATAAAGGTCACTATTTATAACCTTTCTAACCTTCTCGACCTGAACAAAGGTGACCTCTCACGCTCCGATAAAATCTACTAGAACTTAACATCCATTCAAATATTTTGACGTAATTTGCGTTCTTCGTTCTGATTACGAATTTAAGCGGTTGAGCAATTAGTTTAATTGGTGATTTGATTTGGGTTCATTTGAATTTACATTGTTCCCATTTGGGTAGAAGAAATGGAGATAGCCGATGTTAGACTATCATGAGATTTGTTACTTGACCTTGAAGTTAGATCTATTTCTAGTAGAACAGATATTATTAAGAGATGATTCAAATACTGGTCTAGTTGCGAGTCGGACTTCCGTACCATCGTAGAAGATATAATAGTATTGCCTAGTATAGAGCCAGAACCGCAAAAAATAGGTGACTTGTATGGGGACCCATTTCATTTTTTACTTTTATTCATATTTATTATTTGGTGGTCTAGCGGCAATAGAAATAAAATAAAGAATAATAATAAATATCTTGGGACAACTCACACACGGCTATCTGATCCCAAGCTAAGCAGAGCTTGTGTTATGGTAACCAGACAACTGATATACATACTTATATAATTTATATAAATACATACATACGAGTATTATAGATAAATTACACCCAGACACAGAACTAACAATCATGCTCATCACACAAAGTTTGTCCTGGGTGGGAATCGAACCCACGACCTCCGGCTAAGCAGTCAGGGCCGCTAACCACTAGACCAACATGCCCGTCCAAATAGACATTCTGTGAAAGTTTCAACTCTACAGCTTGCTGAAAAACGGATGAATGGACGCGCATTTTATCTTAAAACAGATTACCTATTTACACCTTTCTTAATTACGACGATAGTTTTTGTTTTTCGTGAGAGAATCCTCATGGATACCTTTCTATGGGGGTTATATTGGACTCAACTAAACCCCACGATTTCTCCTGCTATCATGAGTCGGGCACCCGGTATTGACGCAACATACTAAGCTCACTTTACCTATTCCTACTCACCTAAGATATAAACTAAATCGCGTTTTTGGTGTGAAAAGTTTTTTAATCTGATTTTTTTTAAGTAGTTTGGATGACTGTCATTTTTTAATTTGGAAATAATTTTTCTATTTTATGCTACGATTTATCCAAATTTATACAGGTTGTCTTTTAATTTACTGCTTATCTAACAAAGGGAGAGTAGTAATTATTACAAACACGTTTTACTTTGCGAGCATTTGAATTTCTTAGACTTTCTCCTTTAGACAGACTATTCATAATAAATCAAGGTTTCCTAATGATATCTTGCATCGATGTCAATGCTGTTCAAGCTAAACTTGAGTACTAGTAGTACTTAGTAGTATAGAATTTATAAGGGTTAGTCTCATAATAAAAGTCGTTCGTATTCATAAGTACTTTTATCCCTAGAAGCAGCGCAATGAATTAAAATTCAGCTTGCAGACCCACCTCAAATATGCCTCTATAATAATATTCTTATTTGACTAAAGCATCATAAATACTTTTCCAAATAAAATACCTCTGTCCAGTCCTTACATAAAACAGGAAACGTTTCAATAAATCAATATTCAGAAAGTAATAACGCAAATAAAAACACACTTATGGAAATAAAATATAGCGTATTTGGAATCATCAATTTTATGGGACTATAAAAAAGCAAATTTGTTTTGACCGTGTAAAATCCTGAAGGTAACTTGGGACCCTTATAAAACCCGAATAATCTACTCGCAGTGGATTTTCGTCGGCGTACTCCAGTCTCCTAAGTAAACTCTGGGGATGAAACAATTTGTGCACCCTAATCAAATAAGTGAAAAAGGAAAATTTAAAATTCCCACCCCGAATTTACATAATGACCGACGCGTTGAAATAACGGCTCAATCTGGAGGCACGGGTATTATTGTACTTTATGAGTGTACACTCACTAGCAAAAGTCGTGATGGCCGATGGTTGAGGCACCCACCTCTCATGCATGATTTAGTGGGGTTGAATCCGAGCAAGTACCAATGTCACTTTTTCATTCATAAGTTTATCTTAGACTGGACATTGACATCGTTTTTCATCGTCATTCCGTGCCTCGGAAAGCACGTTAAGCTATTGGTCCCGGCTGTCATACGTGGATATTTGACAATCGTTACGGGTCGCCGAAAGCCCGGAGGTCTGACAACCAGCATTACCCGCTTACTGAGTTGTGGAGGTCAGATAGGCAGTCGCTCCATGTAATATACTGGTATTCAGCTGCATCTGGTTAGACTGGAAGCCGACGCCAACATAGTTGGGATGAAACTAGGCAAATGATGATGATTTACTAAACATAACATCACGCCTGTAAGTAATCCGCGAAGGGTTAGGCTGAGGTGTACCCATTAGTACACCCACATTTCGCCAGTTATGTTTAAGTCCCATGTAATAGGGGGCAAGCCTATTGCCATCAACCGGGCACAAATCCAGACTCCGAGGCTGCTACTGAGAAATTCCTGATGGAAAAACCGACTAACAATTTGCCCGACCTGAGAATCGAACCCAAGACCTCATGCTCAGCAGTCGCGCTTTGCGGCTATTAGACTAATAAGGCAGTCTCTGTGATGATGCAGTCATGATGACTCACTAGCAAAAGTGAAAAGTAATACGAGCTTTAAATCCGTCTCGAAGAACTCAAAACTGCGAACGTTACAGACGCGTCGTGGTTCAATTAGAACATTTCCATGGGTGCATAATTCCTGAAGCTTTGCCGCTGTTATCACTTGTGCACGTGAGTGTAAGTTGAAATGAAATTTCAGGTGAATAATAAGTAGCATTCAGTCATAATACGAGCGGAGTGGGGTAATAAACTTGTTAATGTTACATTAGTAGGCGAAACCGTGTCTGGATGAAGTCACAGTTTTACTGACTTCCCGTGTATTAAGTTTAAACATTATTTCGTAGTATTATGAGAGAGAGTCAAAGATTTTCTGAATTATCTTTTGATGTTTTAAGATTTGTTACGATTTTAATAAAATGTAATGGTAATGCTTATGCCTTTACGACCTTTTTGAGATTTCATTAAACTAATTTAATTAATACCAAGCTCTCGCTACTTTGGTTTAAGGCGCTTTGCACACAGAGCAACTATTGCAGCAACTGGCAACTGGCAACTAACTGGCAACTAGCTGTTTACATACATTTCAATTGGACTGCGCACACAGAGCAACTCGAGTTTCGAGTTGCGGCAATCGATGACTAAGCTAGTTGCTAGTTGCCGCAACTAGCAACTTTTAAATATTGTACCGATTTTTAAAGCTACCGGTATCCTCAACCGTCAATCGCAACGCTTCGGGCTATTACACACCCTCCCTTCCTCTCCGTGTGCCCGGCAATGCCAGTGTCGCTACGGCAACGGCATACGGCAACTCGGCTATGAAAGTTGCTTATAAATTGCCAAAAAGTTGCGGCAATCGGCAACGTTATTGCAACTTTCAACTTTTACAGGAAACTTTTATAAAGTTGCCAGTTGCCTCAACTTAAGTTGCTCCATGTGCAAAGCGCCTAATTCTAAAGTCTACACAGACGTACACTAAAAACTAATATCATCCTACGGGAATACTTGCATCTTCTCTGTATAAGAAGAGACCATTGCCCTTTTATAATTATTATTATTTAGGTTAAAGACGTCCATACTTCAATTGTTCTTCTATTAACCCTTCAATTGTCAAATGAGCCCAGAAAATACTATTTTCGTTTTAGGTATTAATAAATATTTATTTCCATTTCATTATTAACTACCTCCTTTTCAATTCAATACCAATATAATAATAACATCGACACAAAAACATTATCACAAAACCTTCCGCGCCGTCAGCACCCAACAATAATTATTATAAAAATGTAAATTCTGCTTATTACCTCCCAAAGTGTCCAATGAACCGTACTTTTTATTCGGTTATGAGTTATTTACGGATGCGTAACATAAATTTGAATGGAAATCAATTCCCGTGGCACACAGCTGACTGAGCGAATGATGAAAATTATAAATCAATTTGATGGTAATACATCGGTGGTCGCGCGGGGCCCGACGCGGCGCGTGGCGGGTTGGGCGCAGTAATATACGGCGTTCCGTTTGTAATTATTTTGAAATTGGGTAGTGTGTTTGAGATGTATGTTTCGAAGATATTATAGCAAAATTAATTACTTTAATTGAAAATTAATTATCGTCAATTTTTCATCCGAGTGGGTGTTGTAAAAACTGGCCAAGTGTGAGTCGGACACGAAGGTTACCACATCATCATACAATATTTTAAAACTAAAATACAAAAAAAGACACTTTATTTTTGGGGACACATTTTCTTCTTCATATTTTTTTTTGTTTTGCTATTATGACCACAGATTACGAACATACTCTGTGAAAATTCAAGTGTTTTATAAGTCGAATCCTGATAATATATGGTTCCGTCTAGCACGTATTTTCTTTTTCAAATTAATTTCAACCTACATAACATCACGTCTGTTATCCCCGAAGGGAGGCAGAGGTGTACCCATTGGTACACCCACATTTCGCTAGTTATGTCCCATGTATTAGGGGGAGTCTATTGCCATCAACGGAGCACAAATCCAGACTTCGAGTCTGAGAAATTCCTGATGGGAAAACTCAATAACACTATGCCCAACCTAGGAATCGAACCCAAGACCTGATGCTCAGCAGTCACGCTTTGCGACCATTAGGCCAACGAGGCAGAAAACTTATGACAGTTAACTAATTTTAACCTCCCTTCGCTAAATAATAAAATATAATATTTATATTCATTAAATAGCATACCATAATGTGTATAGAAAACATTACATAAGCTTTAAAGCGATAGTACAGTTCAGAGCCCTGTAACATTACAATAATTCTGTGTTAGACACTTCTTTATTTTTTCTCTTAGACCATTTTATCGTAGACTATCATTACTTTCACTAACGGGGGCATGTTAAAATGAATTCTTGATGTAATTACTTTGAAATGGTAAAAAAATTGTCTCAGAAATGGTAAGGCGGAGAAGTGACCTAAATTTTAGATGGATCTTAAAAAACTTGTCTTTAAAAGAAATGTTAAGAGATAGCTTTCAAATTCAACCATCTTGAAACTTAAGGTCTCAATATTCGCAAAAAGATTTCATTCAAAAGCGTCAGGAGAAGATTTCTTATTTCGTAAATTAAAAATGTAAATCTTAATGAATAAAATTGTTTTAATTTAAACCTAAATTAACTGAAATAAATTAACCCTCGGGTCATGGGGTCTGTGTGCCCATGGCATTTTCAAGGAGTTGTTCAAATGGTTAATTGACACTTCTCATGACCCAAGGGCTGGCTATTACCTTGGCCAGAGGCTAAGCATTGCCATCCAACGTGGCAATGCGGTCAGTCTTCTGAGCACATTTCCAGTTGACGGCGATGCGGATGATTTTTTATAAACCTAATTAAGTCTGTAAATATTGTACCTGCATATTACTTAAATAAATAACAACTACATTAAAAAAATCCTTTGGTTAAAGTTTTTTTTCATATCTGTATCTAATTTGCTCAGTACTTTTTTAGGTACTGCCTCGTTGGTCTAGTGGTCGCAAGCGCGACTGCTGTGCATGAGGTCTTGGGTTCGATTCCCAGGTCGGGCAAAGTGTTATTGGGTTTTTCCATCAGGAATTTCTCAGTAGCAGCCTCGGAGTCTGGATTTGGGCCCGGTTGATGGCAATAGGCTCGCCTCCTATTACATGGGACTAAAAACATAACTGGCGAAATGTGGGTGTACTAATGGGTACACCTCTGCCTAACCCTTCGGGGATTACTGGCGTGATGTTATGTATGTATGTTTTTTAGGTACCTATTACAAAAAAATCCATTAGTAGGTAATTCTGTTTTAAATCATCAAAAATGTAGCAGACTAATAATAACGGTCTACCAACTAAAATAAAACATTTCTCTCCAAAAATGAAAACTTAAATCCCAGAAACATTGAAGTAAATTTTGAAACAACTTCGTATTCTTTACCATCTTGGTAAAAGCAAAGAAAATATGCAGAGTACTTTGAGAAAACTTGTTTTATTTCTCTTTTAATCTAGACTCCAACCCTTTGCGCATGAAAATTTAAATATAAATCCGAAAATATAATATTTTGTGTACCCTCTTTATTATTTAATAGCACTCACTTTCAAAAGGGTCATAAAGTAAAAGTCGTCAGGTAAAATTTACAAATTCACTGTCCCCACAGAATTTTAACCTTGCACGGTCCACGCCGAGTGAGTCGTAAAGGAAAGTTTGTACTGTGCGAGATGCTTAGATGTGGGGCCCGTAGCAACATTGCCAAATTAAAAGATTTTTCGTTAAGTTTGAATTAGTAAGTGAGTTCCGACTTGTGAATTACTACGAGTTTTCACCTGAAAAGAATGGAGCGAGAATTTTGTGACATTCAAAAAAGCTTAGATTTATCTGACAATTGTAGTAATTTTTAGGAAAGATCGCAATCTTATCTAAGTCTCAATCTGTAGTTATTTTTTTATATTGTTGCTGAGAAAAATGGCTTCTATATTTTGAACGTTTTAATTAGAATATGAACCATAAAAAATTAATGTATGAAAATACTTATTGTTTCCTCGTAAATATAAAGTAAAATAAGCAGTACAGAGCAAGTATCTTTTACGGTTCTCACCTTTTAACCTAGTTTAGCTTCAACTTTTAAGTTTTAAAACAACTGTTTTAAAACTTAAAAACCAATTTTATTGATAATAAATTTGTTACATTTTTATATTAGGTTATAATATTTAGTAATTAATATAATTTATTTGTGTATTTTCTTTTCAAAAATTACACCACATAAGCTTATCTCTAATTAAAATTAAATAATACAAGGTTATTATATATCTCATCAACTACACACCACAAACTCACCTCGATTTCCAAAATATTCCCAAAACGATAAACTAGTGAAACTTTCCCGTGGTACTTGACAAACACTCGGCGGAGTTATTACGGCTCGCAAAGTTTGCTTCGGTTTTAAGTTTAAATAATTTTGTAGACCACTTTAAGTAAATACACTCCGAGGTACAGAGCCCACCTATATAACTTCGAAAATTACGAGGCCCCACAATATTTTTGTTTAAGAGAAACGGGACAAAATATTATATTAGTGGCAGGGAATTTACGGCCAGGGAAAGTTGTGGGAAAAGTTTAGTTTTATTGATACTTACTGAGAAGGTTTATGATAGTGTTGTTTGATTAACTAGAGTTATTGTAGGGTAGCGCCAGCAGTTACTTACCTGAAAATAAAGAAAGATTGTAATTAGTATGATTAGTTATTATTGAAATGTGTTAATAATATTTTTTCTGTCTTACATATTTTATATTTTTTTTTTTTTTACTTTGGACCAATTTTTAAGTCAGAAGGCGAATTAATTAGTTACTAAAAACGTTCATTTGTCGCAAAGATAAATAACCTAATAAAAATAAAACGCGATAAATTTATCAATTTACACAAAGGCCCTAGATTTTCATCATATTTGATTCGGTTTTAGGTATTTTTCAAATATTCTATGAAGAGTTCGAAGTACATTATTGGTCTAAAGTTTTTTAAAGTAATTTCAAAACCTGCTTAAGACAAAATTATGTAACTAACAATTCGTACATTAAATCCCTTTCTCTATACTCGGTTACTTTTAGGTCGTCCTGGAACCGAAAGCCATAAACTCGATCATCAAACTCGAAACAATTGGGACCATTTTTTTCAAAAAGTAACAATTTAAAAAAAACAGCTGTTCAGTACATTTACGTTCGTCTAACTCGTCAAAGTGTATTGAAAAGTTGTTTTCTTTTTAACGTTACTTTTTGAAAAAATGTTCCCAATCGTTTCGAGTTTAAGGCTTTCGGTTCCAGGACGACCTAAAAGTAACCGTGTATATAAATACAGCTACGAAAACACAAAAGTAGCAAAAAAAACTGCAACTGCATTAAGAAATATACTGTACCCATTATTACAAAATAGAGTTAATGGAAGGGAGCTGTCATAGAGTGTCATTCCACCTCCATTAAAATATAAATGAAAAAAGCTGTAATGCCGGTTGTAATCGCACAAAATTGCTCAGTACATATTATTTCGTTTTGACACGCTATTTTTTTCAAGAGCTATAGTTGGTATACTGGAAATGTTTTGAAAGAAAAAAAAACTATTCGTTTATGCGAAAATGACGGACATAACATAAAAAGAAAATTGTATACAAAAATATAATAAAAACAAGTTGGTATTAAATCTAAAATCTAATCAGTTTATCTTAGACATTATTGACAACATTCCGTGCCTCGGAAAGCACGTTAAGCTGTTGGTCCCGGCTGTCATACGTGGAACTTTGATCATTCAACCAAAGGCGGTGAAGAAATAACATGGCAGGTGCAAAAAACTGCACATGAGAAAACAATCAAAAAAGAGATTCAGCCGTTTCAGCGTGATTAAGTAACAAACATCCATCCATACAAACTTTCGCATTTGTAATAGTTGTAAGATTCTCTGGTTTGTCAATCATTCCTGTGGTATTAGGAGAAAGGTCTTTACAATTATCATTTCGTTAAGGGTTCTGCTAACCGGTGCACCGACCCTCACGTAATTTTAAACTGACTAAAAACCATGAAGGGAGTGGATGGTATGAGGAAGAGGGATTAAGGGGAATAGCAGTAGGGGTTGAGAGAATTGAAGGTCGTAGTTTCGGTAACTCTGTATTTTTACCAGGTCCCATGAGAAAGAAATAAAAAAACTAGGTCCCTATTCACGATATAAGAAAGTCGGACAAAATCAAATAAACAACAATATAAAAATAACGTGCGTGTCGTGCTTATATGACGAGATGTATGAACGAGGATTTTTTTTTTAAGTGGTAAAAGTCATCAAATAACTCCTTCCGCCCTGGGTGGGACGGAAGGGACTATCAGACTTTTACTGACTAAAAAACCACCTGTTCCTTCTGTTGCCCTTTAATAAATAAATAAATAAATCATTTATTGACAGATCATTCAATCCAATATGTTAGTAATACATACACATCTTAAACACTAGTTTTAGTATATAATATTTGGTACCTACATAAAATTTTGGTAATAATTTATTTATTTATTTATTTATTTAAACTTTATGCACATGTAAAATAAAATACAAACAACGTTAATTACGACGTTTACGTTGTTTTCGTTAATTTACGTTTTTTTTTTTTTTTTTTTTTTACGTTCCTGGTCCACGGTATCCAGTTCAGACTTCCCGCAACCCCAGATGAACGTGGATGAGGTGAAAAGAGTATGTAAGGATCATAGCAGGTGGCATTCTGTGGTTTCTGCCTACCCCCACGGAAAAAAGGCTTGAGTTTATGTATGTGTATAAAATCACGTAACAAAAAGGCACGTTTGTTAGGCCGATGCTACCGTCAGACTAACCGCCTATTACACAGTGAAAAACAAATACAATTTACGTTCGACGTACTAAATTGCCGGGTACCGACGTTATTACAGCTTTAGCCACAATTACGGTGTAATTGAAAACGGAGAGGTAGTTCGGTGTGACGGGCAGTGTTATGCAACCGTGTGGAATAAATAGGATTTTTTTGGAGATATATGATAGGTCTTTGACCAAATTGCTTATATTTGCTTTTCTATAAACAAGAATTTCTCCATAATAAAAGTATTTGGTTAACGATTTCAGTTGAGTTGGGCATCCATTATCAGAGTGTAAGTTTCTCTTTAGTAAACATAGTTTACTGCCCCGTTGGTCTCATGGTCGTAAGCGCGACTTCTGAGCGTGGGGTCTGATTTCCAAATCGGGCAGAAAGTGTTATTGGGTTTTTCGATTAGGGATTTCTCAGTAGCAGGCCGGAGCTTGGAAATTGGTAGGGTGACAACCCTGTGTGTCGTAGTGCAGGTAACACCGTTAGTCCTGCGCTTGATCTCTCCCCGGTTGTGACGGATTGTCGTTGAACAATGAGAGTGAAGGAAAAGGGAGTGCATATGTGATTGTGCACAGACTTGCACTATGTACTAGGCTTGTCTCCATGAGATTGGCCACCGTCACTAAAATTAGTCTGGGAAATCTTCTTCTTATCGTGTGGGCAGTAAGGTCTTACGACCCTACGTACCCTAGTGTCAGAATTTCTAAACCTCCTTAAGGGCCTCTGACATGGTTTGAGTGGAACAGTAAGTCTAGGTTTCCTCACGATGTTTTCCTTCACCGATGCAAGTGATGTCCAAGATAAACTTTAGAAAGTACGTATGAATTGAAAAATTCACATTGGTACTTGCCCGGATTTGAACCCACAACTTCATGCATGAGAGGCGGGCGCCTTAACCAATATAGTTAATTCAAGATAGTTTATAACTAGCTTTTCTCCACGACTTCGTCCGCGTGAAAGTTAAATTGTAGTCCAGAACAATAAATAAATACTGATTTATTTATTTAAACTTTATGCAAAAAAAAGTACAAAGGCGGACTTAATGCCTTAGGCATTCTCTACCAGTCAACCAAAGGTGGTGAAGAGATTGCGATGAAGGGAAGAATATTATTATGTAGCTTTCGGCTTTATGTCTTTTTACACTCATTATATTTAATAGCGTGGTATATTCCAAAGATCAAGTAGCCAATCAAAAGCCTTACGTACAACATGAAGTGTTAAGCAAGTAATGACAAGTTGATAACATACTGCTCCCGCCTACAATAATGACCTCATTTTCCATCGTTGCATGTCATAATATTATAATTAAAATGAGCTGGTGTTGTTCCATGGGTTCATTCAGTCTAGACTGCTTTGTCATGGCATTGTTAAGATGGCGAACTGTGATGTCGTTAAGAAGGTAAGTATGTGTAGAATATTCTGAGGTTGATTCAAATTTTAATTATTCTAATTAAGTTGACTGCTTAACTGACTTCATTAGGATTTTTTTGGTAGCAGCCTAAGAGTCTGGATTTGTACCCGGTTGATGGCATTAGGATCGCTACGCCTATAGGACATAAACATAACTGGCGAAATATGGATGTACTAATGGGCACACCTCTGCCCAACTCTTCGGGGATTACAGGCGTGATGTTTTGTTTTGTGAACTTAACCTGCCTTTGCTGTTGTGCAGACGGATTATAAGTGTATGTTTATAAAAAGTATTAAGTTATACCAACGACTTCGTCCGCACGTATGACAGTTATCGCGGATGCAGACGAAGTTACAGATTAAAAAGTAGCCTACATCCTTTCTAGGGTTCAACCTTACTCCGTACCAAATTTCATCTAAATAATTTGTAAGAAATAAAAATATTTTGGGAGCCAATTCGTAAATCCGTATGTAACAGTCGACGTCCGCTCAACTGATGAGCGCTCAACACTGACTCGAGAGCTGCGGGAGGAGCTGTATTTAGCGAATGTTCATCGCGAGCGCTTCTAGTCTCTGTCATGGCCTGATTCAGAAGCGAACAATGCCATTTTTTATTAATATTTCAAGGTTTGTGATATTCAGGTTTGTCACGTACCTGCAATATATTTATTTTTTGTAAAATTAAGGACCACTCAACAAAGGTAAATATTAAAAAAAAATCTAGGACATGGCAGCTGGATGGAAATTGTCCATGACAACCGAATGGACTACAATGTGTATTGTATATTTTTATGTAACCCATTAATTAGTCTTTGAATTACCTTAATTTAATTTAGAAAAAAATAATTCTCACAAAAAGAAACATTTTACTTTAAACAAAAAAAGTAGAAAAAAGATTATTTTATAAGAAAAAGAGGCTAAACTCTTGCTACTTTAGAAGGACGTGGCATGGCATAATGTAGATTTATCAAGTGCCAAGCACTCGCCACAAATTGGCACCAGCTCAGAATTTTTACAAGTATAGACACTTTGACGCTTCTTATTTTTTCAAGTGGCACTGAGGAACATCTACCTAAAACAAAATGGCACCTGCATTGAATAATGGATGACGAGGATGATGAGTGAAAAAAGTATACGAAAAAATTCAGGAGTGTCGGTTTCGTTGTTAAGATATAAGCACAGAATCTTATGTTCCAAAAAAAATATTTATGTGTATATCTTAAAAATATCGGGTGGAATGCTCCAATGGTTGAGACCGTCCGTTAGTTCACCTCTAATTCATGAGGTTGCGGATTCGTTACCGAACAAGTATCAATGTGACTTTTTCGATTCATAAAATATTATGTGTACTTTTTAAGTTTATCTTAGACATTACTGACATCGGTTAAAGAAAACATTGTGACGAAACCTGGACTTATACGTGCATGCACGATCATTGTGGTGATCAATGCTCGTGCTTTCTCAGTAAGAGAAGAGGCATTTACTCTGCAGTGGGACATTAATGAGCTAATTTATGAAAAAATCGACTAGAAACGTTTCCAATATATCAATACCGCTGTCTCCTATCCCTCAGGGCGCCCACTTTAGATACAAAGGAGACGGATGCTGCAGTTCCCCCACAAACTTTCCCTGGAACAAGCGAAGGGTTTAATTGTTTTCCTGCACCACGAGAAGCTGAGAAAACGCGACTAAAACGCGTTTCAAACGTGGAGTGAGCTCGTTCCACTTTCCCCGAGCCCCTTTGTTTAAAGTACTCTAATTTTTAATTGAATGTACAGGTCGGGAATTGCTTAAAAACTACGAACTCTGGGGAATTGTGAGTGGATTATGTTGGAGGTGTGGGTTGGGCTCGAAATGTAAGGTGTGTGTTTCTATTGTTTTGTAGATGGAGGGACCACGGTTGAGTGGCATTATTATTTAGAATTTTGTTCTAATTTCAAACAACAAGAATAAGAAAATTTAAAAACATAATATTAGGCTGTAATTTTCAAACTTCATAAGCCTTTTCTGGTACTATAACAAACAAGCATATAATCACAATGCTTTTTGTGGGGGGTTCAAGATTCCAGGATCCCTATGGCTAATAGTATGCAAATATTGTAAAACATTTATTTTATAAGAGTAGCTATATATGGAGTTTCTTGCCCATTCTTGACCATAAACTACCTTTTGGATAGATTAAATTCTATTTGCCCCTTCTTTTTTCCTCGTACATGACGTTTAAAATTGTCTTTTAATGGCCTAATATAAATAAATGATGTGACTAAGACTTTATAACATAACAACACGCCTGTAATCCCCGAAGGGTTAAGCAGAGGTGTACCTATTAGTACACCCACATTTCGCCAATTATGTTTTTAGTCCCATGTAATAGGGGGCGAGCCTACTGCCATCAACCGGGCACAAATCCAGACTCCGAGGCTGCTACTGAGAAATTCCTGATGGAAAAACCCAATAACACTTTGCCCGACCTGGGAATCGAACCCAAGACCTCGTGCACAGCAGTCGCGTTTGCGACCACTAGACCAACGAGGCAGTCTAAGACTTTTGACTTTAATAATAGGGTTTTGAAGATTATTTTTTATCATCACCAGCCCTCAACAGTCCACTTCAGGAGATACACCTGTGCACAAACCATTTTACTCCGGTCTGCATCAATCTGCGATCAGCCATAATTATTTTGTCAGTTGATTAAAATTGTGAAAGGGCAATTTTAAACCGTACAACTTACCCTATAAAGGTTAAAGTGCAATCGATACATGAATCTTATAGCCGTCACGGTCTCAAGCGAGCAGTGTATAACCCCTCGAGCACACGCGAGCATGCAAGCCCTAAAGATTGCTTTAATCCGTTTTAACAGAATATTTAGTTAGTTGAGTGCATTAAACGTAGGTAAATATTAATTATGTATGAGTTTGTTGAGAGTTTCAAATTGTTTTGTTATTTAAAACATTTTAACTATGCAGGTGTGATGTTTTTTTAGCGTAAGATTTTTAAATCTTGAAGCGGTTTATTTTTAGGGTAAAAATTCATTTATGTCTTTTATATTTATAAAAAACTGCCTCGTTGGTCTAGTGGTCGCAAGCGCGACTGCTGTGCATGAGGTCTTGGGTTCGATTCCCAGGTCGGGCAGTGTTATTGGGTTTTCATAGGAATTTCTCAGTAGCAGCCTCGGAGTCTGGATTTGTGCCCGGTTGATGGCAATAGGCTCGCCCCCTATTACATGGGACTAAAAACATAACTAGCGAAATGTGGGTGTACTAATGTGTACACCTCTGCCTAACCCTTCGGGGATTACAGGCGTGATGTTATGTTATGTATGTTATTTATAAAAAAAAACAATTGCCGAGCGTCTTGCAAGAATTTAAAAATAGCTCGGGTCAATTTGAATATATTTTTTTATTGTGTCCTATAATGTTAGGATATGTTTAAAATTGCCTGCATGTTTGTTTGCTAGATCTCTTTGCATTCAAAAACTATTGATCCAACTGTGTTGGAACTTAAGGGGGTTGTTCAACGGTCGCTCGCAAAGGTGAAGCTCAAAACAAAGAACAAAAAAAAAACAAAGAACAAAAAGTTTTTTTTTTGTTCCTGTTTGGTTTTTTTTGTTCCTGTTTTTTCCGGGTCGTAGGTATCTAGCTAAGAATAAAAATCGTTTTAATATGTAACACATTGTGATAATGTATCAAAAGTTTCCTTTAATTCGTCTGTTTATTTAAAATAAGAACGAAAGATATTATTTTTTTGTATCTTTTGCTAACTCACATCTAAATTAAATAAAAAATACCTATACACAGCTACAACATCCATATTTCATCAAAGATTTTGGCACCAACTTTCGTGTCCTCCATTGAATTTATTATAAAAAAAAAACACCAAGTTATACCACGCCGGGATTCTTGTAAAAAAGTGAGTGACTCTTTAAGACAGCGCCATAAATTGTAGGAAGGACGTCTCTTGAAATTGTGTTGGCGAAAGTGACTTTTAACGGGCAACGAACCCTCGTAGTGTGGCGGTAACGTTGACGCCCTATAAGCTTCTCTTTGTTACCAGATTAATGATGGTACCCTAGTACATACTTGAACCGCTGCAATTTTTAGCTTAATTTTAAGAGAACATTTCAAGTTTTTAATTAATTATTCATGCATGAACTTTGTAATAAGATATTTTATTTGAAAATCAATATTAATATCATTAAATATTTTTCTGATGCTTACAGAGCATCAGAAAATTCAAACAAACATTCTTTCTTTCTTTCTTTTTACCCTACTACGGCAAAGCCAAAAGAAGGGTTAAGGTTTTGACCGGTATGTATGTATCTTTGTTTGTTCCCTCATAACTTCTAAACTACTTATCATTCATGACAAATGAGGTGCCGTTAGAAGCGTCTCAGTTGTCCGCTGGTTACAGGGTAGGTGACGTGTCACCAAATCCAATATGGCGCCCTCTAGGGGATGTGAAGTCGTTTCTCGAAATTTCTGTCAAATGAATATTGTTCTTGTTTTGTACTCTTCAGTGCGCGATTTTTTCGTAGTCGGGATTCAGTTATTTTTTTTTTAATTGTTCTTTTTTTTTACTTTGTAATTTTATTCATAAGTTTTGTGTTTAAGTTATTTATTTAATTTTTAGATATTATTGTAAATCATCAATTTCAATAAAGAATTGTAAATAACTTTATTCTGTTTTAAATATGAGCTTTTCAAAATGTCTTTTGAAAAAATAAGGTTACGTTTGAGTATAATGTGGGAAACGACTTGAATCTTTATACACGTGCAGAAGGCCTTGTATGAGCTCGCAGATTAAAAGTCACGTTTAAGATCGATTTTTAAATTGAAAATACCTGTCTGGCACATAATATTTATCAAGTTAAAAGAAGCCTTTATACATATTAAAGATTGATTGTGCTTGCCATAGAAATTTAAACCAAACTGCTAGGATAGTAAAGAAAGAAAGAAAAACTGTATATTCACGAGAAAATGACGCACATAACATTAACAACCAAACCACCATTAACCATAATTAACATTTGTTGTACTTCGCCATCTATGTATTTTATCTCTCCCCCTACTTTATATATATATATTTTTTTTTTGTATGTATGTATATTGGTTGAGATGTTGAGAGTGGTTGTCTACAGTTCCAATATTTGTTAACATGTGAACATGATGTAACTTTAAATATATATTTTTACCATGAATTCCTAATTTGTAATATAAATTATTTTTGTGTGTTATTATACAGTAGTTTTTTTTATAGAAGGTACATTGTATTCACATGTAATTACGTATGACTATGTATACAAATAATAACATTGTAAAACATTGATTTTAAAAGAGTACGTATGGAGTTTCTTGCCCATTCTTCTCCATACAAAACTACCTTTTGGAAGGGGCAACTAGATTCAATTATATTTTTTTTTTTCATGTAATGACGTTCAAAAGTGCCTTATAGTGGCCTAATTGAAATAAATGATTTGACTTTGACTTTGACTTTGACTTATATTATTATTATATTTTACTCTCGTAAATTTTCTGTATCTGTGCACCTACTGTTTTGATTCTGCATTATCCTAATGTAGACTGGTAGAAAACGCCCAAGGCATTAAGTCCGTCTTTGTATAGTGTATTTTTTACATGTGCATAAAGTTTCAATTAATAAATAAATATTTAAAAAATATATAAACGCTAAAGACGGGCCTGTTGGTCTAGTGGTTAGTGGCCCTGACTGCTAAGCCGGAGGTCGTGGGTTCGATTCCCACCCAGGACAAACTTTGTGTGATGAGCATGATTGTTGGTTCTGTGTCTGGGTGTGATTTATCTATAATATGTATGTATTTATAAATTATATAAGTATGTATATCAGTTGTCTGGTTACCATAACACAAGCTCTGCTTAGCTTGGGATCAGATAGCCGTGTGTGAGAGTTGTCCCATGATATTATTATTATTATAAAGAAACTTGGTGTGAATGTAAAAAATTGAAAACAAATAGATACTTATTGTCTTAGACGGTAATAAGCGCCACTACGCGTGAAACGGCTGGCGCTGAAAATCGACTCAACTTGAGTAGGTACTCTTACGTCAGCGCGCTAGTACGAGGCTTCAGGTCAAACCAAGCACGGAAATGGATGTTAATGTAAACTGTATAAATCTGATATTTATCGAGACAATAGCGGTAAAGCAACAGAAGATTCTATACTAGAATTTATAGTATTTATTTATGATCATAATTTATATGTTATTGTTACATACGTTTCAGATATTGTTGGACAAGAATGCAGGGGAGTTACGACTTTATATCGCATCTATTTATTCTGCTTTATGAATGAAGTTAAGCTTTTCTACGCAGATGATAATAATACTTATACTCTTGTAATAGAGACGAATACATGTTACGAATGATCTTAGTATAACCATGGGCTTATTATTTGGATATAGTCGTGCCACAAAACGAACCAACACTATGTACAAAAAAAAAACAATTTTCTAAAGGAACCGCAATGATTTTTACTATTCGTATAAGTTTTGGAAGAATATTGAACTGTTATTGCTGGATGACGTAATAAATTAAATCATTAAATAATTGTATGTTAGTTGGTTTTAGCAAAACTAAGCTCATATAGGCTACAATTATTAATTTAGCGTATATCCAAATCAATCCCAGTCACTGGGTTGTTGAGGTCAGATAGACAGTCGCTCCATGTAAATACTGGTATTCAGCTGCATACGGTTAGACTGAAAGCCGACCCCAACATGTTTGAAAAAGGCTAGGCAGATGATGATGATGATATCCAAATCAATCATCCTGCTTAGCAATTCTATCAACAGCTAAACTACTAAAAACATTCACCATCTTCCTTCCCTCATCCACTCATACACATATACCTATAAAACGAGCATTTACAATACACCTATCACTAGTACCACTCTAAGATCTTAACTCTGCGTAGTATTTGAAGACCGGTATTGAAATAGCTCTCAACTCTACTCGATTCTGTATCAATACCGCATAGAACGCTCAAGGAAAAGATTGAGCAATGAATCTTCTATATAAATAAAAATATTCTATATAATATTCTATATAAATATCTTCTATATAAATAAAAATATTCTATATAATATTCTATATAAATATCTTCTATATAAATAAAAATGAATGGCTAAATGTGTTGCTAACCGCAAAACTCGAAAACGACAAGACTGTTTTACCTGTTTATTTTTTTGCTGTGTTCATAATTTTTCGGACAAGATTTTTCTGATAGGATATTTTGGGAAAATACACGAAAATTTCGAAAATATGCAAACGTGCAAAACCGGGGCGTTGCGCTAGTTATAAATAGAGAAAGATGCATTTGCCGGTTGGCCAGTTTCAATGAAGAATAGCTAAGTACGCAAGAGATGTTATAGTGCACAAGTGTGTGAGCAAACACAAGTGCACTCCCTCTTCCCTCACTATCATAATCCAGGCCAGGCCAGGCGCCGGGGTTACGGGACGTGGTGGGGTTGCGGGACGTCTTAACAGGATACCATGGCCCCGGAACGTAAAGGGCAACAGAAGGAACAGGGTGGTTTTAGTCAATAAAAGTCTGATAGTCCCTTCCGCCCCACCCAGGGCGGTAGGAGTCATTTGATGATTTTTACCACCTTAATAAAAAAAGGCTAGGCCAGGCGCTAGAACAAAAGCTAAGTATAATGTGAACTTACAAATACACAAGTAGAGAAATATAAAAAAGACCTGAAAAATCTTAAATTTTTCAACAGTCCATTTCAATAGAAGAATATTAAAAGATACTTTCCATACAAAATCAATAACATGACATGACTCATAAATACACCAACTCTGTTATTCCATTAAGCACAAGATGAACTAACAAGCGGAACAGATTATAATTAATAAAGTTCAACAATAAATCATGTTTGTAAGAGCGCCGTATAATATCAACTGTTCCAACAGTCATTTACTTAGTAAAGATGTTATCTATGTATGGGTTAATTCAATTCATGTTAGATGCTTTTGTTCACCGGTTGGGTCGCAAATGTTTGCAGTTGCTTTGATTGCTTTTATGTTTGTTTGCATGCGATTTTTCTGGGTATTTTTGCTATTACCCTATATTTTTATCATATTGTAGATTTCTTATCCTTGACAGCAATGTTTCAAATCTTTTATATATTTATAGAAAAGTTGTTTTCCCGAAAGTCTGACAAAGTCTTACCTAGGGGTATCATATTACCCAGTTACTGGGTTGTGGAGGTCAGATAGGCAGTCGCTCCATGTAAAATACTGGTATTCAGCTGCATCCGGTTAGACTGGAAACCGACCTCAACATAGTTGGGAAAAGGCTAGGCAGATGATTATGAGAAAAGTTGTTTTACCATTGTATTCTTTATTAGCTTCTGCAAATGAATTCGCCTTTGTCGTTAAGTTACGTCTTTGGGTCTTAGTGGATTGGCTCTTCCCCCATAGGTTGTAGCACGATATTGCCTGTAACTATTTCTTATTAATCTATCTATGTAAGTATATCCCAAAATATTATTTTGGAGAATAGCCGCAACAAATAGACATTTGTTCCAGCTAGTCTCAGAAACGGCTGAACCGGTCTTGACGGGAATTTCACTGGCAGATAGCAGTTATTATAATGACTTAGTAAGGCTTCTTTTATTTAAAAAAATAATTAAGATTCTGCGCAAAAAAGTAAAAGCCCATGATAACAGATTTTTACACGAAAAAATGGCGCGCATAAACTAGACTCAAATAATAACAAAACGAGAACAGAAAGCAACAAAAACATGACACTGACAATGACAAAACTGTAACAAAAAATGTAATATGAAATACTCCAAAAACAGAGGTTCCTGATTTAAGTGGTGATTAAATTGAAACGTCTGGTGGAGCACCATCGATCAACGTAGACGATGCTCGCAGTACTGAGGACACGAAGCCGGCCATCAATTTAGCTGTAGCTAATAAAACTACAAAGACGAACAAAAACTATTTTGTAGAAATACACGTGATGAATCGCGCACGTGGACTTTGTGATGCTGGATGTGAACGTTTTAGGATTCGACATTATTTTGAGTTCTAATCAATGAATTGATATGAAAGTAGATTTTTCTGAAAATTTTACTTGGAGTTTTAGTGGCATTTTAACTTCTTTTGCAACTATGATACAGTGATAAGTAATACCTAAATATTAAAAAGCAAAAGGTCACTTACTTATCATGAAATATTGGAAACCGCTTATCGTATAAAGATGAAATTTGGCAGGGAGGTAGTTTGTAGTTTAGTAAACGTCTGCTATGAAAGTATTTTCCAAAATTGACTCGCTAAGAGGATGAATTGGGCGTCCAAAGTTTGCATGAAAAAATCAACTTTGACGCGGACGAAGTCACGGGTAGAAGCTAGCGTAAAATAAACCTCTAAAAATTACACACTTACAGTCGACTTTAGAAGCCGAGTATTCATTATTTCTATCTTTTGTGCTTTACGGCCATCGTCTGCAAATAATATAAACTTTTCTCCCATTCTCGAGACAAAAGCTAACACGTGCTTGTCTTCAGACAAGACATCCAAAGTACCACATCTGTCAACTCTATATCTTTATCATACGACACACAAAGCGTTCTACTCCAGTGTGCCTGTGCCAACAAATGAAATTTTCGATCGAGACGTATGACTGTGCATTACTCTTTTTGTATGCTCCAACAACAGTGCTGCCTTTGAACATCGAGTATTGTATTGACAAAAAATTTAAGGTTTAAAGAGTACCATACTTAACATGATACAGGACGAAAAGGATAACATAACGAAAACTTTTACCTTGGATTTAGTACATTATCCTAAAGTTGTTTGTCTGTTTGTTTGTAATGGATAAACTCAAAAACTACTGGACCGATTTTAAAAATTCTGTCACCATTAGAATGATACATTATCTGCGAGTAATATAGGCTATATTTTATTTTATTTTTGCGCGGACGAAGTCGCGGGCAAAAGCTAGTATATATTAAAGTGCCTTTTAATGGTCTAATTGGAATAAATAATTTTACTTTTATAAGCTTTCTTTCTTTTAAATTAATATGTTACAAGGGTCCAGAATTATCACACCCACCTCATAAAAGGAGTTACTGATATTGCCTCAAGATGTCGAATCCAATAACTAGACATTTTGATGTCCAATTCAATTATTCTTTCTTTCTTTTATTAACCAACTAATATGCTACAAGGGTCCAGAATCATCACATCCACCCCACATAAAGACTTATTGATATCACCTTTAAGATTTCGAATCCAATAACTAAATATTTGAAGTAGGATCCAATTATTTCCATTTCTCTTTACAACAAAGTCTTGATACAGTGCAATTTAATTATTTCTATTTCTCTTCAAAACAAAGTGTTAACATAGGCACAAATACATCTGTAATGTCATTATTTAAATGGTGGTCTGTTGTAAGAACAATGAAAACAAAGATTCACGACTTTTTACATTTCGTTGCGTTCGCAGTTTCCACGCTGTTATCGAAATTAAAAATGGAAACGCGAAGTAAATGATTTTTCGCGTTGCTTACAAATATGAGTAAATAGAAACAGTTGAAAATGTCAGGTTTAGAATTTTATTGCGATATTTCTAAAGGTTTAGAAATGACTCTTGAATAATAAGCTGGTTGTAGTTATGTAGATTAGCAGTGTTATTCCTTAAACTCTTTGTGAATTTAGGTGAAGTAAGCTAAAGGATTTTTTCTTGCGATTCATTATGTATTTTTTACACGTAGTTTATCTTTGATATTTCTGACTTCGGTAATTGAGTAGAAGCCCTGCAGTGGAACGAACAAACATAAACATAACATCACGCCTGTAATCTCCGAAGGGTTAAGCAGGGGTGTACCTATTAGTAAACCCATCATTCACAAATCCAGACTACGAGACTGCTACTGAGAAATTTCTGAAGGAAAATCCCAAAAACACTTTGCCCGACCTGGAAATCAAACCGAAGACCTCATGCTCAGCAGTTGCGCTTTGCGACCACTAAATCAATAAGTCACTGACGGATTGATTAATAAGATAGACCAGCCGGTGGATGACCATACACCTCAAACCTACTTCACCTAAACTCATCGAAGTTGATGTTAACAAAATAAACCATCAGGTAGATAGCTTAAAACAAGAACAAAACCATCAATAATAAGATTGATGACACAGACAAAGACACGATATGAGATAAAACAAAAGCAACTCAGTAAATATTTACCGAGCAAGTTTACAAAAACGGACACATTTTACTTATCAACGAAGAATTTCATTAAAGTTTCACACAAGAACTTACACTGTACGCGAAGAATTCTAAGATAAGCTTAGCTTTTTTAGACGTCCTTTAGTTTTTCGTCCTTATTTACTCCATCTAAAGTACAAAGTGTACGAGCTTCACGCTCGAGTTACTTAAGAAGTTTATTACTAGATTTTTATGCATCTTTTACAATGATTTTGACATTTATTTCGCGTTTTAGTTCATTATTAATTACGGTATTATCATCCAATATGTCTTAATTGGGTACTTGATTCTATCAATTTATCAATGGACGTACTTTTTGCAAGCTGTACCCTTTTAAATTGTCATATAGATTTTTTACGTCAATATCAAACTGTCTCGTTACTTAGTTGTCAACGCTATTGATTAATTAATTATTTATTTCAAAACGAAAATTAATCGAGTTTTTCGGGCAAAAATAAAGAGTTTTTTTTTAAGTTGTGTCTTGGAATTATTGGTTAATGGTATCGACAACCCAATCACCTAATTCAGTTGATGATATTTATTTATTTAAACTTTATGCAACAAATGTACAAAGGCGGACTTAATGCCTTAGGCATTCTCTTCTTCTGATTATGATATGTGAATGAGATCTTACACAAATGGATTGATATTATTATTATCATTCTTTCCATCGCCGTAATATATTGTGACAAAAATCTAATATATAACACCAAAAAATGTACGGAAACTAACGACGGTGTCATATTAGCATAGAGATAGAATCTCCTAGACGGATGAAATTTCACAGACATCGGATTGACTCGCGAATATTTTCCGACTGAATTGATTTAGGGTAGGGGTGGTTGCGGCAAATCTAGGCGGAGCTGTGAATACGTTCGCCCTGTCATTTGCAGCGTACGACGCAGTACCTATTCTAACATTTCTTAGAATGCGTCATATTACCTTGATGTTGAAAAAAGAATTACGTTTTAAGTTTTTGATAATTTACATTCCTAGTTTCCTGAGCACAATTCTACAAATTTTTAGATACGATTGCCCATTTGTTTTTTTTTTTTATATTATTTCATAGATTGCGACAAAATTTTGAACACTTTCAGTTAGTAAAATAGGCCATGTGATTTTGCGTCATTATACCTAATATTAGAGAAGATGTCATTATGCAAATCAACCCTTATTTCGTCCGATTTCGATGCAATTAAATAATTACTAACCGGACTATTTGATGACCGACGTATGTATTATTAATAGAGGAGCATTCTTTTGACAGAACGTCATTAATTCATGTTATTTTATGCAAAAACTACAGCCTTATGACGAAAAAATATGTAGGTACGTAGTTACTCGTAGTTAAACAGAAAAAAAAAAAAATATGTTGATGTCGTTCACAGGTTAATTGCTTGTAATGACGTCAGTTGGCGCGCAGCAACGAATGCCGACCATTTACAGGTATTGGCGTTCTGGAAAATATAACAAATGGTTCTGTTAAATGCACTAGTAAAAATATATAAGGTTTAATAGTACTGATTGATGACGTTTTCGATATTTTGTCAAAAATTAGGAACCCTTCTAATTTGAAGTGAAATTATTTTGTGTTTGTCCTATCCTAAAAACATAACATCACGCCTGTAATCCCCGAAGGGTTAGGCAGAGGTGTACCCATTAGTACACCCACATTTTTCCAGTTAAGTTTTTAGTCCCATGTAATAGGGGGCGAGCCTATTGCCATCAACCGGGCACAAATCCAGATTCCGAGGCTGTTACTGAGAAATTCCTGATGGAAAAACCCAATAACACTTTGCCCGTCCTGGGCATCGAACCCAAGACCTCATGCACAGTAGTCGCGCTTGCGACCACTAGACCAACGAGGCAGTCCTACCCTACTTGTATTATAAACGCAAAAGATTTGTGAGAATAGATGGATGGCTCGATGGATGTCTATGCTTGTTACTCTTTCACGCTTGAACGGCTGTACGGAATTAGCTGAAATTTGGCGAACATTATAAATATTGATCAAACTTATGACATAGGATAATTTTTATCCCGTGTTTGTGTTCCCGTAGGATAATTTAAAACCAAGCGATGTCATGGGCAGAAGCTAGTTTAACATAATATTGTGTTAAAAAACTACACAAGATATAATCTCAGCGTCTTTGAAATCGTTTCAGACAAAAAAAATGTCAGTTAAAACTAGTTTTGAAAGAAAATTCTTTAGATTTCAATTGTCAATCAAGCTTTGTAATTAATTATTCTACCCAAAATGAACCTTAGGTATAACAAAATTATGTTCAAAGCTATCTTTTTGAACTTATAAGTCTTCTTAAATTGTATGTTAATTTACTCAGCCAAGACCGTAAGATATTCAGAAGGGACAATGTTGTCTGAATATTCTTGGTCCGTAGCGACATCTTGGTCGTACAACTCGCAAACTTGATTATTAAGGGGGGTTAAAGGGGTAAGGGGGAGGGGCTGAGAGGGGTTTAGATGAAATGCATCGAGTTTTATTATAATATGGTGGATTAAGTTTTGTACATAACATGCTTTGATGTTTTCGTAAAGAAGTTTTGATTTCAGTTTAGTTTTGGTTTTGTTTGTGGTTACTTTTATTGTGTCTAGTATGTTTGCCCCTAAGGAGCAAATTTGAAAGTATTGGTTACTTAAATTAGGTATGTTTTAGGCAACAGGCTCATTACTAGGGATCAGATAACAGGATGCATATTTATCTAATGTTAAAATAAAAGTAATATCTTGGGACAACTCACACACGGCTATCTGATCCCAAGCTAAGCAGAGCTTGTGTTATGGTAACCAGACAACTGATATACATACTTATATCATTTATAAATACATACATATTATAGATAAATCACACCCAGACACAGAACTAACAATCATGCTCATCACACAAAGTTTGTCCTGGGTGGTAATCGAACCCACGACCTCCGGCTTAGCAGTCAGGGCCGCTAACCACTAGACCAACAGGCCCGTCAATGTTAATTTTAACACGACTGCCCTCCCCATAAAAAAGAACTGTTTCACTAAGAAAGTATGAATACGACTTCTAGACTTATTGGGGTAAGGTATTTTCGATAGAAAATTCCATTCAAGAATAACTAACTAGATACAAGTATTTTTCTGCGACTTTGTCCGTGTGAATTTTCCTACGACTTTCTAATTGTTTCGACAATAAAATATAGACATAATCATTCAGGGATACCTAAGCTTCCTTTTGGCGAAATGATTTTTAGATACGGACTAAAACACAGAAACTTTTTAGCTTTACATATTTCTAAAGTTGATGTATGAACGTAGATGAGGCGAAAGGAGTATGCAAGGATCGTAGCAGAGGCGTTCTGTAGTTACTGCCTACCTCTATAGGAAAAAGGCGTGAGTTTATGTATGTGTATATATTTCTAAAATAACGCAAATAATTTCAAACGTATTTCTCTGAAAAAAAAAAGCAAAAATATTCCTATACACCTTCACCCACAAATAAATGTCTCTGAACACCATACAAGTTTGATGTTTCCACGCTAATTAGCATCCAGTTTTACAAAAAAACACACACAAACCAAAGACGACTAACACATTAATACGAGAAAAAAAACAACTTTATCTAACTCCACATTACTACGACATGAGTTAATGTAAAACTTTTACAAAGAGAAAAACCCTGCGCATTAATATTACGAGGGGATTTTTTTAAAGAAAAAAAAAGGAAAAAAAGCCCAGTTGACATTTTGTCCACGGTCGTCGCCCGGGCACTTCACTAATGAATGCAAATTTCATCAAGCCGTAACACACGCTTCTCATAATAAAAAGTTTAATTTAAAAAATATATAGCAGCTAAAGAACAACGCTACATTATTAAATCAGTGAGTTATGCTTATTAAATATGGAGTTTATGAAAGTATTATGGAACGGGTATGAAAGAAAACCCGGGATTAACCCCGTTGCAGAATGAAGCTCCTGATTATCACGTCAGTGTTAAGGAGAATTAATACGTTTTCATTTATTTTATCGCTGACTTGGTAGATTATTTTTGCCGATGTTTTTGATCAATTCATCTTTACATAAAAATAAGATAGAAATGTCTGTTTGTAACATCAAAATAACAGCTTATTACTAAATGTATAATTATGAATACACGCAATTTGAACCAAAAAAAAAAATATATTTTTCTATCTTTCTTTGTGTTCCGGCTTATCTTCGAAATGGCTGGACGAATTTTGACGGGAGTGGATATTATAAGGAGTAACTTAGACGCCTTATATTTCAGAAAAATAAATAGGATTCCGCACAAAAAAAAACACTGATATTCACGCGGACGAATAGAGATATTGTAGTAGGTATGTTATATAGTTGTTCTTTTTTAATAATGTTTTATACTTTTGTGTAGTAACGCTTCGGCTTTTATGTTATAACTATATGTGTATAAATAAATAAATACTAATAAAAATAAGCAGAATGAAAAAAAATATTTTAAAACTTACTACCTCCATTAGCTTAAAAAACTTCACCAAAATAATTAGCGACAAAAAAAATGACTATAATTGTCAGCGACGCAACTTCCACTAAATGCGACTAAACTTAACATTTCCAACTCCACTCCTGCACTTAAAACCCTTAGTAAAACGCTCCCCGCGACCGTGCCATAACAGCTATTACTCCAAAACGCGAGAAAATATACATTAGCGCGACATAATTCCAAAAGCACCGACACTACTAATTATTTTAAGTAACAATTTGATACAAAACTGGCACTAAGTGCAATACTGGGTAGCTTTAAAGTGGAATGCAGTTCCGAAGTTGGAGCAGGTGGTGATGTGACAGCGAGTGTGTTAATTAGTACAAGTTTATCTAGCTGAGCTGATGATGGAGGCACGGCTTAGGAGCATACCGGGGATTGGGGTGGCTTCCTTGTTAGGAAGAGCTTAGAAACGCGACGAGACTTGGAACAAGTTAAGACTTATTTTAAAAGTTTGTACTGACCACGGTCTAGACGTAATAGTACATACCTAGTTCAATAGTTATTAATCTTAAAAGTGATCACAAAAAATACATTTAGCCAAAAAGATGACAACAATAATTTTAGAAATATTTTATGTCATATAATATTTTCTCATTCTAATTTTTTTTTTTAAATAGTTGTGAAATTCAAAAGTGCTTTTTAATGGTTTATTTTGAAATAATTTGTTTAACTTTTACTTTGACACATAAATTTCCATAGATTGTCCATGTGTTATAATAAAACGTAATAATATTATCTCTTTGCCACCTTTGGTTGACTGCTAGAGAATGCCTAAGGCATTAAGTTCGCTTTTGTACTTTAAATTGCATAAAGTTTAAATAAAAAGCGTGATAATAATGACTGCCCGTTGGTCGAGTGGTCTCAAAGCGCTACTGCTGAGGTCTTGACTTCAATTCCCAGATCAGGCAAAATGGTATTGGGTTTTTCCATCAGGAATTTCTCAGTACTAGCCTCTGAGTCTGGATTCGTGCCCGGTTGATGCCAATAGGCTGGCGCCCTTTTACATGAGACTTAAACATAACTGTCGAAATATGGGGGTACACCTCTGCCTAACCCTTCGGGGATTACCTACAGGCATGATATAAAAAAGCGTAATAAAAATGATATTTTCGTCGAACACACAAAATACATTTTCGACGAAAATTTTTCCTATCCAACAAAAATACTGAACATCCAAACTGGCACTGTATCACCCGACTTAGCAACACCATCCCAGCTTATACCCTCGCAAGACGAAAGCTGATTTGGATTAAACTTTGAATATGTACGAGAGACTTTAGTTCGGCTACATTGTCATGTGTCGTCGTGTTCTGAAACTGTTGGCTATCGGCTCCGTCGACTGATTCCAATTGTTCCGACTTTATATTCGATGTGAGATAAACTGACTCGAATATTTACGTCGAGTAAATTTTTGATGGAGCTTTCGATACTCTCTTTTTCTGTTTTGTTGTGCCAAAAATCTTTTCTACGTTGATCTGATATTCTGTTGGTAATAATAGATGATTGTCAATAGGACTTTTGATTTTTTAAGGGTTGACTTTTTTACTTGTTTCGTTATAAGTATATAACATAAACATTACGCCTGTAATCCCCGAAGGGTTGTGCAGAGGTGTACCCATTATTACACCCACATTTCGCCAGTTATGTTTTCAGTCCCATGTAATAGGGGGCGAGCCTATTGCAATCGACCGGGCACAAATCCAGACTCCGAGGCTGCTACTGAGAAATTCCTGATGGAAAAACCCAATAACAATTTGCCCGACCTGGGAATCGAACCCAAGACCTCATGCACAGCAGTCGCGCTTGCAACCACTAGACCAACGAGGTAGTAGGTAGTTTATAAGTATATTTCCTATAGTAATATAGCGACAAATTATTAACTGTTATATTATGTATTTTACTAGCTTATGCGACTTCGTCTATGTGATTATCGGTTATTGCAGATTTAAAAGTAGCCTATGTCCTTTCCTGGGGTTCAAGCTTAGTCTGTACCAAATATCATCGAAATCGGTTTAGAAGTTCAGCCGTGAAAGCGTAACAAACTTTTCGGCTTTACAATAAATATTTTTTCCAGTTAGTAACAAGCGGATCGTTACAAAAAGATTTCCTATGGATTCAGTACGTATATAATTCTAGACTACAACATGAACACAACTAATTCTATAGGTAGTAGTCCACTGAATTCATGTTAGAGTTTAAGCCACGATGTTCCTTCTACCGTGTATAATCAGTTTTATATAAGATGGATGAGGAAGGTGCGCTTCTTACTTCTTCTTCCTTACTAAATAAAAACAATAAGGTACAGTATTGAAATTCCGACCTGCACTGTATCTAAAACTTAGTAAGCTAGAAAGCTAGCAGTTTTCGGTACGATGTCCGTACCTTAGCTCGTTCAAAGCAATAAGTCAAACTCATAACATTTCCTTCACATTTCTAACACAGTGTCATCGTATATATCAGTTGGAACACGAGCGTGCTACCCCGCGGCTACCGTGTACCGTCGCACCCGAATAATGCCTTTTGTAAAACTTTCAACTTGTGTAATACTCGGTATATTAAAGTGTCTCACTTCTGTGTCCTCGGCGTTGCAGACAGTTCTATTTAATATATTATTATGAGTATGTGCGTCAAGTTTTTGAGGCTTTTGGTTCTTCATAGGATAGGTTATTGTCTTGCTGGCTTTGAAATTAAATCTTACTATTTTACTACTATTATAAATGCGAAATTTGAATGGATGTTTGTTACTCAATCACGCAAGAACGGCTCAACAGATCTAGATGAAATTTGAAACAGAGATAGATTATAGTCTGGAATAATACATAGGCTTTTTATCCCGGAAAAATGTACGGATCTCGTGGAGTAATAAATCAATTTTAACGCGTACGAAGTCGCAGGCATGAGCCAGTTCTTCATTAGCTTCATGACAAAGACTAATATTATAGCAAAATAACCTGTATATAAAATTTTACTATAGTTTAGTGTCTTGATAGCGTAATTTAAAGTTATAGTTAATTAACTATGGGCGTTGACTGTAAACCACATAGTCATAAACAATAGCGGACGATTGCGGTGAATAACATTTCACCCTTACGTCCTTGAAAACAAGGTTGAAAAGTGATCAACCGCCCTCAGTTAGTTTTATTCACTTGTATACTCACTTATGTATTTAATTATTTCAATTCATTTAAGCAATTAGGTATACATTTTAAACTAATAAACGTATTTATCTGTAGTTCAGGTTTAACGCCATATTGTATTCGATATAAATGTAGAAAAAAAAAACTTGAGAGGTGTCAAGGGACACACAGATGGAACGAAGTTGCGGCCGCCATCTTGAATTTTCATTTTGACCTCATTTTCGTCATCAGCACCCTCGAAAATCATGGACACGACACCCATGACGCTTACGCATCAATCGCAACGCGCGATAAGAAACTTCGTTCCAATAACTTACCAAGAACTAAAATAACCCAATGACAGACAAGATACAACGATAGATTAAGAAAAAATCAGTTCAAAAAACTACAACAAAATAGATTCTTGTAGGCAATAGGTATGTACCATTTTATACACATACCTTTGATATATGAAGACCCAGCGCTCAAATTCCTCTAACCACATATTTTAAGTAAGAGCCGTAAAGAAAACGAGTGTGAAGATTGAAACTCGAAAACAAAATGAAAATTTAAACCGAACACTCTTTTACTGAGTATTTACTGCCGTTTTACGTTAGTCCAGGAATGGAAAGAAAATATGGAGTAGGAACAGCTGCTTATCTTGCACAAGCTGGAGTCAATTGAGGCAAATAGGTCAATGTGGAGTTTGTGTCGATGGGCGAGCTTATTCTGTATGCATTACTAGCTGCTCAATGCAACTTCGTATGTTTTTTCATAACATAAACATCACGCCTGCAATCCCCGAAGGGCTAGGCAGAGGCGCACCCATTAGCACACCCACATTTCGCTAGTTATGTTTTGTGTCCCATGTAATAGGGGACGAGCCTATTGCCATCAACCGGGCACAAATCCAGACTCTGAGGCTGCTACTGAGAAATTCCTAATGGAAAAACCTATTTCGTTATGTCTTTGGTTACTGCTCCGCTTCCGTGGGTGGTAGCGTGATGTTATATAGCTTACTAGCTTTTGCCCGCGACTACGATCGCGTGGAACTTATTTAAATCGTACTTGCAAACAAACTTCCACCCGCCAATTTCACCGACTTAGGGGGTGATTTACGGGATAAAAACTATTCTATGTCCTTCCCCGGGTTTCAAACTATCTCTATACAAAATTTCACCTAAATCGGTTCAGCGGTTTAAGCAAGAAGAGGTAACTGACAGATAGACAGACAGACACACGTTCGCATTTTTATTTTTAGTATGGATACTATTCCTCATGAATCTGGCTATCATATACAATTTATTTTTAAATATCGACTGGCAGTTCTACCATTTAGCGAGTTTTTACAAAAAATCAAAAAGTTCCTAGGTATGCTTTAGTAGTAGTTGTATAGCATATCCTACCTCATAAATCAGGCTACCATATAAGAAAAAATGCTTCAGCTTTATTACATTAATAATAAAGTATAGATTGCAACCTTCACACGCAATGCTAGAGCCGTTGCATATTGTTGATTTATGACGTACAAAGGAAATGGATTCTGTCAACGGAATTGTGACAGAATTATTGAATGCAAAATTATGTTTTGCACCAACTGACATCATCTTTTAACGAAATCTATTTAAAGCAACGTTATTTTTTTGAATAGGTGTTAATGAACTGATTGTTTCGGTTCTGATGCATCCTGCTTCCTCCTACTAGTATTATATGTGTAAATGCGGAAGTTGGTAAAGATGTATGGATGTTTGTTACACTTTTACGCAAAAACTAAAAAACGGATCTGGATGAAATTAAGCACACATATAGATTATAGTCTGGAATAGCACATCGGTTACTTTTTATACCGGAAAAGTAAACGGTTCCCGTGGGATAATATATTAAATTGACGTAGACGAAGTCGCGGGCAGAAACTAGTGATAAATAGTTGTGCAACTCTAAGTGAAGTCATCATTAATTTGTAGTTCTATAGACATCATGCTTGTAATCCCCGAAGGGATAGGCAGAAGTATACCCATTAGTACACCCACATTTTACCAGTTAAGTCCCACGTAATAGGCGGCAAACCTATTGCCGTCAACCGGACACAAATCCAGACTCCGAGGCTGCTATTGAGAAATTCCTAATGGAAAAGCCCATTAACACTTTGCCTGACCTGGAAATCGAACAGAAGATCAGCATCAACAGCCGCGTTTTGCGATCACTAGTTCCATTATGTTCTAGTACCAAATGTCCCATACGTTATTTCATAATTCCAGTATCGATATTCCTAAATACCAAATACTAACACATTTCCCGAAACCCAAGCAAAGATTAAGCCGTCAGTTTGAAATAAACGTGTCTTAGAACCACGACTTACGTAAGTTCCATGAACCTTGCTAGAAATTCATACACCTTTCTACATTTGGAATTCTGAACATTTTTATAGCACGAAGATATGCAGTAGGTTTGTTGAACCCATTTGTCGAGTGACGTCATAATGGCTCTGCATTACGAGTGACTGGTGACCTTGCTTACAGTACACACATAACACATAACATCACGCCTGTTATCCCCGAAGGGTTAGGCAGAGGTGTACCCATTAGTACACCCACATTTCGCCAGTTATGTTTAAGTCCCATGTAATAAGGGGCGAGCCTATTGCACAGCCAGCTATTGCCTATTTTACAGTACGTACAACCTTTTGTCTTTGGGTGTGAAGTCTAGTACGAGGGTATTAACTTTTCGGTCAGTATGAGGTACAAGACTTGATCGTAAAAAGCCTCACATGAACTAAACGTAGATTAGGCTAAAAAGACATTTAATTAAGAGAAATTCATGGGTGAAAGAAAACATCGTGAGGAAATCTGGACTTAGGTATACCAGCCTATTACTGTCCCAGTCAAACCATGTCAGAGACCCTTGAGGTGGTTTAGAAACTGACACTATGGTGTGTGGGGTCGTTAGACCTTACTGCCCACACGATAAAGAAGAAGAGGAACATAAATTTAAATCACTGCCTTCTTCCCCGATTTTATTTACATGTAAGTTAAGTATACCATAAATCATATCCTATTACATTCCTCAATATTTAAGCTTTCCGTCAGTGACAGAACTTTTTATCTCTTTACTAGATCTTGCCAGGGCTTTTTCATCGTAAATATTCTAATGGATTTCATTGTTAAAAATATTAAAATATAGCCTATAGTGCTCTTTAATAGTGTAGCTTTGAATCAGTACCTCCAAAGCTTACCACTTACAAACAAGCAATTTTTCTTTTTTATGTTTTAGATAGTTCAGCCAAAATAAATATTATAACAATAATCCGATCCATTTTTACCACCCTTGCGGGTTAGGTACATCTGAATGAACGAATGATGTATGAACGTAGATGAGGCGAAAGGAGTATGTACGGATCGTAGCAGGTGGCGTTCTATAGTTTCTGCCTACCCCCATGGGAAGAGGCGTGAGTTTATGTATGTATGTGTAAATAACAATAATAGCAAAACAAATCACTTTAGATGTCATAAACAATGACATCTAAAGTTACAAACACATAGCCCCATCGCTTCCTCAAATTTCATATTTCCCCCTGCACTATTATACCATCTGTGGCTCCGAACATCGAAACTGTATCACAACGTCTACCACCATAAATAATTCCAAAGCATTTTGTACCCCTCATAATGACTGGCAACTTGGCAAATTTCCTGTGGGGACTATCAGCCATCTTTAAAATTAATTGAAACGTTTTGGCTGTAATCTGTTGTAATAATTATATCGTAAAGGCCCGTCTTGAAGATTAACTCATATAAATAAATAATAAGTTCTTGATGGCTTTGGCAGTTGTTAAATAAGGTAGCAATGCTGAATAGTGAATGGTTCTAATTTTGAGGCTGTTGGTATTTATTTGAATTAAATGTTTTTAAGTTTGAATAATTTAGAATGTGTTATCCCCTATGATACTTCCACAGACTGCTCCTTTCACTGCTTTGGGCAAAGTCTTATTAGCTTTTTCTACAAGGAATTTCTTAGGAGCTTGGAAGTTGATGGAGTAATACCCCCTGTGACTCCGAAAGCACGCGTCTTATGCCTAATCTTTCCTTAGTTGTGGCGGATTGCTGCCCCATCAGACTATTAGAGTGAGGGAAGAGGGGGTGCACCTGTGCTTACACATACACACACACTTGTACAATATAATTATCTCCTTTGTATTTGGCTAGTCGCTACAGAGATTGGCCACCGTGGCTAGAATTTCATCAGAACCATAAAATTATTACAATAGTCACAATAAAAGAAAGTTATACTGAAGCGTTTAAGAGTAAAATTCAGAATAACTCATTTATTAAAATCTTGCTGTAAATACGAATGCTGTACTTCAGATATTGATCGCCCTCAATGAGTCCAGTAAGAGTAATAAAAAACTTGGACTCTTCCAAATGAAAAGCTCCTAGTTTCCCATCAAAAAGCAATACGTATATCATCCATATACGCGAACAACGGCTGCAGCATTCCAAATCGACAAAGAAAATGCGGGATATTACATGAAAGCCATTTTCACGGCATTTAGCTGGCAATTCTATTACGTCATTACATATTCACACAGTCATGCTACCATGGAATGTAGGGGAGGTATTACATCAAAGAGAGTATTCGATCAACGCGGCTTGTGTATTTTTTTTTTGGTTCATTTACCACGATCCGTACGCTCGCTTCGCCTTGTTATTTTGATGGCTCAAAGTGTTGGGATTAGCGGTTTATACGTGCCAACGTGGTAGTTATATCTTGTGATGTAAATTGTAAGTCTTGTGGTGAGTTGGTCTGTTATTATTATGAGTAGGCAAGCTTTGAAAGTCTATTTTGAATACTTTATGTAGGAATGAATCAAAGAACAGCACTATGAATTTATTTTATCATTGTCTTTGCAAGTTATTTGTTCTAATTTAATTTACCAATGTTTAATTCATTCAAAACGTATAATTCGTATTTGAACTATGCAATCATCTATATAAAATAAAGAGAATAAAGATTTATTATGGAATACAATTTTATTAACTTTTATGAACGATCGCAATCTAATCTCAGTCTTAACCTGTCAAAATCTCTCTTTCTAATTTACTTATATTACTATCGTTGAAATGAGATTACGACTAGATTTTGTACATTTTTAATTATGGACCTTCAGATTAAAAAAATATATATATCTATAGTATCAAAGGTAGTCAGTATAACTTTCAAAAGTTTAAACATTTGTTGTCTAATACAATTAAGCATCAATTTTAATCTTTGTAAGCCAAACTATCCCCATCACATCTACTTGCTCTAACGCCAAAGATCAATCCACCCGCTACAGCCTTCATCTCGAGGCACTCCGCTAATGTTCGGTTTATGTAAATATTATGAGACTTTAACTATTCACTTATTCACTTAGCGTCAGCTCTCTTGGGCTGTCTTTTTGTATCGGAATACCTCCCCTTTTCCTTTCTTCCGAGTTAAAATTGTTTTTTGTCGTGCCATCCAACTTTTCTAAGTCGATTTAAAATGTACTTAAAACGATTAATTTGAATGGAGTTAGGAGTTTCGTGTGACACTGACAGTCGAATTTATTCCGGAGTGGATATTTTTGTTTCTTAATTTTCTTGGAAACGCTGTTTGTCTTTCATATCTTTTTGTTTGTTGCGGAATAATAAAGGTAAGGAATGAGAATAAAAAAGAAAGAAAATAAGGTATGAGTTGAAAGTAACTTTTAAATCGGATGAAGTTTTTGTATTATGTTTTCAACAAAATTTGAATATAATTTCTCGCCATAATCTGACAATGAAAATAAAAGTTAGATCGTTATAAATTATTGCTTAAAGGATGTGGTAGAGATTTATAGAATTCGTACATCTGCCACGCTTTGACAACTCAAAATTAGAAACCATAAAAAAATGGTAATAATACCTATTATTGTCCCACTGCAGAGTATATACCTTTTCTCATATAGAAAAGACGCAAGCAATAATTGATTTATATTATTTAAACTTTATGCAACAAATGTACAAAGGCGGACTTAATGCCTTAGGCATTCTCTAACAGTCAACCAAAGGTGATGAAGAGATAACATGGTAGGTGCAAGCTATTTGTACGAGAGTAAGACAACAAAATTAGAGACTACTAATAATCACTACGCTTGCTCGCGGAGATTTGGTAATTTCAGGCTTATAACATATATTATAAGTCCAGGTTTCCTCACGATGTTTTCCCTGACCGATGCCAGAGATGTCGAAGATAAACTTAAAAAGTACATGAATTGAAAAAGACACATTGCATAACCCTTCCATTTTTAATCAAGTGGGTATTCTTTCTCATGCAAGATCCTCAACAAAACTTCTAAACTAAATATTCATTACCAAGTAATTTCCAAACTTTATCTTCTTACGCGAACTCCATTATTTATTTACCCAGGGCACATAAATTAGGTTTATAAATAAAACAAAGACGTTAAAACAAAAGCGTATCCTACAATTCAGTTATCAAACAACGCGTTAAGGATATAGTGTCTCCCTTCATATTATCATTATAAAAATATAGTTATCGTTATTTTAATATGGGCATATAAAAAGATGTGTTATTTCAATGCAATCTTGATTATTTGCCATTTACATGAAGCAGTTTTGTTTATCGGAATCGCGAATCGAATCGGAAACTATTTATAACGTATTTACCTGTCTTAAATTCCGCAGTTTTACCCCATTTTTTTTTAGGTAGAAAAAGTCATCAAATGACTCCTTCCGCCCTGGGTGGTGCGGAAGGGACTGTCAGACTTCTACTGACTAAAAAACCACCCTGTTCCTTCTGTTGCCCTTTACGTTCCGGGGCCACGGTATCCTGTTAACCAACAGCACAGATTACTGAATAGTTACTACGTAACAGATACTTCACTCAGTACAAAATTTCCAATACCTATTACGATAATTGCCTACTCCCTCGCGTCAACAACCACTGTATGCTAAAATGCGCCTAAATGCTCAAGCGTACAGCAGTGATTGCTTCGCACCGCGCGATTCCACAGTAATCGTAGGGCTGCGTCTTCGATAAAATTAAATTGACATAACTTTTTATCTATGTTATTGAGAACTGTGAATATGTTCTGACTTTTATGTGGCAGTTAAAAATTTTATCATTTATAAAATATTTAACCAACTTAACAAAAAGGAGGTGACATACAGGCCAAACTGAGAAGTTTGACTTGTATGGTTTGTAGGTATGTATGTTTGTCCGCGATAATCTCGCGTTTGGCTAAACCCATATCGATGCGGTTTTCAGAAAAGGATTTGTTACCTTTAGGAGAACGTTTTAAAATAAGTATAATACTTCTTAGTTTGATGATGATCTTCGGAGATGTTCACTAGAAATGAAAAAAAAAACCTTAAAAAAAGAGAACCGACTTCAAATAAAGCACTAAGCCGTAAGAAACATATTTTTTTTTTATGTTAGTGCTAACAGCTGGTAATTACGAATCGAAAAAGCACCGACATCAAAGACGAAATTATTTCTTACGTTTTATTGTTTTGAAGTCGGTTCTCTTTTTTAAAGTTTGTTTTATTATATTTGTAAGTTTGTTTTGTTTTATATATTGGTGCTGACTGTGGAAGAAACCTAGATAAAACATAATAACACGGCATCGTAATACGCGTACGAACGAACAGCACTATTAAAATTGAACGGCGTGCGCGCGCTTCGCTTGCGAAAACCGCACTGAATTTGATCCGCCGGCGGACCGAGACCGCTCGGCTGGGCGGTAGGCACTTATAGCGCGCAAGTACATGGAGTGACGGAGGCCTGCCAACAGCTTAACGTGATTTACCCCATTAAGTTACGTCTTTGGTTACTGCTCCACCTCCCGTCGTCGCAGCGCGATGTCATAAAGCATACAAAATAACGGAGAAGATTTTTTTTAATCGGATTATTAATTTTCGGGATTAAAATTCAAACCAACAAACTAACTTATACGCTTTATAATATTAGTATAGAGTAACGTACTCCTACTGTCAAGTTGTTATAGTGTGTGGAGTATAAATCATTTCTAACTACGCAACATAGCTCATAAGACTCTTTAATGGTAGGCAGCACAACAGTCGCTTCACACAATACAGTTTACCTCACAAACCTCCAATTTCAACAAAGCCCGCTGGCGCGCTTCAAAGCGCTTACTTTCTGCCCTTATCCCGCTAGAATTCAACCCACGTCCGTCCACATAGTGTGTCCACCTTGCGACGCTCGCTTTCTTACCCGGATTAACTCGAATTAAGATCGTACGTATCTTTGTGTTTGCCAGACGTTGCAACAGATCTTGTAAGGAAACGTTACAGGAATTTCAATTGGTGTAAAGTCTTGGTGCATTGGAATTAAATGGAATTGGTCGATGCCGTTTTGTATTGAAGAGGTACTGAATAGTTTATGAGAGGTAATTCTAATGAATGGGAATGAGTATTTAAATGGAGATTTTTCACTCAATTACTCTTGTTGCTTTGTAAGTATCTGTCTATGAATTCGAATCCAGTCCAGTAAAACTCTAAAAATTGTGAGATTGACAATATAAATACCTATATGTATAAAATTAGTGCTTCTCCTGCACCAAGGTGGTAACACTTGGCTGACGGTGATTAGGGATCCAGAGTGAGGAATTTGACTGCTGATCTAGCTATTGAGAGATAAAGTGCAACAAACTACCGAACCATTTACTAAGCGCATTAATCGTGTTAAACCGTGAAGTGAAAATTTTGTTTTTCGTACTGGTCTGCTGTTCTTTTCTGATAAAGTTTGTTATGTGATAACATAACATAACATCACGCCTGTAATCCCTGAAGGGTTAGGCAGAGGTGTACCTACACCCGCATTTCGCCAGTTATGTTTTTAGTCCCATGTAATAGGGGGCGAGCCTATTGCCATCAACCGGGCACAAATCCAGACTCCGAGGCTGTTACTGAGATACTCCTAATGGAAAAACTCAATAACACTTTGCCCGACCTGGGAATCGAACCCAAGACCTCATGCACAGCAGTCGCGTTGCGACCACTAGACCAACGAGGCAGTCCAGTTTGTTATGTGATCTAAGGCAATTAAACGGTTTCTCCTTAACACGTCTAACCTCGGCACTTTTCTGGTGGTGGTCTTTTAATAGTTTGGGTGAGCTTGTCCAAAACCAATTCATGCCTGCTATACCTTCAGCGACGAAAATTAAGATAAGAAAAAAAAAAAAAAAAAAAGGACACTGAATGTTACGAAACTATATCCTCCAATGCCTCGACGTTTTAACCAGACAGAACCTGAAACCGAAGTGGTTCGAGCAAAAGCCACATTGAAAAAGAATACTTTTTGCAACCATATATTGGGTCTAAAGATTGCAATAGTGCCTGCAGTGACAGGTAATTTGTTAGAGAAAACCGAAGGAAAAAAGTTAATTGTGGTGTTTGTACACCCCGTCGACTATGAACGGCACAATAACCATTTTTCTTTTGTTTAACTTTAGATTGCTTGAGATTCTTTGAGGAGCTCGTAGCTAAGTAATGACAGCAGCACGGGGCGATCCGTCAGGTTAAGCAACGCTTGCCGGGGTTGGTCCGTGGATGGGTGACCATCTTTACACACCGAGACTCCTCCGTGCCTCGGAAAGCACGTTAAGCCGTTGGTCCCGGCTGTCATACGTGGATCTTTGACAGTCGTTACGGGTCGTCAGAAACCCGAAAGTCTGACAACCAGTCTTACCTAGGGGTATCATATTACCCAGTTACTGGGTTGTGGAGGTCAGATAGGCAGTCGCTCCATGTAAAATACTGGTATTCAGCTGCATCCGGTTAGACTGGAAGCCGACCCCAACGTAGTTGGGAAAAGGCTAGGCAGATGATGATGATGAGATTGCTTGGGAATATCAACGTCTGCTTCTGTTTGAGCTTCAGCCTTATAATCAGCATGTTTGTTGTCGTTTATTTCTGTTTTCTTAGTACATTAAAGGTTTGTTATTAACTATTTATTCCTACTAGATATTATGAGTGCGTCCATTATTTACTGGTGACTGATGTTTGGTCTTTAAATTCATTTATATAGTTTGGATTTTAACCAAGTTTACCACTGACACCCAGTGCAAGGGTTTTGCTCCAGACCAGACGATAGCCCACTTGCTACAATGCCCAAGGTTTACCTACATCTGCACTTTGGAGTACATTAGAAATGCCACTGATGCCGCGATACACGTGGCCACCTACTGGGTCCAAGTACTCAAAAAGAAAATAATTGTTTAAACTATTTATTTATTTAAACTTTATGCAACAAATGTACAAAGGCAATATACTATCGCTTTGAAAAGAATAAGATTTAATTCAGTATAGTTGTTTTCTCAAGTCTTCATGTTTTTAATTCATTAATATACGACGGGCCTGTTGGTCTAGTGGTTAGCGGCCCTGACTGCTAAGCCGGAGGTCGTGGGTTCGATTCCCACCCAGGACAAACTTTGTGTGATGAGCATGATTGTTTGTTCTGTGTCTGGGTGTGATTTATCTATAATATGTATGTATTTATAAATTATATAAGTATGTATATCAGTTGTCTGGTTACCATAACACAAGCTCTGCTTAGCTTGGGATCAGATAGCCGTGTGTGAGTTGTCCCAAGATATTTATTATTATTTATTTATTTAATATGTTCATCTTCAAAATCTATAAATCTCATTTTAACTATCACTTTTTACTCTTCCACAAAAATCTATAAATTTCATTTTAACTATCACTTTTTACTCTTCCACAATCTTTTTCATAAATACTGCCAATCATTTTTCATCCTCAACGTCCTGTTTATTGGCTGTCATATCAGTTTCCACAACATATAGCTCAGAATAAAACAATACGTATTTAAAGCGATCATTACAGTTGCGACTGACGCGTCCCGCTACATAATTCAGTTGGCTGTCAGCTGCAGGCCGCTTTGCACGAGTTTCATGCGTAGTGTTGCTACATCGGGGCTACTAAATTGATGGAGAAATATTATGGGTAAACCGAAGGTTTAGTTCAGAATTTAGGGGAGACAGATGCTGTGTTTATAAAATAAGAGTTGACAAAAGAAATTCGAATCCTAACAGGTTTAAAACAGAGCTGAAAGTTACAATATGTTTTCTTTCCGTCATAGCATTTTCTTTTGTTTTAGACCATTCCTGGGTCTTGGTTGCAAAAATAAAATAAAAAATATTTATTCAGGTAACCAAAAAGCACCCATACCTACAGCAACCAGAATACATAAAGAACACATACACACACATAAACAATATACAAAAACAGACATATTATCGGACACAGCTAGCAGCATGCCTGCCTGCCTGGTTATGGAAATATTGAACGTTCAAGTTTTTTTTACAAATACAAGTTTTAATTTTAAATGTCATTAACCATTATATGTCTAAAATGGCATCTACCCGTGGCATAGACCCGTAAGTACAATGTGATGCGGGCGTTACATTAACAGTATTTTTTTTTACACCTAAATTAAAAATTATTGCTGAGAAACGATCCAGCAATAATTTTTAGTCTGATGGGCAGCATGCGAAGTTGACGACTTTGTAATGTGTCTTCTTACACCCTGTGAATGATGATTTATTTTTTTTCAAGTTATTTAAAACGATTATTTTTTTTTTTTTTTATTTTTTTTTTATTTAATCTCAAAAAGCCATACATTCTAAATTACATGTAACACTGGACCTCACACTAGGATACCTTGTGTCGTGGGGTCCAGTCTCTTTCATCACAAAGATTCTGTCGTATTATATATAAGCAGAAGTTTATGAGAAGTTATACAGGTTACAAACTTAGGTTATATGGTAATTAACCTTACGGTAGGCATATTACAGAACGATATACAAAAATACAGTAATTATGAGACTGTATAGTATGAGTTTATTAAAATCCAACATACATTTTAATTAATCTAATAGCTTCTGTAAATCATCTTCACAGAGTCCATACTTGAACAACATTAAGCTACTGTACAAGAGACCCTTTAAAGTTACTAATCTATCAAAGGAGGACAGTGTCCAAGTATGGCTGCTAGCTTTGAACGGGCTTGCCTGGAAATCCCTTTTCACTTTATTGCCAATTACGTTCAATAACTTCAATACCAACATGCTGGGTGTATCTAAAGTTTCATCAGACTACGCTTCTAAGATCTTGTGTAACGTGAACTTACTTGCTAAGTAATCATCGTGTTTATCAGATTTGTTTATTAATTAACTGGTTTGAAGTTCCTGTTTTGGTTTAGCTTGTGTTATGTTCATTTGAAGGATGAAAAACTCTATTAAAGATAGAAAGTATAAATGGAGGTATACCTTTATATTTTTTTATTTATCCCATACCTATTACAGAAGAATGGAATTATTATTGTTCATATTATTTGTATTTTGTATTCTTTATTTCCATATTACATTGCTACGTAAAAAAATAAGACAGTTACTAAAATATATAAAGAAAATAGTGTAAGACATTTATTATGATTATTACATGGTAAAGGCTTCCCTTTCTTAATTTCATTTTTGCCTGTATTTAAGTCACAGTCAAAGTCAAAAACGTTCACTGCGGCCAAGTGTAAAATGTTGTTGTTATGTTACGTTAGTACTTAATTATGACTTTTAGCAACCCAACCACTAAAATGACCCCCAAAAAAAGTAAAATTCTAAAAACTAGCCCATCATTTGTTACCACAGCACTATCCGCTTCAATAATTCGCTGACAAACATTTTGCGTGACGGTCCAACACTGTTTGTACTCCGATAATGTATTCCTACTGCGTTCTGCTGATTATGATGATATTGTTGTTGGAACGCTTTGCTGAGTCCCCGTATGGTTCAATGAAGTGTATGGAAATGATATTTGAATGAACTTCAATTTCTATACACTCGACATAATGCTAGAGAAAACATGATTTGACAAAAAGTTTTATTTCAATAGCAGACGTAACATTTTATTTTTGTTCAGGAAACTTTTCAACTAAATAACATCACGCCTGTTATCTCCGAAGGGTTAGGCAGAGGTGAACCCATTAGTACACCCACATTTCACCAGTTATGTTTTTAGTTCCATGTAATAGGGGGAGAGCCTATTGTCATCAACCGGGCACAAATCCAGACTCCGAGGCTGCTACTGAGGAATTCCTAATGGAAAAACCCAATAACACTTTACCCGACCTGGGAATCGAACCCAAGACCTCATGCACAGCAGTCGCGCTTGCGACCACTAGACCAACAAGGCAGTACAATACAAGTGAAAAAATATAATACATAGAAAAAATTTAATCTAGTTGTCCACTTCCAAAATGCAATTTCGTTTATCAAAGAATGGACAAAAATCTTCATACTTCAAAAATAAAAAATATAATATTTTGTTAAGATAACCAGGGTACTCAAAATAAAAACTACTATAAGCACTACAATAGGTACCTACTAAATACTACAAAACAATATGAGCTACCAAACTTTTGACTTTTGACTTTGACTTTCAAAGGCAATGAATAAATGTGTGAGCTATAAAAGTATTCAAAAAAATGTGTCCTCAAAAACGTACTATAAATTGATTTGCCTATCAATTACTAACGAATACTGAACTCCATTCACTACAACAGCAGGTTTTGCCTCAAAAAATTCTACCACTTGTTTATAACGAGATCATTACAAAACTCCGCGCATCCGAAAGCAGCCGTCGAAAAAACCTCGAAAAAAAAAAAAACATCAACTAAAAACAGGGCGTTGCTTTGAGAAATGCGGTTGGTCGGTGGAGGAAAAAAAAAAGAAAATCGCGTTGCAAACACCTGTAGGGATGTGGTGAGGTTCCCACGATATTTTCTTGCGAGCTGCAGCCGAGTGTTCGGAGCACCCTGTGTAGCCGTCTATGTGAATATGTCCTCGGCTGAATGTGTTGAGTTTATGTAAGATTCGTGTATTTACTTTGGGATTCGGGCGTTTATATAAGGTAGTGTTAGTTCTACTTGAGATGTTTGCCTGTTTACCTCCCTGATAAGTTTTTACTCCTTTTTTAATGCGCAGTAATTCTTGTAATGAAATATGCTTCTCGACTGCCTCGTTGGTCTAGTGGTCGCAAGCGCGACTGCTGTGCATGAGGTCTTGGGTTCGATTCCCAGGTCGGGCAAAGTGTTATTGGGTTTTTCCATTAGAAATTTCTCAGTAGCATCCTCGGAGTCCAGATTTGTGCCCGGTTGATGGCAATAGGCTCGCCCTCTATTACATGGGACTAAAACATAACTGGCGAAATGTGGGTGTACTAATGGGTACACCTCTGCCTAACCCTTCGGGGATTACAGGCGTGATGTTATTTTATGTTAAATATGCTTCTGTATAAGCCGGTATAAAAGACTAATTCTTTCACTATCTGTTGGTAAACGGACGTCACTGTTGGTGAAATTGCTGAGCGATTGGCTGCAGCGCTGCGCATCGTTTTTCGACAGGGCGCTATATTTTGTTTTATAAGGTAGATACTTATATCAAGATTCATGGTTAGTATCTCGTCAAAAAAATTCATTTCAGAATAATGTATAGAAAATTCAGAAACTTTATTATTTTTAAATTAGTTAAGTTAATTACTTATTGATCAAAATAAAACTGGGCTTCTTTTGACTAGACATTACAGGCCCTATTATAAAACAAAATCTTTGCTTAAACTTGGTTTAAACCATTGAGCCAATTTTTGTATTACAAACTTTATCGATATAAAGTTCGAAATTAAAAAACTGACTCAACGGTTAAAGCCTGATTTAAGCAAAGACTTTGTTTTATAATAAGTCCTTACATGTTTACACCTCAAATTGTCGCCAATTTCAGTTGAAACAGACAAATTGCCCACACAGTTTTAATTCGTCCAATAAATGTCATCATAAATCCGCTCGTCTCAGGCTGAGACGTGTCCACCGCATGTACGGCAGACGACGATAAATCTGGCGCTCCGTACGCCGCATAAGTGACTGGTGCTTGTCACACCGTCGTGTAACTGTGTGCGTTTGCTGTTGTGCTGTGATCGTTGTAAGAACGATTTTCGGTGTGATATGAGAGCGTATAGGTAAAACTGGAAGAGATGAAATGGAGATAAAGAATGAGCCACAGCTTGGCGGAGTTCAGCTCTTTGCTCATGCAGCTAATTTATAGATTCTTCCAAGATAAGCCGTACTGTATAAACGGTTACATTAATATTTATTCTGAAGTAAATCGCAAAAACAAAACTGGAAAGAATACTGAAGAGATTAAGCACAGAATCGCGAAAGATGGAAGGAGTGGAAGGAGACCTTTGATCAGGAGTAGGACAGAACAAGTTAAAAAAAAAAAGTAAATTGTGTCATAAGTTAATTTAAATTAAGTTTGTTATAGTATTAGCAACTAAAATGTATGTGGGGTGGTCTTAAGCACTGTTCAATTATGTATTAAATAAATAAAAGAGATAAAGAACAAACTGTGGATGCTGCTGATGATGGACAAAAAAGTAATGGTCCAGTAATACTGACAGATTAACGACTACCTCGTTGGTCCAGCGAGATCTTGGGGTCGAAGAAGTTTATAGAAGCTATCGGTTTCATACATTTAGTTTAGGACTAATCACATTAGTCTCTATAGGTAGCTAAATAGCTTTCCTACGCGTGGCGACACGCGGGACAGGTTAAGTATAAACGCAGCTTAACCCTTATGAAATTATGTAGAATAAGTAGCTCCAAAAAAAAATACACACACACACGAGCATAATACATATAGCAATAGTACTTAAAACAGTACTATGATGCAAGTTATTCGATCTATTATAACAGATACTACTATACAACACAACAAAATACAGTTCGAAAACAATACAGAGGACTGGTTTCGGATTATCGGAATCGTGTCGCCACACAAATGTTGTTATGCCATGTGATGCATTCACGTGTGAAAGCTATCACACCAATATGTAACACTATACATAGATCTCTAAGCAAAATGCCCTTGGGCGGGGTAATGGAGTGTCGAGCGATGCTCAATATGATATGATGTGGCCCTGTGGGCTTGTGGATCGTTTCTAGTAATTGTAGCAAGCTATCCTAATGCTATATTCTAAACTGCCTATATTTAATTACAAAAATGGTAACCGGTTTCAAAAACTACAAAGTGAAAAATAACTTTGCTTTTGGCAGTCCGCTGTTTTCGTTTTATTTATTGTTTATTTTATTGTCAACAGCATCTAAAAGTTAAGTTATTTTTTGGTTTGAAGTTTTTAAAGGTGGTTGTCTATTTTGTAAAAAATATTTCGCTTTTTAGTAATTATATCATTTCAATCTAGTCAGAAACGATAACATTAAATAATCTTAGAAGCAAATGTGTTTCACCGACTTTCTTTCATGACTTTCACTGCATAATGTTCTGTTCGTTGTTGAAGAGTTCCATTGTTTATCACCAAAAGTCTAAATCAGATCTTTACGATATTATATTTATTGGTTCACTCGGAATTATACCCCTTCAAACGTAAAAATAATTTTCGAAATCTATTTTCAATAGATGAACATAGAACCTCTTCCTTTTTAAAGTCTGTTAACAAAGCAGCCAATCAAACTAAAATTACAAAGTTGCGATCGCCATTTTGTTTAACGATTAATACACGAACAGTTTTAAACAAGATACAGTATCAGCTGGTGTATTAGCAACTTTCTCTTACACGAGTTGAGACAGCCGCAGCAGACGTAATAAATCTTGTGGCCCACGTGCAGCGGCGGTACCGAATCACGTGACTGGTAACATGATATTATTTAGGGTGCATCATGTTTTATATTAAATTAAGATGAGTTGAGGAGGTGTAATAAATTAAAATAGGTGTTTTTGCGAGCTGGAGTAGTATAATTAAGATATATTTCGTAAATTAAAAAACTTTAGACATGAAAAATTTCAAACATGTGATCTGTTGAGAAGTTTTTTACATCTAGCAATAGATATATGCTAACAATCCTCTTCTGAAAATTAATTACAGTTACAACGAATATTATTGGATGTAATAATGTAAATAAAATAATGAAATAAATTACCTAAACTGGACAAAGACTTTTTAGGCTTTCAGAAATCTAGATAGTTATATTTAACACACAAAGTTTCACACTAAACTGGTCCAATAATTGCACCAATTTGAAACTTAATAAAATATTAAACGTGCACGATTAAAGGCTGATTTTTCAATTTTCAGATAACTTTTGTTTGAGTAATAAAAATGGCACATAATAACACCAATTTGAAACTTAATAAAATATTAAACGTGCACGATTAAAGGCTGATTTTTCAATTTTTAGATAACTTTTATTTGAGTAATAAATTTGGTGCATAATTACACCATTTGAAACTTAATAAAATATTAAACGTGCACGATTAAAGGCTGTTTTTCAATTTTTAGATGACTTTTATTTGAGCAATAAAAATGGTGCATAAGTAATTATGCACCATTTTAGTCAGTAATAAAAATGGCACATAATAACACCAATTTAAAACTTAATAAAATATTAAACGTGCACGATTAAAGGCTGATTTTTCAATCTTCAAATAACTTTTATTTTTTGAGCAATAAATATGGCATTTTTAATATTATTTTTTACACAGCAAACAAACAAGCCCAATTAGCAAAAAGTTGAAAAGTTTTTAAATTATACGAGTACAACTAACAGACATGTAAAGGTTTAATAATAGTTTTGTAACAGTTAACATTTTTATAGTAGGGTTCAAATATAAAATAATTAATTTTGCCATATGGGAGTTCATATTATTATTATGTCTGGAAGCCGACCCCAACATAGTTGGGAAAAGGCTAGGCAGATAATGATGATTATATACAAATAACCAGATCCGGAAAAATCCTGCCATTTAACCACGCAGGTAAACTACCTATATGTTATTCATTCTTCACCTAAAATTAATCTGACGAACGGAAAAGTAGCCCTCAGTATCAATAGATTTATAACATCGATACACAACGGTGTGACATAAGGCCTATCCATAGATGTTGGTGTTCGCTAAAGGCGTCCACTGTGACATGACAAACGACTCAATGCGTGCATGGACTCAAGTAGCCTCTTGCTGTGAAATATTGCTCGCTGCTGATGCTGCTTGTGACAGCTGCAGAATTTGTGTTACTGTCGTGTTTGTTAACAACAGCATTTGAATAGGTGATTAATTGACAATTCAATGGTGATTTTACTGGTTCCATACAGAGGTACCACAGCTAGCACGACAACCTGGACGGGCGTCAATCTTTATGTACAAAGCAATATTATAGGTAACTTTTTATATCGATATTATAATATCAGCTAACTGTCAGTGAAAGTCCCGTCAAAATCGGACCTGTCGTTTTGGGGATTAACCGGAACAAACAGGTGGACAAACAGAAAAAAAATGGAGTTTTTTTTTTGTTATAAAGGTCGATATATAATTTAGTTATATAATTATGCATTTAGTTAAAAGCTATTATTTTGATATTACAAACAGACACTTCAATTTTATTTATGTGTGTAGATAAGGCATAAGCAACTCAGGAGATTAAGAAACATCAAACGTACTTTTAGAAACTTTTAAAGAGGTTTCATGAATTTTTATCACGTTAATACCTTGACAGACCTCAGACAGAATAATAAAGACTAACTTAACCTCTCTTAACTTGACCTCTACTTGGGCTGTAAAAGTTTATCTACAACAAATTAATTTATGTAAGCAATCACTAAACTTAATGACTGTACAGTAACTAGCATGATCATGGTATACTTAGCAACATTCTTAATTTAAAGTCAAATCATTTATACCAATTATACTATTGAAAAAAACTTTTGAACGTCATTAACATGAAAGGACGTCTTTTTATGGAAGAAGGATTGAGGAAGCAGGATAACACGCCAAATGAGCAGAGCATAAACTGTCTGTAGTTACTAAAACACCAGGTAGTAATCATAATACAATACATACATACATAACATCACGCCTGTAATCCCCGAAAGGTTAGGCAGAGGTGTAATCATTAGTACACCCACATTTCGCCAGTTATGTTTTTAGTCCCATGTAATAGGGGGCGAGCCTATTGCCATCAACCGGGCACAAATTCAGACTCCGAGGCTGCTACTGGGAAATTTCTGATGGAAAAACCCAATAACACTTTGCTCGACCTGGGAATCGAACCCAAGACCTCATGCACAGCAGTCGCGCTTGCGACCACTAGATCAACGAGGCAGTCAAAAAATAAAATCTTACGAGAAAATCGAATTTTGTTAAGTGTACACAAATTAGTGCCTTTCACTGTACATCTCCATTGTCCATTCCATTCAGGACACTCGTTACTGCTTTTATTTCCAAATTAACATGAAAATTAATCCCAGACTTAATCACAGCCTGTCTATATCCATTCTCTGTACAATTCCCAATTTATTTCTTGGCAGTAAACACAGGAATTACACTCTAGAAAACCCTATAAATGTTAGTGGGCACTTAACTAGCATCCTGTCTTAGTTACAGCAATCTATATTCAGGGTTATGCAGTGTTTCATTAACATGTACACACCGCAAAACAGATAGGTACCTATGCAGGGTCGTCAGATATAGTTAAAGTTTTCTTAGAAACCGATGGGTGTCTTTGACAGAAAATCAATTAATTAAGTGTTCATTATCTTCGTTTTAAATTAAATTACTTACATACATAACATCACGCCTGTAATCCCCGAAGGATTAGGCAGAGGTGTACTCATTAGTATACCTACATTTCGCCAGTTATGTTAAGTCCCATGTAATAGTTGGCGAGCCCATGCCATCAACCGGGCAAAAATCCAGACTCCGAGGCTGCTACTGAGAAATTCCTGATGGAAAACCCAATAACACTGCCCGACCTGGGAATCGAACCCAAGACCTCGTGCTCAGCAGTCGCGCTTTACGACCACTAGACCAACGAGGCAGTCAAATTAAATTACATTCGAAAAAATCTATTTGTTTCTTCGAAAACTTAAACTATTTATCTGACGACCCAGCATACCTATCTACTTGGCTGACTGTACATAAGTGTGTGCGTATGTATTGTAAAGGTGCACGTGTGTGAGTAAATGCATGTGTTTGATGACTGTTCGTATGCATATGTCAGGGTTTATGTGATGGGCAGACCTTTTTCAATCGGTCTGCCAGGTTTGCAGATTTTACTCGAAAGAGTTACCGTGGCCCTGGAACACAAAGGGCATTAAGAGGAACGGATGGGCCTTATAGTAAATCAGACACTTCCACATACTGCCCAGTGTGAAAGAAGTCATATGATGATTCCCCAACCTAAAAAAAAGAAAGAATAAGTTACGATCGGTCAAAAATTTAATTTAATTTTTATTTATAAGTTTTTTGTTAAGGTGAAGATAAATAGGTAATAAATATTTATTTATTATTTATTTTAACAAAATTATTATATTAATTGTAATTTCTTTTTTTTTAAGTATGTTAGTTAGTTTTTAACTAGCGAAATGTGAGTGTACGAATGGGTCGTGCGCCTCTGCCTAACCCTTCGGGAATTACAGACGTGATGTTAAGTTATGTGTATGTTTGTAAAAATATGTTACAATAAAGATTGTAAAAATTAAGTATCGTTTTGATATTGATTATTGCTAAGATGAGATTGCGGCTAGATTTTGAACATAACATAACATCACGCCTGTAATCCCCGAAGGGTTAGGCAGAGGTGTACCCACTAGTACACCCACATTTAGCCAGTGTGTTAAGTCCTATGTAATAGAGGGGGAGCCTATTGCCATCAACCGGGCACAAATCCAGAATCCGAGGCTGCTACTGAGAAATTCCTGATGGAAAAACCCAATAACACTTTGCCCGACCTGGGAATCGCACCCGAGACCTCATGCAAAGTCACGCTTGCGACCACTAGACCAACGAGGCATTTTGAACGCTTGCAAGAATTGGCCTTTTAGATTGCAACAAAGCAGCCCTACATGATCACTCCTCACGTGTAAGCGGTAGGGTGTGGCCAATTACCTCCCCGGCCAACCGTCTGATTGAAATTACATAATGCTTGATTGATAAGCTGATGAGGTATCAATTGCCTGATTTGGTTAACTACTACTGCTATGTCACGTAGACACGTACATATACAGTACGTGTACAGGATTATTGTAATTAATTTGATTGCTGGTTTGAATGTCTTGAGATGTTAGTACGTCTTGTCAGCACAGATAGAGCATTGCAGTATGCTCTATCTGTTTGAGAGCTTACGCTATCCGATTTGTGCTGACCCTTAAAATCGACAGTAATTTTATATAATTATTGTAAAAATTATTAAATTTTGACGGGCCTGTTGGTCTAGTAGTTAGCGGCCCTGACTGCTAAGCCGGAGGTCGGGTTCGATTCCCACCCAGGACAAACTTTGTGTGATGAGCATGATTGCAAGTTCTGTGTCTGGTTGTGATTTATCTATAATATGTATGTATTTATAAATTCTATAAGTATGTATATCAGTTGTCTGGTTACCATAACACAAGCTCTGCTTAGCTTGGGATCAGATAGCCGTGTGTGAAGTTGTCCCAAGATTTTTATTTTTATTTAAAGCATGAGGATGTGAGTTTTAATCCGAGCAAGTAGCTTGGATTTGAATCCACACAATCACCGAATGTAACTTTTTCAATTATTATTGCTTTCTTTTATCATGAATGTAACTAACATCGGTTACAATTCTGGACTTACAGTTAATGTAAGTCTGAAATCGCCAATCGCCTTAAGCAATCAACGCTGGCACCTTCTCTTTATGAAAAGAAGCCTTTGCCTACAGTGGGTCAATAATAGGCTGGTATTATGATGGTCATGGACTTGTCAAAGGCGTACGAGGAGCCGAACTCAAATCGCTGAGGCCGCTTAGTTGGCTTAGAGAAGAACATTATTATAACTGCAGTCAAATGTCTACAAAGGAATTACAATCAACTTTACACCAGAAATAGCAACCCAGACAATTGACGAAGACTAATCCAACCACAAAAACATAAAGACACATTCCGCAAATTTGACTAAAAAGACTCCTCGAACCCTTGAAGCCGTCATTGGAAAACAAAAACGACACGCTGATAAAGCAAAAGGTGGCTAATGCGAAATCGATGGCAACCCAAATGGGGACGCGAGTGCCCGGGGTCTGACGGGCCCGTGACGAGCCCGTGACGCTGACGTGACGAGTATACTTGACAGCTGCTTGATGAATGCGCTGGTATAAACATACCAGTTATCAATTACTGTTTTGAGTCTTGGATACAAATAAGTCTGTGGAATTGACCTGGTTGAAAGATAGAACTTTTGTTTACAAACGAAAATAAGAAAAAAGCAATGTTTTTCTGCTCGAAGTTTCGATTTGTGCCTGATTGATGGGGATAGACTCGCCCCCTATTACATGGGACTTAAACATAAGTGGCGAAATGTATGTGTAATGAAATGGGTACACCTCTGCCTAAACCTTCGGGGATTATAAGCGTGATGTTAAAATGTAATGTTTTTCTGATCAAGACGGTGATCTTGATTTTGGTAAAAGAAATCAATGGTTATGTAATTAATTCGCACTAATATTATAAAGAGGTAAAGTTTGAATTACAAAAAATATTACGATTTTATTGAGTGGCATAAACTAGGCTATGTTTAATGGTATACTGGACTATCATGCAGAGAAAAATGTGGGCAGAAGCTAGTATTATAATGATTAGTAAGAAATAGAACAGGATAGAGATGTATAGAAAACTAGAAAATCCCCCACAAATGGGATTTATAATGAAATCTTTTATTTTTTGTCTCGCATATAAGCATTTCTGTGACTGTTATCATAGCCAAGATTGAATACTTTATAACGTTACAACGTTGCGTTAAAGAATGCACTTCATCTCAGGAATCTAGGAACTTCCTCGACGCCTAATTGAAAAAGCGCACACATTTAGGTTAATACAATGTGGACTACATTGTAGGTACCTAAGTATGGAATCTCTTGCTCATTTTTCTTCATACCAAACTACTTACAAGGGGCAGCTACATTTAATACATTATTTTTGAACATTAAATTCAAAAGTGGACTGTGATCGTCTGATTAAAATAAATAATTTGACTGTGTTTTGAAAGTCAAATCATTTATTTCAATTAAGCCATAATAAGGCACGTCATATTCAAAAAGAAAAAAAAAAGGAATTGAATCTGGTTGCCCCTTCCAAAAGGTACGTAAGGTTCTAGTTTTGTATGGAGAAGAATGGTCAAGGAACTCCATACGTCTCTTTTAAAACAGCTAAATAATCTTCTAAAATCTTCTTCTTCTTTATCGTGTAAGTAGTAAGGTCTTATGACCCCACATACCCTAGTGTCAGAGTTTCTAAACCGCCTCAAGGGCCTCTGACATGGTTTGAGTGGAACAGTAAGTCCAGGTTTCCTCTCAATGTTTTCCTTCACCGATATTAGTGATGTCCAAGATAAACTAAAAAACTAAAATCTATCCATGAACTTTAACAGTCCACAGCTGTCAGCGTGTAACTGCAAATCAATAGGCGCGTGACAAATGACGCGGCCGCCATTTGTGACGTGACGCGCGAGGGACGCCCGCGTGACGGATACGACACGAAATTACACAGCGAATGGATTTGTAGTTATGTTGCGATTTTGTTACGGGATATTGGGGTATTGTGCCTAATGCTTGTATCATGAACTGTAGGACCAAAAAAATGGTGCTTGGCGCAGTTGGCGGAATAAATTTTGTTGTTTGAAATTTAACAATAAATATTTAATAGCTTGGTTCACTCCAGCTCAGAATAGAGGTTATTGGAAAGGAGAAAGGGAGGCCTTTGAGCTGCAGTAGGATAACTCAAGATAGAATAGAATAATATTAGTAGCTTACTTTATAGTTAAAATATTAGGACACAAAAAGGTTAGACATTAAGTCCGTCTTTGTACTTTTTGTTGCATAAAGTTATATAAAAATTATAAATTATGGCCACCTACTCGTTTTATCAGAACAAAATGCAAAATGCATACTGTATGCAATCATTAGCTCATTCTAGCACCGGGACGTGGGTTTTGTTAGCCACAGACACAGGAATCGGTGAAAGTAAATAAAAGCTTGCAAAATCGACACTTAGATAAAGGTTAATAGTAGGAACTTGTGGGCCTTTTTCTCCTAAAAGCATCCCAAAAATCAATAGTGTAACTTCGATAGTATATAAGCAACAACTACATGAATAACTGGTGGAGATTCAAACTTTAAAACAACACATGACAGTCACAAACATGAGAGCAATAAAGTTCTAGAACCGACTGTTCGTAGGTCTCGTGTTCTGGCGTGAAATAGAGACAAACGCTTCCTGTAGGGTTATGCTTTATTGTCTTGTTAGACAACTTTGTGGCGGCGACGTCATTTCAGGCATAGGTTGGGCCTTGAGAAACGAGGGCAGATATCTAGGCATGTTTTGAAGCCTTAGTCTTCTAAGGCTTCAAAACATGCCTAGATATAAAGATCTAATTGAACTTCATTACGATCAAGCTCTTGCTTGATCGTAATGAAGTTCAATTAGATCTTTTTGTGTTCCAGAAATGAGACCGAATGAGTGAATGATCGATTTGCTATGGAAGATTTCAAATGCTTTACTCTTTCACGTACGCATAACATAACGCCACGCCTATAATCCTCGAAGGGTTACGCAGAGGTGTACCCATTAATTAGTACAAGCACATTTCGCCAGTTCTATTTAAGTCTCATGTAACAGTGGGCGAGCCTATTTTCATCAACTGGGTGCAACTCTTCGAAGCCGCCACTGAGAAATATCTGATGGAATAACCCGATAATACTTTGCTTTATCTGGGAATCCAATCCAAGACCTCATGCTTAGCAGTCATGCTTTGCGACTACTAGACCAACGAGGCAGTCTGATGCTTTTCAGATGCTTTACTCTACTAGAGTGAATATTTTCTGAATCTGAATAATATCAAGTTTATAACAAGTACATATCGACTCTTAAACGACAAGCAAAAATATTTCCTTTTATTACATGAGTCTCTGAGGAAAGGCCACTTATCAAAACCAAAGGTCATTTATAAAAGCTATTTTATTTTTATTTCATTTAAAAACCTAAACCACCTGACCAATCATAAAAATATTACATTACATTACAAATTATTACACGAAGCAAATTAGTTACATCAAATGCGGAAAAAAAGATTTAAAAAAATTCGTCGTTTTCGGAGCCCACTCGTTTGGTTTCCAGTGGGCGAGCAAGAGACTGTCTATATCACTCTCCACATGTTAGCCTTGTATAGGATTTTCATAACTATTTTTTTTTTTGATAATATGTTTCCCGACCCTGGTTTTAATTCCGTTTGAGAATATAGGTTGTGATATCAATGGTAAGGACTTGTGCACCGCTAAATTGAAGGTTTAACTCAACATAATATACGTTTTGAGCTATCAGAATCGATTCCCAGGTCCGGCAAAGTGATATTGGGTTTTCCAACAGGAATTTCTCAGTAGCAGCCTCGAAGCCCAGTTGATGGTAATAGGCTCGCCCTGTATTACATGGGACTTAACATAACTGCCGAAATGTACTAATGGGTACACCTCTGCCTAACCCTTCGGGGATAGCAGGCGTGATGTTTTATAATTAATAATTTCGCAATTAATAACAATTAATAATATTGTCATAATTATTGTATGCCTAACATGGTGGAGCAGTGCAAGAGCAAAACAACCTTCAGAATAACTTTTTAAACCGCTGTCTCACAATAAAGATCTTTAACTTTTTTATAAAATAACATAACATCACGCCTGTAATCCCCGAAGGGTTAGGCAGAGGTGTACCCATTAGTACACCCACATTTCGCCAGTTATATTTTTAGTCCCATGTAATAGGGGGCGAGCCTATCGCCATCAACCGGGCACAAATCCAGACTCCGAGGCTGCTACTGAGAAATTCCTGATGGAAAAACCCAATAACACTTTACCCGACCTGGGAATCGAACCCAAGACCTCATGCACAGCAGTCGCGCTTGCGACCACTAGACCAACGAGGCAGTCCTACTCAGACTCAGATTTTTTTATGTTTATGCTATATTAATGACCTCTCTTTCTAATTGTTGCACAATATAGGGTCATCTATCACCTCGGTACTTGCCCGATTTGCGGCAACTCTCCATAATCCATTGTCAACACCGCTTATTCCGGAGTCCCTGTTAAACCTGCAGAATTTGGTCAGCTGCTCTATTTTAAGCTGAGCCGTAGAATGGATAGGTTAACTAGTTGACCTAATATGTTTATACAAACATTGTTTAAGCTTTGCATTGAAACTAAAGTTTAGTCGATCAATATGTGATCAAACTATTTTATTCAATCGGTCGGAATAATCCGTTAAAACTGTGTGAATTGTTTATGAATCTCACAAAGTATTTAAAATTAAAAAGAGCAAGCTCGTTGCAGTAACTAAAGCTAGAAAACTACAAACATAATAGGCCCTTCACTACTTTCCAAATATACGGGGTGCAGTATGATAGGAAGAACATGAAACGTTTGACTTCGTGCAGTGTCCTTTTACATCCGTGTTAAATTTTAATTATATTACTTGACAGATCATTCTATATAAATACTGTACCATTTTTTATACCTATCTGGTCTATTCGGGTCTATTCAGTAGTGGTGAAACCAATCCTAAAGGTCATAAAAGATTACTAAGAGGAGCCAGGCAGCATTGTCTTCTTCTCCACTGAGGGCTTTTTTTTTTTTACCGATGGGAAATCATCAAATGACTTCCCCCGCCCTGGGCGGGGCGGGAGGGAGTGTCAGACTTTTACTGACTAAAACCCATTCATGTTCCTTCTTGTGCCCTTTGCGTTCCGGGGGCGCGGTATCTCTTTCGAACAACCCGCAGCCCCGTCCACTGAGGGCTACATTCGTTTTGGAACGAGCAAAGCTAGCTTCTACTTTTTGACTGACGGACTCCTTGACAGTAATAATTCAAAAGTGCCTGTATTATGGTCTAATTGAAGTAAATGGTTTGGCTTTGACTTCCACATTATCTGATTATGTGAACAAGCTCGGAGCATCAGGCTAAGATCCTGCTACATACTTTTTGCACGTGCCTATTCATTTAAGTAAACGCTTGTATGCAAGGATACGGCTGAGTGTGAGATATAGGTGTCCTACATATTAAGCTGCTATAAACTGGATACTTTAAATCATTCGTCTGTGATAGGCTTTATGTAACATCAGAACGCTACGTTGTTTAGTTACACAGCTCAAATCTGTGTTGAATCTAAAATCGATACGGATTTGGACTCGGAAAAAGTTGCTTTGACGAACGCTTCGAAAAATATCTCAAAAATCGTAGCTTTCAACCACGACTAAGGTTAAAGCTAGAAGAATAACGTTTTTAGAATGTAACTATTGTTAATTTCGAGTAAGAATTGTCTTATTTGTGCATTATATACTGGGCATATAATGGTACACACACGTGCTACAATTTTACCCAATCATACAAAATGTTCTAAAATCCTCAGTAATAACATAACATACATAACATCACGCCTGTAATCCCCGAAGGGTTAGGCAGAGGTGTACCCATTAGTACACCCACATTTCGCATATCGCATTTCGTTTTTTTTTTTTAATAATATTATCATTGCGGCCTGACCAGTCCGACAAGTGTTCTGAAAGGTAAATATAAAGTTTCTTGCCTATTCTTCTCTATATGAATCTACTATAAGGAAGAGGAGACTATATATATATATTTTTTTATAGTCTCTGATTCGTTGGTCTAGTGGTCGCAAGCGCGACTGCTGTGCATGAGGTCTTGGGTTCGATTCCCAGGTCGGGCAAAGTGTTATTGGGTTTTTCCATCGGGAATTTTTCAGTAACAGCCTCGGAGTCTGAATTGGTGCCCGGTTGATGGCAATAGGCTCGCCCCCTATTACATGGAACTAAAAAACATAACTGGCGAAATGTGGGTGTACTAATAGGTACACCTCTGCCTAACCCTTCGGGGATTACAGGCGTGATGTTATGATGTTATGTTCTTTTTTAATAATGCCTTAAATCAACAATGCTTTAGTAGTATAATTGAAATAAAATAATAAAGAATTTGACTTTGACTTTAATGTTTCTGGTGATAATAATCACAGCTAAAGCCTGTGTTGAACTTCTAAATTATAACTATTTAGAACCAACATTTACACTTTACTGACACAACATTTCACTTGACTTATCCTTAGAAGGAAAAGTTACCTTAAACACGGATAGTCAAGGTTCATTTCTGCATTTCAGAATTTCTATGAATATCTTTACGAACTAGTTGAAAAGCAAGCATGCGATTATAATACAACATTATACAACATCCTGTCATACTGTGCTCAAAAATTATGACAAAGATCATTACCATAATGCCCCCTCTTTATTACAAGTCCTTATTACTAAACCTCTTTCAAAACACGGAGCTGTGTGTTTATAAGTCCACTTTTTGAACTGTCATATTGTATTGTTTTTTGGTCGTATATTATACAGAAGTGTTCCTGTGAACTGTGTGCGATGTTTTGCACAGTGTGCAAAACGTCCCTTTTATCATAATAATGTTGGGAAAAAAAAATCCGTGGAAATATTTTGTTGGAGTTAAGAGTTGGCGTGTGTGGCGGAGTTTATTTTAATGTGCAGTTTTGTGTTTGACTCTGTAATGAGGACGTGTAGTTAGGTGCGTCGTGATGCGCTGGGGTTTCTGCTGTTCCCATAAATAAGTGGGTAACATAAGCAGTTGCGGGAATCATGAGGGAGCATTTATCTGCCTAGCCTTTTCCCAACTACGTTGGGGTCGGCTTCCAGTCTAACCGGATGCAGCTGAGTACCAGTATTTTACATGGAGCGACTGCCTATCTGACTTCCACAACCCAGTAACTGGGTAATACGATACCCCTAGGTAAGACTGGTTGTTTGACTTTCAAGCTTCTGACGACTCGTAACGACTATCAAAGATCCACGTATGACAGCCGGGACCAACAGTTTAACGTGCTTTCCGAGGCACGGAATGACGTCAGCATGAGGGAGCATTTATGAGAAGAAAAAATGTCAAATGATTTTTTTTTGTTTTTGTAAAGGAGTTGCGTTGCGTGTTGCGGGTTCAATTCCTGCACGAAATAAATATTTCTATTGCCACAGTTAGTTATTCCGGATCTGGCTATTTGTGTATGTGGGTTATGTTTGTAAACGCACCCACAATACAAGAGCGTTGCACAAAGTTATAAAAAAAAACAAGAGATAAAAGAAATACTTAAAAAAAAAACATGCATAGTCCAGTCAATGTCAGTAATTCAATATAAGTTTATGTAATTTTGACATAATGTGATAAATTTTATTTTTATGTTATTGTTTATTACAGAGATATAAAACAGTATGTATGGCTAATAATGTTTTTAACATTGTTGTTAAACATGTTATACGTAGGTCTTTGACAGTCGTTACGAGTCTTCAGAAGCTTGAAAGTCTGACAACCATTCTTACCTCGGGGGATCGTATTACCCAGTTACTGGATTGTGGAGGTCAGATAGGCAGTCGCTCCATGTAAAATACTGGTACTCAGCTGCATCCGGTTAGACTGGAAGCCGACCCCAACATAGTTGGGAAAAGGCTAGACAGATGATGTTAACCATGTTAACGGACTTCAGACAGTATGTAGACGATTTAAATTAAAGAATTTAAGTTACAAATAAGCTAATTAATAAATTAAGCATAGTAAATGTATCGATCTTAGATTTAATTTGAAGCTCGAATATTAACTGTAACGCCACAGGTAAATGCTCCCGGTGAGGGAATGCGTAGGTATATGAATCATCAGACTTTGGCTAGAATGTTTGTAAGTTAGTAAGAATGAGTCAACTGTTACCAATTTTGTTAGAAGTGATGAGTCAACCACTTTTTCTTTCAAGACACTCTTTGATCACAGATTAATTTTGACTAACTAGATGATAGTGTTTTTTTTAATACTTCATTTAATTAATTATTAAAACAATATTAATAATTTATTAACCTAAACATAAAACCTAAGAGTAATTATGAAATATGTACAATTTATAAAAAAAAAAAACAAAAAGGAGGAACCTTATAGGGCATCAAAAAATTCATCCGCGTCGCTGTCAATGGGGCAAGTGCCCAAAAGGCTGACAGCATTGCCACGTTGTATAGCAATCCTAATTAATAATAATGATAATGTTTTATATTTATATAAAGAAAGACTGAAAGAAAATAATATGTTTATTCGGCACAGAAACACAATAAATAAAATCAATTAAATAATAACAAAAAAAAATCTGTATGTGCGTCACTGCGACGCTAAATAAGATATAACCAATTGAACCGGAATTCCGTTCTCATTCATTAAGAAACAATATCACAAAATGGTTAAGAGGTAATGGTTATTCATATTGTCTGTCAGTTATTTTATCAAGACAATGTTATATTATACTTATTTAACATTAGCTTTGCCTTTGGGGTGTTATTTTGTTAGAGTGGAACCTTGATTCTAAAATAAAAGTAGCCATTGTTACTCTTTAAATACACTCCCTTATACACCAGCTGTCTGCCTTCGAAATTCCGGTTAAAATCAATCCAGCTGTTTCAGAGATTAGCCGAAACAATTACAAACAGACAAAAAAAATCCTTTTTTTTGTTAAGTAAAAGTATCGTGATTATGTTTATACTTTTAGTAAAATACATTCAAATTTATTTTGACATTACAAAATGACGCTTTAATTTTATTAATTTGTATACATGTATAGAACTATAGATAAACTGTTTTCAGTAACTACTGCAACATCCATATCTTACAAATCACAACAATTATCCTCTAAGCATTTCGAACAAAGATCTGGCAACTAATCCGATTAATATCCTAATTAATACCTTAATCTCCTTGATTCATACTTAACCAGTTAGCTGGTAATTATCTAACGACGGTAGCTTGTCAAACTGTCTTTGATAAACCCGGATTAGGTTATAAACTGAAAATTAAACTAAATGTTTGATCATTGGCTTGTTATGAGCTTTGCTAGAACGCGGTAGCGTCAGGTAGTGTTTAATTACTTAGGAATTATACTAGGTATCGGATCGCGACGTGCCAAGGGATTGGTCCCCGTCAAATATGTAAATTGTTGGCTTACTAAAAAAACCGTTACAAATCATTAAGTTGTGTATAATTTTGAAATCAAATGACTAATATAAATTCCAGAATCGGTGCTAAAATATGAATCAAAATGCCCTAACCAGCAAAAAGAGATATAGTATTATAATTATACAACTAACAGACAAGTAAATGTTTTATAATAGTTTTGTAGCGGTTAACAGCTTTATAGTAGTGTGCGACGCATTAGTTATAATTATTTTATTTATTTTGCAAGTCGGGTAGTGTGCAGCAGTTAATATTGTATAATTAATGTCTATTGTTTATATTACTGGCTTCTGCCCGCGACTTCGTCCGCGTAAATGTCGGTTATCGCGGACGCGAACGAAGTCACTGAATAAAAAGTAACCTAATGTAGTAGTCCTTGGGGTCTAAAATCATAATTATGTACTTTCTAATGTCATCTTTGACATCACTGACGACGGAAAACATCGTTAGAAAACCTGAACTTTATATAATTAATATAAGTTTGGAATCGCCAATCCTTAAGTAAGCGTGGTGATCAATATTCGTGCCTTCTCTGTATGAGAAGAAGTCTTTACACTGCAGTGAGACAATACACATAACATCACGCCTGTAATCCCCGAAGGGCTAGGCAGAGGTGTACCCATGAGTGCACCCACAATGCAGTAAGACAATAATAGGCTAGTATTATTACTTCCATTTCCATTGTTATTATTAAAAGTCTAAACGGAAAACATCTTCCTCAAAATCAAATCTCCATTATCCTTGGTCTACAAAACATAATAAAGATGGCCATTTAAAAATCCAGTTAAGAAAAGCAAGTCGGCCATAATACGAGTACGTAATGAGACCGTGTTACTCGTTTAGTGGCAGTAGTTTCTTTTAACGGTAATACGGTTACTATTATAGCCTCTACGGTAAGCAACGGTATGAACTTATATGGTATTATGCTGCAGATGGTAATGGTAGAACAATGGCTTTAAGTTTTTTTTGTAAAAAGGTATGATGATGTTGAGATAGAGGGGGAGGAGTGAGGTCCACTCCTCCCCTTGATCTGAGGGGACCCGCACAGGCAGGTCAGGCACCAGGGGTCGCGGAAGGCGCATACATTCCCATAATTGCATAAAAAATAATTTCGGACTTAGTTGATAACTCGGAATCTTTTGAATTTAAATTTACTAACACTTATTATTTTACTGACTTTTAAGAACAATCGCAATCTAATCTCTGTCTCAATCTGTCAAAAAGGTCTCTAATTCACCTTCATTTTTCTACATTGATTGTCATTGAAATGAATTGCGACTATATTTTAGACGTTTTTAATTAGCAGGATTGGTCTTTTGGTACCAGGTTAACTCAGAAATTGCCTTATTTGAAATATCAAACAAAAGTATTTTAATAAAAAAACAACCTCTTTCTGTAATTGGATAAAAACACTGGAAGAATATAAAAACATTAAGGCTGCCTCATATTCCGTCTCTAAAAATAAAAGATCAACCCAAGATCATTACGGTCATCAAAATCTAGCACATACTATAATCGTTAGACTAACGTGTTAAAATCCACAAAGACTTTTTCGTCGGTTAGTTCGAAACCATTTAATTACTCACTAATTAGTTTTGTCTTAATTTCATTTACTTTAAGCGGAAGTTGAACGTTTGAAGCGAGAATTTGTCCACTTAGAACAACGTTTTTAAAAGAACTTCCTTCTTTTTATGCAAATCTTGATTATTTGATGAAAGAAAAATAAAATGGTTTTACGCAGAAAGAAAAAGCCATTAAAGATAATTTGTAGGATTAAACTACAAAACATTTTTTGCTCGCGACTTCGTTCGCGTAGTAGTCAAATATATCATAAAATATCACACAATATTATGGTACTCCGGAATGATCGCCCAGCTTTCTATCAGTAAAAGATTTTTTGTTAGGTAGTTCATCCATAATTCCAGGGTTTACTTCTTACAAACATCTAAACAATTTCATCTGTATCTGACATTAATTTGAACGAAGATTGATTTATAAAATGTTATTCCTAATGATATTATCTTCTCGAGGTAAAGTTTTCCACTGTAAACTTTCTAGATCCTAACCGTGAAAACACTGTTTCCAACAAAAACACAGACAAACAAAGTTATCAGTCTCTACCGTATTAAAAATAAAATAAGCAGCGACATCCAATAAAAATCACGCCTCGAAGGACCAATTTTTCATCCATTCCAATCCCATACAACCGATCTTCACAAACAAAGGAAAAATATAACTCATATCGATACATATCTACATTGTATTGCACATAAATTCTCCGAAAGTGCAAAATCGATGAATTTCATACAACTTTAGTACTCAGAGTTAATGATGTGTAAACTTTGCAAACTGACATTAATATTGAACGCTCACATTGGTACCTATACATATTATTGTAGGCGTGTATGTTAAGCGATTAGTGCTATGTTCTAGTGTTGTGTTGAGGTATTAATTTGTATTGCGAATATTGCTTCGAGTTCTATTTGTGAATATCGTTACATTGTAAGTAAATATTATAGTCCTTTGAAATGACATTTTTTTTTTCTGATAAACCATTTACAGGCACTTTTGAAATGCTAAGGACTCAGTAAGTTGAAGCTAGATGCTCTTTTCAAAAAGTAGGTTTCTACAGAGTAAAAGGATCAAGAAATTCCAAGAAATTAATTAAAATATTACAAATTGAGGTAAAATCGTTCATGTTGAATTTACGAGTGCAATGTAACAAGTCGTTCCGTAAAATTAGGTATTGAGTAAAATATAATAATAATAAAAACCGGTCCCAATTGACTAACGCTCGTTTACGAACATGACAATAATGAATTTACGAAAACGTATCCATTAAACACCTCATTGACTGCCTCGTTGGTCTAGTGGTCGCAAGCGCGACCGCTGTGCATGAGGTCTTGGGTTCGATTCCCAGGTCGGGCAAAGTGTTATTGGGTTTTTCCATCAGGAATTTCTTAGTAGCAGCTTCGGAGTCTGGATTTGTGCCCGGTTGATGGCAATAGGCTCGCCCCCTATTACATGGGACTAAAAACATAACTGGCGAAATGTGGGTGTACTAATGGGTACACCTCTGCCTAACCCTTCGGGGACTACAGGCGTGATGTTATGTTATGTTATGTACCCATTACATACATGCTAGTACTGATTTCAAAGGCCAATTACTACCTCTGAGAGATTACATAATTGAGAGACCCGAGATAAGAATATATTTTCCCATGGTTCAAGACCTCTGGATGAAAGGAATCACATTTCCCGGGACGGCCATTTGCAAAAATTCTATAACTCCCATTTCATTAACAATCTAGCCCAACACCCACATGAAATTATTCCCTCATGTCTTATTTAACCCTTATCATACCCCACCATCAAACCTTTCTGTATTTGAATCCCAAAACCAAGACCGACTTGGTGAATAGGAGGTCCATTTGGCCCCATAAAAGTCAATCGATCCGTCGACGGCTACAGCCGATTCTATTTCGAACCGAGCGCTGTAGGACACGGATTGAAACCTTATCTCCACCGCATTGACTTTTGAAGGCTTTCTGACCGACATGGATGTGATAAGGGTTGAGGTACGAGATTGGGTTCAGGGGATTAATTTTGGTTCTGGAAGTTCAATTTTGAGTTGATTTAAACCAAAGGTTTCGACGGACAGTAGGTATACTAGAAATCACATTTTCTTTTGAGCATTTTTATGGCATTATTTAGCAAATTAATCATGAAAAGTACACTCTACAGTGCTTCACGTTAAAAAATCGTTTGAAGTTGATCAAAAACGTCTTCCACAATAGATTTTAAATATATTATACTAGATTTTTCGGCTTCCCTCGCGATTTTGTTCCCTAAGGAACTAAACATTTTTTTCTGGAATAAAGATATACTAAATCCTTTTCTGTACCCCTGACTATGTCTATTCAAAATTTTATAATGAGGCGTGAAAGTGAAACCAACAAACAAATAAATAAACAAACACACTTTTGCATTTATAAATATTAAGTTGGTTTCAAACCAGCGAGGCGAGGCATGGATTCGATAGGCAAGATTTAAAATCACGCTGACCTTTTCAGTGTGAAAGACACTGAAAGATGTACCGCATCGACTTGTGCTGTGCGCGCAGTGCTCTCACGCGCCAGCTCATGCGAAATATGTGTGTTCATTTCGCAATATACAGACATAGACATACGACAGATATCTTTGTGCAATATTGGACTATACTGCTACATAAATAGAGTATTTACAACTTATACAAATTTAAATTCTCGCCTATCCAATCCACTTTCCCGCCTCCTCGCATCCCCCAACCATCGCTAAACTACAAAAGCTAACAAACAAATATTTACTACCTCAATTCATCACTCATAGTTTTACGACAGATACAGTCGTACCAACTTATCTGAGGTTTAATAATAACTGGCGTTTGCCGATGCATGGCGGGCGGAGATAAGGACCGGCCGGCCTCGCCAATAAAAGTGGCCAATCGGGCTCGTAAAAGTTTATACATCCACCGTGTTTAATCAGACGGTATAAACGCATAGATATTGAGACGTTTTCCTATTGGTCTTTTGACTTTTAGAATGAATTTTATTTTGCTATGGTCAGTTATCGAACACACTGTTAATATAGCCGCTGACAATTTGTTCACAAATAAATATTGTATCGATAGGTAGACTTTAATAATTACTTGTCAATGCAACGTTTTACACTGTTATAGGTATATGACACAGATTTTCATCATGGATTCAAGTAATGGTCCTAGTTCCTCCCTCCCTTCAATAAATCTGTTTTTAAAAATCAACTGTTATCTTAAGAGCGTTTAAGATCATGGTGGAAGGAGTGGTAGTGATGGTCATATGGTGTGTATTTTAAGGACCAGATAACTTCAAATAAAAATGGCGATTAGGACCAAAAATTTCTTACACAAAATGATGATTTGAAATCAAATTTTCATTTAAAAACCCCTTTTACCTTAATCCTCAACTGATCAAACCTCATAGCATCCCTCAAATCCTATCATAGTGATTAATATATAAAGGATAAAGTTAACTGAATCGAAGTGGGCCACTCGACTCTATTCATTACCGTCTATGGAGTCCGCAACTAAATCCGTTCGGATATCGGGTTTGATTCCCCGTTTAAAGTCGAATAGGCCGGAAATCGATTGCTTTGGAAGCTTTACGTTCGAATTGTAGGCGAAAATTGCGAGGATACTCGTTCACTAGATGGATTTCGTTTGGTTTAAATTTAAAACACGGATAGTGAATACTAAAACTTTACTTTACTCATTGAATTCGGTGCAGCTTCCTAACATGCTGCATTGTAAGATTGCACGTTTTATAATACCTTTATATGAAGAGTACCTAAGTACTGGAAATTAGTACCGGTTAAGTGCGAGTCGGACTCGCACACGAAAGATTCCGTACCACCGTACAATATTTAATATATTTTTTAAATTTTCTTATTTGTTGTTATAGGAGTCATTGAAATACGCTCTGTAGAACTTTCAACTCTCTACCTATTCCTTATCCCTAACTTCATGAGTTTCAGTTCATGAGATACAGCTTGCTCACTGACAGATGGACGGACATAGAATGCTTAGTAATAGGTCCCGTTGACAAACTTCAGGTAGGGAACCATAAAAAAAGAAACTACAACCAAATTTAAAATAGTTCCTAGATTATTTACAGAGCGTACAATCTTCACAGGACCTACAAAATGAATTAACCTTCTGAAAGTGCTATTTCATTAAACCTCAACTTGAAGACAAAAGCAAAACAAACCCCACATTTTCACACACGATCCAATTCGCTGTCACATCCAGGCGCCTACATCCGCGACGGACTGTGCGAACGGAAATAACGCGCTTAATAGATTCGCTTCGGCTCACAACTGCGCTGACAACTGTATAATCTATTTATGAGGAAAACTGCCCGACGCCACTGTTTCAACGCTAGGTGCATGTGTATAAATTGTGCACACGTATAAGAGTATTAATTTAAAGTGTAGATTTTGGTCCTTTGAGGCATTTATTTATGTGGAGTATGTAGAGGACAGAATTCAGTACGCTGCGTTCTAAATATATGTACAGTGACCGCTGGACTAAAGTCTGCACGCAATATGTACCTGAAGGTGCACAGTATTGTCGAGGACGGCTCTGATATTATGAAAAAAGTTCCAAGAAAGATCTGGGAGAGGTCTGTGCCCAGTAGTGGGATAGCATGGACTAGAAAAAAAAAACCTTTATAAATGATTGGGCAGGTCAAGTGACTGGTAAGCAGGTCTCAACGCAATGGGTGTCTGGAGATGGACGGCGGCGCCGAGGATGGACCTGAAAGTGGCGAGATAACCTAAACGCACACCATGTTGCCAGGACTCGTGGTTCGAAGATATACAAGATAATAATAGCAAGAAAGAATCGGCGAAGGTATTTACCTAGCCGTGGGACACAACAGGCTTATAAAAAATGATAAAAATCTGCAGTGGCAGGATTAAGTTTTTTTTTTATGCGTACATATAATATGTATGTAAATTAGTTTCATGTAGAATTTAATCTGAGTATTTATGTATGATTTTGATTGTGTTTAGTGTTTTAAGACATTGAGTACTATCAGCATGTAGGCAACGACACTCGAATGTTTTTAAGCCAACTCCGACTCAACTAAAGCTAGCTCTGCTACTAAACAACGTCTCGTAAATGGCACGGCTTGACTGTAGCAATGCCACGTAAACTGGCAACACTGTAGCATTTTGAGCAGAATTTAAAAATTAAGCGAGTGCGCTACTTCCTTTATTGACACAAGTTTTATGTAATTAGTTGTGACGTCAGACGTCTCTTCACAGCCTTTTAATTTCTAGTCTTAATGATCACATTTTTTTTTTGGTTGTGGAAGGAATCGGTACATACATAATATAAAAAATAAGGCATTTTTAGGTACCTATCGTTTGTACTGAATACCTGAAAAAGGGCCAAACATTAAAGTTAGTAAATATGTACCGTATACATTCTTGACTACGTTTCCCTGTAATTATTCTGAAAATTTCAGCCATAGGCTTCCCTTACGGGACCAATAGGACCGGTTGGAAGTGGCTTGCATCCAGCGCGATCCCGAGGTTCTCATCAGACGTCTGTCCACCTTGTGGGTGGACGTCCTACGCTGCGCTTGCCGGAGCGTGGTCTCCATTCGAGAACTTTACGGCCCCATCAGCTATCAGTTCTTCGTGTTATGTGTCCTACCCACTACGGCTTCCACATAATTATGTTGTATCTTGATATTCATTTTTTTAACTTAGAACAATAAAGCATACCCTTTAGATGTTTCGGTCATGTTGAGAGGGTGAGTGAAAGACGATTGACAAAAGGTATTTATATGGCAGAGGTGAGTGGCAACTCCGGGAGGGGTCGCCCTAGGAAGACCTACACTGACCTTATTGGTGAGGTCCTTCAGAATGGTCAGATGCGGAGTACTCGTAACCGGCGTGCTTGTATGACGAGATGTATGAACGTAGATGAAGCGAAAGGAGTATGTAAGGATCGTAGCAGGTGGCGTTCTGTAGTTTCTGCCTACCCCCATGGGAAAAAGGCGTGAGTTTATGTATGTATGTAACAATAAAGACTTTAAAAGATCAAAGACCTATTCATCGGTTTCACTCACTTTAATTTAGAATTTGACAATCAATTCGCGTTGTACTCAGATCTTAGAGTCACAAAAAGCTTTAGGTACTAAAACTTAAAATTAAACTATGATTCGAAAGACACATTTATTTATTTATTTCTTTTTCTTTCTTTCTTTCTTTCTTTCTTTATTTATTAAACTTTATGCATCAAATGTACAAAGGCGGACTTAATGCCTTAGGTATTCTCTAATAATAATAATTTTAATAAAATATAGCCTAACTAATATCTCCTAACTAATATATATATATTAGTTAGGATAGTTAGGATTAGGATACATAAACATCATCTAAAACTAACGCTCTTATTACAGCCGCGTAATATTACCCAAAAATAATACCTGCATATTATTACCCTTACTGCCTAATATTAGTCTTACTGCCTAACATTAGTCTAACTGCCTAACATTAGTATTGGCTAACGTTAACGTTTAAAATTATCGATGTTTCAAATATAATTTATGTGTAACAGTAACTACGGTCATTGATATTCAATGCGCGTAGTCCGATAATGCGTTTAGCAGTTCAAATTCCTAACTTTTAGTCCGTTTATTACTGATCATTTTGTTTGTTTATGTGTGTTAGTTATTAATTCATGCTATAGTTTAGAATGGTTGTTTGTTAATAATTAAGTAGTGGTTAGAATGTTGGTTATTAAATTAGTATGTTAGTTGTGTTTTTAATTAATGTAGTGGTCATAGTGGTGATTAACAGTGTAATTGTTTAAATAGATTACAGTTTATTTAATGGATGTAATGTTGTTGACCTTTTGGGTTCCGAATTAAAAAAGAAAGGAATCCTTATAAAAATTGTTTTTGTCAATCTGTTACTAAGGGGATTTTCTCAAGATTTAAGCATGTAGGGACTTAAATTTTTGGATAATGGTGCCGATTCCCTTGGTCACAAACTAAACTAAAATTAGACTATTTCCATCTTTTTGTGTCCAATAAAATAAGAAAGAGACTAATGTAAATAAGAGCTGTCAAATTTAGTTCATCTGACACATCCATACAGTTATAGTCGACATCTTAAAACGTGTGAATTAAAAATACGGAGAAGTTCAAGGCAAAACTAATTTGACATCTCTAACTTAGTTCTTTAATGTCACGGAATGTCACCGTCCTTTCCTTTTGCTGTGTGTTAGGAAGAGATGTCGATTCTCTAAATTTAGTCTAGTTTGTGAACAAGGGAATCGGCACCAATGTTACACTTTGATAACGGGTAATTAAAATCGACCTTAAAGACCAAATAATCTTTAAAATAAAGTTTTATTTATTGCCTTGATTGGTTTTCATTTTAAATTCATGCTTAACAACGGACTATAATTTAATCACAAATATCTAAGTCGTATTCAATAAATTTAACCAATCTGATACGTTTTGACAGTTTTAGGAAGATATAAACCGTCATGCCATTCAAAACATGAATTCAAAATGGCGGCGTTTATCATGCCCTCTCACTCGTTCACTATAATGTGCGAGTGAAAGGGCATGATAAACGCCTTTGTTTAACCGCCATTTTACATTCGTTCCTTTTATGGTGCGAGTTATACATACTTAAAGCTGTCTAAGTTTAATTAGATATAAAGGCGTGTCCTATTTATATTTCTTTTAAGCATTACACTTAGTACAATACCCTCCACAAAAGATGAGACTTGACACACCATACAGACTTTATTATTTCGTAATAAATATTATAATATTGTTAAGAATTTTAATCTAAATGTCATCTAAATATCTCTGAATATATTCACAAATTGTCCATACCTGCGCAAGCTACCCTTTACTGACTCTTGTCAAGTCTCATCTTTCGTGGCGCGTATTAAACACACTGCTTCATATAAAGTTATATTAGAACGTATCTCAATTACTATTTTCCTCTCTATTACTACTTATATAAAGTACATAATTAAATGAAAAAGCAACTTACAAAACAACACGGTGATTAATTAAACGCCTCCAAATGTAGGTACAGATGAAAGCACTTACCTGAAAATAAAAAAACGTAAATTAAAACCTCGCTCAATCATCAATCAGTTAATGGTGTGCTGGCATTACACTGGCTGTATTATGATGATTTATATCAGCCCCAGTAATGGCTTCATTTGGGTATTTCGGCCCACTGTTTTTCAACTACGAACACTGTGTCACAATTTCGCTCATAATTTGGCGATGTTGGAAGTTGAAATGCAGTACTGTGTAGCACTGTGTGCTGCTTTGAAATGTGTCTTGATCCTTTTTTTGTTGCATCTGTGTAATTTATGGAAATGACACTATTCAAGTGTGGCTGTGTTTGTTTTTTTGTGGGAGTTGCCAGAGATTATTATACAAATATGCATGTTTTGGTCTTAATAATTATTATGTGTTTATCAGACGGTTCATTAAAATAACTTGGCTCGTTTTTAAATTCTTGTAGCCTATTATTGTACCACTGCTGTGCAAAGGCCTCTTTCTCATACAGAGAAGGCACGAGCATTGATCACCACGCTTTGTCGAGGCGGATTGACGATAATAGACTTATATTAATTTTAACTTCAGGTTTCCTTACGATGTTTTCCTTCACCGATGCCAGTGATGTCCAAGACAAACTAAGAAAGTAAATTGAAAAAGTCACATTACTAGTTGCTGGGATTTGAACTTACAACCTCATGTGTGATAATATAGGTAGGCGCCATCACGACTTAGATATTGGGCTGATTACCTATACTATACTTAAATATGTTTGGCAAAAACTATGACCAGAAAAACATCTAAGAATATATCGATTAGTCTCAAAGAGAGCTTACAAAAAAACTACAAAACAAAATTCAACAACAAAACTATAAATTGAAACAAAAAACAACTAACTCCAAATTTACTAAAAGTGTGAAGTCATAACTCGAAACGCCACCACCTCAAACTATACTAATCACATTGCCTAAACAATGCTAACACTACAAATTCGTAATGAAAGCCAAACAACGGCCAAAGAATTGCGTGCGGAGCGCTGATTGAGCCGAATTATGTTTTGAGGAATGTTAGTGCATTAGTTAATGCACGGTGAGGTATGAAAAACAGGTCGTAGATGTAGAGAGATTGGATGTGGCATTTGATGATTTTTTATTTGTGTTTTTTTTACTACGTCCGTTGGTATCATCGTCCGTTGTTATGTGAGATGACAGATCACGTTAATACGAATGTTTTAGTTTGGTTTCATATTGGGTTTTCTGTGTTTTTGAAACAAAATGGGGAGGGGGGGGGGGGTAAAATGTGTTTCTATATTTTCGAAAAAAACCTTTTCCTACAGTAAGATTTTTTTATATAAACAGCCAGATCCGGAGCCATTTTTGTAGGCCATACAAATATTTGTTCCATATGGGAATTGAAACTGCGACACGCAGCGCAGCAGCCAATCGCTTAGCTGCTATGCCAACTACATCGGCACAATGCTAATATACTGTTTGGACCCTGTATATAGCCTTTCGGATAAAATCATTTAGTATACCTAATACCAAATCGGTAAGTCATACTGTAAGATAACATGTGGTTCCCGCTTTATACTTAATTAAGAGATAATTTAATGATTAAAAATAGTGACATTATTATGATAGTTAAGTTAGTTTGAACTTCAAAACCACGCTTAGGCATGGCAACGTATAAACATGATAACAAAAAAAAACCATATCTCTTCCAGTGCAAATCAAGATCTTTGTCCAGCGCATTAGCCGCGCGCTGAATAATGTTCAGTTTGGTCGAAAATTTTCAGATTCGTGTAATTGTGATTTAGTGCGGCATTAGAGTTTGATATGCGATAAACTTATCGCTCGAAATAGAACTGGCTTTAGAGGAGCGCTTACAGCGTATTTCAGGAATCTAGTAATTATGCTGTTCAATTGTTTTTTCGGTTGGAATTTTTGAAAAAAGAAAAATAAGAAAATCAGTTTATTCACGCGAAAATGATGCATGGTAATAAAAAGAAAAATTGTACACGAAAGACAAAAGATAAATAAAAACAAGTTGGTATAAGGTATGGATAATATAACAAGTAAATAATAAATATGCATCACTAACAGCTGACGCTCAGCATCATGTTAAATTAATTGAAAGAAAATTGAACCCAAGACCTCATGCTCAATAATAGTGTTTGTGGCCACTAGACAAAATTTTCTCATATAATATCATATAACATCATGCCTGTAATACCCGAAGGGTTAAGCAGAGGTGTACCCATTAGTACACCCACATTTCGCCAGTTATGTTTTTAGTCCCATGTAATAGGGAGAAAAAACTAACACAAAATTACAAACTCCTAAAATTTTCTCTTTTTTCCATCTGGAAGTTCTCAGCAGCAGCCTCGTAGTCTGGATTGTGCCCGGATGATTGCAATAGGCTCGCCCCCTATTACTTAAAAATAACTGGCGAAATGTGACTGTACTAATTAGGGTACCTACACCTCTGCCTAAACCTTCGGAGATTATAAGCGTGATGTTATGTAAGGCCATATTTCTGAATGCCAGCAACGTATACACTTGCTAATTAGAACAACAATTCTAAGTACCAATAATAGTTTAGTGCTTCAAATAAAATGCTGTCGTACTTAACTTCGCGTGAGTTCATATCTCATTATAGCCTCAAACATACAATAAATCATATTTAATACGTCAGGCGTCGACTGAACACCATATTAACTAACGCTTATCATTTAGCTGTGAAAAGTAATTACATTAAAATTTTTACACATTTTTATGTGAGCGGCCTCCATAAGTTTTCGTACTTATTAGAGTTTGCGAGAAAAATAACGAACAATTCTTTCGAAGAATATTTTAAGTTGCTAAATAGGTAGGTTAGTCATCTATATTAATAATACCGGCCGGAGCCGGAGGTCGTGGGTTCGATTCCCACCCAGGACGAACTTTGCGTGATGAGCATGATTGTTTGTTCTGTGTCTTGGTGTGATTTATCTATAATATGTATGTATTTATGAATTATATAAGTATGTATATCAGTTGTCTGGTTACCATAACACAAGCTCTGCTTAGCTTGGGATCAGATAGCCGTGTGTGAGTTGTCCCAAGATATTTATTCATTTATTTATTTAATATAAAGAGGTAAAGTTTGTGAGAAGGTAATCTCTGGATCTACAGAATCGATTTTGAAAATTCTTTCGTATATTGGAAGCTACGTTATCATTGAATGTTATAGGCTATATTTTATGGGCACAGCTACATTAATTTGTATAAAAAAAGATGGGAAGGAAATCGTAACTGCAACTTTTACCATAAACTAAGTACATAATTCTAGAACCCCCAGAGATGAAATTTAAGGTAGGTTATTAAACAAACTACTATGATTAAAATAATTAAAAAACACGACTGCAAAAATTGCACATTATGTACTTTGTTTACTTGACAGTATTTTTTTACGACGTTTTTTATTACCAGTGTTATGTATTTTATAAATCTACCCACTTGTCAAATTCAAGACGATAAACAAAGACACGACCAGATTAATTAAAAAAAAATTGAGGCTGGTATTAATTTACGTTTTAAAGTGACCACACCGGTTTCTTTTTATCTAGCCTGTTACTCGGAACGATGCAAGGATTGTAACGATACCCCATACATCTAAATCGGTTCAGCCGTTTAAAAGATATGTTGGAATAAAGAAACTCACATACATACATACATTAACCCTGAACATATAACACTCCGTTTTTTGAGGCAGTCGTGTAAAAAAAAAGTATCCCATACAAAAGTGCACCTACAAACACAAGCGAAACATACAACAACTGTTCATATTTTTTTCAACCGACTTCAAAAAGGAGGAGGTTCTCAATTCGACGCGTATGTTATTTTTTTTTTTTTTTTTTTTTTGTGTGTTTGTTCAACGTTTACTCCGCCAATTATGAATCGATTTGGATGATTCTTGTTTTGTTTGAAAGATTATAGTCCCGAATAGGTCCCATAGGAATATTGTCATGATATGATGATGAACTTTGGAGATATGGAACGGAACTCCTTGTAAAATCACAGCAGAACCGCCGTAACAAGAAAAATTGCTTTTTATATACGTGTAGTCGATGACTGACTAAAGGAAGTGGGAAGGGGGTACGTCAACCCCCCTCCTACCACTTTTCAAAATTAAATATATCGTGTGTGGTAATGTTTGAAAGGGCTTTATGTAAGGATTTCAAATATTAACACACAAGCACTAAAAAGTGAAAAATAAAAAGCTTTTTTACAAAAAAATATCACCGCCTTCAAAAATCACAAAATAAAAAATAACTTTAGCTTGTAAGTCGGTGGCAATACCTACATAACAAGAAACAAAACCAAAGCCGCCGACTTCCAAGCTAAAGTTATTTTTTATTTTGTGATTTTTGAAGGCGGTGATATTTTTTTGTAAAAAAGCTTTTTATATTTCCAAGTATTTAATTATGGACAATGATAAAAACAGGAATATCCGAATATTATTTTACCGCAAAGCCAAAATAAAAACCTTTCAGCAATTTTCATTACAACGGAAATCAAACAATCCTCTTTCAGTTAAAATACGATAACATTTTTATTAAACAACATTTTTATTTTTAACACGCAACAATAACCTGTAAAATCCAGTCATATTATTCTTTACTACGAATCCAGAATAAAACCCAATATTCCTTTAATAATTATTCATTTACTTAAAGCCAGCAAAAACATTCGATAAATAAAATAATATGAAACTTTAAACGCATTGAAATTGCGTTCACAAATAAAATGGCCGCTGTATGCATTGTACTGGCCTCAGAAATGTGTATTTAATGACAATTATGGGGAGAATTAAAATAATAAAGACTGGTGATCTGTAATTCACGAAATACCTCGCGTCGACCGCATGCGTGTGGAAGTGTATTTTCGAAATATTGCCAATTACTGAGTCTGCTTTTCTGCCAACTGAAATTGTTACTCAGTGTGTACTGTATTCATGAAATATGACGTAGTAAGCTTTATAACTATATTTAAAAAGACACGAATGAAGAGAGTTTTAGAACCCTAAAGTATTGGCGGATTCACGATTTCAGTTTGGTCCATACTAATGATTTTGATGAAATTTGTCATGGAGTAAATTTGAACCCAAACGAAGAACATAGGCTACCTTTTATTCTGCGACATCGTCTGTATTCGCGATGTCGCGGGCAAAAGCTAGTATTAATTGTAAGTTCAGGTTTCTTTCACAATATTTTCCTTCACCGATTTGCAACCTCGTGCATAAGAGGCGGGCGCCTTGTCTTCAAAATCATCATCATCATCATATCAGTCTAATGACGTGCAATGCTGGACATAGAGCTTCCTTAAAGATGGCCAAGATTACCGGTCGACCATTACCAGATCGTCTGTAAGGAGCACACTCCACGTAACATCACGCCTACAATCCCCGAAGGGTTAGGCAGAGGTGTACACATTAGTACACCCACATTTCGCCAGTTCCAAGTCCCATGTAATAGGGGGCGAATCTATTGCCATCAACCGGGCACAAATCCAAACTCCGAGGCTGCTACTGAGAAATTCCTGACGGAAAAATCCAACAACACTTTGCTCGACCTGGGAATTGAACCCAAGACCTCAAGCTCAGCAGTCGCGCTTTGCAACACTGCACTGCACTACACTTCACTGCGCCTACTTAAATGAAATATCTACTTTCAAAAAACTATGTTGCCATATTACATGTTACATTCCCGATACACAGCTCAATGGAACGCAAATAAATCTAATAATAACATCAGAACGTAATGTAAGTAACGAAAAATGAGATCACGACCGCATTTCAACGGTCAGTCAAACTTTTACGATTTTCTTATATAAGTAACGCGTCTCTTTTGTAAATAGTTGTTGCTATGCGATCTAACGTCTGGTTTTATGAAGAAAAACCATTGGAAAGTAAAAAAAAAAAGAATACCAACCTATTAGGCTGCCTATCCATTGAAGCGGAGCGAGGCTGAGAAGCGGAGAAACGGAAATATTAACCAATAGGATGGCAAAAAAATTTCAGTCTCCTCCAGTGGACAATCCTCGCTCCGCTTCGGTGGACAGGGAGCCTTGCTGACCCATTGCGGGGCAAAGACCTCTTCACATACAGAGAAGGCAGGAGCATAGATCACCACGCTTGCTCAAGGAGGACTCACACACGGCTATCTGATCCCAAGCTCAGCAGAGCTTGTGTTATGGTAACCAGACAACTGATATACATACTTATATAATTTATAAATACATACATAATATAGATAAATCACACCCAGACACAGAACTAACAATCATGCTCATCACACAAAGTTTGTCCTGGGTGGGAATCGAACCCACGACCTCCGGCTTAGCAGTCAGGGTCACTAACCACTAGACCAACAGGCCCGCAGATTCTACTCTATCTCAATTGTAAAACGTCGTTTCAAAAACTGACATAAAACATTAAAAAGAGCATAAATAGTTATTCATAATTTTCGATCTTTTTTAATACTCTGTCCTCTGCAGACTTACCTATATCATAACTCTATAGCCTATATAATATTCCAGCCGCATCGCTATTACTTGGAATAACCCTTAAACTGCCGTGCATCATAGTAAACTCATATTAATACGATACAACGTCATACGAAGGACACTAGCACGCCGTCTCGTCGCGTTATATTGCAGTAAAATGTAAAATATTCAGAAGAGGTCATCTCAAACGGGTTACGGCATGGACAGAAGACTGTTTTGCAAGTAATTGCTTGATGTAATATGGACGGACGGCAATGCGGTGGCATTAAAAGTATCATCGTTATAGCGCTTTTATGGGAGCTGAATATTTTGTTGGAGAGTTTTATTTTTTGAAATTTTAGCGACTGGTCGACTAGGTGATTATTTTTTTAGTACTTTGTGACTTCATTGTAAGGAGTCGAATACTTGGCAAATATCCACACTATAATCCTAACTAATATATAAATGCGAAAGTGAGTTTGTGCATTTGTTTGTTTGTTTCGCTTAAAACAAACATGAAATCACAACACATGAATACACGTTGTAAAGGGTAAAAGAAAAGATACATTATAATATACATTAACTTTTAAAGGTGAGGAAAAATATTTATCTAAAGCTAGAGAAGCCGGGGACAAAAGCCAGTAATATTATAAATGTGAATGTTAGTTTTATCTGTGTGTTTGTTACCTCATTACGGCAAAATCACTGAACAGATGGTAATAAGAGACACAGAGGTAGTTAGGCACAGCCTACTCATTAATTCGCGCAATTTTTTCCGCGTCTGCAATAACCAATATTCATACAGACCAAGTCCCGAGCAATAGCTAGTTAATATATCCTAGACAAAGAATGTCGCATGTTGGAAAGTGACTAAGGAATCTCGTCAACAGTTTTGGCAGCAGTATCTTCTAAAGACAATAAAATGTGGTTACAAATTCGACCGAAAAATGTAACATAGAGAGTATAAATACTATAACTTATTACTACCTTTAATTATAGAGGCATTATGGAAAACCTTTAGACTTTCATTTAAATATTTAGCTAAAGGCTAATTTTTGATAACTCTTAACGGAGGAATAAATATACCGATTTGACAGCTTTTGTATAAAAATATGTCAAACTGACATAATTATTCTTTGGATAAAAATTATCTGACCATTGAAAAATCAGCCCTAAGTTATTTATACAATGCAATCAGTTTAAAATAACACCCTTCTTACAATCCCTTCAAAATCAACTAAACAACCTTTCAGATCAAACATTTACTTGCCTAAATACCACAATACCGAAACATTTCCCTGTACCAAGAGAGAAACTAACGTGAAATCTCAAAATACATTGCCGTAGCAAGCCTACACGACATGCAACGTAATTACGCCACGCTGTTGACCCACACTAACGAAGGATTACAGTACACAAGTCCTAACTTGAGACATTTGCAACATAAATGAGATAGGAAGCTCTTCTTTGAAAGGCGAACGACGTCGGCTAAGATGAAGTTGAATCCTCTTGAGCTACGAATAGAAATAACGTGTTAAGGAGTACTGGGGTGCAAGTAGTGGCGGGTGTGGCATGATGCGAAATGGAATACGAATCTTTCGACGATTCTTTTTAATTATGACTTATGAGCGATATAGCATGTCGTGATGGTCAAGCCTCTCTTGCACGAGGTTGCAGGTTTGCAACCGGGCACGGGAAGTATCAGTATCGACTTTTTCAATTATTATTCATTATGTACTTTCTTAGTTCATTTTGGACATTACTAACACCGGTAAAAGAATACATCGTGAGAAAACCTGGACCAATTAGTTTAGGCTAAAATTCTCAATCCGCCTTGTACAAACGTGGTCATTAATTCTCGTACCTTCTCTGTACGAAAAGAGACCTTTGCTCTGCAGTGGGGCAATATTATAACCTGGTATTCTTATTATATGGTAGGTACTGGAATGTTTCTGAGTAAAAAAAAACCGTACATACATTTAATCTACTCTAAAAGCTTGTGACTATAAAATTTCGTATTAAAAGCCATTTTTCTAAGTACGCTCTTAGAACTTTCAACAATAACTGTCGGTTTCCAAGTGGAGCTGTAATGCTTGCGATTCCCAAAGGATTGAAAAGGCAGAGATATACTAGTCCTGCACGACAATATTAGCACGTACTTCAGGGCAGCCTTCTGATTAAAAGAAGACTCACACGCTATAGCGCCCTGTTTAATTAAACTATTTTTTTTATTTATAGTTACTTTAAATTAGCTTTTATATTTATTCTAGATAATGTTGCCATTTCCCTTGTCCACAAACTGAACTAAAAAAATAACTATTTCTATATTTTTCTGTCCAATTAAACAAGTAAGAGACTAAAGTAAATAAGAGCTGTCAAATTTAGTCAATCTGAGAGATCCTTATTAGATTTTTTTCTTATAGTTGACATTTCAAAACTCGATTTAAAGACGGAAACGTTCAAGTCAAAACTAATTTGACCTCTCTGACTTAGCTCTTAAATGTCACTATCCTTTTCTTTCACTCTATGTAAGTAAGAGATGTCAATTCTCTAAATTTAGTCTAGTTTGTGAACAAGGGAATTGGCACCAATGTATGACAGATGACACAAATCAATAATGACATTAAAGCAGCGGTCGGCAACCCGCGGCTTGCGGACGTCTTGTTTGCAGCCCGCGAATGTTTTGTACTTCTGTTTAGGTACTTCGTAGTTTTTGTTTGTATATTATTTACAGTGGTTATTTATCTAGCTGTAAAGCCTAAACATATTAACATAATATAAGTATTACGAATTCAATGCGTATGTTTTTATTTTTAATATCATTTTTATATTTTTGGATAGGATATGACCGATTATACGGAATATTAGGCTTTTAGCGTTAATATCACAACTCTGGCCCACCTTTAGTATGTTTTGCTACCTTGTGGCCCTTGCTTGCCAAAAGGTTGCCGACCCCTGCATTAAAGTATCAATTCGTCCCATCCTCCATTTTCATGAAGTGAATAAAGAATTCATTTTATAAAAACAATGCGTCTATATTTCAAACAATGTATTTCATTTTAAATCTGTAAACGTTCTCGTATTTACGGCATTCGCACGGACGCCAGATGAATGTTATAAATATACCAATAATTTTTATTCGTACGAAAAATGTGCGAGAATGTGCCGATGGGATAACTATTGATATCGCGCTTATTTATGGTGGGTAAATATATTGCTTTTGTTGGTAAATAGTTTGAGAAATACATACATACATCTATTGCTTATATTACAAAGGTAAAGAGTTGGTTTGATCGCATTTATATCAGGAATTACTGGTCCGATTTGGAAAAATCTTGATGCATCATATAGCCCGTTTATCGAGGAAGGTTATATGCTACAGTAACATCACGCTACGAAACACAGGAGCGAAGCAGTAATTAAAGACATAACATAACATCACGCCTGTAATCCCCGAAGGGTTAGGCAGAGGTGTACCCATTAGTACAACCACATTTCGCCAGTTATGTTTTTAGTTCCATGTAATAGGGGGCGAGCCTATTGCCATCAAACGGGCACAAATCCAGACTCCGAGGCTGCTACTGAGAAATGCTAATTAAAGACTTGAGGATAAATCGCGAGATATTACTAGTATGTACTACTTTTGTTTTTATTTTAATTTATTATAATATTTATATATTAATTTTTATGTAAGTAGTACAATATTTACAGGCTTAATTAGACAAAAAATAAAATACTTATGTATATAAATATTTTTATCTATATTTATATTAATTAAAACTGATTAAAGATGAATACTGATTAGATCTACTTTTAAATAGCTTAGGTTTTCTTTACAGCAAAAATGATCTTTAAAATTCATATCGACCTTTCAGCTACCGACATTTTAATCAACGCTAGTTTAATGCAGTACAAAGGAACTAAGTTACCCCATCGTTTTGCATTTAAATGACAATTGCATCGTCAAACAGTTTACTCGATTACCGGCGTGGGTCCATTCACTATTCCAATTTCGAATTCGCATTTATAAATGGATCCCTAGTCGTATTGAAACGTTTCTGTCAAAAAGGAAATTCGCAATGTCTAGGTTTCTAAACGCAAACCAAAAAATGTGGCTCTGAAAAGGTTGAAAGCTACATACTCAAAGTTGTAATAAATTTTAAATACTAGTTTAGTAGACATAAGACAAAGAAAACATACTCTTTTATGTATATTGTTTTAAATTACAATTCATATGCATTTGGTGGTATCGATTTTGCAAGGGCTCCTCACCCAAGTGGTGCCATTTGGAACTTTTACTAACACTACTCCGTCTGCCCGTCCGTATGTCACCAGGCTGTATATTTTGACAAAAAAAGATCAAAACCCGCACAGCAAGTCATGAATAAATGGTAAAACGAAACCAACAAAACCTGAATCAAAAACCCTTCCTAATATTTTTTATACTCTCTTTGCTTAATTGTAGCACTTGCTGCCTATTGTGCATTCAATGAATTTTATTTTAGCTACATCGTTTTTAAATTCATATAATTATCCAATTAATGTACAACATACCTAAGCAACATATTGTATAAGTATTTTTTTTGAAGATGGGGAATTGAGTTTCTTACCCATTCTTCTCCATACGAAATTACCTTTTTCTTTTATAAATAACGTTCAAAAGTGCCTTTTATTGGTGTAATCAGAATGGGTAGAACATAGACAGAAGCTGCATCAGTAAAAAGTTTATTACAACCCTCCTCCTGCATCCAACGGTCCGAACTGCATTCCCATAAACCATGACCCAATGATATATGCGATCGAAAAACGGAGTATTCATTACATCTTGCTTACGGAAACAATTATAGGAACCATCTGTTTCACCAATAACTCATCCGATTTAAACCGCGTTGCGACTTCCATGCGTTTCTTTTGTGTCTGGCTTTTAAGTGGATATTTGCATTTAAAATACTCGTTTAGTATGTGATTTACTTTGTTTATTATTTGTGTTCTTAGAGGCTGTAAAGGAAAAGACATCGTAATGAAAAGGTTTACTATGAATTTAGTGTATTATAGAGGCCCGGAGTTAAAAAAATAATCAGTCATGGAGACTACCGATAGAAGTGAAAACTTAGTCTTACTACCATGTCGGTGACGCTCTAAGAGTGGCATATCGGTGATGCGTTCACAGTAACTTGTCGGTGACGCGGACCCAGTAGCATGGCGGTGACGTGGTCATTGTAGAATGTTGGTGATGTGGTTGATGTAGCATGTTGATGATGTGGTCAATGTAGCAAGTCGGTGACGCGGTCATTGTAACATGTCAGTGACGCTGTCACAGCAGCATGTCGGTGACGCGATGCCTGTAGCATATCGGTTACGCGTCATTTGCAGCATGTCGGTGATGCGGTCGCAGTATAACGCCGGTTACACGGTCACTATAGAATGTCAGTGTCATGGTCGTTGAAGCATGTCGGTGATGCGGTCAGCTTAGCATGTCGGTCACGCGGTCATAGTACAACGTCGGAGAAGCTGTCACAGCAGCATGTCGATAACGCGAACCCATAAGTATTGCGCGCAACGGCCCATGGGTGCGGAGCAGTAACCAAGGACAACGCCAAGCTAGTTCACAACTAGATTCAATTATTTTTGTTATATAACGACGTTCAAAAGTGCCTTTTAATAGCGTAATTGAAATAAATAATTTGACTTTGACTTTAACTAAAGTTTTCGTTCCGATGCCCCCCGATTTCACCCGTCAGATAGATTTCCCCAAACACATGATCTGCCCTCCTCAAACTTCCACCAAATCCTGATCCTTAACCCTCGCATCTCTTGTTTCCAAACATTTTAGGGATTGACAAAGTACAGTCAGTCCCAAAAGTAGCTAAGAGCTATTGAGTGAATATAAATACATAATGAACTTGGGTGCGATCCCTTAGAACTTCCCGGAGGGTTGGATCAGTATATAAGTACCTGTTTAACCATGTACGAGTAGATATCTGTACGGTTACGTAATTGTTAGTAAGCGTGGGGTAGCATGGTGTTGGGAACATTATTCAAGGTGTTAGGTTAAAAGAGTGGCATAAAATGACGCACATAACATTAAAAAAAAAATTCTAATTGTACATGAAAACAAAGTAGAAACAAGTTTTATTAAATCTAAAAAATGTAAAAAGAAAATAATTACAAAAGAAATATGCGCGACTATCGCGCGAAAGGGCTTACGCTCAGCATATTGCCGTGGCCCGTGCACGGAGGCACTAAAACCACGGCGCTGGTTTTCAGCGTAAGCCGGCGGCGTGCCCCTGTTCCCTACATATAGTTGAATTGAACATCGTGAGGAAACCTGGACTGTACTGTACTACTGTACTGTTCCACTCAAACCATGTCAGAGGCCCTTGAGGCGGTTTAGAAACTCTGACACTAGGGTGTGTGGGGTCGTAAGACCTTAATGCCCACACGATAAAGAAAGAAAGTTGAATTATATATAAACAAATTAATTAATAAAATGTACTGCACAGCAAATTGTTTTCTTTGGTTTCTGCTTAGCTCTTGTAAGTAGTAGCGAGATGTTATATAGCCTAAACTATTCCTCATAAATCTGGCTATAATATACAAAATAAAGTTTTCGAATCGTACTGGTATTTTCAGAGAATACCGCCTGTAAACAAACAAACAAAAACTCTTCAGTGTTATTATATTAAATAAAGTATAGATAATAATACAAAAAATAACCGTAATTGCTTTACGTTAGAGATCCGCAAAAAAGTCGCCCCGAGCAATTTAACAGTAATAACGTATTTTCTCAAAGCATTCCCATTATTTGCTTTTGATGTAAATTTTACAAGTGTTGTACTTTTTTTTCTATATCGTCTTAATGCCTTTGAGATGTTTGTTAACCGAAAAATTCAAGGGAAAAATTTGCTACTTTTTTGTATTTGTTTCTCTTTGATTCTAATATCTGTATGCCTGTTGGCGTTTTCTTTACAGAAGATTAGTAGCTTGAATAAAGATAAGGGCTTTATAATTTTAAAGAGAAATTAATTTTCTACTTCAAAAAAGATTACAAAGCAGAATTCATTAGGATCGAAATATAATATTTCAATCTATATTATATAAACCCGTGAACTCGTGGTTTTTTTACCCGCGTTATGTTACGTTTTGGTTTACTGCTCCGATCCTGTGGGCCGTAGCGTGATGTTATATAGCCTAAGCTATTCATTATGAATCTGGCTATCAAAGACCTAAAAAAAAAATTTGAAGTCCGGCTGGTAGTTCTAGAGATTTTCACGTTCAAACAAGTAAACAAAAAGCCTCTTCAGGGTTATAATGTACATATAGGTACATAGATTACCTTCGTGTTTGCTTACGACAAAAAAGCAACTCAAAATTGATAAGTACATTAAAAATGTAAAATGTAGTCTAAACTTCAACGACGAAGTATTTTATCCTTGTCATCTAACCCTGCTACTGCCGCATCACGCCAAGAACTTGGCTAAAATTTCCAAAAACTTTTTCCCCCAAATTAATATTTCGTAAGCAAATCAAAATGGTAGCTTTAAACGGCCGTCTGAGGTTACTGAATAAATAAACATCTGTTAAACAAGTTTTTTCTCAAACTAATGAAAATTTTGAATTTCGCTGTCGCAGTCTGGACTGTTGACAGATAAGTTATTGGTGACACACGGTTATTTATGTTTGCTAAATAAACAAATTTAATATAATAATTATGTAAGTACCATATTGATTTTTTTCAAATAATTTTCTAAAGTTCATCTTGTACATCATTGACATCGGTGAAGGAAAGCATTGTGAGAATATCACTACGTTTAAATAATCTAAGTATGAAATTGTCAATTCTCGTCGTCGTCAAAAGTCGTTTTCCTGTAGTAGGACGATAATAGACTGCTTTTATTTTTATTTAAATGAATAAAACTTTGACTTAAAATCCGAATAAACACTTTTAAAATGTTTAATTAATTTTCATTGTTTTACAAAAATTATAATTGCTTGTACAATACCACAAAATAACATTAATAGTGTTAACCAATTAAATCAAATTACAATAATTAAACCTCTTTAAAACCGAAAATTTAAATATAAATGGATAATCCCATACTTAAAGTCCATAATTAAATTGATTTATAATATTTTCTGATTTATTGAAACGCACAGCGAGAATTTTGATGTATCCACGTAACCAGTCATTACATTTCATGTTTTAATTCAACATTTTATTTGTGTAACGGTCGAGTGCTATGTAAATTATGCAAGCTTATGACCGCAATAAAACAATTAAAAACATACATTCATGAAATCATGCTCAGTTTTATATTTAAATGACAGCATGCAATACAATTGTTTTTTTCCTTAATAGTCACGTTACATGCAAATGACCACTCGAAATGTATAAGCTTCGACCCTTCGTAACAATTATCTCAAAACTATAGCTGTGCAAGTGTTAAGAGGGTTTTCTGATAACTCACCATACAAAACTATTTACTCAAGTCATATTTTTTGAAAATAAATGATTTGTTAGATTCATATCAAACAACACATAATTTCAAAATGATCATAAAATTTAAAAAAATCTCATTAAAAGTCTCATGTTTAAGACATAAACGTCCACCAAAGAACTATTTGACGACTTATTGACGGGCCTGTTGGTCTAGTGGTTAGTGGCCCTGACTGCTAAGCCGGAGGTCGTGGGTTCGATTCCCACCCAGGACAAACTTTGTGTGATGAGCATGATTGTTAGTTCTGTGTCTGGGTGTGATTTATCTATAATATGTATGTATTTATAAATTATATATATCAGTTGTCTGGTTACCATAATACAAGCTCTGCTTAGCTTGGGATCAGATAGCCGTGTGTGAGTTGTCCCTGGATATTTATTTATTTATTTATTTTATTTTATTTATTTATAAACGAGACTTGTACTACTAAACTATCGAAAAATAATATTAGACTGAATAAAGAATGTTGTTTTCTTAAATCCGTAGTCACGTGTTTCTAATTACTTAATATTTTTTCGCAGGCTAGTAGATCATACAGATGAAAATTTCATAAGTTTTAATTGATAATTATCCAAAATGTAAATAGACTAACGTTTGTTTGCAGTGCGCTGTAGGGAAAATTCCTTTAAAGCAATGATGGGAAATAAATCCCTGATTAGGTCAAATAACAGGAACCACCCTAAAAGCCGTTCATCACCCCAAATTATAGAAACAAATAGGAAACTGAACCCTTCATTTGGTTGTCCATATTTCGCACCCGTCTATCACGGCGGTTAGCCAAGCCCCCTATTTCTAACACTAAATTATTCATAGCCTTGAAGCCTTCACTAAGTACGAACCGTCCCGTCGGTCGCAGGCGGGGGGTTAGATCTCACCTTGTTATATAGAACATTGTTTTCAAAGTCAAAGTCAAAGTCAAATCATTTATTTCAATTAGGCCAATAAGGCACTTTTGAACGTCAAACACAAAAAACAAAATAGAATGAATCTAGTTGCCCCTTCCAAAAGGTAGTTTTGTATGGAGAAGAATGGGCAAGAAACTCCATACGTACTCTTTTAAAATCTTTTGATATAACTATCATTAAAATAGTGTGAAAATTGACCCTTTGAAATGCGTCATTCGATATCGTAAAATTTTAGACGCCTTGAATGAAATGTTTTCATGTAGGTACATATATTTTGGGAAAATCAGGGACCAACGGCTTAACATGCTTTCAACTTCCAAATTTCGGGCTGCCACTGAGAAATTAACATAACATCGCGCCTGTTATCCCCGAAGAGACAGATAGAAGTGTACCCATTAGTACACCCATATATAGCCAGTTATGTTTGAGTCCTAAGTAATAGGGGGCAAGCCTATTGCCGACAACCGGGCACAAATCCAGACTCCGAGGCTGCTACTGAGAAATTCCTGATGGAAAAACCCAATTACACTTTGCCCGACCTGGGAATCTAATCCAAGACCTCATGCTCAGCAGTCTCGCTTGCGACCACAAGATCAGCAGGGCAGTCGAAAACGGTACAAAGGTGTCAGATAAAATACCGCTTGTGTTTAAATCCACCAACAAAGACCAAAGCATTTTGAGGTTGGTTGTTGGTCGCAAACATTCCAATAGCAAACATTGTGTTGGTGATAAGCTGGCAAACAATGCAATAAACACGTTCTCGTTGTATGTTGTTCTTAGTATTGTTGGTATAGTTCTTGGTTTTGAAATCATGTTGGCCGTATCTATTAGTTTCATAGCAAACTTTTGGATGATAATATGACATAAATCCTCGGTTGGTTAAGGGTTTAGTATGATCGCTGTAAAAGAGGGATATGAGATAATGCTAACACGTCATGTGTCGCTATATTTGGTTAAAACTAACGCTGGCTGAGTCGTTAGTCCAAAGAGTTATCTCTAAAATTACCAGTTGGATTACAGATTCATAAGGATATAACATAACCATCATATTTTTTTAATGATTTACTACTTGTTTTTATGGTTTAAGCTGTGTAAACAATTTTTTTATGTGATAATAGCACGGATTTACGGATCCCTAATTTTTAAAAATAAAATAAGCCTATGTCACACGGGAATAATGTAGCTTCCCAACAGTGAAAGAATTTTTCAAATCGGTTCAGTAATTACGAAGCCTACTCAATGCAAACAAACAATCAAATCTTTCCTCTTTATAATATTAGTATAGATGCGTCACTTTCGCGTAAATAAATAGTTTTTCTGTTTATTATTTTCTTTTTTAAAGCTTCAACCTACGGGAGCAGAGCAGTAACTAAAGATATAACTTAATAAGCGTGAAAAACACCGCGTGGCCAAAGTCCCTGGCAGAAGTTAGTAGGAAATAATCATGAGGCTTACGGTATTATTCCAAGTGCTGATACCCAAAAAGAAACTGATAAAAATACTTTAAGTAGCGATGAAACTCGTATCACAATCTACTCAATAGTTTCCAAGTTGTTCGAGCGTGTAACAGATAAACGTGATTAGGAACTCCGTTTCATATATGTAGTGATTAAGCCAAAGAGGAAATTGCTTCTTAAACACACGCTAGGTGAAGTGTTTGGAGCTGTATTTTACCCTTCTGCAAATACAAATAAATCGTTAAATTAACCAGTCAGCTAGGAGACAGTTGGGTTGATTGAGCCAGGGGCCGGTTGTAACAAACTTTAAAAAAAGGACTTTTTTATTAAAAAATATCTGTTTGTTGATGTTGCAAGTACAATTCTGTTTTGTTGTTAATATACATATTAAATGCTTTAGCTTCAGTTGACTAATTGAAAATTTCTGAGATATTAAATCCTTCTTCGTTAAGCTATTTTTAGCCTATTAAATAACTGCTCTGTTGGTCTCGTTGTCGCAAGAACGACTGCAGAGTTTTGGATCCTGGATTCGATTTCCAGGTCAGGCGGTCTGCGATTGGCTAGTATTCAGTTGCTAGACTCGAAGCCGACCCAACATAGTTGGGAAAAAGCTAGGTATTTATGATAAAACTTAAAATAAATATCAGTAAAAAAAAAAATTCTGAGTTTTGTAGAAAAATACAATTATTTGTTCAAATAATTATATCAAACGATATTTTTTTTAACATAGAACAAATAGCCCAAGGACTACCTTCTGTATCACTAACGGATAGCGTGGGCCGACACATATCAGATACCACGTTTTCAATATACAATCCCACATAAGAATAACAAAACAGTATAAAAGATTTGACCTTTAAAACATATTGACCTTTCTGCAGACCAAACAATACTCTATGATAATCAGAAACCCAATACAAGCTTACTGGAATCACATAATATTACAGAAGGTAGACTTCATACAGTGTGTAAAAACCAACGAACATTAAATGTACATGTTAATAATTATAGTCTAAAATACACTGTCCCTCCGTCTGGAGTATGTAAGAATGGCGAGGAGAGGGAGGGATAATGGGAGGTGGAATTCTGTAATTTCTGCCTACCCCCATAGGCAAAAGGCGTGAGTTTATGTATGTATGCTGTCCCTCGGTCACAGTGCCGTATCTTTTGATTAGATACTTGAACGCATACTCGCAACTTTGTGCTTAACTGACCGACTCCTTGACAATTCAAAAGTGCCTATTTTGACTGTGACTTGACTTTGGCTTTGCCAACAGTTGATGTGGTTAGTTGACACCATTAACCAATAATTCCAAGACAACCTCTTTAAAGAAACACTTTATTTGAGCCCGATAATTAACAAACCGATAATTTTCACCCGATAATTTTCAATTTTCTGTAAAATTAATATTTTTTGTGGATTTGAAATCAATAAATAGTTCGTCAATTGAGTTGCCAAATAAGTGACGTCACAATTCGATATTACCAAACAAAATAAATAAATGAATCGTGTTTTGACGAGTCATAAATTGCTGTTTTTTCCTTTTCTAATTTTTTTTTTTTAATTTTTAAGTTAGAACTATGTTGCTTTGCAAAAACCAGGGTCCATAATTATATTTTAGCTTTAAGGCTATGTAACATGTAGCTCGCCGTCCGATCAAGGACCAAGCCCGGGTCGGCGGCGCGTTCTGTTCGCGCGCGCCTCAAAGAGCTGTCAGCACAGGGACGGGGCCCCCAACGGGGCCGACGCCTGCCGGGGTTGCGGGACGTCTTAACAGGATACTGTGGCCCCGGAACGTAAAGGGCAACAGAGGAACAGGGTGGTTTTTTGGTTAGTAAAAGTCTGACAGTCCCTTCCGCCCCATCCAGGGCGGAAGGAGTCATTTGATGATTTTTACCACCTAAAAAAGCTATGTAACATCCTTATACACATTATAGTATGCAATAAATTAATATGAATATGAATATGAACGTCAATTGATTGGAAGTGTCAACTAGCCTCTTGTCAGATCAGCAAGTCGTACTGTATAACCAGTCTTTAGTCTATGTATGCGTGTTCCTTTTTTACTAGTCCCATAGAGTCGACCTTCTGCAGATACTATTCTGTGCTCAAATAAAGATTTCTTTGAATAAATAATGAGGACTTAATTCAATTTTCGGGTCCATACATTCGTTTTCGGATTTAGGACGCGTGCGATAATGTTTGGGTAGTAAAGTTTCTTTGTTAACTCAATTGGTGTTTGTTCAAATTAATGGAGAGGGTATTTCCTATGTATTCATGATAAATGAAGAAAGGGATAGCCATCTGAATAAATTTAATTATTTTTATGTAACATAACATAACATCACGCCTGTAATCCCCGAAGGGTTAGGCAGAGGTGTACCTATTAGTACACCCACATTTCGCCAGTTATGTTTAAGTCCCATGTAATAGGGGGCGAGCCTATTGCCATCAACCGGGCACAAATCCAGACTCCGAGGCTGCTACTGAGAAATTCCTGATGAAAAAATCCAATAACACTTCGCCCGACTTGGGAATCGATCCCAACCCAATCGAACCTCATGCACAGCAGTCGCGCTTGCGACCACTAGACCAACGAGGCAGTCAGTTATTTTTACATATTATTACAATAAAAAGGAATTAAAAAACTCAACCGATTTCTTTGTAGTCTACAATGTGGAGTTTTTCATCTAATTATTCTAGTGATTCTCAACACGAATTAATAATAAAATAATAATATTTTTTCTTTTTTTTTAGAAAAAGTCATCTTTCCACTGAGTTTATGCAGGCGGGGCGATGAACCCGCACACAGTTATACAATCGCGCGACACTGCCTACCGCATACACAACGGGACGATTCTGTTCTTTGAAAGAGGTGTATTCTGAAATACAGACAAACATACACAGCAAAATAAAAACAAGTATTTTTTCATTATTGAGTCGTAATTTTATTTGATTTGTCTTTTAGGACAATCTTCTGAAATTTGACGAGGATTGAAAACTGCACCCTGTACGAGTATTGATATCTATTGATAGCATAGCGTCTGAGAGTTTACTAGACACATACACAATAACGCACAAACTTCTGAAAAGATTTGCGTATTTGACACACAGAAAGAACATGTCTTAGATTAAGAAAAATTATATCTGGATTCTGGACACACAAAGTAATATCGGAAAATCCACCCGGACCCGCTCTGAGTGTCTGTGTTTTATTTTTGTTTAATCAATTTATTACTAACACTAGTTTGTAAGCTGTACCTACTAACAAATATGGATACAAGTCTGAAATAAATGATTTATTATCATTAAATTTATTCATTTAATATCACATATATAATTACATTTTTAAATATTTATATAAAACATAAAAAAAAAACATTTAAAAATCTAATAAAATAGTATCTCACCGGTGACGGAAACAGGGAAAATATTATGATTATTAATATTCAGAAAAAGCGAGCAATATCAGCTAATAGTAAAAAAAAAACAAAACACAATTTAACTTTAAACAATGCGATAAACAATTTAAACGTACACAGACGTGTTTTTCTACACATAATGGGTGTTTTGCTCATAAAGGGTGCCAGATACGGAGTACCAGCGTACTTAAACCTATTTAACATAAATAAATAATATTGGAAGCAGTTACAAATGATTTATGTGTCCCGCAGTAATTTTTGTTGAACATTAATTGAATAAAGAAGTTGGTTCTGAGGCGGTGTCGGCAAAGCCTTACTGAGCCTAGTTATAAACATGCTTGTGCTGTGTTTACGTGTGTTTTTTGCTTTGACGTGTCTATCCAAATGTGAAAATAATAATGAAAAATTTGAATTTTAATTCTCGAAATATTTTGGGTGTCTATTTTTGCAAACAATACCAAATAATAAAATCAAATCTATCATAGCTTGGTTAAATTCTTGTTTGTGTGCTTCGCTGAGACAGCCTAAAAGAATCCTTACCAATAAGACCATTTAGGGCCATTCTTATTAATTACGAACGTTCGAAGTCAAGTCACAATCTATGTAGGTACTTTGGAGGTATTTTTGTCAGACTGAGACTTAAATAAGATTGAGATAATGCCTCTTTTTTTCGTCGTGGGGAATTCCTGCCCTGCCCTGCCTCTATGCCCTCTGTCTGGGGATAACGAAGAGTTACCGAGTAAATCCCCATGGTTCCTCCTGCTATCACAAGTCGGAAGCCTGGTATTCGCTTTAATGCGTAAAGCAATGGCTATGTTTAAGTAATATTTGTTTCATTCACAACAGCCTCCGACTAACAATTGTACCACCCTATCAATTCCTCTGAGTCTAATAAAGGCAATGTCCACTCAGAAACTCATAACATGACGATTAGTATGCAACTATGCACGCTGCGTCTGTGACTTGAATTGATTACATTGTACAGTCAAATTTCAATAATTGCCAAGAAATCTCGGAACAGAACAACGGAAATTCTTATTACAGCCTCTGTAATAGAAGCCATTTTGAATAATTTTTGAGAGGCTAGTAATGTTATTTGTAATTTGGTTGTAGACGCTAAAGTATTTTTTTACGCCACTGTTGGCGCAGCGCTGTGTATCGTAGGTTCAATTCTTACACGGATCAAATATATGTATGGTCTACAATTTGTTCCGGGTCTAGTTGCATGTGTAAATACGTGAGCTTATGTGTTTGTAAATGTACCGATGGTACAGAAGAAATCCTTTCACATAAACTGTATGCCATAGAGTACTTTTATAACATAACATCACGCCTATAATCCCTGAAGAGTTGGGCAGAAGTGTTACCATATTAGTACACCCACATTTCGCCAGCACAAGTTACATTTAAGTCCAATGTAATAGGGAAACACTTTTATTTCAGAAAAGTAATTAAGTTCCACGCAAAATCACTAAAACCCCCAGGTAACCGACATCCACACAGACGAAGACGTGATCATAAGCTAATTAAGTAATAAATCTTTGAAATCTTGCAATCACCAGAAACAACCGAGAATGAAGCCCAAGAAATATAGGTACATACCCATATAACACTAGTGTAGCACTAAACATTCTACATATATAATTCCAACCGTTTACGTATGTATGTAAAGAAAACAAGCCATAAGAAGCGAAGCTACTACCACTACTTCTAAACCATGAAACTACAAACAAAGAATGACCATAACTTGACCATATGACGTCACAGACCGCCGACAAGTCACAGCGGCTAATGGACTTCGCCACTTTAAAGTTTTAACGATTCTTTACTTAGAGCTAATGCTGCTTTACAAAATGTTCACTAGCAAATGGTTCGTACGTTAAACTTGAAGCAAAAAAGCATTAGACTGGAAAAAGTAGCACTACTTGGTAACATGATGTTCCTGTATAGAATGCATTAGACTGGGTGTAGGTTGCCGCGATAAGTGATATAACGGCTGTAAAAAGACACTTACTAAAGCCAAATGTTACATGTCCTAATTTTATTTCTTATCATTGCAATATTTTTTCTGTTCTAGGTCAATCCAACGTTCCAATGTATATTTATAAATTCCACATACATGCAACATCACGCCTGTAATCCCCGAAGGGTTAGGCAGAGGTGTACCGATTAGTACACCCACATTTCGCCAGTTATGTTTTTAGTACCATTCAATTGGGGGCGAGCCTATTGCCGTCAACCGGGCATAAATCCAGACTCCGAGGCTGCTACTGAGAAATTCCTGATGGAAAAACCCAATAACACTTTGCCCGACCTGGGAATCGAACCCAAGACCTCATGCACAGCAGTCACGCTTGCGACCACTAGACCAACGAGGCAGTCAAAGAATAAAAAAGCAGTTATATATTCCATTGATATTTTATTGAAATTAAAGAGCAACAAAAATTAGCCTTTTTCTTTTTCTTCTTTATCGCGTGGGCAGCAAGATCTTATGACCTCACACACCCTAATATCAGAGTTTCTAAACCGCCTTAACGACCTCTGATATGGTTTGAGAAGACCATGAGTCTAGGTTTCCTCACGGTTTTTTTCCTTCACCGATGCCAGTGATGTCCAAGATAAACTTTAGAAAGTACATGTGAATTAAAAAAGTTACATTAGTACTTGCCCGGATTTTATTTATTTATTTAAACTTTATGCAACAAAAGTACAAAGGCGGACCGTAGGCATTTTCTAACAGTCAACCAAAGGTGGTGAAGAGGTGGTAGGTGCCGACCCACACCCACAACCTTATGCATGAGATGTGGGCGCCTTAACCACTTGGCCATTACGACTGCCTTTTTCACTACAATGCAAAAATCACGCCTGTAATCCCCGAAGGCTTAGGCAGAGGTGTTCCCATTAGCAAACCCACATTTCGCTAGTTATGTTTAAGTCCCATGTAATAGAGGGCGAGCCTATTGCCATCAACCGGGCACAAATCCAGACTCCGAGGATGCTACTGAGAAATTCCTGATGAAAAATACAATATCATTAACAAGAGCTAAAGTATCATAGACTTCAGCATGCTCTGTAAAAGTAAACCCAAATTTTAAACCTTCCAACAAGAATCCCGAGGAATTCCTGAATGTCCAAAGTCACGTGTTCGCAAGTAATTCAGTAGGCGCAGGAATACTTGGAGAACTTTCCTGTCTCTTTAGATAGGCAAACTTCGATTAGAAACTAAGCCGGGCTTCGGAGTTCGACAAGTGTAGTCCGACTTCATGTTGTAAAGAGTAATTGCATGTGACTTTTTTATAGTTGGCAACTTTGAAGCGGTTGCCAAAGTTTGTGCCAAAGGTGATACTTTTGGGAATTTGATAGATGCGGTTATTGGAAGAAGTTTGCGAAGAGGTGAGTTGAGTTTCTTACCTATTTTCGAAGAATTTTGACATTTAAGAAAACTTTTCATGAATATAATTATATATGACTAGTACTTTCACCGCAACTTCGTTCGCGTGATTTTTCTTACGGATCACTAATTTGTTTATAATAAAATATAGCCTATAGCAGTTTCTTAGCTATTTTCAAAGAATTTAAACATTTAAGAAAATTTTTCATGACTGCCTCGTTGGTCTAGTGGTCGCAAGCGCGACTGCTGAGCATGAGGGTTCGATTCCCAGGTCGGGCAAAGTGTTATTGGGTTTTTCCATTAGGAATTTCTCAAGAGCAGCCTCGGAGTCTGGATTTGTGCCCGGTTGATGGCAATAGGCTCGCCCCCTATTACATGGGACTAAAACATAACTGGCGAAATGTGGGTGTACTAATGGGCACACCTCTGCCTAACCCTTCGGGGATTACAGGCGTGATGTTATGATGATGATGATTTTCATGAAGATATATGTGACTAGCACTTTCCCCGCAACTTTGTTCGGATGATTTTTCTAACAAATGACTATTTTTTTGTAGTAAAATATAATCTTTAGTACTCGGTGATAGCGTAGCTTCTAATTTGAAGAAGAATTTTCAAAATCGGTTCAGTAGATCTAGAGATCACCCCACACAATTGATAAAATGATTAAGAAAATAAATAAAAATAAATGATTGAGTATTGAACTTACAAATTTTACCATTTTATAATATGATATAGAAATACATGGGCATGAGGTATGTTATGTTATAATTAGCAAAAGGAAATAAAATAACAATGTTGTTTTATGAGTTTTATTTACGTATATTAAAAATTTAAGGTCTGTCATGTAGTCGTGACCGTGGCGCATTGGGCACGTTTTGGTTTGTCATCGATACATGACATTAGATTAATAAAAAACCGGCCGAGTGCGATCTGAACTAGCACATGAAAGGTTCCACACTACTGTAGATCTAGCCAAAAAAGCCGAAAAAATCACGTTTAATGATGCCGATTCCCTTGTTCACAAACTAGACTAAATTTAGAGAATTGACATCTCTTAATAACATACAGCGAAAGGAAAGGACGGTGACATTCCGTGACATTTAAGAACTAAGTTAGAGATGTCAAATTAGTTTTGCCTTGAACTTCTCCGTATTTTTAATCCACACGTTTTAAGATGTCAACTATAACTGTATGGATGTGTCAGATTGACTAAATTTGACAGCTCTTATTTACAGTAGTCTCTTTCTTATTTTATTGGACAGAAAAAGATGGAAATAGTCTAATTTTAGTTTAGTTTGTGACCAAGAGAATTGGCACCAATGTTCAATTACATTTTGTTTTTGGAACTATCTTTAATTTTTACATTAATTCATTTTGTATTTGTGTTTATAGAGGCTATAGTAACACACACTATCAAAATTTCAAGTATCTACCTATTAAGGTTCAAAAGATACAGCACTGTGTTAGAGGGACAGGCAGACTGACTGATGGGCAAGAGCAATAGGGCTCTGTGTGTAAGCTTTGGTTATAGAATCCTAAGATACCTAAACATAACATTGTACAGTCAATAAGTAACATAAGTCGATTATCAATATTACTTTTTTCTATCATGTAAACAGACACTAAATACATAATGTACTGGATTTCAGAATTTCAGGCAATAGCTAAGGGTTTATTATATCTTAATTTTATATTCATTGCATTTAACATTTAATATTGTATTTAATAATTAGGATTTAAAAATCATAAATGTTAATCGACTTTTGTTGCTGACTGTACCTTCCATCGACATCACGTTATTTTTTTACCGAGATAATACCTATTCTTTTTTAGGTGGTAAAAATCATCTAATGACTCTTTCCGCCCTGGGTGGGGTGGAAGGGACTGTCAGACTTTTACTGAATAAAAACCCACCCTGTTCCTTCTGTTGCCCTTTACATTCCGGGGCCACGGTATCCTGTTAAGACGTCCCGCAACCCCGACAGGCGTTGGCCCCGTTGGGAGCCCCGTCCCTGTGCTGACAGCTCTTTGAGGCGCGCGCGAACAGAACGCGCCGTCGACCCGAGCTTGGTCCTTGATCGGACGGCGAGCTACCCATTACTCGCCGTCCGCAAGCCCGCGCCTACGGTGGCCGGATGTCGCCTCGCGACGTCCGACCCCGTACACCCTAGTGTCAGAGTTTCTAAACCAGAGAGAGAGTCAATATTTCAACTACAATATTTTTCAAATATTATATGTATTTGAATTTAAATCTCTCTGCAATACAATTCGTGCAAACATTACTTTTGTTCTACATCCAATAACAGAAAGCACGAGACGATACGTTCATAAATACATACAGAAACATATTGAATCCATTCCAAAGTACTAACTTTACCAGTTTATGCTAGCATAATACAGAATCCAGCACAAAGTGATAGGTATTCCTGTAATAAATTACATTAGAATATACAACCATCTCGTAGACTGAAACCAAACAGTCCAGTTGATTAATTACCCCGCTCGCCTTGCGCTAAAATAAAAAGATGTATAAACAAATTCTGCTTCGTACTATCGATCTTTCATCCTTTAATTTATTCTAGAACCACCTTTTGACCGCTACTTTGTCTGCGTGAATTTTCTTACGGATCCCTATTTTTTTTTAAATAAAATATTGCCTATGTTACTCGTTGATAATGTAGCTTTTCATGAGTGAAACAAATTTTATAATCGGATAAGAAGTTTCCGAGTTCATCCATTACAAACTAAAATACAAAAATGTTTTTATAATTTTATTAGCTTTTACTCGCGACTGTTCGCGTAAATGTCGGTTATCGCGGACATAGACGAAGTCGTGTGAAAAAGTAGCCTATGTCCTTTCTAGTCTAGCCTAGTAGCCTAGTCTTTCGGTTTTGTGATTTGGTCGTGAAAGCGTAATAGATAGACAAACAGAGTTTCATTCGCTTTTATAATTGTTCTAGATGATTTTAACATTTAATTTTGCTTTTGTTAATAAGCTTGATGTAAAGAACATTACATTACAGCTTCTTAATTTCAGGTTTATTTTCTGATCTCTTTTACCAAGCTTCGTCTTTACTCTATTTCACAATTTCATAGAGACACGCCATGCATTTGCTAATGAGCACACAAACAGTTTCTTTAAGCAAACAGACCACAGCACAACCCGCCAAAGGCTACAAAGGCGAAGATGATCAAAGTAATCTCTTGAACCAACATGCTGGCATACAAAACCTATGTAAACCTATTGAACATCACAAGAAACACAATATGAGTAATAAATACCTTCAAAGATTCTAATCCGTTCAAGATGGTTGAGCTAAATGGTGCTGATCCACACGTCATGTTTGGGAACGTGTGCTGTCAATTGGGATTGCTTATCTATTCTCTGATTTGGCTTACGTCTTTGTTACTTTTTTATAATGGCTTTATACTAAAGAAGCATATAGGATTTCGTAAAAACTGAATTGAAAAGAGTCTCTGTAGAGTATCAAGCTCAATCAAACAACCTCCGATTTGGAACGGCGACTACCTTCAACTTTCTGACGAACTGACCGACTCCTTAAATTCCTTAAAAGTGCCTATAAATGGTTTAATTGTAGTAAATGCTTGACTGTAGTAATGCTGACTTTGAAATTTACGTATTATTCGCACTCCTTCACCTTGGAAAGTAAATAATGTATTCTAACAAAGGCGTAACGAAATGCTAATCGAATGCCACATCGATTTCGTATAAATAAATTTGGTACATCGTAAATCTCAATAAAGTCTTTGGGAAGCTCTTTCACACCAGAACATTAGTACGGGACACAACAGACTCTGGTTCAACCTTGAACTGGGAATCGATTTCTTGGAACAATAGTCACCACAGATCAGGAATTTCGATTGCTTAATTTAAGGGAAGACGATGTTGTTAATATTCGTTAATATGAGTATTTAATAATAACAATAGGTAAAGATACATTTAGAATTGTTATAATCGATCTGGACGGATTTCTCCAAAATTGCAGGGATGAGGCACGGAAACGGGAAGGATGGAAGAAGTGGAGGGATGGCTTTGCCCAGGAGTGGAAATGAAAAAGCTAAGTGAATCAACTTTGTGGTGGTTAGTCACACTCCCTTTTCAGCTCGAAATAAAAAGTAAAACGTTTCAAGGATCAGTGTAATGTAGGCATGAGTATACTAAAGTAAGATTATAAAAGACAATTCTCATTCAAATCTGAGATCTAAACTTTGGGCGACATGAATAAAATTGGAGGAATGTTCTGGTTTTAATGTCATTGCTCGCAGTCAAAACACATTAACTTATATTCAACCTAGACAAAGTGATAATAAAAGTAAAAGTTGAATGATAATCAGGATTTTGTTTCGGAATTATTTTGTTCAAAATTATAACTGTATTGTTTGTAAAGTCAGGCTTAAAACTAAAACTAACTATAAAGACGTAAGCAAATCTGGTATTAAAAGTATATTTTTATTACTTTTAAACAATAAACTCTATTCAGAAGCATCTCTCCGACATCCAGCCATCACAATGGTGCTTTGTCACCCAATATCTTTACGACTTTACTCACCTCTAGATTCAAAGTTCATTCACTCTCATGCAGTGCCATTTTGTATGACGTCGTCAAAGTAGAACATTGAACCACCCTGATGTTGCTTGAGATAAAATTAAAAATAGAAGTTTCAGCGTTTCATAATCGGTACATCTCGAGACTCGTTCGGGTGGAATTTATAATGACACTTGGCATAAATTGAGGGTACCACTCCAACCCCAGGCTGTTTATGTGAGATAAAAGTATATGACAGAACCCCGAGACCCAAAGCGACTTAGAGAAATATGGAATATTTCGGGTTGCATCCCTATTTCTTGGAGAATCGGGTTACATTGATATCGGTAGGCGAGGAGGTAGTAAACTATGGCAATTTATGCACGAATATGGACCTTTTGCCTCCATATATTAAGCCCAAACTGTGTCTTCAAAGACCGTTTATGAATCTTGTGTTGATATGACTTGAGAAGTTGGCTTTATGATACCTTCATCACGGAGAAGCTTAGAATTTATTATCACGATGTCTTGTTATATTTAAGTCACATTTGCAATGAGGGGTTTGTCAGTAGTTATATGCTGAATATTTACAAATATAGATGTAAAGTTACCCTAAAACCACAAACTCGTATCAGATGTCTTAATACAACTACTTTTTGTATCCTCTCGACGCCTTTTTGACTTGCTTTTCTTATAGAAATTGTAAGTAAAGCCACGTTACTACCGTTTCCACAAATGTTGGGTTCACCGCTCACGTTTTGATTTAAAGTGATGGTACCTACTTTACGTTCCACTGATTTATTTGTAATTTATTGTTTTCATGTCCTTTGTTATCTACATAAATACTGTTACAATGTTTACTTTTTATTTAACAAGAGACTATTAGATTATTTCTTTATTCGAGTAGACAAGACTCTTGAACTTGAAACACAAGATTGTTAGTAAAACATACGACTAGTAGTAACCACAGATACTGAACCAAAACCAGGAAATAAATAAAACAATAATGTAATATAATATTAACCAATCGAATCGACACAACGCATTCATCTTAATCCATTATTCACCCTTGAAACATTATCATGATAGGCATTATCTAACATCCATTCCATCCAAGTTAAAACAGCCAACTACAAAAAAGCCGAAGGCACACGATATTCCCCGAACGTGTAAACACAGACGATGCCAGCAAAACACAAACAGAGACCGGCCAATTTTACTTAGTAGTAATCTGTAATTCGTGATTCAAATCCCCGGCGCGGTCGATGCGACACCGCGCCTATCCGTTTAAATGGACAGAAAAAAGCCGAGGTGTGGCGGATTCGACCGTCGGGAAACGGTTATGTAGTGAGCGGTCAGCGAGCTCCTAAGTAATGGTGGACTCGCCTAACGAGGAAAAGTAAAAGTGCTGTGAGTAAATGCGTACTGCTAAAAGGGATTGAAGCCGATGTAATTAAATAAAAGCGATTCGCTTTTATAGACTTGGTATATGTTTTGCTTTACAGGCTTGGAATTGTATTAACCTGTATTTTATAAAAGTGGGAATGTAAAATTTGTGTAAGAGAAGAATAAAAATATTACACTAGAACGGATTGGTTCAAATCTAAAATGGCAATAAACCAATTGTATTTCCCTCTCTCTCTTTCTATCGACTAGACATTGTCAAAATTAACAATAATATCTCCTAGATATTTCTTAACAAATAGCAGTTGGTCTATTCTGGAGACGTCTTCATCAATGAATTGAGTTGAAGTGGGATTTAGATGAGATTTCCCTTCTCCTGATTTTAAGAGTATGACAACTCACCTCAATTTCACTTCACTTAATTTTACCGAGACAGATTTTCATGGCATAGAATATCCGCAGAAAATGTGACAATATTCATCACTTGCTCGCACTTCCATTTGATCGACACCACACAAAAGCCGCAACAATTTGTCGCTCCATATCACACCAGGCCTCCACATTCAGACTGCACTTTGCGGTGTTAGAAGGACAGAACACGCTATTGGGAATCCACAAAGCTAAATTGGACTTGGGGACCGGTCACTTGCCTCGTCCCTAGCAACTTGCTTCTTTAGCAACCAAGGAAATGTTCTAGATTATATCTTTATGCCAATAAAGAGATAACAAAGTAGAATAGCGCAATTTAACAAAACATTGTATTTCTATAGTATCATTGTGAACGTTTGTTTCGGCGATTACTTTGGATGTGTTTATGGAAATGAGGGTATTTGTTATGGCACCGTTCCTGCAAGTATTGGATGTTTCTAAATTGAAATTCTGCGTGTGTAATTGAAAATTCTCAACGTTATTGCTGTTTACGTCATTGTGAGAGGATGTTAGTTTTATTGCTGCGTACTGTGTTATACGGTCATTAAATTACAGAATATAACTCTGAATGGATGGAATGGATGTGGGTTTGTTACCGGGCTCAGTGTAGTATTGATGTGACTTTGACAATTCAACAATTACGTACTTTTTAAGGTTGTCTTGGACATCACTGATGGTAGTAAACAAAAACGTCAGGAAGAAACCTGGACTTAACATTTCTGAAGTCTGAAATTGTTAATCGGCTTTGCTCATGCCTTCTTTGTATAAAAATCTATGCGAATGAATACATTAAAAGAAAATCATTATCTTTAATCACTTAACATACGTTGGTCTTCTAAGGTCTCTGGTAGCTTTCAATGAACAGATATTTCAATTAACAACATCCCTATCAAGGAATATTCCTTCAAATACTTTTACAAAAACCATTTTCAAAATTTTAAACTCCACAGAAATATCCTTTTTCATAATTGAAAATGGAACTGTTCAACTAGTTTTCGATACAATTCTCAGGAACACGTCCTATGCAGACACACTCTGGGGGCTCCACATCGTAATTTTAGGGTACGAGGAAACTGTAGCGGGTCGACCTGGGCCGCAACGGGCCGCATCGCAGTGCGAAATGCGTACTTAGCACATTAGTGATGTACTGGGTTGCAGCGCATATAATGATAACGTAGAGTCACCATTGAAGATTGAAAAATTTGTAAAAATAAGTTCGTGCGTGCATTCTCATATGATTGTTATACCACACTACTGACGAGGCGCAGCAGGGCGGGGCGGGTTACATCACATGCACCAATATCCACCGCACAATAATAGGACCCGCTATGCCCAGGCATCGGATTTTTGCATTGCACCCCGGCCCGTTGCGGCCCGACACAGTATGCTCGTACCTTTATACTTCCAAACGACTTGCAGATACAAATGTTTCGCCGGCACCTCTACAATACACTTTTCCTGTTTTACTATCCTATGCTGTCCGATTTTCGATTTCAATGCTACTGAGAATCTTATTTCTATTTGCTTGCAATATTTTATATTGAATTTTTAGTTTGAACGATTCGATTCCTGCTAAGCATAGTTTTCTGTCTTTAAAAATTGATGTATCTTTATATTGTTTACAAACATTCTAACATTAAATAATATAAATGATCTTGTTGCTATCAAATTGCCATTTCTTGTTGGGTAAACAAAATGCAAATCTACACTAATATTATAAACAGGTCTAGTTTGTTTGTTTCTTAGCAAGAGGTAGTCTCTAGAAGTACCTACTGGTCGAAATTCGAAAATATTTCACTGATGATGGCTATGAATATGTGTTTAATGGTTAACCACCTGTACAAATCGAGGCCAGTAGCAAGGTTTAAGCCACCACTGTGATAATTAAAATGAATTTAAATAAACTACGGTTAGTTTATTTAAATTCATTTTTATTGACTGAATATTGAATGTTTTGCCAATACAAATACCTCAAGACCAAAATATTCCACCCAGCAAACTCCCCCAACTTTCAAGATAAGTAGTTCCCATCTCCAACAACGAAAACTAAATATTCAAGTATATACAATCCGCGATAGATAAGTTCGAACAAAAAAATGATGCCTCTTGTAAGACGGTCCCTCCATCTGTAGTTTGCCAACATCTGGGACCGTGGCGGTAAATTGCACCCAAGGGATGTGTCGATTCAGTTATACTAGGTACATTTGTTGCTTACCCGGTTGTGGCACTGAGATAAATAGGAAATGGCTTTTTACCCGGCTTTCACGGTATATCTATTGTGATATAAAAGTATCACGTGGTATAAATTGGCGCTATTTTTCTTTAGAATCCAGCTTTGTTGGTCTTAAAATTCTTATGTATCGGTCGTTATTATTTATGTATTTGTTTCGGATTTTTATTTAAAAATGTTTTTAAGCTTAGCGTTTGAGAAAACCAGCAATGGTGCCGATTCCCTTGGTCACAAACTAAACTAAAATTAGACTATTTCCATCTTTTTCTGTCCAATAGAATAAGAACGAGACTAATGTAAATATGAACTGTCAAATTTAGTCAATCTGACACATCCATACAGTTATAGTTGACATCTTAAAACGTATGGATTAAAAATACGGAGAAGCTCAAGGCAAAACTAATTTGACATCTCTAACTTAGTTCTTTAATGTCACGGAATGGTGCCTATTCCCTTGTTCACAAACTAGACTAAATTTAGAGAATTGACATCTCTTACTAACATACAGCAAAAGGAAAGGACGGTGACATTAAAGAACTAAGTTAGCGATGTCAAATTAGTTTTGCCTTGAACTTTTCCGTATTTTTAATCCATACGTTTTAAGATATCAACTATAATTGTATGGATGTGTCAGATTGACTAAATTTGACAGCTCTTATTAACATTAGTCTCTTTCTTGTTTTATTGGACAGAAAAAATGGAAATAGTCTAATTTTAGTTTAGTTTGTAACCAAGAGAATCGGCACCTGTCACCGTCCTTTCTTTTCGCTGTATGTTAGTAAGAGATGTCAATTCTCTAAATTTTGTCTAGTTTGTGAACAAGGGAATCGGCACCAATGTTAAATAGGTTAAAACCTGGCTAACTTAGGAATAAATTATTTTAATAAGGAATAAAATAGTCATGGTACTACTCGTATACAAGTTGTAATTTAAAATAAATAAAAACCTGAGATGCGGTCATTGAACTCATTATAATGAAAAACTTTTACTAAGAAACCAACTTTGAAATTATAAAATAAATTCAGCTGTTCCATACAACCTATGTTTACATAACTGGACATAATGTACAAATCAGCTAAATTTTTCGCGATATCAGTCTTGTTCCCATAATAAAAGTTAGAGAATCACCCCTCTATGGATTTTCATTTAATTAACATCACGCCTCTAATCCCCGAAAGGTTAGGCAGAGGTGTATAGGACACCCACATTGCGCCATTTAAGTACTGTGTAATAGGAGCGAGCCCATTTCATTTAATAGAATTACACCTTGTATAATATACGTAGTAAATAAAATAAAATAAATAAATATCTCGGGACAACTTACACACGGCTATCTGATCCCAAGCTAAGCAGAGCTTGTGTTATGGTAACCAGACAACTGATATACATACTTATATAATTTATAAATACATACTTTTATTATTGATAAATGAAACAGACAGACACAGAACTAACAATCATGCTCATCACACAAAGTTTGTCCTGGGTGGAAATCGAACCCACGACCTCCGGCTTAGCAGTCAGGGCCGCTAACTACTAGACCAACAGGCCCGTCAAAAGTAGTAAATATTTGATCTTAAAGACGTCTACGATTGGAGTAAATTCCTCAATTGCTGAAATATTCTCGCCTTTTGCAATAAGAGAGATGATTGAAGTATCTTTTATAAGATGTTCATGTTCCAACACAATGACGTCACAATTGTGTAGTACTGTTGCAATCTTCGATTCCGACAGGAATTGGCAAATGGTTTGGTAAGAATACTTCTATGACTTTATTTCTTCGTAAAGCAATTTTAAATCAATTCGAAAGTAAGAATTATCTATGCTTAAATAAAAAAGCTGAAAAAATTGTTTGTTTGTTTATATGCCCTAATTTCTGGAACTACCAGTCATATTGAAAAAAAAACATGAGGAATAGTATAGGCTATAAACCACCATGCTTATGACCCCCTACAGCGGAACAGTAACCGAAGACATCAACTATGCAGATGAAATCGCGGGACGAAGCATTATACATGTTGTAAAGACATAACGCAAACGTTAACCATGGATTCAGTTAATGATTCTAGAAACATTGGCGACGAAAGCCCATATGGAAGTGCGACACCTACACGGTCAAAAGTATGAAAGAGATGAGTTTATTTTTGTAATAACTGACGAGAGATGATTCCTCTAGTGGGTCTAAAATCAGTCGGGGATGACGGAAGGCAGTGGGAAGGGCAAACTCTGGTGGTTTCTAGTCAGTAAGAGCCGGACAGGACCTCAGGATTTTCCGCCCCAGCAATCCAAGGGGATTTAGAGTCATGTAAGTAGTTTATCAGGCACTTTTATAGACATATTTAATATAACACGAATCTACTAATAACTACTAATATTATAAATGCGAAAATATGTCTGTCTGTTACCTCTTCACGCTTAAACCGCTGAATCGGTTTTAATGAAATTTGGCATGTAGATAGTTTAAGACCCGGAGAAGGACATAGAATAGTTTTTATCCCGGAAATCACCCCCTAAGGCGGTGAAAAGGGGGGTGGAAGTTTGTATGCAAGTATGATATAAACAAGTTCCACGCGGACGTAGTCGCGGGCAAAAGCTAGTTTCGTCATAAAACTCATTAACGTGATCAAAACACGTCCAACACGCGCAAAAAATAAAACTTCCAAGGCGAAATTACCCAAATAAATGCTAACACTAACATATAAATAGAAATAACCCAATAATTCCTCTATTAAAGCAATAAAGATAGCACCACAATATTTTATGGCATTTTTACGTTCATCCCCGCAGTTATAATATTTACATTTCATTTTATCGTATCGTCCAAGTTCGTGGTAGACGGTACGTGTTTTTATATTTCCCCTCTTAACACCACTTTTATACAAGGTGATTGGAATTTCGATACATTCCTTGAAAGGGGAGTAAAATAGAGCTAATCCATACTAATATTTGAAATTTGAAAGGAATCTGTCTGTCTGTTACTCTTTCACGACTAAACTATTGAGCCGATTTTAATGAAATTTTGTGCGAGGTAAGTTTGCACCCTAAGATAAAGACAGAGTACTTTACCATGTCAGAGATTCTGAGGCGGTTTAGAAACTCTGACACTAGGGCGTGTGGGGTCGTAGACCTTACTGCCCACACGAAAAGAAGAAGAAGAAGGAGTACTTTATATTCCGCGACTTCGTCTGCGTCCGCGGTAACCGGCATTTACGCGGATGAAGTCGCAGGCAAAAAAAAGCTAGTTTAAAATAATCTGAAAACTTAGGGTTGAAACTAGGTTGATTTTAATTTTAGCATTTTTTGAGTTTAGAAAAAAACTGCTAATAGTCAGAAATCTATTGAAATCTGGTCGCAAATCTTATACTTTTCTAGAAGTACATGATGATTTTTTGGTCAAAATGCAAAATTAAGAAAAGTGCTGTAATCAAAAATCAACCACAGGTTTTAGGGGTCAAAGTCGTAGTAAATAAACTCTACTTTATCCTTTGTTAAAGAATATATCGACTTTCCAATCACCCTGTGCATTTTGGACAAGAGAAATAACGACATGTGCACCGGACTTAAAGTTTAGGTCTGTGAGGACCTGAAATATTGCCGCGCAGCATTCAATATGTATGCTGTAGCTGAGGTACCTACATAAAGTTTCTAGTACGTTTGTCAAACCTACTTTTGGTAAACGAAAATAAGCCACAGTTTATTATACGTATTGTAATAAGTCGCTTTACATAGCCCTTAATGAATGCCCTTGCCCTTGTGAATTTTTCAATTCATATGTACTTTCTTAAGTTTATCTTGGACATCACTGAAACCTGGACTTACTGTTCCACTCAAACCATGTCAGAGGCCCTTGAGGCGGTTTAGAAACCCGGACACTAGGGTGTGTAGGGTCGCAAGGCCTTACTACCCACACGATAAGAAGATAGCCCTTAATACGAATTCTACCATCAAAGTATGTAACACTGAGTTAAAAATATTGCAAGCAGGAAAAATACTTTATAAAATATTTTATAAGGAAAAAAAATATTTTATACTAACCTTGAAATCATAAAAAAATCATCTATTCTCTACAAAAACGCTAAGCAACACAATCGTTATGTACGGAACAGCTGATATTTTTCTGGATTTCAGTTTTGGTCTTATAGTAAAAAATGTTCATAATGATGAGTACAATGAACCCTTTTCAGGTTTCTGGTAAATTTTTAATGACCCTGTATACATATAGTAGTGGTTGATAGTACGCAGTATAAAGAACTATAACAGCACTGGCGTCGTGGAGGTATTTAATTTTAGTTCCAAAATTTAAAATTTGTTTTTGTAGAAAAAAAAAAGAAAACTTAACAAAATTTTGGAACTTTGACCTTTAAAATCTTCGTAACCAGAAGACTCCAACGAAGGTGTGTCCAAAACAAAAAAAAACATCGCCATTATGGAAAACACATTCCTATTACTTTCGGTTTCGCCAAATGTCTTTTTACCCGACTGCCATGAAAATAAAAGGGTTATGTTTTTCTACACCTTTAAAGTATTAAGCGAAGCACAGTATATTCTGTATAAATTCGAATCAAATATTTCTTCTTTATTCTTATAATACTGAGAATCAATTTCATCAAAGTATACCTAGGCAAAGTTTTTATCCAAGGAACAAACTTGACTTCTGACAGTTTGAGTCAAGAAAATCTGTCAAAAATTTAAATTGTATTCGAAGTTTGAACTAGGTATAAAAGTTTAGTGAAATTCACCCTTAACTAAACTTTTACTAATTAACTAACTTCGTCTAAAGTATTGATTTAATTAAATATTAGAAACTTGACTTAAGAAATAAAGTGTAAATTTAAACGTGGCTTCAAATAACTTAAGGGTTTTATGGATCCAAGAAGCGCGACAGATATTTATTGGTGCTCTTAGATGACAGAGTGTCAACTTGTCGCTTTTTATTATAATTTATAATAACTTTTAACCAAGACTTATTAACTCTCGTTTCATCTGAATATTATTTATAAAATTTTTGTTTTCGTAAATATTTAGTTATTATATGACCCGAAGAAGTAAATGCCCAGATATTTTCTTTATCAGAAAAAGAAACCACAAAGTAGGAATCTAACTAATGTTATGAAACTGAAAAAAAAGAATTTGTTTGTTCGAACGCGCTAATCTCAAAAACAAGTGGAACGATTTGAAATATCCTTTATCCTTTATCCTTTTGGGTCATATAGTCCGTTTGTCGAGAAGGGTTAGGCTACAAAACTCATTACGCTACGACCGACTTGACCGGAGCAGTAATTAAAATAAAAACGTAACTTGACACCGGTGAAACCGTGGAATATTCCTATTAAAATTATATTTAAGGAAATTAACCATATCAAAGTTTGCCAATTTCAACACGAATTCCCCACCACTGACAAAAAAATCCATCAAGCCACTGTAGCACATATTACCAAAAACATAGAACTCAAAAACAAAACCAACCTAAAAAGTGTCAAAACATATATTATAGCAACGAGGCACCCAGTAAAAAGGCGAAGGCACACGAGACAGTGCAACTTTTAACACATCCATAAAACGCTGGTGGCCCACTTCACGCGATCCGTTCAGACCTTGATGCGGCCGTAAACATTAGACCGAAATAAGCGAGCCAATATCAATCAGCTGAACGAACAAGGTGGGGCCTGTTTGTGGTATTGAAAATGTAAGGGAATCGACACAAATAAAAAGGTTGGCCATTTGTAGAATAGTTATATATTTTTGTTTTGTTAATTTCTTTGTTTGGATGAGGTTAGGGTTAAATAACAAAGTTTCATAGAAAAGGTCAAAAGTCAAAACATTTATTTCAATTAGACCATTTACAGGCACTTTTGAATTGTCAAGGAGTTGGTCAGTTAGTCCGAAAGTTGCAAGCTAGTTGCTCGTTCCAAAACAGAGGTAGGCCTCTATGGAGAAGAACGAGCAAGAAACTCCACGGCACTCTTTTAAATTAGGTTTTTACAAAATCCTGGTTACATAATTCTTGTTGATTCTACATGTGATCACAATGAAGATGAATATAAAACCGTAGTAAAAAATAATAAAAATAAAGATGTAAGCCATAGCAGTTAAGAGATGACCAATCCCAACTGAAAGCACTCGTAAAGGTATGTTCTTGATTAGGTTACGAGAACCCTACTTATAACGTGGAAGTTTGTGAGGATGGATGGATGTTTCACTGTTCAACTGTTTCACGCTTAAATGGCTGAGTTGAATTAGGTGAAAGGTACGCATAAAAATATTAGTTTAGCACACAAGATATTTTTTTTACCGTTATTGTGATTCTGTGGGGTAAAATAGGACTTTGGCTTAATTCAGAAGTCGCAGACGAAGTCGCGGGAAAAAGCTAGTTTACTGTAAAACTGGTAGTTACTAACATTATTTTATTGACATACTACACCTGAACAAGTCAAGAACACAGACGAAGATGAACTATACTTTACAACTTGCATTTTTAACATCTGGAAACGCCAGAAACACCTTTCAATCAGTTGAAAGCTACTTGAAATTCCGCTCAGTTTCCCACAAACAAGTTAATCGTCAATATAGAATTTTGGTGTAACATCTAAACCATCATGTCCGGCCAAGCAATCTATATTTCCACTTACATCTACAGCTTCTATGTAGATAACCTACTAGGTAATTTGCAAATTGATTCTAGACGCTGGCTCTTGGCAGTGTTCCGTCGGCCGATGCTTCGGCATATTTACATAAACCCAACTACACATACGGTGCGCATACTATCAACGTTTATCCTAAGCTATTACCTATCCTGTAATTGATACCGACTGCCAGTATAATTTGGTTAGCCAAATTGCATGGTACTAACAAAATAAAGAGGGTACAATTGAATATTGAAGTAGATGGTAATATTCGGTTTGGTTCGTAACTTAGAATTAAGTTAGCGTCGGGTTTCGGTTAATCATAGGCAAATTGCTTCACGTTGATGCCAATGAAGGTAATTTTATTGATAAACAAATTTGAACTTTAAACATTATAACAATACCAGCTTATTATCATACCACTGCAGGCCAGAGGTTTTTCTCATACTGAGAAGTAACGAGCATTGATCACCACGCTTGCTCAAGGCGGATTAGCGATTTCATACTTAAAAGTCCAGGTTGTCTTACAATGTTTTCCTTCATCGATGTTAGTGATATCCAATAAGACTTCAAAATTACATAATTATGAACTGATAAAGTCGCGTTAATACTTGTCCGGATTTGTACTTCATCTAAGAGAAGCGCCTTAATAACATCCATCAAAACGACTCCATACATTCTTAAAAACTTAAGTACAATACGTGCCACAAAAGATGAGACTTGACACACCTCACAAACTTTATATTATTAAGAATTTCTATCTAAATGTCATCGAAATTTCCCTGAAAAGATACACAAATTATGGATAGCTATTTCGTATGTCCATACTTGCGCAAGTTACCCATTACTGACGCTTATCAAGTCTCATCTTTCGTGGGGCGTATTGTACCTACCACAGTAAAACAAAACACTCATCATCTGCCTAGCCTTTTCCTAACTATGTTGGGGTCGGCTTCCAGTCTAACTGGATGCAGCTGAGTACCATTATTTTACATGGAGCAACTGTCTATCTGACCTCCACAACCCAGTAACTGGTAAGACTGGTTGTCAGAGTTTCGGGCTTCTGACGACTGTCAAAGATCCAGATATGACAGCCGGGACCCACAACTTAACGTACTTTCCGAGGCACGGAATAATGAACAGTAAAACAAAACACTATCATGAAATTATTCTCCCAACAAAACAGCACAAACATCTTACCAACAAACAAGCTCTACAAAGCTTAAAAATAATATGAAATAACTCAAGCACACCCTTCGTTAAGATTGAGGCTCATTTTCTCGAAAACCAATACCATTGCAATATCAATAATCAATTGGAGCATTCTTGGCATCAGTTCAAGTCTATTATGGCGCCGATATAAGCGATGCACACGCAAATGTATTGAGATCCTTTTGCGAGACTTGCATCTGGCCTCCATTCTGCTTTTATATTCTATGTCGGATTGTTTGGATATAAATTGTAACGATAGTGGATGTTGCGGCAATGTGTTTTGGATTCGGTCAGTTTTGTATTAGTTCTGTTGTGTTTTGTGTCAAGGTTTATGGGTTTTGGGAGATCTGGACTTGGATCTCTATGTCGTCTGACCTATGTTGTTTTGGCGTGGCTGTTTTGAGTATAGATTTGTCGCGTTCGTTAAGAAGGTCGTACTTGCTCTAATACTCTGTTTCTTTTCAATGGTAGCTTACTCACTTACATTCAAGGATGGATTTTAATTGACGTAGATCTTGGAACTCTGGGATCTTGGTGCAATGGTGATTTTTGGATATTTGGTTCGGGGTATTAAATTCAATTTTATTTATTCAAGTAAGCATAACATAACATCATCATCACGCCTGTAATCCCCGAAGGGTTTAGGCAGAGATGTACCCATTAGTAAGCATAACTAAAAAATCTTATCCTATGTTAGAAATCAAGATAATTTGTTCTACATTGCGTCACAAAATTATGCGTCGTTCAGACAGAAACGGTGACGGTGGTGATCAGTTCTTTGTTCACACATAATAATATTATCAGATATTTATGTCATATCAGTGCTACTGCATCTATTTGATTTTAATGAATAACGGTAAGGTTACTACTATTATTAACTATCGAAATGGCGAAATGTGGCTGTACTAATAGTTACACCTCTGCCTAACCCTTCGGGGATTACAGGCGTGATGTAATGTTATTGTTAACTAGATTCGGCTAGTGAGGTTTACGTTAAGTGACGTCTTTGGTTACTGCTGTGCTCTTTCATATATTTCCTTATGAATCTATCTACCATATACAAAAAGATTGTTTCTAATTTGAGTGGTAGATCCAAAGGTTAGCGTCTAAACACACGATCAAAAAATACTCTTGAAGGCTATATAGGTATATATAGACATATCACATACTCGTTAACTAGGCATACCGCCCATTACTAAGTAAGTTTGAGGAAAAGATTTTGTTGAGAAAAGCCTTTTTTTTTTGTATGAATTGTCACTCGCAGAAGTGCGCAATACTACGCACGCAAAACATTATTTTAGTATAGATTTCTCTAAACATAACAAAAATCTATATTTCACCTTCATAGTTACAACCAATAATTTCTAAGGAACTCAACAGAACACCACCGGGCCGCCAACCAAATATTTGAACAACGTAATACCATGTCAATACAATTTCTACCACAGGTTCACTATCAATCAAGACCCGACATAACTTCAGACATTCTTGAGCTCGTCGCGTCAAACGACAAAGTTTAGTCAATTTCATGTAAAATAATGGACAGTTCATGACCTTCTAATATTAGTCACGGTGACTCACAGAATTCTCGTCAGAACTTTGCCATGCAAATTAGAAGTTTGGTATCCTTTCTTGTGTTCATAATGGAGACACAACCGTTTAATGTACTGTTTAGGAAAATTGTTGAAATGGTTTGTGAATGTTTTTTCTGGTTAATGCTCTGTCAAAAAATGCTTTAATATTTTTCTGGATGTTATTTTTCTTTTAGACAAAGTGACAATAACAGGTGGAAATGTTTTTTTTTTTTTGTAATCGGCGTAGGATTCTAGACCCCCAGAGTCAACATTTTTTTCCGGCTATAAAAAAAAACCGTTTACGTGTTTGTTTTTTTAATGTCATTCCTCCAATCCACGGTAAGTATAACTATTTAGAAGTAGTATATTATGATATTTTGTACTCTAAAATCCTACTAACAATAAAGCACAATTTAGGAGTCACAACGTGATATATCATTCCTTACTGTATCATGTTACGTTTTGAAGATAAAAGAAATATATTAAAAACAAAAATAGTTTCTTTGTCTGAAGATTTAACTGTAATGATTTCAGTTAATTTGAAGTTTTGTTGAATACAAAAAAACACAGATAATTATCACTTAATTAATATCACTGGCCGATATAAGTGTACATTTATTAATGTATACGCCATTTGCAATCTACAAAATAAAAATAATAAACAATGACGTCACCAACTCTAATTAAATTTAAAATTTCATAAACAAAAATAATGATATTTTAACCACAATATTCCCTCGGGCTATGACTTAATAATTTAGGTGTGTGATCGCTAATATCAAAATGGATACGTGCGTGCCCGCCCTTCGGGGAATAGGCCTATTAAGAATCGAAATAGGTATCGTGACACACAACCACAAAGGTTGATAAACAGTTATCGTTAATTCCCGAAGCTACTTTCTCTAATATTAATATAAATTCCAGTTTTATTTCGACCTATCTTGGTGAAGGCAAATACTTAGTAATAAATTGGAAAAGTAATTGAGAAAATTCGTGCGTTTTTATTTGTGAAAAATGACATACATAAACATAAACATCACGGCTGTAATCCCCGAAGGGTTAGGTAGAGGTGTACCCATTAGATACACTCACAAATCACCAGTTATGTTTAAGACCCATGTAATAGGGGGCGAGTCTATTACCATCAATCAGGCACAAATCCAGACTCCGAGGCTGCTACTGAAAAATTCCTGATGGAAAAACCCAATAACACTGCCCGACCTGGTTGTTGAACCCAAGACCTCATTCACAGCAGTTGCGCTTGCGACCACTAGACCAACGAGGCAGTCAAAATTGAAAAAGTCACATTCAAAGAGATAGTCGAATAAACGGATAAATTTTTGATACTTTCTTTTCAAACTTCACAAAGCGTTGCATTCTGGTTGTAATCAATATTATGACCAGACTGACATTTTATAAACCATCGTTGAACTAATTAGTCTAACCTCGGCTGCAGATCTACAAATCTTTGGTTAGTTACACAGGTTAGCCAAAAAGTATGATTGGATTTTCTTTTCACGAAAATTTTCAGGTATCGAATTGGAATTGTGCCCGATTACTAGTCTCGCTTGGAATTCTATAATTTTATTGGGGAAAGGATAGTTTTTATAATGTCTATGTTGTTCATTTAATTTCCTTTTTTTCTATTTCTTACTTTATACGAATCGATTGTAATGCTTTTGGATATTTGACGCTGATTAATTTTGAAGCAATTTATATATGTATAGTAATGTAACACATTTGGCATAATAAGATTAGTTCGATATAATCAAAAATAAAATTTATATAATAGTATCAATTCATATACCTATTCTAATTAAGGGGCCTCCGCCAGTTGGATTTGGCCCCTCGTATGCTTTACAAAGGCTCAGGACCACAGGGTCCCGAGATACATAAAGTACATTTATGAATAATAAATTACATATATTTTTTAATATATTTAAGTTTTTTTTTTCAAGTGTGTTTACAAAAATATTTTAGGTATCTATATAAAAGAATGTGGAGAGTAAAATTCAATTTGACAATCTTAACACGTTTTTTTTCTTTTATGCCTGTATGTCATCAATTAATGTAATTGGTGTTGAACCATTTTAATTTACCCTAAATACATAAATAAATAAATAATTCATTGAACTATTGAAGGTTAATCGTTTTAGTATTTTTGGCCGACAAGTGTTTCATTTAATACGGTCTCATTTAAATGTTATTTTGTAAACTAATACCTATTGTCTACGTAGTAGTCTTGTTATTCTCAAAACATTTTAAACAATATTACAGGCACTTCCGTCGGCCATCACAGTTAACGCGACAGGTGACGATTGCCGCTGACACACACGACATAATCGACGCTAATAAGTCATGAAAGCTATTATTACGGCACGTTTTAGCACGACTTTCTAATAATATAACATTATGTAGATGAGTTGTTGTTTTTGTTTGTTGCTAAAGAAATAACTGACTGAATGGTTGAATTTGTTAAATGCAGAAATTATTAAAAAATAGTTCCGGGATTGTTCACAATTGGAATTATTGTTTGAATTAACTGTTAATTAATGCAATGATTTTGGATAATTTACACTTATCATCACTACATACTATAAAACAAAGGCGCTTTTCGCTGTCTGTCCCTATGTATGCTTAGATCTTTAAAACTACGCAACGGATTTTGATGCGAATAGATAGAGTGATTTAAGAGGAAGGTTTATGTATCTTCATTAAGCCCATGTGAAACCAGGGCGCTAGTTATTTTTAAACTTATTCTAAGCACAATACTAGATAGTATTTGCTTGACGTTACTAAATGAATAATTGAGAGATTGTGGGTTGGGTCATTTTGATATTGATGTTATTGTAGCAATTACTTTTTTACACTATTGCCAAGCACAATTTTAAGGAATACATAACTTCCAAGCGGACGTAGTCGCGGCCAGAAGCTAGTTGTTTTGTATGAAATAATAAACGATGGCAAAATAACATAATTATGTAAAAAGCATTCACGCCGTACGGCATTTTAAACCAACTTTCAAGTCCCAACTTTTCCAAATGAATGAACCGATTTTAATGAAATTTCCTACTCATAAGCAGAATACATAGGGCTAAAAAGTTATCAAAGAACATTTAAGAAAATGTATTATTAAAAAAAGATAAGATATGCTTTTAAGACTTGTGCAAACGAACTTGCAACTAACAATTAGGTAGCCATATTTTATTAGTCAGCAAATTCTATGAAGTTGTTTTTTCAAAGCGCATAATTAGGGGTTGAAATATGAACGTACGCCATACGTTATGAGTACAAACAGGACTCATTATAGGCGGGAAAAAGAGTAATAATTTCTAGACTAATTATATGGGAGAAGTATGAAGGAAATGGGTTTTTAAGTACGTAATGGTGTGATAATAAGCTCAACGACTTAGGAGGCGACTATATAACTCATTTTTTTTTTTTTCATTTGTACACAAAATAATTAGAGAAAGCATAAATCGTATACATACTACTGTTATAAAAGCGAAAGGTTGTGAAAATGGATAGATGAATAGAAGGATGATTGTCACTCTTTCACGTTTAAACGGTCAAACAAAATAAGCTGAAATTTGGCACATATATGGAGATATTAATATGTGTGCCATATAATTTTTTATCCCATTTTTGCATTCACCTAAGTGACTGAACTGTGGCTTAATTCTAAAGTCTATCATTAACATAACATAACATCTCGCCTGTTATCCCCGAAGGGTTAGGCAGGGGTGTACTAATGGGTACACCTCACATTTCGCCAGTTACGTTTAAGTCCTATGTAATAGGGGGCGAGCCTATAGCCATCAACCGTGCACAAATCCAGACTCCGACGCTGCTACTCAGAAATTCGTGATGAAAAAACCCAATAACACTTTGTCCGACCTGGGAATCGAACCCAAGACCTCGTGCTCAGCAGTCGCGCTTTCCGACCACTAGACCAACGAGGCCGTCCTTCGTCGTTCATCTATCATTAAGTCACTTAATAATCTGTTTAACATAGGTACAATACATATATAAAAAATAGACAGTGCGCTATGTTACGCTAGAGGGCGTACAAATGTTTGCAATGGTTATGATAAGCGGGCCAACTCTCAATAGTTACATGAAATAAACACAATAAAAAATCAATGAACGTACAGTTATTGCAGCCAATTATTGAAATAACAAAAAAATCATTTCTAAACACAAAACAATCCTTTAAAAACAAAAAGTTAGACCACACGATCATATCTCAAACGCCACTCCCCCGTTGATAGCAAACGGACTCAATAACATCGCACTCAGGATACATATAATTATAACAATACCAACTGCGCGATATCTTCGTCACCGAGTCCCGGATTGCTGGCGGATCTCAACGGACTTTTGTTCGCTGCGAGGTCCTTTGTCGATGGTTCACAATAAAATTTTATCCCGGAAACCTATTCGCAGTTACCTTTTATTATAATGTTGCAGCCGGCATCCCGGGTACTTTTCAGTCGGGCCTTTGTTGTCCACATAATGGGGACCAACCTTTTTATTCCGCTACAGATTTTTGAATGTACCACGAGCATTAACGCTTGTATGAGATCCGATCGATTGGATGTCTGAAGTGGTTCTTTATTCCGAAGTTTGGAGAGTTCTTTGTTTGTATGGAATGGTCGATGTTGTTTGTGATGCTTTTGAACTTTTACTTGGAGTTACAGGAAAATTGGTCTCGTGGTACGAATTGTTTGTATCTGACTATGAATTAAAGATAATAAATGTGAAAGTTTGTGAAGATGTTTGGATGTTTGTTACTTAAGATTTGGATGAATATTGGCACATAGAAAGACCATTTCCTGAATAAACACATAACATATATATATACCGGTAAAGTGTTTCCTTGGGATAATAGTAAATATGGAACATGATTCTGAAATAAATGTTTTTATTTATTTATTTATAGTTCAACTTACTATAAGAAAAGTACAAAGCTTAAGGTTCTGCTTGAACGCGCTAATCTCTGGAACTTACAATTCGATTTTCTAAAATATTCTTTGTTAATTTCATTCCTAATGTCAACAAAGTGTATTTTATTTGGTAAGTTTATTTTAACGCAAACATCTTTGTAATTAAAAGTCGGATTCGAAAAAATATTTTTGTATATGATAGTCAGATTCATATGGAATAGAATTGGTTGTATAACATCACGCTTCGACTTACGAGAGCGGAGTAGTGGAAAACCACACGGCAAGTAGGTAATAAGAAACCTAACCGATCAACCATGGTAAATTGACCGTTAACCCTTAAATGTTCATTGGAAATTCTGGTTACTGTCTTTGTACTAATATAAAATACACTTTAGCAAATAAATATTGCGCAACAAAAAAGAAAATTGCACACAAACAAAGAATCTCAGAATAAAAACTTACTAAGGGAAACATGAAAAAACGTTTGCATGCATAAGTTATGTGCATATCGCTTTAGGCCTGAAAAACTGAAGGATAAAAGAAAATAAATATAAGGAATTCATATAAATAAAGGCTTGAATGTACAGTCGACAAAACAGATAGGTATGCAGGGTCGTCTGATATAGTTGAAGTTTTTTTAGAAACAGAAGGATGTGGATGTGTTTAACGCACGTAGCATTAATTAATTCTCTTATTGTATAATAGTGATCAGTGGATAATAGTGTTGGTTGTACAGTAAGTGCTATAATTGAAGTAATTAGTGTATAACATGCCATTGTACTACTGTTTTTTATCCCTAATAAATAAATAAATAAATGTTTTCAAATGTAATTTCATTTTAAAATATAACATCACGCCTGTAATCCCGAAGGGTTAGGCAGAGGCGTATCCATTAGCACACCCACATTTCGCCAGTTATGTTTTTACTCCCATGTAATAGGGGACGAGCCTATTGCCATAAACCGGGCACAAATCCAGACTCCAAAGCTGCTACTGATAAATTCCTGATGGAAAAACCCAATAACACTTTGCACGACCTGGCAGTCCCAACCAAGACCTCATGCTCAAGAGTCGCGTTTTGCGACCACTAGACCAACGAGGTAGTCCAAATAGGTAAGTTAATTTAAAAAATAGATAATAAACAGTTCATTAACTAAGTTTCAATCGAAGATATTCATCAGTTTCTAAGAAAACTCCAACTATATCTGACGACCTTGAATACCTATCTGACTGCCTCGTTGGTCTAGTGGTCGCAAAGCGCGACTGCTGAGCATGAGGTCTTGGGTTCGATTCCCAGGTCGGGCAAAGTGTTACTGGGTTTTTCTATCAGGAATTTCTAAGTAGCAGCCTCGGAGTCTGGATTTGTGCCCGGTTGATGGCAATAGGCTCGCCCCCTATTACATGGGACTTAAACATAACTGGCGAAATGTGGGTGTACTAATGGGTACGCCTCTGCCTAACCCTTCGGGGATTACAGGCGTGATGTTATGTTATGTATACCTATCTCTTTTGTAGTTCGTTTGCAGCATTGTCTGATTTAAATATTTGATAGCGATTAAATATTAACAAGATGCATCGTGCACGAGCCTTAGCCAATGAGCTACAAACTCATATTGTATGAGACAAACATAGGAAATGTCACGAACATCGCACTTGTGATCATGTGGTAGCACAGGACTCTTAAACGGGTCAAATTCAGAACGACCTTTCGGAAATCCCTTAAAAATGTTGATGGTCAAAGGAGATCGGACATTGTAGTATAGACTTTGGTTCAAATGACGTTGGCTGATGAAACCTAGTCGATAGTTCGTGAGTGTAGGATATTTTATTTTTACTATGTGCACCATAAAATTGGCCGGAGAAAAAAGTAAAACAGTCAAGAAAAATGGTAGGAATAAAATAAATTATAAAATTAAATTAATTATTCTTTTTATAAATAAAAAAAATAGGGAAATAAAAGAAATTGAATATTTTATATTATTAATAATTTAAAATGAATTTATTCATATTTTTACTTAACAATATAAAAAGACTATACTGAATTGACTGTATCCAACTTTGAATTGTTTTATTTACTTAGCATTTCGACATTTAATGTAGGTATTTGTATAGCATTCTTTTTAAGGACTTTTATTTTGTAACAATAAATATGTTTTTTTTTAAATATATTTTTAAATGTTTTTTATATCTTTTTTATAATAATATTTAAAAATGTAATTATATATGTATACTAAATAAATAAATGGAGTATGATTGCTAATGTTTGTAAAGCTAGTTTTCATTTGGATAGACGTTCTAACTTCGGAGGGGTGAGGAACGAGATTACTTATTATTTTAATTGTTGAATTCGTCTTGTGTACCTACTGTGCAAATAAAAAAAATTGTGTGGGTGTGTGTGTGTGTGTGTGTGTGTGTGTGTGTTTGTGTAAAATGTGTTATGAAATAAACAACTTGAAACTTCCTAAACTTGTTTGCCGAGTACCTACTCACACTCACACCCCGTCTTTTTTAACCGACTTCAAAAAAAGGAGGAGGGTCTCAATTCGTCAGAAACTTTTTTTTTAGGTAGCTCTCCGATTACTCCAAGACGCCTAAACTATACCTATATTTAACTTTCAAAATGTTATTAGATTTAGTAGTGGTAGGTACATGCATCAAAACACACAATGATAAAATTGAAAGTATAACGGGTGACCAGACATTTACCAAACTTGTTTAGAACCCAGCTAATTAACGCGATACGCAGAATAATTAGCACTGCATCCACAGATATTTGGAAACGTACTACGTAATGACCCAGTTATGTGACTTAAGTACTTGCACGTCGAGTTAACAGTCAGTTTGGAATTTGTTACATAGATGTATGTACATGTAGGTATACTATACTGTACAACAAAGGTTGGCAAGATCAGTTTAATGATATTGTTACTGTAAGTGTGATTAATTCAAATTTATTAATAACTAGCATCCTTAAAAACCTAAACATTTCAAAGAAAATATGGATGGACTGTGTGAAGAATGATATGAAAGAAAGGGGAGTCAGTGATTGCATGACGGCTGACAGGTCAGAGAGGAAGATGGGACAAGGTCAGAAAGATGATGACGATGACCCTTCCCGCGAGTCGCGTGATTTTTCGTACGGATTCCTAATTTTTTAAAATATAATATGGCCTATGCCACCCGGGGATAGTGTAGCTTCCAAACAGCGAAAAAATATCTCAATTCAGTTCAGTAGTTACGAAGCCTCTTTATAATATTAGTTTATAAGTATAGATTACCTCATGATTTGGTAAATCTAACCTTTTAAATATAAAACGAAAGGTCACTCACTCACTCATCAGGAAATATCTAAAATTGCTTGACGTATAAAGATTAAATTTGGCAGTGAGGTCGTTCATTGTTAGTAGACGTCCGCTATTTTTTTTAATTCACTCTTCAAGTGGGCGAAACGGTGATCTAAAGTTCGTATCTATGGAAAATCTTATGAGATACCTAAGAGTAAACTAAGTTACCCGCATGTAACGCGGGCGAAGCCGCAAGCAAAAGCTAGTTAATTACTAAATTCAGGTTTTCACACGATGTTTTCCCTCACCGATGTCTTTGATGTCCAAGATAAACTTAGAAAAAAGAACAATATGAATTGAAAAACGCAACCTTATAAATTTAAAATGGACGCCTCAACCACTAGGCCATCAAAGTATTTTCGTCGCATTGTAAATAAAAAAATACTCGTCCAAAATTAACCCTATTGTGTCTACGCAATACAGTACCCAACAATAATAGGTCAGACCAAAGTTACGCATGAAGAAGAAGAAGAAGAAATAAACACATAGGCCCATGGGACCCGTAGCTTCCCGTCCGTCTTTTGTTCGGATGACGTAATGAATGGAGTGGACACGAAGTTCAGGGGAGGGATAATGGGTTTATTTTGTTAGCTCCAAATGTATGGGTTTGTGGGAGGTTCGAACTAAGAAGGGTTATAATTTGCGGCTTATATTTTACTTGGAAGGTTAAAGGGGTATTGTTTGGGGACTTAGGTTCTGATCAGATTTTATTTTGTCTGCAGAAATTTCGACAACAATTACTATCACTTCCCGCGGCTTTGTTCGCGTGATTTTACTGACGGATACCAAATTTTTCAAAATATAATATAGCCAAGTTACTCGGGGATAGTGTAGCTTCCCAACAGTGAAAGAATTTTTCAAATCGCTTCTGTAGTTGAGCCTTATTCAATGCAAACTAACAAACAAGCAATCAAATCTTTCCTCTTTATAATATTATTATAGTACTAGCTGACCCGGCGAACTTCGTATCGCCTATCAGTTCAATACAAAAGGCTAGTGGCTGGCAACACTGTGTGAGCCGGTCGTCAAAAAACGAACTCTTAGATTTAATTTTTTTATAAATTGTTTAAACGTCTTTTAATTACGTAAAATTAGTGTAATCTTATAAAAACTAAGTGAATATACTACGTACAGTGTTTGTGCAGTGTTTTTGTCGCGAAAACTGCGACAATAACTTAACCAAAAAACGAGCTGTCAAGTCATCGTCCCAACGGTGAAGGATTTTAAATATCATCGAAACCCGGGGAGTATTTTGTTTTATCTAGGTTGTATTTCATACTACTAAACATCACAAGATACTGCTCAGGCTTCTGAGCCACGTCCATCACACACTGGCACTGGTTTATGTCTCCTTTTGCTTGACAAGTAGTGGAAGCAAAATCGACGACGAAAACACTCGCCCATACAGTTAAAACACTACATAAATCACTACACAGAAATAGGCGCATTGTATTTTTCTTTTGCCTATCTACTACATAAATTTATCTTCTCAAACTTGTAAATTGCTACTTTAAACTTGTAGGCAATAAAGTTAAAAGTTGTGGTACCTATTCTTGTTTACTAATGTTTAACGTTTCCATTTATGTACTTCAAATTAATTAACCAAATCTAATTTTAATCATCTGTTTGTTTTAAAGTCATAACTTTTTTTCTTTGTTATTTTTTTCTTTACTTTTGGTTTTTTTTTTTCCCTACTACCTCCTACTTCTATAAATAGGTAATACATCTAAACTTGCATTAGTATTTAGCTGCACAAATATATATATTACAGGTGACTGACATTTTAAGAAAATGATGACCCGCAGTGCTACACTAAAGGAGATGGAAGCTAAACTTAGATCCACCTTAAAGGAGCTTGAGGCTTCCAAAGCCTTATGTAAACAGCTGCTCCAGGAAAGGGAAGACAGTGAGGTGGAAGTTAAGAATATAGTAGATAAAAACACCTTCTTGAAAAATGAGCTGGCAGAACTTCATATTCAACACATGGACTTAGCCGACCAACACACTCAACTCAAGTACAAAGTGTCATCGTTTCAAGAGTGCAGTGACATCCATGAACATGCATTAAATAAGATCTCAGAACTTGAACAAGAATTGTGTAATGCCCATAAGGCCTTGTCTCACTCAGAGACAGTCAAGTTCAGCGGACAGGTTGCTTGCACTAACAACCTGTTTAATGAGTTAGTAGGCAGTAGGTTAAAAACAGCGTGTGAGTCTAGTGTAACGATAGATTTGACTGGTGATGATACCATGCCATTATGCCCTGTTTTAATGAGTCATAACAAATTAAAAAAATACATAAAAATTAAGAAATTGATTAAACGATCACAGAAAACAATAAAAAAACAACACCTTCTTAAATTAAATCTTTTACTCAGGAAGGACCGTATTTCGCTTTCAAAGGAGTTGAATACCTGCACAGTGGAGTTAGATAAATGCCGGGAGAAGTATGATACTGATATTCAGCAACTACAGAGTGATTTATTATACAAAGAGTACATGCTGAAAGATATTTTTGAAAAATATGAATTGTCACAACAACAATTAACCGATCGATTGTTTGAGGCTGGGGAACTACTGGACTTGGTTAAGTACAATGCTGAGAGGTATGAGTCTCTGACAAATAATCTCTCATGCAGCTGTGCTGACCAACCGCGGCTCCCTCAGCCTCTGATTGACATGTCTTCACCGGCAGTGACTCCTGTGATACCTACCTGTGATAATACACAAATGCAGGAAATTAATAAAACTATCATATTCTGTGATGAACTAGGGTCAGGCTTTGGGAAAATACTACACAATTACCTTAGCCATAGTTTTATGAATCATAGTTACCATAATATAAGTTTTCAACAAATTATTAAAAAAATAGTAGATTCAAAACTAGACCATTACTCCACACTGGTTTTACTATTAGGTAATAGTACTGGTACCACCAAAAAGGACATACTGGATGGTGTTAACACCTTATTAAAGCTAAATATAGGGAAGCTAATGTTGTGTGCTTTTCCCTATTCTGATACTTTATCAGATTTTGAGAACAATCATATTTTTAAGCTGAATAGTATTATTCATAGGTTGACATGTTGTCATAGTGACAAATTATTGTTTTTTGACACTAACAAATTTGTTAGTGGTTTTAAGTTAACTCAGGGAACTTTATCCCTGTCTGGAGAATGTAGACATTTGATTGCTATGTTGATAGCATATAATATTAACATTGTTATAGCAAATATAACACAATGTAGGATAAGTGACGAAACTGTGTTGTATACTTCTGCTAACAACACAGTGATTGATTGTTGTGAATCTTTACTCTGTACGAAGGAGTGTCCACCAATAATACCAATACCTTTGGAGGCCAATACCAGCCAGATAGGGTATTCTCTCTCTGCTGAAACACACACCAGTATCTTTAACTCTTCGGTTGAGGTTGTGGGGGTCACTCCGGATAACTCTTTAAACTAAATTGTGAGACAACAGAAGTTACCTCTTCAAATAATCACTTATTATTACTGAATAATAAAAAGGTATCTTCTGGCAAGGTAGCATGTAAGGGAAAGCAACATACTTTAAAATTGTTTAGTCAAAATATTCAAGGTTGCTCTTCCAAATTACTAGAAATTGAGATGTTTCTAGAAAAAACCAAGTTTGATATTGTTTGTTTTACCGAACATTGGCTTAAAGATAACCAAGTAATGTCTATTAATTATGAAAATTATTGTGTAGTTAGTCACTTCAGCCGGAAACAGATGATACATGGTGGCTCATTAATACTTATTAAAAATTCAATTAAATCTAAAGAACGTAAAGACATTGTTAGACTATCGGTTGAACACACCATTGAATTGTCCTGTGTTGAGCTTGATAAGCATGTTATAGTTTGTGTATACAGACCTCCCAGTTACCAGAATTTATCTGTGTTTGATTCTGTAATGGAAGATGTATTAAAAAGAGTTAGTATTAGTAGTAAATCAATCATTATATGTGGTGACTTTAATATTAATTTGTTAGAAAGTAACACTAGTAGTATCAGATTATTAAGCCTTTTCAAATCATTTGATTTGTCAAATGTTTTTAGTGAGCCTACCCGAGTGACAGCTTCTTCTGCCACTTGTATTGACAATATATTTTGTAATTGTGAATACCTTCATAAGGAAATTGTTAACAGACTGCCATCTGATCATAGTGGACAATCAATTACGTTCTGTGCCTACGTACCACTACAAAAAACTCAAATTAGGTTTAGGCCAATTAATTGTAAAAGTTTAGAAAAATTTAATAATTCTTTGTACAGTAAATTATGCACTCATAGTTTCAATAATATAGGTGACCCAAATGAGTTTTATGCCGAATTTTTTTCAATTTTAAAAATCCAATTTAATGACAATTTTCCGCTAAAAACTAAAAGTATTTACACAAAGTTCTTATTTAGCGACTGGGCGACTCCAGGTATTCGTAAAAGCAGAGAAAAACTATTTGAACTTTATGGACTAAAGCAACATACAATTAATATAAATTTTCATAAGTATGTTTCCAAATATTCAAAGCTTTTTAAAAGTGTTTGTAAAATAGCGAAAGCTCTTCACATAAGTAAAAAAATAAAGTCATCTGATGACAAAATAAAAACTACCTGGCAAATAATAAACAATGAAACAGGTAGAAAAAAACAGCGTAATACTGAATTTAATTTAGAGACTGCACATGGCCCTATTAATACAGATATAGAAGTAGCCCAGGAATTTGAAACTTTTTTTGCTAATATTCCCCTTCAAACTACTGAGGCTTTGAATTCCTCCCCCGCTCTCTCTGCTGCCTTACTTAAAAATAATGTTAAGGCTTGCCCTGTGGAATTTAGATTTCAACATACTAACCCCCAGGCTGTCATAAAAACTTTTAAAGATCTTAAAATTAAATCAACAGAAGATCTTTGGGGAATGTCTGTAAAAGTTAGTGGGTCTATTATCGAAACCATTGCGCCCTATTTAGCCTTAATATTTAACACCAGTGTAGACCAAGGAGTCTTTCCCGATCTGATGAAACACAGTAAAGTCGTACCATTGTTTAAAGCGGGTGATAGTAAGGAACCCAACAATTATAGGCCTGTGTCGATTCTCCCAGTTCTCAGCAAGGTATTTGAAAAGTTAATGCTCAATCAAATGTTACGTCACTTTAATAAAAATTCCATCTTTCATGAACAACAGTACGGTTTCACCAAAGGGCGTTGTACAACTGACGCTGGTGTCACCCTACTAAAGAACATTTTTAACGCCTGGGAGGAAGCTCAAGATGCCGTTGGAATCTTTTGCGACCTCTCAAAGGCGTTCGATTGCGTTAACCATGAGACACTTTTGTTGAAGCTGGAGTACTACGGGATTAGTAAAACATCTCTTGGTTTACTAAGGTCATATCTGATAGGTAGACAGGCTAAAGTTCAGGTAAACGGCGTAAACTCATTGGGGTCTGAAACGACTATGGGCGTTCCTCAAGGTTCGATATTGGGTCCATTTCTATTTCTAGTTTATATAAATGATTTGCCTCAATTACTGGAAAATGAACCGAAGATGGTGTTATTTGCAGATGACACCTCATTGATTTTTAAAATAGACAGGCGGTCACAAAATCTTGACTACGTGAATAACTCTATTCTTCAGGTCCAAAATTGGTTTACAGTTAATAATTTAGTATTAAATGAAAAAAAAACTAAATGTATTAGATTCAGTTTACCAAACGTTAGAAGTAGCGAATGTGATATGATATTGAATGGAGAAAAACTGGAATTTATTAATCAAACGGTTTTCCTAGGAATCACGCTCGACAACAAATTACAATGGGGACCTCATATAACATCTATTGCGGGACGGTTAAGTTCAGCAGCGTATGCTGTTAGAAAGATAAGACAGTTGACAGATGTAGAGACTGCGCGATTAGTCTATTTCAGCTACTTTCATAGCATTATGTCTTATGGCATTTTATTGTGGGGTCGGGCTGCTGACATTGAAACCATTTTTATTTTACAGAAGAGAGCTGTCAGAGCCATTTACAATCTACCTCGTCGCGAATCTCTTAGGGAAGTATTTAAGAAGATTAATATTATGACAGTGCCTTGCCAATTTATTTATGAAAATATTATGTATGTGAGAAAAAATCTAAAACTTTTTAAGAAAATATGTGATAGACATAATATTAATACCAGAAATAAAGATAAAATAGCTCAACCTTATTTTAGATTGTCTAAAGTAAATACATCTTTTATGGGGTACTGTGTTAAATGTTACAACAAAATACCTTCTGATATATTAAAATTAAATGAAAGAAAATTTAAGACACATATTAAAAGTACACTTTGCAACCAAGCATATTATAAATTAGAGGATTATATTCAAGATAAGACTGCTTGGAAACATGCTGGTCCTGCTCCATAGGACAATTACTATTCATTCTAGACAAAATCAAGCTGGTTAATGTATATAGGTATATAGGTATATATTTCCTTTTTTCTTTTGACATTTTTATTATATTTTTATTTTTTATTTGATTTTTACTATGGGATTGCGCAGGCTCACACGCTGTTTCATTGTTGGTTGAGATGTTGAGAGTGGTTGTCTACAGTTCCAATATTTGTTAACATGTGAACATGATGTAACTTTAAATATATTTTTACCATGAATTCCTAATTTGTAATATAAATTATTTTTGTGTGTTATTATACAGTAGTTTTTTTTTATAGAAGGTACATTGTATTCACATGTAATTACGTATGACTATGTATACAAATAATAATATTGTAAAACATTGATTTTAAAAGAGTACGTATGGAGTTTCTTGCCCATTCTTCTCCATACAAAACTACCTTTTGGAAGGGGCAACTAGATTCAATTCTATTTTTTTTTCATGTAATGACGTTCAAAAGTGCCTTATAGTGGCCTAATTGAAATAAATGATTTGACTTTGACTTTGACTTTGAATTGACTTTTAAGTATTATCACAAATCTTTTGCATGGGAGTATAGAAAATTGTTGTTTTTAGACGTTTTCATGAATTTTTTTTTTTTGGGATTTTTCTCTTTGTAAGAACCATCCTTCAAGGAATATTAAAAAAAAAAGAATTAGGGAAATCGGTCCAACCGCTCTCGAGTTTTGCGCTTAGCAACACATTCAGCGACTCATTTTTATACTATAGATAGGCTACAGTGGATAGTTTGTGGGGCAAACTATCCACTGTAGGTTGCGGAATTTGTTCGAAAGAGTTACCGTGGCCCTGGAACGCAAAGGGCACTAAGAGGAACACGGAGGGGTTTTAGTCAGTAAGAGACTGACACTCCCTTCCGCTCCGCCCAGAGCGGAAAGAATCATTAGATGATTTCACATCTTAAAAAAAAAGTGGCTAATTTGTATTGTGTACTTTGAACTCCACGTATGTGTATAGTGACTACTTCAGCTATTGGAAAATGATTGTAACGTAAAAAGAGCCTAACATTAAATAAAGCATTAGAGATATTAATATTAAACTCAATAAATCGGCCAAGTGCTAGTCAGACTAGCCCACAAAGGGTTCCGAAAAATCGTACAATATTTAACACTTCATACAAAATACACGTTTCTTGTATGAGTTTGAAACTTTATCTTATTTTGATTATTTGTTGTTATAGCGGCAATATTAATAGACACTCTGTGAAAATTTCAACTCTCTACCTGTTATGGTTCATCAGATACAGCACCCTGACTGACGGACAGACAACGAAGACATATAGTAATAAGGCAAAGGCATCATGCGAGTACAAAACTCTAACAAAAAGCAAACATTGAGAGATGTTATTCGTCTAGTAACTAGTACGTAGGTATAGGTACGTACTAAGCCTAACTTTTGCCAAAACCAACAAAGATTTCTAGCAAGTTCTAGCTTCATTCTCCACAGCCTTAGGTAAGCTTGGCTCTCCCTCGACATCGCGGCAAAGTACCGAACAAAATTTTAAAAGCTATCGTGCAGCGCTACGGTCGCCGCTGTAAGCTGAAATAGAAAAATATAATACAGTCAAAACTTCGTGAACTTGTTGAAATTCCGGCACTTACTTAAGAATCGAATTTTTGAACGCTTTCAAAAACGCGTCTAGATGACGTGATAACACGATGGTTGCATGGTTCGAGACTTGGCTGCCTCGTTGGTCTAGTGGTCGCAAAGTGCGACTGCTGAGCGTGAGGTTTTGGGTTCGATTTCCAAGTCGGGCAGTGTTTATTTATTTATTTATTTCTTCATTAGGGACAAAAAACAGTTACAGGCTAAGTTACACAATAAATCCTTATACTAAAATTATAAACATGTAACCCACTACATTGTGTTATTGGGTTTTACCATTGGGAATTTCTCAGTAGCAGCCTCGGAGTCTGGATTTGTGCCCGGTTGATGGCAATAGGCTCGCCCCCTATTACATGGGACTTAAAAACATAACTGGCGAAATGTGGGTATACTATGGGTACACCTCTGCCTAACCCTTCGAGGATTACTGGCGTGATGTTATGTTATTTACCGTTTAAGTTTGTCATGAACATGGCAAGTACCAATGTGATATTTTCAATTAATATTTACTTTGTAAGTTTATCTTAAACATCACTGACAGCGGTGAAGGAAACAACGTGAAGAAACCTGGAATTGTACTCGTAATTAATATGAGTCTAAAATTACCAATCCACCTTGAGCATGCTTGGTAATCAATGCTCGGGCCTTCTCTGTTTGAGAAGAGGCGTTTGTCCTGCAGTGCGAATAAAAGGCTGATCTATCTTCAAGAATACTGGTAATACGATGCCTTTGATTTAGAAGAAGCCCAACTGTATCTTTTAGATACAGTCAATCGAACGAATCAACGAAGTATTGAGAATATTGAGTGTTGAGATGTCCTTATAAGTACTTTGACTGTATAACAGCCGGTTAACGACATATTCTATTTCAATTAAATTTTCAATTTGATTACTGTAATGTTTCGTTCGTTATATCCTATAGCGATATCCTGCAGAAAAAATACGTGTAAATACATCTTTACACGTATTTACATAAAAAACCGTCTGTCTGTTTAATTTGGCTAGTCTCCGAAACGGTTTAGCCGATTTTGATGGGGCTCACTGACATATAGCTGGTGTTATAAGAAATATTTTTGACTAATTTTATTTCAGAAAAAGCATTACGATTCTGCGCAAAAACAAAAATCCCGCCACATGTTTTTATATTTAAGCTAGGAAAAGTCCAACCAAAAACCATTCAATCAATTAACACAGCTGAAAGTCGAGTGTTTTTGTACAAAAAAATCCAATTTCCGAGGGTAGTGTTGAGCAAGTGTGGATCTAAACTAAACAAAACATCGGGGGCAACCCGTTGGACGTATCAATCAATTACAAAGGCCGACGCCTCGGCCGATATACGGTGCAGATAGGAGGGCCGCGCCCGTACCAATGTGTTACGGGGGTGCAAATGAGTGAAACTAGCGAATTAGTTTTTAGTATTAACCGGTTAGGGCTTACGGACGGCGAGTGGACTTGCGGACGGCGAATGATGGGCAGCTCGCCGTCCGATCAAAGATCAGGCCCGGAGCGTTCTGTTCGCGCGCGCCTCAAAGAGCTGTCAGCACAGGGACGGGATCAAACGCCTGCCTGGGTTGCGGGACTTCTTAACAGGATACTGTGGCCCCGGAACGCAAAGAGCAACTGAAGGAAAAGGGTGGTTTTTTAGTCAGTAAAAGTCTGACAGTCCCTTCCGCCCCACCCAGGGCGGAAGGAGTCATTTGATGATTTTTACCACCTTAAAAAAAAAACCGCTTAAGGCCCGGCCGTCTTACCTGTATGACAGAAAAATAGAAAATCAATTGTGTCTCATTACGTGGGATTTGAGTAATTAATCATATGAGTTACAGTTTTAGTTAGATTATTACGTTGTTAGATTAATCTTTCGTCCAATAATCTATAAAAATGCTGAATATTGAATACAAAAAAAAAAAACAATCACTTACCTCGCCTAACCTTCTAAATAGTAGAATTACAACAGCTCCTAAGACTTTGGTAATTTTGGTAGTCATTCTCGCGGTATCAATTGATGTAGCTATTTGTTATTAAGTTTTTATATTAACATAACATCTCTACACACCTGAATTTCCCGAAGAGTTACGCAGAGGTGTACCCATTAACACACCTACATTTCGCCAGTTATGTTTTAAGTCTCACGTAATAGAGGGCGAGCCTATTGCCATCAAACGGACATCCAGACTCCGAGGCAGCTACTGAGAAATCCCTGATGGAAAAACCCAATAACACTTTGCCCAACCAGGGTATCGCACCCAAGACTACATCTTCAGCAATCGCGCTATGCAACCACTAGACCAACAAGGCAGTCAAACTATAGTATTTATGAAAAAATCGTCACGACAACAAATACAATTTATTCAGAAACTATAACCTATTACTTATTATTTCCTCATGTACAATTTTTTGCACCTGCTTTGTTATCTCTTCACCACCTTTGGTTGACTGGTAGAGAACGCCTAAGGCATGTCCGCCTTCCATAGTCCGCCTTTGCACTTTTTTGTTGCATAAAGTTTAGATAAATAAATAAATAAACCAAACTATCCGACACCCGCTAAAACCTTCTCCCTTGTACTACAACAAGATCTATTGCTCACAACCCTAATCAATATCCACGCGTTATTTGCCAACATGACGTTTTTATTAAATAAACGCCGAACAAACTGTACTCGAAGACGATTGGATGTTACGACACATATAGAAAATTGTGACGGATTGACAGACAAACAACAATCGGATGTCAGATGATCGAATATTATGTTTTGTTCTGTCGTGAGCGGAACTTGTTGGTTGGGGATGGATTATTGAGAAAGAGAATGAGAGGTTCCGCATCTGAAACGTTACAAACGGAACCCTAATACTAAGACTCTGCTGTCCGTCTGTTACAGGGAATGTATCTTGGACCGTAAGGCGATTATCACACGGCACCGCGCAGGCCGCGATATGCGGTGAAGCGGATCACATGTCGCATTGGCCTCTATGAAATCTGTCGTTGCCTTTCACGCGTACATACACCGCCCGACCGCGCGGTCGAGCGATGTACGTCTGTTAATCGCCTAATAGGTAGATACTTGAAACACAGAGTGGTTGTTACCATGGCCGCTATAAAAACTTTAAATAAAATATATTCGTAGGTTTCCCAAACAAGAATCTTTATTTTAATAACTTTATTCTCTACTTTTTATTTGTCCAGTGATCGGTCGTACAGAACCCTTCGTATATAAGTTTGACTTGCCATGGCCGGTTTTTTCTTTATAGAAAACCCAACGGATTGGGTTACTCATCTTGCGTGAGCTGAAAGATATCCATTTAAGGGAATGTCCTCTGACTCACCAGCTATCAGATTATTCATAAGTTTATCGTTTTATTTACACGACACAGACTTTGAGTAAAAATAAAGATAATGCAGTAGCTGTGCTTCATAAATTATTACCAACCTATAATATTTATTTACAATATCTGTTAGTGCATGTAAAATGTTTGTAAATAAAACTTTTAACTAAAATATTTCCATAAAATTTTAATGCTGGCATAAAATGAATTAAAAAGTGAAAAATGCAAGGCGTATTTTCATTGTCATGACCCTTATTTTTATTATATTTCTTCCCATATTTTTATTCTTGGGACTATTCTTTGCCTGTGCACCTCACCTACTATGTTTTGTCTCTGCATCACCCTAAGGTAGACTGGTAGAAAATGCCCAAGGCATTATGTCCGACTTTGTACAATGTAATTTTTTACATGTGCACTAAGTTTAAATAAAAAAATAAAAAATGCGGTTCTTGCCACCGTTTAAGTAATCAAACTAAAAAAGGAACTTCAAAAAAAAATACTTTTACCGACGATTGCTAAACCTATTATCTTTACTGACTATTGTTTATTTTTAAATCAATAAAAAAAAATCTTGCAATATTAACATTATATTGAAATGTAAATGTAAAAATCTACAAGAAACAACAAGTGAAAAAGTCCACCTCTTATTAATTTCTCAGTCTAACAACACGCGCCAAAGATATACCTAGATTTAGATATTCCTACATACCCATACTAAACCATTATAACGTTATATAGCCATATTAATAAAGCCGGTATTGCTTGCCCTGGCATACCAATGCAAAGAATGGGAGCGCATACCGACGTCACGCCATAACGCTCCACTGTCATATTAATAATTTCCCTCAATGTTCTAGAATTATTGTCCTATAACGCAATTATGTGGAAATATGATGAATTATTTGTTCGTATATTGGAGATGGCGTGATAGAGGTTTTTTTTTTTTGTTCTTGTATGGTGTAGTACAAGGTTGGCTGATGGGTGTTATGTAGAACTAGGTTATGCCCACGACTTTGTCCGCGTAAATGTTTTTTGGTGATTATTTTATTAAAATAAATGTAGCATGAGCTATCTGCCAGTCCCGTCAAAATCAATCGATCCGTAGTAGATTTCTGTCAGTGTTACGGATTTTGTTCAAAAGTCGCCATGTCCCTGGAACGCAGAGGGCATTAGGAAGAACACGGATGGGTTTTAGTCAGTAAGAGCCTAATGATAATTATCCACCCATAAAAAAAAAAACTTCGTAGATGATTTACCGAAAAAAAAAACAGCCATAAGCAGACAAAAATATATTTTGCCCAAAAAAAAAATGAAATTTTGATATTACAAACAGACACTTCAGTTTTATTTATTTGTATAGATGTACAGATAAAGATATACCATTTTAACTAAATAATAATTACAGACACTGCTAAGTACCAGTACTATGAAACAGAAGATTCTCCTTTTTATTCTTAGCGTGTCGACGGCAATTATTTAATAAAAATGTTCAAATAATAGGTTTGTTATTTTTATTATGTTCAAGCCAAAATTCAAAAGACTCCGTTCACTGGCGCGGTCATAAGCACCATTAATGCCTGCATATTTAAAAAAGGAACAACACTGAAATCTTTTAACATTAAATTCATAATTCCGTCCTATTTGTTTTATTTATTTTCTTTTCATATTCACGTTGATTTAATTACGTGTGCACCCAACGTGTCTCGACCAAGTATTTTATTTTTGAGAACCGTACAGCCTACCAAAATTGCAATTAAACTCAAAGGGGCGAGTCTTAGAGAGGCAATGTAGCGTGATCTGGGGCATGTAAACGTATTATCAAGTCGTTTGTGATAAGATGTAGCGGGTGGAGAATATTAGGTATTCATATTACGTAATATTAGGTTCTTTTTTTAAGGTCAGCCTCATTGCGTGACTACTGAGGATGAGGTCTTGGAGGTTGATTCCCAGGTCGGGCAGTGTTATTGGGTTTTTCCATTACGAATATTTAAATCCATTAGAAATTTCTCAGTAGCAGCCTCGGAGTCTGGATTTGAGCCCGGTTGATGGCAATAGGCACGCCCTCTATTACATGGGACTTAAACATGACTAGCGAAATGTGAGTGTATTAATAGATACACCTCTGCCTAACCCTTCGGGGGATTACAGGCGTGATGACATGTTATGTTATGCTATATTAGGTTGTTTTTTAGGCTTCCGTATCTCAGTCAGCAAAAAATGAAACATATAGGACCACTTTGTTGTACGTCTGTCCGTATGTCAAGACCTTTTTTTTCAGAAATGCGTGAAGGTATCAAACTGAAAATTAATTTCAAATACTCAAGGCTTTGGAGGAGTGAAAAATAAAACTTCTAACTCAAGGCAATATAAGGCTGTTTATGGTTTATGTTTTTAAGCTACTGTAAATAACAAGTAAAGTATACATGCCTAAGTCAAAATATATACAAGACTCAAGAACTGCATTGTTTTAATTACTGAAACGTAATAATGAAATCATTAAGCTCATGAACATCCATTTCATGTGTAGCCACTAAAATAATACCATTGAAACTGTATCAAATTAAGTGGAAAACCATTTTTGTTTCATTTTATCAATATAACCGGGTGTTTATTTTGTGGCACTCGCTTCAAAACGGCCATTAAAAAGTTTAAAAAGTTTCATAAAAAACCGTTTTATTTGCTGAAGTGGTATGGGTTAGTCATAATTATGTTTAACAGTAAACTGTCGAAGGACTACAATTAAGCCAATTGGCTTTTATTGCATTAATAACGGCATGCGATACAAAACTCTTTATTATAATTATTGTGTTTGTACGAGGAAGGGCGATTTTGCGAAATAGGCAGGTTTAATCGAACTGTGTTCGTGAAAATGTTACTGCAATTACGTGTGTATATATACGTCATGTAATAAAACACAGCTGAGTACACAGCAAAGCACAAATGACATGCCAAACTTAGTAATATTGAGTATGAGTAAAAATTAAGAAAAGGGAAGGAGGGGAGGGGAGGGGATTAGAAAAGGGTATGCTTAGATGGTTCGGTCATGTTGAGAGGATGAGTGAAAGACGATTGAAAAAAGGTATTTATATGGCAGAGGTGAGTGGCAACGCCGGGAGGGGTCGCCCTAGGAAGACCTACACTGACCTTATTGGTGAGGTCAGGTGCGGAGTACTCGTAACCGGCGTGCTTGTATGACGAGATGTATGAACGTAGATGAGGCGAGTATGTAAGGATCGTAGCAGGTAGCGTTCTGTAGTTTCTGCCTACACCCATGGGAAAAAGGCGTGAGTTTACGTATGTGTGTATGAGTAAAAATTATTGCTAGGAAAAGACGATGATTTTTGGTGTGGAAAATCACTGTTAAAAATTGCGTTTAGGGGTGCATGCAAAAGTACTGTCGTTTGGGTATTTAAAGTTTTGTTAAAATATGCAAAACTGATTTTCATAAAAAAACTATACAAAATTGTTGGAACTTTAACCTTCAATATTTCCGTAACTAGAATGTTCCCAAGTATGGTCCTGAACAAATAAAATGTCACAAAGATGTGAAAAATATTTAAGTTTCAGTTTTGTAATGTGTCTTTTTACACCCGTTACAAAAGACACAAAGTGCTCGAGACTAGTTTTTTAAATATTAGTAAAAATATTGTCAATGTGATTTTAAGCCCTATTGTCATGATCATTTGGTCCATAAACCAGTAAAAACTTTTTTATCACACTCAAAATCTTTATCTAGAGACATTTTTAATAAATATAAAAACACGTATACTATTTTTTCAAATCGCTATATCCTAAAACTTATACCATGATGTAAAATAGCAAGGTTATAATAATATCTAAATACCTTATACAGTATACACGGCAAGGGTAGTGAACCAAACATCTTCGTTTCTGTAAAGCTAAGCGAGAAATGAGCGGGTTAAGATGAATGTGTGAGAAAGAACGTTAGTAACACTGACGTTACGGAAATGAAAAGCTCAGAGGAAAATGTGAGAAATGTAGAACAAGCTAACTGTGTTTAGTTGGCATTATGGAGGACTAGCTTCTGCCCGTGACATCGTCCGCATCAAAGTTAACTTCTTCATTGGATGCAACTTTGGATCCCCGTTTCATTCCCTTAGATTAAATTAAATTCACCACAAATTTTGGAAAATTGTTTATTAGCAGACGTCTACTAACTATAAAGTACCTCCCTGCCAAATTTCATCTTTATACGTCAAGCGGTTTTTGATATTAGAGATATATCGTAGATATTTCGTGATGAGTGAGCGAGTGAGTGAGAGAGTGAGTGACGTTTCGCTTTTATATATTTAGGACTCAGTTCTTGGATGCTAGAATGTACGACTCCTATTGTTTTTCCTTATTAGAAGAAATAGATATTAACTATTACTCGAAAAACATAGTATAGATAAGTATTTGGTTTGTAATAAAAAGTTAATTAGTAAATTTCAGCCAAAGGCATCCATCGGTTTCTAAGAAAACTTTAACTAAATCTGACGACCCTGGATACCTATCTCTTTGTGATTGTATATAATGTGTGATGAGTCATCAAAGAAGTCGATATGAGCATCTTTTGGTTTTCATCAAATTAAAAAACGGAGTAATCTTACTTATCTTAAAGTTTCCGAATTTCCGTTGCAGTCATCAAAAACACAAACTTTTTCGTCATGTTTTCTCATCACCCCTATTTCGCCCCTAACCCACTTTCGTACCCCAAAGTTTCTAGTCAAAAACTTAAGGGTAGAACCCCAAATAAATAGAAATGACTGCAGATAGTCCACATACGACGGTTTCTCTCTCTCGCTGCCCCAGTAACGCCTACAAAGATTGGCCACTGGGGGAATTTAGTTTCTTCACGCCACCTAACTTCGTCGCTACTAATGGATAGTGGTCTTGTTTACGTTAAATTCTTATTTTGTGCTTTTCTAGGGTATTTTGGAATTCTCTGGTCTTTTGTTTTTTGTTTAGAATTAATTTTAAGTCGTGTACAAATTGTTTTATTTTGCACATACTAGACTAATCGGTACTTATTTTTAGTTAAGTTAACTGTTAGCGATTGCCTAAGTCAAAGTCAAAACATTGATTTCAATTAGAACAAGGCACTTTCGAATTGTCAAGGAGTCGGTTAAGGTCATTCTAAGGAAAAAAGTCCACCTTTGTACTTTTGTTTCATAAAAATGTAATAAATAAATATTAGCCATTTTTCTCTGCGTTTTTTTATTCATGCATATTGGTTCATAATTTAATGTTATCAGTCGAAAATGTTCCTATTACTGGGTCACAGAATCCAAACCTATAACAAAAAATTGTCGTTCATAGATGCACCATATCTCATATAAAGCACAATTATCCCGCTGTAACAAGCACCACAAATTCAGTTATCAGTGCTAATGCACCCACTAAGTGCATCACCACTGGCCGAAGCTGTGTAAACCACGTGGTTTAGTCGGCCATTTTGATTTTGGTCTTTGTGTCCTAAAATACATAACATTCTGTTCTTGTCAGAATAATACCAAAACAACGAAAGAGCTTTTAAAAAAAGAAAGACGTAAGAATTTCTCCAGTATCTTGAGTGCGTTTACAAATATATAAACTCACATACAAAAACAACTAGACCCGGAACAACTATCTGTAGGCAATACAAATATTTGTTCCGTACAGAAATCGAAACAGCGACACGCAGGGCAGCAGCTAATACTTCAGCCACTGCGCTAACCGTGTCGTCAAGATTTGTACCTATTTCATGTGATACTGCATGTGACTTCGTCTGTGTCAAAGTTGATTTATTATACCACGAGAACCGTTTATTGTGGGGATAAAAAATAGCCTATGTGCTTTTTCAGACTATAATAAGATTTATCTCTGTGTAAAATTTAATTCAGAATCAGAATTACTGAGTTTCAAACATCCATTCATAGCCTAGAAATAATAGTAGTTAAATACATACATCCATACATAAACTCACGCCTTTTTCCCATGGGAGTAGGCAGAAACCACAAAACGCCACCTGCTACGATCCTTTCATACTCCTTTCGCCTCATATACGTTCATACATGTCGACATACAAGCACGCCGGTTACGAGTACTCCGCACCTGACCTATGAGTAGTTAAATTACCACAAATTTTAAATTAGTACAACCAAGAATTCTTTTATTATCCAAACAACCCATTTAATACCTAATTACCCTTATTAAGTGGCAGTGCCATTAAAGCCGATACCAACTGTAGCTTCTTAACGCTTATGCGTTTTAAAGTCGCGTCGCAATCGTTTACTACGACTTTATTTCTACGGGACTTTTTCAATTGGACTTAATTAAAAGAAAGCAAACGTACGTGGTCTAGCTCGGAGATAGCGAATGCAATGTGGCTACGAGCTTTTTAATTGGCGAGCGAAAGCGATTTTTGTATCCGAAAAATACTTGAAGATGTCAAGTGTTCCGAATAGAATGGTTTAGAGAGAGTACGTGGGTTTTTTTTTGCCTTATAGTTATAAGTAAAATTGCTAAAGAATACTTGTATTTTTTGATCACAGGCATTTAAATCTAGTTCCATTCTGTTAGTAGTTTTATTTTTGTAACGTCGTTCCACACTTGAAAATTTTCCTCTATATTGTGGGTGCATCACAAACAGCCAGATCCAGAATAACTATATGTAGGTCATACAAAATATTTGTTCCGTGCGGGATTCGAACTCGCGACACGCAGAGAAGCAGCCAATTGCTCAAGGCAAGGCTCAATTGCCGGAGAAGAATGGGGAAGAAACTCAAACATTGTACCAATTTTAACAATAAAAATCTACAATAACGAATAATAAAAAAAAAATTGATTTACGAAAAAAATTTTACTGAATGTTATGTAGGCTTAGTAGATCAAATGTAAGCTAAAATGCGAGCCTCTAATCCAATGTGATTTTGATTCTGGGCAAATACCAATGTGACTTTTTCATTTCATAATATATACTTTCTAAGTTTATCTTTGACATCACTGACAACGGTGAAAGAAAAACAAACAATGTCAGGAAATCTAGACTTATAATTTATATAGGTACGTTTGAAATCGCCAATCCACCTAGAGCAAGCGTGGCGATCAATGTGCCTTCTCTGTATAAGAAGAGGCTTTTACTCTGCAGTGAGACAAAAGGCTGGTATTACTATAATTAAAAATAAACTCTAATCGCTTATAACTTGAGCCCTATTTATCTGATCTTCATGTGTTTTTCAAACTACATTATTTAGTTTCATCTTACACCGGTCCCAGATTAAAATGTTTGTTTGCTCAGAGTTATGGGTGAAAGTATTTTTTTCTACACAGGCGGATATTATTGTGTTTACTATAAAGGGATTTATGGTAATTGGTATACGGACTATTTTAGAATAAGGATAATGGTTCCTATTGAGCAGTATGTTGTAGATGTCGATGACCGGTTTGTTGAGAAGATTATGTATAGAGAAAACTCAAAAATAAAATCACAGTATTAAAAACTGTGCAATCTTTAGTAAACTCTCATCTGTAAAATAAATTCTTATAAACTTTATTTTACCAATATTATTGTAGGCAGATTTTTTCTTAAACTTTGCCCTTCAAATTTATCCTGTTTCGTTATTTACAAACAAATAAACTCACGTGCATAAATAACTAGAACTGGAATTACTACCAATATACGTTTGCGGGAATCGAAACCGCGATACGCAGCACAAGAACCAATCGCTCGGCCACTGCCCCAACCGTGTCAACAAACGTCAAACATCAATTTGAATTAAGATTTTGGTTAGCTGTTATTTTGAACCTTCCATCCATCAAACAAAAGTTTTTAATAAAATCAAAAAACGAAAAAGAACTCAGAACAGTATGGTAACTTTTGTACCTAGTGATAATGGATACACACGTTAAAAATTCTCGCCAATTGTATAAATTACAAAAATACTAAATAATACTTTTAAACTTAGCGAGAATAATTCTAAATAAGACTTTTACACTTAACAAGAACTTGTTACAAAATTACTGCCTCGTTGGTCTAGTGGTCGCAAGCGCGACTGCTGTGCATGAGGTCTTGGGTTCGATTCCCAGGTCGGGAAAAGTGTTATTGGGTTTTTCCATCAGGAATTTCTCAGTAGCAGCCTCGGAGTCTGGATTTGTGCCCGGTTGATGGCAATAGGCTCGCCCCCTATTATATGGGACTAAAAACATAACTGGCGAAATGTGGGTGTACTGATTTGTACACCTCTGCCTAACCCTTCGGGGATTACAGGCGTGATGATGTTATGTTACAAAATTCTCGCTACATATAAACGTCTCACAAAACTCCCCAACATTTCGCGGCACAAGCATTCTTGCACCTAAAGCGAACACACATTAACTTATTTTTAGCGTTAACACTAACAACAGTGCACGTTCGATTCTGCTGACGGATTATTTACGACTTACTCTATGTGCCGTGATTAAAATAGAAATAGTGGCCAATGGTAGCCGGCTTCGCGAGTATTACCGACGATCCGACGGTATTACTGACATGAGTTACGTTGCAACGTGCACGTGTAAATACGAAGCGATGACGTCATCAATTCTAACTTGTTATCGGAATTCCGTTTGGTAAATATCATGATTAGTTGACCACCTTCTCTCTTCTCTTCTCCATACGAATTTACTTTTTGGAAGGAGCAACTAGATTCAATTCTTAATTTCTTGAATATGACTTGATATAATTATATCAAGTTTTTATTCTTTATATATTATTATATATAGTATATATGAGTTTATGTACTTGTGTACGATTAAACTTGTTTAGATATTTGTTTCTAATGATTTTAAAATTTCTTATCTGTTTACTTCCTCATGTACAATTTTTTCACCTGCTTTGTTATCTCTTCACCACCTTTGGTTGACTGGTAGAGAATGCCTAAGGCACTAAGTCTGTCTTTGTACCTTTTAGTTGCATAAAGTATAAATAAATACATTTAGTCTATCCTTTAATTTGACAAAGTTGTAGAACTAGATTTTTTTTTTTATAGGCTAGTATTGAAAGACTGCCTTGTTGGTCTAGTGCACGCAACGCGGGACTGTTAAGCATGAGGTCTTGGGATAGATTCCAGGTTGGACAAAGTGTTTTTGGGCTTTGCTGCATAATCAAAAATTGAGAAAACGTAGACGAATAATCATTAAGAGTCTGAAATCGCCAATCCACCTTGAGAAAGCTTAGTCCTCCTCTATATGAGAAGTAGCTTTTGCCCTGCAGTAGGACAACGGGCTGGTATTATTATGACAATAAAACATAACATAACATCACGCCTGTAATCCCCGAAGAGTTAGGCAGAGGTGTACCCATTAGTTCACCCACATTTCGCCAGTTATGTTTTAAGTCCCATGCAATAAGAGTCCAGCCTATTGCCATGAACCGGGCATAAATCCAGACTCCGTGATGGAAAAACTCAATAACACTCTGCCAGACCAGGGACTCCAACATGCTCAGCAGTCGCGCTTTGTGGCCACTAGATCAACGAGACAGTTTATTAGATTACTGGCGGAATTATTTATCATTTTAGGAAATAATTATAAAAACGAAATTTAAATTTAATTTTCAAAGCTGATTGAACTTTTTATTCACAGAATCTTACAAGATCCACGAATACTATAATAAAACCATACAGTATACAATCTGCTTATCTTCCAAGTGCGGTCATAAAAGTCTGTAGGAAATGGCGTCTAATGGACGTCTTAGGTCGTCGCTCGTCAGTAACCCATTTCTGGGTGTATTTATAAATGGTTTACGAGCCTGCAACCCATCAGTATTTAGAACATTAATATCTATTGGGTTGAAGCCATTGATTTATGATTTGTATGTGAAATTATACAGGTTGGTAGTCATTTTTGCATATTTATTTTTTTCATTAATAATAAACTAATGACTGCCTCGTTGGTCTAGTGGTCGCAAGCGCGACTGCTGTGCATGAGGTCTTGGGTTCGATTCCCAGGTCGGGCAAAGTCTTATTGGGTTTTTCCATCGGGAATTTCTCAGTAGCAGCCTCGGAGTCTGGATTTGTGCCCGGTTGATGGCAATAGGCTCGCCCCCTATTACATGGGACTAAAAACATAACTGGCGAAATGTGGGTGTACTGTGTGTAGGCCTCTGCCTAACCCTTCGGGGATTACAGGCGTGATGTTATGTTATGTTAATGTTAATTAATAATAAAATTTTCTTGAGCAAACTGCCGCGGAAGTTAATCTTTATGAAGAGTAGATAAGTACACTGGAAATATTATAGTGCGCAAAACATAAATGAACTCAGTCTTCACTCTGATGGGACGGCGATCACACAAAACCAGGGAGAGATCAGACGCAGGACACAGGAGCTTTACGTGCTTTCCGAGGGATGAGGGTGTCACACAACCAAGTTCCTAACTCCAGGCTGCTACTGAGAAATTTCTAATGGAAAGACGCAATATCACTTTTTGTCCGAGCTAGTAATTTTGAATCCAGGAACCCACGCGCTTACGTCTACGAGACCAACAGGGCAGTCAAAAAATAATAATACAGACAGGTTTTAGGCCCAATTAGACGGGGTCGCGGTAGACCAAAGAGAAAATGGCAGAACGTCTTGAATGATTTCCCCAGGAACTGGCGAGAGGAGACACAACACAGAGGGAAGTGGAAGGAATGGGAGGAAGCCTTTATCTTGATTCTATTTATATTGTTTAATTTATTATTTAAAAAAATATAACTATTTATGTATCTATATTTGCCATCAATGCGCTAAGAAGATTATTTTTTTTTTTTATATTTGAATTTTGGATTTCGATTTTATTAATATTGTTCATTGATTATTTTTATAATTATGTATTAATTGGATTTAAATTTAAATATTATTTAAATGTACAACTTGATTACTTAGATGATCTTAGATAAATGATTTTTAATTTGATTTTGATTTGATTAGATTTATCCAGAAGTGGGACAGTAAAGAAAATAAAGGCGTAACGTCCAACCAACTAAACACAAACTTGATATCACTTTCAAGTCTGCCATTTCGCAGAAAAATCTCGCCAAATGAGTAAGTAAACATGTATCAAGCATCGTTAGTGTGGAAGTAGCAACGTTACGTTTTCACACTTATTGAATGTAACGAGGCCACGGCAGTACTGTTCAGAGTACTGATGCAAATACATATTAGTGATTTGGTCCAAGGTAAGGTAGGTATTTTACTAGTCTAAACTAATATTATAACATAACATTACGCCTGTAATCCCCGAAGGGTTAGGCAGAGGTGAAACCATTAGTACACCCACATTTCGCCAGTTATGTTTTTAGTCCCATGTAATAGAGGGTGAGCCTATTGCCATCAACCGGGCACAAATCCAGACTCCGAGGCTGCTACTGAGAAATTCCCGATGGAAAAACCCAATAACACTTTGCCTGACCTGGGAATTGGACCCAAGACCTCATGCACAGCAGTCGCGCTTGCGACCACTAGACATACCTAACACACCTAACGAAATGTGGGTATACTAATGGGTACACCTCTGCCTAACCCTTCGGGGATTACATGCGTGATGTTATGTTAAAAAAGAACTGCAACCTGCACTTTTTGTACAGTCAAGTACTAAAATATGTGCAAAAAAGAATATGAATATTGGTAGGATTTTGTTATTATTTTAACGTATTATTGTACTTTTTTACTTAAATAATTACAACAATGTTATTCCGTACTTTAATGAATTTTATTCATCATTTAATTTGTCCTGTCCTCACATTTTTGACCCGCCATGTTTTAACATCGCAATTAGCTGGTTGATTGCGAAGCTCCTTTCAATAATAAACTCATTTTAATTTCCAAACAGCATTATACAGCGATAATCAGATTTGTGTGAAGATAATACGATATCGAACGATAATTGGGCAAACAAAACGGTTTGTTTTTAATTAAAATTATAAAATGTTGATGGTATTGTTAGTTTGTTGGGTGAAGCGGTGAGTTTTTGTGAAGTTAAGTTAGCTTTTTGTTTCAACCTTTGTGATGATTTTTTTTAACTTGTAAAGATTCTTTTTAAATTTTAAACAAATATTTTTAAATTTACACAATTCTGTAAAAAATAAATGTTCCTGTGCAAAATAACCATTTTAATATTTTTTTCGAAAAACCTTACTTTTATGTTTTTGTCGTTTCCTACTTAAGTAAAAGATTGGATGGATCCAATGCATTTTATTTAAATACTATACCTGCGTGACTTTATAAATGGAACTACATAATTATGTTTGTACAAAAAGCTATGAAATGATGAATTCCTTTTAAAAAATCTTTCATCATCCAACCAAGCCCCACACAATTACATTAAATCTTCTATAAATATCACGCACAGAATCAAAACTATAAATCTATAAAAAGATTAATAATACCGAAGCCACGTGGTACATAACTTCAATATATTTATGAGTATGAGTGTACCAAGGTACGGGCCCTTTCAGACTCCACTGCGGTACGCGCCGGCACTGCTAATTAAAGAATAACGAACATTCAACTCTACGTGTAAATAATGTTGCGTCAGTGTTTTTGGGTTAACTTTCTGTTCAAAATTGGAAGCAGTTTTAACTGTCAGTTTAAAAAGTTTTGATTGAGAATAAGTTTTACTTCGTAATTGGGACCTTGGAAAAATTATGACTAATTTTACATGAACTCAAACTTAGAAAGATGTTTTAGTTCTTGTTGATAAAGAGATATTTGCTGAGTTCGATTTTGTACGCCTGTAATAACTGAAAGGTTAGGCAGAGGTGTACCCATTACACCCACATTTCGCCAGATTTGTTTAAGTTCCATGTAAAAGGGCGCGGGCCAATGCCATCAACCGGGCGCAAAACCAGACTCCGAAGCCAAACAATTGACAAATTCCTGATTGAAATACTTTGCCCGACCCGACTTAGTTTATTTTTTTGTTTTAAGAAATCGTCCTACGTATTTTCTGAACAAGCACAAAACAGTCACCATTCTTCATTACCTACAGTAATTTCTTTTAATTCAGCTACAAACAGCATCTGTTAACCGCGTTGTGTAAACATCTTTACATTGATAAGTACAGTTTATATTTAGCATTACGGTTGCCGCCCGACGAAAGAGTACAAGCACGAATCTAGCACACAAACGTAAGTGCTTTTAAGATTTATATCGCATTATATTTCGGGTTTTGATATCCCGTTTCGAATTTAGGATGCCGGAAATTGTCTTTCTAAGAAAAAAATATGATTACGTAAAGTAAATACCTATATTATTATTCATCTCAAGTAAAGTGTATGTTTGTAAATGAGCTGTCATTTTCCGCGTCAAAAAAATTGTGCTCGTGTGAACGCGATCTAATATTTCTGTATACTATCACAAATTCAGAAAAAAAAGGCAAGGCAGATGATGACTGTCGGAAATGAAGGATAACATTTGTTTTTTTTTTTTTTGTATTTGTTTGTTACAATTGAAACTACCAACAAACATCCAAAATAAAAACATCGTGAGAAAACCTGGACTTAAACGAGCCTATTACTGTCCCCACTCAAACCATGTTAGAGACCCTTGAGGCGGTTTAGTAACTCTGACACTGCGGACGGCGAGTAATGGGTAGATCTCCGTCCGATCAAGGACCAAGCCCGGGTCGACGGCGCGTTCTGTTCGCGCGCGCCTCAAAGAGCTGCCAGCACAGGCACGGGGCCCCCAACGGAGCCAACGCCTGCCGGGGTTGCGGGACGTCTTAACAGGATACCGTGGCCCCGGAACGTAAAGGGCAACAGAAGGAACAGGGTGGTTTTTTAGTCAGTAAAAGTCTGACAGTCCCTTCCGCCCCACCCAGGGCGGAAGGAGTCATTTGATGATTTTTACCACCTCCAAAAAAAAAGATGGGTATGTTGGGTCGTAAGACCTTGCTACCTATCCCAATGTCATGAGATGCACCACGATGTCCCTCCACCTTGTTATGACAAATTTAAATTGAAAAAAAAAATGAGTAAAAAAAAGAAAATTTGTCATATTAATTTTATTAAAAATATTACTACATTATAAAGATCACAACATTTCTCGCACATTGATAGGTTACCGGCGCGCGCGTCGCTTACGTTGAGACCATTAATTATATCATTTCCTACAGTTGACGCGTTGACTATTACAAAGTAGTTTATTACTATGATGGCTCAATTTAGACTTTGCTTTAGTTTACAAATAGGTTTGGAAGTGTTCAGTGTGTCACTGTCGCTTTAGTTACAATGTTTATTAGTTTAAGTATTTATATTTTATTTTTATTTATTTATTTATAAATATTTATTGAGGAGCTCGTGGCTCAGTAATAACAGCCGCACGGGTCGATCCGTCAGGTTAAGCTACGCTTGCCGGGGTTGGTTCGTGGATGGGTGACCATCTTTACACACCGAGACTCCTCCGTGCCTCGGAAAGCACGTTAAGCCGTTGGTCCCGGCTGTCATACGTGGATCTTTGACAGTCGTTACGGGTCGTCAGAAGCCCGAAAGTCTGACAAACCAGTCTTACCTAGGGGTATCATATTACCCAGTTACTGGGTTGTGGGGGTCAGATAGGCAGTCGCTCCCTGTAAAATACTGGTATTCAGCTGCATCCGGTTAGACTGGAAGCCGACCCCAACGTAGTTGGAAAAGGCTAGGCAGATGATGATGATTTATAAATATTTATTTATAAATCATCATCATCCATATATATCCATATAATCTGCCATAATTTATCATTTCATCATTCATCATCATTTATTTATTATTTTATTTATTTATTATTTTATTTAATTTTAGGAAAGCTTACAGACTAATAACAAAAATATAAAACTAAATTGCTTATTACAAGCAAAGATAAATACAAAATTATTATTATGAATTCCTCGCAGTATAAGGTATTCGTCAATATTGGTTCAATAAGTTTAATCTTGAACAAAAAATGGCTGTGCTAAAAGCTTCCTTACTGTGCTCGTAGAAAGGTTAATGCGTGGTCGTATGCGTTATACTAATAATAATACTCTCCCGACCGAATTTCGGCCACTATACGCAAAAGAAATTATAGTACACAAGTGAGTGCGCAAACACAGTTGCACTCCCTCTTCCTTCACTCTCATAGTCCGATGGGCTAGCAAGCTGATACGACCGGAGTGAGATCAGGTGCAGGAATAAAGGCTTTACGTGCTTTTTGAGGCACTCCGGGCTGCTTCTGAGAAATCCTGAATGAAAACATTCCATAACTTAGGAAGGACCCACACTTCGTATTTGTGGCGCGAACTTGAAGCCAAAAAGGCTATCTGTAAAGTGGCTTATTAAATAAAAATGACTGCCTCGTTGGTCTAGTGGTCGCAAAGCGCAATTGCCGAGCCTCAAGTCTTGGGTTCAATTCCTAGGTCGGGCAACGTGTTATTGGATTTTTCCGTCAGCAATTTCTCAGTAGTAGCCTCGGAGTCTGGATTTCTGCTCATGTTGATGGCAATAGACTCACCCCTATTACATGTGACTTAAACACAACTGACGGTGAAATGTGGGTGTGCTAATGGGTACACCCTTCTAGGATTACAGATGTGATGTTATGTGTTAAAATTACACCACAAATATCTTGTAACCCTTCACCTAACCTTTCCCAAAATACACAAAACAGACCAGACATACCGTAGTGCTAACTGGTCCCTTTAGAAGCTTTCACAATAGTATAATTAGTGCACAATCAGTCTACCGTTAGTGATCGGTTTCAATAACAATTAGAGGCTAGCCCGGAGCGGAGGCGTCGAAACAATGACTCACTGCCATAAACAATAGAACTCTGTTGCTTAGAAAATGCGCATAGATATTATTTTAGACTGTGGTTTAAAATAAGATTGGGTTTTCTTTGTTGCGTTTCATAAAGAAGGAGTTTGTAGGCTGTGGCGTGGGCGGTGTGTTGGATATTATGAAAATGTCTGAATTTGTAATTATTTTATAGAATAGGTTCGGGTTTGATTTCAAATTGAAAAATCAAAGGTCATCTTCAGCCTCATTGATTTGTCACTTTTTTATATTATGTTGATAGTACTAATATCGAACTAGTAGTTTTTTGCCTGGAACAAAGTTTGTATTGAACGGATTCTCATGAGACCTTTTTAGTTAAAAACATAATTTAAAAAAAATCATCTCTATCGAAACACTTAGAAAGTATTTTTTGTCATAATGAAGTAAGACAGTTGGTCCGTATACTACTAACATAATAACCCTGAGATTACGTTTTTTTTTAATTATTTTAACTCTTCTCGCCTCAAACACAAGGTTACATAATTCAGGCACGTAAGATTTAGAAATGTTATATAATTAAATTTTATCTTATTTATTATTATTATTATTTATTTAAATCGAACACAAGTGATTCATATTGTTGTTAGTAATACTTACAAACTATGTTAGCAACATTCCCATTAAAATAACCAATTATCATCAAAATACAATAAAATAATAATCAATTCAAAAACCTATAGCTATAACTAAGTCCGCTTCCCGGTGCACCAGACCTGCAGCTGTGTATACGGGTCCAGTGCCCCAGGAACGGACAGTCAGGTTTATCCACTATTACCTTTAAGATGCTGTTGGTGCTCCCCCGAAGCCGCCGCATCAGGGATGCTGTTCTTTTTCGCATAATTGCTTGAAAGCTATCTATCCCTGCTTCAGCAAACATGCCCGACGCGCTACAGAACCGCGGGAGTCCCAACAGCACCCTAAAAGCGTTATTGTACTGGATGCGAAGAGCGCTGTAGGCCCTCTGTGTATGTCTAACCCATAGGCTGCACGTGTAAAATGACTGGCAAAACGCCTTAAACAAAGTGAGTTTCACTTCCTTAGTACATCGTGCAAACCTACGGGCCAGCATATTACATCGGACTGACAGCGCTCTTCGCTCCCGCTCCATGTCACTCTCATCAGTCAAGTCCTCCGTCACTATATGGCCAAAATACCTAAAATGCGACACTCTATTTAGCGGTACACCATATAGGCATACTGGAGGAACTGTTTCAGGCTTCTTAGTACCGACTCTGAACACCACAAGCTCACTCTTCCGAACATTGTACAATAAACCATGAGCCATGGCGTACCCCTCACATATCTTAATCATCCGTCTGAGTCCATCAATCGAGGGACTCAGCAGCACCATATCATCTGCGTAACTTATACTATTAATTGCCTTACCATCAATAGAGCATCCGATACCAGTGCTACTGAGTTCCTCGATCAAATTATTGACGTAAAGATTGAAAAGCGCTGGGGAAGTCAACCCGCCCTGTCTCACCCCACACTGCAACCCATACGCCCCCGACAGAGCACCCGACCATCTGACCTGGTTGATTTGGTGGTCATACCAATAATCTAAAAGTTGAATGAGCTCATTTGGAAGACCTTGCTCACGCAATTTCGACCATAAGATCTTATAATCAACCAGGTCAAATGCCTTGGAGAGGTCCAAAAACGCAGCATAAACAGGCGTGTTTCTATCAGTGTAGTACCTGACCGTGTGCTTGAGCGCCAGAATAGCAGTTTCCGTGGACAGCCCAGCTCTAAAACCGAACTGTGCATCATGTAGATGGAGCTGTCCAGTTATCCTCCGCTCAAGCACACCGTCAAGAACCTTTGCTGTTACAGTAGCCAACGATATTGGCCTATAATTATCCTTGTCTGAGACATCGCCGGTCTTGTTCTTGACTATGGGCACAACTATCGTCTTCATCAACTCAGGTGGTAGATACGAGTGCCTCACACAAAGATTATACAGCATTGATAGGACCCTTGGGAGATGCGGACCGGCATGTTGAAAATGTTCTATACTTAGACCATCGTGACCCGGAGATTTGCCCCTGGTCATTGACTGTATGATGTTCCGTATCTCTTTTGATGAAATATTAATCGGAACACCAGACAATCTACTCTCAGCGACAAAACCCCGTTCCTCCGGTGGCAGTCGCGAGGTTACTTCAAAATGCCTCCTGAACATGTTCGCAATCTCCCCAGGCTCAGTCATACCATTAACGCTCACCGGAACCACAGGCTTTGGGTTCAACCTTTGAGTGGATTTCCAGAATTTATGAAAATGCTTGCTCCTATGTTCGGTTGCCAAAATGTTCATTTTAATTTGTTCCTCATTGTCTTGACAAAACTTTAATTTTTGTTTAAAACATTTTCTAGTCTCGCACATTTCCACAAACTGCTGCCCAGTGCGAGGTTTCCCATACCACACCCAGTTAAGAAAGGCCTTTCTCGCGTTCCTGTGAGCGTCCCTGACATGCCTGTTCCATCCAGTCATTGTGCGCCGACGAGCCTTCCCATCTTTTACTAAATTAGAGCTGCCCTCAGCCGCTTCCCGAAGCGATGTCACAATACTACTGTACAATGTATCAATTATTTTACAATGTTCCTTGTTATGACAAAAATGATCACAACAGTTTCCGAGTTCAGATGGGAAGTCGACAACTTTAAGCTTTTCCATACACAAACTATAGTAACAGTCCTTCTGAGCCGCGTCTCTTTCACTCCATATAGCCTTATCAACTATCCTATACCCCTGTGCAGCTGAAGGATTGGTATTTATATATATATAATTTTACTTAAATTTACATTTAAGCAAAATTATTTATATTTACTTTATATAACTTATTTATTAACTTAAACTTTATGCAATAAAATTTAAGTTAATTTTCTACCAGTCAACCAAAGGTGGTGAAGACATAACATGGCAGTTGCAAATTACTACCGTGTTTATTATTGTTATTATTGATAAATGTAGCTAAGATGACCAATAACTTTCCTGAATGATGTTGAAAGTCCTATATAAGTATTTAATATCAATTACAGAAATACAGATCCAGAATTCCAGACACAGAAAACCTAGACCACAAAACTTTACAACTATCTATCCAAGACACATCAACAAATGCGTCATCAACGTCGGAATCCAGACGCCTGTAACATTCAAACCTTCAAGCTTGTTATAAAAACGTTACGAGCTGAGAGCTTTAAACGATAACGCCACTAAGTGTATTGGCAACATTCGAAGACACGTGCATCGGTAATGGGTTTAGTTCAAGGATGTAGGAACTGTATCAGTAATGGACGGAGTGAGAGGTTCGTTCCCTCTCCCTCTATGCTGCCTCTTTTGCATACATCACCACCTCGCAAAAAGAGTATTATACTTCCCGAAACGATTATCTCCAGTAAGTAAGTGGTTAAGTAGAAGCTGAAAACCTCCTTTCATAAATCCCAATGATTTTGAAAAAGTTTTGACAACTGTGCAAGCGATACTGGGGTACACAGTCAACCAAAAAGGTGGAGGGTTTCAGCCATATTGGATTTGCTACAGAATGAAATGGATATTAATATTAATAATTTCATCAAGAGTTCATACCTCATTTCTTACTACAGGATATGGGGATAACAGACATAAACGCGGGCGAAGTCGCGGGCAAAAGCTAGTTACTATTTAAGTTACAAGATTTTTCAATCCATACAACATAACATAACATCACGCCTGTAATCCCCGAAGGGTTAGGCAGAGGTGTACACCCATTAGTACACCCACATTTCGCCAGTTATTTTTTTAGTCCCATGTAATAGGGGGCGAGCCTATTGCCATCAACCGGGCACAAATCCCGACTCAGAGGCTGCTACTGAGAAATTCCTGATGGAAAAACCTAATAACACTTTGCCCGACCTGGGAATCGAACCCAAGACCTCATGCTCAGCAGTCGCGCTTGCGACCACTAGACCAACGAGGCAGTCATTGGTCTATTCAATCCATACAAAAAAATCCCAATTCGTTACCATTCCAAAACAAATGAATCTGACCAAAATCAATTGTTTTTCACAATTTATTCGAAATTCAAAATTTTGTTTACATGTTCCCAAACTAACATCGCACATAATAAATTGATAAACAAACTTCATCTTCAACCCATGTACTAGGAAAGCAGAAGATTGAAGATATTATAAACATGCAGACGGTTCTTTGCTACAATATCGCTAACCTAAATGTATTTAGCGCAGCGTTCTGGAAACTGGGCTGTTATAACATCAACGTATCTAAAATTACTAAACAAAATTCGATAGGTACTCGGTAATTTGCACATGAAAGGATGTACGAGAAACATATATTTTACATTAGTTATGACTTTAGCACAATATGGACATTTATCAGTGGGTAAGACGACCTCACTCTCTATGTAGATAGAAAGTGAGGACCTCTTAATTATGGACAATTTTACTAATTAAATATGTAGTCGTCAGTTTACTAGACCGGATTTATTTTTGACAGATTAAGATTGACAGGCCGCTATTGAGAAATTCCTAATGAAAAAACCCCATAACACTGCCCGACCTAAAAACCGAACCCATGCTCAGCAGTCGCGCTTTGTGAACACCAGACCTACGAGGCAGTCGCTAACTACTGCAGTCTTAAATAATTACTAATCACAATTATATTTGCTTTCAGTTTTTAATGTGGCCTCGGTAAAAAATAATGTCCAACATACATACCTCATAACAAAAATAGTCATTACTAAATCTAACTAAGAATGTTTTGACTAACATCTGGTTTATGAACAATTAAGAGAACCATTTATTTTTTTAATACATTATTAACGTAAAGTAAACGTATATACATATGTAAACGTAAGTATAATGAATGTTGGAAATGTAAATTCTTTGCTTCAATGAAGGTCACGTATTAGTGGCTAAAGAAAATCATAACCTCTCTGACTCATTCAAGGACAATTAACAAATGAATGATGTTTTACATCAAAAATTGCCAATTCATTGATCATGTGCATATTCAAGAGTTGACTATCAAAATGTGTACGAGCTATTTAAATCTAGCAGTAGGTCAAAAAGTATAGAAGACAGCCCCCGCTAAGGCCAGCGTCTGCCAGGGTTGCGAAATTTGTTCGAAAACGTTACCCTGGAACGCGAAGGGCACTAGAAGGAACACGGATGGGTTTTAGTCAGTAAAGTCTGACACTCCCGCTCCAAAAAAAAAGCGTGAAGAAAGAGCTTTTTAGCACCGCATGGCTTTTCCCGCCCAAGAAATAAAAGTCCGATTATGTCGGAGTCGTATTTCTAATAGAAATATACACATAATTATGTAGACTTACTTCATCGTACAATCTGACTGTGGTTTTAACTACAGAATCATACAAAATGGACGCAAACTTTCAAAAATAAATTATGTTTACATTAATCATATTTAGGTGCAAGCTTTTCCTTTTATACTAAACCAAATATACTCAATATCTCTACACTTAGCTAACAATATGTCTGCAATCTTGCTGAATGCAATGTTTTATTATTACGATTTGTTTTACAAAAGCAATTAAGTGAATCATTTTTTAATATGTACTTTTTGTTTCTTAAATTCCAAGAACTCACCAGCTCATCGTAGTAATTCGCAATATGCGAATATATCAGCGAATCGTAATCCATTGTCTCCTCCACACTTGCACTTAAACACTTACGACAAACAATACTTTCAATGAACGACCACAGCACAATTTATCACTTTATTTTTATATTGAGGCTTTTCCAATAAAGGTGATGGTTCAAATAGCGTATGTTCCCCGTGCGTTCCGTCGATATAAGACGCATTGGCCGACCAAACTGACGTACAACCGCCTGTAAAGCTAAATTAAGACCAAATTTTAAACACAAATCTTTGATGTTGGAACGTATATATAGAGCTGTTATTACCGCGTATGACTTGGGCGTATTGTTCGGAGATGCGGTATGATTGGATGATGAATGGTAAGTAAAAATAAATTATGTTGTGTGAATTTGTGTCTTTGGTTTACGAATGCGATGTTTTTTATGAAGTATTTCGACGTGTTGCGATGCTCGTTTTGAACAGTTGGTGATGTTTACGTTTGGCGTCATAAAACATTTTTTCGTTTCCTCGTCAGTGCCAGATTATAATTTGAGTGGCTATAAATAAATGATTTAAGAAATGTATTCGTTCTTACATTCCTCAACTGTACACAGTTTTTAAACATGTTCTTTCAAAAGTGTTCCAATTTCAATATAAGTGAAAACATAAAAATCCGTTAACATTTTTTTTAAGACACTTAAACTAGACCGACACTTAAACTGTTTACATACGTAACAATAATTAGAAGAAAAAAAATGCTTTTTTTATTTAAAATTTATTATTAAATATTGACACACCAAAACTTATCTTGTCACACTTGAACAGCTCCACTAAATCCCACTCGAAGAGGAAGCGAGTTATAGCGTGTGCCCGACTCATGAGTTACTTCAAACATGTTGGTCTGTTTTATAATTTCTACGGAAATTTTTATTCCGATTCATATTGTGAGGACTCGAGTGCAACCCGTTTGGTCCGCTCTTAGTGGCTTTATTTACTTTTTAATTTACGTTTGCAGGGAAAATATTGCGGTACGATTTATTTACGTATAAAACGGAAATAGAAAATGTCTTTTAAAAATAAATTTTCTACTTCCTACTAATATTATAAACACGAAAGGTTGTTAGGATGAATTGATGTTTGTTACTCTTTCTCGCTTAAACAGCTGAACGTATTTTGCGGAAAGGCACATGTATTGATATTAATTTTGCTTAACCTGTATGATAATTTTCATCCCGTTTTTGTGGTCTCTAGGGATAATTTAGAGCTTTGGCTGAATTCTAAAGTGTACACAGACTGTGACATAGCAGTAATCATATGTTTAAATATTTGATTTATTCTTTGTTTTGATCGGAGATTTTTTGTTATAATTTGGATTGACTAGGTAGCATTAACAAAAATGCGCTATTTAAGATTTTTTTTTCCAGTGCCACTAAATTAAGTAGTAATTCTAAATTACAAAAAGGGAATGCAGAATTTCTTGTCAGTATTTGAGTTGAAATTAAATATAAAAACACGAATAAATATTGATAATAATTATTCCCCCGTCGGCATTAAGCAATTGATTTAAGATTACGGATAGTTACGGTTTAAAAACGTATTTACACTATATATGTATCAGACTGCCTCGTTTGTCTAGTGATCGCAAGCGCGACTGCTGTGCATGAGGTCTTGGGTTCGATTCCCAGGTCGGGCAAAGTGTTATTGGGTTTTTCCATCAGGAATTTCTCAGTAGCAGCCTCGGAGTCTGGATTTGTGCCCGGTTGATGGCAATAGGCTCGCCCCTTATTACATGGGACTAAAACATAACAAGACTAAGACATAACTGGCGAAATGTGGGTGTACTAATAGGTACACCTCTGCCTAACCCTTCGGGGACTTCAGGCGTGATGTTTATGTTATGTATCAAGAATTAAACCCCAGTCCTAATTATTATTTTTTGTAACCACGGCTTTAAATCACAATTTTTCATTCCCAAGTAAGTACCACCAGATTGATTTATGGTTATGAAACAAAAAGCACTGGCTTCATAGATACAAAAAAAAACTTACAAAATTCTCCTCGAAAACCTCCATACAGGTACCAGACTTTTATTTATTATGGTATTCGGTACTTCTTCTCGTTATCTGTAATTACCTGTCCAGATTTATTGCATGTTTCTGTATATACGTTTACATCGTCTATGAAAAAAAATCCGAAACGCAGGAACCGCGTGCGCAATAAAAATAAATAGCTTTAGTTCTCGTTGAATGCTATTCTAATAGATAACATCTAAACAACTGAGTTTTTTTTTCTTATTTTTTTTTCTGGTTTGTTTCAGAATTTGCAAGATTGATAGGTTGTTTAATATTTGTGATTCGTTATGAAAACTAGTCTGGATATTTTTGTATTGCATTTCAGATGCTGTGTCTGTGTTTATCGTGATTTTTAAACATATTTTTTATGCAATAAAATCTAAACGTAACGTCACACCTGTTTGCGCTTGAGTTAGTCACAGACACTGTGTACAGTACACAGTTTTCACATGTTACGCTTATTATATTTATATTCTATGTACTACAGTAAGAATAAGACATTGCTTTACACCAAGAAAAAGTTCAAGTTCCGAATTTCTATTGAAAAAAAATCCTGATGGAAAATCCTAATCATTTTTGCCCTTCTTGGCAATCTAACCCAGGATGACTAGATCAGTAATAACGCAGACCAACGAAGCTGTCACAAAACTTACTAGCAACAAAATCCTTAAATTAAGGAATTCTTTAATAAATTATACGCTTTTACAGAAATATTTCTTGCAAAAATAATTCCAGTATTAGCTCGCCGTCCGATCAAGGACCCAGCCCGGGTCGACGGCGCGTTCTGTTCGCGCGCGCCTCAAAGAGCTGTCAGCACAGGGACGGGGCCCCCAACGGGGCCAACGCCTGCCGGGGTTGCGGGACGTCTTAACAGGATACCGTGGCCCCGGAAAGTAAAGGGCAACAAAAGGAACAGGGTGGTTTTTGAGTCAGTAAAAGTCTGACAGTCCCTTCCGCCCCACCCAGGCGGAAGGAGTCATTCGATGATTTTTAAAAAAAATAACTTAAAAAAAAGTATGCAAAATCAAAAAAACTGTTGTCCTAAAACACGCAAGTCTTGTTTACACTCATCTGTGAAACAAACATGAAAACTACGGTATGAAATGCAATTAAACCCATTTTCAAACAAACTCGTACAGAAAAAAAAAACCATCACAGTTTCCCGGCCAGCTGAATATTACTAAAAGAATTATCACCCCCATTTTTACGGCTGCAAACTAGAAAAAATCTCAACCAAAACGCTGCGATATAATGCAACCCAGATGCAGAGACAAATGTATTATAACGATCTCAATTAGGGATAAAATTGCAGAAGGTTTAGTAATAGTAAGTAACAAGAAACAAATACACATAACATAATATCACGCCTATAATCTCCCAAGGGTTAAGCAGAGATGTACCCATTAAAACACCCACATTCCGTTCGCCAGTTAAGTTTTAAGTTCTATGTAATAGGGGGCGACGGATTAAGTAGTGATGTACTCCAGACTCCCATGATGCTACCGAGAAATTCCTGATGGTAAATCCCAATAACACTACTCGACCTGGGAATTAAACCCAAGATCTCATGCGACAACAAAATTAGACCAAATATATATCAATAATTATTGTTTTCTCATAATAAAACTCATAGAGAAGGAATTAATAACGCAAAAAATTGTATTTTTTTAAACACAATCATTCTGCTTTTTTTGTCCTTTCTTCGGCATACAGAAATAAGCCTTCTGTAAACGATCCTACATTATGGATAACGCCTATGCAACAAGCAAGACATTCGCAATATAAAACGTCCCGCTAAGCCGACGCTACATACCGCATCGTGGCAATTTATTGCACCGTGATCGCTGTATGCGGTCTGGCAACGCATCGTCCGACCACGCGGGGGTTTAGGAAATTGTGGATGTGCGATTTTATAATCGCTGGGTTTAATCGGTAGTGTGTGTGTCTTTATAGGATGTGGTTTGGTAGTTAAAGGAAGCAAGAGGTTTGGAATTTCTTCTGTTTTTTTTTTCGCCGTTATGGAAATCAGTTGATTGACACATAATAATTATCTTCTAACTATGTTTTCTAAATCAAAATGCTTGATTTAATCACGTTTTATCACAAGATGAAAACGTGTGCAGCTGAAAATATATTAGACCTTAAATTGTTAGCGAGTTTTAAAGTTAATTTGTTTATTAAATCGAAGTTTAGAAACTTCATTTAAAACGAAAAAGAATTGAATCTTTATAAGATATTGGTGCCGATTCTCTTGGTCACAAACTAAACTAAAATTAGACTATTTCCATCTTTTTCTGTTCAATAAAACAAGAAAGAGACTAATGTAAATAAGAACTGTCATAGTTGACATCTTAAAACGTAAGGATTAAAAATACGGAAAAGTTCAAGGCAAAACTAATTTGACATCGCTAACTTAGTTCTTTAATGTCACCGTCCTTTCCGTTCGCTGTTTGTTAGTAAGAGATGTCAATTCTCTAAATTTAGTCTAGTTTGTGAACAAGGGATTCGGCACCAATGTCAATTGTTACAGATTTAAAACATAACATCACACCTGTAATCCCCGAAGGGTTAGGCAGAAGAGAGAAGAAGAAGAGGTTACGTTGTACCTATAAGCACACCCACATTTCGCCAATTATCTTTATTAATAGGGGGCGAGCCTATTGCAACATCCTAAAAAAAACAGATTTAAAATTAGAATGACACTTGAACCTTTTAAACTTAGAACGATTAAATCAATTGATTGACTTAAAGACGCATTAAAAGCTACACACATCCACTACTTAAAAAAATATAGTGTGAAAACATTATCTTTCTTTCACAGACACTATCTCACAACTCACACGTGCGACTAAACGTGCGACATCCGCCTTTAAACGCGTGAATGCGATTTAGTGTTTACACACTCATTAAGGAAATGTTACGTGACGATATCTTGTGCCCTAATCATTTAATTTTACTACGAGCATGTAATTTGCTGCATCCGTTTGGGAATGAGCAGGTGACTGAAAGACAGTGTCCTAATAGTATTGTAATTAATTAATTTAGTGAAAAAAAATTATTTATTTTTTATTTAGTTTTCGGGGACCAAGAAGAAGATGGCGGCAAGACTTCGTCGGTTTTCTTGAAAACTGGCAAGATGTAGTGCAGTCACGATAGCTGGAAGAAATGGAGCTTTTCCCAGCAGTGGGAAAGAACGGGCTTGTTATAATAATATAATAGTATCGATTTCTTGTGTTAATCTTACTTAGACGACGATTATGGGTAGGAGAAGGGAGAAGAAAATGAGACAAGCTTTCTTATAACGATAATATTAATATTTCTCATAAAAACCGGGCCATTATTGTCTCGCTGTAGTAGTCATGTAAAGAAGACAAAAGTCATTGATTTCAATTTAAAGGCATTTTAGACTAAAATACAAGAGAAATATTTTTGTTTATAAAAGACAGATTCATAGTATAGGCTATACATATAACATTACGCTACGACCTATAGAAGCGAAGTTATAACCAAAGACCTTACTGAACGCAGGTAAAAAAAACACGCAGACGAATATGTGGGGAGAAGCTAGTCTAATATAAGTAAAGGTTTTCTCACTATTTAACCATTATTATTACAAGGGTAAGTAGTCCCGCCCCCTATCACATGGGACTAAAAACATAACTGGCGAAATGCGGGTGTACCAATGGGTACACCTCTGCCAAACCCTTCGGGGATTACAGACGTGATGTTATGTTATGTTATTTATTTATTTAAACTTTATGCAACAAAAAAGTACAAAGGCGGACTTAATGCCTTAGGCATTCTCTACCAGTCAACCAAAGGTGGTGAAGAGATAACAAAGCAGGTGCAAAAAATTGTACATGAGGAAATAATCAGATGAGAAATTTTAAAATAATTGAAAACAAAATCTAAACAAGTTTAATCGTACACAAGTACATAAACTTATATATACCATATATATAATATATATATATTATATAATATACATACTCATAAATACATACATACCTATTTTATAAAAAGAATAGAAAGGATATTTATGATAAAACTCTTGCTAATTGTTCTGAAGATAAATCCGCAACTTCCGCTTGAAAACATATCGACTGGTGGCTGTACTGATATCAAGAGGAAGGGCATTCCAAAGAAGAATGGCCTGAATATGAAAGGAGGAATGAATGAAATCAGAAGTATGAGAAGGACAGTTGAGTAGAAGATTATTAGAAGAACGTAAACACTTAGCGTGAGTAGAACAAAGATATTGAAAATGGGAAATAAGATAAGAAGGGGAAGAGGGAGAGTTGAGAAGGGAGAAAAGAGTAGTTAACGCTCGCAAATTTCTTCTTTGCCGAATGGGCAGCCACTTTAGCTCTGCCCTGAAGCTAGATACATGATCATATTTTCTCAAATTAAAAATGTACCGAATGCAGTTGTTTTGCATGTTATGGGTAAGTAATAAAGTCTTTCAATAATATACACACATCAAGCAATATTGCTGGTTTAAGCGAACAGCTACTGTAATTACAAACATTTTGGTCATATTCTATTGTGGTAGAAGGGTCAAATCTAAAAGCCTGGAATAATATTCTAGTACAGAGTTAAAAGCCGTTTCTGAGTAATACACGAACATAGGCAACTACGGGTGAGTTCATCTATACCAGAGATGACCAATTAGACGCTCGCGATCGACTGGTCAATAAATATGTATAACAGACAGCACAATACAATCAAAACAAATAAGTACTGCTCGTATATTACTGTTTCATTTGAAATGTAATTGTTAGATCGCATAGGGCTTCGTCAGCGAAAAGTTAATCAAGTTGGCCGTCCCTTATACACTAATATTCAATTGGGGAATGTTATTTTTTTGTATTTGTAAGACGTTATCTGATTACTTTACTACAAACAAAACTATACTATTGCTGTGTGTCATAAAATTATGACATATGCGACTTCCACGCGGACAAAGTTGTAGGAAGAATAAGCTAGTAGACTTTAAATATTACCATTTTCAATCTGGGAGGTAATTCTACTAGCTTTTAAGAACAATCGCAATCTATTTAATCCCAATCGATTAAATGTTTCGCCAGTGACTGTCGATAAGGTGAGATTGTGACTAGATTTTTAATGTTTTTAATTATTATATTTGGCTTCCATCCGATTGCCGATGCCGTCAGATTATCAGATGTCAGATCAATTTTCACACCATTCAATCCCTTTTGGAAGGGGCAACTAGATTCGATTATTTTTTCTTGTTGGTATATGTCGTTCAAAAGTCTTTTAATGGCCTAATTTAAATAAATGATTTGACTTTGACCTTGACCTTGACACACCAATCAACGAAATTTCCAAAATACCACCTTCATATATTCCTAAATCCAGTCACACGCATGACCTGTTGCAGTTACAACTGGATCCATTCCAGTGTTTAAGTGAAATATAGTCAAATAAAACCATTGTAGTTATCATTTACATTTTTCAATTCACAGGCACTTGGTGCCAAGTGTGCGTAGCAACTGAATTGAATTCTTGAAGCGGTTTTTAAACAAGGATATCACGTGTTGTTGTGGTGAGAAATTGCGTTTTGGATTTCAAAGTTTTGTTTTTCTTTGTAAAGTGGGTGAAATTTTTGTTCGTTGTTCTGTGTTGTTTTTAAATTGTATGATGCATGCATTTTATTTTTAACCTACATTTTTGTGATGGGATTTGTGATTTATTTAAAGCTTATATTCGTTGGTCATTTTATTAAAAAAGAAAAGGTCATCTGTATTTTATTTAAACGGGTGTGAAAAGACACATATCCGCTGTCCATCAAACTATGCGACATTGAATAAAAATTATTGATAGGAAACGAATTTTATTTTTGGTTAAAAAATCACTGGTTTTCTAGTGCATAATGCAATGCTTGCTAAACATTAGAATGTTTAGCAAGCATTGCACGCCTGTAAGTAGACTTACAGGCGTAAGTTGGAACGTTTTAAACATTACAGCAATCATTTAAAACATAATTACATAACATAACATAATCTACACGTTTTAAGATGTCAACTATAACTGTATGGATGTGACAGATGGACTTAATTTGACAGCTCTTATTTACATTAGTCTCTTTCTTATTTTATTTGACAGAAAATGTTGGAAATTGTCTAATTTTAGTTTAGTTTGTGACCAAGGGAATCGGCACCAATATCTTAGTAACTAAAAGTTTTCCGGGTTTGGGTTTGGGTCCAGAACAAAATGACAATCGCAATGATAGGAAAAACATGTAACTTGTGGCTTCGAATATATTTATTTTACGCTCTCAATTTAAAAAATAACCTTATTATTTCTGAACTTGATTTGTTGCTTTACACCAAGAGACGCCACATTTTTATCCCTAGTCTTTTCAATAAAAATCTGAACCTGAATCTGTACCTGTGCATCTACTACGTTTTGTCTCAGCATCACCCCAAGGTAGACTGGTAGAAAATGTACAAGGCATTAAATCCGCCTTTTCACAATGTATTTTTTTACATGTGCATAGGGTTTAAAATAATAAAAATACATTTAACACTAGGGTTGACTGCCTCGTTGGTCTTGTGGCAACTAGCGCGACTGCTGTGCATGAGGTCTTGGGTTCGATTCCCAGGTCGGGCAAAGTGTTATTGGGTTTTCCCATCAGGAATTTGTCAGTAGCAGCCTCGGAGTCTGGATTTGTGCCCCGTTGATGGCAATAGGCTCGCCCCCTATTACATGGGACTAAAAACATAACTGGCGAAATGTGGGTGTACTAATGGGTACACCTCTGCCTAACCCTATGGGGATTACAGGCGTGATGTTATGTGTTAACACTAGGGTTTATAAGCAACTTATAAGAACAGCTTGTACCGTCCGCAAAACGCGAGCTCTCTTCAATATCAAGCTATCAAGCTCACAACTAAACAAAACGTTGCGTGAGAAATATCACTCAAAACCACCTATTACAAGGATTGAATCCAACAACATTTTTAAACAGCCGTATTTCATGTAGCTATTGCGGTGTGAAAATTGTTGCCTTTTTATTTGACGGTTTACGAGTCAAGTTAGCACGAATATTAAGGCTTTGTAAGTGAAAATTTTATTGTTAGGCAGTGTCGTTATTTTGCGGAATTCAGTGATGGCCGTTTGTGGTTTTTATGCTGTTTAATATAAAAGATGGGAAACGAGAGTTACGAAAAGTGAAAATATGGAAAGTCTGTTAAATTTTAATTTAAGACATAATGTGATTATTGAAGAAAGCTTCTGATAAATAAATAATACTTTTTTTTTGCATTTGTGTATGCAGTAACTCTTAGCAAGAGACAGATGCTTGAGAGATTATGAGTCGGTGACTTACACTACAAAATCAACAAAAAAATGACAAAATCAAATTCTCGTTTCTTGTGATTCCCTTTTATTTCTACATATTCTTTTTACTTACTGCCTTATTGGTTTTGTGGTCGCAAAACCTGACTGCTGAGCATGAAGTCTTGGGTTCGATTCCCAGGTCGGGCTAAATGTTATTAGGTTTTTCTGTCAGGAATTCCTCAACAGCAGCCTCGAAGTCTGGATGTGTGCTCAGTTAATGGCAATAGGCTCGCTCCCTATTACATAGGTCTTAAACATAACTGACGAAATGTAGGTGTAGTAATGGGTACACCTCTGCCTAACCCTTCGGGGATAACAAGAGTGATGTTATGGTATGTTATTCTATTTTGTTGTTACTCTACTACGATTTAAAAAATGCCTTATGACAGACAGGTGTACAGAGAGACAGTGGTGTTCTAGTAATAAGGTTCTGTTTGGTACCCTAAAAATAAACCGAAATATTTTATTTCCCATATTAGTATTTACCACCATAAAAATAATTTGTACGATCTATTAAAGACCTTTGTGTGTGGCGTTCCTTTGAGTTCAATTCTGATGACTTATGGTAGCGAACGAATATTAAAGAGTGTTTCATGATACTTAAATAGAATCAGTTATTTATGAGTTACGGATTGTTTGATATGGTGGAAGTGAAAAATGACTTGGATTCGTTGTGGTTCTATGAGAGATTAGTTTTTTTTTTTTGATTTTACCGTTGTTTAGGTGGTTGATAAATTGCGTTTTCATTTATAACTTAGAATGTAAGCTCCTCGAATTAATAAAAGGACATTTTATCCAGCTTTTGTGTTCCTGTAGTATATTTGGCATAATTCTGAAGTTTAGGCAGACGAAATCGCGTGCAGAAGCTAGGTTTAAATAAAATGTCTATAGTAATCATGACCTTTTAATATCTGTGAAATTATTCGCAAAACTGCCTGCCTCGTTGGTCTAGTGGTCGCAAAGCGCGACTGCTAAGCATGAAGTCTTGGGTTCAATTCCCATGTCGGGCAAAGTGTTATTGGGTGAATTTCTTAGTAGCAGCCTCGGAGTCTGACATACATAGGACTTAATGGCTAAATGTGGGTGTACTAATGGGTACACCTCTGTCTAACCCTTCGGGGATCACAGACGTGATGTTATGTTTATGATATTCGCAGAAACTTACCATCCAACCACGTCTACACGTGTTTGTATGATTTTCCAAATCGTACGCAAATAGTATGTGTACCTACGCACCACTATGCTCTCCAGTCAATTCCTTAGAGATAGCTCCGAGCTACCGACTTTACCTATGAAATTATTATACGGTATTTTCTATGTGCTGATAAAATAGATTTTGTGGTTCCAAATGATGGATGTTTGTTTAGAGAAGATGGAAGAAAAATATACAGAGTGTTTGTGTAAACACCGTTATCCTTGAAACCGGTGGTTTGGTTTCACTAATAGAACGTAAATTCAATGAAAAAAAATCATTTTTGTTTAAAGTAAATACTCCAATTTTGTACTCAAAATTATTTCACCCTTATTACAATGATGTTATTAGTTAAAACTTATGTAGGTAGCTATAACGGACGGCCAGTGCAGCAGGTCAACGCCCTTTGCGGCGATTACGTAATTTGGGCGCATAGTATCTATGAATTTACGGACGGTGTCGGACAGATTTTTTTTTAAATTTTTGAAAGAAAACTTTGTTTATTTATTTTTAAATTCAGATAAACATTTTTTACAATAAATCAAGTACCTATGGTTTTAGTGACAACGGTGTTTACACTAACAGTCTGTAGGTATGTCAATATGATGAAGGGTCGAAGTCAAAGTATTTATTTCATTTAAACTAGTTGAAGGCACTTTTGAATTGTTAAGGAGTCCGTCAGTTATCAGTAAGTTGAAACTGGTTCCCCGTTTCTGACTCAGGTCTAGAAGAACAAGCGGCAAACATGGGCTATTTTTTCTATCAAGTTTGTTGCTTCTACTTGTGATAACAATGTAGCTAAAGGCAATTTAAAATAATAATAAAATAAGATACGAGTATCAAGCCATGGTATAGAGTAGCATACCTAAATGAAACTGTAAATATATGAGGACATTAGACTCTGTTGTAGCTACATAACATCACGCCTTTAATTCCCGAAGGGTTAGGCAGAGGTGTATCCATGAATACCCATATTTCGCCAGTTATGTTTTTTGTTTTTGTTTGTTTTTTGTTTGTTTGTTTTTTCTTAGTTTTTGTTCTGTTGTAACAACTCAATATTATTTGGTTTTCTTTTTAGAACGTATTGTTGAAATTAAAGGGAATTTAATATCTGTATCCAAAAATTAGAATAATTTTAAGAATATCAAATTGGCAGTAATACCTTTAAATACGGAACTTGAGTCAACCGGCAAGTTTTTGAAAAATCTCTTCACTTTTTGCAAATTCCAGACATTAAAGCAAAGTGAATATTTTTTAAATTTTATTTTTATGTTTTAGGCCTTCACATCCCAACATGAGGAGGCACGTTTAGGTTTCCAATATTGTATTTAACATTCAGGGAGGCGATAAATAAAATTTATAAAATTTGTTTAACTACCTCAACAGTCAATGATAATGACACCATTACATTTTAATATTTATTTTTATTTCATGATCCATTTTAAACCCTATTTATAATAATAATCCCTTTTATTATCAAACGACACAACAAACAAGTCGTTTTCTTGTACTTTAAAAAGATAAACACAACTAAAACTATGATATATTTAGCCCAACACTCCCCAATATAGCTAATGAGAACTAATAACTATAAATTGTGGGCTATTTTTGGAGAAACCCGAAGAAAGTATAAATAAATGACGACTGGAATGGCCGAGGAGCGTCCAGTTTTGAGGTCGATTCTTGTATCGGGACGGATTTTTGTAAGGTCACGCTACTAACCTAAATGTTTAACTATTTATTTAACATTTATAATAGATGTTTGGGTACGGAATAGTTACATGTTTTTTTAGTCATAAATAATGGAAGTTAACTATATTATTTAAATGATGGATGAACGGATGTTTGTTACTCTTTTACGCTTAAATTGTGGAATGAAATTAGATGAAATTTGACACATATAAAATAATATTGATCTATATTTATGGGGAAATTTTTGACTTGTGTTCGGGATTGGCTTAATCCTGAAGTCTACGTAGACGAAGTTGCGGGCAGAAGCCGATATTTTTTACACCTACTTCTAGTTAAATGCAGAATGGACTTACAGAGATTTTTCTATTGTGAACTAAATAGTGTTGTATATTAATTCAAGGCAAAAACTAATTTGACATCTTGAACTTAGTTTTAAAGGCAAAGTCAAATAATTTATTTCTTTCAATTATGCCATTATAAGGCACTTTTAAACGTCATTAAAAGGTGCGTAAATTAAAAAAAAAAAAAAATTATTTAAAATATTTTTATTCAAATTATTGGTTTTCTTTTTCTAAGAGGTATTTTTTTGGAATTTCTTTTTAGAAAGTTACATTATTGCCGAGTTTCATTAGATAGGTTTTATGATATACTTGACTTCCACGCGGACGTAACCAGTAACCACACGCTGAAGGTAGAAAACCTATGGTTAACCTCTAGAATAACTATTTCACACCACAAAAGATACGGAACGAATACCAACACCGTGTTCCAGCGTTCATATTATAAGCAGACGGGAAACGTTAAACAAAAAATGTTCATCCCGAAATTTTCTCCATAAATCATTGTGGTGCGGTAAAATTTTATCTCACGATTTATACAACGTACTTTCGGGTATAGGGAATATTTTACGCGACAAAAGATATATAGTAATACGAGAATGGATGCGTGTCTGTCCTTTTTTGGATGCGCATAGTAATATAACATAACACACGTAAACATCACGCTTGTAATTCCTGAAGGGGTAGACAGACTTGCACCTATTAGTTAACCTATATCTCGCCAGTTTAATTTAAGTTTCATGTAATAGGGGGGACCCTATTGCCATAAACCGGACACAAATCCAGACTCCGAGGCTGCTACTCAGAAATTTCTGATGAAAAAGTTAACTTTGCTCGACCTGGGAACACAAGACCTCGCTCAGCAATTGTGCTTTGCGACTAGACCAACAAGTTTTAAGTTTGTCTTTTTGTGTGTTAACTGGGATGAAGGACTTCCCAGATCAAATCCCAGTTCCCAGTTTTCAAGATCAACTCTAGATACTTTGAGTAGATCAAGATAACAACTGACAATAAAAACCATTTAACCGTTCGTGAGACGATTGACAAAAGGTATTTATATGGCAGAGGTGAGTGGCAACGCCGGGAGGGGTCGCCCTAGGAAGACCTACACTAACCTTATTGGTATCCTTCAGAAAGGTCAGATGCGGAGTACTCGTAACCGGCGTGCTTGTATGACGAGATGTATGAACGTAGATGAGGCGAAAGAAGTATGTGAGGATCGTAGCAGGTGGCGTTCTGTAGTTACTGTCTACCCTCATAGGAAAAAGACGTTTATGTATGTATGTATGTAATAAAAACCGTTGTTTTTGCAAAGCAATTTTAAATAGGAAAATGAACCTAATGATGACCCATAAAATATATTTTTGTAGTAAATCGGATAATGTCTGAAAAATATTTTATAGCTAAGTGTTAAGAATGAACAAGGAAAATGTAATGTAGACACAATTGTATTAAACCACGTAATTACACCTCATGTAAAAGGAATGCCAAAATTGTACCGCGCAATAGCATGCCTTGCCCACTTGTGTCCGTTTAAATATGCAAGTGTGCACCAATATTCTTTAGTGCTTCTTACTACTAATAATCTTTATTTATGCGAATAATAAAGAGGTAGTTTGCTTGTAGGGGATAATCTCTGGATCTACTGAACCGATTTCGATTTTTTTTTCGCAATTTGTAAGCTACGTTATCACTGAGAGCTAAAGACTATATATAGATAGGTATTTCAATATTATAAAAATAGGGTTCTTTAAGAAAAATCACGCGAACAAAGTCGCAGGGAAAGTGTTAGTAGATTGTACATAAAATAAAGAAAAAAAATATAATACCAGCCTATTATTATCCCACTGACTTATTGACTGCCTCGTTGGTCTAGTGGTCGCAAGCGCGACTGCTGTGCATGAGGTTTTGGGTTCGATTCCCAGGTCGGGCAAAGTGTTATTGGGTTCTTCCATCAGGAATTTCTCAGTAGCAGCCTCGGAGTCTGGATTTGTGCCTGGTTGATGGCAATAGGCTCGCCCCCTATTACATGGGACTAAAAACATAATTGGCGAAATGTGGGTGTACTAATGGGTACACCTCTGCCTAACCCTTCGGGGATTACAGGCGTGATGTTATGTCTGTTTTATATTATCCCACTGTTTGAGCATGGATGAATTGATAGACTTTTGTTTCACGGTTAAACGGCTGAACAGAACTAGTTCAAACGACACACATATACCTAGATATTGATCTAAGTTAAAATACAACATATATTTTGTTATCGAGTTTTTATTTTCCCGTGAGATAATTTAGAAGTTTGGCTTAATTCTTAAGTCTACGTAGACACAGTCGCCGCTATAATAATTCTACCATGTTACCTGTATATTTTTATTAGATCCAGATTTTCCAAATCAGTTTTTATTTATTTAAACTTAATGCAACAAAAGGTAGATACAAAGGCGTACTAAACACCTTAGGCATTCTCAAACAGTCAACTAAAGGTGGTGAAGAGATAACATGGCAGTTGCAAATTATTGAATAAGAATAACAAAAAAAAATATCTCAAAGTAATCAGTTTTTCTTTGTTAAGCACAAAGAAAACTCTCAAAGATGTCGCTGACTAACTCAATTGTATTTTCCTCTATGGCATTCAAAATTACAGCACATGGTTACAATCACCATTACGTTATCATACTCCCAATTTTTCCTCCGAAAAAATTCGCAAGCGTCGCCGGGGACCGCAACACACTTACACTGCGCGGCATAATGCGAAAACGGCCGCACGCGCCCAATGTGTTAACCTCATTATTTATGAATGCTGTTATGGGCTCAAAATTTCTTACGCTTGAATTATTTAATCTGCTTTTCCATTACGGTTTCGCTAAAATGACACAATTTATATTCAGAGAGAACACCAAACTCAGGAGTATGACTTTATGGAAAGATTAGGGATGAGATCAAAAATTAAAATACGTTGCGTTCACGTATCGTTTGCGTTTCGTCTCGTTTTATGAGGATCGTTCGCGAGCGTGTGAATGGAATGACGTGTGTTAATCATAAAATAATGTTGAATCTCGAGATTATATCCTAAACGATTACGAGTTTTCTTCTCAAGATTTTCCATTAAGATGAAGATTTTTACATGTTAATTATTACAAGTGATTATTAATACCAGCCTATTTTTGTCCGACTGCAGGGCAAAGGCCTCTTTTCATACAGAGAAGGCACGAGCTTGGTCATCACGCTTGCTCAAGGCGATTTAAGAGTTTTTAATAAATATAAATCCAGGTTTCCTCACGATGTTTTCCTTCACCGATGTCAGTGATGTCTTAAAAAAACTTGAATTGAACAGTCACAATGGCACTTGCCCGGATTTGAACCCCACGCAGGGGAGGCGGGCGCTTTAACCAATCACCACCACAACCTTCACAACTTACTACAATGTTTAAACTTACACCGTTACAAATTTCATCAAAACCGGTTAAGTGGTTTAGTCGTGAAAGCATAACAGACAGACAGAGTTACTTTCGCATTCATAAAATTATCATGGATTGAAAAAATTGCCCTTAAAAGGAAAAAAAGCTTAGAAACGCCTATGTAATTGCTAACTGCACTGTAAAACCTGTAAACAGGCCACTTCACACGTTCACAATTCATATCAAAACGGCTGAGTATGACGTCACAACACAGCACGAGGCGTCAGCAGCGCATTGTTGGAACCACAACAGCACGTAAATAAAATGTACAATAGAATTTACTGTTCATTAGCATTTTCTACAAAAGAGCTAAGATTTTTATAGTTGTAAGGTTGCTAGCTTGTGCCTGCCACTTTGTCCGCGTGGATTTCGATTACATCAGACACAGACTAAGTCAATCAATAAGCCTAGCCTTTTTCTGATTATGTTGGGGTCGGCCTCCAGTCAGCAGCAGTTTAACTAGATACCAGTATTTTACGTAGTGCGACTGCCTATCAGATTTCCACAACCCAGTACCTAACTAGGTTATAAGATACCCCTTGGTAAGACTGCTTGTCAGACTCGGGCTTCTGACGAGTCATAATGACTAAATAGTAGTACTTAACATTTGTCTAATGTGAAATGAATAGAGTATATAGGTAGATGACGATTGAAACACTTGTATTTAATTTATATATGTTAAAATATGGCTACAATACTAACGATTTTCAAGAAACTTAAATCTCCTAAGCATTAATTTCTCCATAGATTGCTCAAACACTTTTTATAGGCAAACGGGCAGTAAAATTGCCTTTTTAACTGAATATTTTTATTCATTCAACCTCGGCTTACGTAAAAAAAAAACTAACCTACAGAGTACAGAAAAGTCTTATTATTTAACATCCATTTTTTATATTTTTTAATCCATTAACATGACAGCTTGTCAAAATTGTGCATGCATAATATCGTGAAGGTTTTACATGATAGCGAGGTAGGTGTTTAACATCTCGCTCGCCGCGGCTCCGGTCGGGTAGGCCACATGTGTACCCTGCCACCTTTTTATAAGCGCGCATATTTTAGGGTTAAGGAAAATCGGGAATCTATCGATTGTATGTGCAATATTGGAAGTGTTAACAGGTTATTGTGAAAATGTAAGGGGCGCTGTTTTTGTGGTCCCGCATATCATATCTTTTTAATGAATTGTAAATTTTTCTTACTTTGTTTATTCACTTTTAATAGTATTAATAAATTTTACGGAGCTTATAAAATACCATTTTTAAATTATACTAGCACTTACCCCTGGTAGTGTCCGTTTCTCATGTAGAGCCGTTTGAGCGCTGGATGCGCTCTCTGGATTGAAGTATGTTAAAAATGCACACCCTGTAACAAAAATGGAATACATTATTTGTTGAATGTAAAACAAAGTCAAATACAAATAAATATATGAAGAATGTATTGTAACTGATTGTATTGAAACGTTGTAAAATGTTTTTTACAGTTCAGTCGGCAAACACGGAACCGTTTAAGGATCAATTTGTTGTCCGTCTGTCAAGACTCTTTTTCTCAAGAAGGTGTGGAGGAATCAAGCTTAAATTAAGATCAGTGAAAAACTAAACTTTTAAGTCAACGCAGTCTAAAGATAAGGTCGTTTAAGGCGCATATTTTGACGCTCGCTAGGGAATCAAAACCTATAATTACTTTTTTGTTATTATAAGCTTATTTTTTGTATGTTCTTTTAATTGTATGGTGGTACGGAACCCTTCGTGAGCAAGTCCGACTTGCACTTGAACGGTTTTTTTTTCCAAGAGTCTCAATCGTGATTTTTCTTATTCTTTTGCATAGTAAATGTTTGGATCAAGCATTCAAACATTTTTTCTTTTCAACCGACTTCAAAAAGGAGGAGGTTCTCAATTCGACGCGTATGTTTTTTTTTTTTTTTTTTTTGTGTGTTTGTTCTACGATTACTCCGCCAATTATGAATCGATTTGGATGATTCTTTTTTTGTTTGAAAGAGTATAGTTCCGAATAGGTCCCATAGGAATATTGTCATGATCTGATGATGAAATTTGGAGATATGGAACGGAACTCCTTATAAAATCACAGCAGAACCGCCGTAACAAGACAAATTGCTTTGTTTATACGTGTAGTCGATGACTGACTGAAGGAAGTGGGGAGGGGGTACGTCAACCCCCCTCCTACCACTTTCCTAAATTTAATATATCGTGTGAGGTATTGTTTGAAAGGGCTTTATGTAAGGATTTCAAACATTAACACACAAGCACTAAAAAGTGAAAAATAAAAAGCTTTTTTACAAAAAAATATGACCGCCTTCAAAAACTACAAAATAAAAAAATAACTTTAGCTTGGAAGTCGGTGGCAATACCTACATAACAAGAAACAAAACCAAAGCCGCCGACTTCCAAGCTAAAGTTATTTTTTTATTTTGTAGTTTTCTATTGTATTAGAAGTATACGATATTATACGATGAATAATTATAGGTACACGTAGTCTTAATCAACCCTACATCATCATCGAATTAACAATAACTCAGTATCCTGACAGTTCATTATAATTGCCTCAGGGTGCCTACCGCCATCTCTTATAACAATATTATTTTAATATTACTTTGTAATTTCTGTTGTTGCATTTTCAACTCTCGGCGCTGATCAGAGCGTTGAAAATCCAACAGTGTGGAAGGCAAAGTAATATTATAATAATACTGTTTTAAGAGCTTGTGGTTGGCCCCCTGTTCATTATTGTTGACACACTGTGTACGGAACACAGCTAAGGTGTGTCACAGAGTAACTGTATTCAGGAGACTTACCATGAGCGAACTGACATAAATATTAGAAAAATGTTTCGCTTATTTAATATTGGCAAAATAAGAAAATTTAAAAATTAACATAACATAACATCACGCCTGTAATCGCCGAAGGGTTAGGCAGAGGTGTACCCATTAGTACAGCCAAATTTCGCCAGCGTGATTTAAAAATTAAAATTCGACTTATGACAAAATACGAACTGAAAAGCATGAAACAAGAAAATGTTATTAAAATTCTTTTGATAACTTTACGTGAGAGCTGTAAAAATATAAGGTACACAGTCACTGTGTTCGTATGTTCATTATGTTGGGCCAGCTTATAAGCTTATCCGCTCAATACTGATTACAATTGTACTTACGTAAAGAAGCGATTACAATATAATCTCAGTCTCAATCTGTTTAAATGTCGCTAATTTACCCGACATTCTTTGAGATTTTGAACGTTTTTTATTAGTAGATTTGGCCTTCAGGTCTTTAGTGCAAGTCAACTCTTCAGTAAGTTTTAACTCAAGATGGCAATGGTGCCGATTCCCTTGTCCATAAACTAGACTAAATTTAGAGAATTGACATCTCTTACTAACATACAGCGAAAAGAAAGGACGGTGACATTAAAGAACTAAGTTAGAGATATCAAATTAGTTTTGCCTTGAACTTTTCCGTATTTTTAATCCATACTTTTTAAGATGTCAACTATAACTGTATGGATGTGTCAGATTGACTAAATTTGACAGCTCTAATTTACATTAGTCTCTTTCTTGTTGTATTGGACAGAAAAAGATGGAAATAGTCTAATTTTAGTTTAGTTTGTGACCAAGGGAATCGGCACTAATATATATTTTTTTCATCAGACACCCCAGGCGACTATCATATCCGTAAGACACCCAATACCGACGGCTTAACATTATCTCCGTCAACAAACAAACACAATAAAAAATTAAAATTCCGTTGCAGTTTGTCGCGTCGAAAATGGCAGCTGATATGTGTTCGGATTACAGTGCGCGAAGCTTTATTTGTAAGCGACGACGTCGGTCGAATAGGAATGAACCGATCGTATTATTGACGGCCCGTTAGACGTAAGTGCAACGTGCTGATGTGCTGTATTAGTTGAGGTAGAACTACATAAACTTATTATACAACGTGTAACGGAAAGGGTATATACATACCAAGAGCAAGGCTTCTTTGGATGATAACAAACGATATGGCAAGGGTTTTTCAATCCTATCTCTACATGTTCGGAAATTATGATCAACAAAGAACACCGCCTGCAGTACGCTACTATGCTGACTAGGCGCGCAGAATTACGGAAAAGATTTATCGTGATATTAGACAAGTAACGTGGACAGTTTTTGACCCACGAAGTGCGGTTTGACACGTTTGTTATGATTTGAATTTAAGAAACATATGAAACCGAAGATTTGGTTTCAATTTTTTGAGTATTTTATATTGAGCTGAAACCCTTGCCATATCGTTAGTTATCATCCAAAGGAATCTTACTCTTTGTATGTATATACCCTTTCCGTTACACGTTGTATAGAGGCAGGCCCATACTGCAGGGAAAATGTCCACCGCGGCCCTGGAACGCATAGGGCTTGTGGAGGAACACGGATGGGTTTTAGACAGCAAGAGTCTGACACTCCCTTCCGCTCCGCCCAGGGCAGAAGAAGATTTCTCATTCTTATAAAAAAATGGGGAAAGGTCTTCTCATACAGAGAACGCACGAGCATTGATTACCATGCTTACGCAGAGGGATTGGTGACTTCAGACTTTAAAATATAAGTCCAGGTTTAAACACAATGTTTTTTTACACGACTGCCCCAAAAAAAGGAGTGTTATGTGTTCAGGGTTAATGTATGTATGTATGTATGTATGTATGTGAGATTATTTATTCCCCCATAACTTTTAAACGCCTGAACCGATTTAGATGTATGGGGTATCGTTACAATCCTTGCATCGTTCCGAGTAACATAGGCTAGTTAAAAATAAAAAGAATCCTGTGTGGTCACTTTAAAGCGTAAATTAATACCAGCCTCAATTTCATTCATTTTTCATCTGATCGTGTCTATGTTTATCGTCTATAAAATGACAAGTAGATTTTAAAAATACCTACTTGACTTCCTCGTGAACAAAATTCGCGGGCAGAAGCTAGTTTTAAATAAAAGAGTATATATGGAGATTCTTGCCAGAAATTACCTTTTGGAAGGGACACTTAGATTTAATAATTTTGCTAATGAAATTCAAAAGAAATTTTTTAATCGATTTTTAAAAATCATTCAAGAATTCAAAACCTTTCACTTTTGAAAGAGGCGCGCTGTCGAATAAGAAAAAAGACTTTAAAGTAATGAATTGCTTTTAAACAATAAACATTCAATGTACCTAATTCCTTCTAAGCCGCTACTTAGTACAAGTACCTACTTATCAAAAAAAAATAACAAAAGAAGCACGGTGATAACACAAGCGTCACTTAATAATTTTGCGAGTCTCCGTCGCCGGGGGACGTAGAAGATCGCACTGTCATGTAGCGTGTCCCGACCATTTGTCTACGTCACATTTTAAAAGGGCAGACTGCAGTACGTTTTATGTGCATTTATATAGTAAATAGAGTTTTATGTCTGTGCTGAAATAAATGGGTAACATTGTGAGTCGCTGAAAATGATGTTTTGTGTCAATTGAAATAAGTATTTTAATCCTTTGTGTAGTTTTTTCTACTTTACCTATGCATCGCTTTATTACAGGTATCTATTATCTATTATCAGTCGGATTAGAATTTTTTTTTTTTTGTATAAATGATAGCCAGATTCATGATTCAGGACCCACAGGAGCGGAGCAACACGGACGTAGTCGCAGGAAAAATGCTAGTGATGTTTAAATGGTGTGTGTTTTATTATGTAGTTGTTTAAAATTTGAAAACTTATCTAGATACATTTATTAAACATCAAGGTCTCACATCCTTTTTCAAGTTTTATTTGACAATACCCTTAAAATTGTGTAAAACAAAATTTTACAACCAAGCGCAATACCTAAAACCCAACATTTAAGCCAATAAGTATTCGTTTAATTAAACTGGCAGAGGCCCCCAAAATTAACACCTAATAAGGAACCCCGAATTGCTCCATTACACAAATAATCTCAACTTCACGGTTTCTTTACCCAAATAATCCTACCCCAGCCCGAACATTAACAAATAAACACAATTCAACCCGACAATTAATACCCCTGGATAATTAACGTCCCGCACCAAAAACGGGACATTTCTTCACGAAAATAAACGAAAGCCTAACTTGGAGCTTTAAAAATTATGACTTGGCAACATCGAATAGACCGGAAATGTATAGGCGCAGGAAATGAACCCGTTAGCGCAATCCAAGATGGCTGCTCGGAAGCATGGGCAGCCGATTTATTCGTGTTGCTGGACCATAGCGCGTTCTATTATGACGTATGGCAATGCTTTTAAAGGGTTAACTGTGATTTATAATATCTGTCGATATAGATTTATGATGGATTTTGGATTATAGGGTAGTCAGGGGTGGCTTAGTATCCGCTGTTGTCATTGTTCTAGATTTAGCGCGACTGTTTTGTTGACGTTTGATTTATGTCGACGTTTCGACGATCGTTGACGCTGACGGTACATCCTATTGTGTCATAAGGACTGTTTTTTAAAAGAATTATAATTAGATTATTTGAATGAAAACTGTATGTTTGTAATGAATGGGGGCTGAAAACTTTCAGTTATGAAAAGTAGTGGACAAGACACGTCAAGTTTTTTTTTAAGGTATTTGGTTTTTTTACCATGGTCCACGCTTTGAAGTTTATGCAGCTAATTTATAAGTTGTTTTGGGTGGACCCCGTATATAAATAACAATATTACCTAACTATACTATTTACAGTTAGCATGTTACGACTACTTATTTTTTTAAGAAAAATATTGTAACATTGGACAACATTTTTTTACCCATAACATCACGCCTGTGATCCCCGAAGGGTTAGGCAGAGGTGTACCCATTAGTACACCCACATTTCGCCAGTTATGTCTATGTCCTATGTAAATACGGGGCGAGCCTATTGCCATCAACCCGGCACAAATCCGAATTCCGAAGGTATATTAATATTTTTAAGTAGGTATATTTTCCACATTTCAAATTGAATACATAACATATTTTGTGCATCATAATTGGTGCAGTGGTTTAGTAGTGAAAGCATAACAGACACACAGAGTCACTTTCGCAATTATAATATTAGTATGGATTCCACGACATTCACAAGCTGATCTTACAATATTACAAACATAAAGGCAAGATCGTCATCCATTCTAAGTCATGTCTATCCATTTGTAACCCAAGTTCTAACATACAATACACATAGTTAGGTATATCCGCAGGTTGTTAGCGATGAAATGCAATAGACAGCTGTTGGGTGACACGTACAACAGAGGTAGTCAATCACTTAGACGGCGAGTGTTTCGTGATTTTGAAAATGTTAGTTCTACAAGCTGCTGTATTTTCAAATGGGTAAGGTATTTTTTTAAATAAATCAGTCAAAAAATGTTGTCGATTTAATAAAATTATTTTTTAAAGATGCAATTTTATTAGTGTTTTAGAAATTGTACTTTTTATAACATAACATAACATCACGCCTGTAATCCCCGAAGGGTTAGGCAGAGGTGTACCCATTGGTACACCCACATTTCGCCAGTAATGTTTTTAGTCCCATGTAATATGGGGCGAGCCTATTGCCATCAACCGGGCAGAAATCTAGACTCCGAGGGTGCTACTGAGAAATTCCTGATGGAAAAACTCACTAACACAAGACCTCATGCACAGCAGTCGCGCTTGCGACCACTAGACCAACGAGGCAGTACTTTTTATGTTTTCATCAATAATTTAAAGAAAATATATTCTCGCAATATTCGGCCGCTTTTGACAGTTTATCCACAGTACAGTATGGAACTAATTACTTAAGACCATAATGAAGCAATGGAGAATTGGAAATAATTTTATAAGGCTTCATTTTTAAAAAGAAATTACACACACAAATTAGAATCCACCAAAATTATCTCCGCAATGAATTTCATTCGTCCCAAAAATTTAACCACAATTTCTGCAGTAACAGAATCCCGACACGATTTTGAATATCATTTCATTAGTTGAGCGGCTCAGAACAAATGGGACTGTTTTGTTTAATCAAGCACAAAGCTTTGCGGCTACAAGTATACTCGTAATAGTCTTGTTAGACCTGCACGTGTTCAAATTTTATTAGATGACTAGGTTGTGTTCGCGACTGCGTTCGGGTTAATGTTGGTTATCACAGGGTTTTATTTTTGAGCGTGGAACCTTTGTTTTTCTTCTGAAAAGATTCTTAGGTACTTTTTAAAACATTAGCTATCTGCCAGTGAGAGTCTCGTCAAAACCAGTTCAGTCGTTTCGGAAGTAAACCGGAACAAACAAGACAGACAGGTAGACAAAATTTTTCATAATTGTTTTTTTCGTGTAAATACCGTATAACCTCATAATTGTACGTATATTTAGTAAAGAAATTCTTACTTTTAAATTACAAACAGACTTATTCAGAAATATTTATTTGTATTAATGTTCAAAAGATAGGATTTGGTTCACGTTAGTGGCTGCATATACAGTGATTATGGCTTATTTAGTTAGGTTTGAATACCTTTGTTTATCTCTGATTCGACTAAAAGCGTGCAAGTCATCATTGATTAACCGTACTTTGTAGTATGTAATCTTTGAGTAAATGTCCACTGTTTAAACCTAAACTTTTAGGTGATATAAGGCCTAGGCTGGGCCTTTTTCCTACAGTAAGACAAAACAGGCTAAAAATGAAATACTTTTGCTATCTGAGAGAGTCCTAAAGTGTTTAGCAAATAAACCCAAGAAAATTATATTTATGAAGTCTTTTTGTTTGTAATTTTTTTAGCTGTCCCTACGGGCTGATGTTCGTACCTTCTCTGTATAAGAAGTTGCCTTTGTCCTACTTTTTTAAGACAATAATAGACTGGTATTATTAGTTAAGGCAACTGAATTTTTTAGCTTCCATTTACAAGTAGACAAAAATAAATTAAACTCACACCAAAATAAATTCGACAAACCCGTTCGCGAACAACCTGCACATCTACGATAACACGATTTTGTATAAACCGATTGTAGCGTATCAAATAAGCGCAAAAGCATGCGATTAGCACACCGCGCTAATTTACGTTGGCCGGTCGAATTTGCATCGACGCCGACCACAACCAACCAAGGCCTGCTAATTAGTAGTTAGCCGCTTTTATTTCCGAGCTAGCGTTATCTAAGCCACTGTAATCTGCTACTGTTACGCCCAGCCGTGCCTATGCGGTTTTAACATACGGTTTTTGGTAGTTTAAAAAATGGTTTCTGCCTTTTTTTAAGGTGGTGATAGACTGCGGTCAGTGGGTTGGTTAGACGGCTAATTTGTATTTGTAGGATGGTATAGTGGTGTATGTTTATGTTATAATAGTAATGTTGGTTTATTATTGAACCATTGAAGGCCTCTTTTCATATAGAGAAGGCACGAGCATTGATCACCACGCTTGCTCAAGGGCATAGACGATTTCGGACTTATTTATACTAATATTATAAAGAGGTAATGTTTGTGAGTATGCGACGTTGTAGGGGGTAATTTCTTCGGGGTTGCGGGACGTCTTAACAGGATACCGTGGCCCCGGAACGTAAAGGGCAACAGAAGGAACAGGGTGGTTTTTTAGTCAGTAAAAGTCTGACAGTCCCTTCCCAGGGAGGAAGGAGTCATTTGATGATATTTACCACCTAAAAAAAAAGGGGGGTAATCTCTGGATCTACTGAACAGATTCTGAAAATTATTTCGCAAATTAGAAGCTACGTTATCACTGAGTGCTATAGGCTTATTTTATTAATAAAACCTGAGGGATACGAAAGAAAAATCACGCGACCGAAGTCGCGGGGAAGGTGATAGTAATTAAAAGTGCAGGTTTCTTCCCGATATTTTTCTTTTTTATCAATACCAGTGATGTCGAAGATAAAAGAAAGTACATGATGAATTGAAAAGTTAATCCAAAGCCTTATGGATGAGAGGTGGGTGCCCCAATCACTAAGCTATATGAATAATGATAAAGGGTCTCTATTGTAATTGGTGCGTTGAAGATCAGACATTAGAGTCGTTGTTGCAATGCAGAAAGCTAAGAAAGTCATGCTTTTATTGTCTTACCCAAAAATGAAGTAACTAACCCACTTTCCGAAGTTAGCTTCGGAAACAAGAGACGCTGAATACAACAGTTTCATAGTCTTAAAATGTAAAGTTTTCTCTTTCAAATAAACCCTGTGAAACAGGTAAACTACTGTTCTAATTAGTTTTCTTTGTGCACTTCATCTCCACAATATTATTCGGAACTTCAGCCAGTAACATCTTAATTTCAAACTTACAACTTCGATGAGTAAAATACTTAGTTCTTGAATAATAATAAGATAAAGTTTCATTACCTCATAAAATACACTTAAAGATATACAATGAGTACTCAGCACAATTATGGCCGAGAAACAAAAGAACATCGACAAAGTTTATATTTTAATGAAAATATCTCTAACTTATGAATTTCAAATCGTTAATGAGAAAAAAGAAATCCGTGAAATCCGAAGTCTTACGAAAAGTTTCCTTCAAAGACGAGTGAAAAGATGCAACGCTGCAGGTTCCTTACAAAAATATTCAATAAAAAATACGTTCTAACTCTCTTTAGCTGACATTGAAAAAGCTGGCTTAAGAATTCGATTTTAAGACTTATTCCGAATCGAGAATCGTTTAGAGTAAGGTCGTTTTTTGTAGAGTGAGCAAAAGTTCGCTTTCAAGTTTACATTGTTGGGTGAAATTAGTTTCAGTTGGATGTCAGAAAAGATATAATTAAAGTGTATTCTATCTAGTTGGTCGGTTGCGTGCCGGCCGGCTACCGGTTTATTTGCATTGAAATGATCGGTCAGGAAGCCGATAAGACTGTCTATGGCACGTCATCAGTTGTGTACTTTAGAAATATTGGCTTTTTTATAGGGTTTGCTCACGATTTCAAAGGCTGGCTGGTATGTCAATACGAAATGTCGTAATGTATATTTTTGTTTGTAAAGAGTTTATGATATGTGGCTAGCTATGTTGCATGCACAGTTAAAATGGTGACTATGTAACCAGATTTATAATAATGTTTGGGTAACAATTTAAGCATTTTCTTTAAAATGAGTTTTCATTTGATGAGAGTTTTAAACGTATTAGATAAATGTAACATACATAACATCACCCCTGTAATCCCCGAAGGGTTAGGCAGAGGTGTAGCCATTAATACACCCATATTTCGCCATTTATGTTTTTAGTCCCATGTAATAGGGGGCGAGCCTATTGCCATCAACCGAGCACAAATCCAGGCTCTCAGGCTGCTACTTAGAATTCCTGATAGAAAATCCCAATAGCACTTGCCCGACCTGGGAATCGAACCCAAGAACTCATGCTTAGCAGTTGCGCTTTGTGGCTACTAGACCAACGAGGCAGTCAAAATAATATTTTTAAAACCTAAAAATGAAAGAAGAAAGACACCTAAAAAAACCACATCATTTCAATTCTGTTCTCAAACTGAAATAAAAAAGCCAATCATAAACGGCTTTACGTTTCCCCATTTAAAGCGATGACACCAAAAAATAGCAAAATTAAAAGTTCATAATACAATTTTCTTTTGAAAATAATTCGATCTATTTCAAGGCGAGGCCGTCTTGAGGCGCGCCTTAACTAAAGACCCGATGGGTGCCTCGAGCGGAATTGCATTATCACCGTGTTTTAATTAGCCTCTCGCAAAGTATGTATAGCTACTTTAGCACCTATATTTAGAAAGAAAATGTGGTTTTATAGGTCGTTTATCAGAGTGTTGTTGAGATTAGGTACCTATTTCTTTCTGGTATTGGTACCGACCTTGTTCACAAACTAGACTAAATTTAGAGAATTGACATCTCTTACTAACATACAGCGAAAGGAAAGGATTTAGGAAAGCATTCCGTGACATTAAAGAACTAAGTTAGAGATGTCAAATTAGTTTTGCCTTAAACTTTTCCGTATTTTTAATCCATACGTTTTAAGATGCCAACTATAATTGTATGGATGTGTCTCTTTCTTGTTTTAATGGACAGAAAGAGATAGAAATAGTCTTATTTTAGTTTAGTTTGTGACTAAGAGAATCGGCACCATTGTCTAGTGTTTTATAAATAGTTGTGAAAATTGATTTTTGCAAGTTTTCAAATCCTTCTACGTGTTATAAATACAAAAGTTTGGATGAATGTATGTTTGTTACTCAATCACGTCAGAACGGCTGAACGGATCTGGATGAAATTTAGCACAGTTATAGATTATAGTCTGAAGTAGCACATAAGCTAGGAAAAATGTTCGGTTACCGTAGGATAATGTAATAACTTAGACGCGGACGGGGGAAAAGCTAATATTGTTATAGACTTGAAAATTTGTGGGCATGAATTAGTGGATGTTTGTTTCTGTAACGCATAAACGGCTGAACGGAATTTGCTGAAATTTTTCATACATACCAAAAAGCTCTGGCTTAACAAATAGGATATTTTTCACGTTCATCTCGTTGTTGTTTTCCGTGAAATAATTTAGGCCTTTGACATTATTCATACAACTATATTGAGAATATTAGGGAAAACCAGTGAGCGAAAGCAATCGAAAAAATCAACAATATATTTTCCATTTAAGAATAATACGTAGGTATTATTAGTACTTGCTATATACCCTTCTCCTTATTTCTACGTATTTACGAACTCCCAGAAGACAGTACCAACATTTTATATTTGGAATGAGAATCTATGGAGTATAAAGTGACAAACGAGGCTAAGGTTAAAACGAGAATTTATAGAGTGTGAGAAAATATTGCAAAATGAATTCTTAGATAATCTAGTTCGTTTTGTAGCCAGTGTACCTTTGTACTTACTGTTTCAAGTGAGAGGCTTGATGTAGTACTTTTTTCAACGCGATTTGGAATAATAATGGTTGTAATTACTGTGGAGTAGTTTTATTTAAATTCAGTGGTGTTTTTTATTGCACGACTGAATTATTTGCATTTTAAATAAGTAATTAATACGCTCTAGCGGTCTCTATTCCGAGAGCAAATTATGACAAATATGACATAAGATTTGAAGGGGAAAAATGAAATAATAGCCAAATGATATCATAATGTCGAAATCTATACACAATTTTAAGGTAAAGCTAAAATCGTTAAGAAACCTTAAAAATTGGATCACTAAATATAAATTGAATAATTTTTGATTCTGAATAATGAATATTATAAAATTATGTAAACTAAAATCGATTTCAAAATCTAACACCAAGTGAGATTTATTACTGATCAAAATAAATACAAATCAAATACTGGATATTGACTTCCAGTTATTCTCAACAATGCTATTCAATCACATAAACACAAATCTAATAAAAAGCTGCACTAAAACAATTAGAAAAGATTAAAACAAAAGTTGCAAGTAATAATTCCAAAGACACGGAATTAAGACACTTTGCCATTAGCACAGTAATTAATAGAAAATTCTTCGCTGAATTTACTGCAGTGCCCGGTCTTCAGACAAATGAGGAGCTACAAAAACTGTTTGGGATAATCTTGTTCAAGTTTATGTAGTGTTCAAGAAATTTGAACATTGTAAACATAATGTTTTGTGATTAAAATTGTTGGTCAGAAAGTAAAATAAAGAAATAAAATATACATATATTGACTGTCTCGTTGGTCTAGTGGTGGCAAAGCGCGACTGCCGAGTATGATATGATGGGTTCGATTCCCAGGTCGAGCAAAGTGTTATTAGGTTTTTTCATCAGGAACTTCTCAATAGCAGCCTCGGAGTTTGGATTTGTGCCTGGTTGGTGGCAATAGGCTCGCCCCCTATTACATGGGACCTAAACATAACTGTCTAAATATGGGTGTACTAATCGGTACACCTCTGTCTACCCTTAGGGATTACAAGCGTGTTGTTATGTTTAAAACGTAAAAGAAATAAAATCTCTAGATATTTTGACTTATCGATACCCATAAATTCACCAACAATACAATCAAATGCAGTCTTCCAAAGCTCCGACCTAAACGCAAAACCGCTTCAATAAACCAAAAGAATTTATATCCCCGAAACTACACACGTTCGTGACACGACATTGTAAGCCTGTATTCTCATTTTTAATGTTAAAACAAAATTCGTGGCCAGTAAAATATAATCCACAATCTAGGTGATCGGCCGCGGGTCGTATGTTCATTTGTTTATTACCCTGCATCGTCCGACAGCCTAAAGTTTTTCTGGTCTTTTGCAGTTAAATTCTTTCTTGGCAATTCTCACATAGCTACCTTGCTGTTTGCGTTTCCTTTCGGCGGCAGATTTGTTGGCTTTTTTACTACAGTGGCCAACGTTTTTCTTGTTTAATTACGTAATAATACAGTGGATTTCAGAGCCCGGTCTTTTTGTGGAACTTTGTTTTTGGTCCTTTTTGGCGGAGTTTGTCCAGATTGAAGTTTTGGCTATCAACGGTTTTGTTTTTGGTAATTTTGTGTCTTTGATCTTGTTGGAATCAAGATAGGGGAATTGTTTTTATATTGTGTTTTAGTCACCGATTTTTTTTAGTTTAGAATTGCTGTTACATTGGAATCCTTCATACGAGGGAGAAATTACAAGACAAACATATATTTAGATGTATCTCTCCAATAACAAAACAAACAAAAAGTTTTAACTCTTATATCTTTATCCCACATTATAATTTCCTACCACACAACAGCCACCGCATACCTAAAGCAGAAATGCGAAAAAGACCAAAAGGCTAAGCCCGAAAAATACGAAAATGCGAAACAAAAAGCGGGCATCCGTACAGCGTAAAACACTAGGTCTCGTTCACACTATGGACGCTTCAGTTTCGGGTGAGGGTTAATCCGCCGGTGGCCGCCTCGGGAATTAGTATTCTTCTAGCGCCCCCACGCGGAAAAAGTTGGACTTAAAAATTTGAAGTTGCATATTTTTCTGAAGGTAAAACTGAATGCTGGCTGGATAGAGATATCGTGGATGTGGAAAATCTTAATGCAAATAAAACGTGGGGGTAAAATTACTGATGTAGAATCTATGATGAGGACCATGGACGGGATTTGAATTTAGATTGAGTGAAGATAGAAATTGGTACATTATAACTTTGTATTGTTCTGAGTAGCACAATACACTGCACTAGTAGGAATTGAATCAATCAATAGCATTATTTGAAAACATTGCTTATGCCTGCGAGTTACGGATCCAAAACCTTTTGTAAACAAAATGTTGCCTATTTTACTCACTGATAATGTAAATTTCCATAGATAGAGAGAGAGAGCGAGAATAAAAAAAAAACAGTCAAATAGATTTTCAATTTATCTATTACAAACGTATAAGTGTAATTTATAATACAATTTTTACAGACTTATTTATAAAAAAAAAACCAGTATAAAAGAAAAAAAATATATTAAAATATAAATAAATAAATATACATTAGATAATTAAAATAACAAAAATCATAAAATCATTATTTAATTGACCTACACAAAAACGATGTCAAAGAAATTTAAAAATCCATGCCTAGTGCAATTTGCCAGCCAATTTAATCACAATGTATTCTACCCATCAACAAAGTACCAAAATATTTAATAATTCAGCTGAATATAATTCCATATAACATGTAGTTACATTGTTTATTATTTAATAAAGTGGAAATCCCACAAGTTTACGGCTTCATCGCAGTTCAGAACTTACTTAGCCAAATGGCTAGAGTTTGTTCGCTCAACAATTTACATTCGTTTCATGATACGAAACAACTTTCCAGTACTATTGTTCGCTAAAATGGACGCGTCTTTTATATTTACGATACAAAGTACGTACCTAACAGTTTGTGTTCTTGATATAATTGACAAGATAATTATGGCACCGTTTTATTTGCTAACTCTGATAAAAATTATATATTTTATCTAGGTATCATGATTAAAGACGATATTATTATGTTCTTAAGCAAAAATATCTAAAAAAAAGATATTCAAGATTTTTATTTTCACATAACATAACATTGCGCCTGTAATCGCCGAAGGGCTAGGCAGAAGTGTACCCATCACTACACCCGCATTTCGCCAGTTATGTTTAACTCCCATGGAATAGGGGGCGAGCCTATTCCCATCAACCGGGCATTAATCCAGACCCCGCGGCTACTATTGAGAAATTCCTGATGAAAAAATCCAACAACCCTGCTTGGGGATATACATAACTAGCGAAATGTGGGTGTGCCAATGGGTACACCTCTGCCTAACCCTTCGTGGATTACAGGCGTGATGTTATGTATGACCTAAAAGTTAAACAATGTCATTTTCATATCCTATTTTATTTAAATCCACGTCGTAGTCTCTCGTTGAACATTGTAGATACTAAGCATTTCTCTCAACGCCGTGACGGAAGCATAAAATGCCATATCATGGTTGGCGGAACTGATCGTATTCTTGCTTATAAATGCAGGACTCTGGCAGCAGGCCAGCAAAAATCTAGATTGAATATGAAGTCTAAAAAACCTGACAAGTGCGAGTTTGTCTTGTACACGGGTTCCGATTTAAACTACCAACAAAAGCACGTTTCTTGTATGGGGACCCCTTTTTAATTTCAACTTTTTGACATTTTAAACCGTCTTCAAAAAGAAGGAGGAGGTTCTATGTTCCATTGTTCTGTATTTTTTTTTAATTTACCTACCAATTCCACATCCAAATGTAGGTAGATTTTTGAAATTCTTTTTATCATTTGTTTTTATAGCGGCAATAATAATAAACATTCTATGAAAATTTCAGCTCTCTACCTATTATAGTTCTTAAGATACAGCCCGTTGACAGACAGGCTGACGAACAACGAAAGCATAGTAATAGGTACCATCAGAACCACCCCGCGTACGTAACCCCAAAAAAAAACAGTAAAACATAAAATACATTATACTAAACTCAAACAATACAATAATTTCCAATTCTAATTATTCTCGTAGGAAATTACAGAGGGGTTAATTTTCATTTCAAGTAATGTGACTTTAAAAAAACAGAATTCTTATGCTGGTAACACACGCACAATTTTTTTGCAGTGGCAATCAATAACTGTGCGATATGATCACTGGCAACTGAATTGCATTTGCGTCGCGATGTAAAGAAAAAGAAAAAAAATATAGTAATGCGTGAGGGTTATCGCGTGTGCTTTTGTATAGTCGCACGGTTACTGCTACTTACAATTAGTATAAACAGTTGATTTTTTTTCCCCCCCAACAAAGTTTATGCAGGAACTTGAACCCTTTTTTTTCTTGTAGACAAGGGTTTTTCAAACTTATCGCTTGTTAGAAAGGATGTGGAATGGAAAGAAAGAAATAAAACCGGTCAAATGCGTTCGGAGTAGCACGCGAAGGGTTCTGTACTACTGTGCAATATGTAACACTATAGTATTCATAAAAACATGGCTTTATTTGTTGTTATAGGCCTTATTAATACATTCTACGTGAAAATTTGAAATGTTGTTACGGTTCAAAAGAAACAGCCGACTGTCAAACAGTTGGATGGACAGACACCGGGATTCTTAGTATGGGTCTGTTTCTCATCCTTTGGTACAGAACTCTAAAACAATATAGCGGCCATAGCAATAATTCACACTCAGTAAAAAAAACAAATGTCTACATACAACTGTTTAAAAGAAACAACCCTGAAACAGACAGTCAGACAACGGAGTCTTAGCAAAAAGCCTACATTTGGCATCCTTGGAGTACTAAACTCTAAAAACGAGTAAGAACATAACTACTAAAATGACACTACGTGTAAAAAAATCAACAATAAATGCTGTAATGGCCTTTAAAATGATATTTGTACAATAACGCAATACCAATGCAACAATAAGTCACAATAATCTACAAACCATGCTGACACCCTTCAAACAAAAAAACAAGAGCCATTTACTTTTTAAATAATACTCAACCTTGAACCCATAGATTTATTGTCAACAGTACAGCGTTCGCGCTCCAAAACATTATTGGTAATATAAATAAAAATAACAAATGTTATGCCGTGACCGTACCAATTTGTTCTGATAATATTCGGCGTTCAGCCGAGCCGTGATACAATCAGCGTTTGAGCAACAAAGGGTTTGGTGCGATTGATGGCGTATTAACTAGTAATACTACTCTCTATGTCATTATTGCAATAAACATTTGGCTGTGCATAATATTAATTATTAGCTTTTGCCATTGATTTCGTCCGCATGATTTTTCTTGATGATACCTAATATTTAAAAAACAAAATATAGCCTATCTTACACGCGGATAATGTAGCTATTCATAGGTGAAAGTTTTTTTTAAATCAGGTAAGTAGTTTCCATTTTATCAATTTTATTACGAACAAAAATACTAATATTCTCTCTTTATAGTATTAGTTTAGACACACATTGACACATGAGATAAAGAAAAAATAATTAGAAAACTGTAATGAGCTTTACTCACATCAAAAATCAAACCAACACTTCACTACCGATGCCATTATGGCATCAAAAGGACCAAATTAATGACCCCTTAACCACAAATAAAACTTAGTGACCACATTGTTCAGAGGACCATGGTACTAAGTAATATTGAATTTTGATGAGCTTTATTCTCAGCAGGAGTCATGTAATAAGCATTATATTGAAAAAACAAATACAAAACCAGCACTGCACTACCGAAACCATAATGGCACTAAAAGGACCATTATTGACACTTTAACTTTAAACAAAGCTAAGTGACCAGGTGTTTCTAGTTCAGCTTTTAGAGTCCACAATATAGGTATCGACATCAGTACTTTATCTCATAAGTGCATAGAAAACGAAGCCAGCCAACTGCCATTATATAGACAATAGTCAGAACCCATTCTCGCTCGCAATAAACGCTATCACTGGAACCAAGTGCATTGTCAAAATTTTGCCAACTCTAATCGCTAATCGTATAGCTTATCGGCCCAACTTCTTACTGTTTATGTGCTATGCATTTTCTAATATTAAATTGGGAACGGGAACGTTTTCATACTAAAAGAGGGTAGTTTAAAATTATTTGTGCTCTTACTGAGATTAGAACCTTTATGAAGATTGTTTTCTGTTTGAATTCGATGTTATATTGTGTTTTGTTTTAATTTTATCGGCTTTATTTAATGCTTTAATTCGGCGACGTGGTCACTTGCAATTCTTAGGAGACTAGCTTGTGCCCGTGACTTCGTCCGCAAGGTTTTTGTCTCTCACGTTATGTGACTGCTCCGCTCCCATTAATCATAATGTGATGTTATATAACCTATACTTTAATTTTATTTCTCATGAATCTGGCTATCTTTTAAAAAAGTTTATTTATAATGCGACTGGTACCTCCAGTGATTAGCGCGTTTAAACAAACAAACAAAAAAGAAACTCTTCAGCTTTATTATAGTGGTGTAGATTGACCAAAGAAGGCAACACATAGAGAAGAGTGGAATGCTATAGGGTCGACATTTACTCAGTAGTGGGACAAAACAATACAAGTTGGAAAAAAATACCTTTGACTTATAAAATTGTACACATATTACGTTCACAGAACTTTAAAACGCATTATTGTATGTCTTTTTACTGTGATATTGTACGGTGTGTACACATAATTAAACATTGATCTTAGACATGACTAGGTCTATGCTTAGCCAGACGAACTATGAATTTATCAGTAGACAACCTAAAATGTCGTGTAGACAGAAAATGTCAACTATTTATTGAAGGCCAAAAGGGTATTTCGGTACCTTTACTAAAACACCTTCTTGGTCATGTCCTCACGTGACACTATACAGAGTGTTAGTGTAAACACCGTTATGCTTGAAACCAGTGGTTTGGTTTCACTAATAGAACGTAAATTCAATGAAAAAAATTTTTTTTTTTTTTAGATTAAATCTTCATTTTTCCTCAAAATGATTTCACCCTATATTACAATGATGTAATTAGTTAAAACTTATGTAGGTAGGTTATAACGGACGGCCAGCGAAGCAGGTCAACGCCCTTTCCGGTGATTACGTAACTCGGGCGCATAGTATCCATGAATTTACGGACGGTGTCGGTTAGATTTTTTTTTAATTTTTGATAGAAAACTTTGTTTATTTATATTTAAATTCAGATTAACATTTTTTATACTAAATCAAGTACCTATGGTTTTAGTGACAACGGTGTTTACACTAACAGTCTGTATAGTTACTTTATACTAATCATACTAAAGATAAAAGTATATGTTATAATTGGATTAACAATAAGAACTCCCAAAAGACCAAATCACATCCAAAAGTTTTCAAATCTCATTGAGAAACCGCTCAAAAGTGAAACTGTCCCCTAATTTACACTGGTTATTATTATTATTTTTAACCTGTTTTTTGCCCGCGACTTTATCCGCGTGAAAATTGAAACATAATTCTACGGGAACATTTTTCGCGATAAAAAGTAGTCTATGTGTTTTTCTAGATTATAATCTATCTCTGTGTCAAATCTCATCAAGTTCCGGCAACCCGTTCTGGCGTGATGAAATCATAAATATCCATCAATCCAAATATCCACATTTATAATAGTATTAATATACTTGTAAACAATTATCATTTTTAGCTTTAACTATATTTATATTCATAGGCGATTCATTAATTTGAATTGATGTCAATCAAAGTACCTAAACACAGCATCACATAAATAACTAACGTACCAAGTGAAGAAAAATCTCAAAAATACATTCACAAAATAATTTGAATATATTTCTCTTAACGTAATGTGAAATGTGTCAACGAGTAAGCCCAACGTCTTGTAAACGACTCACTCCAATTATCATGGCGTGCCATGTCGTGTGTGTGGAAAGACCTGTATTTAAAGCTGATTTATATTTTGTTATGGCAACATTATTAGGTACTTAGAACTGTGTGTTATGGCAACATTGTATTCGGGTGGTAAGTGCCGTAAATTTTTTGGACTTGGGTTTAATCTACTCGTATTCAAATCTCTTTTTTTAACTCTATTACAAACTCATAAACTGCCATACACAAACAGCCAGACCCAGAATATTGACAATTTGTTCCGTGCGGGAATCAAACCTGCGACATGCAGCGCAGCAGCTAATTACGCAATCACTGCGCCAACAGTGCCGTCATTTTAAAGCTGTAGAGTTTGTTTGTTTGGTTGAACGCTCTAATCTCCGCCACTATTGGTCCGATACTGAATATTTTCGCTGGTAGGGAGCTACGTTATTCCTGAGTGCTATGGGTTATATTTTATTACTAGCTTCTGCCCGCGAATCAGTCCGCGCAAAAATAAAATAAAATATAGCCTATGTTACTCGCAGATAATGTAGCTATCTAATGGAGAAAGAATTCTTAAAATCGTTCCAGTAGTTTTGGAGTTTAACCATTACAAACAAACAAAAACACAAATTTTCCTCTTTATAGTATTAGTTTAGATAAAAAAAATAGTGATCTGTATGAGAAAGGTTAAATAGTGTTAAATATTTTGAACACGACAATGTACCTTTTGTTTTCTAACACTGTATTTTCTATTCAGTCGAAAACATTTTAGTCGATGCGTGTTCTTATAATATTTTATTAGAAAGCCATATCTAATGCTACCAGCATTAAACTATCCATTAGTCTCCATGTACAGTGTAGTAATTTCTTGATGGACATTAAATGGACCCTTTGCTTAGTATCAAAGCCGCTATTAGCCTAGAATACGAAAGATACTTATGTCCGGATCATTACACAGAGAGCAAATAAAAAAATGAAACAATTTTTCCTTAATCCAGTATATTTTTGGATAATTTCCTCTCATAAACTGGAAGTCTTATACTTCCAAAGACTTTGGCAGTGTTTTGTTTTTCATCTTTATTTATATACTAGGTCCTGCCCGCGACTCCTTCCACGTTAAAGTTGATGTGTTATCACACGGAAACCATACTTTTTTCCAGGATAAAAAGAAGTCCATGTATTACATTAGACTATAATCTATCCCTTCATTGAGATCTCTTCACCCGGTCTGGCGTGATTGATTAACAAACATCCATTCATTCAAACATTCCCATTTATTATACTCTTAGTAGCAATATTTTAACTTTAAGCAACAAAAAGTACAAAGGCGGACTTAATGTCTTAGGTATTCTCTAACAGTCAACCAAAGGTAAATAACTAACAGGGCAGATGCAAATTATAGGACGGGCGCAAAAGCAACAAAATTAGGAGAGTTAAAATCATTACATACATAAACTACACAAGTACAAAATTATCACTATAATCTCTTTAACATTAATTAATTTTAACACACATACATAACATAACTTCACGCCTGTAATCCCCAAAGGGTTAGGCAGAGGTGTACCCATTAGTACACCCACATTTCGCCAGTTATGTTTTTACACTGCCTCGTTGGTCTAGTGGTTGCAAGCGCGACTGCTGTGCATGAGGTCTTGGGTTCGATTCCCAGGTCGGGCAAAGTGTTATTGGGTTTTTCCATCAGGAATTTCTCAGTAGCAACCTCGGAGTCTGGATTTGTGCCCGGTTGATGGCAATAGGCTCGCCCCCAATTACATGGGACTTAATTTTAATTTACAGATTATAATAAGATCGGAATAGAGAATAACTCATTGCACGAAAAGATATACCATTGATATTCATCTCGTACTAAAAAATACCAAAATCAAACCTCTCCTATCTTATCTTTCCTACAATTTACTTTCTAACTACGAAAATTAAATATCTATGCTCTATTTGTCGTCCATTTCCAAACAATTTCGTGAATATTACCTAATTCCCTCGTAATTGCCGTTGGTTGGCTGATTAATGCCCGAACAATCTAATCTATAATTTAATTCAAATTATCGAAACCCCAAAATCCCGGGTTCAAAAGTGCGAATCCCGCATATTTATGCCCTCAATTACGACCGCCGACTTCGGAGGCATTCCTCGGACAACAATTATACAGGGATTACGTCCGGGACTCATAACAGTCCCGGGATATCCCGGGGTATCCCGTTAAATAGGTATAATGTGCACTGGCCGGATTAAGCACGGCGGATCATATTATCCTTAATTGTACTTTTAAGTACAAGTTTATGGGTAAGATTATACCTTAATATGGTGTTTGGTGTTGCTAATTTTATTTTGGGCTTAAGTAAGACATTTAGTAATTGGATTCATAAAACGACTGGTTTTAATTATCTTCTTCGCATTTTTTTTGTGCACAAAATTGTGCACTATAATATTTCCAGCGTTGAGGGCTAGTCTTTGCTGTGATGGTCCTCCATGACTAAAATGTAGTTGAAATAATATCAGCCTATTATCGTCCCACATACATACATAAACTCACGCCTTTTTCCCATAGGGGTAGCCAAAAACCACAGAACGCCACCTGCTACGATCCTTACCTACCTACTCCTTTCGCCTCATCTCCTACTGCAAGTCAAAGGCCTCTTCTCATACAGAGAAGGCATGAGCATTGATCACCATGCTTGCTCAAGGGATACTGGCCATTCCAGACTTAATTTAATTATAAGTCGAGGTTTTCTCACGATGTTTTCCATTACCTATGTCGGTGATATTCAAGACAAACTTATAAAATCATGAGTAATATGTTAAACATTTTGATGTGGAAGGATTGGCATCTCTCTCGAATACAATCAAAAACGCAAGAGTGTCAATATTCGGCTGGCAGAGATCACAAAAAGGACACCAAAAGAAACTAGTTTTCAAAGTCATCGCAATCCATATAGTGTTAAAATTTATGAAAAATACACCGTCTAGCGTAATTCCAATTTGTTTTAAATTTTTTCGTATTATTTCCTAGTTGTCAAGACGCCTTTACGTCAGAGTTTGCAGAAAATTACATAATTTGTTTTGGCTATCAACATGGCTTAAAGCGTTCTGTTGCCAACGGGTACCTAGGTAGCAACTCTAGTAACACAATGTATTCTTCTATTTAGACCGGAATTTTTATTTTGCATATCTTTATTGATATAATAGGTAGGTACTACCAACCTTATAACTATCCCAGTTTAAGACAAAGGCCTCTTCTCATATAAAAAAAGGCACGAGCACTGATCAGGAGCGGTCATTGTAGTTCTCTTTAGGGGAGGCCTATGTCCAGCAGTGGACGACGATCGGCTGATACGATCGTCTGTTTGTCTGTTCTGTACGACTAAACCACTGAACCGATTTTGATGAAATTTGGTACGGGGTAGGTTTGAATTCTAAGAAAGGACATAGGCTACTTTTTATACCGCGATTGCATCTGCGTCCGCGATAACCGACATTTATGTGGACGAAAAATCCCAACAACGCTTTTCCCGACCTAGGAATCGAACCCAAGACCTCATTTAGCAGTCTTTGCGACCACTAGACCAACAACAAATTAAACGTTATGAAATAAACAAAATCATTACAATTATTTCGACAAATAAGAGAAATTTTGACATAGGTTGCTTTGTTTTGCCAAAACTAACCACCTAATAGGTGTCAGCAAAAAACTAATTCGAGTTACCAGTAAACTACCATTAAAGTGGGAGACGTAACGACAAAAAGCATAGGTAGCAACATTGGCAGAAAGGGGCAGTTAAAACAAAAAGTGGGTAGACAATAAAACCACCCCCCCACTGAGTAACATATACGATCACTATCTACTAAGTTCAGTTCCCAGTCGCGCTGAGTTCGCACTGTGTACAACCGGCCTAATGGTGCCACGTGAATCAATAACTGCTGACCGGCTCATTACAGACCTTGCTTTCAATCAACACCAAACATTCAATACCAAACCTTATTCTTTCCTAACAAGGTTTAATTTCGATCGTCTCACTCTCCGTGCTAAGGCTTTTAATATCGATAGCTCTAATAAAAGTGTCAAACTGCTATGTCCGCGCGAAGGAATACAGTGAACGTTTTTATTGACTATTACTAATAAAATAAAGGAGAAATGGACGTTTCCGTGATGATATCGCAATGATACTTAGAGGTCGCTGTGGGGACGGACATTAAGGGGGTAACAAATGATTTAAGTTGTGGATGGGGAGAGGAATGTAAACTGTGCTTATCATTGTCGTAAGTTTTAAGGGTTTTGTTTGAGGAATTATGATTATAGGGGAATTATAAATTATGTCAAAATGATTAATATTGATACTATAAATCTCATGTTAAAATGATATGTTTAAACTTTTCCGCAGGTTTGTATGTACGAATTTAGTTTATTTTAGACTGGTAAGTACCCACATAAACTAGTCTTGTTTATTAAGTAGTGCTTAGGTGTTGCACGTGTGCAAATTTCTGACTTTTCCGGTGGATTTTCCAAACATTTCTTACACATAAACCTTGTCCGAAAAATTATGAACACAACAAGACAAAAATCAGCCAAATCAGTCCAGCCATTCTTGAATTTTGCTCTTAGCAACAAATTTAGTCATTCATTTTCGTTTACGTAAAAGTTAGATAGATAGATAGACTAGCTACCCGCACCGGCTTCGCACACGTGCAACGTAGATACTAATTATACGTATAAACCTTCCTCTTGAACCTTGATGAAAACCGCATCAAAATCCGTTGCGTAGTTTAAAAGATCTGAGCGTACAGACGGCGGGAAGTGACTTTATTTTTATACTAAGTATGTATAGATTTCTTAGTCTTGTTTACTTTTTTATAATAGTCATGCTCTATACATTATTTAGGAATATAGTCTTGACCTGAACGTTAATACTCTGTGTTACCTACATGTATGTCATGCTATTGTTTGTTTTCTATTCCTTAAATAAATAAGATTGCTGAACTGTTTCAGTCTGTATATTTTATCTGGATTCCCAAGTCAGAAAAGTAGTTTTAAAACTAAGTTGTAACTGAGATTCTTTTGGCACAATAAGCAATGTTTATTTGGTAATTTATTTCGTTCAAGTAGTATGAACTTGCACGTGTAATTTCTTGGCACTGTTGACTCATTTTACACTGAAAGGAACTAAATCAATCTTCACGCCAAATCTCTTTTCGATTAAGCAGACATAGAGGTACCTAACTAAACTTTGCTATTTGGCAATTGCACTCAGATCTGGAATACCTTAATACTAGATTAAGCCAAATTTATCGCCTTTTAAAGACATCAGGGGGGCAATTCTACTAAATTTTAGGAACGATCGTAATCAAATCTGAGTCGCAAACTGTCAAAAATACCTTTAATCTATCTACATTTTTTGACATTGACTGTCACTGAGATGAGATTGCGACTAGGTTATATAAGATTTTTATTAATAAAATTGGCTTTCAGAAAGTCAATACCCATAATACGTCTCATCATCTCAGTGACAATCAAAGGCAAAATGTTGTCAAAAATAGAATAATAAAAATAGAATATGTAAATTTTATTAGAGTAATTTTTGACAGATAGCGACTGAGATTAGGTAGAATGTATTTTTGACATTCTAATCTCAGTCGCAATCAATCTGACGTAAATGACGTCATAGTAGATTCTAATTCCTCCGTCATTTTTTTTCAAATGCCATTCGGAATCACAGTTATTATTGTTATTCACATAATATCTCAAAGAATGATCTAAATCGTAATTTTGATTACGCCATAAAAAGTTATGGTCTAATAAAGGAGAATTATGTTTAAAAAGAAAAGTCAAATGGGTCTAGAATAACATCTACGCAAAGTCGTTGTTCTCAAGTTCAAGTTCTTTTTATTTTAGTTCAGTAGTTCAATATTTTCAGTTCAATTTCCTTGTTACCAAAAATTATGTCTATCCGTTTGTAATTTCACTATCGTATATTAACTGATCACGTGATATCTATACATTAAAATCTGCAACAATCACACAATTTATTTTTGCCATTTCTAGTTTAATGGTTACTTTGTGTGCCAAATTTGTAGGATTTATTGTCGCGTTAATGAAAACGTGGCCGTATTATGGACTTCCGATTCCTGAAAGCTGTGATTTAAAACCGTACATTTGGTTTTCTTTCACCTGTATTTGTTACTAGATTGGCTTTTTCTTCTCTATCGATTGTGGGTTTTTATCTATCTAATATATATTATACCAGCTTTCGCCAAAATCAAATAAAATATAGGCTATGTTACTCGCAGATAACGTAGTTTCTTATGGTGAAAGAATTTTTAAAATCAGTCCAGTAGTTTTTGAATTTATCCATTATAAACAAACAAACAAACAAAAATACAAACTTTTCCTCTTTATAATATTAGTGTAGAAAAGCTAAATACTACATGCTGATTAATCACCACGAAATCTCTAAAAGTGCTTGACGTTTTACGCAGAAATTAGTTGCTGAAATAGTTTATAGGCAGAAGATGTCAGCTAAGAATGGATGATCTTGACTTTATCATCACGTCACGAGAAAAATCTCTGAAAATACCCTTTGTTTATGATAGCTAGATTCACAAGGAATAATATAGGCTATATAATATCACGCTCCAACACACGGAAGCGTAGCAGTGAACAAAGATGATTGTCGCAATCAGAATCTAGTTTTCAATAAACACTTTGGCCAGAAACGATTTCAGATCACATGTCATTTTACTTACACCTAGTTAGTAGTCTTGTCTTAATGTTTATTACGTTATCAAAAACGACGAAACATTATCTTACCAAAATATAAATCGTAAACCCCAACAGCTGTTCCACCGTGATCAACTCCAACTACCACCAAGAACCAACCCATTGAGAGTAATTAAAACAGAAAAATAGCTAGGGCCGTGTAAATTTAAAATTTCCCTCCTTTCATTAATCATCTTGAGGCCGAAAGCCGACAAAGCCGAGGCCGGCGCCGACAACGTATAACAAACGGGACGGTTTGAGGGTCTGCTGTCTCCCTCTAGCTTGGAACGAAGAAAGGAACCGGCTTCTCATATTTCAACGTCGATGCCCATGTAAAGGACATGAACCGTATTTTCTAAACAAAAGTTTTTGATGTTGGCTAGTGCCAGATTTTTTGAGCAACGGTGTGGATGATTTTGTTGAAATTTTTAGTATCTGTAGGTTGATTTTCAGTACGTTCAATTAGGAATTGTAATTCTACCTTCATATCATTATGTAGATAGCTCACGCGTTTCCCTAATTATGATTTTTCACAATTGTATTAAACATTAAACTGCCTTATTGGGCTAGTGGTCACAAAGCGCAACTTCCGAACGTGAAGTCTTGGTGTCGATTCTCAAGTCGGGCAAAGTGTTATTGGGTTTTTCCATCAGGAATTGCTCAAGCCTATAATCCTCGAAGGGTTAGGCAAAAGGCGTACCCATTAAGTACACCCACATTTCGCCAGTTTAGGCTATTGCCATCAAACGGGCACAAATCCAGGCTCAGGACCTTATAAAAATACGCCTGAAATCTTCAATCCGCTTGTGTAATCGTGGTGATCAATGCTCGTGCCTTCTCTGTATAAGAAAAGTGCCCTGAAGTAGTGGTAGTGCCGAAACCAAAACAAGTTTTCACAAAAACACAGATAAAGAATAAAACGTAAGCCATGATAAGTAAATTATAAAATACTTAAGTCCTCTTTGCTTGCTCGCGAGCAGAAATGAGCAACGGTGGTACACTCATTAATAATTATAAAAGGAAAAGCGGCTGTGAAATAAAATAACAATATTATTAAAAGGTCTGTCAGTCTGTGTTTTATGAATGGTTGTTTCCGTTGCAGATTTTTGTATTTCAGTTTTTTTTAAATACAAAACTGTATAGTTACTATAGTGAGCGTTGATTTATTTCCATGTTGATGGGGATAAAGGAAACTGCGTATTGGTGCAATTTATATTATCAATGCCGACTGATTAAATACTTCCATTCAGTTTTATGGAATGAAAGCTTCAGCGTTCAATAAAATGCGTGTATTTAAACAGAGGAATTGGCAAATTGTAACATGACAGTGGAATGTGGTAGGTATTTGTTTATTGGAACGATGTTTCTTGAAGAAGCAACAAGAATAATGTAACCAGTATTTTGTAAAAACCTAATTTAAAAGAGTGCCGTGGAGTTTCTTGTTCGTTCTTCTCCATAGAGGCCTACCTCCGTTTTGGAACGAGCAACTAGCTTCAGATTTCGGACTAACTGACCGACTCCTTAAACTTTCAAAAGTGCCTTTAAATGGTGTAGTTGAAATAAATGTTTTAATTTTGACTTGAATCGGTTTGCTGAAGGAGTTAACTGGCAAAAATCGTCATGCAAAGAAAAGGCGTTACGCCTCCGCCATTCTATCTTTTCTCTCTTTCTTTTTTTACTATGTAAGGTTGTGTGTGTATGTGAGTTTGTATGTTTGGAAACGCACCATGATGCAAGAAAAAATCCTAGTGTGGAGCAACTTTTTTAACTTAAATGTTAAGCAAATCCAAATAATTACAGTAAAGACCGCGACGCTTTCAGATCACGCCATTTTCAATCAACATTTCATTTCCTGCTCATAATGGCGAAAGCTCTTGATGATGAATCGGCAAATATAAGCCCGCCAACTGAAAACAACCAATCATCGGCTTACAAAAAAATATATACAAGTAAGTACTCATTTTATTTTATACAGTAAAGTATCATTGAAACAGTACCTACGAGAAATATAGTTTTGAATGGAAGTCAGCAGATTTCCCATGCGGGGAGACGCGAGACAAAATCTGGCGTAAGTTTTATTCTCCTTGACAGAAACTTACCAGTGGAGCCTTTTTAGTTGAACGACGAAACAGAATTCAGTGCGCAAAGCGGAATTTCTAGTAATATCTTGAAAAGTTAACGCTTTGCTCGCGGCTTGAGGTACTGGCCCGAACTCAGACGAATAGTTTGTCGGGAAAAAACGAAAAAGAAATAAGTTGAAATCGGAATAAAAATTAAAAAGGTAACTTAAAGAGGAGTTGAATGAAAACAAAAGAACGCCGATTGTTTTCTGCTTGCAAAAGCTCTTTCAATTTATGTTTTTGGTGTCGGACTGCCGTGGTTCTGGAGCAGTTGTGATGTCGGGTTATACCTACACAAACGGTTGAAAAACAAGTGAAACACGCTTAGAGTGCCGTGCGACACCGGTACCACGCAAGCATGACCGTGGTACCGGTGTCGCACGGCACTCTAAGCGTGTATGAAAAACGACAACCATTCGTCTGAAGTCCGATATTCGGACTGTTCGAGTGATGCGGCAGTCCGACTCCAAACGCACAATTTCAAAGACCCAAAGTTGTGATACCGAGTAGTGCCTAAAACATTGTGCAAACGTGTTTTTCTTTTTTTCTTAACTTAGGCCTAAATTTTCAATCGTCAGTTATCTCTTAACGGAGGGATAAATATGGCGGTTTGACAGCTTTGGTATAGAAAATATATGTCATATTTATTCTTCAGAAAAATCAGTCTTTACACAAATAATTGGTTTTTTGTAACTTCAAAACCATAAATTACCTAGTAACTATGTAGTAAACTATATTTAAAACCTATACACACCTAAATAAAGATAAAATTCGACGATCAAGAAACATACTCAGATATTCTTAAAAACTGAAGTAAGGGAATGGTTTATTTAATGGTGCACTCAGGCGATGGACTACTAAGTAGCCTGCTTACTGGCCCACTTAAGCCGAACGCTTATGCTTAAGTAGTTCAAGCCTTAAGAGTATTTGCAAAAATGCTTAAGTCCCCTGTACTTCATGGGTCTTGAAATTGTCAAAAACTTGTATAATATTTTCAGTCAAAATTGCTGGTTAGTTTTGGTATTGGATTTGTAGAGCAAGATGCGTTAAAATTTTGAGTTATAAACGGTCTGCCAGATTCTTAATAAATAAATAAAGAATACATCCTGCAAAATAATGTAGTCAACTCATAAATAATAATACCAACCCTTTATTGCAAAGGCTTCTTTCCATACAGAGAAGGCACGAGCAGCTTTGATCACCACGATTGCTCAAAGCGAATTGGTAATATCCAGATTTCCTCACGATATTTTCCATCACCGATGTCAGTGATTAGAGTCAATTTATAAAACAACTTTTTTCGATCAAGTATTCAAGTATTGGATAATGTTCTATGTTTTAAAAAAGGAAGTAAAAAAAAAATGGAATGCATATTTAAAACACCTAGTTCGCTTTTCAAACCAACTGAGTAGCTCTCAGCGTTTCCTATACACGGCAGCTAAAGTTCTCTATTAAAAGAACAGTAGACAGTTTTAATTATGCAAAATCATCGATGTACACTCACCTATTCGGGTCAGCCGGTGCGGAGGCTGGCAGTTTTAAAAATGAAACAATGGACGGGAAATGAAGACCGGCCATGGTACGTATGTTGGAATGAAATAGTATTGTTAAGGGTGCTTCAGACGGAAGTGTACGGCGGCCGCGTGTTGCACTTTTGTATCGGTTTAGAAAAGCGTTTGAATCGTGCGATGCATTGAAATGGGTTTTATATTTCGAAATGGATTTACTGAAATGTATTCAGAATTGTGTATTGAGTATTTTATGCTATAATGAACAGTCAATTCCAATAACTGAGAAAGAGCTTGGTGGACGATTTTTATTACTTTTGTGTGAACTAGTGCGTTATAACGAATTGACGTATCTTTTAATTGAGTTTTACGTGTTGGAGAAAAATGAATATTGTGTTTTTATTTTTTACTTTACATTTGTGATGGTAGGTAATATTTATTTTTATTTAATACTAGCTTGTGCTCCCGACTGACTGATTTTTTTTTTACCCGCATTAAGTTACGTCTTCGATTACTATTCGGCTTCTGTGGGCCGTAGTGTCCTATAATAGATAGTCTATTATAAATCTTCATTAATCTGGCTATTATATACAAAAATATGTTTTCCAACTTAACTGAGATTAGCGCGTTTGAACAAACAAAGAAACAAAAAAATATCAACTTTATTTGATTAGTAGTTATTTCTCATATTGTACAAAACATCACGCTTGTATTCCCCGAAGGCTTAGGCAGAGGTTTATCTATTAGTACAACCACATTTCGCCAATTATGTTTAAGTCCTATGTAATAAGAGGCGAGCCTTGCCATTAACCGGGCACAAATCCAGACTCCGAGGCTGCTAATGAGAAATTCATAACATAACATAACATCACGCCTGTAATCCCCGAAGGGTTAGGCAGAGGTGTACCCATAACATGAACCGAGGAGAGGTGTACACTACCCATGTATTGAGAAATTCCTGATAGAAAAACCCAATAACACATATTCAGTTACAAAGAAGCATAACAAGCAAACCTTTTAAAACATCAACAAACAAACCCAGCTCAACCATGTAAAAACTTATCTCCAGCCATAACATTAAAGCCATCGCCTCCATCTTGGATCAACTGCGCGGTTATTCCCAAATCGCTATCGGCTCATCTGGGGGTACCCTTATAGGCTCGTTCTACGTTTATTACACACGTTTTCGCTGACCTAACCACCACGATGAGCGACGAGTAGTCCTTTTCACTTGGAGGCTGAGTATAGACTAATAAAACTATGTAGACGGTGCCTAAAGTTTACTTGGATGATGTAGTGGTTTTTGCTGGGGACACACACGACATTATGTAACATATTGGTCTTCAAACTGTTCTTCGGTTAAATTTGAAACTAGAATTATTAAGAAGTAGCGATCCTACTCGGCTTCGCACAGGTGCAATGTGGATACTTACTATACTTAAAAACCTTCCTCTTGAATCACTCTATCGCATTAAAATCCGTTGCGTAGTTTAAAAGATCTGAATATACAGACGATGGCAAGCATTGTATATTATGCGATGTATATTTAATTACTCAAGTGCCACGTAATGAGTCACAATAGATTTTTTATTGTTCTGTCAAACCAGCCGGGTCTTGAACGGTTAAAGAGGTTAAATTAAAATTAGGTAACAGTAACATAACTGGCGAAATGTGGGTGTACTAATAGGTACACCTCTGCCTTACCCTTCGGGGATTACAGGTTATGTTATGGGTAACAGTAAAATTCGATTAATCATTTTATATCTATTTACAGTTACTACAACATTTAAGGTAATAGTTAGTACTGAAAGTTAGTTTTACTTTGTGATTGACACAAATTCAGATATAAGGCACCATGTTCATTTGACTTAATCATTTTTTGATGTCTTAATCATTTATTAGAGATCATAACGTCATCAAAAAATATGTGAGATACTTGAGATACTTGAGAAAATCCAATAACACTTTACTCGACATCAGAATTAAATCTAGAACCCCATGATTAACAGTCGTGCTTGCGAGACAAACATTTTATTTGTCATCACGTGATTAAAAAAATAATCAGATGATCCATACATTTTTGATCGCGTAACTCGATAAGTGTATGAATCAGTTGTTTTGTTTTCTAGTTGGGCCCATTATAAATATCGACTAATGATGAGTACCTATCCTAGTTTAGTTTGTATTAAATAAAAAATAAGGTTGTAATTGCGATGTATGACATTCCTAATTCTGTCTGCCATGTCTGCCGTATATTTTTCTGTGGTAGGTACACGTTAACCCTGTATGTGCCGGGTTAGATTGGAAATTCTTTTACGCGGCCTCCTGTTTGATGCGTGCCTTTGAAAACCAATTGAATTTGTTTAGTTCTATTTCTCGGTCTTGTTTTGGGCTTGTGGTATTTTTGGCCGCTAGTGGTTTCGATTTACACCGATGTTAGAGATCTGTTTGATGTTTTTTTTTGTGTGTAGTGATCTGATTTTGTGAGGAAGCTGGGTTTAAGTTATGTGTGTTCAGGTTTTGGGTTTTAAGTGGTTTTGAAGCTGTGTTAGTTAGAGGTAGTTTTTGACACGAAATTAATATAATTACATTTTGTAATTGAACCTCGCTTTAGCATCTAACTGAAAGTGATTATTTTTCGGCGTAAGTGGACGTGGAAGTGTTTTGGTATACTGGTTCACTTCAAATCAAGACATTTGTTTTATAGGTATATTATATACTTTATTAAAAATATAATTTGCTTGATGGCACGGTTAGCGTAGTGGCTAAGTGACTGGCTGTTGCGCTACGTGTAGCAGGTTTGATTCCCGCACGTTGCAAAAACTGATGGGTTTTCATGTAATTGTTGCAATATAAACTCACTTAGATAAACGAACATACCACCTATGTAGGTGTATGAGAATAAATGTATTAAAGGACAACATTTCTTTTTAACAAAAAAAAAAAACTTCAGTTATATGTGGGAACGTGGTAACCATGAAATTCATTAACATCAACAGACAAAATGTATATAACATTGAAAAATTTAATGACAGTCCATTAGTATAAAATTAAGAAACATTGTTCAGAATACTTACTAATAAAAATACCAATTACGACTCGGAAGTACGTACTAAGAAAATAATGAAGCTCTTAATGGAATGCAAATTAGATAAGCGTAGAAAATTCGTCGGCTACTAATTCCGACGACACAAATGTGGACTCTATACATTGCGTAGCACAAAAGACTTGTCCATTTGTCGAGTGGTGTTAGGCTAGACATGTAACTTGAATTGTTTTGATGAGATTATGTTTCGAGCCAGCGCTTTTAATAATTTTTGTAACAGTGTTAGTGATTTTTATTTTACTTTACTGTGTTTTTTCTTTTGACTTATAAGAATGTAAAAGATTTGGGCGCTTTAAGATACGCCATATTAAATTGTGCTTTAGGTCGACTGGAAAGCTGATCATAAAAATATGGACGGAGCCTTGTGGGATTAAAGCAAATTAAGCTACATTAAGTCAGGTTAAGTTTTTTGAACCTATTCTACTACTATTGTAAACTCGATGTTAGTAACGATGGATGGAAGTTTGGATGTTTGTTACGCTTTCATGATTAAACTGCAGAACAGAATATACTGGACTGCTTCGTTGGTTTAGCGGTCGTAAAGCGCGACTTCTGAGTATGAGATCTTGGATTCGATTCACAGGTCGGGCAAAGTGTTATTGGATTTTTCCATCAGGAATTCCTCAGTAGCAACGCCGTAGTTTGGATTTGTGCCCGATTGATGGCAATAGGCCAAAAAAACCTGCCCCCTATCACGTGGGAGTTAAAAACATAACTGGCAAAATGTGTGGATTTATTTACTAATATATACACCTCTGCCTAACTCTTCGGAGATTACAGGCATGATGATGATAATTATGTTAAATCTAATCTTTAAAATCAAAGTTGATATAACAAGGTTTTTCTAAAAGCAAAAACCTTTAATGTTAAAACAAAATATCTACAAACCACTTCAGGCGTACAAAATCATAAATATTCTGCTTTGTTCTTATAGGACACCGCTGTGTTTACTGTTTAGTTACATAAATTAAAATTCACGCAAACATCGCATTGTTAACTTGCTCTCGTTTATCACAATTCCCTTTTTTTTCCCACGTAGAGAGAATTAATACGCGTCACCATCTTCCTGTTACATGTTAATGTAATGTGCTTGAATACATGACCATTTTAAGAGAGAATTTTCATGAACGTGGAAAGCAAAATTTACTATCTGAAGGTCGATTAAAAATGTTCAAAATTCAGTCGCTATCTCAACTCGGTGACAATAAAAAGAAAGGTAAGTTAGAGACATTTTTGGTACCTATATTGAGACTGAGATTAGATTGCGATCGCGTGTGCAAGTAGGCTGCTGTAAAACATAACTCAGCACAATTGGGTTTCTGAACATTTTTTTCGTGATAAATGGAAAGAACATTTATGTAAGTTTTATTGCAAAACTATTTTTTTTTGTTTTTTTTTTCCGCTGTAGTACAAAAGTTATTTCAAAATTAAATTTACTTTTGAATCCAGTACCGGAAACACGCTGTCAGCTCACGAATACACACTAGCGCGTGTGACGTCATAATGTGTAGCAAACATGATGACGTCACAACTATGGTGCGCCGTCATTGCGCATCATACTTAGTTGTGGTAATAAATAAATAAAAAACATTTTCCTAATTATAGATACTTGAGAGAGTCAGTGCGAATGGCGTTCTCCTGAGCGGACGATGGTTCACTTACTACAGTGCCCAGTGTCCCTACACCTGCACTTTAGAGGACTTAAACACCACTGATACCTCGATAAATGTTTTCAGCTGCAGGACTTAAAATAAAAATAAAAACTACATGCAATATTTTAAGACCACATATAAAAATCATCTTTATTATTTGTACTTATAGCGGCCATAGAAAAACACTTTTTGAAAATGAGACACAGACGTACTGACAGACACACGCACTTACCTAAAAAAGATTATTTTGAACTGTTACTATCAATCCAAAAACAAAGAAAGACAGCCAATAGCATAAACCAATCCCTTAACACCACAAAAACATAAAACAAAAATGAACTCAAAAAACCAGCAAGTGTTGAACTAAGACGTATATTAAAACGGTACCAACCAAGGCGTTCGCCAGATAAGATCCCCTACGTACTCCGAAGTTAATCATGAACCTCGGTGCCTATTTACATAATGTTTCCTTTAACCGCCAAGTTGTTCACGGGATCGAAAAGTTTCACGAGTCGCACCGACAAAGCTTTGTATGAAAATCTACGATACAAGTTACTGAGACGAATTAAAATATTGTACACTAATAATGAGGTTAGATGTTTTGAAATTCTGAGGTTTATTTTCAAAGGATTATTTACTTTTTGAAGCGAGTTTGGTTGGTCCTTTGTTACTTGTCCATGTAATGTCGAACAAGTCATTTGGTATAGAGAGAGCTTTAATAATAATAAAACAATATTTATTTTATAAAATATATAAAATATATTTTGTTAAATAGGTACTTTGTGTTTAATTTTGTTTTTATTTTTTCAAATTAATTTAGCTGTTTAGCGCTCGTACTTTAATTTGCGCCTACTATGTTATCTCTTCACCACCTGTGGTTGACTGTTAGAGAATGCCTAAGGCATTAAGTCCGCCTTTGTACTGTTGTTGCATAAAGTTTAAATAAATAAATAAATCTTTATAACACAAGAAATTGGTTACAAAGTTGTGTGAAATCCCTGACTCTTGTGCTAGGTGATAGACTTGTTACAAGAGCCAGTGCGCTCCCCCGCTAGGAGTTATTACAGAATCTTAAGCAATAAAATTAATAAAAATAGAAAACTTGCAACTAATTTTAATCAATTTTTTGAGTGTCACTCTAAATAGGTTTCAATTTATTTTATTTATTTATTTTATTTACAACGGTTAAACCAATCATAGTAAATCAATCTGAAAACGTTGTTATATAAATGCGATAAAAATTCAATACTATTAGACACCACAAGCATAACAAGCTACTATAATTAAAAACATTAAAAAACACGACTGCGAAAATTGCAGATATTTGTACCCAGTACCCATTCTTTTCCATACAAATCTACTTTTTGGAGGGAGAAACTAGATTCAATTCTTATTTTCTTGAATTTATGACTTGATATAATTGAAATAAATAACTTTGACTTTGTTTTGTCCGTTCTAGAAGTTGTTATGTCTGTGAGAGATTGGATTATTTTCCCATGGGTTATGTATGCGGCAACCTCATCTTTTTCGTGTCAGAAATGTCAACAAAGAAATGATGACGGTTGGAATAAAATCTGCTTATGTGACACATAACAATAATATGAGTACTTACATAGTGTGTTTCTTAACAAAGACAAAACATTTATTTCAATTAGACCATTTACAGGCACTTTTGGATTGTCAAGGAGTCAGTCAGTTAACAATTTGGTAACTCAATTTGGCCTGTGTAATGGTTACTTTATTGTGTGCAAAATACCAATAACAATAGTTAGCATAGACCTCAATTATTTATTTACATACTAAACTCTTTGATATAGTAATACTCGCCTTTCATTGTTCCACTACAGGACAGGCCTGTTCTCATACAGAGAAGGCACGAGCATTGATCACCACGCTTACTCAAAGCGGATTGGTGATTTCAGACTTATGTGATTGTGAATCCAGGCTTCCTTACGATGTTCCAAGATAAACTTAGAAAGTATATACGAATGGAATAAGTCAAAATGGATGGATGGTACCGAACCGGCAACCTCATACATAGAAGGCGGGCGACTCAAACATTAGGAAAAATCACACTTTTTTATAATTTTCTAAAACTAATATAATTTTAATTTATTTATTTTAATTTTCTTTTTATAATATAACGCCTTGACTGCCTCGTTGGTCTAGTGGTCGCAAGCGCGACTGCTGTGCATGACGTCTTGGGTTCGATTCCCAGGTCGGGCAAAGTGTTATTGGGTTTTTACATCAGGAATTTCTCAGTAGCAGCCTCGGAGTTTGGATTTCTGCCCGGTTAAGGGCAATAGACTCGCCCCCTATTACATGGGACTAAAAAAACATAACTGGCGAAATGTGGGTGTATTAATGGGTACACCTCTGCCTAACCCTTCGAGGATTACAGGCGTGATGTTATGTATGAATGTTATATTATAAGTTTATACGTACTTTAGTTCATACCATCATATTATGAAGGTATGAACAATATTATAAATAAATTAAAAGGAAAAAAAGAATCGCTTTTATATGTACTGTATTGAAAAGCGAAAAGCAATTATCGACCCTATTCCCTCTGTCTACCTCGTAAAGGCTTTAGTGTAAGCCATGTTTGTAATTAAGGGTAATATTTGTTTGTAAAAGCGTGAGACGCTTTTACATAAAATAACGATTTTTCATCGCACATTAAGCCTGGGTTACACCATCTGACTTTGAGTTGTAGGGATTTAGACAATCCCTACAAGCCAATACTTACACGACTAGAATACGATGAGCACTGTCATCTATACAAATAAATAAAATTGAAGTGTCTGTTTGTAATGTTAAGATAACAAGCTTTTTACTAAATGTATGTGAATATTTAGACAGATCTTTTACCAATTTTTTTTTTTGTCTCTTCGTTTATGGGATTCACAGGAATTCACAGGCAGTTAGCTGAATGTATGATGAGTAACTGAAGCCTGAAGCTTTAATTAATATAAAAAAAGGATTAGGGTTCCGCGCAAAAAAATAAAACCATTCAAATAATCGTCATTCACACGCAGTGTTAAAGAAGAGAATGCCGGAGGATTAAAAGTCAGCCTGTATAATATTCATTCACCATTCTAATATTGCTGAACATAGGCCTCCCCCAAAGAGCGCCAACCATCCCGGTTCAGCAGTGGACGGCTATAGGCTGATGTGATGATTCTAATACTTACTTTTCCCAGACTATAGTTCGGCTTATTAATTCATAGCCAAATCCAAACTGCACTTACTGTACTGTTAGTCGTGATGGCCCATTGGTTAAGGCACCCACCTCTCATGCATGACGTTGTAGGTTCAAACCTGGGCAAGTACCAATGTGACTTTTTCACATCATTGACATCGTGAGGAAACCTGGACTTATACTGTTCCACTCGAACCAAGTCAGAGGCCTTTGAGGCGGCTTAGAAAATCTGACACTAGGGTGTGTGGGGTCGTAAGACCTTACTGCCCACACGATAAAGAAAGAACTGTAGTTGTTCAATAAACACTTATAACACTACAAACCAATGCACAGACCGTTCTAATCTAACATGACAGCGGTCACCGAAAGCTACAACTAAAACGAAAATCTGCGTCTAAAACAAAACACAACTGACAATTTTATTCGGGGACAATACCTCCTATCTACGTGATGCTGAATATTTTGAACTAAAGCAATATTTTTCTATTCAATATATAATCCTGGTTGCTTTGACCAAAAGTTTGGTTTAGTAGCGATGTTCTAGAAAGCTCTTTTTGAATCTGTAAGTTTAGTTGCATTAGAAAATTATACATAGGTATAAAGTTGGTTTCTTTGATTGAATTTAACGTAAACTTAGATATTTATTAGTATTTTTATGTGCAATTGAAAAAACGTATTTACGAAGATATTCTTAACAGCTGCAGTATAAGAATGTTTAGGTTAATTAGTTACTAAACTTTATGAATTGTTGTTAGTTATTTTAGTATTTTTTAATCAAGTAACTCAATAGTTTGTATTTTTTTTTTGTTAATTTACTTACATAAAACTGATTAGTCACAAGCATAATTAACATAACATCACGCCTGTAATCCCCGAAGGGTTAGGCAGAGGTGTACATTAGTACACCCACATTTCGCCAGTTATGTTTTTAGTCCCATGTAATAGGGGGCGAGCCTATTGCCATCAACCGGGCACAAATCCAGACTCCGAGGCTGCTACTGAGAAATTCCTGATGAAAAACCCAATAGCACTTTGCCCGACCTGGGAATCGAACCCAAGACCTCATGCACGGCAGTCGCGCTTGCGACCACTAGACCAATGAGGCAGTCACAGTCAGTCACAAGCATAATTATTAGGGCTTTTACCTGATCCACAAAAACAATTGCATATAGACCATAATATGTCTAGACTATGAAGGTATATTCTGTATTTAACTCGCTGTTCGTACTGTTTTTACAAGCTTTTATTTAAAAGTCAGTTCAGAACACTTCCAATCATTGACGAAACTCAATATTAGTACCAGTAAAAAGGCAAAAGAACCATAATACGAAAAACAACCTTAACACAGGTAATATAGAAACGTTATAAGTCGACGATAGCACACCAATATCCCTCAAATTATTCGAACGCCGATCCCTAAGCAATTCCGCCTCACCTTAAAAGCAGTACCATAAAAATAGTACGAGCTTACAAAATCGTTTAGTAAACAAGAGTTCTCCCATCGGGCACAATAGGAGAGAACACGTGAAATGAGATGTCTCATAACACAGGGATACGAGTCGGTACGTGCGCCTGACGTCGTGCTCTGTGACGTCAGCGCGTTAGATGCTTCTGTCACGATGTTCTTCGGTTTTTAGTTTAGTGTGATAGTAGTCAAAATAAAAGAGGGAACACATGAACTGATATTGGTGCCGATTCTCTTGGTCACAAACTAAACTAAAATTAGACTATTTCCATCTTTTTCTGTCCAATAAAATAAGAAAGAGACTATGTAAATAAGAGCTGTCAAATTTAGTCCATCTGACACATCCATACAGTTATAGTTGACATCTTAAAACGTGTGGATTAAAAATACGGAGAAGTTCAAGGCAAAACTAATTTGACATCTCTAACTTAGTTCTTTAATGTCCCGGAATGTCACCGTCCTTTCCTTTCGCTGTATGTTAGTAAGAGATGTCAATTCTCTAAATTTAGTCTAGTTTGTGAACAAGGGAATCGGCACCATTATGTCTTTTTTTTATATATCTTTATTAGTGCTAAAATAAAGGAACTTTTGAATATACATTCACGCCAGTTCCATCATACCTTAATCTAAATTACATAATCTTAGTGTTTTATTATTACATAAGTACTACTTATTAACTAACAAATTATACACCATCTTGGCCTCTCTTGAAGTGGGGTTAGATAATAAACTTAAAAAAATACCTACATCTAACTTATTAATTTTTAATGTTTCAACTATAATTTGTCTCTGAGATTGGTTCCTGACGCATTCAACCAAAAGAAGATGTGCACCAGCACATCTTCTTTTTTTTGGCACGTGTCACAATTAGGTGAATCTACTTTTCTCATTAAATATGCAAAACCCTTCTGTGGCATGTGTCCGGAACAAATTCTATGAGCAACAACTAATAGTTTACGGTGTATTATGTCTTAAAACATAGGGATACGAGTCAGTACGTGCGCCTGACGTCGTGCTCTGTGACGTCAGCGCGTTAGATGCTTCTGTCAAAATTTGCTTCGGTTTTAGTTTAGTGTAATAGTAGTCAAAATAATAAGAGAGAACACAAGAGCTAATATGTCTTAAAACATAGGGATACGAGTGGGCGCCTGACGTCGTGATCTGTCACGTCAGCGCGTTAGATGCTTCTGTTACGATTTGCTTCGGTTTTAGTTTAGTGTGATAGTAGTCAAAATATAGGAGAGAACACAAGAACTAATATGTCTTAAAACATAAGGATACGAGTCAGTACGTGCAGCTGATATCGTGCTCTGTGACGTCAGCGCGTTAGATGCTTCTGTCACGATTTGCTTCGGCTTTAGTTTAAGTAGTCAAAATAATAAGAGAGATCACGTGAATTCAGATGTCTTATAAGACTGGTGTACGCGTCGCTACATGTGACCGATGATGTCATGCCATGTGACGTATGACGTCACATCTGATAAAGCATTTCGAAGATGTCACGATTTGCTTCGGTTTTGCTTAAGTTTTTCTTGATTCAGTTGATTAAAATAAATTAACGATTCATATGGACAACAAGATAGAAAATGTGGAATAAAATGTCTTATGTGACATCTCACACTAGGGTAGGAGTCAATATGTGTTACTGCTGTTGTATTAAGTGACGTCAGCGCGTTACATGCTTCTGTTACGACTTGCTTCGATTTTGTTTAAGTTTTGAGATTGTTAGTTGAGTAATTAAGTAAAATAAACGTACGTTTTTAAATGGACAAGGTTAGAAAACGTAGAATGGGCTTCGCTATGTGACATCTCACACTAGGGTACTAGACGATAAGTGTGACTGGCAATATACTTTGTGACGTCAGTCTTTGGTCATGACTAGATTTGTTTTAGTTGAGTCCGTAAATGTAATACCACGTATTCATTGTGAAACAGAAGTCAGTACTCTACTTTGTTTTTCTAAAAAATGGGTACAGGGGCTTACGGATTTGGGAGTTTAAACAAATAAAGCCACCAAACTAATTACACATACGTGTTTAAAATAAAATTACTGACAAAGCGAAAAAAATTAAATTAAAACACAACACATCCAATTACAATAAAAATCACAACCCCATTAAAAAACAACCCACATAATTTCCCCAACCTCATTCACATCTCTGCACACGTACAAAACAAACGCACGCACACAGACACACACGATTCTAATTATATCTGCACGCTTGGTTCGCTCGGTTCGAATACGTCCACTATAGCGGGTAGTCGACCCTTCGTGGGACACTCTGCGCTTGACAGATATTAAATTCGCATCCCGCGATGCCAACCGGCCACAATATATTGCTATATGTATTGTGACAGCGTTCATTGCGAATACATTATGTTTGTTGATGTTAGATCATGACGAGTGACGTCACGAATGTTTTGTCGGATTTCGTAGAACAAAAGGGGTGATATAGTGTGTGTGTTTCGAACTGGAATTGTAGAAAGTAACTTTATCTTTACAGACTGTGTGTTTTTAAGCGTGAGCTCAGCGAACTGCAGGGCAAAGGCTTCTTCTCACACAGAGAAGGCACGAGCATTGATCAGTGGTTATTTTAGACTTTCACACAATAATTTATTTCATCAATGTTAGTGATGACTAAGGTAGACTTAGATGGTACCTACCTATAAAGGAAATTGTAAAAATATTAAGTAGGTACCAAATTAAAAATATTATCATTTACAGACCGCCGCGGACTGCCTCGTTGGTCTGGTGGTCGAAAACGCGACTGCTGTGCATGAGGTCTTGGGTTCGTTTCCCAGGTCGAGCAAAGTGTTATTGGGTTTTTCCATCAGGAATTTCTCAGTAGCAGCCTCGGAGTCTGGATTTGTGCCCGGTTCATGGCAATAGGCTCGCTCCCTATTACGTGGGACTAAAAACGTAACTGGCGCAATGTGGGTGTACTAATGGGTACACCTCTGCCTAACCCTTCGGGGATTACAGGCGTGATGTTATGATGTTATGTTACAGACCGGGTCACGCCTGTACTTGGTGTTATCCCCTTGTTACTGTACCATTGTTTTGTCATACAAAAATTATAGATAAAGATGATAAAGTTGTGTAGTTGGTTGTTTATGACGTTGTTGATATAATGTATTAAGATAAGATATGTAGATATCTACAATTGAATATGTACTAACAATTCGCTTGTCGTCATTTGGAATGTTAGTGATTGAATATTGTTTGTACAAAAATACGACGTTTTGATCGAGTCTCGTTCATTTTAGATGATGACGTATGCTATGACGTCATACCGCAATGTTTGATTGGTTTCTGTTGTTTAGATAATAAAAATTGTGAACCATGAAACTGATTGCTTAGAAAAGATTAAATATTTTTATAATACTAGCGTATTACTGTCCCATTGCAGGTCTGAGACCTCACAGAGAAGGCACGAGCTTTGATCACCACGCTTGGTCAAAGGCAAAGTCAAAACATTTATTTCAATTAGACCAAATACATGCTTTTTTACGGTGGTAAAAATCATCAAATGACTCCTTCCGCCCTGGGTGGGGCAGAAGGGACTGTCAGACTTTTACTGACTAAAACACCACCCTGTTCCTTCTGTAGCCCTTTACGTTCCGGGGCCACGGTATTCTGTTAAGACGTCTCGCAACCCCGGCAAGTGTTTGGCCCCGTTGGTGCCCCGTCCCTGTGCTGACAGCTCTTTGAGGCGCGCGCGAACAGAACGCACCGTGGACCCGGGTAGTCAGGAAGCTGAAGCTAGTTGCTCGTTCCAAAACGGAGGTAGGCCTCTATGGAGAAAAACTAGCAAGAAGCTCCACGGACACTTTTTAATTAGGTTTTTACAAAATCCTAGTTACAATATTGTTGTTGCTCCTACAGTGGTTCTGTAAATTCGCATCAAAACATAAAAAAGACAATCAAACTAGTCAGATTTATAATACAAATATGGAAATTAGTTCAATATTGTCAATATAACATAAATTATTAAATCAATGAGTCTTTCAATTGTGTTTTTCGGAACCCACAACCAATTCCGTGACCCCGACACGACAATACATAACATACAATCCATTGAAAACATCAAAAAATGACAACGCTACACTGTCATTCTTTGAAACACGACAAATAAATATCACAACCATTTCTACGCACTTACAATACAATAATGTTGGCGGCAAGAATCAGGAATTATAGGTTTCATCAGATACAATAAATACTGTGTCGTGTCGAGTCGTGTGACACGGAACACGAGAACAGGGAAACAAACAGTATTGAGTAAAAAGATTTGCAAATAATAGCCAGTTTGAAAGACATACATAACATCATAACATACATAACATCACGCCTGTAATCCCCGAAGGGTTAGGCAGAGGTGCACCCATTAGTACACCCACATTTCGCCAGTTATGTTTTTAGTCCCATGTAATAGGGGGCGAGCCTATTGCCATCAACCGGGCACAAATCCAGACTCCGAGGCTGCTACTGAGAAATTCCTGTTGGAAAAACCCAATAACACTTTGCCCGACCTGGGAATCGAACCCAAGACCTCATGCACAGCAGTCGCGCTTGCGACCACTAGACCAACAAGGCAGTCCAGTTTGAAAGAAATTAATAAAATAAATGACTTACTTTTCAAACTGGCGATTATGTGCAACTGCATAATGTAGGGTTTTGTCAAAGAAAATGAAGAATATTTGTTGAAAAAATAGTAAAGGGTAAAAGAAAGTTAAGAGTAAAGTAAGGGAAAAGGATATGTTTAGATGGTTCGGTCATGTTGAGAGGAAAAGTGAAAGACGATTAACAAAAGGTATTTATATGGCAGAGGTGAGTAGCAACGCTGGGAGGGGACGCCCTTGGAAGACCAACACTGACCTTATTGGAGAGGTTCTTCACAAATAAGGTCAGTGTAGGTCTTCCTAGTTGCAACTCACATCTACCATATAAATTCTTTTTGTCAATCGCCTTTCACTCATCTATTACTGCCTTTCTCATAAATAACCGTCTACAAAATAAATATACAATACTACAAATACAGTAACCTAACAATAAAACAGTATTGCTGGTGACAAGAATCAGGAATTATACGTTTCATCTGATACAATAAATAGCGGCTAGCTCCGGTCGGAGTTAAACGTTAGCCTGACGAGAGCACGGTGCCAGACATAGGAGAAGAGAGACAACAAGCCTAGTTTTCAATACTCCCTGTTGTAATTATTTTGATATCTAATAAAGATTGATAACTTATTATGTTTTGTGGGGAACATTACCTATGTATTGTGCCTTGAAATTCATTTTATTTAATATATACATCGATCATTACATTCTACAATAAATAACCTAAACATAAAACAAAACAAAAAAAAAGGCTGAAAGGAGGAACCTCATGGGGCATAAAAAAAATCGTCCGCGTCGCTGTCAATGGGGCAAGTGCCCAAAAGGCTGACAGCATTTTGATATCTGTTTATAATTTCGTAATCTGTGTTTGTAATCTGTGTTTGTATATGTGTTTGTAACAACCGCCTCTTCATTTTTTATTAATTTTTACTCAATCGTCTAAATGTGGAAAATTGTAATTGGCCTTAATTTTAGTAAACGGTTTATCTAGTGTTCTAACTGTAAATTTTTCTGAGAAAATAACATGAAATGAAATAAAATCAAAGAAACGTGTCACTGAAGCTGAAGCCTTTCACAAATAAGGTACACATGTGAAAGGCAACGACGGAGAATTTCTTAGAGGCCAATGCGACATGGGATCCGCTTCACCGCCTACCGCGGCGGTGCGCGGTGCCGTGTGTTAATCGCCTTATTGACATTGTTTGCCACTAAAATAAGGTTGTGACAAGGTTTTGAATGTTTTTGTTACATGCTAATTTTGCGTGCATGTTGATTTTGTTACCGTGTCTTATTTATAGCTGTAACCAAGCATACTATACACCAATATTCTAGATTTTCAAACGTTACAGCATTACATTTTCACATTACTAATGTTTTTTTATACCTTCCCAGGGATCAAGCACTCAGGCTGTTGTAACGTTATAAGAGAAAATAGCAGTATAAAATCGCCTCCACTCTTACCTCGGTCCATTGGACTCGCCCTAAGTAATTCCCCCCTCCCGTGGAGGGGCGATTACCCCTTTATTACTCCCCGGCGCGAGCCCTAATGCATGACACTATTAAGCGCAGTGCCATCTAATGCCCATGTCTTTTTATAAACATATTATTGTTGTTCACGTAAACGATTGTTGCATTTGATTGTAAAGAAAGAAAGAAAACTAAGTGAATGAAATGTTTTTGTGAATATGATTTTATGTGAGTGTGTCCGTGCCTCGGAAATCACGTTAAGCTGTTGATCCCGGCTGTCATACGTAGATCTTTGACAGTCGTTACGAGTCGTCAGAAGCTAAAAAAGTCTGACAACCAGTCTTACCTAGGGGTATCGTATTACCCAGTTACTGGGTTGTGGAGGTCAGATAGACAGTCGCACCATGTAAAATACTGATATTCAGCTGAATCCGGTTAGACTGGAAGCCGTCCCCAACATAGTTGGGCAAGGCTAGGCAGATGATGATTTTATGTGAGTGTGAAAATCGAATGAGATACCTAAAGACTTATTCTACTTATTAATAGAACAAGAGAGTTTTCAAGGTCAATCGGCAAAAACACCCAATGAAACATACCACACTGTTTCCAATCAGGTCATATTTTCATTATTGCATTAAGTCGCCTATGGTCCTTGAAATTTTATTCATGGTCCTTTGAGCCGGATTCCCCGCCTCGATGACGTCACAATTAACGCTTGGGTAGGAGACTGCTGCAAACTTTCAAAATCCAACCGCAAGCTTATCTCAATGACACGACCAATGTCATAAAATGTATGTAAATTAGAGGCATTTTTGACAGTTTGAGACTGAGATTAGATTGGGATAGGTTCAAAAAGTTAGTAGAATTACCCTCTTGTTTTTTGACCTGATTACAACTGCCCATAAAAAGGGTGCTGAAGGTTATCCACAGTACGTTATTGTCAGAGTAATTATGCAGTGTTTTATAAATAGTAACAAAAACCGCTACGTATTTTGCTATGATGGTAGTAAAAAGATATCATTTTTATTTAAGCAGTTAACAAACTGCATTTCAATGATACATGCCAGAAAATCACGACAATAGTCTAATTACCTACCCTTAAAAAACTGCAAAAAGTCTTCAAGATTTTGACAAATAGCCGCCAAACAAATTACCTTATCATGCTCTTTTACTTACACTATAAAGCGAGCGAGTGAGAGGCCGTGATAAACGCCATTTTGAATTTGTTTGTTCAAGCTTATTGCACTACTTCTACCATAGTAGCAGTATTCTTCGCGTCTCAAAGTAGTTAATGCCTACAAGCCTTCAGCGCGGCGTCAATTTGACGGCTAAAACTACGTAAATGGCGCGCAAGTAGATTGCGTGTCAATGGGGGACGTAAGTGGGAGGACGCCGAGCTGTGTGTCGCGGCGGAGATGCAAGGCCTCCTATAAAAAGGTTGATAATAAAAATAGGTACAGACACTGAAGAAAAATGTGTTGTGTTGATGGAATCTATATTGTTAACTAGCGAACCGCCCCGGCTTCGCACGAGTGCTTATTTCCGACACGGTCAGTTTTCAAAAAATATCTTTCATAAGAACCTTGTCCGGGAAACTATGAATACAAGAAAAAAAGAATCAGCAAAATCGGTGTACCCGTTCTCGAGTTTTGCGATTAATTACACATTTAGCGATGAATTTTTATTTCTATAGATGTTAATGTCCTGTCTGTGTTTATATTGATAATGTGCCGTTTTTGACAAATAAATATATTACACTAGCGTCTGCTGGCGACTTCGTCCGCGTCAGTTGTTATGTTATCCTACAGGAACAGTACATTTTTCTGCAATAAAATGTAGCCTATGTGCTATGTCAGACTAACGTTTCTCTTTGCTAAATTGAGTATCAAACAAACATCCATCCAAACACATAATAGTGGTAAGATTTTGTTATGATTGATTTGTTTTTTTTTTTTGCTTGTATGAGAAGCCTTCTTTTTGCAAACAAAGAACTTTGTAAAGTGAAGCTAATTTTGACTTTGTTACTTCACCTCATAATGAACTAGCTTCTATCCGTGACTTCGTTCACGTGGAACTCAAAAGTACTTACCCTAAAATCTCCTATGACACTCCGCATTAGTGTAGCTTTCTATGAGTAAAACTATTTTGAGTATTCATACTAGTACTTCCAGACATTACATATTACAAACAAACAAACTTTACCTCTTTGTAATATTACTTTAGATTTTAATTTTAAGTTTTACGTACATTTAAATATAAATTAAGATTTAAGCTGTAGAATAATATTCAAATAAAATTGCGACATCTCATAAAATCTAGTCAGGCGACCAACTTTACCTAATTCAAAGTAAAACGACAAAACACTGTCAACATTTCACAAGCCCGTCCACAGAAGTCATTACACCCACAAGTCTAGATTATATTAAATTTTTCACGCACACATTCAACTTTAGCACTCTGAAATAATTAAAATATTTCAGCGACACAACACAATTTAATAAATCCGTCGTTGTAACAGACTGGAGTAGTTATCGTAGCGTAATTCCACTGGAATCGAAGCCGTCTTGACTTCAGGTGTCATTTTACAATGAACTGAGTTCAAGTGGGTCGCCAGAATTTAAGGCATCTCGGTATTTCACGAGGGAACGCCGATGTCAGAAGAAATGGAAGAGCCTGCAGGTTATTAAATATTTATGAAAATGAGCTTCCCTTTTGTGGTTTTGTTTTGGGACGCACAAACACACAGTTTGCTAGTAAGTATCTATGTCCATTTTAGGTGATATTACGAGCAATTTCGTGGCAGATTTTGTACTTTTATTTCAAAATATCATTAAACTCTCAAGTATTGCATGGCACCACATTTATACATAGTTCAAAATAAAGTCGCTTCCCACTGTCTGTCCCTATGTATGCTTAGAATTTTAAAAGTACGCAACGGATTATGATGCGATTTTTTTAATAGATAGACTGATTTAAGAGGAAGTTTTATGTATCTACATTGCACCCGTGCGAAGACGGGACGGGTCGCTAGTATATTATAAGGAGGTACAGTTTGTGAGGCAGTAGTGGGTGCTAGAGGCTATATTTTATTACCAAAAAATTAGAGATCCGAAAGAAAAATTACGCGAACGACGTCGCGGTGAGAGTGTTAGTAAGAGATAGTTTTGCGTGAGAGATATAATCATATCAATAAAAAAAAAACAATAATAATACCAGCCTATTACCAGCTTGTTGAAAATTAATACTAACAGTTGTGTCAAAAAAATATAATAAACCGTTGATGTTGCTCAAAGAAAACTTTACAGCTTTTTCCAAAAAAATGTGAAAATACACGAAAAAAACAATTTTAACACTATTTATTTGTCTGATAGTTTAGGCCGAAACGATTGGACCTATTTTGATAGGACTTTCACCGGCAGATCGCAAATTTTACGTATTCAAGCTATTTTTATTCAAGAAATAGAATCCGACTGCCTCGTTAGTCTAGTGGTCGCAAGCGCGACTCCTGTGCATGAGGTCTAGGGTTCAATTCCCAGGTCGGGCAAAGTGTTATTGGGTTTTTCCATCAGGAATTTCTCAGTAGCAAGTCTGGACTTGTGCCCGGTAGATGGCAATAGGCTCGCCCCCTATTACATGGGACTAAAAACATAACTGGCGAAATGTGGGTGTACTAATGGGTACAGCTCTGCCTAACCCTTCGGGGATTACAGGCGTGATGTTATGTAAATAGATTCCGAACAAAAAGCTTGTCCCGGCTAATATCTGAAACGTCGAGAGTACTAAGTTACATTTATTTTAAAATTAAACCTCATGACAACCGACATTCACACAAACGAACAACAATAAATACAAACAGCTGTACAAGAGATATACAATGAAACATTGACATCGCCCAAAGTAAACTTCAAATCCTTGCTCACAATATTATCCTTGTTTCCCCAGACAAGCTAACAACACAAAGTAAATCCAATCTACAATTTATTTTTCAACACAACTAGTGAACCAGTCTTCCAGTCTTATCCAGTACATGCACTACCTCTAATCCACTTGGCAGAACAAATACTATCCAAGACAATGATAAGTGGATTGGAACTCTCATATTGTACCACAGTTTCAAATTTAAACAGTGTGACTGGAATTCGAACGGTCATCTCTTATTTACTTTAAGAGGGTAGCGTAGACTTACGGCGTTTCATACAAAATTTTAAGTCCTTTTTTTCGAAATGAATGAACCGATTTTGATGTTACTTTCCACACATACGCAGGATACCTACTGTAAAAGTATATGTATTACTACTGCCTCATTGGTCTAGTGGTGAAAGCGTGACTGCTGAGCATGGGAACTTGGGTTCTATTCCCAGGTCGGGCAAATTGTTGCGAGACGTCTTAACAGAATATCGCTGCCCCGCAACGTAAAGGGCAACAGAAGGAACAGGGTGGTTTTTTAGTCAGTAAAAGTCTGACAGACCCTTCCGCCCCACCCAGGGCGGAAGGAGTCATTTGATGATTTTTAGCACCTAAAACAAAAGGTCGGGCAAAGTGTTATTGGGATTTTTTTTCCATTAAGAATCTCTCTTTTTAGACCTATGTTTACAGCTTACGTGTAGGCAGTTTTATTAAAATCGGTTCATTCATTTCGAAAAATAAGGACTTTAAAGATTGTATGAAATGCCGTTAGACGTGAACGCTCTTAATTCTGTGATATTTCTCTGTTACAATTTTGCACAGACTTCCTCAATGGGAGATGTGATGTGAATTTTGAAATGTTATACGGTTTCTGTTCGGGATTAAAATAAGTAATATAAATCTCGCCTCAAAGGGAGGATGAATGAAATTATGCATGCTTTTAATATTGTGGCTTTTCGTGAATGGGCCCGAATTTAAATTCGCTAATGATATTGAAGCGGCAGCGGTGGGGATAAGTTTTAATTTGAAATGTCACACACTTTTTTATTATAATGCGAAAACTTGTATTTTAAATACAAATCAGTACAAATTCATTGAATTTAGTGTCTGTTTAAAATGTCAAAAGGAACAGTTATTTTTACAAAATACTAAAAATATGAACGTTTACATGGTTATTAGGTACCTAAACGAAAAAAAAGAAAGAAAGTTTTGTCTGTCTGTCAGGGTGTTTTAGGGTGTGGGTGTGTGGGTGTGGGTGTGTGGGTGTGGGTGTGTGGGTGTGTGGGTGTGTGTGTGTGTGTGTGTGTGTGTGTGAGCTTAAGAGGGACTTTCACTGACAGGTAGCTGATATTATGAGGAATAACTTAGTCTTTTATTAGATAAAGAATAAGTTACGTGCAAAATAACCAATGATAAAAATAAAACTGATATTTCTGTACCTATAGTACACAACCAGACAACTGCGCAACCCTTTAAATTCCACTTCGTTTCACATCTAATCTCTCAAACAAGACAACCTGATGCGTTCACACGAAAGATCCGAATTAACTCTTCAAAAGCAACACTACAGGCGAACTTTTAATAGTGTAGTCAAACTTAATAATATACTGACAAACAAAGCGTTGTTTGCGCCCATTAGTATTCACTGAACGGTGTTCATTTTGTAAGTGCGTTGGGTACGTATATATTTTTAATTCGAGGCTCGAGATGTCTTTATTTCCCATAAGACTTAATTTACTTATACAGGCTGTATAAAGACACATTACGTCACATACTCATTAACTATGCATACTACCCATCACATACATACATAAACTCACGCCTTTTTCCCATGGGGGTAGGCAGAAACTATAGAACACCACCTGCTACGATCCTTACGTACTCCTTTCGCCTCATCTATGTTCATACATCTCGTCATACAAGCACGCCGGTTACAAGTACTCTGCACCTGACCTTTCAGAAGGACCTCACCAATAAGGTCAGTGTAGGTCTTCCTAGGGCGACCCCATCACATTAAGTAACTGAGCAAGAAAATTTGCTGGGAATTTTTTTTTGGTGTGAAAATTCACTCCTTGCGTTTGTGCGCAAAACATTATTCTTTCGGGTGCATGCATATTACATGCGAAATGTGCATGTACTAATGGATACACCTCTGCCGAACCCTTCGGGGATTACAGGCGTGATGTTATGTAACATTGCCGGCACAAATATACTTTAAAAACTTGCAATCACACATCACTACACCCCATTGTTACCCGCTCACATACTTAACCCTCTAACAGTTGAATCGCTCTTCAGTCCCAAGTCTAAGAGCCATCGACGTTCCTAATTGTGGCCGTCAGACGAGCATACCTGAGCAACCCGAGCCACCGGAGCCACTTGACGCCGATAAGTGACGGGGTACACCGGCATGATGTCATTAATAGCTCACAATTAGCGAGCGTTTAGGTGGGGCAATTATTTTTTATAGTTTAGCCGGGAAAATGGAGGTGGTTAAAATATTTCTTGCGAGTTTGTGGAAAACAAAGTCAGTATCTGATGGAAAACTGAATTTTGCTAATCGTTTTAATTGCTAATTTTTTGAATGACACTTTAATAAAAAGTATTTATACCATTAAATTACACCTTAAAGTTATCTGGGGGCCTACCACAACCTCTTAAAACAATATTATTTTAATATTATTTTGCCTTCCTCACTGTTGGATTTTTAACACTCGGTTCAGCGTCGAGAGTTGAAAATGCAACAACAGAAATTACAAAGTAATATTAAAATAATATATAAGAGATGGCGGTAGGCGAACAGGAGGGGATTTATTAGCCAGTTAAAATTAAGCAACATTTAAGAATTTTGCTAAAAATATAATAAATTGTAGATATTTTCAAGGCCTTTGATGGTGAACAAAAATAATACATAAGTAAATAAGTTATTAAAGAAATAAGGGAGAAAATAGCAGTAGGTACACCCGAAGGCCAATTCCACTAAGTAAATACTTTGAAAATCAAGTCGCAATCTCATCTCAGCTCGACTGACATAAGATTGCGATCGGTCACAAAAGTTTGTAGAATTGTCCTTCTGTTTACCAAGAGGGCAATTCAGCTAATAAATAGAAGTATTTATACGTCATCATGATTTCTAAACTCTAACTCCTGTCTGAAAAAAAAAAACAGAAATTCCTAATGTTAAAAGCTAATAACACTGTCCGACCTAGGAACTAAATGTAGGACCTCATCAATCGAACTTATGACCATGAGACAATTTAACCATCATTATTATAAACGACAAAAGAGAATCATCGACATCCCTAATTGCTGCCCTCAGTCGAGAATACCTTTGCCTCTCGACCCTCGATAAGTGGTCGCTATACTTACGTACGAATGTAGGTACGTAAGTATTACGTACGGACGTTCGTCACTTTACACGGCAATTATTCGCGAACAATTAGTGAGTGATTGCATCTTTAATTATGTTTTAACAAGGATTTTTGTTGAATGGTGATTACTGATCGACTTTATATTTCGTTGATTGTATTTTGTTCATTTTATATTATTTTGTTTTGTTGACTGCCTCGTTGGTCTAGTGGTCGCTGCCTGCTGTGCATGAGGTCTTGGATTCGATTCCCATGTCGGGCAAAGTGTTATTGGGTTTTTCCATCAGGAATTTCTCAGTAGCCGCCTCGGAGTCTGGATTTGTGCCCGGTTGATGGCAATAGGCTCGCCCCCTATTACATGGGACTAAAAACATAACTGGCGAAATGTGGGTATACTAATGGGTACACCTCTGCCTAACCCTTCGGGGATAACAGGCGTGGTGATGTTATGTTATGTTGATTGTTAATTTATGTAGATTATGGTAATAATATTATTTTGTACAGTGGCTTTGCACATTGATTTCGGAAAAACCTTGGCTTCTTATCATAACTAGCAGATCTAACGTGTTCGTTTATAAAATTGGTTGGACTTGTAAAATTGGTCTTATACATTAATATGCAGACATTTTGAAATACGAGTTTATCTGTTGTTATTGAATATTTGAGTAATCCGCAACTTACGAAAATTATGTAGTTGTGTATTTATTATTTTTATATTTTTCCACGATTATTAGACAAAATCTCGCTGTTTAACAGCTTGTCAAAGTAGCTATCGTAATCTACAGTAATGTACTGCAGATAACGATACTTACTTTAAGCGAAAGCTACTAAAGTCAATTGATTGAAACGTACCTGACTTAGTCATAACCATAAAAGCGAAAAGTAGAAACGTCTCACAGAATTTTTGATTTATCACTCAAACTTTCCAAGATTTGTACAAAGGAAGAATCCATCAAAATCTTCCCCTTACATACATGTTATTTCTTGTGGAACTATTCTACCAAATCAATCATACAGATACATCGATAGGGAAGTTTAAACGGCAAAACTTACATTGGAGCAACATTTACGATTGTCATAGACTTTTGTTTCTCTTAAGGTGGTTTTACACCGGCGGGGAGGCGAGGCATAGAGTACTCATCCACTAGCATCCGCCTTGCCGGTGTAAGCGTAATTTCAATTCACACCCATGTGAATTGTAATCTCGCTTATCCTTTTACAGCGAAAGATGTCCATCGCTATACCGCGCCGTGCCAGATGGCTGGAGCGAGATTTGTATATGCGTTTTACGAAGCATATAAATACTGTATTTTTAGAGCTGATTTTTCTATAGTCCGATATCCTTGATCTAAAGAATCTACATGAGAATTTGGCATATTTTTTTGTATAAAAGCAGTCAAACCGCCATATTTATCCCTCCGCTAAGAGTTATCTGACGTTTGAAAAATTTGCCTTTAGAATAATAAAGTTTAATAATGTACTAACAAATATTTCAATTCTCGTCACGACATCCTCGCAACCTTTTACACCAAGATGGGCAGGGTGTGGATAGAAATTTTGCCATACAAATTGCAATTCCCGCTCAACCCTGCCTCGTGCCCCATGCCTCGCCTCGCCGGTGTAAAGTCACCTTTACAATATTGCGCCTTAAAGCGTTGTAAAAAACTAAAAGTACTTCCAAGTTTGGAGTTTTTACGCGACAAACTTTACATTGTATTTGCTAGGCCTTTTGAATGTTGTCTCGTTTCTGAGTTTTAAGATTTTTTTACACGCCTGTCTAAAAAAGTATTGAAATGTTTTCAGGGTTCAACATATAGGTATTTTAGTTAGTGAGGTTCTTTGTTGCATTATTTTAATATATATTATATGATATTTGTAACTCAATTACGCCAGAACGGCTGAACGGATATGGTTGAAATTTGGCACAGAGATGGATTTTATTCTGGAATATTACATTGGCTAGTTTTTGGCCGGAAAAATGTACGATTCCCATGGGATAATTTATCAACTTAGACACGTAATAAATAAAATTACAGCCAAAACAAAACACTTAACAAAATATACAATACAAAAATTGTTCCACATAGCTCACAGCAGAGCTAGCGTTAATAAATTAATGAGAATACCTTCTAATATTTGAACTCTATTACAAAGGTACACGACACATAATAATATAACACACTCGTACATATTAACTTTTCTTTCATAGCAGTTAAAACGGAAATTTAATATGGGAACGAAATAATTTTCTGAATAAAATGTCGTGTTCTCATTCAATCAAGTACGAGTAACATCTGTGTGACACATAAAAAGATATTCATTTACGAGTGTTCTTGACTCTATGAAAAATATTTTACGTTTAGGATATTTTATACATTATAGCTGTAATATTTTATTAACAACTAAGTGGACTGAACCCAGACTGCCTTCCCCCCACTTCTTGACTTATAATTACTCATCATAAACATACACTCACGCCTTTTTCCTATGGGGATAGACAGAAACTACTTACTGAACGCCACCTGCTACGATCCTTACATACTCCTTTCGCCTCATCTATGTTCATACATCTCGTCATGCAAGCACACCGGTTAATTACTTATCATTATCATTATATCATACCACTTTAACGAGGTCCACTACTGGACATAGGCCTCCCCTAAAGATCGCCGCAATGACCGGTCGTGAGCTGTTCGCATCCAGCGGTTTTCCCGTTTTAGATTAATACTAGCTTCTGCCCGCGACTTCGTCCGCGTCAAAGTTGATAACGCCATACAAACTTTGGACCCCCGTTTCATACCTACTCTTTGGGAAACGGGTACTTTATTTTGCGAAATTTTCCATATTTCGTGATGAGTGAGTGAACTTTCGCTTTTGTATATTTATTTAAGGTAAATTTAGATTACCTCTTTCCAAAATATTATAATCAAAATTGACTTATTTTTCGATCCCAAACCATTGAAACGCAAGTTCTGTTGTTCAACTGTTTTAATATTGTACCTCACATTGTAGCTTCGATTATTTAGATATTAGATTCGATAGAGCAACTGAAATCAGAATCTGACTTTTGTGCTTTTGAAAGAAAGTATGAGCAAAACCCTGTAAACATACGCTTATTTAAAGTCTAAGCAAAGTTTTACCGTTTTAAAACCCGATTCATCGATGATTTTAGATATTATCTTTTTTTGGGGTTCCGTACCTCAGTCGGCAAATACGGAACCCTTATAGGATCACTTTGTTGTCCGTCTGTCTGTCAGTAAAGACCCTTTTCTAAGGAACGCGTGGAGGTATCAAGCTAAAATTAAAATCAAATACTCAGGTCTCGGGCACGCCGCAATCGCAGCGGTAAGACCCCTCTTTGAGGATTGGATTTTTTTATATTTTACGTTCCGGGGCCACGGTATCTTGAGGATTGGCTGGAGTGGCTGCACCACTCGCCTGACGCAGGTCCTCACCGGACGCGGTTGTTTCGGGAAGTTCCTGTGTTGGATTCAGCAGAAGAAAACGCCCGGGTGTCACCACTGTGTGGACCGCCCGGAAGACACGGTAGAGCATACGGTGTAGGTCTGCCCCGCCTGGGCAGAGCACCGCCGTGTCCTCCTTCGTCCGAGCCCTGGTTCAGGCCATGCTCCGGAGCGAAAGGGAATGGGACGCAGTAACCTACTTCTGCGAAGCAGTAATGCTAGCGAAGAATGAGGCAGAACACGTGAGGAGAGGACATCCTCCACCTCACGCCCCAGCCACCGCGGGAGACCCCCAGGGCGTCGGACGTTGCGAGACGTCATCCGGCTACCGTAGGCGCAGGCTTGCGGACGGCCAGTGATGGGTAGCTCGTCGTCCAATTAAGGACCAGGCCCGGGTCAACAGCGCGTTTTGTTCCACGCGCATTTCAAAGTGCTGTCAGCACAAAAGAGCTGTCAGCACAGGGACGGGGGCTGACGGGGCCCCGACAGGGCCAAACGCCTACCGAAGTCGCGGGAAGTCTTAACAGGATACCGTGGCCCCGATATACGCAAAGAGCAACCCTTCTGTTGCTCTTTGCGTTCTTTGGAACAGGGTGGTTTTTTAGTCAGTAAAAGCCTAACAGTCCCTTTCGCCCCACCCAGGGCAAAAGGACTCATATGATGATTCTTACAACCCGAAAAAAAAAAAACTTTGGTCTGCAATCCCTCAGAGCAGTGAAAAAATTAAACTTCTAAGTCAACGCAAACTAAAGATAAGGTCGTTTATGGCGCATATACTGACCCTCGCTAGGAAATCAAAACCAAATATAAAGGAAACTTCCCGTTGACCTAGAATCATGAAAGGCAAGAAGCAATGCCATGTAGACATAATAATTACTTTTTATGCGATTATTAACCTTTTTATAGAACCTTTTTTTCTGTTGTGTTAAATATTGTATGGTGTAACGGAACCCTTCGTGTGCGAGTCCGACTCGCACTTGGCCGATTTTTTGCAATATTTTTCTGGCCCAGTTGTGCCCAGGTGTTCCGCGGGCGCTGTAGTAAGTGAGCCATCATATAAAAGGAACACCACACTTGCCCTGAGTATCTGCGGGATCTATAACTCCTTATTGGGCTAGGTTACGTTTGCAGCGGCTTACATGAGTGCGCAGTCCATTAAGCGCTTTCCATATAGGCCACTAATGATCACAACAGAGTGCCATGTGTTCCTGGGGTTGAACTCTTTTTGGTGGAAGTTGTGTGATGGTGGGTGTCGACCTGGTCCTGTATGGCCTGTGTGCATCGGAGAAAACTCTTCCGACTCTTCAATCTACCCAGAGCTACTACATATTGATAGAGGGGATGTAAGGAAGCGGATTCTTGATTTTGTTTCATCTGTGCATGCTAGATAGATACCTTCGAATGACAGGTGGTGCAATTCCAGCCTATGGGAAGAGCTTATTGAGCAGTCAGTTTTAGGCAGCCCCGATATCATTCTACACGTCTCGTTAAGTATGATACCTATTGCTTTTTGGTCAATGACACACTGAACACGCAAATTCACCAGCAGAAGGAGCATAAAGACGTAACAGTTATGCGAAAAACATCGGGTGCTGCTCCCTAGTTGGTAGAAATAAGGTGTTGTAGCAGATGATTTTTTTATTGGTGTTGTGGCAATGTAGGTATATAAAAAGTTATTGCTCTGTCCAATATAACACCAGGGTACTTAGGGTTCTTCTAATACTCTACGTAACTTCCTCGCCACGAAATACTAAGTGTCCTGTTGGCGAATCTATTTCCAAGATGGAAGGATTCATGTCTTGCAGCACAGCCGCGGTAATAAGTAACCTAAAAAATGTAATGCCATTTACGGTGCCTATGAAAAAAACTCTGCCTGCCATCACAGTCGCTTCATCAAATCAAGTACTCAGAAAGCTTGAAGTCTGTGAGACATTCTCCGACAGGTTAATTACTGCAACAGATTTTTTAATTGATTATGGTGCACTTCCGGTTGTTGACAAATTCTTTCTTTTTAGCCATTGCAATAGAACTAATATTTGTAGTACCTAATCACTCATCTTACACTAAGATCTTTTTATAAAATAATTCGGAAGCGCAACGAAAGGAATACTAATTACCTACCTACTACTGCGTAAAAAAATTACACTCGCCACTCCTCGCTAATATACGTCCGCTGGTATTCCAGTAGTATACTTGGCAGTATTGTTGTGTCATGATTGACTTAGCGAAGCCCGGGTAGTAAAATATTGTATACTTAAAATGTTTGCAGATAGGCTGCCCGTCACTTGTTGTGTGTTGAGTAGCTCCTTGTAGTTATAGCGTAATGATTTTGATTTCAAAGGTTAAATTATAACTTATACCTAACTGCAGTATTGTATGTACCGTTGTTGTCGTTTTATAGCAATCCAGCAGTAAAATGTTTAAGAATAATAGCCATTATGCGATAATCCTTACCTATACAAATTTATATAGTTGTATAGTTTAATCCCATGTAAAAGGGGGCGAGCCTATTGCCATCAACCGGGCACAAATCCAGACTCCGAGGTTGCTATTGTGAAATTCCTGATGGAAAAATCCAATAACACTATGCCCGACCTGTAAATCGAACCCAAGACCTCATGCTTTGCAGTCGTGCAAACAGACAAAAGTTCTTTAGCTGCTGATTTATGTGTTGTGTAACTATGCATAGATATTATTTTCTACATTAATATTTAAAAAATACGTTAACAAATCAAAGTTGTGGTAGAAACATGCACTCCTACTTTTATTTTTTATTTTTTTTTGTTAGGAAATAGCATTATTCAATTAAAAAAACATTTTAAAAAAAATAGAAAAAATACAAAAAGTAAAGCTGACATTGGGGATCGAACTTCCGCCCACCGTTTCGCAAGACGGTCGTCGAACCATTACGCAATTTACTTTGATGACAAATGGCTTGAAATAGCCGTTCTAGTTTTCCATAATTGACTGCTTAGCTCCTTGAAGGTATAGCGTGATAATAACTATTTTAGAACTTCAGTCTGCAGCTATTTATAATATTTTTACATTTTGTTTCGTCTTTTTTACAATCCTTTGGTGAACTGTTGTAGTCTGCTATTCTCCCAAAGCAAATAGCGTGATAATTTATAGCCTATGTTCTAATTTGGCCACTGTCGAATGTTCATTCAGAATTTGAACAAAATCTATCTGGCAGTTTTTGCGTGATGCTCCAACAAACAAACAGACAAACAGACAAAAATTAAAAAAAAAATATTTTCGGCAAAAGTATCATTCAAAGACCCCTAAGCACTTTTTCTTTTTCAAAAATATTAAATGTACAGTTTTGACGTCTCTACGATTTTATTATATGTATAGATATAGATCAGACTGAAAACACTAATCCGCCTTGAGCAGGAGTTGTCATCAATGCTCGTGCCTTCTCTGTATGAGAAGTGGCCTTTGCCCTGAATTGGTCATAATAGGCTGGTATTATATAGGTGGACTGAGGATCCCTTTGTATGATTTTAAAATTGATTTTACTGTATTAAAATGATTTTATGTATTTTTCAGGGACCAAGTCAATTTCTATTAAAATGAACATGAGAGTTTACATTACAGAAAATGATTAAATACATAGTCGTATCGTGTTCAATTTAAAATTAACATCGAATAAAAATCTCGATCATTTTTAGAATAACAATTTCTTTTTTCTAAACAATCGTCTGTTTAAACTTTGAAACCTGAATATTTCTAAATCTAAAATATACGAAATTCTCGTATGTATTTCCCACGCCTACCCGCTTGGTAACCGCAGATCTAACCCGCACGAGCGGCGCTGTAGTAATACGCAACGTGACATGATATCATCTAGAAACACACAGAGAGGGTTGGGGGACTCAGAAAGTCAAAATTAACAACTGCGAAAGACAAATGCGCCCTTGACTTATTTTCAGTGCGTAATAAGAACACTACATAATTGTCATAATCTATTCAAATTCAAATATTTTATTGTCAGTAAATGAATAACTTATTTTAATGTCAGTAATTAAATAAAAATAATATAAAATAAAAATCTTATGATTTTTTTTTATTGATGATGGATTTGTAATTTATAATGTCTTAATTAAAAATAATTATGCGCATTGAATGGTGTTGTATAATTTAAAAAGTTATTCTGTAATGTCATTTTAATAAATATTAACGCGCTTTTCAACAATAAATAATGTCAAAAAATGTAGATAAATAAGAGGTATTTTTGACAGATTGAGACCGAGATTAGATTGCAATCGTTCTTAAAAGTTAGTAGTAATTCCTCCCCCTGATTACAAAAGACCAATTCTGGTAATAAAAAACGTTCAAAATTCTCATCTTAGCGCCAATCAACGTCAAAAACTTGTGAAAAATGTACGTAAATAAAGCCTTGTCTTAAATGCTGATTCACACATATCAGTGCCGGCACAGTTCCGGCACTATCCGTTATAGAGAATGTATGAAAGGATAATTATCACTGATACGGAACGATGCCGGAACTGTTACTTCACTGATATGTGTGAATCAAGCTTTATAAAGGCTTTTTTGCCACATTGAGACAGATTAAAAATACGGGAATTGCCCCTCTGGATTCTTGATCTATTAGATAAGTTCACTGAATTAAAAAGTACTATAAAGGCGATTCTTGATCTTCATCGAAATTGGTCGCGTATCATGCCTGATTATTTTATTTAAACTTTATGCAACAATAGTATTCATGATTTATAATGAACAGTTACAAGCGTGAACTTTCAACTGACCCTAGCGACCTTTCTAAGTCATAACATGTTCAACTGGGCAAAGATAGCATCACACACTCCAACTTTACCTAAGTATAAACTTTGCTACATAGAAACCTAGGTAGGTTTCCCGCGTTGCCTTCAAGCGATTGTCTATTACACAATCGTTTCGCTCAAGCGTGCTTCGGTTCAAACCCACCTTGCCTAGATTTAGTGTATTGTATTGTTCTGTCTCAGACATTCAAGGTCATTTAAGAATAGCTCTTAGAACATTTTGAATTACATAGACACGTCGAATGTAAGAGTTAATTGTAATGTTAGCAATTAAACAGTTATGATAATTATGTTGACCACGCTGCCTTGCAGACTGGCTATTTTTACCATGTCTTTATTTTCTAGCTAATGAGGCCGGATTTCTGGAATTCAGGACTACGGGGTTCAAAAAAGGCTTAATATCTAATCGCAATTTTGCCACTAAAATAAAATTAAAAACTGACAGATTTCGAATGAATTAAGAATGGAGTTAGAAACAGTAAAAAAATGTTGAAATTTTATTTATTATTTATTTAAACTTTATGCAACAAAAAAGTACAAAGGCGAACTTACAAAGCGAAACTTTGACCTTTAGTATCTTCTAGCAGGTTGCCAGGTATAATCCAAACAAAAAAAAATGTAATGATTGAACATCTAACTTTTACCTGTGCTGTCTTATTACACCTATAACATTATCATTGTCGTTGCTTCAAAAAGCTAAACGATCTGGATCGTCTCCTATACTAACAAATATTTCCTGCAAACGTTAGTTTCTTTTTTAGTTAGTGTTTAGTTTTTTTTTATTTATAAATTAACCGTTGCCTCACACTAGGAACTTCTCCTGTATCGTGGGTACGTTGACAAACATAATATAACCTAACATACACAAACTGCCAGACCCGGAAAAACTACGAACAAATATTTGTCCCGTGCGGAAACCGAACGTACGACACGCAGCGCAGCAACCAATCGCTCAGCTACTGCGTCAACCGTGTCGCTGTCCGATCAAGGACCAAGCCCGGGTCGACGGCGCGTTCTGTTCGCGCGCGCCTCCAAGAGCTGTCAGCACAGGGACGGGGCCCCCAACGGGGCCAACGCCTGCCGGGGTTGCGGGACGTCTTAACACGATACCGTGGCCCCGGAACGTAAAAGGCAAAGGAAAAAAAACCGCGTCGTTAAAGAATTTAAAATTCAAGGTCACACCAACGTCTAAAAGCTAGAGTTTTATTCAAACTACTTGCACGGCCATTTGTCGGCACTCTTGTGTTTGTAATTAGCGAAGCAATTACGTCTTTTGTACCAGCGGCGAACACTGCACTTTAATTATTGAATGACGCTGTTGAATGGCCGCAGTTTGTTTGGCATGGCTCTCAAATTACAAAGAAACTTTGAGAAGTATGGGTATTGGGTTAATTTTAATATTACAAAACACATAAGGCAGGTTAGGTTAGGCAGAGGTGTACCCATTGGCCAGTTTTGTTTAAGTCCCGTGTAATAAGGGGCGAACCTATTCCCATCAACTGGCCACGAATCCAGACTCCGAGGCTGCTACTGAGAAATTCCTGATGGAAAAACCCATAAACACTTTGCCCGACCTGAATATCGAAACCAAGACCTGAGGCTAAGTAGTAGCGCTTTCCGACCACTAGACCACTGCCTAATCCTTCGGGGATGACAGGCGTGATGTTGCGTTTTACGTAAACGTTTTAGTAACAATTTATGTGTTTTAACTTATTACCTCGAACATCTGTATGCCTAATCGTAAGATAAATTGTACAAGAGACCACAATTCTGTAAACACCTATATTTTATAAAAACATTTATAATAATGTTCCGACTTTCATAGTGAGGTTCTTCAGTAAGGTCAGGTGTGCAGTACTCGTAACCGGCGGTGCGGCGGCGGCGTGTCTGTGTGACGAAATGTATGAACGTGGAAGAGGGGAAAGGAGTATGTAAGGATCGTAGCAGGTGGCGTTCTGTGGTTTCTGCCTACCCCCATGGGAAAAAGGCGTGAGTTTATGTATGTGTGTTTCCATGTTATATTCTATTTTAATATACAGGAAGACAGTAACAAAGTAAATATCCACTTTTTCCAATACTTTTTACCTTATACAAAAAGTTTAATCACAATACAAATAAACGATTCCAAATCCGCCCATTCACCTTTATGCCACAATGGTATCAAATTGATTGTATTGACTCCGGTCTGATTGAAATGAAAGGAAAACAATGCGTTCGATGATACCTACTGCGTGTTGTTATAGTCCAATGAGAGTGATGCGAATATACATCGGTATATACTGACTATATGACTGACTGTGTGTGTATACAGTGTGTGTGTTATTGGATTTTTCCATCAGGAATTTCTGAGTAGCAGCCTCGGAGTCTGGATTTGTACACGGTTGATGGCAATAGGCTCGCCCCCTATTACATGGAACTAAAAACATAACTGGCGAAATGTGGGTGTACTAATGGGTACACCTCTGCCTAACCCTTCGGGAATTACAGACGTGATGTTATATTATGTTATATGTATAATTATGTACAGTAGCGGTCAGAAGTGGAGTAGCAATCTCACAAAGCAATCGATTGTCATTTATTAACTTTCGACGCCGTGTACGAATTCTGAGGTGTTCGTAGGTACTGTGTTAATACATAATCACTTTACACGTAGATGTAGTTTTTACAACAATTTAAACCCTAGCATGCAACTGTACTTATGACCGCTTACTGTACATACTAGCTTATACCTGGAACGTAGGGTTTTATTTTTTTGCGCCCGGTCCCCTAAAATTTTATCGAAAACAAAAGTAACACAAGTTACTCCCTATAAGATCAACTGTCTGCCACTAGAAGTCTCGTCAAAATCGATTAGCGGGAATAAACAGACAGACAAACGGACGTACTGACGGACCGACAGACAGACATTTAAAAATCTAACATAAATCTATACATTTTGTTCGTGCAAACTTTCATATTTATTTTGTAACAAGTTTTTATTTTGACACTACAAACAGACTTCAATTTTATTTATTTGTATAGATATACATATGTACAGTCATATTATTGCGTTATTGCATAGCCGTTGTTTAGTTACCTATGACTTGCTAATGAACTAGCGATGTGTGTTTAGATTCTAAATTCAGAAGCCATCAATATTAACTGGCTGATGACACTATGGTTTTGATGATGGAATATAGAATCAGCAGTAATTGGATTGTATTGTGGATATTTAAAACGATTATTATAGCGAAATGATTACACAAGTGGCATTATAACAAAATTGAACGTATAATAATTCTTGACAATGAACTGAACTACTAAATAGACACTAACCAAGTACGCAGGGGAATCATAGTCACAATAATAATTATGTTAAAACACAGGTGCCGCCTTCCCTCATTCTCATAGTCCGATGGAACAGCTGTCAGGCGATGGCGATATTCGGCCAATGTAGGCACAGGCTTGCGGACGGCGTGTGATGGGTAGCTCGCCGTCCGATCAACTTCCAGGCCCAGGTCGACGGCGCGAATTGTTCCACGCGCGCCTCTAAAAGCTGTCAGCACAGGGACGAGGCCCCAATAGGGCCAAACGCCTGCCGGGGTCGCGTAGCCGTGGCCCCGGAACGCAAAGCGCAACGGAAGGAACAGAGTGGTTTTTGAGTCAGTAAAAGTCTGACAGTCCCAGGACAGTCCAAGAAATCATTTGATGAATTTTACCATCAAAAAAACAAAGGAGAGTCACCTCCAAAGTCTGGGCTGCTACTGAACCCAAGACCCCACACTCAGCAGTCGCGCAGTCAAAACTCACCACATAACCTAAGACTGATTCCAAGATAAACACAGATCCCATAACGTGTATTCCAATAAATCTTGATACGAACGTTCGACGACAGCCAATAAATACGGAACGCGAATTGCCCTCAGTTGGAAAATAAATAAGACGCGCTGTGTCTGCGGTTACCGAACGAGATGTAGAGTTATTTTAATGACTGCCCGTTAAGAAGTGAAAGGGAACTCGATTACAGGTTTTGATATAAACGAAGAATACAAATAAACAACGTGGAAGTTCAAAAGGTTTGACTATAAGGGAACCGAGCCCAAAGCCGTAGGCAAATTGATTGCGCTGGTATATTCTGTGCTAAAGTACATAAATATGGCTTTTCTGTCTGTTACGTCTTTGGTTACTGCTCCGCTATCGTCGGTCGTAGTATAACCTATACTATCTATCATGAATCTGACTATCATTTTTTTTTCATTTCGAATGGATTTTCCAGAAATTAGCGCGTTTAAACAAACAATAATCTCTTCAGCTTTGTTATATTTTAGTACTAGCGAATCGCTCCGGCTTCGCATGGGTGCAAAATACTGATATTTCTGGTGGATTTTCCAAAAAAAAAGTCTTGTATTACCTTCTTCGAGAAACTATCATCACGACAAAAAAGAATCAGCCATATCGGCCGAGACGTTCTGGAGTTTTACGCTTAGCAACTCATTCATTTTTATTTATATCGATAGATTGTCACATTAAAAATAAAAGTATTCTAAAAGAATTCACTAAAACATTAGTCAAGGTCTAGTAAAATTTAAGCCAATAATTCTCCCTGTCCGAAAATTTACATTCACCTAAAAAACAAGGTATGCATGCCAAAAATCTTCAAATCAAAATTGCTCGAGGTACTCCACATAAATCTCCACCATTCACAATCGAGAACATTCCGTTAGCATCCCAAAAATCCTACTAATTTGCAATAACAACCGCAGAAAAACATTTATCTCCATCCATCTCGTAACTTTTTGCGTGCCACTGAGGCTGAAGAAAATTTTCAATTATCGCACAGGCCACCCCAGGTCGGAAAGTCACACAGGATTTTATTCCCATCTGAATTAAAGCACAAATGGAATCCCATTTTATAATTTTCTCCGATTTGCAGATAGTCCTTCTCGTTTTTATTGCTTCTGTGACTTATGTCTGAGCTTGACGTAGAATTAGATCAGATAGCCTGTAGTTTACTATCATACGTTGGCTGAGAATTCAATGTAGAATATAGTTGGTATAATCTTACTACTTTTTCAAATGCGAATTTGCGTTTGGATGAGTGTTTGTCGCTAAATATAGCCAGAACAGCAGATAAAGATAAAATTTGACACAACTTTGACGAAAACAAAGTCGAGAGCAGAAGCAAGTATTAATTACTAAGACAATCACAAGAAACTTACTACAGTTGGCAGGTTAATTTGATATGTTGATAAGTTTTTGGATAACTCTGTCAACAACAAACCTAAGACAGATTAAGATTAGTAAAAGTTTATTACACCAATTCAGACAAAATATCTCATTATCTTTAACTTTTTCCACTAGACTTGCTATTATAATAAAACCTTCTTTAGTTGGTTCCACTAACAGATCCACATCAAAACAATCTCTTACATTTCCACTTTATTCTCCAGAAAAAGTTTCTTCTAAGAATTATTCCCAAAATTTATGTTTCGGCCATTTTAACTCTTTGCTTAAAATCTTCATTTGGAGCGGCTGCTGCAAGGCGCTATCTCAGTTCGATCAAGCCTTCTGTTGCCAGTGTAAATAGAACCTCTTTTTTATTTAAAAAAAAGTCGTTATTACCGTCTGTGTAAATATTTTGGGACTCGTTTCGTGATGAACCTTTGTAATTTTAGGACCTTTCTTTGTTTACACTTTATGAATTGGCTTGTTACTGTTTTATGTCTCATAATTCTTTTGGAGACGATTCTTTTGTGATGTATCGCTCTGGCTATTATTCAAATCTATTTTTTGACGGTTGGAAGGGACATCGCAATAAGTACTTTGCCAAGGATCCAGTAAATGATTCTAAAACCCCAAACTATAACATTTTCCATAGGTTATTAAAAAAAAAACCAGTTCCATACAAAAACTGACTGTCCGTGAGTCTGACCGTGGATCTTGAAAACCGACCTCGTTTAATGGAAAAAGCCGAAGCCAAAGAAGAAGAAGAAGCTTTTCCATACAAAAGGGCAATACTTACATAGTCAAAATATATGGAACAGTTGTATTTTTCTAATAATCTTTAACACTGGGGACTCTATCCCCATGTACTGAATTTATAGTAAATATTTTACGTCGTATTTGCGTCTAGTTAAAGATATTATCATCAACATACATACATAACATCACGCCTGTAATCCCCGAAGAGTTAGACAGAGGTGTACCCATTAGTACACCCACATTTCGCCAGGTATGTTTTTAGTCCCATGTACTAGGGGGCGAGCCTATTGCCATCAACCGGGCACAAATCCAGACTCCGTGGCTGCTACTGAGAAATTCCTGATGGACAAACCCAATAACACTTTGCCCGACCTGGGAATCGAACCCAAGACCTCATGCACAGCAGTCGCGACGACCACTAAACCAACGAGGCAGTCATATCATCAAGTTGTTCTAAAAGACAACTAATTTATATCTCCTTTTGCTGCCAACTTTACCCAGATTTCTGCATCTAAAAAAAGAACAAAATAGCCTGAACAGCACTTAATATATCACAACTTCCCCGATCACATAAATACATTTAAAATCATTCGACAGTTATGATCTATTAGCTGGAACTGCAGAACGTTTGTCATAGGAAACCGAGGTTCATAGTAAGCTGTAGTTAATGGGTGAACTTTTGTGTATCTACGATGTTCAAATTTGCCGATTTTCGCTCCGGATAACCTCGATTATTTATAGCTTGATCTTGTAAGTGCTAATATTTAATGTGTCTTGGAAGCAATATTCGCTTTCCGTTTAAAAGTTTCTGTTTGACTACGATTTTATAGTCTGTGTTTTATTTTATAGTCTGTCTTTGTTGAGACTAAGGATTTTCTGGTTGTTCTTCTATAGCATTTAGTAGTATTGATTGTGTGTATGAGTTTATATGTTTAGTAAACGCACTCACGATTCAAAAGAAAATCCTAGCGTAGGGCAACGTTTTTTATTCTTGTCAAAACTAATAATGATTACCATCATCATCGACAGGTCAAATCGTGAATTTCATGACTAAAGACTCCCTGTGAAAGATTTCACAGGGAGTCTTTAGTCATGAAATTCACAATTTGACCTTTCCTTTCGTTGAAAGATTTTTTTACTAACGATGATAAAAGTCTCAAATATGCGCAAAGCCGAGTCTATGCATCTAAATAATTCCTCAATCTCATTTTATCGCATTTTCAGCGTCCCAATCTTATCGAAAAAACAAAATTTGATAACACTCTTTATAAAAACACTTCCGAACCTAAACTAAATTATATTTTTCATCTCCTCTGAGATATCCGTTCGTATATTCGTTCCTACTTCCTAACCTACTTTTTCCATCAAATTATGTTTGTAATAGACTGTCAGTGAAGGGATGACCCTAAGGCGTGGGTTGTATCTAATGACGGCTTCATGTCATCCCTGGACTCTCAATTGACTTGGAATAATATACAGAACTTGATATTGAAGAAACTTTTTTTTCTCGAAACGACTTTGACGTCTAATCTTGGTATATGTTATCGGAAACTAAGCAATTTATGTAAGCCGCAGGGTTCCGCAACATGGCTGACCTCACTCCAAAGTTTAGGCATGGCTACTTTTTGACAGCGTTTGTGAAATATAATTAAGTTTTGTTTTGCTTACTTTTAGCGCTTATGATTGTGATTTTTGTATACTTACATATTATTATAGTCTAATATAGTTCCGGATAAACTATGGGCCCAAGTGAGAGACGGGATCGTGGTAGGCCACGAAGGTTATGGTGAGACGAATTTGAGGGATTAAGCACGGAATCGTGAAATATGGAAGAAGTAGTAGGAGTAGTATATTGCCCTGGAGCGGGACAGAAAAGCCAAATTACAAAAAATTATACAAATAAAAATATTTTCTTAGGATGTCGATTATGGTTTAATATGTAAGGCTACACTGTCGATTTGGATCTCTGATCTGCAATGGTAGTTCTAGGTAAGATTGCGTAAATAAATTATATATTTTTTTGAATGCACAAACATAACATAACGTCACGCCTGTAATCCCCGGAGGGTTAGGCAGAGGTGTACCCATTAGTATACCCACATTTCGCCAGTTATGTTTTTAGTCCCATGTAATAGGGGGCGAGCCTATTGCCATTCGAGAAATTCCTGATGGAACAACCCAATAACACTTTGCCCGACCTGGGAATCAAACCCAAGACCTCATGCACAGCAGTCGCGCTGGCGACCACTAGACCAACGAGGCAGTCAACTAAACAACAACAAAATACTTAACTCCAAAAATATATTTATGAAATATAGTTTAACTAACACACTATTATCGTTTTTTATTACAATAATTATATTATTATTAACAAAAAAAGTTTGTTTGTACCTGTATCGTAACTAATTAATTTTGACAATTAAACATAGACATTAAATCTCATTCGCAATCCGCAAATAGCTTCCTTCTCATAAGGTGACTTGGCACGGATGTATAGCCAACAATTTATACGAAGGTGACAGGTGCCACTGATTATGGCAATTCAGAGAACTGATTGTTAACGTGCGGATTTACCGTGAATATTTTGCTATTTGATAGAATGTGTGTAATAAATATCTATGTAATATGGAGTTTGTATTGTGTTTATTTGTTAGATCGAATATATTTTGATTTAAGTTCTTTTCTAGGTAGAATTTAAGGGGGGAGGGGGATCTTTTCCCAGCAGTGGGGTGATGCAGATTGAAAGCAGTATCTAGTACCTAGTAGTTTTTTTGCCAAACAAATACAACAACATTTAGAAAAAATCCTTTTCTAAATTGTACGTCAATATATATAAACGGTTTTACTTTTCTTAAACTGTAAGTACGTCGGAGTATTAAAGAGCTGAAGGTCAATTTCATTTTTTTTATTAATTACATTCTTATTTCTGTATTTTTTATAAATTGTTCATATTTTATAATTACTCTTAGGTTTTGTGTTTAGGTTAAATATTGTATATTGTTTTAAAATAAAAGAAAAATAATTAAAAAAAAAAATTCATAATTGTAGCGCCCAAATAGTAAAAAAATGTAGGTAAGTTAGAGACAATTTTGACAGATTTGATCGTTCATTAACTTTCTAAAATCGCCCCACTGATAGTTAATTGTTTCAGCGTACACAAGTGTAAATGCTGACCATATTACAAAAATACATAACAAACTTAATTAAACACCCCGAACCACACACCATAACACAAACTGCACAGAAATAATGACTTCACAATCATTAAGCCGCATCAGACATTTTTCGACGTCACCACAGAGCAATAAATATATACTGTGGAGCTGTCATCAAATTCGCAGAAATTCATGAATGGAGTCAATTTGCAGTGGTTGAGCATCAACCACAATCATTACCAAGCTCTTCTGTCAACGTCATCACATTTAAAATTAATGGCCACGTGACTGCCTCGTTGGTCTAGTGGTCGCAAGCGCGACTGCTGTGCATGAGGTCTTGGGTTCGATTCCCAGGTCGGGCAAAGTGTTATTGGGTTTTTCCATCAGGAATTTCTCAGTAGCAGCCTCGGAGTCTGGATTTGTGCCCGGTTGATGGCAATCGGCTCGCCCCCTATTACATGGGACTAAAAACATAACTGGCGAAATGTGGGTGTACTAATGGGTACACCTCTGCCTAACCATTCGGGGATTACAGGCGTGATGTTATGTTATGTTATGGCCACGTGTATTATGGATTTTTTCAACTCAATTTAACTGTAATTACTTGCTGGTTCAACGAAAAACTACTTAGCGAGCGTAAGACCCAACTTTGTGCCGCATCTGGGTAGACTGAAAGCAGACTTCAATATACTAAGGAAAAAGCTAGGGGTGAGTCGCTAAAAGGGGACCAAATTTTATGCAAAGTGGTTATTAATTTCGTCTAGAGTTTTTAAAAATACTTTGTAGCTAAAACTTTAGAACCATAAAAATCTATTCTAAAATTTTACAGGACTAACAAAAAGAAATGCAAAAATCGCCTTTTCAAGGAGATGTCCAAACGGTTGGTAGACACTTCACGTAACCCAAGGGCTGGCCTTAGTCAGAGGCTTAGCATTGCCATGCAGCGTGGCAATACGGCCAAGCTTTTGGACACTTTTCTAGTTGACGGCGATGCGGATGTATTTTTGATGCCGTGTAGTTTTAGTTTTCTTTATTTTTTATAATTAAATCTGTAAATATTTTACTCATTACTTAAATAAATATTTCTATAAAAAAGACTCAATTTTAAAATACAAAAATCCGCCAAAAAAACTAACACGAAACGGAAAATGGTAAATAAAAGATGGCGTCGTCGTCGAAATTTAAAAATTTCACGTCCAACGAGTTTAGGCATTTTTGTAATAAATTGAAAGGCCTGTGATTGATGACACGGGCAAGCGGCCGGCGTGTTTACTGTATACAAAATAAAGGCAATAAAATGATATACATTGCACATTGTGTGATTGACATGTACATATTGTTGGAGAAAGATATTCTGGGATATATTTACCGTAATTTTTACCCGAAATAGTGGTGATTTATTGGCGTTGTACCTTATGGGGTTGTATAAGGGACCTGCTATTTTTTTGTAGCAATAAATAACAAATGAATAGACTATTATGTCGGACGGAATGTTGGTAGTATTTTTGTAATATTTTCTTCTGCGTGTTTTCTTTTCGTGCTATAAAGATCTTACGGTTATTATTATAACGGTACGGCTTAGACACAGAAAATAATTTTCCTTTGAAGTTTTAATACATGAAGCAACGGATTATTGATCGATCACATTTGCAATCATTTTTAATAAAAAACAAAAAACATTATACAGGATAACTCTCGGGTCGTGGGGTCCGTGTGCCCATGGCCTTTTCAAGGAGTTGGCCAAACGATTGGTTGATTCTTCCCGTGACCCAAGGGCTGGTTTTTACCTTGGCCAGAGGTTAAGCATTGCCATTCAACGTGGCAATGCGGCCAGTCTTTTGGGCACATTTACAGTAGACAGCGATGCGGATGAATTTTTTGATGCCATTTAATTTTAGTTTCTCTTTTTTTATATTCTGGTTGTTTTTTGTTTTATTTGTATTATTAAGCTTGTAAATAATGTATATATTTTATACAGGATTATAAGCAGAACTAAATACGTTACATAGAATTATACTATAACAAGTAGTATCTATGTATAAATGTAAGGTGGTTCACTGTTAATATAATATGTAAAAGAGCGCCTCTCGCCATCAAACGTAAAAGATTGGCGAGTTTAGAATGAAGTCACACCTCTGTATTATATTTTTTTTCCATTTCAAACAGAAGCTTAGAATAATGGTTTTTGCATAAAATTATCCTCTGCACAAGGACTTACACCAACTAGTTTAAATAACACAAATAAAAAAATTGATCAAGTACGAGTCAAATTCGCACGCAAACAGTTCCGTACTACCGTACAATATTAAATTTAACACCATTTAAATTTTTAACTGTATATTATTTTTATCTACACACAAAAAAATACACCATCTGTAAAAAAATTAAGTGTCTGCCAGTATGGATTCGCGCGACCAAGCTCGGTGGCAGACAGACTCGCGCGACCAAGCTCTGTGACAGACAGACTCACAGAGAGCAGAACCTTGGGTCTGATTGGAAACTTTGGTATACGGAACCGTTATCAACATTATTAATAACGTAACACAATAAATACACGATTACAAACACGTGCACTTATATTATCTAAGCTTTATATAATATACATACGTGTATAAGATATGCTATCATACCTGATAAGGGGGATTTGTATAGGCTCAATATCGGCTCTGACATCAGGCCGGTCGGCTCTGAAAAGCAATTGTATGTTTGTTGTATTTGACACTGAAAATGTTATTGTTTGAAAACCGACTGCGGTGAACGTTTCAGGATTTGTTTTCAATATTTTATTTTTTTGTTGGTGTTTTTTTTGTCTTTTCAATTTTAGTTAAAAACAATATCGAAGTGGACTTCGTAAAAAAACTTTTGCCATAGATTCAGTATATGATTCTAGGTTTTTGAGGGGGTAAAAATCACCTATTCTATCTAATCCCTAAGGGGGCAAAAAAATCAGCTAAAAGTTAAGATTCTACCCCGAATATTTTTTTCAAAACATTTTTAGAAATAGTTTCATCTACAATAATTTAATATATTCTATATAACAAAATGGAAGCTTTTCACAGCGCAGTTCGTTATGATTCTATTCTAGTATTTCTGTTTAAATTCTAAAATGGATTAAAAATATAATATCTACTCAGAAATTCTTCATTTACGTCTTTTTATAAAAAACTAAAGAATTTACATCTTCTTACAAGTCGAACAACAACAAAAGACTATATTACTAAAGTTAGAAGTCTAGCTTTTGTCCTTGAAGTAAACTTAAAGGCACTTCAGCCTTACAGCTGTAGCGGATTAAACGAGCGTAGACGCTAGTAGTCTACGCTGCTACAGCGTAGCAAGGTCTACGATGCTACGTGCTACAAGATTATTTGAGCTGTATTTAATATTGTATATTCAAAAAATAGTTAGGTGAAATATTCGCACTAAAATCAGAATTATTTCGAACCTTTTTTGTTTTCATAATATCTTTTAATTTCATGTGTATTAAAGGCTTAAGTATAAAATGTAACAGAAAATAATATTTGATTTTTAATTTAAAAATACTAACTAACACAGTGGAGCTTTTTTACAATTGTCCAAAAAAAAAACACAATATTTACTGAAAACAATCCTGAAATTACTGTTAGTTTTTTCACAGCAGTCGGATAAATAAAACGAAAATATCAGGTTTTTGCTATGAATTTTTTACACGTTAGCCACTTATTGTGTTATCGCTGGACAAAATGTTCGATTCTTATCGCACGAGAGGTTTGAATATGAACATGATATTATCATATCAGTATTTATTACCTCGTACCTGTAAAAACGTTGTTCCATACACGTTAGGTTTTATCTAGTATTTTTTTTATGAGTTTTTGTAAACTGCGACTTTGTCTGGCTTTGTATTTTTTCTAGGTTTAATATTTTTTATACACTGTGCACTATATTCTGTTTCGTTTTTATCTGTTTTTATTTTCATAACGTAATCCTTTTTAGAATGTTCAAGATTATTTTATTTTTGTAATCGGTTCACTGAGAACTAAATCAAAATTTTAACACAAACAACACGCAATAAAATCTTGAAAGATTGTAATTTCACTTGTTCAGCACAAATTAAATTATACACGTGCCGGAAAAATTATTAAAAATTTCACGTTTAGAAAACACAACACTTTTATTCCTCCCTTCTCCGGAATGTTACAATCACAACAAAAATAGAAACAGCTAAATCGGTCGAACCGTTCTCGAGTTTTGCGCTTAGCAACACATTTACCGATTTATTTTGATTTGTATAGATTCACAAAAATGTTTATTATTCACATTTTTGCACTCCGATAATCCTTTTCGACTTATACAATGTCCAATAAATTCTAATCCATTATTCTTATTAAAAAATCCACCTGAGAGACAGAACTTTATTTGGTAATCTATTTGACCCTTTAAACAAGTTTTCGTAAAGACGGGTCCCAGCTAAATTGCTTTGTCGATCCGAATACGGTAGATTTCTTCGATTTTATCAAGGTCCCACGAGACCCTTTTTTAGGGAAAATTCTTCGTATAAGGAATAATAAATTTTAGCTGACTTATTTATTTATCGAACACCGAGTAATATTGATAAGTAAACTAATTTTGTTAATAGAATTTTGGATGGAAACGTTTCACTTTATACACACTTCACAAAAAAACACACTTAAAAACATCACACCAACAAAAGTCACAAACATTTTTGTCTACAATCAATTTCAATTTAAACCACAATTCAATGATACACCGACATTCAATAAAACGCACTTTTTCATTCATTTCGATCCACTGTGTCATCAAAATAAAAGTTCTAAAATATTTTTCCATCGTTTGCCTGCAATAATAACACTTATTTCAGCTCCTGGCTTGGTCCAGTTGCATCTGCCAAGAAACTCAGTACGAATTATTATATGATGCATCCGTTACATTTAAATAACTTTAATCTTAATTGAAATCTTATTATGTAGTAGGAAAACATTCACTTTAGCGATAACGTTTGTTTTGTTATTAAATTTTCATTACTGCACAGTGGGTTATTTTGAGAAATGTGTTCACAAAATATTGTGCGATATAAAGGTTGATAATTATTTTCATTTAACTGTTTTTTTTTATTATTATTTTTAAAGTTCATTTTTTAAACACGTGCTTCTTTTATTACTTTTTAACACTTGAAAATGCAACACTTTATCACAGTCATAAATGAAATTAAAAACACATCATCACAAATAACCTCACTTAGAAAAAACACTGTTTTTTTTTCTTACGTTCCCTTTGAAATCACTATGCCATTAAACATAATTTTATTGTCTTCCAAAACACAAGTTCGCCGATAGGAAACTTCATTTATAATCAGTTTCTCTGAGAAATTCAGTGGAGTTTCCCTAATTAATTTTCAGGTCAAATATAGTTAGTACACTCATAAATCTTAGAACAACTTTGGAGTCGGCAGGCTAAACGGAGATAGCGGGAGGTACATCACGAGAAATTTATTTTCCTTCAACTTTTCTACGTGATTTTTCGAGTTTGTAGACTTGAATGATGGACAGAATCTCAATACCTACGAATTAAAACATTTTTTTAACAATGTTTTTTTTTTTGTTTACTTTTTTATATTTATTTATGGGGTATTTTATGCAGCCCCATTGTACTCAAATCAGAATAGGTATAATACAAAATTATTTGTTACAAAGAATATAAAAAAAATATCACAATTGAAAATTTAAGACCGCCGATTTCTGACAAGACAAATCGTTTAATAAATGATTTTCATTCAATTCAATCATTCAACGATTAATTTACTGAATATAAATAACACACTGATTTACATTTTAAATGTGGTTCACTGTCTTGTAAGATTCCAGCCTTAAACAGAATGGAACCACCAAAGTCTAAACACGCTACTCTTAATTTTTAATATTTTCCTTTTACATTTCCCTAACGTCTCTGCTAACTCAAGAAAGCTTTTAAGCCTTTTAACACATTTTCATTCCGTCACTTTAACTTTATTTTGTTATTATTTTTTAGTTACTTTTTAACACACATCATTTTAGTGTTGAGTTGTTTTTTTTTGTATTTTTGTCCACGCTGCCGGTTTTCAACCCACAGTGCGAGTCATAATTTGTTTGTTTTCCATGTTATGAGTCAGCCAGACAATGTCGCCGGTTTTATGATCGCTAAACAAAACTTGATTTTGGCTAACGTGTAATTTTTTTTTATTTATTTTGCCCTGATCCTGAAACTTACCTCCACAAATTAGAGACATCGAGGTAATTTTGATTGATATAATTTATAAAATCGACTAATTTAATTTTGACTATGTCTTTATCTAACTAGCGCGTCTAACTCGAAAGCTTGGCTATTTAAAGAGATTTTTATTTTAGTTCTATATTTAGAGGCGTGAAGGCAATGAAATATTAAACTTTGTACTGGCGATGAGTATCGTTAGCGCTACTACTATTATATCACTTTTTAGAATTAAAAATGGCACTAAAAAGACACGATTTATAATCGATTTTGTTACACAGCAAAACCGCCGCTGAACGTCAACACCCAAATCACAACTATTTAATAAGTAATAATTTTTTATTATTTTAAATTTTTAATATTATATCAACGTTTAAATGAATACATCAAAATTGTGAACTAAATACACCGAATAGGTTTAGCGCGTCATGGGTAGTATCATAAATGTGCGTTCATATTGCGTTGTTATTATTGTTGTTTACGCGCGTGTGTTCGCGTTTGGCCGGAGCGGCGGGCGTGTGTCGCGGCCGTTGTTGGCTCTGAACTGGTGTCGGAGGCGACCGTGACGTCACATGACACTCAGCTTCGCGGCGAGGCGCGCATGCGTCGGGCACGCACACTAGCACCTCCTGATCAGAACGCACGTGTCGACGGGTGACAGACAGTGTGCGTCTTACGCAAACTTAGTTATATGCAAGTTTGGGAAGTGGCGGAGTTATGTGCGGCGCGCAGATGGCAAACGAAGCCGAAAGTTATGTTTATTAGTTTAATTAAGTTAGTGTGTTGATGTGACGGGATGACATGTAAATAATTGTTATGTCAATGTAGTTCTGTAAATGTCGCATATCGAAATAACTTAAAATTGTTGTCGATTATCGAATTCGTCGAAAATCGATTGACACTTTCGATTTTTTAATTCTAATTACGCATAACATAACATCACGCCTGTAATCCCCGCAGTGTAAGGCAGAGGTATACCCATTAGTACACCCACATTTCGCCAGTTATGTTTAGTCCGAGATTCCTGTAAAATCAAAATTCAAAACTAATTTTCTGAAGTTCAATTCTGGTAATAAAATCGTTCATCATCTAGTCGCAATCTCAACTCAGCGGCACTCAGTGTCAATAACTTTGTCAAAAATATTGGAAATATTTGTCTAATTGAACAAGCGAGTCTAAAATTCCAAGGATTGTCCCCCTGAAATGTTGAAGATCTGTACATCATATAATTTCACGTCTGTTTACATAATAATGTAAAACTGACAGTTGTAATCGTTTTTTTTTAATTCTAATTATGCTTTTCAAGATACCTACAAACATTTTTTTGTTATTTGACTAAAAATCCTTCTTTTTTTGTGAATTTTTTGTTCAGATTTTTCAGGTAACTTACAACTTTTTTTTCTTATTTTACCTGAATTCGACTTCTTTTTTATGCTTTTATCGTGTGAATGTAGCCTAGAGTCACACAAAAAAGGCACAAAAAAGATTCGTTAAGAGCCAAGACACATCCTTCGCAGACCTTGACCCTTCGAAATAGAGCCACGCACGTGTAGTCGTTACAAAAGGGCATTATTAACTAGCCAAGTACACTACGGTCCGATACGACTCTACATAGTTGGTAGAGTCGACTCTACGAGTAGATAGAGTGCGATAGAGTGTTATGTTGAAGATAATGGTTAAACTTATTTTGTTTAAAATGAAAATACATACATAACATCACGCCTGTAATTCCCGAAGGGTTAGGCAGAGGTCCATTAGTACACCCACATTTCGCCAGTTATGTTTAAGTCCCATGTAATAGGGGGCGAGCCTATTGCCATCAACCGGGCAAAAATCCAGACTCCGAGGCTGCTACTGAGAAATTCCTGGTGGAAAAACCCAATAACATTTTGCTCGACCTGGTAATCGAACCCAAGACCTCATACTCAGCAGTCGCGCTTTGCTACCACTAGACCAACGAGGCAGTTTTTATTTTATTTTTTGTTTGATGGGTAAATAGAGAAGTAACTCATGTATCAAAAGCTAGTTTCCGTATACATGGAATTAGATTATCTCACTTGAGAACGTCTCGACCGATGTGATTCGTTTTTTTTTTCGTTTTCGTAATCGTCAGGACATAGTTCGCAAAAGAAAATCAAAAATATCGGGATTTTGAATCGTATTTATTAAGAAAATCTTAATTAAATTGCACCCTTGTGTGAGTTGCCAGTAAAATATAAATAAACCGCTTCTATATCAATAACAATGCAAACCAATAACACTCCGCATTATTTAAAGATACAAAAATAAAATAAAAATATCAAACACGTAGTTGTCTGTCTAACAAAACGGTTAATAAAATGTCTACAGCTGCTACGCCGCTACGGACGCGTAGCACGCCGCTACGATCGCGTAGCACGTAGCTACGATACAGTTGAATGAACTTTTTCTCTGTTGTAAATTATTATTGATGGGTTAAATCTTTGCGATTGTTTTTTTTTGTGTTAACTATTAATTTGTTTTATTGGGGGCTACGTAATAAGTGATGTTTCAAAACTTTGATGCGAAATCGTAAAGTAAATAATCAGTAATCATAAAATAAGGATATTATTTAATGATTACTTTAGCCTTCTACCACTTATCGCTGAATGAATATCGTGTTAAACGTATTTAAAATATCATTCTATATCAAACTTCAAATAACTTGATAATTCTAAATATGTTTAAAGCTTAATGTTTCTGGTTGTCCATGGCACAAGTGCGTCTAAATCTTGAAGATTTTTAATTATTATATTCATAATTATATAAATGCTTACGGGTTTATGCAATAAAACAGGGGTCATGGGGATATTTAACTTTTAGTTAAAACTTTTAAAACTAATTTACATAAAAATGTTGGAACTTTGACTTACAGTAAATCCATAATCAGAAAGTTCCCAGTTTAATCCAGAACATAAAATATTAAAAGTACCTATAGATTGGATAAGTGTAATTTAAAAATAAGGCATAACGTTTACTTTTCACTCCTCCTACTCATACAACGTGAATTAATCCTGAAACAAAACCTAGTTGTGTTTACTAAACGCCAAAGTTTGCGAAGATGGATGGATGGATGTTTGTTACTCTTTCACGCTTTAACGGCTGAAAGGAATTAGCTGAAAATCGACACACATGTAGGAATTGATCTAGCTTAACATATAGGAGATAAATTAGTACTTTGATCCACCGAGATGTGATTCAGGCAACAAGCTAGTAATAAATATTCATCGTGTTCTTCTTATCGTGTGGGCAGTAAGGTCTTACGACCCCACACATCCTAGTGTCAGAGTTTCTTAACCGCCTGAAGGGCCTCTGACATGGTTTGAGTGGGACAGGTAATAGGCTGGTAAGTCCAGGTTTTGATAATTATAATAGTTTTTTACGCAAGGTATAATTTTGTATACAAATATCGTAAAACATTGATTTAAAAGAGTATTTCAAGTTTATTGTTAGTTCTTCCCCATACAAAACTAACTTTTGGAAGGAGTAACTGGATTCAATTATTTATTTCTTGTGAATAACGTTCAAAACTGTAATTGTTAATCCACCTTGACCAAGCGTGGCGATCAAAGTTCCTGCGTTCTTAGTATGAGGCTTTTGCCCAACAGTGGGACAACAAAAAGCTGGCTTAGTACATAGTAACTATTCCCTAATATACATAGGTACGTATACCTCAAACGTAACACCAAAGGGGTGAGCAAAGATCATAGCGGGTCGCAGATCGGGTCGGGCGCAATCAAGCGGCCGTCAATCAGCTACCAGCCTTACTTAATTACCTCGTCACGTGTGGGCAGTTATACTTACACGAATGCCCATGTGTGAGTTGCACTGTACACCGTATCTGATGTACTCATAGCATTAAACATGTCTCTGTGTGCGTATAACACAGCTCACATTAACAAACAAACTTCGTAGTTTTTGTCTGTGTGAGTGGAACGTTTTCCTTCTATGAGAATGTGGGTGTGTTTGCTCTAACAGTCTGTTAGTATGTGTGTGTTAGTCAATTACGTGGGTGTAGATGTGTGAGTGAGTTACAGATACAGAAAGTCAAGGAGAGTAGGATGTGATTGTCAATTTGTTTATGTATGAGTACGATGAGAGTGTTTTTGATTTATCTTGTGATGTGTGAGATTGTTTTGGTTCAATCGATCAATTTATTCACATTTGGAATTTCATTATTTTAGGATAATACACCTTTTATATGTGTATTATTGAATTTCGTCCACTGGAGATCTATCGACTATCATAGAAAAGGTACATTTAGCGCACAGATAAACGCGCGATCAACTCTCAACAAATATGGGTTTTAGGTTAGAAAACATATTGTTTTTTGTTTTCTACGAGTGCTATGGAAAACTTTATTATTATTTTCTTGCTGAGAAAAATCATGAAAAGAAAGATTTCCCTATTTCTTACTTGTCTCAGCCACTGCGCCAACTATTCCGTCAAAAACTAAAAGAAAACTGAAAGTCAATTCTACTAATTAAAAACGTTTAAATTCTAATAACAATCTGATCTCGGCAAAAATCAATGTCAAAAAGTTTGAGGCATTCTTTTAAATTGCGATCATTTCACAAAGTTAGTAGAATTGCCCTTCTAAAGAAATCAAAGAAACACAAATGTCAATTTCCAATCAATCATGAAAATATGCGGAAGAATCTTTTAATGCCATTTAGTTGTAGTTTCTTTTTTTACTAAGATTGTGTTTTCTATAATTACGTCTACATAAAATGAAGAATAAAAATAAAAATAAAATAAAATATGCCTCGTTGGTCTAGTGCCTGTTGGTCTGAGATCTTGGGTTCGATTTCTAGGTCAGGCAAAGTGTCATTGGGTTTTTCCATCGAGAATTTCTGAATCTGGATTTCTGCCCGATTTATGGCAATAGGCTCGCCCCCTATTACATGGGACTTATACATAACTGGCGAAATGTAGGTGTACTACACCTCTGCCTAACCCTTCGGAGATTACAGGCGTGATGTTATGTTTATGTTAAATAAAATATAATAAAAATTACCAATTACCCGTTCTTCCGACCATAATTTTCTTCATCATCAAATTAACCCCAAGAAACACAACAAAAGCAGACTCTAATCCGTTACATTAACAAGTACCTACCATTGTTAAATTCAGTATTAAACACACGTACGTTCCCGATTCTGATTACGTTGTTTGAGGGCACGATGACAATGACGTCATAACAGTTCCGAGGGTCGATCGTATTTGTAGAGGTTAGCCTTGTTTGTTTTAATAAGGGTGGATTAACGAAGAAATTCACAGTTCTGTTCAAACATTTGGCGATTAGGTGTAGGATATTATAATGTAATCAAATTGGAATGTCTTTGTTCCTGAAAGGAAATTCTGTATGAAAACTCAACCGGCAAGTGTCAGAAGGATTTGCATACGAAGGGTTCCGTACAATATTTAATACTATACACAAAAACCACACATTTCTTATAAAAAAATTTGAAATTGTTACATAACATCACGCCTGTAATCCCTGAAGGGTTAGGCAGAGGTGTACCCATTAGTACACCCACATTTCGCCAGTTATGTTTTTAGTTCCATGTAATAGGGGGCGAGCCTATTGCCAGGAACCGGGCACAAATCCAGACTCCAAGGCTGCTACTGAGAAATTCCTGATGGAAAAACCCAATAACAGTTTGCCCGACCTGGGAATCAAACCCAAGACCTCATGCACAGCAGTCGCGCTTGCGACCACTAGACCAACGAGGCAGTCATTGAAATTGTTATATTTTCATTATAACAATACCGCCGCTGATACTGCCGGGTATTCGCGGCAGTACCAACAGTCTTCTCATTGTGTTCGCAGATCGGTGGGATTCGCCGATGATGCAGAGGTGGATGCAGCTCCACGCTAAAGTGTAGCTGTATATTTTAGTTTAATATGTCTGTACCAACTAACACTAGTTTTTAAGTAAATTGTTACTAACCCTATGGACTCTGACCAAAATAAAAGTTTAATTATTATTATTTGTTGCATAATTCCGTCTGTCTATCATAAGGCTGTATCTTTTGAACCGAAATAGGCAGATACTTGATTTTTCCGCAGAGTATATATAAAACAATGGCCTCTTTAACAAAAAAATAAAATAAAGTTCAAAATAAAGGGGGTTTCCATATAAGAAACGTGTTCTTTATTTATGTGGTGTTAAATATTGTAAATATTGTATTGGACTGCCTCGTTGGTCTAGTGACTGCCTCGTTGGTCTAGTGGTCGCAAGCGCGATTGCTGTGCATGAGGTCTTGGGTTCGATTCCCAGGTCGGGCAAAGTGTTATTGGGTTTTTCCATCAGGAATTTCTCAGTAGCTGCCTCGGAGTCTGGATTTGTACCCGATGGATGGCAATAGGCTTGCCCCCTATTACATGGGACTAAAAACATAACTGGCGAAATGTAGGTGTACTAATGGGTACACCTCTGACTAAACCTTCGGGGATTACAGGCGTGATGTGTTATGTTAAATATTGTACAGTGGCACGGAACCCTCCTTGGCCTGTTTTTTCTTTTTAGGAATTGAACTAATAACTTTGGCATCTTGAAACCATTTGACTAAGATGAGAGATAAAATTCATTAACGCAATATACTGAAAGCTTAATAAAAAAAAAAGTCTTGTGTATATTGTTTTTCAATTTTTGGAGACTTCCCCAATAATAATCTCGAACAGCCGGAAAATTGACGATGGAAAAATCGTTGACACAGGTACCAAAGATCGGCTCTGAAGATGAGATGTAAAATTGAGACATCCAGAAGCACTTTATAAAATTGGCTACTGACATTCTGTTACACATTATGACCTCTAACACATTTGCCTTCGACCAAAACGTGAATAAACGACTCTGAGCACTCAAATTTCCTAAAGAACTTTGTACACTCAAAATAATATCATAATCTTAGGAATATTTAAGCAATTGACCCATTTTATACCTGGGAAACCGTAGCACCGTAGATTCGTAGTGCAGCTACGAAGCGTAGCGTAGATGGCTACGAATCGTAGCATGTGTATAGGGTGTTTAGTTGAATCCAAATGTTTTGCTTATACTGGACTGTAAGTCGTTTTTAAAACACAAAACAATTTGCTAAAACAGTCCTTGCCTGTTCGAGTAACTTCTTACTGTTAAGGAGTTGTACCTTCCAACATCAGCCCAGCTACCTGAGATGGTAACAACCATACGCAAATACACAAGATACTTCATAAAATATGCGAAAAACAATAAGTGTGCCCATAAAATTTGAGGCCTGCCCTCGATTTCTCTAAGATCCCATCATCAGATCCTAACTTGGTGACAGTGGGACCACCTCAGAACTATCTACTTTCGAACAAAAAAAGAATTTTGAAAATCCGTCGACGATTGGCGGAGTATTTGATGAACAAATTTAATATACAAAAAAAAAACATACAAACATCCGAACATAGTACCTCCTCCTTTTTGTGAAGTCGGTAATAAAACACAAAATAAAGTGTTTTTCTGTAAAAAAATGGTCGATTATGTAACTTAGTTTTCAAAGCGTATGTAACTATTAAGTTTCTTGCCCATTCTAATCCATACGAAACTACGTTTTGGAAAGAGCAACCAGACTATTTTTTTTTCTTGTAATTGACTTGGAAAGGTTTACATTATGTTTATAACATACATAACATCACGCTTGTAATCCCCGAAGGGTTAGGCAGAGGTGTACCCATTAGTACACCCACATTTCGCCAGTTATGGTTAAGTCCCATGTAATAGGGGGCGAGCCTATTGCCATCAACCGAGCTAAAATCCAGACTCCGAGGCTGCTACTGAGAAATTTCTGATGGAAAACCCCAATAACACTTTGCCCGACCTGGGAATCGAACCCAAGACCTCATGCACAGCAGTCGCGCTTGCGACCAGTAGACCGACGAGGCAGATTTTAATTTTATTTATGTCAAAATACATGCATGTATTTGTAGATATGCACTAATATTTATACATGTTTGTTTTAAGATTAGGTTAAGCATTAGAATCACATACAATGATCAACTCGGACTGCCTCGTTGGTCTAGTGGTCGCAAGCGCAACTGCTGTACATGAGGTCATGGGTTCAATTCCCAGGTCGGGCAAAGTGTTATTGAGTTTTTCCATCAGGAATTTCTCAGTAGCAGCCTCGGAGTCTTAATTCTTGCGCGGTTGATGGCAATAGGCTCGCCCCCTATTACATGGGACTAAAAACATAACTGGCGAAATGTGGGTGTACTAATGGGGTGTACCCATTAGTACACCCACATTTCGCCAGTTATGTGTCTGTCTACCCCTTCGGGGATTACAAGCGTGATGATGTTACAATGATCAACGGATGACGTAGATACGCTACATATTTAAAGTAGTACTAACATGCCTATTCCAATCACGTTTTGAAACAGCCTGTACCAAAATATGAATTCATTTTTTATTTTTTTTAAACTTTCAAGAGTTTCTCAAAGTATATTCAAAGACGTTATAGTATTTTGGATATTAGCCAGATTTGGTCGTGACATTAATTTTTATTTGTCCGACCTCGCTGCGTAGGTATTACTTTTTTTAGCTGACTGCCCTTGGTCTCAAGCGCGACTATTGAGCGTGGGGTCCTGGGTTCGATTCTCAGGTCAGGCAAAAAAAAATGATAATTTTTCTGTTACGACTTTCTCAGCAGCAGCCCGGAGTTTAGAAGTTGGTTGTGTGACATCCCCGTGCTTCGCAAAGCACGTAAAGTCGTTGGTCCTGCGCTTGATCTCTCCCCGGTCGTGTTTGATTGCCTTCCCATCGGACTATGAGAGTGAGGGAAGAGGGAGTGCACCTGTGTTTGGGCACACACTTGTGCACTATAATATCTCTTGCGTATTTGACTCTCTATTTGAGATAGGCCACCGTGATGGAAATTGGTCTGGAGACTATCCATACTAATATTATAAAAGCGAAAGTCTGTCTGTCTGTTACCTCTTCAGGCTTAAACAGCTGAACCGATTTTGATAAAAAATTTCATGGAGATAGCTTAAGACCCGGGAAAGGACATAGAATAGTTGTTATCCTGGAAATCACCCCCAAGGCAGTGAAAAGGGGGGTGGAAAATTTTATGTAAGTACGATATAATTCTACGCAGTCGTAGTCGTAGGCAAAAGTTAGTTATTTATATTATTTTGCCAAAAAAGTAACTAAGCATTAAGATTGAGTGAGTCTACGCGAGACTTGACAACAGTATTAAGAAACATGCTTCAAGGATTTTTGTATTTGTTTGGGATATTAAGAATAAAACCAAACAAGTGCGAGTAGAATTTAAGCTTTCAGGGTTCCGTCTCAAAGCTGTGCCTGTGTGAGTGTAAATGACCGTAGTTTTTGATTGAATTAACAGTAGTAGTTATTCTCAGTAGCAGCCTCGGAGTATGGATTAATGGTTGATGGCAATAGGCTCGCCCCCTATTACATGGGACTAAAAACATAACTGGCGAAATGTGGGTGTACTAGTGGGTACACGTCTGCCTAACCCTTCGGGGATTACAGGCGTGATGTTATTTCATTGGCTGTGTTGTGACATTATAGCGGTAAGGTCTCTCTTTAACAAAGAAGGCATTTAATTTTGTGCTGAAGTGGATTATTGTTGCGTAGCCTCGGGCAATATCCTTTGATAAAACCACTTGTCCGAAAGTGGATTGATTAGTTACCGCTATCTTACTTCTATGTACCTACATAAGAAGAAGTTTTATTAAATCTATCTTGACATAAATACAATTTTAATGTCTTTTTGTATTATTAGAATAACAGTTTATTACTAAATGATCATAATTATGAAGGTCTTACACGAAACTTAAAAAAAAAATACAACAAAAAATTGTCTGTCTGTTTGGTTGAGCTAATCTCCTAAACGACTGAATCGATTTTCACGAATCTTTTACTGGCAGATAGTGATGTTATACGAAGTTCAGTAAAATATAATTTAGTAAATAAATAGGTATTTTTTTGGTTGCGTATTTTGCGTATTCTGTCTCACTCCTAGGCAAAGCCCTTCCTCCAATTTTACAGACATTCGCCCAGTTACAAAAGTAAATCTTAAAATTTTGTTTTTCTTTCTCTGGCTTGTACCCCTGCCTTATGCGTCCCCCCTAGGCAATTGCCTACACTGACTAATTGATAATCCAGCCCTGGCAGCAGCATGATTAAAGCAATGAAAATACCTAACCCACATATCACTTCACATAATGATTGCAAGCCAGCCCGTCACCAATTATGCGTTGCAATATTTCAAGCGTTTATTGCCATGCGTGGCTTCTAGCTATGCTAGCTTAGATCTAGATATGAGTAACCTACTTTCAGGCTAGCCGCATAATTACGGCTGATAATAACGAACATTCAATCATAACTTATGGTTTAATATCAGTTCAAGTTGTGCTATGTTTACTTAAGCATTTCTAATTAATTTGCGTCATACTCGTAATATAACATCACACCTGCAAGATTAGGCAGAGGTGTACCCACATCCACATTTCGCCAGCTATATTTAAGTCCAATGTAATAGGGGGCGAGCCTATTGCTATTAACCGGGCACAAATCCAGATTCCGAGGCTGCCACTGAAAAATTCCTGATGGAAAAACCCAACAATAATTTGTCCGGCATGGAAATCGAACCCAGGACCTCATGCTCAGCAGTCGCGCTTGCGACCACTAGACCAACGAGGCAGTCAACCCACCACACAATAACATCACACCTGGAAAGATTAGGCAGAGGTGTACCCACTAACACACCTATGTTTCTATAGTTATGTCCCATGTAATACGGGGCGAGTCTATTGCCATCAACCGGGCACAAATCCAGACTCCGCGGCTGCTACTGAGAAATTCCTGATGGAAAAACCCAATAACACTTTGCCCGACTTGGGAATCGAACCCAAGACCTCATGCACAGCAGTCGCGCTTGCGACCACTAGACCAACGAGGCAGTCAACCCACCACACAATAACATCACACCTAGAAAGATTAGGCAGAGGTGTACCCAATAACACACCTATATTTCGATAGTTATGTCCCATGTAATACGGGACGAGCCTATTGCCATTAACCGGGCACAAATCCAGATTCCGAGGCTGCTACTGAAAAATTCCTGATGGAAAAACCCAATAATAATTTGTCCGACATGGAAATCGAATTCAGGATCTCATGCTCAGCAGTCGCGCTTTGCGACCACTAGACCGACGAGGCAGGCTCTTACCCACTATTACGCAAAAGTATTCGATTTGAGATATATATTATTAAAAGTACAATTTAATAACGTATATTCGTATGTTATTCCAAGACGAATCGAGACGCTTGTAGGCCGCAGTGTGGGCTCAAGTTATTTTTGTACTGAAATCATAGAACTTATTTTTATAGTCCTACCTAAAGTTATGATAACGCATAAGATAAAATGGAGTAAAACTGACATGCTTTTTTTTCCACCTAAAATGTGAATAAATATTTATTTCTATTAATAAAATTATACCAGCCTTTTATTGTCCTACTGCAGGCAAAGTCCTCTCCTCATTCAGATAAGTTACGAGCATGATCACCAATGATCAAGTTTTAATGGCGATTACAGACTTTTGTTTTCTCACGATATTTTTCTTCAAATCTATGTCAATGATAACTCCACAGAGTCACACTGACCTCCACGATCCGGTAACTTGGTACCCATTGGTAAGACTGGATACCAGTCTTTCGGGCTTCTGGCGACCCGTGACGATTGTCACAGATCCACGTACTATGACAGCCTAGACCAACGGCTTACTTTCCGAGGCACGAAGGAATCTCCGTATGTCTCACGGATCAACATCGGCAAGTGCAGCCGAACCAGGTGGATTGACGTGTGTGGCTATTATTATTTACCCACGAGCTCCTGAATAATGGTTATACAAACAGTGAAACTTAAAAAGCTTTTTTACAAAAAAAGATCACCGCCTTCAAAAACCACAAAATAAAAAATAACTTTAGCTAGGAAGTCGGCGGCTTTTTATTTCTTGTTATGTAGGTATTGCCACCGACTTCCAAGCTAAAGTTATTTTTTATTTTGTGGTTTTTGAAGGCGGTGATCTTTTTTTGTAAAAAAGCTTTTTATTTTTCACTTTTTAGTTAGTGCTTGTGTGTTAATGTTTGAAATCCTTACATAAAGCCCTTTCAAACAATACCTCACACGATATATTTAATTTTGGAAAGTGGTAAGAGGGGGGTTGACTTACCCCCTCCACACTTCCTTCAGTCAGTCATCGACTACACGTATAAACAAAGCAATTTTTCTTGTTACGGCGGTTCAGCTGTGATTTTATAAGGAGTTCCGTTCCATATCTCCAAAGTTCATCATCAGATCATGACAATATTCCTATGGGACCTATTCGGAACCATACTCTTTCAAACAAAAAAAGAATCATCCAAATCGATTCATAATTGGCGGAGTAATCGTAGAACAAACACACAAAAAAAAAACAAAAAAAAAAAAAAAAAAAAAAAAACATACGCGTCGAATTGAGAACCTCCTCCCTTTTGAAGTCGGTTGAAAACTAATATCTCACAGAATAAAGAAGTAATTCTTTTGATAAGTTATCGTTAATTTTATTATCAACCCAAAATGTTCAAGACCAGAGCCTCCGAAGCTGACAGAAAAATGATATAACATAACATCACGCCTGTAATCCCCGAAGGGTTAGGCAGAGGTGTACCCGTTAGTACACCCACATTTCGCAAGTTATGTTTTTAGTCCCATGTAATAGGGGGCGAGCCCATTGCCATCAAACGGGCACAAATCCAGACTCCGAGGCTGCTACTGAGAAATTCCTGATGGAAAAACCTAATAACACTTTGCCCGACCTGGGAATCGAACCCAAGACCTCGTGCCCAGCAGTCGCGCCTTGCGACCACTAGACCAACGAGGCAGTCACAGGTCGAGGTGGGACAGAAAAATGAAAGTATAAAAAAGATGACTTAACCTATTTTACAATAGCGGTAGCACACCCTGTGGGCACCAGTTTTCGTCCAATCGAGCAGAAAACGCGGCTACATTTTTTACCTTTACTTCTCTTTAAACCCACTCCGGTTGTTCTTTGAACCGGTTTATTCGTTCGTTAACGTACCCGTCAATTTTGCAACATCCTGCCGTCTAGTCGAGAAGATAATATTTCGGCAATTGCGACTCTAAGTCAAGGTGTCAAAGGTTATGGTGAAATAATGGGATCGCAATGCGTGTTGCAGATTTTTGTAACTTTTTTTCTGTAAGTCTTAGATTTTTTTTCTGCGGATGTGATGTAAGGTTGATGCTGCAATGTCAACGTTATTAGGAATGGAATATTTTATAACATCATAACATCACGCCTGTAATCCCCGAAGGGTTAGGCAGAGGTGTACTTACCCATTAGCACACCCACATTTCGCCAGTTATGTTTTTAATCCCGTGTAATAGGGGGCGAGCCTATTTATTTATTATTTATTTATTTAAAACCTTAAACTATCATTACAGGGTTTACCCTAATGCGACAGCTAAGAACGTCTCCTAAACAAAAATTATAACTCATTATTAAAATAGGTAGGCACATTATTTACAAAAGACATAATTAAAATAAAGTTTAAATTTTACAAAGAACATCAGCGAGGGTAAGAGATATTACTAACATCCTATACACAATGTACAAAGGAAAGCGGTTTTTTTATATGTTTGTGTATACTAATACAAAATAATTACCATGTAAGTTAACTTTCATTCTCAGCCAGACGTCAATCCGGTCAAGTGTCACTGAAGTTCAAAAATGCAGCTAGTTTAATAATTTTCAGTCGTAATGAGTTCATTTGTTCACGCTTAACTTTGAGAGAAAATGTAATTGTTAATAAGGTAGATTTTCGCCCAGCGGTGGGACAGAAAAGGTTAATGAAAATATAAATTTTCTTATATTACACTCTATTCCAAAACTATTTGATGAAAGTGTAAACAAATAGGTTTTTGTCGAGTAAATAAGTTACTTATTTATTTTTATTTTGCAGGTTATCTCACCACATTTTCGAACAGTTATTGTTTGAATAACTTTTCATTGTGAGTGTGTTTATTTTTTGATTTATATGTACTTTCTAATGTTTATCTTGGACATCACTGGCATCGGTGAAGGAAAACATCGTGGGGAAACCTGGACTTTACTGTTCCACTCAAACCATGTCAGAGGCCCTTGAGGCGGTTTAGAAACTCTGACACTAGGGTGTGTGGGGTCGTAAGACCTTACTGCCCACACAAAAAGAAGAAGAAAAAGATTATGAGTAAATCGTAATTGCAAACTGTCGATGAAAATTGAGGTAACAAAAATAACTTTCAAAAGTAATTTACAATTAGGAATTCAGGTTTAAATATTAAAAAATCCAACCACTCTATTTATAAGTGACACAATAATTTACCAACCACAGATTCAATTTCTGACCAATTTGTTTACATTTCCGTCAACTTGATTTGGAATAGACTATACTTCCCCATAATATTACCGGCCTATTTCAACCCACTGGAAAATAGGCTATCCTATTCCCAGCCTCGCCTCTCAGCATGTTCTAAGCACCTGCGACTTTAAACTATAGCGTGTATCCGATAACTATGGCCAAAGTTTTGACTCTTATGTCATTTATGGTTAAGAACTTTGAACTGGCTGTTATAACTTGTGCGTTGTGGAACAATCTAACGTTCTTCGAGTGTAGGGGAAAGCAGACTTAATGGTACAAGTATATTGTATGCAGTACATGTGTGTATCCTCAAAGGAATACGTTCTGTTCAAGCTTTTGATGATAAGGTTCAAAATGATGATTTGACGAAAGTCTGAATATTATTTCGTCTACGATGAGATTATCTTCGTATGCGAAAATACGAGAGTTTCAGTTATGAATGCAAAATGTGGATGTTGAAAACCGATTATTTTTATACGGCCCCAATACGACTAACATTTAATATAAACGTACAGTCAGCAAAAGACTTATAGGAACCGATAGATGTTTTCAAATGAGATTTCATTTAATAATAATAATACCAGCCTATTACTGTCCCAATGCACGAGCATTGATAACCACGCTTACACGAGGCGGAGAGGCGATGTTTTTTTTAATTCCAAGTCCAAGTTACTTTGCGATGTATTTCTTTTCTAATGTAATTGAAGACCAAGATAGACTTAGAAAGTACCTACATAAGAAGTGAAAAAGTCACACTATTAATTTCTATATTAACCATTGGGCCAAGACGACATCTTCTATATATATAAAAGAAAGTCGTGTAAGTTAACTGATTATAACTCAAGAACGGCTGAACCGATTTGGCTGAAAATTGGGGGGGAGGTAGCTTAGAACCAGGAGACGGACATAGGATCGACGTTTTATCTTTTTTTTTGTTGTTTTTATCCCGTTTCCGTGGGACCTACGGCGGTAGAAAAAGGCAATTTTACTTAGACTGGAAAGGTCAACGTACTAGGTTTATAAAAATAAAGTACTAGGGTGTCAGAAAATCAAGGGTACCTATTCAAACAAAAATCACTTCACTCGTTATTATCTACAAGCAGAGTACAACCTGAATTGATTAGCAAATTCTAAATTAACGCGAGCGCAGCCGCGGGCGAATACTAGTTTCAAATAAAACTTACAGATATTAAATAGCTTCGAAGACATCCATCGCTTTTAAGAAAATGTCAACTATAATAGCCCTGGTCACTTTTCTCTTATATCAACGGTATATGAATCCATTAACTAAATTATTCAATTAAGCTCCTACTAATTACAACTAATACGGCAATAAACCAATAAATCCTAAACAAACTTCCTACCCTTCAATACGCAACCTTAATAAACTCATAATACATAAAACAAAGCCTATTTAAAAGCACATTAAATCAAAACCCCAGGGGGTTTAGTCCACGCCATTTTAATATAACCATAACAGAAGGGGTGAGAATTTATAGTACAAAATTTTGTACTCAAGAAAGACGCCTTTTTCTTGTCAACTTTGATAAATATAAGTGTCCTTTTCGTGCGGAACCATTATTAAATTTTATGTGGCAGCCCTTCGCAATACACCCACTTATTGTAATTGCGATGTTCAAATTATTAATGATGGTGGCAACCCTGTAATGTGTCAATTGTAATTATAAATTTCGTTTTGTAAATTATTGCAATACCTTTAATTTTTTTTTTATAGTGTTACGTGTTAGAGGCCATTTTAGATGTTTGTTGAACTTTGGAGGCGGGGTCGTGGATGAAGGACCAATAATATATAGTTACTAGTTAATACCCGCGACTTCGTCGGCGTAAATGTCGGTTACGGCAGGATTTTTTTGAGCTCTTATTTTATTCTAAAGTAAAAGTTAGGTACTCGTTATAACATCAGCTACGTGTTCGATAAAATTCCGTCAAAATGGGGTCAGTCTTTTCGGAGATTTAATTAGGCGAAACGGAACAAGCAGATAGTATGACTGATAGACAGAATTTTTTATTTTATTTTTCTGTGTAAGTAAACATTCATCCTAACTAATATTATAAATGCGAAAGTAAGTTTGTTTGTTTGTTTGTAACCACTTTACGCCTAAGCCACTGAACTGATCATCCCGAAATTTTGCATAAACGTTGCCAGGTGATCAGGGACAAACATAGGGTACTTTTAATCCCGAAAAAAAGTACTGTTCCCGAGGGAAATCACAATAACGTCCTTATGACAGTAGATGGCGCCACGTGTATATCGAATCGTGATCAAATTTTAAGTTTAAGCATTTAATACATTCTGAGTCTAGACTGTCGATAGACCAGTTTCAAGTAAACAACCTAGGAGTACGAAAGTTGTTTGCTTAATCATTTTTTATGCCCAAAACCGCTGAAGAGCATACTGACATTTTCCATAAAGTGGCTACCAGACGGACGGACCTGCGGTTGCGGCTAACCGCAGGCCGCGGCTCCAACCGCTGTAAAAACACACCACCGCGGTCACAGTGGCAGCCTGAAGTGTCATTAGCGTGGTGTTTGTGCTACAATCGGACGTCAGTCAATATGGCTAACCGTAAAGTTGTCTTATTATTCTCATGACTCAGTAGCCCTCTCAGAAGATGAGAAAAAAGGTAGAAAAAATCTGTTTATTTAAACACTTGAGGTGTGAGGTTATAGTAGTTATAGTAGTTTATCTCTACCTATATTATCATTAGCATCGCATATTACTCTTAGGAATAGAGAAGTGTGGGTTAAATTGATATTATTATTTAAATTCAACTATTTCTATTACGATTTCCATATTTGGTGTCATTTTACAAAGCAGTACACGCGGCCTGTTGTTAAAATTTGCAACTGACGCGGCTGCCACAACATTCCGCGTTTGTCTGGGACCCACTTTATATACGTTGTCAGGGATACAGAAAAACTGCGTAATTGACACTGACATCACTGTGTCGTCACTGACACTGACAGGTGTAAACGCATTCATAGAGGATGCATGGAAGAATAAAGGCGAACTCATAACACGCTCCATCAGTGAAGCATACTCTGCGATTACTCCGCCAATAAAATTGTGAATTGATTTGGATGATTCTTTTTTATTTATTTTTTCCGAATTGGTCCCATATAAATACTGTAATACTGTGAGGAGCTCGTGGCTAAGTAACAACAGCCGCACGGGTCGATCAGTCAGGTTAAGCTACGCTTGCCGGGGTTGGTCCGTGGATGGGTGACTGGTGATCTTTACACACCGAGACTCCTCCGTGCCTCGGAAAGCACGTTAAGCCGTTGGTCCCGGCTGTCATACGTGGATCTTTGACAGTCGTTACGGGTCGTCAGAAGCCCGAAAGTCTGACAACCAGTCTTACCTAGGGTTATCATATTACCCAGTAACTGGGTTGTGGAGGTCAGATAGGCAGTCGCTCCATGTAAAATATTGGTATTCAGCTGCATCCAGTTAGACTGGAAGTCGACCCCAACATAGTTGGGAAAAGGCTAGGCAGATGATGATGGTCCCATATAAATACTGTCATGATCTGATGATGAACTTTGGAGATATGGAACGGAACTCCTCATAGGATCACAGCAGAACTGTCGTAACAGTAAAATTGCTTTGTTTGATGCGTGTAGTCGATTAATGACTGAAGGAAGAGGTTAGTTGCTAAACTAACCGTGACCTATGTCGATGTATGTAAACAACAGTTTTCCAACGGCAAAGTTAAGTTTGTCCTTCAGTACTGTTTATTTTTTCGTAAGAGGTATGTTCGGTGTGTTTTAATGAGGGTAGGTAGGTTACTTTTTCTTACATACATACATAACATCACGCCTGTAATCCCCGAAGGGTCAGGCAGAGGTGTACCCATTAGTACACCCACATTTCGCCAGTTATGTTTTTTTTTAGTCCCATGTAATAGGGGGCGAGCCTATTGCCATTAACCGGGCAAAAATCCAGACTCCGAAGCTGCTACTGAGAAATCGAACCGACCTGTAAATCGAACCCAAGACCTCATGCACAGCAGTCGCGCTTGCGACCACTAGACCAACGAGGCAGTCAACTTCGATACTTTTTTTTATTTTAAAATATCTTACAGCTCCAACTCAGGCAAAAGCTCATTGCGAGCCCGAGCAAAAATTACTGCTCAATCCCCGGAATCTTCCGTTCATGCCGCATTAAGAAGGTAAGCACAACCGGAGCGACAAGCAAATTTGAGAGCTGATGAGACATTTTCTTAAAGCCAGGAAAGACTGGAGAGCCAAACTGTCCGCCCGCCAAGCTTCTCTGAGAGTGACTGAGACGCCCTTCTAAACGCAATTGCTTTTGGAGGAACAAGCCGAAAGCCAGAGAGCTGTAAGAGCAACTGAGACGCCTATTCACACACGACACACAACACACACGGCTACACGACTTCGTCTCAGAGAACAAGCTCAGCCGTTATAGCTGTAAGATCCCTCTTTGAGGAGTGGCTGGAGAGGCGCTACGGCGTCCTCACCTACCGCCTGACGCAGGTCCTCACCGGACACGATTGTTTCGGGAGGTTCCTGTGTCGGATAGGGCGGGAGGAAACGCCCGGGTGTCACCACTGTGTGGATCGCCCGGAAGACACGGTGGAGCATACGGTGCAGGACTGCCCCGCTTGAGCAGAGCTCCGCCGTGTCCTCACGGAGGCGATAGGCGGCGGCGACCTCTCGCGTCCGGACCTGGTTCAGGCCATGCTCCGAGGCGAGAGGGAATGGGATGCAGTCACCTCCTTCTGCGAAGCAGTAATGCTAGCGAAGGAGGAGGCGGGCCGCGTGAGGGAGAGAACCACTTTATGCCCCAGCCGCCGCGGGAGACGCCCAGGGCGTCTGACGTCGCGGGGCGACATCCGGCCACCGTAGGCGCGGGCTTGCGGACGGTGAGTAATGGGTAGCTTGCCGTCCGATCAAGGACCAAGCCCGGGTCAACGGCGCGTTCTGTTCGGGCGCGTCTCAAAGAGCTGTCAGCACAGGGACGGGGCCCCCAACGAGGCTAACGCCTGCCGGGGTTGCGGGACGTCTTAACAGGATACCGCGGCCCCGGAACGTAAAGGGCAACAGAAGGAACAGGGTGGGTTTTTAGTCAGTAAAAGTCTGACAGTCCCTTCCGCCCCACCCAGGGCGGAAGGAGTCATTTGATGATTTTTACCACCTAAAACAAAGAAGCCATTACAGCTACTGAAACCCCAAAACAGACGCAGGCGAAAAGGACCTCTCTTGCAGAAATGCAAACTGAACGCCGACGGACTTTTATGAGTCACAATCTGTTGGTCCATAGGTATTTAATAATTCTGGATCTGGCCGAACAACAAGCCGAGTACAGCCCAAACTGATTGTCAAATTCTAAACAAACGCGGGCGAAGCCGCGGGTAAAAGCTAGTATTATATATTTTGTAAAAACTGTTATTTTGACATTACAAACAGTATTACCAAGGGGTATCGTATTACCCAGTTACTGGGTTGTAGATGTCAGATAGGCAATCGCTCCATGTAAAATACTGGTATTCAGCTGCATCCGGTTAGACTGGAAGCCGACCCCAAAGTAGTAGGGAAAAGGCTGAGATGATTTGACATTACAAACAGACATTTTAATTTTATTTATATGTATACAGTAAAGATTATTGGTTAAACATTTTTATTTGCTTCCCGTTGCCAGATTTTTTTGGCAAACGACATTCCTAACTCAATGAGTTTATTTGACAGGTCGTAATTTCGAAGAATTTGTTTGATGACAACGTATTAATGTATGTATCGACATACATACATTAGGTATATTTGTTGATTAGATTGAAAAGCTAATGTTCGAGATCATAGAGGAAATTCTACTAACTATAAGGAATGATCGCAATGATTAAAAATGCTTTTAATTTACATACATTTTTAACTGCTTTTTAAATAGAAGGTCGTCTGGATAACGCTTTTTCCTTACGTGCTGATTTTTTCCAATTAACTGTTATTTAATAAGCCGCTTAAAGGAACTTTGTTCCTAAAAAAAAAATAACATCACGCATGTAATCCCCGAAGGGTTAGGCAGAGGTAAACCCATTAGTACACCAAAATTTCGTCAGTTATCTTTAAGTCCCATGTAAAAGGGAGGCAAGCCTATTGCCATCAACCGGGCATAAGTTCAGACTCCGAGGCTGCTAATCAAAAATTCCTGATGGTAAAACCCAATAACAGTTTGCCCGATCTGGGACTCGAGCCCAAGACCTCATGCTCAGCAGTCGCGCTTTGTGACCACTAGACCAACCTAAAATAAGTTTACAAAAATGTATATTTGATATAAAATCCAGCAAAGTTTTTACTACTAAGTGTCTACAGCCGTCTCAAACAATTCACAGCAGCAACACCCAAAAAAATCTTTACACGAATACCGACCATAATGAGGGCAGTCATAACCACAGCTAGCACGAGTACAGTCACAAACAACAGGGCAACACAAAACTCCACCAAAACGAACAAAAGTGTGTCCGCGACAAATTTTTCACTTGGCGTCATAACACCGATTGCGTGTGACTGTACAAATAAAAATGTATGAAGCTGAAACTTGAAAAGCGTTGCAACGGGCATGCGAAGAAAAAACGATGAAGCTATTTTTCTGGATCGTGTTACATTGATGTATGTGTGTAGGTGTGTTTTGTTATTTTTACGACCGCTTTCCACCGCAATAATTCGTTGTTTTGTATAGGAGTGAAAGAGACGGATTGTGTTTATCAGTTTCTCGTCAGCGTTCGTTGACTCGAATCTCTCGCTCACTGTAGAAATTTTCCATGTATGTCGCGTATTCGACTTATCATTTCATCTAGTAATGTAATAATAATTTGTAGTCATAGATTATTAAACAATTATTTTCATTTTATCGCTTGATTTGGTGCCGAGACACAAAGTCGTTGATGTTTTAATTACATACATAACATCACGCCTGTAATCCCCGAAGGGTTAGGCAGAGGTGTAAACATTAAAACACCCACATTTCGCCAGTTATGTTTTTAGTCCCATGTAATAGGGGGGGCGAGCGTATTGCCATCAACCGGGCACAAATCCAGACTCCGAGGCTGCTACTGAGAAATTCTTGATGGAAAAACCCAATAACACTTTGCCCGACCTGGGAATTGAACCCAAGACCTCATGCACGGCAGTCGTGCTTGCGACCACTAGATCAACGAGGCGGAGATGTTTTAATTAATTTTCTATATTCCTAGTTTATTTACTACTGTATTTTAAATAAAAATAATATATAATGATAATAATATAAAATATTTTGTAATTAACTCGCAAATCCGCCTTGAGCAACCGTGGTGATCAATGCTCGTACTTCCGCTGTATGAGAAGAGGCCGTTCCTCTGTAGAGGGATCAGGGGTCAAAGGGGTCACGCGTTATTGTAGCTCAAAATTGCAATATAAATATATTGAGGTCAATAATTGAGATAAAAACTATCCCATATTTAAAGTGTGACCAAATTACACACAGTAAGTCAAATTTCATTAAAAAAAATGGTTAAGTAGTTCCAGAGTTTATACCGCACTAACATCGCGACACGAGTTTTTTATACATAAAGATTTTACAAGCGTCTATTCCACATTGCTATCACATAAAGACATCATAACTATACATTAGTATACCGTTCACACGAAAACTCAGAAAAATCAAAGTAAACAATAAAAATAAGGCACTCGAGTCACGTCACCCGAAGATTATGGCGGGACAACGAAGAGTAATAAAAAATCACGTTGTGCCGTGACGTCATTCACGTGACATTCGTCACGGGCGTGACAACTGATTCGTTAACCTGGGACTATTGTTGAGACAACGTCGGGTTTCTGGCACGCTTTTACGGGATTTTGTTTAGGGAGTATTCGCTGTGCAGTCCATACTAATCTTACCTACTATAAATACTACTATTATACCAAAATGCGAAAGTTTAGATGGATAGACGTTTGATACTCAATCACGCTAGAACGGCTGAACGGATCTGGATGAAATTTAAAATAGTGATAGATTTTAGTCTGGAATAGCACCTAGCTCACTTTTTATCGCGGAAAAATATACGGTTTCCATGGTATAATAAATTAACTTTGACGCGGAAGAAATCGCGGCTAAAAGCTAGTTTAAAAAACGGATCTGGATCAAATTTAGCACAGTGATAGATTTTAGTCTGGAATAGCACCTTGCTTACTTTTTATCGCGGAAAAATATACGGTTTCCATGGTATATTAACTTTGACGCGGAAGAAATCGCGGCAAAAATCTAGTTAAAAATAAAAATTGTTGACAGCCAAGACGACTTTGTTAGCGCAGTGGCTAAGCGATTGGGTGCTGCGCTATTTTTGTGGGTTCGATTCACGCACGAAACTAATACTTGCACGGCCTACAGATAGTTGTCCCGACTCTGCCTATTTGTATGTATTGTGTAAATTCGGCAAATATGTTTTGTAAACAAATCATCATCATCTGCCTAGCCTTTTCCCAAATATGTTGGAGTCGGCTTCCAGTCTAACTGTATGCAGCTGAATACCAGTACTTTACATGGAGCGACTGCCTATCTGACATCCACAACCCAGTAACTGGGTAATACGATACCCCTTGGTAAGACTGGTTGTTAGATTGTTGGGCTTCTGACGACCTGTTGACCATCACAAGTAATTGTATGGACTTTAAAAGAGACTTTGACCTCTGAGTTTTTTTTTCAGTTGGCTAGGAAACACTGGACTCATCTAGTTTAAAAGGTGACGTGTTAAAGTGTTATTTTTAACCAATTTACTGAACATCATTTCATTTCATTTGTCAAAAATCCATATAAGTATAACAGCCGGGACGAAACGATGGATAGATTTGTAAACGAAAGTAATCTTCCTGTTTTTTTTCAAAATGCTTATCAAGTTTATCAAGTTCTTTATTTCCAACCCTTAGTTGAATCTACAACATTTTTATATTAGCCATGTACCCCCTTGGCGAAGATGGGAGCATCACCCCATTTTACCCCGGGGTAGCAAGTTACCCCACTATTTCTCGGAGTACGATGGCAAGAGAATTGTAAAAGGTAGGGATGCAAACTAATAAGGTTACAGTTTCCCTGTTCTTCTAATGGGTTATTTCAGTTAATTAATATTCTGTAAAATAACATTTATCAATGAAAATAAATCCATAAAGGCTTTTGTTTTGTTATTTACGTTATAAAGCTTATGTGTGCAATAAGTAACTAACTTGCTTCGATTTTCTGATTTGATGAAATATTTTTTACTTAATTTATGCGGGCAGCGCATTACCGGTCATCGTCGCAATCTTCAGGGGAGGCCTATGTCTAGAAGTGGACGTCAAATGGCTAATACGCTGACTTAAAACATGGTTTACGTAGTTTTTACATTGAAGAAGTCTGTGCAAGTATTAAAAACTTCTAATACCATTTATATTTAAGTTATTTATATATATAGAGAGAGAGAGTCACCTGGAGTGAGCATAACGCTTTTTTCATTCGTGACGATTTTTGTCAGTCAACTCCTCCAGTGAAGGAACTCCGTTCCAAAAAAACTATGCCAGTAATAAGATTTATTTTAATATTTATAATTGCATATTCCATTACAAAAACTTGAACGTGACGTCAAAAATAACTATAGCCTTGTAGTTTCACGACCAGAATCTTTCACAACGAACTCCGCAATAATTTACAAAACATCTCAAACAATAAAAATCACTTTTCAAGCGCCATTTAACACTATCCGTTTCTAAAGACCACAGCGATACCAATACATCATGTGAGGAACAATAGCGTTGTACACACTAAACGCTAGTGCTGTACACACTTCGCAGTTTGAACAGTTCCCCGGAACAGTGATAAGTAACTGTTCCTCTTGGCTGACTTTTACAACTTGAGGAGATTCATGGACGGTGCACTGCCTTACTTTCACCTTTCGATCAATAGTTTATCCGCTCTGGTTTTATGTGTTGAATAAAATTATGCTGAGCAACAAAAATACGCTTTTTATTAAATAAGCTTCTCTTTTGTTGTGTTGTCTTTATTTATTTATTATATTAAGTTATGTATATATTTTTTTAATAAAAGTAAGTTACTCCTTTTAACATCAGCTATCTGTCAGTATAAGTCCCGTTGAAATCGGTCAGGGCATTTAGGAGATAAGCCAGAACAAACATATAGAAAAAAATAGTTTTTTGGTGTAAGTGCTGTGTAAACATTGATAGCTATGGATTGAATAAATAAAGCGTTATTTTGACATTAACTTCGTTTATTTGTATGTTAAGGGCAAAGCCCTAACTTTCTCACTTACTAGTCATCGCCCAGTCCAAACCTTTCAACCTAAAATGCTGAAATTATGCGCAGTGGTTCCTTTTATAATGTATACAAGGATTAAGGAAGGATATTTGGAAATTCAACCGTATATGTACGTAATACGGTATAGAGAATTCTACGTCGACGCTAAAACTAGATAATAACATAACATTATATATTTTTTTCCTCATTGATACTTACCCCACACTAGGAGTTTCTCTTGTATTCTATTTACACTCAAATACACATACAACCAGACCCGGAAGACCTACCTGTAGGCATTACTAATTTTTGTTTCGTCCGGGAATCGAACTTGAGACACGCGGCACAGCAGCCGATCGCTTAGCCATTGTGTATTTATTTACAAATTATTTGTTATTTATAAAAAATACATTAAAGGTATTTTATACAAGTTTCAACCAACTACATAAATACGTACCTACAGTTATCATCATAAAATGAATAATGATTAATAATCATTGTAAGAAAGATAATGAAGGACGAATGGGTAAATATTCGTGTCTGTCTGTAAGTATATTAACAAAAAAAAACTTTTTTTTTATTGTGAAAAGTGACTTTATTAATCGGAAACCTGGACTTAACTGTTCTACTCAAACCATGTCAGAGGCCTTTGAGGCGATTTAGAAACTCTGACACTAGGGTGTGTGGGGTCGTAAGACCTTACTGCCCACATGATAAAGAAAGAAAGAAGTATATTAACATAAAGCTTACACAATAAACAAAACCATTTTCACATCAGCATTACAATCTCCGACGCATCATGCTTACGAAATAAAACCTACTTTCCGCTTAGCTTGACATTCCATTGTGACATTGAACAATAAAAATCTGTCTCCGTCTGCTTCATTTGCGTAACAACAAAATATAAAAAATACGACCTTGGCTAGGCTCGAGCCAATTACAGACGCTGTCAAAGTTTACTCTCCATAAGACACATGAAAATGTCTTTTATACGCTCTGAAATTGACGCCCCAAGCGTTATCATCCTTGGAATATTTTCTCATATCTATAGAAGGGTATGAACATAAAATTTACGAACACTTACAGCGCAACATATTTCTAATCGACAATAAATCATTACCGACCTTTGTGCATGCCTGTGTGCTTATCCTTAAGCACAGTGAGCTCGTAAATCTTGCCGAACTCCTCGAACATGGGCCGGAGGTCGTCCTCCTCTAGATGTCGCGGTATCTGGCCTATGAACAGTTTGACGGCGTCTTTGCCGGCGCCCGGCGGCGCGCCGGTCCGCTCCGCCGGCGTCAGCGGGGACGCGCGCTTCGCTTCCGAGCTGAGGCTGTGCACCGGCGTCGACGGCGCCGTCCCGATACTCGAGTCGCAACTTTGAGGAACGCTCACCATGTTCACATTCTGCATATTGTAACCCAGCAACATCGGGTTCACGCTACGCATATTCGCCCCCACAATCATGTTTATCACAGTTAACAGACTTTAATGAACACAAATTATTAATCACAGTGCTTTGTACTTCGTTTTCCTTAATCTATAAATTCGGTTTGCAAGTTTTTTTTAAAGCTCACTTGTGTTTACTTTCGTTTTTCGCGGAGGGCGAGTGTTTAGGAGGTGGGGCTGGCTTGTGTGGGTGTGCGTCAGAGCTGCGTCAGTGTGCGTTCCGTCTCTTCTCACAGTCACCCCGTAATGCGTAATATTATCGATCGGTATAGTAACGGTAGTAGGCAGTACTGTCGTCCCCCCGTTTTTCCACAGACGCGGATTTATTTCTGTTTTTTTAAGTGATATATTTTTTGATGGATTATTTATTTTAATAATATTAATATTTAACAGTTATTTAACATATATTGCACATCTAATAAATTTAAAACTACTACACCTTAGTTAACACTTATTTATAAACATTTACTTAAATTATTTTTATCGTTAATTATAAATAACAATGAGAAAAAATTTGGCACGACTAATTCTACACACTGATTTTTGAGCGAAAATTTTCTAACACAGTTTTCCGAAACGTCTTAAAATTTTTCCACTTATTTGGAATGTTGTTACAAAGTTTTTCACATGTGAAAAAGTGTATAATGTTTAGTCAGTGTTTACGAAGCGAGAGCGGCGTCGCACGGGGCTGTGTTTACAAACAAACCGCGGACCGACACACGGTATTTTTTTTTATATTTTTTTATTTTTATTCCACCGTTTACACTGATTGTTCACACGCAATTTGTCACTGTTCACACCAAAACGTTGTCCAGAAAAATCGTAAATATTTTTTTTCTGACACACTTATCACTAAATTAACTATCTAACTTATATTAGCACTTGACGACGATTAACCATGACTTGACGCACAAACGAAAAGCACAAAACACGAACTAAATGAGACAACAAATTTGCCGTGTTCCCGTCTATATGCCTACATGTCCACTAACCTAAAATTCCCTCCGAGGTCCCCTCATAGCACGCCATGGGGGAGTCTCCAGTCTTGATACATTCCTCCCTTTCGCTCACCCTTAGATACGCGAGTAAATTCGCTTTGTGTGAATAGGTTGATTATTTGAAATTTCTTGTTTCGCTATTCCGTTGACGGTGTTGAGACGCGTGTAGCTTTCTATTTGAATTATGTGGAAAATTTTACGCGTTTTAGTTGATTATTTAGTAAAGAAATGCGGGGCGAGAATTTCATATTAAATGTTTACACGTTATTATTTTTGGTTCTGATATTTTTACTTAGAGGTTACTTTATTATTTTTAATGCAAATGGTTTTAGTTTGTTTATAAAATTTCCCGGATTATTATATAAAATCTATGCGACATTTTGCATTGCAGTAATATTAAATTTTGCTGTTTTTAAAATAATGTCTATATTTTAAAATTGTTAATGCAGGTATACCTTAAATAATTTTTATATAATTTTTATTTATATTTAAATTGTATGGTAATAAATTATACAGCCGAGATTTGTTTACCACACAGAATTAAAAATAAAGCTCCTCTTTTCTCACAGCAAAATCCTTTTAAAATTACCAACCAAAAAAGAGCAATACATCATTATTAATAAACACAGCTTAAACCCACATCAAGTGTTAGCAAAAAACCTCTGGTTCTGAATAATTTAGCCAACCGGCGCTTAGTAGTCGGTCGTAAAACGCAATGGCAAATTCGGTAAAAGGTCTTCAATGTTTGGTCGAGCTATAATTCAAGCCCCAAAAATAGCGAAGGGGATGAAGCCCCCGCACTCCCCCGCGCCCCACCCCCCGGACCTCAGCCTCCGATGATCTTTGCACGCAACTCGTAATAGCTGTTTAGAAAAATACATAAAAAACGTAACCCTCCTTGAGTTTTCTGTAGGATTTTATTTTTAATTTATGAAGTATAAAAATATGGTAATATAGGAACTTAATTAAGGAGTTGCTATGCTATTTTTGTTTTGTATTTGTACTTAGGTATCTACCTGTATTGCTCGAGGGCGTGTGTGGGTTTGACGAGTACCTACCTACCCACTCGGTAATTATTTGTGAGATGAACTCTTAGAAAAGCGGGCATTAACTTCGCTTTGAGATTTGAATATCCATTTAGCTATTTTTGGATTGTATTTTTGTACATTTATTTAAAAGGATTCTTAAATTTTTTTATTAAGGTCAGGTTTATTTATTGTTTACTAAAGGACTAGGCTAAAATCAGTTTTGTGTCGAGGGTTGTTAACCTACATTTTTAACATAGAATTTTAATATTATAGGACCAACGCGAAGAACCCTCAGCGTGGGATGATCAACAGCTGATGCATTGTTTTGTCATTTTTATAATCCACTCAAGCGGAGTTTAATATTTATTACCCTGTAGGGTTGTAATTACTTTTTTCTTTTTATTTGCAAAATTGTGAAGTGATGTGTGTGATGCGTAACACATAAGTAGGTACTATGTGCAATAATGACTTATTTTGCCTGTTATTTGGGTGTATTAATAATAATAATAACAAACCTTTATTTCAGGCAACTAAGGCCCATAAAACACAAATACTAATTATTGATGAAATTTTACTTTCGAGAATAGATAAGTAAAATTAAAAATAAAACTTTACACTAAGTATCTCTCTTGTATCGTAGATGGGTTTACAAATATATACAAACAACTAGACCCGGAATATCAGCAACCTGGAAATCCTGGAATAAATACTGGTATGGCGTACAGATAGCCTTACAAGTATTTGTTTCATACGGGATTCTAACTCGCGACACGCAGCGTTGCAACGAATCGCTGCTAACCACTGCGATAACTAGGTCATCAACGAGTTCCTAATTCCTAAATTAGTTTCTATAGGCCGATGCGATTACAATTTTTAAAGGACATTTGAATAATTTATGCTATATTCTGTACATATAAAACAGTTAAGTCCACAGAATTTGTTGACTGTACTTGCATTTAAATAATTACATTTAACGAAATATTTGCTACGAACATTGACACGTCAATTTAAAACAAACATCGATAGTAAAATAAAAGGTCAATCGTATCAAACATTTTCATTTTATGCAATGAAAATGTCTTTATAAAAACATCATTGCGGGTTTCAAGACACTTAAATAATTTCTCCAGGACTCATCAAGCTTCATCGCCTCGGCGTTTTTCTGGTGGTCGCCACTGTTGATTCTGGCTTTCAAGAGTTGCAATGGTTTGAGAACATAGTAGTACGTAAGGACCAAAAAAATTGTTTAAAAAGTATTTACAACGTAAAGACAAACATAAACAAAATGTTTGAATAGAAACATCATGCCAGTGGTCTTTGCATCTCTCGTGCATCAATTAGGGCCAGTTCGGTGCGGTCTCGTGCTCCCGAACCGTCAGTCGCATGCGAGCACCGACCAAATTCTCTAAACCACAAACATTTGGTCAAACGCTAGATATTTTGATTTTACTAATGTTACGTTTTGGTAAATGTTTCGATTTATATGTGTGTTTGGGATTTGATATGACCGATTCATTCATTTAAATAAAATATAATGTTTTTATATATTATGTGTGTTTTATTTACCAATACTACTTACCCTATATCTATTATCATAACGCTAAAGAGTTAGTCTGTTTGTTTGAACTCGCTTATCTCTGAAAGCACTGGACTGATTCTGTAAATTCGCTAATAGCTAGTCTATTCCTGACTGCTATAACATATATTTTATCGTCAATCAAATTAGAAATCCGTAAGAAAATGTGTGAAATATGTAGCAGGCAGAAAGTGTTGGTATAATAAATTAAAAATGACATGATTGAGGCTTGAATAATTGATTTTTTGAATTCGGAAAATTCTTTATAGGTACATAATAATTTAAGTTTATATTTGTACCGAAGGACCAATAATTCACTATTTAAGAAAAGACAAAAGAAAATCTTGAAGTTTGAAGTTTCACACGGAGCACGTATTTTCTAAAAGCGAAGCTTGTGTAAATTGTGCTATGTGAAGAAGACCTAATGACCGAAAAATGGCCGAGATAGAACCTTCTGTGCCTTAATATAGCCGATAAACGGCACCTTTATCATTGGTGCGGGAGGGCTGGCTTTGCGGTCAACTGACCATTTGCCCGACCCGAAGGTAGTGTTACATTCTGCGTTAATCATCTAAGTAAAATATTATTTTGGGTAAAGGTATACACCTTATAACACCCTTGTAATAAGGTGTATGATCTAAAACGTTTATGCTTGAAATGCAGGGACTTATAGGCTGACTTTTAACTAATTGGGCATATTTAGGAGGTGAAAGTACCCATGGATATGAAAAACTGTGCACTGTTACACGATCAATTGTACAGAGTATTTATTGATCCCTCTTTAAAAATAAAAGTTATCTCACACTACGACTTCTGTATAGAGAGTGCAGTTTCAATCTTACAAACTCACATATACAGACAACCATAATGACAGTTAGCCCTATACTACCTATACTTGTTCGTTTTAAAATCCTCTAAGTTACTACCACCAGTAAAGGACTAAAAATTAAAAAAAAAACTCAAGGTCAACTATCAATGTTTCAAAGTCAGTCTTCCATTTATTTCAATTATACCATTAAAAAAGAATTGAATCTAGTTGGTCCTTATATAAGGAAAATTTTGAATTTAAAATGTCAATAGTCCTTTTAATAATATATTTTTTTGATTTAACATTTGCATGACCGAGCACTTGAATATAGTGCAACCGACAATATATTCTATGTTTTTTATAAATAAAGTTATTATTCATTTATTTGTAAGAAAGGCAGTTTTAAATATACATAGAAGCTCCCGGCTTCTATCATTCGTATAATTGAAACTGCCAAATAGTTTGTTAAGAGATTCTCACTTTTATGGTTTACTCACAATCACAAATCCGAATCTGATATGTCAACTTTGAAGTGGCAGAACCAAGATTTTATACTAGAGAGGAGCGAGAGGAGCTTGTGGCTAAGTAATAACAGCCGCACGGGTCGATCCGTCAGGTTAAGCTACGCTTGCCGGGGTTGGTTCGTGGATGGGTGACCATCTTTACACACCGAGACTCCTCCGTGCCTCGGAAAGCACGTTAAGCCGTTGGTCCCGGCTGTCATACGTGGATCTTTGACAGTCGTTACGAGTCGTCAGAAGCTTGAAAGTCTGACAACCAGTCTTACCTAGGGGTATCGTATTATCCAGTTACTTGGTTGTGGAGGTCAGATAGGCAGTCGCTCCATGTAAAATACTGGTATTCAGCTGCATCCGGTTAGACTGGAAGCCGACCCCAACGTAGTTGGGAAAAGGCTAGGCAGATGATGAACCAAGATTTTACACTAGTGGAATCTGGCCCATTAAATAAAAATAGTGGGGCATATTCCACTGCATAATTTGAGGACTTTCCCATAGTAGGGTGGCGGCTTGATGTAGCAAAGTGGAACTACTCAAATCCGAACCCTCCCCAACTCTTTCAAAAGACAACTCCAACAAAAATTTCCTCATACCCGCAAAATTTTAGTTTCCTAGAACTTCGTTAACCAAACAAAGGGGCCCCGACCTACTTATTTTACATTCTGTATTGAATATTTGAGCGGGCTATGTGCTAACTGCGGTTAGAACTGTCTTCGGAATCTTGTTCAACTTTGACGCGAGGCTTTTGTTCAGAATGTGTGAGTGACGTGGAATGAAACAGATCCAATTAGGGCTGATGTGAGATGTAAAGGATTGGTAGGCTGTAACTGTTAGAGCTCGCAATTTAGTCTCAGAAAAATGATGTGTTTTATATCATATTTTGAGTGATAAAAAATCTCATTGAAAATAGTTATAGTATTAAAACTAAAGAATCTCTAACTTCAAAAGTGATTTTAAATTCTTGCTATAAAAACAAACTACGACTGCTACCAAAAAAACTAATAGGTATTATTTAAAATTTTGTATTACGTACATGTCTTTTATTATTTGTAACTCGACTGCTCCGTTGGTCTTGTCTAGGTCTTAGGTTCGATTCCCAGGTCGGGCAAAGTGTTATCGGGTTTTTCTAACAGGAATTTCTCAGTTGTAGCTTCGGAGTCTGGATTTGTCCCCGTTGGTGGCAACAGACTCGCCCCCTATTACATGGAACTTAAACATAACCGGCGAAATGTGGGTGTACTAATGGGTACACCTCTGCGTAACCCTTCGGGGATTACAGGCGTGTAGTTATGCAAGCAAACAAGAAAACTGTTACTTCCATTACATAACCAAAGGTAAGTAAAAAACATAGACACACACGTCTTAATAAGTTTTATCACGATTCCCGAGTACATCCAAGTAATCAGCGGCGGGACAATTATCGGCTACCACTTAATAGTTACGCAACACGAAAAGGTGGGAGTTGGGGGGGGTGTCCGGGTGACAGAGTACGGAACACAGTCGTAAAAATACCACAATTACACGGAATTCGGAAGAGAATACACGTGTTTTTATTATAGTAATGAGTTTTATGGTGGTGATAGAATTGTTTTGTCGTTTTGTTATGGCATTGTGAGTAAATTGAAATATAAAATTATTTTGGACGTTTTATTTTTTTGTGTTATTTTTTTTTATGTCTGAACGCCTATTCGGATGGTATTTAAATGTCATATAAAAAAAACTACACACGTTTAAAAATGAATATTAAGTAACAGATTGTGTCTCATATGATTTTTTTTTTACTTAACGTACCTACCATACTTTTTTTACTTTTGCTACTCAATTGTTATTTATAGACTTCATAGACTCGACCCTCTCATAAAGAAACGTATGTCCTTCCTTGGGACTCTAAAACCCCGTACCAAATTTCATCAAAATCGGATCAGCTGTTAAGTCGTAAAAGCGTAACAGACAGACAGACAAACAGGCAGAGTTACTTTCGCATTTATAATATTAGTAAGGATTAAGACATCTCTTACGTTTCCTATAATAGTTATGTAGGGTCCCATAGGTGTTGCTATTCAGCATTCCACCAAACAACTGAGATTTCAAGAAAAACTTAAAGTAATTCCGCAACACATAATCGAGCCTGGCGGAGTTCTTAGTGCACAAACAAAGGCTTAGATAAGAACAACTTTATGCATTTCTTTGTGCACTATTGTTACTTTGAATATTTAAGAACTTTGAATGTTCCGTAGACAAAAATAGTATGTAGAAAATATATACTTTTTTTTTAAAATTTATAATCTTAAGGACGATGACCTAATTTGTATGAGACACCCCCCCCCCCTCCAACAGATCTTTTTTATGTGTTTGTTTAATGTAATTTGTACGAAACTCTTTAGTTGTCATTTAAAAAAGAAAGTAATACCGTTATCAAGGAAACTTTACAATAACAGTTATGTCAAAAAATGATGAATTTAATTTTAGTAGAAGCAATACGTGTATTTTATAAATATTCATACATAACATAACATAACATCACGCCTGTAAGTAATCCCCGAAGGGTTAGGCAGAGGTGTACCCATTAGTAGTACCTACACCCACATTTCGCCAGTTATGTTTTTAGTCCCATGTAATAGGGGGCGAGCCTATTGCCATCAACCGGGCACAAATCCAGACTCCGAGGCTGCTACTAAGAAATTCCTGATGGAAAAACCCAATAACACTTTGCCCGACCTGGGAATCGAACCCAAGACCTCATGCACAGCAGTCGCGCTTGCGACCACAAGACCAACGAGGCAGTCAAAATAAATATTCAAGAAGAATAAACATGAGTTAATTTATTTTAGAAGTAATTTTATTATATATTTTTATTTGACCAAAGAAACGGTCAGAACATGTTAGTAGGGTTTATAGGGGAGAGGTGGCATGAAAGGGACACGTATTGAAAGGGACAATTCAAATTACCAGCAAAATAAAAATCGCTCCGAAATGACACTATTATTGTTGTTTGGCAACCTCGATGCACATTCATTCGAGCCAAACATCACGCTCCTGTCTTTTTGAAAATGGCGATGTCGGGCGTGTGTTTATTTATCTAACCAAAAGTATTTTTTTTGCAATTCTTTGTAAATCTTTTGTCATATGCTGCTAAATAATTGTTTATTTGTTTACTATTATTTACGTCGACTACATACTGACAGATCCAACAACGAAAGGTTAGTAAACTTTTATTTCAAATTATAGATTTTGTGGTTATATTTTTAATTTTTGTATCATATTTATGAAAGGGACACAACGAACGGTTATGAACGGGACGTATGAGAAATATAAGATTAAAAAATGTGATCGAAAACAGTACTCAATAATTGACTACTGTTTTTTAATCACATTTTGTATTTGTAAATTGTATTTGTTTTAATATTATATATAAAGAAGGATTTTTAAACTGATGATTTTTGTTTTAATTGTTCAAAAATGTTAATATCGTAGTAATGGTCTTTAGAATGAGAAAATAAGACTAAAACAATGTGATTTTAAAACGTAAGGACAACTGTGTACATATTCTCTTATATTTAGTTTAAGTAAAGCAAAGATATAAGCCATTTTTCTTTGATATTATGTACTGTCCCTTTCATAAATTATGCAGTCCCTTTCAATGCAGTCCATTTATGAAAGGGACATAATACACATTTTTTTAAACTGCGATAATTTACAACTAAGAATAAAGAAAGGTTTAATATTTCATTTTATTTCAATAGTTAAGTAATGTAGGCTTCCCATTCAGCACTAACCTGTTTAAATTGTTGTCTAATTTATTTACTAGAGCCGCTGCAACAAAAATGTCCCTTTCATGCCACCTCTCCCCTAATGTAAGAAAGTAAATTATGTCTGTTTTTTGTTTGTAAAAGATAAACACTTAAAGTCGAATAATTTATTTCAATTAGACCATTAAAAGACACTATGGAACGTACTGGTCACAGTTAAAGTACCAATTAAAAAAAAACCTGATAGACGCTACTAGACGCCAAGTGCAATAGGTTTAATGATATTTAGTTAGACCTATTTGTTTATAGTCTACATGACTGTGTGTTCTTAGTATCACAAGATACGGTACTGCATTGTGTGATATAAGAAAAAAAAATCAAAGTCAAATCATGTACTTTAACTAGGCCATGAAAAAGCACTTTTGAACGTCAATAAAATGCAATCACGGTTTTTATATGTAATTTCTTCTAAAAACTTGTCTGCAGTATCTCTTTTGAACGCCATTGTCACATATATGTGACAAACGAAATCTTACCCTGAACGCCAACGTCACAAATATATGACAAAATACACGTCGCACCATATTATGAAATAACGTAAGCAATTTAATCTAGTTTTGGAATTCCTATTTTTTATGAAGGTCATTTGACAGAAAAAGTAGCCTGGCGTCAGGGTTACGGCGATACGTTTATACTCTGGCGTTCAAAAGATTAAAAATCTGCGTTCTTAAGCTTTATACCACTACCGCTCCTATCAGAAAAGCATCAAAATTTAATTGGTTTCAAACTCATTTCTATTTAAAACGACATTGTCAAACGTCTTTATTATTCGAACAAAGTTCTGTTTGCTACCTCACCATGTGTCACACAACATAATTACTAACGTATACAAACTTTGCACCCACAAAAAACATACAGGTTGAAGTCAAAACAACATCAGCGGAAGGTGTCAACAACAGAGATGTCAACGCCGGTCAAAACCGCACGCACGCAGCGGGTAGAGAAACATTTTCACGCACCCTTTACGAAATACACACTGTCAACTGCAGGATTTCATAGGTGTTTGTACGGGGGGGTCAAAGAGGTTTTTGAAAAAACAACATGCTGTTTTTATCGATTTACTATTGTAGGATTTTACCGTCAAAAAACCATTTCGCCCCCTCTCATGCATGAGGTTGTGGGTTTAATGCTAATCAAACTTTTTCTATTTATTTTCTAAGTTTATCTTGGATGTCACTGACATCGGTGACGGAAAACATCATGAGGAAACCTGGACTTACAATTAATATAAATCTAAAATCGCTTATCCGCCTAGAGCAAGCGTGGTAATCAATGTTCGTGCATTCTCTGGATGAGAAGAGGCCTTCGTCTTGCAGTGGTAACTACAATAGACTGGTTTAAATAAGAAGGAAGGAAGAATAATATTGATTTCTGTAATTTTTGGCGACAACTCTTATAATGATGAGGTGTGGGTTGAAATTCCAACAGGCAATCATCGCTATTGAATGACAGTAGATGACTAAAAAATTACGTATCTATAAATCATAATAAAAAAAACACCTAGGAAAAGCATCACTAATTTTTCACTTGATAAAATGATTCTTATGGATCAGCACAGATCGAGTAGATAGGCTTAAGTTGAATGATACATTTTTAACGATTTAGAATATAATAGAAATAGTGTTTAAAATAGCGCGATACATAAAACAAATCTCGCGTATAATTAAATCTCTTTGTGTTGTACATTAATTAATTAGTTAATAAGAAAAACTGCTCAAACATATTCCTACTCTGTTTTCACCAACCCTAACTCAACACACTAAAAACTACCCAACATGAAAGTTCCTTAATTCCCGTATCAACGCGAAAACCAATCAAAACTTTTCTCTTACTCATAAATAAATGTCAACATAATCAGAAACACACCAAAAATAATTAAATTGCCCAACTAAAATGGCTGCTTCGGTAATAATTTAACACAAAGGCTATGCACGGGCAGCCGACCGGCAAAGCTCGTACCCAAAGAGTGAATGGAGATATCGGCACAAGTTGCTACAAACTGTGCGAATACTCCCCTTTACGTGCTTACTATGGGGAACAAAGGGGACCTGTGGACCCCTAAAACTTAGGGTTGCGAATAGACCTTGTTAAATCTGGGCATCATTTTCGGGGGTCGTCGTGAGGGACTTCTTTTTTATTCTTTGTGTCGAAACAGGTCAACCGCGGCCTTTCCAAATGTTTTGTTATGGTCATATTCTTGTTTGGATAATGATTTTGATACTTGACTTGAAGTTTTGTTTGTTAATGAGCTGTAGGGTCTACCTAAGAAAAAGGATAGTTTGGATAATGCTTTTTAGCTTTACGTACCCAAAGTCCATAGTCATACCCACAGTCCAACACTTATAATAAAACACCGCTGTCTGCCTGCCACAGTGCTGTATGTTTTGAATAGTATTAAGAGATATTCAAAATTTTCTGAGAAAGTGTGTTGTTACAATGGCCTCTAAACAAAAAGCTAAATATTAATTAAAAGGAATCCCCATACAATAAAGATGTTTTTAACGGCGTTTTTTTCGATCAATTGTGGGGTAGTCACAAACCCGTCGTATGCAAGTCTCGCTTGCCCGATTCTTTTTTTTTTATAAGTATTAACTATCTTACAGCATACTTTTGCTATCTTCTATATCTGATGAGAGTATGAGTAATAGGCGATTAACAAAAGGAATTTATATGGCAGATGTGAGTGGCAAAACAGGGAAGGTTTGCTCTAGGAAGACCTACACTGACCTTATTGGTGAGGTTCTTCCGAAAGGTCAGGCGCGCAGTACTCGTAACCGGCGTGCTTGTATGACCAGATTTATAAACGTGGAAAAGGCGAAAGGAGCATGTAAGGGTCATAGTAGGTGGTGGTCTATGGTTTCTGCCTACCCTCCAGGAAAAATGGCGTGAGTACATGTATGTATATATGTAGTAATACTAAAAGTCTCTATCTCACTCACACAATTCAAAACCGTCTGCTATACTTGCCCAAGGCTTATCGCCAGCAAGTTACACATTGTAAGACTGGCCAGACCAATGTCTTGGGGCCAATAAGTTGGCCATCCACGCTTAAATTATAACGGCAGACCGCTTTGGGAGCACGCAATGTTGGTGGATAGTTAGGATAAGATATACTTGTGTGTTTATTGGACTTAAACTCTTGTTAGTCTATAAAGTTATATGAATAACAAGTAATAAGCTTAAGTGTGGTAGTATGGAGTAATTGCTATTTCAAGGCTTGTTTTTATTTAATTAGTAATATTTTTGTAATTATTGGTGCCGATTCCCTTGGTCACACACTAAACTAAAATTAGACTATTTCCATCTCTTTCTGTCCAATAAAACAAGAAAGACACTAATGTAAATAAGAGCTGTCAAATTTAGTCAATCTGACACATCCATACAATTATAGTTGACGTCTTAAAACGTATGGATTAAAAATACAGAGAAATTCAAGACAAAACTAATTTGACATCGCTAACTTAGTTCTTTAATGGTGCCGATTCCCTTGGTCACAAACTAAACTAAAATTAGACTATTTCCATCTTTTTCTGTCCAATAAAATAAGAAAGAGACTAATGTAAATAAGAGCTGTCAAATTTAGTCAATCTGACACTTCCATACAGTTATAGTTGACATCTTAAAACGTATGGATTAAAAATACGGAGAAGTTCAAGGCAAAACTAATTTGACATCGCTAACTTAATTGTTTAATGTAACCATCCTTTCCTTTCGCTGTATGTTAGTACGAGATGTGAATTCTCTAAATTAAGTCTAGTTTGTGAACAAGGGAATCGGCATCATTATTGTGTGGTAAGCTTTAGAAAAGGCTTTTTAACACAAATGAATCTGCACTACTGTTCCACTCAAAAACCATATCAGAGGCCCTTGAGGCGGTTTAGAAACTCTGACACTAGAGTGTGCAGGGTCGTAAGACCTTACTCTATGCAATGAAAGAAGAACACAAATACGAAAAAGAGAATTCATAGAACGGTCATAGAGTGTTCAACAAGTGATCGAACTGTTTTTCAAAAAGTTTAAATTTATTTGCGGAAAAACAGAAAATATATCTGGGAAACCATAAATAACAAATTAATTAAGTTTTTAATTCATAATTTGGATGGATAGTTGTCTTTTACTCGATCTGAACGAAATTTGACAACTTGTAAATAAATTATAATCTTGAATAGCTCATAGGTTGCTTTTTATCCCGTTTTTGTGTTTCCAAGGGATAATTTAGGACTTTGGATTAATTCTGAAATCTAAGTAAAAGGTTGCTGGCAGATGCTGGTTGAATTTAAATAATTTCAAAGACTACATACCGACCTGTCAACCAAAAACTACAATTCTATTAACTTAAAACTCAAAATAAATTACCTACTTAAAAACCTTAACGAATTCACCTTCACCAGTTCGACACAATATAATAGTTACGTCTTCCAACAAAGAGTTATTGGCCCCTCACTTTCACCCTCATTGTGCGACCAGATGCTCGCTTCAATAGATTATTGCTACGTCACTTCTATTTTGCGTCGAACTGGCCGGTGACTAGTCATTCACTATAGAATATTGAACGGTATGAAATTGGTTATTTGTATCACAATGGGTATTTTTCTATTAATGATTTATTGATATTATGTGTTAGAATTTATTTGGTTAAGTAATGCATGATCAAGTCAAGATATTGTACGGGGTATAAAGACACATCACATACCGTTGGACGATTAACACACGGCACCGTGCACCGCCGCGGTAGGCGGAGGAGCGGATCTCATGTCGCATTGGCCTCTATGATATCCGTCGTTGCTTTAACACCGCCTGCCGCGACGGTGCGCGGTGCCGTACATTAATCGCCTTATACACGCATAGGTACTGCCCATCAAACTAAATAACATTCAGCAAAAAATTATTTCTGTGAAATAACATTTTTTTTTGTGAGAAAAATCACAGTTACTACCGTACACGTAAATTATTGTTCTTATGGGTGCATACAATAGTATAGGGGTCGTGTTGAAAGTATAGCTAGAACATTTGTTACTAGTTTTTGTAAAAAACATGGAAATAGGTTGTAACTTCGACCTTCAGTATCTTGGCAACCAGTAGGTTCCCAATAGATTTTGTAAAAAAATCGTAGAAAAATGTTGTAACTTTTACTTTCGGTGTGTCCTCAACCAGTAGAAACCCAGGGGTATAGTCCAGAACAAAAAAGAATGATTATATTGATTAGAAGAACATGTAACTTTCCGCTTTGTTAAGCGTCTTTTGTAACCAATCTTCTATATATATAAAAGCGAAAGGTCACACACTCACTCATCACAAAATATTGAAAATCGCTTGACATAAGTATAAAGATATTTAGCAGGGAAGTAGAATATTATTATTGGAATGATGGGTGAATGATTTTTACGTGTAGTTCCGAGTCAGAGACACTAAAATTTTATTTTTGTATATTACTGTGTTTTTTTTTCTTTCTTTTTTTGTTAGTAGACGTTCGCTACGTACGGATTTTCCAAAATTCAACAAACAAGTATAAATTACTATGTCATTTAAATATTCCTTTGAACGCCACATTTAATTTACATGTCTTAAAATAATAAAGCAATTTACCATAACATAACAATAAAATCATTGCATGCCATTCAATACGCGATTTTTTATGTCACCGTATCAACAGCAGAACCCTCTTTTTAATCCGGTTCATACCAGTTCGGACCGGTTTGAGCAGAATCTTGGCGCGTGGACAGCCCACCCCTGATTCGGTACGGTTTGAAGGTCATTGAACCATGGGGCCCAAAAATAGGGGTGACTCTTCTAGAGAAATAATCGATAATTTAGTTTTTTGGCATAGGTGTGTCCCTCGGGTTTGGGTGAACAAAGTGCTATCGCGTGTGTTAAAAGTTTTTTTTTGTGTAATTTTTTTTTTAATAGGGCTGAATTTTGTCTCTATTGAATTTGAAAAACATTTTTGATTACTACAGTTTCGACTCCTACATCTCTTTAATAGGATATTCTCAATACTGAGCCATCAATTAGTACACTAGTTTCAGCCCGCGTCGTCATTCGTGTAAAAGTAAATATGTTATCCCACGGAAACTGTGCTATTTTAAAATATAATCTATCTTTGCTCCAAATTTCATCCAGATCTGTTCAGCCGTTCTGGCGTGATTTAGTAACAATCATACATCCATCCACTGTTTCGCATTTATAATAGAAGTCAGATATATCTTTTAAAAACAAGACTATTTAAAAACAAATCATAGTTTGAAATAGCATGTCCTACTATGTTAAATCAAGTCACCTGTCACTACAAGCACGAAATACTTCCAAACAACACACATTTATAACAACAAGTACCACTCTATCGTGTCCCCTGGTGTTCAAGCGTGATAATATTTTTACACCAAACATTTTTACAACAAACTTCGATAACAATCATAATAGCAGAAGTGTGACATAATCCAAGCATTTCCGTTGCTCACTAAGGGGGTAAAAGGGGGGTATTTTGACAAATATGAAGTCGAAAGTTACCGTCGCTCACAATGAAAAAAGTTGTGTTTTTTGATAGGGTACAGAAACACACAAATACTTTATGTAGTAGTTGCTTCTGCTCATGACTTCAACCGCGTGCTTTTTTCGACTGCGTTAAGTTACGCCTTTGGTTACGGCTCCGCTCCTGTGAGTCGTAGCGTGATGTTATTTTGTCTATATTATTCCTCACAAAGCATTTTTCAACAAAAGATTTTTTCAAATCCTGGTACCTGGTAGATCAGGAGATTAGCGCTTTTAAACAAACATATAAAAAAGCTCTCCAGCTTTACTACTCGTATATTAGTATAAACAGTAGGTATCTAATACAAGTTGTAATTACACCCCTGTGTGAAAAAAAAATAGAAGAAAGAAGAAGAAATCAACAAAAATAATACCTAAACAAAACTCTCCCCCTTCTCCCATCATCAAAGAGCATCAAACAATACAAACTCCAATTGTATGTCCCATAAAACTAGCTATCAATGACCGAATAGTTTTCGTGAATTTTCGGCATTTTTCGTACACTGTCGTGTGCACTAAGGGTTTGAACACGTGGGGGGTGTGCCGCGCTATCGAATCGTCCCCGTCGTATTTAAAGGCGAAGGAGACGGATGTGTGATGTGAGATACGGAGTGGTGTGGAGTCGATGTTATTTATTTTATTTTACAATAAATATCTTAAAACGGTGTAGCTTGACTTAAATATTTATTTCATGCCTCAACTATATCTATGAAAAAAAAAAAACATTAAAGATATACCACAAATAGATATATGGGTGATTTGAAAATTATCACTAACTAGTAAAATAATATAAAACATGATATTTTAAAGCTAAGACTATGAGCCCGAGCTTTTTCTTCTAATGTTGTCACTTAAATCACAAAAAGTTGTACTATTTTAATACTACTCTTGCTTAATACTACAATCGCATGATTGAGCAATCGTCGTTCGAATATCACTAATGAATTAAGACACCTTTCATCACCTGTACAGACCTACAATTTGATCGCGAGCTCGTCGTATTTCCGCGTTTTATCACGACATCTCTGCAACCGCCTTAGCCAAAGAACAAAATCCCAAAAAAATGTCACATGACGACTCCACATGTTCCTCTATCCCCAAAACTGTGCGCTAAGAGAAGGGCTCGGACTTGGGAACGTTATTGATTTCCATTATACCCGCACCGCCGCTCGTCATCTTAAAGACGTGTCGCGTTTCACACACTTTTATATAGAGTTACACTTTCTCATTGTGTGTCAGCGTTTCGTACCATTATCATATAAATTATTTTTATGAAAGAGAAAGATGTACTGTACTGGTGACGAATGAATTATGGAGAAGGCATGATGATCATATTATTATAAGACAAGAATATTTGATATGAGATGGGTGATCATGTAGATCAGGGATATTATGGAGCTCTGTAACCGAAATCAAAATTATTTGATATCCGAAACAAAAAACTATCCGGAACAGTAAACGAACTTGAATAGGTGTAAGTTTCGAATAAATTCTGTTGCCATTTATGTACCAGAATTTAGAAATACAAAGATTAATTTATTTACCTAATAAAAGCTACTTGAGTCATAAAGATATTTCTGAGCCATAATCTTCTATCTTCTAAATATTTATAAAAGCGAAAGGTCACTCACTCACTCATTTACTCTTCACGAAATATCGAAAACCTCTAGAGGATCAAAGATGAAATTTGTCAACGAGGTAGTTTATAGTTAGCAGACGTCCGCTAAGAAAGGATTTTCCAAAATTCATCCTCCAAGGAGATGTATCGGAGATCCGAGATTTACGTGGACGAAGTCGCGGGCAAACGCCAAGCTATATATAAGATTAATTATCTTATAAACACTATAAGAGGGCTTATGGCCCTTGAGTCGGTTAAGAAACTCTGACACTAGGGTGTGTAGGGTCGTAAGGCCTTACTACCCACACGATAAGAAGAAGAAGAGCTATCTTATAATATAGTTTGGCTTTTGCTTATTAAATATCTGAATTTATCTTAGAAGTAAAGTGATAAAACTATAAAGACTAATAATGTCCTTAGTCTTTTCCGCTTAGACATAATGTAAAGTCAAAAAATTTACCAAAATATCATTTTATGAGTCATCATCATAAATATTTCAAAAGCCACATTTCAATATCGGTTTATTACACAGCTATATTTATGAGGTGACAAAAAGACCGATGAAATAGAATGAAATATAAATGAATGAAGGCGACGCTCGATGGTATCTGATGAACGGTGGAATCGAATGAATTCCTGTGGAGTCGAATGATTCGTTTTTTTTTCTGAAAACGAACAATGAAATGAGATAGATAAGATGGAAACTGGAATAAAATATTGATGGAAATAACTTTAGGATGAAAGTAATTTAAATGAAGTCGTGTCTTCATTGTTATCTACTGTAAAATATACTAATAAGAGATATACAGATATTATAGTTCTTAGTCAGAATAATATTGACTTTTTTATCATGAGTGCATTTACAAACATATAAAGGTACAAACTTACTTACATAACATACATAACATCACGCCTGTAATCCCCGAAGGGTTAGGCAGAGGTGTACCCATTAGTACACCCACTTTTCGCCAGTTATGTTTTTAGTCCCATGTTATAGGGGGCGAGCCTATTGCCATCAACCGGGCACAAATCCAGACTCAGAGGCTGCTACTGAGAAATTCCAGATGGAAACACCCAATAACACTTTGCCCGACCTGGGATCGAACCCAAGACCTCATGCACAGCAGTCGCGCTTGCGACTACTAGACCAACGAGGCAGTCCACTAACGAGCAAACTTAATTATTATACAAAAAAAATCCCGAAAACCCGAATAATTAAAAATTTCCAATAAAATTAGATTTTTAATAGCTTTGAAATCAATAAAAATAGATCTATTAAGTAAGCAAATAAGTGATGTCACAGATTGATATTGCCATACAAAATCTATGGCGTTAACTTTCCGATTGTTATGCCTAGAGCCTAAATTTAACCTGTACACTTTACTTGCTCAATGTCTTATCAGAAAGAACCATCTCTTAAACTTCATCTAATCTTCTATCTTATCTACAATACATATAAAATTCTTTGTCTTAAATTAATGACTAACTGAATGACGGATCAACGCACAGCCTACACCGCTGATTGCCGAGACCTGAAACTTGAGGGTGTGTATGTATGAATGCATCCGATAAGAAAGGATTTTCCAAAATTGATGGATGAAATAGGGGTCCAAAGTTTGTATGGAGAAACCAACTTTGACGCAGACGAAGTCGCGGGTATAAATGTACTTTAGCTTATCCTTCAACAATCAGGCGATTTCATACAAATTCATGACAGCCATAAAACTATAAAGACAATACCAGAAGTCTTCAACCCTTACAGATAAGGCTTCTGTCTTAAAAAATATATAAACGAACGGTCTATACGTATCTGCCGATCCTCTGTGGGCAATAAAGGGCTATAGTTGGGAGGATCGGTTATCGCCGTATCTCCGGAACTATGAATGTGGGTCGAGCTCACACCGAAGTGAGAAACGGTATTTCGTACGGGGTGTATTTATTTGGGTGGTTGGAATTATTTACTATACAAATAAATAAAATTGAAGTGTTTGTTTGTAATGTCAAAATTAGAGCTTTTTACTAGAAATAATGACATGGTATTAATATTTTGTGGTCTGTCTGTTTCTTTGTTTCAGATTATCTCCGAAACGGCCCGATCCATTATGACAGGACTAGCAGTGGCAGATAGCTCATGTAGTGTCGTAGTGATAATTTTATTTGTGAAAAATAATTAGAGATCCGCGCAAAGAAAAATCTTTGCTAACAGTCAACACAAATGAAGTCATACATAAAGTCAAAGTCAAAGTCAAATTACTTATTTCAATTAGACAATTCAAAGGCACTATTCAACGGCAAAAGTCCCGTTGTTCAATAAAATGCAAACCGCAGCTCGTTAAAACATTAATTTTAAATAATTTCATTACACAGTGTGTAATTGTATTGTTGTTTTAAATCAGTGTTTTTAGTAAAGACAATTAGCCTTGTACGTACAATCAGCAAAACAGACAAGTATGCAGAGTCGTCAGATAAAGTTGAAATTTTCAAAGAAACCGATAGACTTTTTCGAATGTAATTTAATTTAAAACGTAAATAATGAACAGTTAATTGATTAAGTTGAGTTTCAGTCGTCAAAGACATTCATTGATTTCTAATTCCTGCATACCTATCTGTTTTGCTGTGTGTACATTAAACAAAAAGTGATATTACACAAGTTCCGTTTCACCTTTACTGTCGGAACCCTAAAAATGAATCACTACAAACACAAAAGTAAAACAGTTTCCGTTTACACCCTGTATAACTTTGGGGGTATAATTAGTAAACCTTCACCGTTATATGAAGTTATATTATCGTAGTGGGGCAAAGAGGGTTGCAAAGGGGTGTAAGCGCCACCTGCCACGTGGCACTGGAAATAGAGGCGCCACGTGACCCATTGTCTGTTAAGTAAAGTACCTGTACGGTTAGCAAAAAAAGTCCATTAAAACGGTCACTTTTATTCATGTTCAAAATTGACACAAGTGAAGGTACTATTCCGTTTTTCGTGTAATAGCTATTAATATTCCGACAATTAAAGCTTTATCTTTATTTTTTTGGCTCAAAAAAAAACATTTGCAATACTTCAATTCCTGCACAAAAAGTAGTTAAGGACTTTTTTGCTGACCGTATTAACACAGAATCCTTTTAGGTTTCTTTATTTCTTTGGTCGCCCTAGGAAGACCTACACTGACCTTATTGGTGAGGTTCTTCAGAAAGGTCAGGTGTGCTATACTCGTAACCGGCGCGGCGTGCTTATATAACGAGATGTATGAACGTGGAAGAGGCGAAAGAAGTATGTAAGGATCGTAGCAGGTGGCGTTCTGTGGTTTCTGCCTACCTACATGGGAAAAAAGTCGTGAGTTTAATGTATGTATTTCTTTGAAAACATTTTGCAAACAATCTTGGTATTTCTTTTTTTTAAATTTAGGTTTTCACTACTTCAGTTGAAAATACGAAATATAAATTGAAATGTTTTTTTTTTTAATTAAAAACTAGCACTCTTTCTGTGTCTACGTTCACATGATTTTCTTTACGGATCCCTTACTTTTGTGAAAATATAATACAGCCCGGGGATAGTGTAGCTTAACAGTGAAATAAATTATTAAATCGGTTTAGTAGTTCCGGAGCCTATTCAATGCATACAAACAATCAAATCTTTCTACTTTATAATATTAGCATACATAGAAAATAGCTCCATAGTCTGTAATGAGTACAGCTAATATTTTTTTTTATCTCTACATAAGTATCTCTTAAGATAAAAAAAATTGTGCCAATCTGTTCTTAAATTTTATTAAAAGAAAAACACTTACATAGTCTTTGTATATCCAACTTTATTGGGGTCTACTAAACTTATAGTCTAATAGAACCGAATGCAGCTGAATACTAGTGTTCTATACGAAGATACTGCCTATCTGACCTACATAACCCAGTCTTAAACCCAAAAAAAAAAACGTACGTCACCAAAATTCCCACATAATTCTAATAACAGCCACTCCATATTACCGGTCGACCTACTGAAGCACAATTCTGCTGACCTCCCTAGGGCTCCAGAGTTCCATAACTAGTTAAGATTTAATTAAATGCTTCCACAACTGTAGCTAATATGCTAAGCCAATAAACTGCTGCGGAATATAGACCTTCAGTTGTACGTTATGCTAAATTCATCTGTGAGGAAGCTTCTTCGTCATTGTTACTTTGGTCTGTCGTCAGGGTACAATTTGTTGGTAGATTCGAATTTTGCTTTAATCTTAACGATAGTCACTTGTTTCACAAAATGTTTAAATCAATAATGTACTAACATTATTGATTCATTTTTTTTTTGTTTGGCCCAGTATTCAGCCATTGTAACACCATTGAAAAAAAAAATGGAATGGTTGGTGATTGGTTGGTGGTGAAAAAAATTAGACAATTTTATTGTGAACACAAAAAACAACAGGAGTACGAGTTCTACTTACTTACTTAGGCTTTAGTACCAGATTTTTTTTCTAATTGATTGCGATCACTTACATCAAATTTATACGAGAAAATTGTGTTTTCCAGTAATGCTAGACGCTATTTTGTTTTCAGTACAAATTGAAGTTCACGTAAACGCAATAGAATACGTATTGAAACTCACACTAGGCACAAAGAACTTCATTCAGATATAATTAGGTAGGTATGTAAACATATAAGAAATTTTGTCAAAAACTGAAAATAAAAAAAAATCTGTAACAGATACAGATTACATTATTACATATATATTATTTGATTATTTTTCTTTACAGATTTTCAGTTTCATTCAGATATAATTAGGAAGGTATGTAAACATATAAGAAATTTTGTCAAAAACTGAAAATTTGTAAAAGAAAATCGTACTATGGCAGTAGTAGTGAAAGTGATATTTCATACATTTTTAAGAAACCAGCTCTTCTTTGCTTAACGTAACCGCCTATCTTGACACAAAAAGTCCATACCCGGTCAAAAACTATTCAACTAAATACATTTTCTTAACAGTCCAAATCCCAAGTTAATATTTAAATATTCGTACAAGTTACGAAACCGTGTAACATGAAACACACACCCAGTATTGCCCAGCAGTAAGCACCACCACTGATATAAGTTGTGTGGCCCGAGGCAAATGGGATGGACCTGAGTCTCCAAGCTTAACTTTAAACAATCCTGGGTATAGTATGAAGATATCTTGTGATATTGTGGATGGGAACTTGCATCTAGTGGATGTTACTGTGCTTTGGAATAAGAAGAATAGAAACGTTTTTGTATGCCTTTGGGGTGGGTGATATCAGCATCTTTTTAAGATAGAGTAGAAAATATTGAAAATGAAGTGTAGAGTAAGTTAAGAGCAGACTCCGACGCGACGACGTCTGAAAAATTCCTGATGGAAAAACGCAATAACATTTTGCCCGACCTGAGAATCAAACCCAAAACCTCATGCTCAGGAGTCACGCTTTGTGATGACTAGACCAATGAGACAATTTAAAGAATGATAGAAATAGTAATCATCGAAGCGAATCGCCTAACGGTTTGACGACCGCCTTGAAATAGTTTCATTGAGAATGGCCGCTGCGCGCCGATTGTCATTGGATTTATTAAAAACAAAATGATTTTAAAAATTGGCTTCAAAATTTAAACTAGGTGATAAATCAGTAAAATTCTATAGATATGACCTAAAAAAATCGGTAAAACGCTGCAACCATTAAATATTTACATCAAACAAACCACGGTTCAGCTTTCTATTGACACAGTCAAAATATTCAGTAGTTACCATCAAACAGTTATCGATAGCACTGGAATAGTATTCCATTTTGAGTGATTTATTCGAGCATAAAAGCGAACACAGTTAAACATAGGGAAATAAAATATAGATAATAGTTTTAGCAGCTTCAAAATTCATTTGCGTCAAAAAATTAAATCAGAGTTAGTAGCTAATACGAGGTTAAATTACATAATGGTGCCGATTCCCTTGTTCACAAACTAGACAAAATTTAGAGAATTGACTTCTCTTACTAACATGCAGCGAAAGGAAAGAACGGTGACATTAAAGAACTAAGTTAGCGATGTCAAATTAGTTTTGCCTTAAACTTTTCCGTATTTTTAATCCATACGTTTTAAGACGTCAACTATAATTGTATAGATGTGTCAGATTGACTAAATTTGACAGCTCTTATTTACATTAGTCTCTTTCTTGTTTTATTGGACAGATAAAGATGGAAATAGTCGAATATTAGTTTCGTTTGTGACCAAGAGAATCGGCACCAATGTCTTACACAATGGGCCTGTGTTGGCAAGTCGGAGTTGCAAGTCCTTGCACTAGCAAGGGAGCCTTACTAAATAAGACGACACGATTTCCTGCTACGCTGTGTCGCCATTACGGTCCCCGCACAGAACGCTTTGTATGGCCTACAAGTAATTGTTCGGGGTCTAGCTGTTTGTGTATGTTAGTTTACATGTTTACAAACGCAGACACGATACAAGAGAAACTCCTAGTGTGGAAAAACGTTAAAAATTAAAACTACACTACTGCGACTTCTGAGAAAGGGGTGTTGGATTCGATTCCCAGGACGGGCAAAGTATTATTGGGTGTTTCTTTTTCCTCAGTAGCAACTTCGGACACCGGATTTGTGGCCGGCTGATGGCAATAGGCTCGCCCCCTATTACATGCGACTTAAACGTAATCGGCGAAATGTGAATACCTTTACCTAACGTTGATGTTATGTTATGGAAATATTTCAACCTCAGATAGTGTTTATACACTTCAAAAAGATGTAATGTTGACTGCCTCGTTGGTCTAGTGGTCGCAAGCGCGACTGCTATGCATGAGGTCTTGGGTTCGATTCTCAGGTCGGGCAAAGTGTTATTGGGTTTGTCCATCAGGAATTTTTCAGTAGCAGCCTCGGAGTCTGGATTTGTGCCCGGTTGATGGCAATAGGCTCGCCCCCTATTACATGGGACTAAAAACATAACTGGCGAAATGTGGGCGTACTAATGGGTACACCTCTGCCTAACCCTTCGGGGATTACAGGCGTGATGTTATGTTTTTGTTATAAAGATGTCAATAAGAACCAGGCGATATATTCTTTAAAAAGCCTTCTTAATTTGAATTTACGCGAAGTGAGCTTGAACTGAACTGTCTTTCTACTGATGGATAGCTCACCTCAAGTTAATTCACCTAAATTCACCGAGAGAGACTTTTATATAGGTAGAACAGCAACTGCAATTACTGCACCTATAGATTTATTGTCAAAATTTTAAAAAAAGAATTTCAATGAAACTAAAAAATAAAACCATACATTATAAGCAGCGTCCACTGAACGTAGAGTACTGAAAACCCGCGCAGTCATAGCGCTCACATAAACACTTTTGTGAGGACTCATCGTGATCAAATGCTGGTAATAAAGATAGATTAATGGCATCCCAACGAGCCGAGTGTTGCCGAACTTTGCCGAACTAACATGTGAGAGCGGGGTACGAATTGCAGAATAAATTTTATTAATGGTTTTTGGTTCCCTTTTTTTTCTGGTTTAAAATTGGATGTAATTTTGATATGGAGTTTTTTTGCATAGGGTCTGACTTTATGATCTTTGATGTCAAACATTGGACCAATGACTAAACTATTAAACGCAACTCAATTTTAAGTTTTATTCTATCTCTGACACTTTATGGTGTTTTGAAGCGACAGAGATACATTTAAGAACGTCTTAAAGTGTGGTTTGAGATTTTGGAATTAATTTATCTATTTATCTACATCGATTGAACTGATTTGTCTTTTTTGTCAGGACAAGATTTATATGAAATGTTTTTTTTGGGTGGTATTTTTGGATGAAAACCTCAATATGAAAATGTGATGTTAATAAAATGCACCCGCGCGAAGCCAGAACGGGTCACTAGTTTTGAAATGATTATTTTTATTCATTGAAGTTGCTTACACAAAGCAGTCTTATCTGCTCATCCTTTGCTCATAAATATGGATAATACGCAAACATGCAAATTCTCATTTTAAAAATGTTAAGTCCACAAATCAGAGTTTATCTCCCCTCAAATCAAATTCCAAATCAATGCGCTGTGACAAACAAAATTCATTCACCAGAGTCCATTTTTTTGCCAACATTACCATCGATGCAATCTATCTGAAGACGAATTCTGATTTATTCTGTTACTGCTAAGAGTACTTGCTTGACAGCCAAAAGATTTATTGCTACATTTTTTCCGCTCCAAAGGTAGAAGCCTATGTTTATCTGAACCAACTATCTGAATACGGTGGTATATAACGAGACTTGTTTCTGCCTGCTTGATCATCTGAGGCCCATTTTCACCAAAAACTTAAGTCAGAGTTAGTTACTCATTCGGGGATCGCGGGAGGCACGTACGTTTCCTTGATCCCCGGCGTAAGTGTGCGAGGGGAACACCAGAGTAATTATTAGTCAGTAAGAGTCTGATAGATCTCTCTACCCTCTCCTGGGCGATTGACATCCGTAAGGATTTTCCACCCAGAAACAAAAAGACTGTGCTAGGTGTATTTTCATTAGGAAACCCTAAAAAAAATAAAGTCTATGCTACTGGCTGATAATGCAGCTTACAATAGTTAAAAGAAATTTTAAAATCGGTTAAGTACTTTTTTATGCATATCAAATATATTTTTTTCTCTTTAATTAGTAGGTGTAGATATGAGCCTGTGTTAGCTACTAACTCGGATTTAATAAGATAACCCTGACTGGTGTAACCGAGCCTAAGCGAAATGATATTTTCGTGGTAAATTCTGCTGAGCTTTCTGATTTTGCTCTATCAAGATTTTCTTTCTTTTTGGCGTCGTGAATAATGTGTTGGTGTTACTTAATTCAAACAAATAACAGCCTTAATCATGTCAATACTCGGATCATTATCCTGGTATTTCCATGATTAACTAAATTTAATTTTCATTTAATTTCATGTGATTTTTTCAATTCATATGTACTTTCTTAAGTTTGTGTTGGACATCGCTGGCATCGGTGAAGAAAAACATCGTGAGGAAACCTGGACTTACTGTTCCACTCAAACCATGTCAGAGGCCCTTAAGTCGGTTTAGAAACTCTGACACTAGGGTGTGTAGGGTCATAAGACCTTACTACCCGCACGATAAGAAGAAGAAGGAGGAGGAGGAGATTTAATTTCATGTATGTGTCAAACAAACCACTTCATCTGAGGTTTCAGTTTGAATACTTAGGTACTTCTAGTAACCTTTATAAGTTACTTCAGTTTTCAACTATTTATTTTGTCCTAAACGATTATTATATTATAATTATAACTATTCCGTACTGTCCACTGCTGAGGAAAGGCCTCCTTTCATTCCATCCATGTTAAGACTTTGCGCTACTTCATACCAATTCTCAAGAAAGCCGTCAATCACACCATTGCCTTCGTGGTCTGCCACGATGGCAATGGTGTGGTCTCGATCGTGGTCTCCATCATCCAATATTGGGCTCTACGGGCCCATAGATCGCTTTACATGAAGATCTATATGCCCAGTCCAGTTCCATTTAAGATGGCCGTCAATGTTTTGGAGCGCAGTTTTTCCTTAACCATATCCGTTAATTGGAACAACAGTATTTCGTCCCTAACAGTGTAAGCTAAGAGCAAGCTAGCAACTTTTGCCCTTTTTCCGTTTTGTATTTCAAAAATAACAGTCGTTTGCAAAACTCCCCAGTACATTAACAAAATTGTCTTCACTAAAACAAACGAGCCCTTTTGCAAAACTTCAAAAACAAAGCAACGGCAATTTCATACCCAACTTTTTGTTCGACAAAAGAAAATATCCTTTGCCCAATAATACTAACGATGAAAATTGACGCTTCACAAAAAGGGATTCAAATTATTATTCTAGCTTTGTTTGTCATCATCAAAAGGAGAAAAACATTAAAGGTATCTTTTAAAAATCCATTTCTGAGTTATCCAGTAAAAATGCCGCGGGTGATTTTTTTACATCCATATTCACCATTTGAGAACGGTAGGGAGAAGGTAGGTGGTGACACACGGTAACAAAGATTAATGATACAGATCTGAAAAGTTTTTAGTTTAGCATTTTTTGGAGGATTGATGAAGAGTGATTAATTGATTTTGAGTTTCAAGATGATGTTGGGAAGTTTATTTTATGGCGATCATGCATTGCAACTACTATATACTAGATAAGTAAACCACCATTAAGCGGATAACGTTAACATTGTTGCTATTGACAATTCAACTTTAGCATCAGTAAACGAATTGTTTGAGAGTTATTGAAAAGTAGGCATTCAACAAGAATTTGAGGCACTCTAAGATCACGCCAACAGTGAACGTAGTCAGCTGTCGAATGAGCAAGTATTCGAAAAATATCTATATTATCGTTTTGTTGAATGTATATGGAAAAGCAGTAATGTGTGTCACTCTCGCTCACTATCGACGATAGTAAATACGTCTGTTGTGAATGTATCCTAATGAATACAATGACAATGTTTTTAATAGCATCAAGTACAATTGTACAATTGTTCTGGATTAACGTTTCAATCAAGCATGGGCCCAAGATAGCTCCCTAAAGCACCTCACAGTGTGTCTCCCATAAAACTCAATAGGTTGGTGGGTGTGACCGTTTTATTCTGCCGTCTCCTCGGCTTTGCAATTCGCTCGCCGTTCCGAGGGCTACAACGAAGGGGAAGTGCCCAGATGTCGCCCGAACAAATTATTTACTACCCTTCCTTTTGTCAGAGACCTGCATCTCCATATTTGTTATTGCGAAAACGGTGTCAACCGAATTTCGGAGCATACCTGGAATTGGATGGCACAATTCATCTTGATTCTTTTTATGGAGCAAATTGGGTTTGATATAGCGTGTAGGCCTGGTAACCATTTATTAATGTCCACAGGTTTTGGCAACAGATAGAAAATGTTCGGATTCTGATGAAATATTTTTTACTACTATTGTCTTGTTTCTTATGGAGCTTCAATTGATAGAAATATAATCCGCTTATAAGTTGTATAACGAGTTTAAAAAAGTACTTAACGAAGTTACGTGGTCTTCCCATCAATGACCATATCTGGGAACCTAGTAGTCCAAAGTCAAGGTCAAAGTTACAACTTTTTTAGGAACAAGTTTTAGATATTTTATCTGAATTTTGAATGAGTGCATGTACCCGTAAGGTAGCTAAAATGTGATGCGACTTTTTATGTCCATGGAATTATCTCCATACTACGGAATACAATTTATTTTACCTTTTATATTTTATTTCGTCTATCAATTAAGAATGGTGGAATACAGACACAGCGATCCTTTAGGTGGTCGGAAACAAATGTTGGTTATAAAAAAGTCACCAGCACATGTTGCAGTGGAGTGCAGTGAACGCGAATATACTTGAACTCATAGATCTGACACCTGACTATTTGTGATCAAGGGTTTAGATATCGTCATGTTTATGAAAGGGGGCTGTCAGTTAGGATTGGTCATGTTTTAACGGCCATGGGTGATAGATTTTATTATTTTTTGATTGTTTTAAATTGTTCTTTATCTGCATTGTTTTCACATATAAAACAAGGATTTTGTAAAGATGTCATTGAAAAGTGTTTCGCTCATTCTTCTCCATAGAGACAACATACCTACATTCTGTCTAACTGACCAACTCCTTGTTCGTTCAAAAGTGTCTGTAACTGGATTAATTGATAAAAATACTTTCACTATGACTTTACTTATTTTACCTACGGTTAAAAACAAAGACTGACTCTTTTCTACAGTTAATGTAACATTGGTACACACAAGTACACTGGTTCGCATTTCAATAAAAAGTGATTCATATTTATTGGTCTTTTTAGATGTCAAATTTATCCAAGATTTTAGCAATCTTGAAGTCATGTCTAGTTTCAGCCATATTTGACCTGAATTTTTGATATTCATCAACGTTTGTATTTTTTAAGGATATTATTGTGTCTCTATTTGTCTACACACTTATGTTGCCAAAACATTAATTTACATACAAAAATCTCAAATAAACTTTGGGTGTCCTTCATTCCAGAATTTCAACGCAAACATCTTTCTCTGGGATTGGAGTAGAAACATTTTCCCGTGATTTAGACACCAAATTCAGCTCATAACAAGGCGAAATGGGGAAGATAAGTACAAACAAAGCTGCAACGTACTTCATGCAACATATGTGGCAGACTCTTTTATTACTGCGTCTGCGTTCGTGTTATTGGTCGAATTCATCCGGGGTTTAATTCCATTGCATGTGTTTTTATATCGCTCGCTCTGTTGCCTTTTTTGTTTGAAGCTTAGAAGAGTTATGTTGTTAATTGAAATGTGTTTGTTTTTTTATATTATTTGTGCTTTTATGTGTTTTTGAGGGTGAGAAGTGTAAATTTTGTTTGGTTTTTTTTTTGTCTTTGTGAAAATACAAAACTTAAGTGATTCTGCACCGTATTTTTATCATCTATTAAGGGAGTTTAGTTTTCGCACTTAGTCCTCGATGGTGGATCATGGTGAACCATGAAGGCCGTTATTCTAACCAGCCCACCTTCCTCCAGAATCAGATTAATCTTTTCAGACTTTTACAAAAGACTTTGATGGGCCCAAGGTCTTTTTCCGGATCTGGGCGACGCCTGTACACTCGAGAAGCCTTTGCGTAACCGTTCCTTCGGCCTCCATGCAAGTCTATCTGCCTGTCATGACTGTCTGTGCCTTTAGTGTAAAAGTGTTACCTTATCGTACTGTTATCCTCAATTCGATCACCTTTCTCGTTAACATTCATCATTGATTGATTGGCTCGTGTCGCAATTGGATATCGATTTAATTAGGCGTTAAACATAAAATGAATGACCCCCGAAGTATGACCTCTTGATAATCGTTCACTAATGTTTTGCCCAAACATTATTTAGAAAATTTAATTCACTACCAACGTTTTGTATACTATTTATTTCACAAACAACTTATCCCGCAAATGTTTTATTTTATGAACACTCGCTTCACAAATTCTTCTTTTTATAAATGTTTCGAATGATATTTATTCAATCATACATTTTTATTTTATATTTATATACGTCCTGAGTATTTCAATTGAGTTTCAAAATGTTATTGAAACACAACATGGTAACGATCTGCTACACAGCAAGTTATCATCGCAAAGACTGTGTCACGTTTATTTGCCAAACAAATCTAGCTTCATGCTAAGCAAACCGTTGAGCTAAAATGGAGCACAATTAAATTTCCAGAGAAATGTTTACCCAGTTTCATCTTAAATATACCAAAATTGTTTAAAGGCTGCTATATCTCTAGTCTCATTTCCAACATATTCCCACATAGCCATTGTATCTCATTCAGCCAAAACTAAACACAACATAATACTGAAGAAATTCGAAACATTCAACTCGCATCTGCCACATACATGCAAAATATCGTATAACCTCGGGAATATTTGTTTTCCATTAATCCACTAGTTTGCCAGAACAAAGTAAACACGATTCTACTAACTGTTGTTACGAAACTTCACTTGGAGCGTGCTCTGTCTCTTTTTAACTTAAGGGATAAGAAAGAGATGGAAGCACCGCGATGCTGTGTTGTGATAATGCACAGTGTATCGCTCTCTCGAAGGATGAAGTAATCATTTTTGAATATGTTAAACAGTTGAAGATTATTTTGTTGTTTGCTCAAGGCTCGTGCTCGTTTTCATTATTAATATTAGTAGGCATCGCGGAGCTTCTTGTGGAAGGGTGTTTTTCATAAGCGTTATTATCATTATACAGATTGAAGCCTACTACTACGGTTATGAAAGTACTAGCTTTTGCCCGCGACTTCGTCCGCATAACTGTCGGTTATCGCGGACGCAGATGAAGTCGCGGAAAAAAAGTAGTCTATGTCCTTTCTTGGGGTTTAAAATTACCCAGTACCAAATATCATCAAAATTGGTTCTGTGGTTTAGTCGTGAAAGCCTATAGACAGACAAAGTCTTTCGAATTTATAATATTATAGTAAGGATATAACATGCTAACTTTAACTCTAAGACAGGCAACACAAATCAAGGGTATATCAACATAGTAGAAGACAATGGTGCCGATTGCCTTGGTCACAAACTAATCTAAAATTAGACTATTTCCATCTTTTTCAGTCCAATGAAACAAGAAAGAGACTAATGTAAATAAGAGCTGTCAAATTTAGTCAATCTGACACATCCATAAACATAAATATAGTTGACATCTTAAAACGTATGGATTAAAAATACAGAAAAGTTCAAGGTAAAACTAATTTGACATCGCTAACTTAGTTCTTTAATGTCACCGTCCTTTCCTTTCGCTGTATGTTAGTAAGAGATGTCAATTCTCTAAATTTAGTCTAGTTTGTGAACAAGGGAATCGGCACCAGTGTTAACCATTTTCCATTAAAAGTCTTTGCCATGTATCTGGGACTATTCTTATGGATAGGCTGCTGCGTTGCGTATCGCATGTTCGACTCCTACACGGAACAAACATCACAAATTATAAAAAATACTCGAAGCCGTTACACAAATAAATTTAATAACTCTACATAACATAAAATCACGCCTGTAATCCCCGATGGGTTAGGCAGAGGTGTACCCATTAGTACACCCACATTTAATAACTCTAGTCCCACGTAATGAGACACAATTGATTTTTTATTGTTTTATCATACCGGTAAGACGGCCTTGAGCGGTTAAAGGCACAAAAATATAAAATGATTAAAATATATATTTTCGCGTATTTCTGAGATGTATCAGTAACAAAAGCGAAACTTGGCTTATTATTTAACTCTAATTGGGATAGGGGGTTGCTTGGCAAACCTTTATAATAAGCACCCCGTCTCTGTCTCCACAGCAACTCCCTCAGACATCGAACCCTAACAGTTGGTTCAGCAATCAATTTACAATTGTTGTAAATTAATTGCTATTATACAGGGTCATTGAAAATTTACCCGGTACTAGAAAAAGGGTAATTAAAAGGGGCATTATCAACCAATCTTACTATGGCACCAACACTGAAGTCATGAAAAAGAAAATTCTGCTATTCCCTACAAAAAACACAACACGATCGTAATATACAGAGTGTTAGTGAAAACACCTCCATCCACAATCACCACACATCCTTGAAACCAGTGGTTTGGTTTCACTAATAGAACGTAAATTCAATGAAAAAAAATATCATTTTTTTAAAGTAAAATCTCCATTTTTCCTCAAAATTATTTCACCCTATATTACAATGATGTTATTAGTTAAAACTTATGTAGGTAGTTATGACGGACGGCCAGTGCAGCAGGTCAACGCCCTTTGCGGTGATTACATAACTCGGGCGCATAGTACTCATGAATTTACGGACGGTGTAGGACAGATTTTTTTTTAATTTTTGAAGGAAAACTTTGTTTATTCATTTTTACATTAAGATATTTTTTTTTTATAATAATTCAATAGTACCTATGGTTTTAGTGACAACGGTGTTTACACTTACAGACTGTATAGGAACTGCTGATTATTTTTTTAAATTGATTTCAAGGTCGGTCCCATAGTAAAAGTTGTTCATGATACATACATACATAAACTCACGCCGTTTTCTAATGGCGGTAGGCAGAAACTACAGAACACCACCTGCTACGATCCTTACATACTCCTTTCGCCTCATCTACGTTCATACGATACGATGTTTGTGATGATGAGTACAATGACCCCTTTTTAGGATTCGGGTAAATTTTCAATGACGCTGTATAGAGCACCCTTCGACAAATTCTAACTATGATTATTTCTCCTGATATATTTCCTCTAAGTACCATTAAGAGAACTGTTATTATTTTTTATGTCATGATGGCCCGGTTGTTAAGCGCCTGCCTCTTATTTATGAGGATGTGTAATCGATATTGGTTGTTATCAATGTGTCTTTTTCTTAGTTCATCTTGGACACTAGATTAAGCCCGCGGCTTCGTCCGCGCAAAAGCTGAAAATGGTTCCACGTGTCAAAATAAAATGTAATTTAAATCAAAAGCATTACGGAGTATGGATGCAAAAATAATGAAGCAAATCACCCCCAAAATAAATTTGTAACCCTTTTTAACCTAGTTAAGGGATGAATTTTAATGAAATAGCATGTTCCATCAATTCTATTTAAGAATGTTTATTTAAAATTCTTATTATATAAATAATACGGGCAAGTACCAATGTGACTTTTTCAATTCATATGTAAAGTACATATGAATTAAAAAAGTTTATCTTAGACATTACTGACATTCCGTGCCTCGGAAAGCACGTTAAGCTGTTGGTCCCGCCTGTCATTCGTGGATCTTTGACAGTCGTTACGAATCGTCAGAAGCTTGAGAGTCTGACAACCAGTCTTATTACCTAGGGGTATCGTGTAACCCAGTTACTGGGTTGTGGAGGTCAGATAGGCAGTCGCTCCATGTAAAATACTGGTACTCAGCTGCATCCAGTTAGACGGGAAGCCGACCCCAACATAGTTGGGAAAAGGCTAGGCAGATGATGATGATGTAAAATTTGAAGTAAATTGGACCAAAGAATCACGTTCTTCCATACAAACTTTGCCCCCCTTTTTTACGCCTTGAGGAGTAGAATTTCGGAAAATCCTTTCTTATCGGATACCTACGTCATACAAAGAACACACCCTCCAAGTTACAGCTCTCTACGATCAGCAGTTTAGGCTTTGCGTTGATACGTCAGTCAGTCAGTCATTCAGGACATAACATTTTATATGTATAGATATAAAAGACTAGTTACTGACATTGGTAAATAAAAATATTGGAAAGAAACCTACTGGGCTTATAATAATATAAGTATTAAATCTCCAATTCGCCTAAGGCAAATGTGGTAATCGAAGCTCATGCCTTGAGGCAAGAAGAGTTTTTTGTTTCTCCTCATACTGAGGAGGCCTGAGGCAGAAAATATCAGCAATAAAAATGAAAAATATCGGCCTATTAGCCTGCTATGGTTTGTATGGTATGGTGTATGTATGGTATTTCTATGGCAAAGGCCCTACAAAGAGACTAAAAGGACCATTGGGTATTTTATTTATTACTAGCTTTTTACCCGACTGCCTCGTTGGTCTAGTGGTCGCAAGCACGACTGCTGTGCATGAGGTCTTGGGTTCGATTACCAGGTCGGGCAAAATGTTATTGGGTTTTTCCATCAGGAATTTCTCAGTAGCAGCCTCGGAGTCTGGACTTGTGCCTTGTTGATGGCAATAGGCTCGCCCCCTATTACATGGGACTAAAAACATAACTGGCGAAATGTGGGTGTACTAATGGGTACACCTCTGCATAACCCTTCGGGGATTACAGGCGTGATGTTATGTTTATGTAGTTTTTACCCGCGATTTCGGACCCCAGTTTGATCCCCTTAGGGGGTGAATTTTGGAAAATCCTTTCTTACTATCCATTTTAGTAACTATAACTTATCTCCCTTCCAAATTTCATCTTTAAACGTCAAGTAGTTTTTGATATTTCATGAAGACCTTTCACTTATATTTATTTGGATTAAAATAGTGTTTCGATCACGTAGATTTCAAAATCCCCGCACAGTATCCTACGTCTAGCGGTTAAAGTACCTACCTACGAGTATTATATTCTACATAACATATTATTTTATATTATAACATACCAAAAATAAAGCAATTACAAAGAGAATAGCTTACTCGAGCAGCGTTGGTCATCTCTTCACAAATAGTCACAGCGGCGAGTGCGTTTTATTACCCCGCAGGTCGTAAGGGCACATGCAAATATGCGTTCTGGTTTCACTATTTATGTTATTGTTTTATGTAGATATACTTTTATTTGTTTACTATAAAAGAATAGATGATTTCTTTATTTTAAACCGTGTATTTCAAACCTACATATTATATAAATAATATTTTGCTTGAAATTTTCTATATAGGTATTTTAGGCTTCTTCTTCTTATCGTGTGGGTAGTGAGGTCTTACGACCCCACAAACCCTAGTGTCAGAGTTTTAAACCGTCTCAAGGGCCTCTGACATGGTTTTGAGTGGAACAGTAAGTCCAGGTTTCCTCACGATGTTTTCCTTCATCGATGCCAGTGATGTCCAAGATAAACTTTAGAAAGTACATATGAATAGAAAAAATCACATTGGTAGTTGCCCGGATTTGGACCCATAACCTCATGCATGAGAGGCGGGCGCCTTAACCACTGAGCCATCACGACTATTTTAGGCTGAATAATATATTGTTTAACTTTTTTTTTTAGTTCCCAGTTGGAGTAAAATTATATTGGGTTTTTCATTACGAATTTTTAGGTATACCCAGAGTTTGAAAATTGATAGTGTTTAACCTCCCGTACCTCAGAAAGCACGTGAAAATGTTGGTTCTGCTCCTATTCTCTTCTTAATCGTGTCGGATTGCCATCTCATCGGACTATAAGCATGAAGAAAGAGAGAGTGGCTTGTGATTACGTACACACTAGTGCCCTTTAATATCTCTTGTGTGCTTGTGACCTAACACAAGTAGTCTAAACCTAATCAACTATTGTGACCGAAATAATCCTCCGAAACAACTGAACCGATTTTTGAGTTTTTTTTTGTATAATATTTGGTATTTTTATTGTATATAAGAATATTTCATAACTCTAGGTGATTAGCCGCGGACGAAGACACGGGCGAATATTATTTTGGGAGACGACAGCACGACCTTGTCATTACTTATTAAAAAAATGAAAAAAGAAAAACACAACAGAAAACTCCTTAAGAACGGATACACATTGGGCGTTTTGAAACGTGCGCTTTGCTAACGCGCGTTTTGAGAACCCCGAATTCTATTGAAGTGTTCACATGCAAGCGCGCGCTGCTAGTCGAGCGCGCGTCAATCGCGCGTTTACATTTTTTCGTTAGAACGCGCGTTGCTCGGGCGTCAGTTGCGCGGTTTGAGATACATGAGCGGCCATTTTGTTGTACATTTCAACGCGCGCTTTGGTGTAGAGAGGACGCACTTTTCGAAAATGGAGATAGAACATTTTGATACTGATTTCGCGGGCTGAACGCAGTGTGTGTACGCGACCAACGCGCGCTCAAAGCAACGCCGAGCGCCCAGTATGTACTAGCTCTTAAAGTCTTATACTAAAAATCCTCCCAAGAAAACATCATTACACAAAACACATTTTTTCTAATCCCCCCTAACATTATGTATACGCCTTTCTCCACTTTTACTGCCTGTTACTTTATTCGGAGTAAAAAAAAAGTAATTCGGCTATGATGCCTTTATTACCGACCGTAGACGTATAGAGTTATAGCCCTTCTCATTTCGTTAGATAGCCCTTTGTTTAGAGGACATATACTTTTTATATCGGTGCCGTCATGTAGTTTTTTTGTTTATAGCCTTTTGTTTTTTCTGATGATGTTGCTTACCTGATTATTAGCCGTGTTTTGTTTGTCAGGGATAAAATGTTGTTTGTGATGGAAGTTGTTTTTTTTGGGCCAAGAAATTTGGGGTTGAAAGTATCGATGGCCAAGTCTTGCCTTTGAGTAAGTATATATAATTTGCTTCTATTCTAACTAGATGTCTGCATAGATTAACAATACTTCGACCTCCGTATTTATTAAACTTCTGATCAAAATCGTTAACAAAATTGAATGTCACTGTTTTGAATTACCAACCGTAATAAAGCATTTTTATGAAAATACATCACATGGCATTACATACCATCACGCCTGTAATCTCTATAGGGTTAGGCAGAGGTGTGTCCATAGGTACACACACATTTCGTCAGTTATTATGAAAATACTAATAACTATTTATGAAGGTATGGAAACATTGTGAAGAAACTTATAATTAATCTATCTGAAATCGCCAAGCCGCCTTAAGCAAGCGTAGTAATCAATGCTCGGGAAGGTATGAGAAGAGGCCTTTGTCCTGCAGTGGCATTATTATTACTTGTACGGAACCAACGGGCTAAAGTGGTTTCAAACAAGTGACAAAAAAATATTCGTCAACAGTTTTTATATTTTGTTTTATGTTCTAAGCTGAAATACACTACGCATATAAGTATTATGAATATTTGAATTTGATACGTCATAAAATAATATTTTTATTGTATAAGCAATAGCATTTTCGTCGACATATTGAAAACCGTTACAACAGAACCCCTTCGCAGCTAAATCTAATACATATAGACCGAGAGCCGAACAAACACACACATCCCCCTTATTCCTGAAAGGATAAAGTTCAATATTGTTTAACAATAGGATAGTTTGGAGTAGAAAGTTGACAATGGCGGAGTGCGCAGCGCCAAAATGTTTTGAGCAAATATTCATTGAATGTAAATCCACCGAGGCCATTCGGATTAGAAGTGGTATATATATTGTATACAGTAGCAATTTTAAAACGTAAAACGTATTGTTATTGATTTGTTGGGAGTTGGCGGTTTTGTACAATGTTTTTTTTTACTGTTATTTTACATACACAGATACGTGACTGTCCTGATTGATTACTGGGAAAATATGTAACAAAATTGTGTAAAAACACCAGGAAATGTAATGATGATTTATATTTATTTGATTGAATTAATTACTTAAAAATTGTGGATGATTTTCTGATTTATTTAGTGTACCTACCTAACAATAATTTTTGCTTCAGATTTTTTCATGAAATAGCATTAATATTGTAAATTAACAATGAAAAAATATTATTGTATACGTACGTAATATATGCTTATATTAAGACAGTTGAGACGTCGTCTAGGGATTATTCGACTGTAGGGAAGTGTAGGCTAATTTAAAATATTTTAATTTAGTTTTTATTTTTTTATCAGAAAACTTACAGCTAACCAACTAATCCAACTACAAGTATTTACAGATAACTACGAGAATATAATAAATAGACAGACAAGAAAACATAATAAAAATGACTCGGGAAGCATGGGAATAAATAGGAACACTGATATTATTAAATAGATCTATGGGATATAAAGTAATCAAGTCCCAAAGTCACATAAAATAGTAATAAAGAGTATCATTAATTACCTTAAACACAAATCCCATCATTTAAACTCAACATAACTCACCCTCCCTGCCTTCAAATGTTGCGCATGATCGTCATAACCTTGATCAAAGATCCCTCGTAGATAATGCCGTAATTACGGCCGCGCCTGCCAGGTAGATTAGAGACCGTAATATCGTGAGCCTGTAATATCGTGTTACACATAATAAAATGGATGTTGCCTCCCCTTTTGCGAAATCCCTTTGCGTACGGCATAAACAAATCGGGTACAGAGTTCCGACGGTTTTGATATGACTATGTATATCTTGGCTAGTTGTGTTTTGTTTTGTGGTCAAGGGTAGCTACTACGTTGGTGTCGTGGTACGGTGTGGGGTCCTAGGTTCGATTTTCAGGTCAGGCATAAAGTGTTCCGGGGTTGCGGGACGTCTTAACAGGATACCGTGGCCCCGGAACGTAAAGGGCAGCAGAAGGAACAGGGTGGTTTTTTAGTCAGTAAAGGTCTGACAGTCCCTTCCGCCCCACCCAGGGCGGAAGGAGTCATGTGATGATTTTTACCACCTCAAAAAAAAAAAGGCACAAAGTGTTACTGGTTTTTTTTTTCAATACAATTTTCTCAGTTTGGAAATTGGTGGTGACACCCCCATACCTCGAAAAGCACGTAAAGCCATTGGTTCAAAATAAAATTATTCTGTTAGTTACTTCGTTTCCCGTCAAATAACTTATTGTCAAATTAATACGTTACTCAAAATCATCAAGACGCGAAATTAAAAATCGTACCTATCCAGGGCCGCCATCTCTTATAACAATATTATTTTAATATTACTATGTAATTTTTGTTGTTGCATTTTCAACTCTCGGCGCTAATCCGAGCGTTGGAAATCCAACAGTGCGGAAGGCAAAGTAATATTAAAATAATATTGTTTTAAGAGGTTGCGGTAGGCCCCCAGAAAACTCTTGAAAAAATATTCTTAGCTACCTCTTTAGCGTAGTGCGTTTACGCATCAAGTTTAATTAAAAACCGGTTCAACAATTTCCAATATTTTGAAACTTGAAAGTTGGTACGGTATGAATGATCAGTTAAGTTTTTCATGTATTTTTATTTTTAGTTTCCTTACCTTTTTAGCGTACTTATTGTTAAACGATTGACGATATCAATAAAATTAATTATACATAACTTCTAAAATATTAATAATATAAGTGACTTTATTAATATTAGAATTAATGCGACTGCCTCGTTGGCCTAGTGGTCGCAAGCGCGACTGCTGTGCATGAGGTCTTGGGTTCGATTCCCAGGTCGGGCAAAGTGTTATTGGGTTTTTCCATCAGGAATTACTCAGTAGCAGCCTCGGAGTCTGGATTTGTGCCCGGTTGATGGCAATAGGCTCGCCCCCTATTACATGGGACTATAAACATAACTGGCGAAATGTGGGTGTACTAATGGGTACACCTCTGCCTAACCCTTCGGGGATTACAGGCGTGATGTTATGTAATTAATGCGATTTAGAAGTTCACACTCATTTATAAGAAGTGTTATTTTGTTTTTATATTTAAATTTTATTTTTGTTTTATTTTCATTTTCTAATTTTTAATTGTAGTTATACCCAATGTTGCTGTGCCCTAACAGGGTCCATAACTGTACTTTAGCTTTAAGCATTATGTAACATCTATTATACACATTATGGTATGCAAGTAAATGAATAGAACTATGAATATGAGACAGTGTACCGTGTAAACGCTTTTACGGTCCAAACATATTGTTTTTACTGTGTATATAATTATTAAAAAAAAACTACAAAAGCGAGCACAAAGCGCCGAGTTGTTCCAGTTTATAATTGTAGGCGTTGGTTCATATCACCCACTCGCATATGCAAGCCAGGCATAAGGGCAGAGTGATTAACATTTTTATATGCCTCATTTGCATACCGCCTTGATAACTCTATGAATTTAAATTTATTAAAGGTTGCTCCACTTGTTGTAGTCATTTCAGTAATCAAAGGGGTCAGTGTTGCTTTTGTTGGAAACTTTCTGGAAAGTTTAGTTTGTTATGTTGGCGTTATAGTTACCGCTGAGGATATTTTTGTATTTGTGTGTTGATGTGTCGGGTTTCCTTGCTCATGTCGGCTACTTGGAGTGAAATCATATAGGTATCATACTGCGGATGTTCCTTGCGACCCTGAGTAGCTGAAAACTGACCTGTGTTTTTTTTTATACATTATGTATAAAATCGGTTTGCTCTTGACTCTAGTCTAGGTCAGAGGTGACAGAGACAAATTCTACGATGAAGTGACCTTACCCAGAAGAAGCCGTAAACTCAAACTGTAAATAAATACTGTGACCTCTTTAACAATAACTTACACTCCATGAAGTCTAGGCGAAAATTCATGGGATTCAAGCAAAACAAGATTTATGCTCTTTTTGCAATTTTTCTAGAATTTGTCAAACTTTTTTTTCTAAAAAAAAAGTTTAAAGGCTACACTATTGTGTAGCCTTTAAATCAGGATTTTTATTTCTTCTTAAAGCTCTTTTAGAATGAATCGCAAAAACAAAACCATATCACTATTTTCGAAAATATCTAATAACTAGCTTTTACCCGCGGCTTCGCCCGCGTTTGTTTAGAATTTGACAATCAATTCGGGTGGTACTCGGCTTGTTGTTCGGCCAGATCCAGAATTATTAAATACCTACAGACCAACAGAATGTGACTCATAAAAGTCCGTCGGCGTTCAGTTTGCATTTCTGCAAGAGAGGTCCTTCTCACCTGCGACTATTTTAGAGTTTCTGTCGCTGTAATGGCTGAGCTTGTTCTCTGAGACGAAGTTGTGTTTGATTGAAAAGGCGTCTCAGTTGCTCTTACAGCTCTCTGGCTTTCGGCTTGTTCCTCCAAAAGCAATTGCGTTTAAAAGGGCGTTTCAGTCACTCTCTGAGAAGCTTGGAGGGCGAACGGCTTGGCTCTCTAGTCTTTCCTGGCTTTAAGAAAATGTCTCATCAGCTCTCAAATTTACTTGTCGCTCCGGTTGTGCTTGCCTTCTTAATGCGGCATGAACGGAAGATTCCGAGGATTGAGCAGTAATTTTTGCTCGGGCTCGCAATGAGCTTTTGGTTGTGTGTTGGACCTGCGAGATATTCTAAAATTGAAAAACGTAACCTACCTACCCTCATTAAAACACACCGGAAATACCTCTAACGAAAAAATTAACAGTACTGAGGGACAAACTTAACTTTGCCGTTGAAAAACTGTTGTCTACATACATCGACATAGGTCACGGTTAGTTTAGCAACTAACCTCTTCCTTCAGTCAATCATCGACTACACGCATTAAACAAAGCAATTTTACTGTTAAGACAGTTCTGCGCTGTGATCTTATGAGGAGTTTCCTTTCCATATCTCCGAAGTTCATCATCAGATCATGACAGTATTTATTTGGGACCAATTCGAAAAAATAAACAAAAAAAGAATCATCCAAATCAATTTACAATAATAATTAGCGGAGTAATCGCAGAGTATGCTTCATTGACAGAGCGTAGGTTCACCTTTATTCTTCCATGCATCCTCTATGAATGCGTTTACACCTGTCAGTGTCAGTGATGACAGTGTCAGTTACGCAGTTTTTCTGTATCCTTGACAACGTATATAAAGTGGGTCACAGACAAACGCGAAATGTTGTGGTGGCCGCGTCAATTGCAAATTTTAACAACCGGCCGCGTGTACTGCTTTGTAAAATGACGCCAAATATGGAAATTGTAATAGAAATAGTTGAATTTAAATAATAATTTAAATTTAACTCACACTTCTCTATTCCTAAGAGTAATATGCGATGCTAATGATAATATAGGTAGAGATAAAATTTTATACATTGACGCTTCCCTCCATATTACCATTTCAATGTGTGTAGTCACATTCGTATGAAAGACTTTGTGAGTAATCGTCTTCAGTAGCAGGCTAGGATATTTTTTGTCAACTAATCATAAATAGCCGACCGCGCAAGACGACGTACCTCTCATTTTCATAGAGAATTTCAGTGCAGCGCCATACTAATAATAATGAGTAATTTTTGACGCCGCTAGTCGGACAACAAATCGCTGATTTGTTTTTGTCTCGAGAGCCGTCTCAATACGCACACATGCGTTGTGAGTATTTTTAATACTATTAAAAACACTTTCAAACGTTTTGAATTGTGGAAGGGCGCGTCATGTTACTGTAGTTTATCTCTACCTCACACCTCAAGTGTTTAAATAAACGGTTTTCCTACCTTTTTTCTTATCTTCTGAGAGGACTAATGAGTCATGAGAGTAATAAGACAACGTTACGGTTAGCCATATTGACTGACGTCCGATTGCGACGTCCGATTGTCCGATTGTAGCACAATCACCACGCTAATGACACTTCAGGCCGCCACTGTGACCGCGGTGGTGTGTTTTTGGAGCGTTAGGAGCCGCGGCCTGCGGTTTGCCGTAACCGCAAGTCCGTCCGTCTGGAAGCCACTTTATGCAAAATGTCAGGATACTCTTCAGCGGTTTTGGGCATGAAAAATTATTAAGCAAACAACTTTCGTACTCCTAGGTTGTTTACTTGAAACTGGTCTATCGACAGTCTAGACTCATAATGTATAACATGCTTAAACTTAAAATTTAATCATGATCCGATAGACACGTGGCGCCATCTACTGTCATAAGGACGTTTTTGTGATTTCCCTCGGGAACAGTACTTTTTTTCGGGATTAAAGGTACCCTATGTTCGTCCCTGTACACCTGGCAACGTATATGCAAAATTTCAGGATGATCAGTTCAGTGGTTTAGGCGTAAAATGGTAGCAAACAAACAAACAAACTTACTTTCACATTTATAATATTAGTTAGGATATGATACGTTAACTATTTCCGCGTTCATATTTCCAATTACTTTCATCCTGTCAAGACGTGTTATCTCAGAAACTCATAAATACTGATCACGCGTCCACTTTTTGTCGCGTCATCTTCAAGAGTATGACGTGATAAAAAATGACATGGCCGCCAATCATGAGGACACCATAAAAATGCTTTGGAAGTTTCGAAACACTTGAAGTGTTAACTAATTTCGCAATACCCCGCAGTTTTACCTGCGTTTAGTAACAATTACTACTCCGCTCCTGTGCTTTGTGTGATGTTATATAGCTAATGTTACTCGTTGATAATGTAATTATACAAGGGTGAAAAAATTCAAATCGATTTAGTGCTTTTTGAGTTTATCCTTTACAAACGAAAATAGAGAAATGTTTTCTTTTGATAATGGTGCCGATTCTCTTGGTCACAAACTAAACTAAAATTAGACTATTTCCATCTTTTTCTGTCCAATAAAACAAGAAAGAGACTAGTGTAAATAAGAGCTGTCAAATTTAGTCAATCTGACACATCAATACAATTATAGTTGACATCTTAAAACGTATGGATTAAAAATACGGAAAAGTTCAAGGCAAAACTAATTTGACATCGCTAACTTAGTTCTTTAATGTCACGGAATGTCACCGTCCTTTCCTTTCGCTGTATGTTAGCAAGAGATGTCAATTCTCTAAAATTAGTCTAGTTTTTGAACAAGGGAATCGGCACCATTATTAGTTGAGATAACTAAATACACGAAAAAAATGATAGGTACTTCATTTCAGCATTACTCATTTGTAATGCAAGTTTACTAGATAATTACCATCTTCATTACCATTTTCATTAGGTGAGTGGCAACGCCGGGAGGGGTCGCCCTAGAAAGACCTACATTGACCTTATTGGTGAGGTCCTTCAGAAAGGTCAGGTGCGGAGTACCCGTAACCGGCGTGCTTGTATGACGAGGTGTATGAACGTAGATGAGGCGAAAGGAGTTTTTATGGATCGCAGCAGGTGGCGTTCTGTAGTTTCTGCCTACCCCCAGGGGAAAAAGGCGTGAGTTTATGTTTGTATGTATGTACCATCTTCCAGCATTAGTTGAGGAGTCCACAAATCCCTGTATTTAAATTTTATTTTACTTTAGCTTCTGCCCGCGTATTCGTCCGCGTGGAATTTTTACCCTCTTTAAGTAACGTCTTTGTTTATTGCTGCACTCTCGAGGGTCATGACATTATTTAGCCTATAACATTCCCTTATAAGTCTGGTTATCACATGCAAAAAGAATTTTTCGAATCGGACTGGTAATTCCATAGCGCATTTAAACAAACACAAACAAAAATCTCTTCATCTTTATTTTATTATTAAGTATAGATAACTTATATAACCTCATAAATAAGAGTTTTAATACCATACATCACACGACAACAAAACGTTAATAAATAAAAAATATCATTTCATCAAATGACGTCATCGAATGTCCCGCTGTCAGCCCATTCATAATTCTGACCATTCATCATCCGACAGTTCCCAAACTAATTTAGTGGCCACTATAAATCTTGACCGACAACATCGCGACAGAATTGTACCACTCAGGAATGAGATGACGCTGTTATTGTTATGATTGGAACGTTAATATTCAGATAGGCTTAGGTCTTATACATTCATGAAAACATAATTGTAACTTACTAGCTTCTGTCCGGGAGTTTTTCTAAGATCCTACGGGAATACACAAACGGAATCAAAATTTATAATTTTTTGTTGTATTATTATTATGACTGCCTCGTTGGTCTAGTGGTCGCAAGCGCGACTGCTGTGCATGAGGTCTCGGGTTCGATTTCCAGGTCGGGCAAAGTGTTATTGGGTTTTTCCATCAGAAATTTCTCAGTAGCAGCCTCGGAGTCTGGATTTGTGCCCGGTTGAAGGCAATAGGCTCGCCCCTTATTACATGGGACTGAAAACATAATAGGCGAAATGTGGGTGTACTAATAGGTACACCTCTGCCTAACCCTTCGGGGATTACAGGCGTGATGTTGATGATTTGTTGTATAATGTGTGTCAAATTTCAGCTACTTAATTCCGTTTTGCTGTTTAAGCGTGCAGAAGTAACACAAACATGTATACATCCATCATCATCGTTTAAAATAGTATAGTAAGATTCTAGAATATAATCAAAAAAAGGTTTTCTTTTATAAAAATGGTCAATGAAAAGAAAAAAAATGAAAAATGACCTTTAAAAACAAGACACTAAGGTTCTGTGAAATTCCGCAGCTTTCCCTTTTAGAATAAAGTTTTTATTACGGAATGATGCTCGTCAATCTCATATTCCAGTTTCAAACTCATGGTTTTAATTTTATGTTAATTGTAAAGTTAGGATCCCAAAGGAGGAAGTGCTTTAAAGATTCAGGCGAGGGCAGTGTGAAAGTTGGTAACGAGTCAGGCTCGCTAGTGACCTTCCGTTTGTACTTCAAATAGCTCATGTGTGTGAATAATATTTTATCTCATATATGAGTTGATATGAGGTTATGTGTTCGAATTAAGAAAAATACTACCCGAAAAATTAAGAAAAATGAATAATTTAGAATTTAGTAGAACACTTTACAATTGGGTTTGCGACAGATGTTTTTATTTAATAGATGACTATCTAAACCTCAAACTGACGTAACGTGTGACATGTAATTATTGACATTTTTTTAAATAAATATATTAACTATCTAGACTGTGACAAATCTAATAAACTCATGAACTTTTTATTAACTAAATTAATGTAATTTAATTCAAACTTTGACCAAGTAAATTAAGCATTAACATTATATACACGAGCGTCTTATAACTTTATTAATTTTATTGATTTCGTTATGCATGTAACTGAAATATTTGCACGGCTATTAAGTCGAATATAGTGATACTCTAATAATTATTGTACCATGTTAATGTACCTATATTCTAGCAAATAAATCATTCATTCATTCATTCCGAGCAAGTACCAATGTGACATTTTTAATTCACATGTACTTTCATTTATCTTAGACATCATCGATATTGTTCCGTGACTGTCATAGGACAGTCGGATGTGAGAAGCCTGAAAGTCTCGACAACCACCAGTCGTCGAACTATTGGGTCCAGTTATTGGTTTCTGGAGGTTGTTTTCTTGATACTTTGCAGGTACAGTCAGTGTCCTACATTACCTGATTTATCTTTCCCTCTACTTATTCCTAAAAATGGTCAGGTAATACCGGACACTCACCGTACATGCAAAAACCGAATCAATAAAATGGAATCGAAGCCGATGCGTCAGTTTGTAGCTCGCAGCGCATACATGGTTTTCAAACGAGTATGATGTAACAATAGCTCAACACGGGGACCGGTCATTTGCAAATGTCAGCCGCTTCCGATTTTTATTCTACGACTTTTTGAAACTCTAGTTTTTCGTGTTATCCGATCTGAGGGAGGAAAATAGATATTGAAATGTTTGTTGTGAAGAATTGGCAGATTGAGTCTATGTAGCTTCATTTATTTGTAATATTTATTTATTTAAACTTTATGCAACAACAAGGTACAAAGGCGGACTTAATGCCTCTATCAGTCAACCAAAGGTGCAATATTGAATCATATTTAACAATATTTGTAATAGATAATTTATAAACATACTCATTAATTTAGCTTTAATTAAAATCAGTAAAAAATCATATAGCTGGAGCCCTGAGACAATAACACGGTGTTTTAGTAGGCCACGAAGGATACGGCGAGACGAACTGGATGGATTTCTCCAAAATTGGAGGGATGAAGCAGGGAACTGCGAACGCTGAACGGAGTGGAGGGCGTCCTTTCCCCAGGAGGAGAGCAAGACAGACTAATAAAACGACATAAGAAAGCGGGGGATTTTTGTGAATATAATTAACAGCTTAAAGTTAACGCAAGCATACATAAACCACAACATGCATTAAAAGAAATAATCTTTAGAAAATCCGGTTACACAAACATGACAGAAATGTTGAAATTAAAGTACAAAAAAATACGTGAAGTTAATTAAGTATGAGGAATGCATGAATGTGTGTGTGTTCGAGGGTCGGTGTGAAAACGAGACACGGATGATATTCTGAGCATACGAAGAATTTCTGAAGAAGAAAAATGAAAATTACATGGAAATAAATTCAAAAGATGGAATAAAAATTTAAAAAATGAAATTAAGGAAAACACCCTAATACTAAGTCTTGATATTATAAACTAGCTATTGACTGTGACTTCGCCCGCATGAATTTCCATACGGATCGCTAATTTTTATGAAAATAAAATATAGCCCGTGTTACTCGCTGATAGTGTAGCTTTCCATACATGAAAGACTTAAAAAATCGTTATGTAATTTCTGAGTTTATCCATTACAAACCAATATACAAATATTTATTCTTTTTAATATTAGTTTAGATAATGACAGTCACACTGCTAAGGTGATCGTATTGAGAAAGTAGGTACTTTTTGTTTTTGTCCGGGTTGGAAAATCCTCATGGATGTCTACCGCCCTGGGGTGAGCAAAAGACTGTCAGACTCCTACTAACTAAAAACCCCGTGTTCCCTTCCCACACTTACGTCGGGATTCACGGGAACGTACGCGCCTTCTCCAATCTCCGACAGTAGGTACCTACGTAGTACAACGTCTATTGCAAAATTATTATTCTCTGATTCTCAATTTTACTTGCCTTCAAAACACTGATCAAATACCAAAATGATTGCTCTGAGTTTCTACCACAGCAGATGTCAAAGGAAACCTTTAAAATCAAAACAGCAACAATAAAATATTTAACACTAAATTACAATCATTGTCGAATTTCCCATCAACCATTTCCCATTCGTAATATCGGGTACCCAATGTTCAATTAGTACGGTCCCCAACCAACGACGCCATTTTGTTAACGAGCCATTTTAGATGTTTGACATTTCGTCGTAAACTTGTTACCGAATGGAAGTGTTTGCTTTTGATTGGCTGCTCATTATTATTTATTTTGTTGTTGATCTCTTACTGATGTAGTGGGGGAATAAATGCTGAGTTTTTTTATGTAAACATGCACCAAAATGTTTGAAGAATACCTAATAATTAGGCTTTGGCTGAAAATGTATTTTATTCCACCATATAGTTGTTAATAAAGAGTAAATTGTTTATTTAGGAAATTTGATGGTAAGAAACTTGAAAATGTGAATTTTCAAGTTTCTTACATCTAAAATAAAAAACAGTTGCTTTCCCTGAAGTAGGTTGAACCTGCTCTTCAGGCTACAAAATGGTTATAATGTGTTATGATAAATAAACATTTCAATGAATGAATGATTAAATGACAATAATAAGATAATCTTAAATATTATTGAAAGTAGCAGAACATAGACAATTTCTTTCAACGTAACAGGGTTTAAACGATTTTAAATTAAACATTAGTTGTTTTACAGCTAAAATAATTCAACTTTAAAATTTATTTAGTTATCTACTATTTAATCTAATGTACGGAAACGGACAAAGGTAAGTAAAAAAACGAAATACCTTAAATTAATTATAATAAACATTAGTGCCGATTCTTTTGGTCACAAACTAAACTAAAATTAGACTATTTCCATCTTTTTCTGTCCAATAAAACAAGAAAGAGACTAATGTAAATAAGAGCTGTCAAATTTAGTCAATCTGATAAATCCATACAATTATAGTTGACATCTTAAAACGTATGGATCAAAAATACGGTAAGGTTCAAGGCAAAACTAATTTGACATCGCTAACTTAGTTCTTTAATGTCACCGTCCTTTCCGTTCGCTGTATGTTAGTAAGAGATGACAATTCTCTAAATTTAGTCTAGTTTGTGAACAAAGGAATCGGAACCACTGAAAACCACCAAAATTAAAAATATTTTTTAAAACAAAAAGAACAACCAAAAATCCCAACTAAATTCCAATTTATTCCTGTGCTAAAAAATAATTCTATTAATTTAACAGAAGACCGCAAAATCAATGTTAACAGATTATACGCAACATTGACCACAGAACATAAAGCATTTCGAGTATTTACCGCTCACAGATGTGTAATAGTCGGTCAACACGCCCTGGGGGACGTTCGCAAATTGCAGTTGAGTACGAACGCTTCGAATTTTTAACACGTTTTTAAACGGGGCTGCAGAAAAATATATGAGGTGGAAGTGAGTACCTACTCCACCTGAATACTCGTGCTATATGTAGTGGAACTGCGGTCTACTATCAGTGAGATCGCGGATAATTCTTTTCAACGTAAAATGCTTAGGTATATAGACGCTTATGTGATTTTTATGAGGTTGATGGACATTTTAACGAAGCCTTGACGAATCTTAACGAAGGACATCCTAGTGCTAGACCCCTCAGCGATCCCTGAACACCGAAATTATTCGTCAGTTAATTTAACAAAAAAAAACACGGTAACAATGTATGGGACAGCTGATTGTTTTTTAATTACCGACTTAAGAAACTCTAGATGGTTTAGAATCATTGTACTGAATTAAAGGTAAAAGATTTAGTTGTGATGTCTCTTCCATCAGTTACTAAAATGTTCGAAAAAACGAATAACTTTGTAGTTCCGTAATTTCGCCAACCCATGGGACTCAATTTGTGATTGCGTAGTTAGAGTATATTTGATAGGCGGGGTTGCAAAAAAATAAAGACATTACAACAAGCAACTATAGTTAAAAAAAATTAAAAACACTACTGCTTAATTTTGCACATATTTGTACTTTGTTTACTCGTCAGATTTTTTTACAACGTTATTTTATTTACAGTATTGTACCTATATTTTTTAAATCTAGTTGTCAAATTCTAGACGATAAACATAGAAACGACCAGATTGATTAAAAAAATAAATTGATGCTGGTATTCATTTACGTTTTAAAGTGACCATATAGGATTATTTTTATGTTTAACCTATGTTACTCGGAACGATGCAAGGATTGTAACGATACGCCATACATCTAACTCGGTTCAGGCGTTTAAAAGTTATGGTGGAATAAAGAATCTCACATACATACATTAACCCTGAACACATAACGTACATAAAAAAAGTTGGCAGATTTGTCCCACTATAAATTTGTTGTAGGTATTTCACTATCTATGTATTTTAATCAGTCTCTGCTTTGTATCTATCATTATATTTTATCCTTGAAAATTGTCTGTACCTACTATGTTTTGTCTCTGCATCACCCAAAGGTAGACTGGTAGAAAATGCCCAAGGATAGTCCGCCTTTACTCAGTGTATTTTTTACATGCACTGCATAAAGTCTAAATAAATAAATAAATAACAAATTAAAAATGACCTACACTGACCTTATTGGTAAGGTTCTTCAGAAACGTCAGGTGCGCAGTACTAGTAACCGGCGTGCTTGTATGACGAGATGCTTGAACGTTGATGAGGCGAAAGGATAAGGGTCGTAGCAGGTGGGTTTCTGTGGTTTCTGCCTACCTCCATGGGAAAAAGGCGTGAATTTATGTATTGAAAAAAAATTAAAGCTATTGCAAAATGGCCGGCCTATTTGATAAGCCACCAAAAAATCAATGTCAACAACCATCGAACATAAACCATTTATCCATTACGCAGTTGTGCGAGTCGGTCAACATTGCCCAGGGGAACGCAATTTTCAACTGTACCGTTTCAGATTTTTGCACAGTCCGACAACAGATAAATGTATACGGCTCCCAACGAATGTCTCGTAAACCGCACGCATTCAATTAAGGTTCGGGTTTGTTTTTAATTTTGGAGTTTTTCCGGGGGTTGAATAAAGATTAATAGGGGTAGAGGTAACTATGTAGGAATAAAAAATCTTAATTTACAAATAAATTTAAAAATGTAGATTAATATGTAAATGTTAGCATTGATGAACATTTAAATAGAATATAATCTATAATATAAAAATGAGTCGCTGAATGTGTTGCTAAGCGCAAAACTCGAGAACTGTTGGACCGATTTCCCTAATTATTTTTTTAAAATATTCCTTGAAGTACGAGGATGGTTCCTACGGAGAGAAAAATTCTAAAAAAATAAAAAAACAAAAGATTTGTGATAATACTTAAAAGTCAATTTGAACTGTTAGGCGATACGAAGTTCGCCGGGTCAGCTAGTCTATTTAAATAAAAATGAATTTCTAATTGTGTTGCTTAACACAAAACTCAAGAAAGGTTAGACCGATATGTCTGATTCTTTTTTAGTTGTATCCATCACTTCCTGTACAAGGTTTTTATGGAGTATTTTATTGGAAATTTCACCTAAAATACCGGTTAACACCCGTGCGAAGCTGGGGCGGTTCGCTAGTTGTCTATAAAAGTGAATATTTTATTCTACGGGAGCCGTACATTTTGCCTATTAAAAAATAGTCTATTGTGTAAAATTATTTAAAATAAATATAGTGCTATTCCAGACTTCTATCTCTCTCCCAAATTTCATAGTGATCTGTTCAGCCATTCCGTCATGATTGAGTAATAAACACCCATCAATCCAAACGTGTTTTGTTCAGTGGGACAATAATAAGATGGGTTCATTATTTTTTGTACTTCCTTTTAAGACTTGTAACCACGTTTCATATACCGGAGTGCGTGTAAGGAAACATACATACATACATAACATCACGCCTGTAATCCCCGAAGGGTTAGGCAGAGGTGTACCCATTAGTACACCCACATTTCGCCAGTTATGTTTTTAGTCCCATGTAATAGGGGGCGAGCCTATTGCCATCAACCGGGCACAAATCCAGACTCCGAGGCTGCTACTGAGAAATTCCTGATGGAAAAACCCATTAACACTTTGCCCGACCTGGGAATCGCACCCAAGACCTCATGCACAACAGTCGCGCTTGCGACCACTAGACCAACGAGGCAGTCCACGGCACGGTGTAAGGAAAATTTTCGCCAATATCAATTCACATATAACAAGCAGCTTATCGCCTCACATCGATAATTAAATGTTATTGCCTCTCCCATAAATCCTTACTTTATATGCCTTGTGACGTAAACAGGAGTGAGAATGCCTCAATAGAGAAATTCACAGAAAGTTGGTGTTTCACGGCGCGCAAATAATGGGGAAGATGAAGGAATGAGAGAGCTGAGGAATTTAATAAGTATCGTGTTGTCTTGCTCTAAGATGTCATGCTATCTCTTTTTGTGGTTCACTGTTAGATCGGAGGTTATAGATATTACACGATAATATTGCTAGGTCAGAATTACAAAGGTTTTCCTTAAGTGTAACCGAAATTATTTGTTTCACATGTTTACGAATTTAATTTATTTATTTATTATTTATTTATTTATTTAACTAACACACTATTTTACAGGTGGAACCCAAAACAATAGAGTGGTTCCAAAAACAATAATTACTAAAAATAAATAACAAATCTAATTTGATTATTATAAAGCTGAGTAGTTTGTTTGAACGCGCTAATGTCTAGAACTACTGGTTCGATTCTGATAATATTTAGGTAATTGGAAGCCACAATATCCCTGAAAGCAATAGGCTATACGTATATTACTATAAATTAGGGATGCGTAACAAAATTTAAACGGAACGAGTCGCGGTAGGTGTTGCTCAAAAAGCAGTCTATGTCTTTTCATGGGGTACAAAGTTACCCCGTACTTTTTATCAACATCGATTTAGTAGTTTGGTCGTGAGTGGTAGCATAACAGACAAACAGAGTTACTTTCACATCTATACATCTACACATGCAAATAAATAAAATTAAAGTGTCTGTTTGTAATATTAAAATAACCGCTTTTATCTACATGTATATGAATATATATACGGTACATATACTAAAATAACATTTTTTACAATTTCTGTCTGTCTGTTCGTTCTTACTAATCTCTAGAACTGCTGACTTTCACTGGCAGATAGCTGATGTAATAAGGGGTAACTTAAACTACTTTTATTTTAGAAAAAGAGTTAAGGTTTCACACGATTTCAAAAAAATACGATCCCGACACCTGGCATCCCTACACGCAGATGAAGTCGAGGGAATAAGCTTGTTTAAAATATAAGTAAGAAAGAGTTTGCTCTTGACTTCTGTCTAGGTCATGACAGACACAAAGCTAGTAACAAATACAATACACATATATTTAAGACTAGATTTAAACCAGTGTCCTTTTTTATTTTCAGTCCCTACTTCATTTGGTTTCCCTTGTTGGGCTTAGCCGGGTTGTATTATGATGCTAATGTAGACCGGGAGTTAGGACGCCTCAGACGCTCCTTACAAACTTACACCTGCATTGCAGATACCTAAGATAATAAAGGGATTGCTACTAGACTCTCGGACTAATTAATAAATATGGTTGGTGTAAGGGACATCGTGACGAAAACTTTGTCCACAGACTTTCTTTAAGGTGCAATTCTGCATCCTCATCAAATTTAAGGAGGTTGTATCAAATAGATGGAAGAGAAAGATCACTCACTCACCCACTCTCTCATCACGGAACATCGAAAACCGCTTGACGTATAAAGATAAAGTTTGGCAGGAATGTAGTTTATTAAATAGTGGACGTAAAAGAATAAAGCGGTGGTCCAAATTTTACATGTGGAGAAAACAACTTAGACGCGAAGAGGTCGCGGTCAGAAAGTAGTTTAAGATATTATGATATACTTACTAATATTTAATATTTACACAGTATAAAATGCTTTGTCCTGAATGGCTGACTGAACCTAAACCGCTGATCGTAGCGACCTGAAACTTGCAGGGTGTGTTCTTTGTATAACGTAGGCATCCGATAAGGATTGCCCAAAATTCACCGCATAAGGGAATGAATCAGGGGTCTTAAGTTTGTATGGAGAAACCAACTTTGACGCGGACGAAGTCGCGGTTAATAACTAGCTATAACTAGCCAGTTAATAACAAAATTACGACACCTGGTCAATATTTACACTATTCACGAATTTGCATGAAATGATTTGCCAAGTAATTTTATTCAAACTCTTTAGAAGCAAGGTGACACCTATATCCAGGCTCGTTCACTAATATCTTTCAGCAGACTACAAAGTCTGTACCCAAAAAATCCTAAATCCGTCCGTTGTCTGGTTACCACCGGTTTATCACGTCGTAAAGATTTGAAGTGAAAGGAATAGGTTTGCCCTTTATCATCGGCTCTCGGCTTCGTGATAAAAATACGTTTTGTGACAGACGCGGCGAATGTAGGCAATATGGAAAATATTCTGGTGAAAATTAAATTTCTGGTTGAGAGGGTCTCTCGTATTCAATTTTCAATGGATATTATTGCATTGTTTAAAATGAAAGATGGAAATAGAATATTTATTACATTTTTTCTATTGTTTGTAAGTAATTGATTATTTTTAGGTACCGTACCCAAAGGGTAGCAAAGGGTGCGCAGAAGGAGACGCCCCGGGCGTCGGAAGTCGCAGGACGATTTCCGGCCACCGTAAGCACGGGCTTGCGGGCGATAAGGACCAGGTCCGAGTCGACGGCGCGTTAGTGTTCCACGCGCGCCTCAAAGAGCTGTCAGCACAAAAAGTGGGTCCGTCAGGGCTAGTGCCTGCCGGGGTTGCGGGGTTGCTGCGTTGTTCTAAAGAGTTACCGCGGCCCTGGAACGCAAAGGGCACTAGAAGGAACACAGATAGGTTTTAGTCAGTAAAAGTCTGACACTCCCTTCCGTTCCGCCCACAGTGGAAAGAGTCATTTGATGATTTCCCATCCTTAAACATCGTAATCGTATCGCATATCGGGTTGGTGTGCGCCATTGCACGTTTATCGTCTGTCTGCCACTGAGCTGTATCTTTTTAACCGTAAACAGAAGATACTTGAATTTTAGTGTGGCAAAAAACAAAACCAATAAAACCTAACACAGTCAACTTACAACAGAAAGCGTCAACTTTGCTCAATTCTGCGTTAGGCGCTTCGATTTTGACCTAAATTCTTGCCTAAATTGGCGATCCATCACATGGGCGGCCCTCGTTTCTTTTCCCGTTCATTGGTCACCGCTCTGTCAAGGCAAATGTTTTAACTCCGTATAACCATTTTTTTTGTAGGTCATAACATCTGATTACAATTATTTATTTTTCGATACTTCTAATACTAATACTCGTCGTATTATAAAGAGGTAAGATTTGATTGTTTGATGGTTTGTTTGCATTGAATAGGCTCCGAAACTACTGAACCGATTTTAAAAATAATTTCACTGTTGGGAAGCTACACTATCGCCGGGTTACATAGGCTATATTTTATTAGAAAAAAATTAGGGATCCGTAATAAATATTACGCGAACGAAATAGCAGGGAGAGTGCTAGTTTAATCTATAAACGGATATGCAGTATATATCTAACTTCTGCCCACGTCTTTACGAACCGAACCATTCACGAGGATAAGCCTACGTGCTAATCCAGACTATAATTTATTCGTATGCTAAATTCCATTCACATCGGTTCAGCCGTTCTGGCGTGATTGAGTAACAAACATTCATTCATTCAAACCTTCGCATTTATAGTAGCCAAACCTACAAGGTATAACCGAATTTAATTGTAATACCTACCTATTATTATGTTGCTATACCAAAACTAAGTATAATTACAATGACTTTGTAGCATATGAATGCAATGAAAAGTTTCGAGTTCAATAGAATCGACATGTTCAAAGCCCTTTTAGTAGTTGTCATAATTAGTTGAATTTAAAATTAAAATCAAAGCAAAAAGTTTAATTACTGGAACTAGTTAGTGGGGAAAAAAGCGATAAAATTCAAAACGCAATAGCGCTTGCAGCGGGCGCTGTGGCGGGCGAGCCGCGAACGAATGAGTGTATCTCCTCAAATGGAAACAACATGGCGAAAAAACCGAGTTAAGCTCGAGCTAGTTGATACTTTTTAGGGCCCCGTATAAAAAATACGAGTCTTTCTGCAAGCGATGCAAAGATTTTCCGAAAGGGCTGAATTAAGGAATTTCTTAGCTGATGTCTTTCTATAAACTACCTACCTTTTTTATCATGGGGCAATCCTCATTGACTATGCTCCGTCTAGGGGAAGACGGGGGAGGGGGGGCTGCCGGTCGCTAAAACCGCCACAGTGTTCCTCGACAGACCTTTGGGCGGAGAAACGGGATTTGCTTGCGCATTCTACTGCGTCTCCTCCAGGCTATGACCCGCCAGTGATGTAGACCGGTCCATACCCTATCTGTCAAATTTCTTCTAAAGATACTAGGTTTCACACGTGATTTTGTCTGCGTCAATATTGATTATGTTTTCCCACGGGAAGCGTACATTTTTCCAAGATAAAAAGTAGTCTATGTTCCAGACTATAATCTATCTATGTGCCCAATTTCATGCAGATTCGTTCAGCCATTCTGTTGTAATTTAGTAACAAACATCCATTCGTCCAATTTTTCGTAATTATAATGAAAGTAAAATTCTTTTTTTACTGCTGAGAAATCGGTCGATACTTACAGATAATAACTTCGTAAATGCTGATTTCAAAAGTAAATTAAAGGCATCTTAAACGGGAATCAAAACCGAACCATTCAGCAATATTATTTCCCCCGCACCAGAAGATGAACAGAGCAGGGAACTCCAAACCCGTGGCTCTCGGTCGGCTGGTCGGAATTTTTACGCGCACAGTTATAGGCTTTCCTGCTAATCTCTTAACTTTTAACTGGGAAACAATAAAACGTCCCAGGCAATGGGCAGCGGGAAAAAATGTATATTTTGGTTAAAAAACTCGGATTAAAGGAAGATACTTTTGTTGGTGTTGAAAGAAAAAGTTGTGCTTTGAGAGATTGAATAATGGATTAAGTTGACATTTTATTTTTAAATCTCATTTTACCTGAGTAACTCTTCAAACAGTTGTTGTAACAACGTTAAAATAAAATTAGGAACCTAGTCTTGTTTTAAAAACGATTGTCTGTTTGGTTCAAGCAAAAGTCGTCTCTAAGCTTTAATGGGTTGAAAGTCTAAACTATTTTTTCCAATCAATGAAATAGGCTATTTTATAACATACATACGTCATTCTGCACAATGACAAGTACCTTCGTAAAGTGATGAGCATGAACACGTTAACACTTAACATTTTAAATTGAATTTCTTCTAAAGACATGAACATCACGCCTATAATCCCCGAAGGGTTAGGCAGAGGTACCCATTAATACACCCACATTTCGTCAGTCCCATGTAATAGGGGCGGGCCTATTGTCATCAACCGAACACAAAACCAGACTCCGAGGCTGCTACTGAGAAATTTCTGATGGAAAAACCTAATTACACTTTGCCCGACCTAGACCAATAGACTTACTATGCAGTCCGAGTTTTATTAAACGCTGCAAAATGTCAACTAGATTCAAGAACTAAATCTATACTAATATTATAAATGCAAAAGTGTGTCTGTCTGTCTGTTACCTCTTCACGCTTAAACCGTTGAATCGATTTTGATGAAATTTGGCATGGAGATAGTTAGGGACTCGAGGAAGGACATAGAATAGTTTTTATTCCGGAAATCACCCCCTAAGGTGGTGAAAAGAGTGGTGGAAGTTTGTATGCAAGAACGATATAAACAAGTTCCACGCGGATGTAGTCGCGGGCAAAAGCTAGTTCATGAAATGAAATGAAATGATGTTTATTCAGTAAATTGGTTATAAATTACACTTTCACAAGTCACATTTTAAACTAGATGAGTCTAGATAAAAGTTTAAGTGTACACAAAGACATGTCCATGCTTGTGACTGTACACCTACATAAATATTCATCGCAGCCATGCAACGTGTATGACAGTGTATTCATCGGGAGAGAGCCCACTAAACGCACATCGTCCGCAGGGAGCGGCCGAGTTTTACGACAAAACGTATAAATTCCACGTCGTTTATTCACTTTTTACAACGTCTAGGGCGAATGTGGAAGCGCACATCTACATACAGGTTTGTACTACCTAGTTTAAATGCGGATGACTGGTTTAAATGTGCATGGATGTTCAATGCAGCATCGTTTTTAGGATTCCGTAGTAAGATGGGGTTAGAGGGACCCTATTACTAAGCCTCGGCTGTCCGGTGTGTAAACGAACTGTGTCTTAAGAACTGTTAGGTATTGGTAGAGCGTTTTTTTTACAGAATATTTATTTCTATTGCCGCTAAGACTCGACTCGGCTCGGAGTCTAGATTTGTGCCCGGTTGATGGCAATATGCTTGTCCCCTATTACATGGAACTTAAAAAAAACATAACTGGCGAAATGTAGGTATAGGTACACCTCTGCCTAACCCTCGGGGTGTTCATGTATGCTATAATAATAAAAATTTAATAAAGTTAAGAATCTGTGGGTGTCTCCCATACAAGGACATGTTCTTTGTAGGTATGTAGTGTCAAATATTGACTAAGAACACAAAACAAAAAAGACAATACACTGCATAAGTAACACAACTTACTAAAGTACACGTTGAGTCTCTATTCAAAAAAGTTCAGTTTTGACTTCGCTACGATTTTATTATAATAATGTATAAATATTACAACATGACTATAAAAAATAGTAAAAAAGGCTAATAAAAATTAATATAAGTCATACACAATCTCTTATAGAGAAAGTACGAGCATTGGTCACCACGCTTGCCGAAGATGAAGGATGTCTGAAATACATTACAGGTTTCCTCACGATGTATTCCTTCACTGAATTCCAAGATAAACTTGAAAAGTACGAGTAAGTATTATATGAAATGAAATAGTCATATTAGCACTTACCTGGTATCAAAACAATAATGCACCGGTTAAAATAACCACTGGACTTATGAAACTTATGACTCATGACATTTTATGAAACTTCAATATTAATTCATGAAAAAATATCTGATACATTAATAAAATTTTCATGAAATCTCACAATTCTTGCGACTGCATACTTAATATCCACAACAAAATATCACTTTATAATATTACTTAACCCCCCCTACCCTCTCCATCCCGGTAATAGAGGTTGAGGCCTCGCCACTCAACGTAAGGCCACAACCTATGGTCCAAGACCCCATAGTCGCGAGACCTATGTAATTTTCAACATGGCCGAAATTTGATAGAGGAATATGTCTCTGTAAAATATATAACGGATGGAATGGACATCGTAACGCAAACACTTATCATGCATTCAATACACGATTGTAGACATCCAAATTAATAATGAAATTTTTCGTCATTTTCGCCGTTTGCCAAACAAAAGTGCACTACTAAAGCTACCAACAAAAATTTGTAACCCTAGGTCTGGATCTAGAATCATGTACTGAATGAGTAATAATAGTCTTACACTCCGTATTAAAACCAACCATATTAATTTACCATAACTTACCTACCTTTTAAATCTGTAACCCGACAAAGCGAAAACGGACAAAGCAAGTAAGTACATAGCAAGTACCTTTTAACGATATATTCTACACTAGCCCCCTATAACACGGGACTTAAACATAACTGGCGAAATGTGGGTATACTAATGGGTACACCTCTGCCTAACCTTCGGGGATTACAGGCGCAACGTAATTCTTCTATTTATCCCCAAAAAAAGCCATACAAAGATGACGTAACACTCGCGACTACGGGCTCTCAGTCCACAATATCCAGGCCTCGGGACTCAAAAAGCGCGGGAAGCGGAACGAGACGCGACCTCACTTACAATTTCCTCAGTTTCCGCTTAGGGATGGGGACGCCATGCTTAAAATTTAAATGAGATATTTTTATCTGCAACATTAAAATTATCACGCATTGTGATACAGTTTTATGACGGACCTTTTAATTAGGGTGCCGCTTGTAAAATTATAATGCTTATAATTGTAGGGACAGGGCAGAAAGGTTGGTTTATTCACGTATTAATTTCGGAATGTTTTGTTTTGGTTGGATGTTGGAAGTGTTGATAAGAATGTAGGAAATAAAGGTGAGATTATTGTCGTGTCATACTGGACTGTGTTTAAAAACCGGCTAAGTATGAGTTGAACTCGCATACCGCCTTTAATTGTTTGCTTAATTTTATTTGTTCTTATAGTGGCCTTAGACTACTATGGCCGCTATACATACTGTATGAAAATTTCAAGATACAGTTTTAGCTATTTATTTGAGTATACAGATAAATGTAAGATTTTTACACAAAAAATGCACTAGAGTCACTATTATGTGTCGGTGTGAGGGTTTTTGTGAGGGAGTGTTACAATTACGAGACAGATACAGCCCAGTGACAGACAGACAGTGGTTATTGTCTATTTATAATTTTATGTTTTTATCTTTTTTTATATTTAAATTTAATTTTTTTAGCATGCAAGTAAACTTTTTGTAACATTTTTATAATTCTATGGGTGATGCCTGAAATAAACAACTATTATTATATTATATATTTTTCAACACCATTTTCAAATCCCACTTCAGAAGGCATACCTTCCTTATCACAACATTTATGTGTTCTTCAGCAATAATTGCATCCATCAAAGGGTAATTTAGCGCGAGCATTGCAACGAAGTATGAAGCGTCTCGATCTTCGATAACTTGAATAACAGTCGGCTTGCATGCGGCGTTGCATGCACGTCTAATAGCTACGTCCATTGCTTAGTTTGTTACACACGGGCTTGCGTTCCACCCAACAATGTAAGAAATGTATCGTGTTTGTTTTGCGTGTTTGAGAAAAACATGAATGTCGCGCTTTGTCTAACTTTGTCGGAACAAGTTATTGTGGGTTTCGTGTATGACTTGTCAGGTTTGTCACTGTTCATACATTGTAATAATTATTTTTGTGACTTTAATGGTGAAGTTTATTGTGTGGACTTAAACGTGAAAGTTATTGTTAAGTTTCATTTAAATTTTATTATCTAAGATTAACGTTAATTAAGTCTACAATTAAATGATTTATTTACTGAGAAAGGTAGGAAGAATTATTGTTTGTTGTTATAAAAGTGTAAGTAAAAAAATAAACATGGAAAACTCCTTAGGTATGGTTGTTTTTGTATTCATTGTAAATTATTGCTAGCACAACTTTCTTAAAGAAAACATCGTAGAATAATCTTTTCTTTTCCTACGAATTCTTTAACTAACTTTTGCCCACGATTTTGTCAAGAGACGGGAGGCATTGCCATGTCGGATGGAAATACTTAGCCTCTGGTCAAGGTAAAACCATCCCTTGGGTCACGGGAATGCCGTTGCCGTTATTATTTATTATTAATGCCGTTAGCACAATTTCTTAAAAAAGCTATGGGTCCCCTCACCCCGAGGGGTTTCATTCCTAACGGCTCTAACATATAGTTACCAATACCTAAGACTATACCTTCGCTGTTTGAGGAAAAATAAATATAGATAGATTATATGATAATAGAATTCATTTAATAAATGTTTATCAATACTTAGCTTCAGGCCAACGCCCTACATTATTCTTCAAACAAAATCCAGGCCGTCAGACTCGCCCAACTTAACCCCCGTACATTCCACCGCTATCGGGCCAATGATGAGGCTTCCTGCCCCCGTGCTGGTGTTCAATCGACTTATAATCAAACATAAGATACCATCATGTTCTAACATGTTAAATTACTAAGAAAATAATAGCGAAACTCGTGTCGATTTCAAACTTGTTCGGTTCCAACAAATGGTAATTTAATAGCTTTGCATAGGTGGAAATTTCTTGGCATTAGACCTCAATGTTGTGTAACAGGGTTTCATTTCTTCCGATGAGTCACGTTTGGTAACGTATAAAGGTTAATGGAAAGATATTATCTTTATTACGTGTGTTTGTAAGTCAGATCTTCGGCTGATAATGTCATGATAGCTAGAAAAGACACTCCTATAGACTTGCTTGTGTTACCTCTTTGTCGGTTTGTCGTCAGTGTTTAATAATAACTGAATCGACTGTTTCAATTCATATGTACTTTCTAAAGTTTATCTTGGACATCACTGGCATCGGTGATGGAAAACATCTTGAGGAAACCTGGACTTACTGTTCCACTCAAACCATGTCAGAGGCCCTTGAAGCGGTTTAGAAACTCTGATACTAGGGTGTGTGGGGTCGTAAGACCTTACTGCCCACACGAAAAAGAAAGAAGACTGAATCGACTGGTGATCTTCATTTCACCAACTTTTAAGCTCCACGCTACTACTGAGAAACACCTAATGGAAATGGTAATGATACTTTAAAGATCATTATTACAATGACTACTGCAACAAAACCTATCACCCCATAACACCAGAATGGCAGAGTTGTCTTATTCAGAACCAATAGAAAAGGTGACTTTTCCATAGGCAGAAAAGCCACAGCCACATTTACAAATACCAGCCTATTATTGTCCCACAGCAGGGCAAAGGATCTAGTCATAGAGAGAAAGCATGAGCGTTGACCACGCTTGGAAATTTTCGACTTAGGTATATTTATCATAAGTCCAGGTTTCCTTACGATATTTTATGACTGATATCCAAAACAAACTTGGAAAGCAGCATCACATATTCCTCATAAAAGTAGAAAGACATCTAAATTCCATCCCATCCTCACATCCTCATCATCCACCGTAAAACGCCCACCAAATAAACTTCAGACACCATCAAACTGAATCAATGTTACCAGATCAGGGCACGTGAGAATTAAGTCTTACATGTTACGATGAGCGGCGGGGCTCGTAAATCTGGACAACTATCTGCAATACACTAGTTGTCTGGAGAGCACTTAGTACTGTCCTCGGCTTGAGGAGGTGGTGTAAGGGAGAGGAGGAAGGTTAAAGGTGAGATGGGAAGGTAAGAAAGTAAGAAGTATATAAACAATATTATGCGATTGGATGCTTTGGTTATGTTCGTTTAGTCACGCATACAATTGCGGTTCCAAGAAATTATGTTTTATTTATTTAGAATAACTATTCCTCGACTGTTTTCTTAACAAAATAGCCTATATTTCGTTATAACTGTTAATGTGGCTTTTCATAGAAGAAAGAATTTTTAAATCAGTTAAGGAGTTTTTGAGTTTATCCATTACAAAGATTAGTAGCTATTATGACACTTAGATACTCTACAAAATTGATCACAATTGACCCAGCATATTAAGATTTAAATTGACTTGAGCAGAATGTAATTAAATAGGACCTACCTTTCCTTCCTAAGTTTATTTAAGTGTGTATTTAGTTTTTTCATTAACATACATTTCTTATAACAAGTGCATTCCATTTTTTTCTTAAAGAAAGAGTCTATCACTAAGTTAAACGACACACTTGGCTTCTCCCGCTGCCGTCCAAACCTTAAGCCACGTCTTCACAATCGGCTATACCGGTTTATGCTCTTTTTAGCGTCGTGCAAAGAGCTCAGGACGTCTTGGGGGCAGCAGCTGCGCCGAGTACCTCTAGATGGCGGCAGTTGTTAGTCTCACTTGCTGTTGTGTTATGTGTAAGACCTGGCGTTCTTTTGGCGGAGAAATTTTGAGTATTAACTTAAGTATTTTTTGGAGAAAATATTGGTTAAAGGTATTTTATTTAAGGTAAGAATTTTAAATAAATGTTTTGACTTTGACTTGACTTTAAGTTTTCGTAAAAGTAAATAATATACTTGTCAGAGAGATGCTTTTGCTGAATTTGTCGAAGGAAATGATCTGATGACCAATTCTAGTCATTTAAATCTTTTAAAATCTAGTTTTGCGACTCGAGGCAAACACAACTAGATTCAGTTGTGTTTTTCTAGAGATTGCAACTCAGCGGCAATCAATGTTTTTTTTATAGACTGATATTAGATTTTGATAATTTCTAAAACATACCAGAATTGCCCTTTCATTTCAAGCTCGAATGATGCTTTAAAATCTTGGGATATTTATAAAACAATGTCGCGAGATAGATAGAATTATGAATGGATTGACATATTCCGATGCCCGAACAAAAAAAAAATGTGACATGTTATCAAGCGCGCGAAAGCTATTGCAATTGGTTGTCAGAATTATGAACCAACCAATCAGAAACCTTACGCGTAATGACGATTTATCACAAAAATTTTAACCACTAAGTGAATCGTAGGCTTAACTTTTAATCTACGTAAATGTCTACTTTTATTCGCGAACCGGGAGAAAGATAAAAAAGTAATGAACGCAGTTCGCGACACTTTTTAATTCTAATTGATTTTTAAGCTTGCCGACTGGCTCGCTGTACTCCCGCGGCTGTGAGGGCTTAAAAGAGTTCGAAACGCCGCCGCATGGAGTCTATAGTGATATCCACACACTAATTCTACTTACTACTATAAAAATGCGAAAGTTTAGATGAATGGATGTCTGTTACTCAATCAAGCCAGAACGGCTGAACGGAAACTAATTAAATTTGGCACAGAATTAACTGTTTCATTTGTAATTTTTTTTTGTTGTACGCCATACCGTAATGGCCAATACAGGTACTCTACACGCATACTTTAGTAAAATTAAAACTATATTTACTCTTGCTTTACAAAATAAAATCCTATTTTTCTTCTATATAAATATATAATATAAAACGAAAGATCACTCACTCACTCACTCATCACAAAATATAAAAAATAGCTTGACGTATAAAGGTGACATTTAGCAGGGAGGTAGTTTATAGTTATTAAATACCCAAAAAGAAATAATTTTCCAAAATTTCACTCCCCAAGGGGATGAAACGGGGCTCCAAAGTTTGAACAGAGAAATCAACATTGACGCGTACGAAGTAGCGAACAGAAGCTAGTCTTATAAAGAATAAACTTTCTCTTTTCGCAATAACCAACATAAACTCGCTACAAACACCCGCCTATAAAGACACAACATAGACAGACATGCACATGTTTAGCGCGGCTATGCAAGTGTCAAGCATGCACATACCAAATCGATAGTGTGAACGGTGCCTAACGCCGCCGGCACGTAAACACGTGTCAAACGCTGATTGGTTCGTGATCTGATTCCAAGTAGGTAACTGTCTATCATAGTTGAGTATGTAGCAGCAGAATGTGGGTGTTCAATAATAGGCATGGGTAAATAATTTCCTGATTGTACAAGGATTATAATTTATTAAACATCTCAATACTAACGGTAACGGATGATGTTCATCATTTTTGTTGACGTAATTGGTTCAGTTTCAGACAGAAAGAGAGGAATTATATGACAGAATAGATCTGGATTATAAATGATGTACTGTCCAACACTAACGGTGAGGTAGATTGTCTTTTGTTTACACTTTTATCGTCATAAGGTTTTGTGGTGTAGCGAACATGTTGTTCTACATTTAATAGTCCAAAAAATAAATTGTAAAAAATACTTTTTCTATTCCATTCCTTTTATCATATAGTATCTCAAAATCTTCCTTAACCTAAGGTACCCGGCCTGAGGTTTTGTGTTACCCAACTGAGCAACTACAAAAACAAGGCTATGTTTTTACACGCGTCCTACCTAGTTGCAAATTTTTATTTATTTTATTTCTGTCAATTTTCGCTTTTAGATGTCTAGAGCATTAGATAACTTTCAGGAATCTTTTTTCTTTCTTTTTTGGTCAGGAATAAGTACATAAGAGGAAGTCTGAAAGTGGCGCCAGTGACAGAAAAGTTGAAAGGGAATCGTTTGTCGTGGTATGGGCATGTAAAGAGGGGGGATGAAACGCATGTGACCAGGAGAGTTATGAATATGTATGTGGATGGATGAAGAGCAAGAGGAAGACCAAAGAAAAGATGGATGGATTGTGTGAAGAATGATATGAATGAAAGGGGAGTCAATGATTGCATGACGGCTGACAGGACAGAGTAGAAGAGGAAAACGTGTTGCGCCGACCCCAAGTAACTTGGGACAAGGGCAGGAAGATGATGATGAGCATTAGATAACTTTACGCATATTGGTATTTCAAATTTAAAACATATAGATCAAGTTTAAGAGAAAAATACGAAGTAGGTAGGTTTCCATCGACGCGTTTTACAATATTGTCATCATAAAATTACATTATAAAAAATATATTATTGTACTCACCGGAATAGCCCTCGCCGAACATGAACAGGCTCGGAGTAAACTCATACGAGCTGAGAGCTTCCATCTCGAGGACATGCAGAAGCTCCAACCTGGAAAAAATATAAAAAATATAGGCGACTTCTCAAAAATCAAAAATAAATAAAATTGTATGTTTTTACATTGTAGTTATTAATTTTATATACAAACTTTCAAGACTTTATTTTTTTAAATGAATCAACCTAACCTGATTTTAACGAAACTTAAACAACTTAAGCAGGATACATTATATCTAAAAACTTATCAGAAAACATTTGCGCAAAATTGTGTTTTTTTTTTTATGTGGTAAAAATCATCAAATGACTCCTTCCGCCCTGGGTGGGGCGGAAGGGACTGTCAGACTTTTACTGACTAAAGAACCACCCTGTTCCTTCTGTTGCCCTATACGTTCCGGGGCCACGGTATCCTGTTAAGACGTCCCGCAACCCCGGGAAATATTGTGTTACGGTTAAATTCGACCGATTTCAAATTTATCATAGATACAGATTTCCATTTATCTTTTTTTCAATAAGACTGTTTATTTATTTGCAGCCAACTATATAACATGCTACCTAACAAACAACGCATTAAAAAATTACCAACTATATAAACATACATAACATCACGCCGGTAACCCTCGAAGAGCTAGGCAGTATACCCATTAGTACACCCACATTTTGCCAGTTATATTTTTACTCCTATGTAAAAGGAGGCGAGCCTGTTGACATCAACCGGGCACAAATCCAGACTCCGAAGCTGCTACTGAGAAATTCCGGGTGGAAAATCCCAAATACACTTTGACCACTAGACCAACGTGGCAATGCGAACCAACCAACTAAACAAATACAATAAAAAATCAAAACAGTTCCATTTTAAAAGCAATCAGCCTAACCAATATTATAAATGCGAAAGTAAGTTTGTTTGTTTGTTTGTTACCATTTTACGCCTAAGCCACTGAACCGATCATTCTGAAATTTTGCATATACGTTGCCAGGTGTACAGGAACGAACATAGGGTATCTTTAATCCGGAAAAAAGAACTGTTTCCGAGGGAAATCACAATAACATTCTTAAAATTCGAATTATGATTTTAACTAAATAATTGAAATGACAGAACATGGGAAATTTGTTCCGCGACTTCGTCTGTGTCCGCGAAAGCGGCAAAAGCTAGTTATCTATAGATTTCCTCAGTTGTCCATCTGGAATGCGTTCAATTAAAATGTTAATATCACCATCCACCATCAACTTTATCCAACGCCTTTCAAACTTATCGGAGTCCGACTAAAACCGACCCATGAATAATACATGTGCTGCCATCTGTTATTTTAAACAGGCGACGTCTTCAGAGTTTTAATATTACATTACTGTTTTAATATAGAATAATTATGGTAATGCCAGACATTGCAGGCAATGGGAGTGAACTGATTGCATGTTTGAGTTTGTACGCTAAATTGTTGGTGTTGTTGTGTTTACGTGTAAGTTTGGATGTTTTGAGAGATAGCACTAGATTATGCAGCTTCTTAGATAGTTCCTATTACACGCTGAACGTTTCAATGAAGTTATAGATTAATTTACAAACTAAACTTGCACCTGGTACATTACTATGTGAATCAATCGATTTTATGTTGGACTTTCTTAAAGGAAGATCTTAAACCTTCTGACATGTCTTTAGAAAAACAAGAAAAAAAAAATAGGTATGGTATTTATACGGCAGAGGTGAGTGGCAACGCCGGGAGAGGTCGCCCTAGGAAGATCTACACTGACCTTATTGGTGAGCTCCTTCAGAAAGGTCAGGTGCGGAGTACTCGTAACCGGCGTGCTTGTATGACGAGATGTATGAACGTAGATGAGGCGAAAGGATTATGTAAGGATCGTAGCAGGTGGCGTTTGTAGTTTCTGCCTACCCCCATGGGATAAAGGCGTGATTTTATGTATGAATGTATGTGAAAAAAAGAAAAGAATAGAAAGAAAAGAAAGAAAGAAAAGAAAGAAAAGAAAGAAAGAAAGAAAGAAAAGAAAGAAAAGATAGAAAAGAAACGAAAGAAGACTAGAAATACGTGGTTACATAGGCAACTTAGATCACCACAAGGCAGAGAATAGTTAGCAGATGCACGTCGTAAATGAAATAACCTGCTCCATCATTTTACACACACTTGCACTCCCAAAATCCTTTTACCCGTCTATTAACAAAAGAATAAAAGAAGCAAGCCAACGTTTCCAGTATCCGATGCAATTTGCGAGTAGGCGGAGCGTTCCCGCAGATTCCGCGCGCGTACCGAACAAATCCGATAACGCGTCACGCTGAAACTTGCAGACTCAATTTCAGGAACACGATTACTCCGCGATGGGAACAAGAGTTGAATCTCAGAGTACCTGACTGGATCTGTGAGCTGAGTTTTAGGTGGGGAATGGTGTTTTAAGGGGGACGATAAAGACATTTGGCTGCAATAGCATGTCTTTAGTAGTAAGAGGTTGTTCCGGACTAATGTTCCGTTCCAGCGCTTTCAACAAAGATTTGGTTAGAAATGTATCAAAATACTAGCTTCTGCCTGCCACTTTCTCCGTGTCAAAGTTATTATTCGATGGCAACCGAAGCCCAAGGCGCTTTGCACACGGATTAACTTAAGTTGCGGCAACTGGCAACTCTTTAAACGTTTCCTGTAAAAGTTGATAGTTGCTACAACGTTGCCGGTTGCCGCAACTTTTTGGCAATTTGAAAGCAACTTTAGATATCAAGACAAAGTCAAGTTGCCGTATGCCGTTGCCGTAGCGACACTGCATTGCTGGGCACACGGAGAGGGAGGGAGGGTGTGAAATCGCCCGAAGTATTGCGATTGACGGTTGAGGAAACCGGCATCTTTAAAAACCGGTACAATATTTAAAAGTTGCTAGTTGCGGCAACTAGCAACTAACTTAGTCATCGATAGCAGCAACTGAAAACTGTTGACGATTGCCGCAACTCGAAACTCGAGTTGCTCTGTGTGCGCAGTCCAATTGAAATGTATGTAAACAGCTGGTTGCCAGCAAGTTGCCAGTTGCTGCAATAGTTACTCAGTGTGCAAAGTGCCTAAGTTAATTTTTATAGCATCAGCTACCTACCAGTGCAAATGAAATGCCGTCAAAAACTATCCCAGCCGTTTCAGAGACTAGCTCAAATAAATAGAAAATACAGAGAGGCAAAATACAATAATGTGTTCGTTCACCATTGTTAGTGATGGCCAAGAATAATGTTACCAGGAATTTGTAAAAACCTAATTTAAAAGTGCGCCGTGGAGTTTCTTGCTCGTTCTTCTCCATAGAGGCCTACTTCCGTTTTGGAACGAGCAACTAGCTTTAACTTTCGGACTTCGATCTAATTCACTTCGGACTAATTGAAATAAACTTTTTGTCTTTGACTTTGGCCAAGATAAACTTAAGCAGTACATAATACGAATTAAAAAAAGTCACATTGGTACTTGCCCTCTGTATCGATCCCGCAACCTTATGCATGAGAGGCGGGCTGTTGAACCACTGGGCCATCATGACATTCTACTTCTTATCGCGTGGGCAGTAAGGTCTTGCGACCCCACACACCCTAGTGTCAGAGTTTCTAAACCGCCTCAAGGGCCTCTGACATGATTTTGAGTGGAACAGTAAAGTCCAGGTTACCTCACGATGTTTTCCTTCACCGATGCCAGGGAAGATAAACTCATCACATAAGATCATGACATTTACAAAAGATTAAAAAGAAGAATCTGGTTACTACCATGTAAACATTCATATGAGCCTAAAGGTATCGATATAGTATAGATTGGTCTCCATAGCATCCATTTTATGCAGCCTACCAATAAAGACAGAGTACCGTTCACGGTCAAAGGAATACCCACAAAATGAAAGTATTTCCATGCCATGAACCAGAATATTTTTACACTGTAAATATTCACGCGTTATAAAAGTCAACTGAGCAAAACAACGTTCGTTCGTAACTAACAGACAGGCTGACCGGACCTTTACGCACCATTGGAGACTTTAAAATTGTTCCTATTTATTATAGTTTAAACTCTGCATTGTGCAAAATCTCAAATAAACTTAAAAGATTTTTTTCAGTTTTAAAAAAAGGACCTTCAAAATATGAGAAGTAAAAAAAAACTTCAATTTTGGAAGTCGGCGGTTCTGGTTATTTTGTGATTGTTTATGCCTCTTAGTTCCAAAGTTAAAGTTTTTTTTTTTTGTAATTTTTGAAGATTGGTCCTTTTGGTATTATATTTTATGTTACACTTTTTTATCATCTATTTCTTATCACATAAATGGGCCGAGTTCTGAAGTGAGAAACATCCAAAAACTACCGAATAATCTCTTCCTATTTTTTAAGTTGGTTAAAAACTACGGATATAAAAAAAAATAAACAAAATTGAACGAAGTCATTAGCCAAAATCATGCGTCAATATATTGCTACGCCGTAGCTGACGCGCCAATATGTAGCTACGCCGTAGCTGACACGATGATGACACAGCTACGCGATCGTAGCAGAAAGATAACCGTTTGCATGTTAGAACTTTCAAGAAAATATTTTCTTTGCTTTTGCATTTTAGGGTTTCGTACACGAATGGTTCCATCAAATTACTAAGCCTTCTCTGTCCTTCCGTCTGACCGTTTGTCTGTCTGTCAGCGAGCTGTATCTACCGAATTGTAATAGGTAGAGAGTTGAAATTTTGTGTTTGTTTGTATTGTCGCTATAACAACCAATAATAAAATTTAAATAAAATTATGAAGTAAAAAGTAAGTTAAATATTGTACGATGTTACGTAACTAGTTTACAGTGCTAGTCCGACTCCTACTTAGCCGATTTTTAGTTATCGATATTTAAGATTAAACACTTTCAAGATATACGAATTTAATGATCTCTACATGGTATAAAATACAGTCGCTTCCCGCCGTCAATACGATAATATTTTTTAAACTACGCAACAAATTTTAATACATTTTTCATCAATATTCTTCAAGAGGAAGGTTATTTATTTATTTTTTTAAACTTTATGCAACAAAAAAGTACAAAGGCGGACTTAATGCCTTGGGTATTCTCTACCAGTCAACCAAAGGTGGTGAAGAGATAACAATCTCATAAAATAAATCTACATTGACTAACGAAGCCGGGGCAAGTCGCTAGTGTTTCTTAAAGCAAATATTACCATCTATCCAACACGTACTACCCATAACATACCTTCAAAAAATCGAAAAGCATTTCAAAACCCTTCCAATATTAGCGCAAACATTTACCGTGGACCTTTTAAAATGAAATAACAAGAAAAAACATCCCAGTTATTTGCAGCGGTTGACAATAACGGTTTAGTGAGGCAAATACCGGTTTTTTTTCGCCACCCCCACCCCTTTACGAGCATCGGTATTATTGAATTTCGCGAATGTAACGCAAAAAGCCCGATATCATGTAATCGCTAAAGGGCTGAATTGTGATTTTGAGGGCACTTGCCGCAAATCCTTTTGGGAATTTTTATCTCTGTGTTTGTTTTAGTGTTTTCGGTCTCCTTTTACATGCTGTTAAGCCATGTTATGGGTTTCGGTGTGGTGGTATTGGATAAGACGTTCTGTTTAGAATCATTAAAAGTTTTATGGTGCTGTTTTTAGGGTTACGTGCTTGAAAGTTGAAAACGGTTGGATTTTGGATCACTTTTTGTCAATCTGCTCGTAAAGCTCTTTTTCATAGTCATAAGACAAAAGTTTGTCATGGTTATAGTTATGTTTATTTTACCACATTTGAATAAACACTATTCAGCAGATAATACATTAAACAATGTAACAGAGTTTGATTAAAATGACGAGCCGAGAATTTTGTCAAACAGCAGGCCCTAAATATTCTGTGACCTTTTTGCAGTGTCCAATGTATGAATGGTTTAAAAACCAAAGTGATTTTTACTGTAGCAAGCAATTAATACCTTAACATAAGAATGATATATGTGAGAATAAATCATCATCTGCCTAGCCTTTTCCCAACTACGTTGGGGTCGGCTTCCAGTCTAACCGGATGCAGCTGAATACCAGTATTTTACATGGAGCGACTGCCTATCTGACCTCCACAACCCAGTAACTGGGTAATATGATACCCCTAGGTAAGACTGGTTGTCAGACTTTCGGGCTTCTGACGACCCGTAATGACTGTCAAAGATCCACGTATGACAGCCGGGACCAACGGCTTAACGTGCTTTCCGAGGCACGGAGGAGTCTCGGTATGTAAAGATAGTCACCCATCCACGGACCAACCCCGGCAAGCGTAGCTTAACCTGACGGATCGACCCGTGCGGCTGTTATTACTTAGCCACGAGCTCCTCATAAGTGAGAATAAATAAAGTGCCGAAATATCATGTTAATTTATTTATTTATTTACTATGTGTAATGTTAGTTATGTCTCTGGCATGGCAACTCAGCGATACCTCCGGTATTGCAGCAACTACTTAACATCAGATTACAAAATTTGGTGCAAAATTAAAGACAATTCAAATCTCGACAAAAATAAGTAAACAAATATAATAACAAGCCACAAATGTTATTAAAAAATATCTCAGAAATAAATCCAGATTGCAAACGTAGATTTAAGCCGCACCAAGACTTGACTAAACCAGGGAGCTTGGCTTCAGCTAACCATTCGCCACAAATTGTTCGTATAGCTTATTTACGTTGGGGCACTACACAGATTTTATACCGAAGGTCTGCTTCACGGCAAGAACTATCGTACGCACACATAGACATAAGTTCGACTTTTTTATGATCAATTCCGGTATTCAAAACGTTGAAAATCTGGACACAATCTTAACTTAGTGACAATCAATTTCAAAAACTAAACAACATAACATACATAACATCACGCCTGTAATCCCTGAAGGGTTAGGCAGAGGTGTACCAATTAGTACACCCACATTTCGCCAGTTATGTTTTTAGTCCCATGTAATAGGGGGCGAGCCTATTGCCGTCAACCGGGCACAAATCCAGACTCCGAGGCTGCTACTGAGAAATTTCCTGATGGAAAAACCTAATAACACTTTGCCCGACCTGGGAATCGAACCCAAAACCTCATGCACAGCAGTCGCGCTTGCGACCACTAGACCAACGAGGCAGTACACTAAACAAAACTTAATAATTTAGGAATAAATGCAAACGTACTTATAAAACAAGAATTTGCTTCATCAAAAGCCCGACCACACCGGATCAAATACTGCAGTAGCATTTTAATGCTCAGGACATCAACATGGGCAGCCGCTACTAACTACTGCAGTACCATAAGGACAATCCTCTTAATAAAAAATGTCCTAAGTCTAGGCGCAATCTCAGCTCAGCGAAAATTATTGTGAAAAAATGTAGGTAATATACAAAAAATACAAAATAAGTTTATTTGCACCTTAAAGATTACAAAGGGTTAATACAAGAAAGTACAGTAAATAAGGTAAAACACTAGTTTTTGACAGTGTTGCAAAAATAGAAGCATTTCTGACAGATCGAAACTGTGAATAAAAAAAGATCGTTCCTAAGAAGCAAGACGTATGAAGCTAGCCTTCTGTACCTATCTGTTCAGTGGTTGGGGCTTGCACCTGTCTTGCTTTCTATTGGGGTGATTCTCGTTATTGTGGCACCGTTTGTTAGGGCTGTTTGTGTTACCAAAGTTACGGACGAGAAATGAACAAGATTTTTGGCGTTTTGGAGCTTGAGGGTTGAATTTTGGTGTAATTGTTTTGGTGGGGTTTTTGTGGTGGTAATTAAAGAGGGGGGAGGGAGATGGAAAATACTTCTTTTCTTAATTAAAGAGCAAAATACCTGCTTGAAAATACAACTCGGTATGTACGATATTTATGCGGAAGTTTTGAGTTAGTTCTTTTAATGCTTTCTGTTACCTGGCATTCTGGTCATGAACTAAAAGTAATTATACGTGATTTTAACACATCATTTCACGCCTGTAATCCTCGAAGAGTTAGGCAGGGGTGTACCTATTAGTACACCCACATTTCCCAAGTCCCATGTAATAGGGGGCGGGCCTAATGGAAAATTCCTCAATTCCAAAATTCTTAATGGAAAAACCCAATAACACTTTGACGACCTGGGAATCGAACCCAAGACTCAAATCTACTCAAACCTTCAAATTAGCAGTCAAAAACCTAAAAGATAAAAAGGACCAGAAAACCCTTTCGGAGGGGATCGAAGGACCAATATTTGATTTCACTTGAGTACTGCGTACATTCAGGGAGTAAACGACGTTTATAGTGGCATCCTTTACCTTGCTCTTCAAAACCTATTACCTACTATGTGAAATAGGTCTCCTCTATTTATCATTGTGCCTTTACCAGGTCACCAGTTAATGGAGGTAAAGAAAGAAAGAATGATGAGCAGAAAAATTGTGTATCTTTTTATTAAATAATGTTAGTAGCTTTATGTGGTAATAAAATACTTTTTGAAAAAAGAAACTCTCGATTCAAACTCAAGTAATATATTTCAAGTAAACCATTTACAGGTACTTTTGAAATTTCAGGGAGCTGACCTGTCAGAGAGTTAAAGCTGCTCGTTTCAAACACAGAAAGGCGAGCAAGATAGTATATAAACGATATTTAAAAAAATATGTTGAATTTATGGGTACAATGTTACAAGCCAAAACGATTTCTTACAGTCAAACTTGGTAAAAAAAATTGGCTTTTTTATCAGGTAGGTACTTGTTACCCTTGTTTTTATTTCGTAATATTACCTAATATTTTAATCAAGTATCTTTTATCCTACTTACTATTCAGTAAAAGTCTGTTTAGCCAAAATGAGCTTAATTTTACCCAACCTTTGTCGCAAAAAAAAAAACAGTAACATATAATATTTATAACTGTTTCATAAACATTTATAAAAACATTATGTTAATTTTAAATAATAACTTCTCTTTGATAAAGACTTTTAGCATAAATATTAAAAAGTTTAGTTACTTTTTTGCAAAGTAATTAAAAATACTAACTGGGCACGCTATTTAGAATATTAAAAGCCCTTCAAATAAGGTTGTGCCACAAGCTATGCATATTAAACAACCGCCTCGCTGTATCAAATAAACACAATTCTTTATTTCTTAAATAACATAACATAACATCGCGCCCGTAATCCCCGAAGGGTTGGCAGAGGTGTACCCATTAGTACACCCACATTTCGCCAGTTATGTTTTTAGTCCCATGCGAGCCTATTGCCATCAACCGGGCACAAATCCAGACTCCGAGGCTGCAACTGAGAAATTTCTGATGGAAAAACCCAATAACACTATACCCGATCTGGGAATCGAACCCAAGACCTCATGCACAGCAGTCACGCATGCGACCACTAGACCAACGAGGCAGTCAATTTCTTAAATGACGTCACCAATTGTGGACATTGTACACAGTCAAAACATTTGTTTCTCTTAAAACATTTAAAGGCATTTTTAATTGTCAAAGAGACTGTCAGTTAGTCAGAAAGTTGAAGCTACTAAGCTCATTGGCCTCTATGGAGAAGAACGAGCAGAAAAATCCACGGACCATCTTTTCAGTTAATTTTTTACAAAAATGCGTTAGTGGGGCATAGAGGTCAGATGATGGTGTCGCCATATTTGAGGGACGATCTCAACTGGATTTGTTCTGAACCAAACCAGGTCAAAATGTTTCTCCTTTTTCAAAGTTACTACGCTGACCTGTGAACCAGGTCAAAGATCCCTGAACTAAGGGTCGCGTTACACTGGTCTAATCCACAAGATGAGGTTACAATATTTTTTTGTTGCTTCTTCATGTGAAAGCAATGAAGATCAAAATAAAACAATAAAAAAAATTATACATGGCAGTTAAGAATGTCGTGATGGCCTAGTGGTTAAGGCGCCCGCCTCTCATGCATGATGGTGTGGGTTCGAATCCGGGCAAGTACCAATGTGACTTTTTCAATTCATATGTACTTTCTAAAGTTTATCTTAGACATTACTGACATTCCGTGCCTCGGAAAGCACGTTAAGCCGTTGGTCCCTGTTGTCATTCGTGGGTCTTTGAAAGTCGTTACGAATCGTCAGAAGCTTGAGAGTCTGACAACCAGTCTTACCTAGGGGTATCGTTTTACCCAGTTACTGGGTTGTGGAGGTCAGATAGGCAGTCGCTCCATGTAAAATACTGGTATTCAGCTGCATCCGGTAAGACTGGAAGCCGACCCCAACATAGTTGGGAAAGGCTAGACAGATGATGAGATGATGATACATGGCAGTTAAGAAAAATTCAAAAAATCCTACTGACGTACTACTTGAATCAACACCACTTGGCTCAAACATCTTTCAAGATGGACTCAACACACATTTGGTCATATCGCCTAGGTATTGTACTGGGTCTAGTTATTTGTGTGTGTGAGTGTAGGTATATCTTTACACACCCACGATACAGGATATATCCTTAGTGTGAGCCAACATTAGAACAAGATACTATAATAAAAAAAAAAAAAAAACACGGCTGCAAAAATTGCACATATTTGTACTTTGTTTATTTACTCATCAGTTTTGTTTTACGACATTTTTATTTACAGTGTTATATTTTTTTAAATCTACTTGTCAAATTCTAGACGATAAAAATAGACACGACAAGATTCATTAACAAAAAAAAATTGAGGCTGGTATTAATTTACGTTTTAAAGTGACCACAAAGGATTTTTTTTATTTTTAACTAGCCTATGTTACTCGGAACGATGCAAGGATTGTAACGATACCCCATACATCTAAACCGGTCCAGGCGTTTTAAAGTTATGGTGGAATAAAGAATCTCACATACATTCATACAGTCATACATTAACCCTGAACACATAACACTCCTTTTTTATTTTTAACTAGCCTATGTTACTCGAAACGATGCAAGGATTGTAACGATACCCCATACATCTAAATCGGTTCGGGCGTTTAAAAGTTATGGTGGAATAAAGAATCTTTAACCCTGAACACATAACACTCCTTTTTTTGGGGCAGTCGTGTTAAAATAAAACAATACACTAATATTAATGACGTCATTTCAACCAATATTGATGCACTTACCACCAGCCCTTTGCAAACAACATTTAATTTTGTAAACGATACTATAAAATGAAATTAAACAAGCAAGCTAATTCCATTAGTCAAGTTCCCCTAAGTTAGAGCGTGTAACTTAATTCGTTTGCATCAATCACGTTGCAGTGGCACAAAATGCTGTAACTAGAGCTTGTAGCTTACAGAACATAGTTATTTGTTAGCATTTTTAACCAAGATCGACCTACTGCATAGTGATAGTGTTCTCGTTTGAACTATTTTATTATTAAAAGCTTATTTATTATTAATTAAAAGCTTTTATTTAACTTCACCTGTATGTATGTAACTTTGTATGTATGTCCTGGAATTTTGCAATCAATATTTCATCCACTTCTACTAAAGCTATCGAGCTGAAATTTGGCACACACGTTTGGTTTTGATGACAATGCATGATTATGATAAGCATGACTTGATGCTGCTGCCAGGATTGTCTCCAGATGAGGGAACTCCTCAACGGTTAACAGTAGGGACATGAAATTTTACACACTGGTCCAGTCTCAATGACAAAGTATGTTTATGATAAGCATGACATGAAACCAGAGAACTCCTCAACGGTCGGCAGTAGGGATTTGAAATTTTGCATACCCGTTCGGATATGATAGACAGTTGGTGGGTTCACCATAAAATTGATGCCACATCCAGGGTCGTCTGCAAACCAGGGAATTCCTTAAGTGGGACCAAAAATGAAGACATCAATATCAATATAGATTTCAAAGACTAAAAAGTAGAAAATAAAATTATAAATAAAAAAATATTTTAAAAAAAGCTTTTATTTAACATAAAAATGCACTAAAAAGAAGAAAATAAGTTTTTGCTACAATAATTTCAGGCTGTATTCGTATGACTATAAATAAAAGCTTTGGCGCTCATTTATTTATTTATTTATTTATTTAATTATTATTTAAATGTAATCAGAATTAAATGACAAAAATATTGCATGCTAAAAATTGAATATAGCTGCTCGAAATATTTGTATAACATCTAAATTTATACCTATGTTCGCAATAAATGAATTTGAATTTGCATCTATACAAATTAATAAAATTAAAGTGTCTGTTTGTTATGTCAAAATAACAGCTTTTCACTTGCATGAAACAAACATTTATTTGATTTTAATGTCTGTCTGTTTGTTCCTGCTTGTCTCCGAAATGGCTGCACCGATATTGACGGGACTATCAGTGGCATAATAGCTGATGTTATAAGAAACGTTTGAAATTGGAGTTTGTTCCAGCTAATCTCCGAAACGCCTAGATCAATTTCGACGGGATTTGACAGACAGCTGATGTTATAATGAGTATTAGGGTTCCGCGCGAATAAAATGGTAACTCGGCAGAAAATCGATATTCACGCGGATCTTCTTCTTCTTATTTTTGTGTCGATTGACTCGAAATTTTGTTCTAGTTTATAATATTAGTAAGGATAGATTTAACTCAATACACTATTCAGAATGTCTTCTATATTGCTTCAGACTGCAATTTCATTGAGCGTAGACATTTGCATGTCGAGACGTTCAGGCGAAATAAATAAACCATGATTCAGTGTCATAAAGAAGGTGTAGGTAGTCTGGATTTTTATGAAGACCTGACATCTTGGTGACGTCATCCTCGAGATATTATTATTCGCAGAACCCATAACATCACGCCTGTAATCCCCGAAGGGTTAGGCAGAGGTGTACCCATTAGTACACCCACATTTCGCCAGATAGGTCGACTGCCTCGTTGGTCGAGTGGTCGCAAGCGCGACTGCTGTGCATGAGGTCTTGGGTTCGATTCCCAGGTCGGGCAAAGTGTTATTGGGTTTTTCCATCAGGAATTTCTCAGTAGCAGCCTCGGAGTCTGGATTTGTGCCCGTTTGATGGCAATAGGCTCGCCCCCTATTACATGGGATTAATCATTTTGTTATCAGGCAACATAGGCCCTTATAAAAAATAAACAAAATAATCTTATACAATAATCTATGTACATAAAAATTTCATGTCACGGTGTTTGTGTTCGCATTCTTTGAAAACGGCTAGTTCGATTTGATTGTTTTGTTTATTGTATATTTGGTAGGTATGAGAATAGGTTGTAAAGTTCTTATATTTCATGACGCTACGAAGTCACAGGGAGGAGGCGATGGTGTGCTGGTCGCATCCCGCAAATAATATACCTAGGGTAATATACTCATACCAAAATGATGGAACATTAAAAAAAATACCAATCATCATCATCTGCCTAGCCTTTTCCCAACTATGCAGGGGTCGGCTTCCAGGCTAACCGGATGCAGCTGAATACCAGTATTTTACATGGAGCGACTAGCTATCTGACCTCCACAACCCAGTAGCTAGGTGATACTATACCCCTTGGTAAGACTGGTTGTCAGACTTTCGGGCTTCTGACGACCCGTAACGACTGCCAAAGATCCACGTATGACAGCCGGGACCAACAGCTTAACGTGCTTTCCGAGGCACGGAGGAGTCTCGGTGTGTGAAGATGGTCATCCATCCACGGACCAACCCCGGCAAGCGTAGCTTAACCTAATGGATCGACCCAAGCGGCTGTTATTACTTAGCCACGAGCTCCTTAAAAAAATGCCAATGGTGCCGATTCCCTTGTTCACAAACTTGAATAAATTTAGAGAATTGACATCTCTTACCAACCTACAGCGAAAGGAAAGGACGGTGACATCAAAGAACTAAGTTAGCGATGTCAAATTAGTTTTGCCTTGAACTTTTCCATATTTTTAATCCATACGTTTTAAGATGTCACTTATAATTGTATGGATGTGTCAGATTGACTAAATTTGACAGCTCTTATTAACATTTGTCTCTTTCTTGTTTTATTGGACAGAAAAAGATGGAAGATGGATGGATTTTAGTTGAGCTTGTGACCAAGGGAATCGGCACCATTGTCAACTTAAACCTGCATTAAAACCAACTCCAAGTACAACAAAAAACAATAACTCGCAAACTATCTCCAACTTCCATACCCGACCAACGACCCCGCAATCGGTCTGTGCTTACACACTGTATTAAACCGTCGGCCTATGCCAGCGGCTGAGTGAACGCAGCGATTTGTAATCTAGCCATTAGTGGAATGTATCGTGCTCGGCGTGGTAGGCCTGCCAACAGATGGCACATGCTGGACCAGATACAAGCACTGTTCCGCTTGCTTGCTCTGTGAGAAGCCAGATTGCATCTGTAATCTTTTTATTGAGGTTGTTCAGCCAAATGTGTGTTGAGATTTGTGGTTTTGCTTGGTATGTGCTATGAAGAATAAATCTAGAGTAATTTTATATAGAGGTAAAGTTTGCTTGTTTGTTTGCTATCTTTAGAGGAGGCATATGTTTAGCAGTGGACGTCTTTCAGCTGATCATCATCAGATGATAATGAAGAGGTAAACTCAGGAAATACTGGTGCGTTAACAAAATTATTTCACAGATAGAAAGCTATTGCCGTATGTGACAGGCTACATGATTATACTATGTTATACTTGACTTACACGCGGACGATGACCTAGTATTTAATTACATACCAAATAATTAATATGATCCATTATCCATAACATATCTATACTAATTAATATAGTGAAATTGCAAAAGCTTTTTTGTTTGTTTAAACGCCCTTATCTCTAGACCTAATAATAGTCGGTCAATTTTTTTTGTATATACACATAATAGCCAGATTAATGCTATTTCTCATGGTTATATAACATCACGCTACAACTCGAAGGAGCGCAGCAGTAACCGAAGTCGTAATTTAACGCGGGTAAACAACACAGACGAAGTCCCGGACAGAATATAGTCTTTAAATATTCCTAAACTTCCCATACAGCAGAAGGCTTGAATGGGAAAACTAATAGTCTAAGAGAACTTGAGACTACCATGATTTGTATAAACATCATGCATATATTCAAACAAAGTCCTCCTGACAGTAGAACAACACATCGAGCCATGAGGAACCCCACAACAATAGACACCAAAGGCTTCACTATAATCAAGGCATCAAATTCTGCAACCGTAGGCCTACACAATACGAAACAAGAGCGGTCAGGCCGGACACTGCCGAACAAACGGCAACATGTAACATAACAAGGCGGACAGAATAAAGAAGGGGAAGGGGGGAGGACAATTAGGATCGCAATTACAGGACAGTATGTTCCAGATTACGACCGCACACTCCACACAGATTCACATTCCGTTGTCGGGAATAACAAAGCTTGCCAACTAACTATTAAGACGTTTTGAACTCGGGCCTCGCTTTATGGCCGTTCAAATTGCACTTGTATTTTTGTGTTAAAATTGCCTCGTCGTAATCTGGGATTTGTTGAGATTTTGCACAGCTATGTTTTCAAGCGCTTTGTTTAGTGGGTTTTTTTTTGGTTTCCATGTTGTAAAAAAAAAACATTATAGTTTTATTTTGTAAATTAAATTGCTGCCTCGTTGGTCTAGTGATTGCAAAGCACGACTGCTGAGCATGAGGTCTTGTGTTCTATTCCAAGGTCGGCTAGGGTTATTTGGTTTTTCCATCAGGAATTTCTGAGTAGCAGCCTTGGAGTCTGAATTTATGCACGGTTGATGGCAATAGGCTCGCCTCCTATTACATGGGATTTAACATAACTGGAGAAATGTATGTGTACAAATGGGTAGGTACACCTCTGCCTAACTCTTAAGAGATTACAGGTGTGATGTTAAGTATGTATGTAAAAATTAAAAAAATACAAAAATAAATACACACCTCTGCCTAACCCTTCGGGGAATACAGGCGTGATGTTATGTTATGTTAAAAATAATTATTACTAATTTCCAAATCGGGTCAGTAATACAAGAAATAGACCAAGAGATAGATAGATGACTTTCAATATAGAAAATTAGATGCACTCGTCCATACGAAAAAGCGAGCGGTATGTTGCAGCAATATTTTTAAATTCGTTCCAACAGAGACGGACTTAGCATGAATATGCGAATTGAATTGTCGTGCGAGTATGCAAATCACAACTTTTATATTTCATTTTTAAATAAAATGTATGTTTATGAATTAGGTACGTTCTGTGTTGTGTGTTGTTTGTGTTTCTTTTTCGTTGCTGTGTATGTAATTGCAGGATTTTCTTTTTCGGTGGAATGAAAAATTTTGCTGCAACAAATTGTGAAATTTTTTGAATAAAGCTCGAGTTTGTGTGTAAGTTATTCCTTTATTTAGACGACTGTTGTGTATAGTACGATTTCAAATAGATTGTATTGTTGACAACATTTTTCTTTATAAATTATAGTAGGTAAACTATTGTTACAGTAAAACGGGGTGAATAGAGAGGCAGGGGTGAATCGAGACGGAACTTTAAAAGGGATTTTAAAGTCAAACTAATAAAGTTGGTCGCCAACAATGAGACTAATTTGTAAATTATAATTCAGAAAAAAAAGGAGTCTTTTTTGCCGACAAACTATATTATTTTAACATTAAAATCTCTTTTAAAGTTTCGTTTCGATTCACCCCTGCCTTTCTATACACCCTGTTTTACGGTATTTAACTGGTGAAATGTGGGTGTGCTGATGGGTACACCTCTGCCTAACCCTTCGGGGATTACAGGCGTGATGTTATGTATGTATTATTGTAATTATGTAGCAATCAAATTCTAGTCGCAATCTAACCTCATCGACAATGTTGTCAAAATATTGGCAAATAAGAGGCACAAAATTAGTATGTATTTTTGACTAAACTTAGATTAAAATTCATAAACTCATATATGTATTTATGTATCATCCCTTAATAAAAGGTGTTCATATTAATAAGTGATTTTACCCCCTTAAGGACGTACAACAAATTAAAAGTCATGCTATATACAAAAATATATATACCTAACCACTGCCTCGTTGGTCTAGTGGTCGCAAGCGCGACTGCTGTGCGTCTTGGGTTCGATTCCCAGGTCGGGCAAAGTGTTATTGGGTTTTTCCATCAGGAATTTCTCAGTAGTGCCTCGGAGTCTGGATTTGTGCCCGGTTGATGGCAATAGGCTCGCCCCCTATTACATGGGACTTAAACATAACTGGCGAAATGTGGGTTTACTAATGGGTACACCTCTGCCTAACCCTTCGGGGATTACATTACAGGCGTGATGTTATGTATATATACCTAAACGAGTTCTCTACAAATACACAGTAAATATTGTAATATTCTATTCCACCATTTTCGTTTATAGCCTTGCCTTTTGTCCCGTCGTCCGGTGGATCTGCTTTTTATGTAAAACCGAAAGGCTATTTGTCAAGGTAATTTGAATTTACTCGCATGGCGCCGGCCCTTTGAAATGCATGCTTTAAAATATACTACTTTTTACATGAACTGTTTCAAACAAATGGAAATAGAGTACCTTTTGGTTATGTGGTGAATATTTTTGTGGATGATTTAGTATTCATAGGATTTATGGTAATTTGTTCTGTGTTTTTACATGGGTGGCATGTGTCGAAAATCGTTTGGGACGTTGTAACTCGATACTGAATCGATAATCAATTTTTATTTATGTACGTATTCTTTTACCCACGACGACCTTCACAGTCCGCTAAGTTGCTCAATGTACTGGAATAAATTAAAATCGCTGCCAAGTACGAGTTGGACTCGCACACGATGAGTTCCGTGCGTCTGTACAACATTTTACACTACATAAATAACGCATTTCTTTTATGGGGGCCTCTTACATTTTTTGTATTTTCTTTTTAATTATTTTTTTCTATGGCGATCATAGTAATACACGAGCTGACCACATTTCAAGTGTCTACCTATTACAATTCAAAAGATGAAGAAGACAGACAGGACAGACACGCTTTGGGTATGAAACTAAAAAAAAAAAACAAATATTTAACAACTTAAGAATCATTAACTAAATAATTTATTTATCACAACTTCAAGCCTAGCATACAGAAAGGATAACACAAAAGCAAACAATTAAGCAAAAAAAAAAGCAAAAATTCACTGTCCCAGTGCAATTAGGAAAAAAAAAACAATTAAGAAAAATACTGGTAATAATAAATAAGTCCGTCGGGTAAAAAAGCAAGTCCACTCAACAGACACTTGGGAAAAGCCGACTAAGATGGAAACATTAAAATTATTCCGCTATCCATATTTTCATGCTAATTAAGCCATAAAATATAAATAAAACATTTATCTTCCGTAGAGAATATTGCCTCGTTTTGCTCATTATTTACGACGCAAAGAATACCCTATTAAATCTTAATAAGACTCTTTGATTAGTTCCATGCGATGCTAACGCTTGAAGCAATGTTGTTTACACGAAGCGAGTATTAGTTTAGTCTGTTCTTGAGAGCAAACAAGCGTCATGACTTTCATAGAAGTACGTTTTATCAGAAATGAAATTTAATTGAGTTTTAGATACCATTAAAAAATGATTCCAAACTTCTTTAAAAAAAAAAAAACAATATTTCAACCATAAAAAGCCGATTCAATTAACAGTATGTATGGAGTTTCTTGCCTGTTCTTCTGCATACGAACCTACCTATTGGAATGGGCAACTAATTTCAATATTATTATTAGTTTTTCAAAAGTGACTTATATTGTTCTAATGGCTAGTTTTTCAATCGTCAAATAACTCTTGACGGAGGGATAAATATGGCGGTTTGACAGCTTTTGCATGGAAAATATTATATATCAAACTGTCATAATATTTATTCTTTGGATAAAAAATATCTGATTATTGTAAAATCAGCTCTAATTGAAATAATTAATTTGACTGTAACGCGGATTGTTAAAAATATTGAAGACAAAAAAAGACTTCTTGAAAGACTTTACAAGGTGACAAAACTAATCAAGTGCTTTAATAATTTTCTAAATAAAAAAGAAACATCACACTTTGTCAATATAAAAGATCCCCACTAGTCCACTAGTGAAGCTCCGATATACACGTGAAAATTTAATCAAGCGTCCGTCCGTACTCGGACACAGGGTCTGGATTCCGCGTCGCCTTTTTTGAATACATGCGGATATCCGCGTGAATTAAAATCTGCGCCGCTTAAAATGTTGCGAGAATTCTTGCCGCGGAAAGGCAGAATTTTATTTTATGGATTTTTAATTTTAATATTTTTTCGTTTTTCAGTATTCTTTATTCGAAAATAGGTTTGATTTTTTTTAAGAATGCTGTTTTAAAAACAGAAGTTATATTAAGGATTTTTAATTTTATTAAGTATTTTTATTTTAATATTTTATCGTTTTTCAGTATTCTTTATTCGAAAAAAAAAGGTTTGAATTTTTTAAGAATGCTGTTTTAAAAACTGTGTTTCGTCCGCAGCGATGGTAATACAGTTATACGTTAGCCATAATTTTTAAGACCGGGATCGTCGGGGCTCTTTGGGAGTGGCATACGTTCAGCAATGGATGATGGTTATTTTTAAAATTATCTGAAACAGTTTGAAAGATATTATGACTAGCTTAATGCTAAACACTTCGCTGTGGCACAATTAAGTAAAAAGTACATATAAACATTCTGTTAAAAAACAATTTTATGTAAAATATTCAAGCCAATCCATCGACTACCTAGGCACTTTTCGAGTTTTGCGGTCACATAAATATGGAAGCTGAATTTTTACAAAAAAAAAAAAAAAAAAAACAAAAATATTCCTGATAGGAAATAGGTAACGATGATGTAAGGAGCATGAAACTGGCACTTAATTAATATTTAGTGTATAGTTTGCTGTTCCAATTGCATGCATAATTAGCTACATTAGAGATAATATTATTTCAGTATGGCTTGCAACCTCTAGCATAATATTGAACATGAATATACATATTATGTATACGGGCCACGGGGTGTACCACGCATTCTTCCTATCATACTACTTCAGTAACTTCGACTGAAAACAATGTTCTTATCGGTGCATGCATAAATCATCATCATCTGCCTAGCCTTTTCCCAACTATGCTGGAGTTTGCTTCCAGTCTAACTGGATGCAGCTGAATACCAGTATTTTACATGGAGCGACTGCCTATCTCACCTCCACAACCCAGTAACTGGGTAATACGATACCCCTTGGTGAGACTAGTTGTCAGACTTTTAAGCTTTTGCAACTCGTAATGACTGTCAAAGATCCACGTATGACAGCCGGGACCAACAGCTTAACGTGCTTTTCGAGGCACGGAATGATGTCAGTAATGTCTAAGATAAACTTTAGAAAGTACATATGAATTGAAAAAGTCATATTGGTACTTGCCCGGACCCACAACCTCAAGCATGAGAGGCGGGCGCCTTAACCGCTAGGCCATCACGGCATGTATAAATATAAATTCTAAAAATTCGTTAAAAAAATTGGAATTTTGACGTTCAACTTTGACAATATTCTCAGGTCTGGTCCAAAACAAAAACAAAAACGAAAAAAAATATGGCACACGGCATTGCTAGGATCTTTTTAAACCCGATATTTACCTCAGTTTCCAAGGCGTTAAAAAAATAATTGCACCCAATAACACTCCAAAGAAACAACAAACCACAAAATGGCCGCTATTAGACAAAACTCGCACTATCAGCCATTACGGTTTTCATTTACTTTTCAACTTTAGATTGGAAGTTACGATTTACCGTTTCTACAAAATCTACAGCAATAGGTAACATGAGAACTATCTAAAAGAACAAAAGTCATAAATATTTGCCGCCAATAGCCAGAGTTCTGTAGGTTGTGTCTATTGTTTTGTTCGGGAAGGTTTCGTTAGGGTTGACACCTGCAGTGCAATCCTGTAAAATCTCCCTCTGTTACATCATGCTTGTAATCCCTGAAGACTTAGAAAGAGGTGTACTTGTTAGTCGCCTTAAACATAACTAGCAAAATGTTGGTGTACAACATTTCGCTAGTTATGTTTAAGGCGACTATAAGTGCCAGCGACCTTGAAAGCACGGAGGAGCCGTCGCTCGCTAGAGCCCCCTCTCCAATGAGCACCAATGTTATTCGAAAAACAGCCCACGTTGATTTTGTAAACACAAAAAAAATAAAAATCACATAATATACTAATATTTAGGAAATTAAATTGCCTTTTAAAATATGTAATTTTTATAAAAAAAATATCTCATACTGTTTACGTTATTATCGGTTTTTTATCAAATTAGGCATTACTTTGCAAATTTATTACACTACGTTATAAATATATAACTTCAAATATTTATATATCAAATTACGTAAAAAACTCTCTAGTATAACATATAATTTTTTTCAAAATTACTAGTCGTTTAGACGTTTTTATCGATTTAAAATCATTAGAAGTCGTATATCTGCACCTAAGTCCCATGTAATAGACGGCGAACCTATTGCCATCAACCGGACACAAATTCAGACTCCGAGGCTGCTTTCCTGATGGAAAAACACAACGGTATTTAAGTTTAATTATTTATAAAACATTAAAATAATCCTTTACATAAATTTTTCATAACCCAGCTGGGTTTGATATTGCCTAAACAAACCAACCTGAAGTAATTGTTATAATTTTGGATATTTAACGTCATATTTAAGTCTGTACCAAACATCAGTTTGTAATTTCGATTAAACTGTTTTTTTCTGGATTATAATGTATGGTAGATAAAATTATTTTAACATATATTATTTAATTACGTACTTAATAATTGTCCTTAAAATTACATGACTGTTATACACATATATATTTTCACCTTATTTCCTCGTGTTTGACAGCCCTGTAAACTAGCGATTATTACCGAAGCGGGGCGTCGCAAAGTTCTGAGGTGTTCTCGGTATTCTGTACCGGTTCCGATGTTTGCGCATTGTGACATCCACACTAACTTTTGATGATTCTATTGATTGAGTAATGAATGAATAAGTTTTAGTTTGTTACGTTCACTTTTATTGTTTTAGCAGACCTTGTAAACATGCGCAGTAGAGATAATGGTAATTCGATCGATTTTGAAATTCGAAATACCCGTTTATTTAATTGAATTGATACTAAGTATACTGGTTGTATAAACTAGGATGCCATAAGATAGTTCTATTTCAAATTCGAAAATCGAATACTTTTACGTTAGCAGTTCTTCTTCATTTTCTTCTCTGCGAGTCGCAAAAAAAGAAAAGAAACATTAACTTGACCCAGAGTTCACCTTTTGTTTTTCTTTTTTTTTAATAGAATTGTTAAGCCCAGTACGTGAACCACGTTAATAGGAACACAATAAACGCGCAGCACTTTTACGTTAGTTGTTGCTCCGGTACCGTAGTATTTTTCCTCATGAATCTTACTATCATACATAACATAACATAACATCGCGCTTGTAATCCCCGAAGGGTTAGGCAGAGGTGTACCGATTAGTACACGCACATTTCGCCAGTTACGTTTTTTTAGTCCCATGTAATAGGGGGTGAGCCTATTGCCATCAACCGGGCACAAATCCAGATTCCGAGGCCGCTATTGAGAAATTCCTGACTTCCTGATTTTCTGATGATTCTTACTATCATATACAAAATTATTATTTTTCTCAATCGGACTGTTAGTTCTAGAGATTTGCACGTTGCAACAAACAAATAAAAAAGGGCAAGCAAAGTTGAAGTCTTAAGCAGAAGCCAATTGAATCGAAAAGAAGTCCAAAATTTCGTTTCTCATACCTATATGTATGTATGTATCCTAACAGAATCTCGCGAGCCTCACCTCAGCACAATACGGCCGATCGATTAAGAGGCTCGTGAGGAGCACTTAATCCGCTGAGTGCGTACTCAGGTACTCGGGCTGAGCGCGACAACACACCGCAACGAGGCACTGTAGGATTGTATGTAATGCGCTTTGTGAGGTGTCTTACTAATTTATTAGTTTCCTACGACAGTTCGAGTACGAATATGTGTCACTGTAAATACTTTATTATTTAAATTGACTTGCGAGGTTGACGACATGTGAGATATCGACGATGAAGAGTCAATATATAATATCTAACATTTTGCCCATTTTTGTTTTACTGCATTATTTATTGTAGAATAGAGTAATACACATGCTGACAAAGATCTTAGGTCTGTTTCTTATTAATTTTTCAAGATAAACAATTATTGCGATATATACTAAGTGGTGTTACGATGGCAATAGATACTATCTACGCAAAGACGCGTCCGCTTGTGATTGTTGTACCAAGTGTCATTATATCTGCAATTTATATAAAAACCAGTAATGCTTTAATAAAATCATTAATTCCATAATATTGTAGTCAGTTTACATAAAACATTTAAAAAATCAAATGTACTAAAAAAAAATGTTAAACGGACTTGAAACGTTTTTTTCGCCTCCTGTAAAGTTGCGTTTTTGCAGTTATTATATTTTATTGATTCTTCATCGGCGATATGAGTCATTCTGCCGATAAACGTGACAGCATAATAGCCAAGACCCTCGATCAACACCTGCGGAGGCTCTCGTTGAGCGGTTAGATCAAGAGCATGATTTAGAAAGCTGTACAAAAACATTATGTGAAGCCATTCTGTTAACGTTAAAATAATTATCTTAATAAATAATAATATTTAAACAGATTATCATCTGCCTAGCCTTTTCCCAACTATGTTGGGGTCTGCTTTAAGTGTAACCGGATGCAGCTGAATAATAATATCAGTATTTTATATGGAGCGACTGCCTATCTGACCAAACGGAACTAACCAATATATTGGATTACATATAAATGGATAACAATTAAATGGATTATGATAATATATGACACTAACCTATTTGTGTCACACTACAGAGCAAAGGCTTTTTATACATAAAAGGCACGAGGATTGATCACCCCGCTTCCACAAGGCATGTCATAAGTTTTGGAGTTACAAACACAATAGGTATTTCTCAGTAGCAGCCTCGCAGTCACGATTTGTGCCCGGTTGATGGCAATAGGCTCGCCCCCTATTACATGGGACTTAAAAACATAACTGCCGAAATGAGGGTGTACTAATGGGTACACTTCTGCCTAACCCTTAGGGGATTACAGGCGTGATGTTATGTAAAACACAATAGGTGGGTATCTACATAATTTTAGTAATATATCTCATAACAACTCCAAAACACACAACAGAAACAAACCAGCCTACATCGTCAAAGATTCATCTCCTACCATATCTTACATTTAAAACAAACTTCGGCAGAAGACATTGAATTTGATGCACACGTCCCCGCTGGGTCTATAAAATTAACAATTCTTATCACTGTCGACGCTCGTAAAGGCGCCGTATGACTCCGTCACGATTTGGTCGTACTACTGGTCTTAGATACAAAAACTACTTTTTGTTTAAAATGATTAAATTCAACATACTTTGTGTGATGAGCATGATTGTTAGTTCTGTGTCTGGGTGTGATTTATCTATAATATGTATGTATTTATTGTTTGTTATTTGTAATAAAACCATGATCCGTTTCACAATCACTATATTAAACGATAAGCACTTTACATTTTTGACACTTTCTGTATGCTGTTGACAGTTAAATTAGGTTTGAACATTTTAAAATGAATTAATATTAAGAGAGGCAAGCGTGCTGCTCAGAGACACGAACGGAAGGGTCGAGATAGCTCACGTAAGAGTGAGACAACAATTCTGTAGGAACACAGATAATAAATAATATTAAAGTAAGAAAGTTAGTTACTAAACATTTATAAATTATATAAGTATGTATATCAGTTGTCTGGTTACCATAACACAAGCTCTGCTTAGCTTGGGATCAGATAGCCGTGTGTGGGTTGTCCCAAGATATTTATTTTATTTGTTTATTTTTTACTTACCTACATAAACTCACACACTCACTGAGCTGGCAAAGAGAAAAAGATAAAATACTACTTTGTCATGTGTACATTATTGTGCACGACACAATGAAAGAAAAACAAAGACTAATAAGTCTTTCATTTTCAAAAAAAAAATTATGATCATTATCATTTCACCCAAATACGTTAAATGCTAGTTATAGGCCTCCCCTAAAGATAGCCACAATAACCGGGTCCTGCACTGCTAGAATGCAAGAATGCACCACTCAATCAAACTCATTATCTACGTCTACAAAAAAACTAGTCACCTCAAATTTTACTTTGAATCGAAAACCAGAGGTAGCTCCAAAACTCTCATAAAAATCACACAGTCACGTGACATCGTGAAGTCGTGAAAAAATAGCATTTGACAGCCACTAACTGTGAGGGAAAACATGGCGCCTTTGTTTAGTGTCCCGCGTTATTACATCACTTGCATTTAAGTAGCATTCTTTTAGCAAACATCACGCCCTTAATCTCCGAAGGGATAACCAAAGGTATACCTACCTATCAGTGCACCCACATTTCGCCAGTTATGTTTAAGTCCCATGTAATAGGGGGCGAGCCTATTGCCATCAACCGGGCACAAATCCAGACTCCGAGGCTGCTATTGAGATATTCCTGATGGAAAACCCAATAACACTTTGCCCGACCTGGTAATCGAACCCAAGACCACTCAACAGTAGCACTTTGCGATAAATAGACCAATAAGGCAAAATTTTTCCTAATTATTTTGTAGATAAATAGGAGTATAATGCAGGTTGACAAAGCTAAGGACGTCCAAACGAAAATTTTGGACTCCTCTCTTCTTGGGTTATCCAAACCACCCCCATGTATATTCTACGATTTTTACACGACTGCCCCAAAAAAAAGAGTTTTTGTTATTGTTATTTTCGGTTTAGGAGCTAGACGACATTTTAATATTTTGGGATATTCACATTTTCATCAGATTTTGTAGATTTTCTCATTCTGTGTCGCATTTTTTGGAAATATTTTTATTGATAATTAATCCTGAAGGTATGGTCTTCGATCGATAAAAAACAACTGTCTGTCTTATTGTCACCCGAAATTACTTAAACTTAGTTCAAAGGCAAAAATGTTGTTTTGTTAATTTCGTTGCAGATTCTCGGCTCTTAAAGAAAAATTACAATAAAGGCTAATACCTTAAAGTAATTTCAAAAACTTTCACGGACCCTCAGCTCTATAAAATAGTACAAATAACTAGTATTTTTAGACATTATTCGGAGCAATTGAAGCTTGAACATGGTAAGGCGAAAAAAGCAATATTTACATCTGGTTTTTTCCAGGATATTGACAAAAACCATTATTCATTATTGCCAGACACTTCCCGGGAGCCATTAAAGGTTGAAACTTTCTTTTAAATACAGACGCTGTTAGTAATTCTCGCGGAGACCCTTGAGGTGTCTACGAATAAGTTTGTCTTTGACTAGAGGCGTTCCAGAGATGCAATTTGGACAGATTTGGCAGCAGTCCAATTTGATTCATAAGATTTAGTATGCATCTTGGTGCACCTGAATATAATGCCACTTGGAAACCGATCGACTGAATAAGAACTTTCTTCTCTTATCCACTTGCAAAGGCTTTGATTATGAAACTTTCAGTGAATTCTTGAAATGGTTTTCGTCGGAGATATTGTCATGATTTTATGTTTGAGTCACGGATTATTTATGTTAATAATCTATCTATCTAAATATATATATAAACGAAAGGTCACTCACATACTCGCTCTCCACGAAATATCGATAACCGCTTGACGTATAAGGAAAAAATTCAGCAAGGAGGTAGTTAATAGTTAGTAGACGTCCACATAGAAAATATTTTTTTAAATTTGCCGCTTATGGGAATGAAACGGAGATCCAAAGTTAGCAAAGTAAAACTTAGAAGAAACGTAGGAGTGAACAAAGTCTCGAATTAAACGCAAGCAAAACCGCGGGCAAAAGCTAGTACTAATATAAAAAATCTAAAGAGACTTTTTGTTTAAGGATGCTAATCCCTGGAACTACTCGGGTTGGAAAAATATTTTTGTATGTAATAACCAGATTTTTATTTTCGTATATTAACGAGGAGTAGTTTAAGGTTAATAACATCACGCTACGACGCACGGGAGTGCAACATACGGGAGTGAGACATAACTTAATACGGGTGATAGAACCAGGCGGATGAAATCCCGGGCAGAAAGTGGGCAGAAAATAAAATAACTGCCTATTATAAATTCTACATAACATCACGCCTGTAATCCCCGAAGGGTTAGGCAGAGGTGTACCCATTAGTACACCCACATTTCGCCAGTTATGTTTTTAGTCCCATGTAATAGGGGGCGAGCCTATTGCCATCAACCGGGCACAAATCCAGACTCCGAGGCTGCTACTGAGAAATTCCTGATGGAAAAACTCAATAACACTTTGCCCGACCTGGGAATCGAACCCAAGACCTCATGCACAGCAGTCGCGCTTGCGACCACTAGACCAACGAGGCAGTCCGAGGTATTATAAATTCTGTCATGAATAAATGAGAAAAGAAAAACTATGAAACTTAATAGACAAAGTTAACTTACAAAATGGCGGCCCACCTTCACTATGTATCAAAATATGTACGCTCGTTAAGTACGCAAGTTGCACTTAACGCAGAAGGTCCAACTTTACTGCTGGGCGCGCCATAAAACTGCATTTTACGAGTACATCGCCACAGAACGTTGGTACAGTCAACCGCAGGTAGTGGCAGCAATTGAATTACGAAAAGCGACTTTACATACATAACTTAACATCATGCCTGTAATCCCCGAAGCGTTAGAAGTGTACCCATTAGTACACCCACATTTTGCCAGTTATGTTTAAGTCTAATGTAATAGGGGGCGAGCCTATTGATATCAACCGGGCACAAATTGACCAGACTCCGAAGGCTACTGAGAAATTCCTGACGGAAAAAGCCAATAACAGTTTACCCGATCTGGCAATAGAACCCAAAACCTCAGCCGTCGCGCTGAAGAAAGGGCAAAAAAGTACTTTTAAAATTAATGTTTTACACTATTTTATCGACAAGATTTAATAAAGGACTACACCTGAATACGATATACAAACAAACTGCTTCATATGTAATCATACCACTACTATAAATGTGTTTAGATATAAGGATGTTTGAACGAACAGATGAATAGAACGACTGAACAGATTTGTATGAAATGAATGAGTTTTCATCCCGGAAAACTGTACGGTTCCCGTATATATCAACTTTAATTTGGATGAAGAAGCTAGTATTATTATAAATCAATATCAAATTGTTACCATGTACATTCGGTTGACTGTATCACTAAGTATGTGGCTATGTAAAAATTTTACTAGCTAAGATAAACAGGCGATACAATCTCTATAGCCTCTTTGGTCTTGTGACAGTTAAAGTGACAGCTGTCATGTTACTAGTATCTGTATCCTGTTTTTACCACAGATACAAAAGTTTTAACAGAGTATAAAATGTAGTGTAGCAAGTTTGTGGTTAAGTAATTAAACTTGATGAAATTAAGTAGATAGGATTAGGGTAGTAAAATATAGGTTTGCGGTTAGCCAAATAACTGAATTTCAAAATGCTACGTAAATACAGAAACTCGTAATGGAAAATACGAATTTTAGACTCAGGTACCGTGTTTAGAATTACTTATGGACCAAATTATGAATAATTGACGTTTGTATAAAATACGTAGGAGAGCGCTGTCAATGATATCTTTTTAAATGCTGATTTTGCTTCGAAAATGATGTGCTTATTATAATTGTATCTATGTATAAGTTAATGATCAATAGTCATGCCTTCTCTGTAAGAGAAGAGGCTTCTTCTCTGCAATGGGAATAACAATCCAAAAAATTAATATCAATGAAAACAGTCCCCGCCTCTTTGATCTAGTGGTCGCAATGTGCGACAGCTGAGCATGAGGTTTTGGGTTCGATTCCCAGGTCGAGCAAAGTGTAATTGGGTTTTTCCATTAGGTATTTCTCAGTAGCAGCCTCGGAGTCCCGACATGTGCCCGGTTGATGGCAATAGGCTCGCCCCCTATTACATACGATTTAAACATAACTGCTGAAATGTGGATGTATTATCGCGTACACCTCTGCCAAACCCTTCGGGGATTACAGGCGTGCTGTTATGTATGTACAAAGACAATCTAATATCTAAACAAATCATTTAAATACGAATTATTTTCACCACCCAACCACGTTTAGTCAAATACAAATTTTGTACCAACGTTCGCTAAAATTTATGGAAGCCCTAAGTTCTGAGTAATATTTAATAAACCGTTTCCATTAATCAAGTCTCTGAAGTATAACGAGTAATATAATAATCTGTTCGTTCATAAAACAAAACCACTTAGCAATAATAACAGGAATCGTTGCGAAACAAAAGGTTTTAGTGAAAAAGTTTCTAATTTCCAAGGCATTAGTACCCGAGCCACGTAACTGTGCGTATGAATAATTTAGAGAGGGCGCCTATATTTGGGCTACACTTGTGGTCTTCAGAGGGCGAAACTTCGTGCAAGGGTACTACTGACGTTTACTACTGATTGTCCTCGAACTAATTGTAGTAAGTATTTAAGTACTAGTGAGTACACAGTGCAATGTATTGTAGAGATAAACTACTATAACTTGACGCTCCCCTCCATGTTACCATTTCAATGTGTGTAGTCACATTCGTATGAAAGAATTTGTGTGTAGTTGTGAGTAATCGTCATTGATATTTGTTTGTCAACTAATCATAAATAGCAGACCGCGCTAAACGACGCACCTGTCATGTTCATAGAGAATGTCAGTGCAGCGCCATGCTAATAATAATGAGTAATTTTTGACGCCGCTAGTCGAGCAACAAATTGCTGATTTGTTTTTGTTTCGAGAGCCAACCTAATACGTAAAACAGTTTCAAACGTTTTGAATTGTGGAAGGGCGCGTCATGTTACTGTAGTTTATCTCTACCAATACATGGTGTATAACATCGTAATGCAAACTATTATTGTGGATTCAGATCATGATTCGCAGCGAGTCATTGTCATTTTGACCTAAACTATTTTTTTTTTTGAGATAAATATTACTTTTAAAATTAGAATAGAAGAGCGACCGTGTGTCTACGGCTGTCAAACATTACAATAAGAATTAGTAATAATATAATTTAAAGTGAATAATACAAGAAGTCAAGATAAATACATGTTTTAATTATAATAATAGGTTGGTTAACCCGGTAACTCGGTCACATACTCTAGTAACCACAGTACACTTATGTATGGACAGCTTTTTTTTTTTTTTATCGACGAAAAATTTCAAGCCTTGGTGATCTAGCTACCAGCTCTAGTACCATATAAACACCTACTGTAAAGCGTATGAAAAAAAAAACCCTATATATAGTAACACTAATATAAATACAACTGTAAAGTAACTTGCTACATTTTCTGTAAGAAATAAAAGGCTTTTTTATTTTATTTTATTATTTACATGGACAATTTGAAACAAATGAAAGGCAATTGATACTCAGAAACTATTATAATCTTCACATACCTACTATAAAACAAAATCGCTTCGCGCCGTTTGTACAAACAACGCAACAGAATTGAATGCCGTTTTAACCATGAGATAGAGTGATGAAAGTTTAAATATCTACATTACACCCGTGCAAAGCCGAGGCGGATCGCTAATTAAGTACAAAACACTGAAATTACATTATTGAATATCTAAAGCTAAACGAAAACTCGCCTAATTATCACTTCGTAAAGCAACTAACTGAAAACAAATAGTTAGACTGCAAACCAGAACCGGCTCAAAGTTACTAAAAACGGAAACCTTCGTTCATTCGGCTAATGAGTTGCTCGACTTTTTGGGCGGTTTCAAAAAAACAACTCGAGAATATTTCCCAAAGTATGTACCTGCGGCTCGGGAAGTTTTCCGACTTTTTTTGTTTAGACTACACCGCTTGTGAGCGACGCCTGCGTTTGGCAGCTTTTCAAAGAAGTATTGTTCTTTATTTCAGCGACGACACACGATTTTGAGTATGTAGAATGTAGATAGAGGTAAAAATAGACAGTGGTCTGTTATATATGACTTGTTGTTATATTGACTGTATATAAAAATGATGCGTCGTGTTAATTTAATGTATTTTTTATGTATGGGAAGGACTTACCTTAACTGAGTGTCTGCCATTTTGGATGACTTTCTGAAACCTGTAAAAAAAACAAAATATTTGTACTGTTCTTTGAAAAAGATAGTTAACTGTCTGTGGTTCTTTAGGTAAATTTTTATATATGTTACAAAAATGCGTTAGTCTCGCAAGAACTCGAAAATTGTTTGACCGACTTGTATTTTTTCTGCTTAAGAAAAATTCGAAGGATCAGCCAAAAAATTCAAATTGATATTTTCGTATAAGAATTTAGATGGTACAAAGTACACTGGGCCATCTTGTTTAAAATAAAAGCTGTAATAAATATTTTCATAGCAGACAAATCATCTTTATGTATATACTGTGGGTAGGTACTTATTTGAAAAATAAAGTGATTGATGAACATGAAATTCGTTCAGCAGAAACCCAAAACCATATTAGACAGGTTAGAATTAAATCAATTCACAAAAAATGAAGCCAAAAACCCAATAACACAAATTAAACACAAACTTTTCCAAAAATAAAAAAAAAACAAGCAAATAAAAATGAATGGCCAACGCATTCGCTTCCGAATAAATTTGGCTGAATTCAATCCGCTTCAGTAATAGTTCCGGAACCATCGGCAGATTTGACCAAGTTCACGCCGGCCGGCCAAATCCGGGGCTGCAACGAGCGTGAACCGGCAGATACGGTATCTGTACTATTGCTGTTATTGTTTATTTGTATTTTATTGGCTGAATTTGTTTGTTTGTTTACTATTCTGCGTGTTGTAAAGTTTATGTTGTTCTGCAGATTTTAAGGGGTGAGTGCCGATTGCTTCAGTGATCAAGTATTGGAAAAGCATTTTTTTGATACTGTCAGATTTTTACGTAGGTACACGTAGTGGCCTAACAAAAGATAGTATAGAAAAAAAGCGGTCGCATTCTAATCACAGTCGCTATCTGTCAAAAATACCTCTAATCGACAAACAATATTGGCAAGTTCTTGACATTGATTGTCGCAGAAATCTAGTCTAGTCATATTTTGGTTAATAAGTAATTAAACTTAATGTAATTTTGTAGGACGGATAGGGACTGACATTTAGACTCAAGATTTAAGTTTTCCATCAAATAACTTTATTTCAAAATAATACGTTACGATTTTAAGTTTCAAGATTTCAAAATCATTATCACTTTATATCATATCATTGAAGTCAATTATTCCTATATTTATAAAGTCATAGAATTTTATTTTATTGACTAGACTACTTTATACCGAGAGTACCTACTGTCGCCATTAAATAATAAAAAAAAAATGTCATTTGCCTTGATAGAGAGTATTCTCACTTTGAAAGTGAATCCTCTACAGCCCCAAACAAGTATAGTACAACTTCCAATAAACGAAATTTTGGACAGTCAAAAACGCGTTTGCTACCAGTCTTCATATGTCCATGTGTATGGCGGAGACAAATCTGCCTGGAGCTGGCTGGCGACTTTAATTACTTTTTATTGGGGCCTGCATCGTACAATACGATATTAGATCGGTAAACGTTCCGTGTGGTTTTGCTAGATGTATTGGTATTGGTTTGATAACTTCCTCCTTTTTGGTGGTTAAAAATGTTGGTCCGTGTGTGAGCAATTAAGTGGACGGTTTCTAAAGGAATATTCAATTTAATTTGGAATAAATGATATGCCTAATTTTTTTTTACATAACCAAAATATTCTTGTCAAATTGGTGGGGAGGCCTATACAGTATGCACTCGTCAGCATAATGTTTTGCATGTTGCGTTTTTATTTTTGTCACCAAAACAGAAGTTGTTTCTCAGCAATAATTTTTGCTCTAGCATTTTTTTTTTAATATTTGTATGACATACTGGCCATGAATATTTACACCTGTGTGTATCACCTGGAAGAGATTACTTTTTATTTATTTCCAATTAACAAGTGACGAAATACTTCTACCCAAACATGGAGACAGAAACACCTAAGCTTATCATAATAAAACTCAGCTTAAACTCACAAGTTACTATTCTAAGTGGCTTCCATTTGTTATACATTCCGCACAGCTCCACGCTCCACGCGCCAGCTACGCAAACTTCTTTGATTACACTTTAAACAACATCGCCTTCAAAACTTAACTACTTAGTATCTAACAGAATTCTAGAACTATTCCAACTTGGATACATCTCCAATTAACAATGACAACGTCACTTCAAGGAATTTGTGTGCAGCTTAAAACTTTATACGGCCGTATGTTAAACATAACTCATATCCATACTAATATTGTAAATGCCTCGTTGGTCTACTGGTCGCAACGAACGACTGCTGAACATGAGTTCTTGGGTTCGATTCCCAGGTCGTGCAAACTGTTATTGGTTTTTTATATTAAGAATTTCTTAGTAGCAGCATCGGTCTGGATTTGTGCCCGGTTAGTGGCAATAGGCTCGCCCCCTATTACATGGAACTTAAACATAACTGGCGTGTCTAAATATGGGTACACCTCTGCCTAAACCTTTCGGGGATTACACGTGTGATGTTATGTTATTAAAATTGCGAAAGTAACTCTGTCTGCCCATTACACATACACGGCTAAATTACTGAACCGATTTTGATGAAAAGTACGGGGAAAGTTTGCTCAACAAGAAAGGAGCTAGGGTACTTTTTATTCCGCGACTTCGTCTGTGTTCGCAATAACCGACATTAACGCGGACGAAGTCGCGGGTAATAGCTAGTACTAATATGTCACAGATATAGATTATAGTCTGGAAAAGCACGTTCACGGTGGGACGATTCCTGCGGGATAATAATATGAGTAGGTACATCAACATTGGCGCAGACGAAGTAGCGGGCAGAAGCCAGTGTTTAATAATATTATAACAAAACATAACATCACGCCTGTAATCCCTAAAAGGTTAGGCAGAGATGTACCGATTAGTACACCCACATTTCGCCAGTTAATGTTTAAGTCCCATGTAATAGAGGGCGAGCCTATTGCCACAAATCTAGACTCCGAGGCTGAGAAATTCCTGATAGAAAAACCCAATAACACTTTGCCCGACCTGGGAATCGAACCCAAGACCTCATGCACTGCAGTCGCGCTTGCGACCACTAGACCAACGAGGCAGTCGATATCGATTATCACGGGGTTTTCATTTTGAGTGAAATCTTTTTATCTGTCTCTGTTAATAGTAACCTCAGTTACTCCTTATAATATTAGCTATCTACCAGAGAAACTCCCGTCAAAATTGGTCAAGCCATTTCAAAGATTAGCCGCAACAAACAATCAGACAGACGCACGGATCGATAGACCGACCGACAAACAGACAGTGTGACCCTGTAAATATTTATTCAAATACTTGTAAAAAGCTGTTATTTTGACATAACAAACAGACACTTTAATTCAATTTATTAGAAATTTTATTTTAAACGATATCATTACTGCTGTAATTTACCTACATTGTTGACAAGTTTTTGACATTTATTGGTGCCGATTCTCTTGGTCACAAACTAAACTAAAATTAGACTATTTCCATCTCTCCGAGGCTGAGAAATTCCTGATAGAAAAACCCAATAACACTAATAATATTATCTGTGGCAGTATTGTATAACACAGTTCAACTACAGGATAAAACAATGACACAAATCAGACAACTAATTACAATTGTCGAGATCAGCTGGCGAGTTACCGACTTATGAGAGTCCAATGTCCACATTATTAAACGAGGCTTAGTGTTGCGCGCGGCGCCGGCGGCAGTACCAGTCTTGTGTTATTCGACACACGGTTGAATAAGGTAGCTAACCTATTGTTTTTTTTTTGTTCTGAAATTTGATCTTTGGATGGTTCATATCTGACGGAAGATACGCCGCGTATCGTCAGTCGCGTAACGCAGAAACAGTCGAATATATAATAAAATATCTAACCATACACACATAATCGATGATGCGCTAGTGCGTCGACCACACTAAAGTCGATACGGTCGACGTATCTGCCATCTGATTTAAAGTATAACGTCATTTTTTATGTCAGTTTTCATTAACGCTAAAATAGTGTGTTTTTTTTTTAAATAAAGTAAGTTTAAATACTATTAAAATTCTACGAAAAACTGAACTTATGTTTTTGTATTTAAATTTTGCCATTTTACGTTTTATTAATATTTATAGTAAGTTGATAATAAACACAGTGCACTGCCGCGCTTCTTACAAATGCAATCTCAGCATGGTAATTATACTCAATGAATATTTGAGATACGAAAAGAGTGTATGACAATTATTATTGTAAGTGGTGGTTCCCCGTTTTATTAATTTATACATACATCAATTCAAAATGATAAACTCAAAAACAAGTATTTTCTATTACGACTGCTTGAGTTATGTGACTTTTGAAAAGAGAGCGCCGTCGTCGGTACAATTCTCTTTACAAAAAAAACGTTCGAAACAAATGTTTTTCCCAACAGTTCTCCATCCACTGTGGCGGTATGTCACAGCATATAGCTCGGAAACTCGCTGACGGGCAACATGCCCCTTTGTGCTACACACTCTACACAACTTATATAGAGCACTCTATTAAACTTTACCATGGCCCCGGATATTTTTAGATAAAAATATTATTCGGAATTAAAGGTATTTCCTATTTCCTTCTTTGGTGGAGGAAGTCTCAATTGAGAGTGGGTAGTTGTGTGGGAGGGATTGATAAAAGGTGACATACAAAATAAGAATAAATTTATTAAGGATATAAAAGATACCCACGTCATGGTCTTATTTTCGGCATTCAAATAACTACGTCATCTTTTTATACATTGTTAACGCAATGGTGGTCGCCCACGGCTATTTTATTAGCGACACAATCGGAAAAAGACCGTGATACAGTCAATATACTGTCGCTAGACGTATGCATATTCGAAAAGAAACTCCATACCTACTTATTCTTAAAAAATAATATCCAATTTTCTAATATAGCCAGTTTGATAAAGAAAAATATACTTTATTGACTTCATAGAGGATAGATACCACGACAAAAGCTACATCATCAACATTGACTTAAAAAAAAAAAACATTCTGTGTATAACAAACAAAAAAGAAATGAGATCAATATATAAAATTACAGTACCTAATACACAAACACCATTCAGCACAGTGCACAAAAAGCAATTCAATCATTATCTACAAAAACGCAACTCTCTAAATTCGTCTCCTCTGAGATAAAACACTTTACAATTTGGGAATATTGCAAAAGTCACGTCCCAATATTACAGTAACCCCTTTCTTTCAATCGAGTCTCAAGACTTTTGTGGAAATATATAAATTATTCATATTCGATTACCCTAGTCACTCAGATATGTGGAACCAAAAATCTTTCTCCTTTTCTCTGAAACGTTTTGGGGCCTATTTTCTTTTCAAGATCATTTAGAGCAATTGTTTTTGCTCTCATTAGTCGCACGGTCATTAGGTACCTTATTCGTTAACTCCAACATGTCTCCTATGTAGTTATCTGCTTTCAGAAGGCCTAGCACGAACGCGAGAAGTATCCGTTTTTTTTTATTGTGTACCAATTTGTTAAGATCCTAGTATTGATTTTGTTTGAAGATATAAACTGAACTAAAATATGAACTGCCATCGATACGCATTTTTTTTTAGGTGGTAAAAATCATCAAATGACTCCTTCCGCCCTGGGTGGGGCGGAAGGGACTGTGAGACTTTTACTGACTAAAAAACCACCCTGTTTCTTCTGTTGCCCTTTACGTTCCGGGGCCACGGTATCCTGTTAAGACGTCCCGCAACCCCGGCAGGCGTTGGCCCCGTTGGGGGCCCCGTCCCTGTGCTGACAGCTCTTTTTGTGGCGCGCGCGAACAGAACGCGCCGTCGACCCGGGCTTGGTCCTTGATCGGACGGCGAGCTACCCATTACTCGCCGTCCGCAAGCCCGCGCCTACGGTAGCCGGATGTCGCCTCGCGACGTCCGACGCCCTGGGCGTCTCCCGCGGCGGCTGGGGCGTGAGGTGGATGATGGTGGTGCTTTGCGTTGCGTTGGTAATACAATTTTTTTACATTTTCTTCTCTTTCTTTCTTCTTCTATTTCTTTCTTCTTCTTTGATGAAAGTGAGAAAATAGGGAATTCACCTGGAATTCACGCACACACTTGTCCACTATAATATCTCCTACGCATTTGGCTAGTCTCCATTAAAATTGACCACCATGACTGAATTGCGATCAGGAGAATATAATTATTTCAGGTCCAAAATATTCGTTCCAACATATAATCGTCTGTCACTTCTTATACAAGTTACAATGTTGTTTGTTTAAGTCAAGTGAAATCTTCTCTCTTGCCACAGATTACGATGCAGCTTGCAATGTTTTTACGTCTTAAGAGAATAAACAAAATGTTGTCGCTTCGTCCAATCTGTCGCATTCTCTTTACATAGCTCTGCCATGAAACTTGAGAGACATCTTTTTGTGAAAAGTTATTTTTTATGTTGCTTTTGTACTATGTTATGGTGTTGACGTAGATGTATTCTGGACCAAAAAAAATAAATTACAAAATACAATATTTATGTTTTGCCACCCGTAACGCTAAGGAACAGACGACTATGTAGTTTTGGAAGAGACGCAACCAAATACTCTTTGACATTTGAGGATTTTTTTAAGTTTTTATGTAGGTACTTAAAAAAAAAATAAGTATTGTTTATTGTTGTTGCTTTTAGCGTATAGTATTTGGAGATATATTGTTTTTGGTTTCGAAATTCCAAATATCTAGAGTAGGTAGGTACATATTATAATATTATAGAATAAAGCTGAAGAGTCTTTTTGTTTGCTTTAAACTAACCTCCAGAACCACTGGTCGGAATGTTTCAGCTATTTTTTTTTTATTAATAGGGTGCTAGGTTATCTTTGATAACTATAGGCTATATTTTATGGCACACATGGACTTCCACGGGATGAAGCTAGTAAATTAAAACAGAAAGCCATTTAAGCATGAAAATATCAATATATTTGTATCCAATAAATGTACAAAAAAGATTCCCTCTCAAAATAAGCAGGTACTTGCCTTATTAAAAAGATTAGTCAGCCAAGGTAGCACAGCGGAGCAGCAGCTGCTTAGCACCTAACGTACTTAACAAAGGTAGTCGCTTATAATGCACCCAACAAAAGCTAAACGCTGTTCTCCCAGCCTGAGTTTAAAGCGATCTTTTCTCGGATGCCAGTCACTATCTCCGCTTTTGTACGGAGGCTATTCAACGTCGGCGGGTGAAGCGCGGAATTGGACAGCCAAACCCAATTACCGTGGAACGTCCGCGCTCGAGTTTTTATTTATGCACTGGTCCTTTGAAAAACGGACCCCTTGCTAATACAATAGCTTCTACTTTGCGAGTATTTCTTGTAGGCTATTTTCTACTTCCCTGTTGCCAGTGCGACTGCTAAGCGTGAGGTCTTGGGTTCTATTCCCAAGTCGTGCAAAAAGTGTTAAGGTTTTTGCATCAGGAAATTTTCCGTAGCAATCTGGAGTTTGGAAGTTGGTGGTAACACTCTCGTGTCTCGGAAAACACTTAAAGACGTTGGTCCTTTGCCTGATCTTTATCAGGTTATCCGATTGTCGTCCCATCGGACTATGAGAGTGAGGGCAGAGAGGGAAAACCTGTGTTTGCGCACATACTTGTATACTACAATGTCACTGTAGACTTTTTCAGAATTGACGCCGCAGTTTAGCAGGTTTCATTAACATTAAGCTAATGTTACAAACTTGTAGAGTCGAAGTAAAATCAACAACTGTAACAGAGATCTCTTTGAACTATCGATAAAATCTTATAATGATGCAATTCCATTTCAATAAAGAAATATGAAAAGAAAAACTTAATACAAAAATAAAATTTGTAGGAAGCCTTCAATTTTTATCTTTCCACTACTTAATGGCAGTATAGCTTAAGTGCCTAGGTTCAATGCATTGAATATGAGTGAACGAAACCCGATTCATTCGCTCGCGAGTGAAGTAAGAACTACGACTACACACGGTCACGTACTTTGTCGAGCTAGCGATGAGCTTGTAAAAGCGTTCGTGCGTCACAGATCATACAGATTGCTGGCAGCGTTCCATTTTCGAATATGATTCGTTTTTAAATTATCTGTGAACGTTTTGTCGTGACTTAAGAATTTTCTTGTTCAGTGGTTCAGGAGAATGCCAAGTAACCACCATAATGGTAGACTCAAACTGTGATTACAATTTAGTCTGCCTTGCAGTTCTGAGCGCTCATGTGAAATCGTGTTTTTTCAAGTTTTCACTGGTGTCATGTTAAGATTTCTTTTTACTGTACGTGTTTGGCATGTAAATGAATTTCATTTATCGTGGAATTGTTTGGATCAAATCACCTAAACGTATCTGGAACAATGTGGGTGTACTAATGGGTACACCTTTGCCTAACCCTTCGGGGATTGAAGGCGTGATGTTATGTTGATTTGGATATTTAAGGATGGCTGACAATGATCATCAAAGTTATTTTTAGGATCATTTCTTCTTTTATCATTCTCTCGGATGCTGGACGCTTTCTATTTTCGTCATCATGATCAATGTCTTAAAAAAATATAGCCTTCTAGGTATAACTTACAAAGAAGTGAAAGTGAAATTCAAATTATTTGTTTCAATTAGACCATTGAAAGGTATTTTTGGACGTCATTTACACGAAAAAGAGACAAAGGGAAAAAGGAAGAGAGGAAACGTCACTTGGAGGTAGCATAACGCTTTTTCTTTACATGACGATTTCTGCCAGTTAACTCCTATCACAAGCCCAGTAAATAAACTTCGTTCCAAAAAGAATCTAGAAGCCCCATCTAAAAGGTAGTTTCATATAGACAAAATCGGTCAAGTTCTTAAAGCAATATTATACCTACTTAGTATAACATAACATGCATAGCACCGCATTTAAAATTACCATACAACAAACAGGTATACCAAACCGAAGCCAAAAAGTACCAGTCAATAAAACACACGATTTAAAACACAACATTTTATAGAAACTTTTGCCAAGTAACTTTATTTTTGGCAAGCAGTCTTGGCGTTTCAAAGTTAGCCGTCCATCTCAACTGTGGATCACAGCTGGTCTAACTTCAAACCAACGGGTGCTTGATCCAGCCTCTCTTTTTTAATTAATACCACTTCGAACAGAGAACCGAAAGAATGCTTCAAGTCATTAAAAGTTTTAATAGCATTTGACTTGGAGTTGCAAGGATGGTAACAAATTTTAGTCGAAAACTTTTTTGGTTTTTGAAACTGTGAGAAATAGTTTGCGCGGCTCGAGTTTTTGAGAATGGAAAAAGTGTTGGCTAAAGGGGTGAAGTTACAGGTTTGGGAAATATGGTGGGTCTGTGTTTGAGTTAAACTATTCTAACTAATGGGCTAGTCGTTCCTTGCTACTTTTTATTTTTATTGAAGTTTAAGCCCCATCAAATGAAAATAAAGTTTTAATTGTAGCACGTGTATATATTAGAAAAAGTTAAATTAAAGTTAGTAAAAAATACTGGTACTCAGCTGCATCCGGTGAGACTGGAAGCCGACCCCAACATAGTTGGGAAAAGGCTAGGCAGATGATGACGTGTATAGAAAAAGTTAAAATGCATAGACTTCGCAGCGAATCCCATGCAAACATTCAATTAATTTATTATTTTTTAGTAAATATTATACGTATAAGTAAGATACATAAGTCTTATGATGCAGTTGAAAACATTTTGTAAGAGAATTTTAAAGCGCTTTTATGTTTTCTATCTAAAACTTTAGCTACAAAAAGGTTTAGCTAGCTACAAACATATCCAATTTAATGAAAACACAAATAAACATTACATAAAAAATACAAACACCTTTTCACAAAACAACAATTTTCAAGTACCAACTTTGATACCAAAACCTCTCTATTTTTTCCTTACAAACACAAACGAAAATCAAAACATAATTACAACACAACAACCTAAATCCACAATCCACACACAACATTATCCCAAACACACAAACAGACACAGAAAACAAACATTACACAAACTCTGCAATCATTACTGAATCCCCAATTTAAACCGAACGCTACTCTCGGACACCTGTAAAAACATAATTCTGTGTAAGGCCTTACATAGCCACCCTCTGCCTTTAAATCGAAAACCAATTACGGAAAAACTGTACATAAATACAGCCGAGCATTGTCCGGGCGTGTGTATGTATATGTATACAGAAGCGGTAAATGTGACAACAGAGAACTTGTACAACTGGAAGAGATATTTGATGTTATAAAAAAAATCGTTGACTATTACAAAACATAACATCACGCATGTGATCCCCGAAAGGTAAGGCAGTAGTGTACCCGCCAGATTTGCCAGTTATGTTTATGTCCCATGTGATAGGGGGCGAGCCTATTGACATCAACCGAGGACAAATCCAGACTCCGAGGCTGCTAGAGAAATTCCTAATAGAAAAACTTAGTAACACTTTGCCCGACTAGGGAATCGAACCCAAGACGTCATGCTCAGCAGGCCTATGTGTACCTATGAAGTTTCATTAAAATCGATTCGTTTATTTCGAAAAATAAGGACTTGTAAGGAATGACGTAAGGCGCAAACGCTCTTCATTCTAAAGTCGAAATCGCGAGCAAAATCTATCAGAACAACACTTTTTGGCTGACCTGGCAATCGGACCAAGGACAACAGGCTACCGACCAATAGGGCAATCCACTGCCCCATCCATAGAGCCTTATACCAGTAGAGAGCACGTTTAATTAACACGAGTGACAGGGCGATGTGAGCCGACGCACCGACTGCTACACATACACTGAAATAACAATACACCGTTATGTAGTACGGATTATAAATGGGTTTGATTTAAACACGGAGGATGGTAATGAAGAGAGATCTTCGTTTGTTTGTTTGGTGGAGGTTTTGTGTTCTTGTTTGAGGAGAGAGTTGGAAGTGACAGACGTCAGGTTTGCTATGAGTGGCCCACTTGACATATAACTCTGTCGCATGATTGCAATAATATATCCTCAGTTTATCATAAACTATTATTTTATATAAGTGTTATTATTTTATACAAGTCTAAGTTTATCACGTTAAGCCGTTTGTCCCGGCTGTCATACGTGCATCTTTGATAGTCAAAGTCAAAGTCAAATCATTTATTTCAATGAGACCATTAAAAGGCATTTTTCAACTTCTTTTACAAGAGAAAGGAAAATTATAATATTGAATCTAGTTGCCCATTCCAAAAAGTCGTTACGGGTCGTCAGAAGCCCGAAAGTCTGACAACCAGTAGGTACCAAGGGTTATCGTTTTACCCAGTTACTGGGTTGTGGAGGTCAGATAAGCAGTCGTTCCATGTAAAATACTAGAATACAGCTGCATCTGGTTAGACTGGAAGCCGACTCCAACATAGTTGGGAAAAGGCTAGGCATGATGAAATGTTATTATTTTGTTTAAGGGGTTAACTCTACAACTCTTTGAAACTGTTCCTTTTTTTATGAAACCTTGTCCCACATCAGGAATTTCTTCGTATATCGGTATAGTCGGTGGGTTTACAAACATATAAAACTATCGCAAAGTAAACTCTGTCTCAATCTGTTAAGTATGACTTTACCTTTGGACATTGATCCTCACTGAGATGATAGATTTTCAAAGTTTTTAATTACTAGAAATAGTCCTTCAATTTTTTGCAAGTATTGATCTATAGCTATGTTTATCGGCTAAAAATAATCCACAAAATTTAGGTAGGTTCCTATGTTTATAAATGATATTCAATCAAGTCCTACGTAATGAGACACACTCACCTAGATTCAATGAAAATAATTCTATTCTATAAAGGGGTAGAATCAAATGTTTGTTTGTAACAGGAAAGCTCTGGAAGTGCTGATCCGATTACAAAAATCATTTTACTGATAAAAGGTTTCATTATTTACAAGTATCATAGAATATGTTTTAAAATCTCTTTTTTTTTTCTTCTGCGCGGACGAAGTTGCTTACAAACGCAAGTGGGCAATAAATTAGATGCAGCTCCAAGAGTTAAATCATTGTCGTTGTTCAATTGTACATACATTCGTAATCACGCAGCAAACACGCTATTACATTATTAAAAGTTTCTTATTTGTATGCAGATGTAGTGCTCCACATAATGATTTACAAGCAAAGAACAACATTAATTCATTACGAAACAAATTAACATAAAATAACAAGAACAGAAAAATACATAAAATATAGAATAATATAAAACATAGAGCCATCCATATTAACTAACAAGGCAGCGTGTATTACCATAATTTCCGACCTACCTATACAGATACAAATCCATTTAACCTGCTTTATATTCCGCAAAAGTGCCCAGAAAAGACCAAAGGACTTAACGAGTGAATTAGAATTTTACATTGTAATGGTTGTTGGTCGCAGAGAAGGGTGAAATAGGGGTGAAAAGTGGGGGGGATGAAAAACGCGAACGTCGAGTGGGATCTCACCTAGGTGCGGCGCACTTCAGAGCTTTGAACTAATTATCCGTTGCTGTGTACGCCTCGCAAGCGGCAATTTCACTAATTATTACATTCATTGAGAAACTGTGAAAATTAAACCGTATTTTTTGATAGTGAGTAGTGATTTAAATGTTTTGTCAGGAGTGTGAAACAGGAGTAAATTGGTTTTATATTTCTTTATTACAAGCGCGCTTGTGTATGCGCTCTCCTCGTTGGCTTGTGTACTAGCGCAGCTTTACCGACGGCGCAGCAAATTGACTCGGTATTTTCACTTGAAACTAAATGGTTTTCGCTTACTGGTAGCACTCATGGCATTGAATGAAACTCACTCAACAGGGTTACCTTTCTGGTAGGTTACTCAAGTTCTGATATACCAGGGGGCAATAAAATTCTAGTCACTTTTAGGGAAGTTCGCAGTCCAATCTCAGTTGAAATATGTGTTTCTTATTTTTGACAAGATTTTAACATTGGATGTCGTAGTCATAGATTTTGAACGTTTTTAAATGTAAGATTTAGCCTTCAGATTAAAAACAAGCTTTTATTTAATAGCCCTAAAAAGAAGAAAATTTAACTTTAAATTAAATCAAACCAATCCAAAATTTTAATAATAATAATAATAATAAATATCTTGGAACAACTCACACACGGCTATCTGATCCCAAGCTAAGCAGAGCTTGTGTTATGGTAACCAGACAACTGATATACATACTTATTATATATAATTTATAAATACATACATATTATAGATAAATCACACCCAGACACAGAACTAACAATCATGCTCATCACACAAAGTTTGTCCTGGGTGGGAATCGAACCCACGACCTCCGGCTTAGCAGTCAGGGCCGCTAACCACTAGACCAACAGGCCCGTCGATTTTGTATATGGATTACACAATTTATTAAATTGAGTGTATCGTTTTAATTTCAACTCGATTCCTCCACGCGTTTCCGAGATAAAGGGTCTTAAAAGACAGACGGATGGACAACAAAGATATCATATAAGGGTTTCGTTTTTTCCTTTTGAGGTGCGGAACCCTAAAATAAGAGATTAACTTTCGATTCGAAAAGAAGATGAAGAAATCCAAAACTAAAAAGGGAAGTTTTAGATTTAAAATGTACTTCACAACATCCCAGAGCAAAATCAATTCAACTTCTTACTCAACTTATACATATTTAAAAGAATGACAGCAAACTCGAACACAATCGTGACTCGTGACAGTTCACAATGAAACTTTATTTGAATTTAAATAGTTTCGGAGTCGTCAGCCGGGGATAAATGCGTGGATCTGAAGCCAGCCGGGAACTGAACGAGTGACGTTTGAATAGCAGCCAAGAAACTTAATACGTTTAAATTCTTTGCATTATTACATTATCATGTTTTTTAGAGAATAATGTATTGGTATTAGAAGTGCATGTTTTATTCAGTTAAATATTTTAAACAGGTAGAACGATCTAATTGGTTTTCGTATTTTAATTGAGATTTGATGGTGATGGCACAGTGGTTAAGGCACCCACCTCTCATGCAGAAGGTTGACGGTTCGCAACCGGGCATGGGCAAGTACCAATGTGACATTTTCAATTCATACGTACTTTTTAAGTTTATCTTGGCCATCACTGATATGGGTGAATAAAAACAGCGTGAGGAAACCTGGATTTACAGTTATCATGGGCTGGTATTGTTTGTAATTGTTTATTACCAAGCTTTAGAATAAAACGAATAAAAATATTAAAAACTAGCTTTTGCCCGCGACTTCTTCCGGGCAAAAATAAAATATAGTCTATGTTACTCGCAGATAATGTAGCTGTTCTAATGGTGAAATAATTTTTAAAATCAGTAGTTTAGTTTTTAAGTTTGTCCATTACAAACAAACAAACAAACAAAAATTAAATTTTTGATAATGACAGTGTGTGAGCGTATGTATTTTACTATTATAATTACATATGGTTGTTAAAGATTAAATAACGCTGATCTCTGTACTGGTAAAGACTGCATGTCAATTAAAATATTACAAATAATTCCATTAAATAAAATTACTCGCGACGCAAACATTTAATGAAGCATTCGATTTCAACCAAACAAAATATAAAACTTAACAAGATCTCGAATCAGACCGTACCATTTAATTTCTGAGTTCCAAAAATTCGTTTTAAATGAAAAATATTAATCCAAATTAAAACGTGGAATCAGAACACATCAGCCGTAACCGAGTTTACCGGCTTCCGATGAGTAATATACCACGCTCGATGGCTTGCAGATTACGGACTATAAATTATTATGAAGCAATCAGTGTATGGCAAAAGTTTGGGCCTGATTTTGTATCGACGATACGGAGGCGATACGATATGTGTGTGTGTTTTCTTGAGGTTGTACTGCATTCCTTATAATAAAAGAACGGCTAAGCTGGTAACCATAGAAAAAAAATCTGAGATGGTTTATCAAATCGGTCAACTTTACCGGCGATAAAAGTATGTATTATGTTTAATAATTATATTTATGTAGGTACATTTTTTTGACAAATGCCCGAAGGTTAGTCTCTGAAAGTAAACGCATTGCCATACAATGTGGCAATGCTGTCAGATTTTTGGGCAGTGGTCCTACTGACAGCTTCGAGATCCTCCTTTCTATTTTTTAATTTGTACAAATCTTATAGTTAACTAGCTAGTTTTGTGTATCGGTAAACAATTAAATAAATAAAATTTTGTTTCGGTCATCAAAGCTGATACAATATAAAATTAATTAATTGAAAACAATAGCTTTTATAAGAATTAAATACTTCAAAGACCACAACAAATTGACTTCATTCTATTACAAGTTCACTTCACAGTTTCACACCTTCTCACAAATTCACGTTTCCCCAACAATCGATTCAAATAAAATTCTCATCCTCCTTTAAACCGCCGACAACGTCACGACACCGATACAAAATCGCCATTCATAAACGGTCGTGTTCACGAAGCGTGAGCCGCCGTAGATTTATTGGTAATATAATTTTGATTGATCGAAGCGATTTCAGCCACCAACTTGAGGTGAAGCGACGCATCGAGAGCTTAGTCGTAATCAATCTTAAACGGGTGAACTATTAGGTTTAGCAGGTGACATAATATGTGAAGGAGTTTAGTGCATCGATCTCACTGCAGGTGAGAATTTTGGTATGAAAAATTTTTGAAGCTAAATCTTTCACTTAACATCACGCCTGTAATCCCTGAAGAGTTAGGAAGAGTTATACTCATTAGTACACCCATATTTCGCCAGTTATGTTTTTTAGTCCCATGTAATAGGGGGCGAGCCTATTGCCATCAACCGGGCACAAATCCAGACTCCTGGGCTGCTACTGAGAAATTTCTGATGGAAAAACCTAATAACACTGCCCAACCTGGGAATCGAACTCGAAACCTCATGCACAGCAGTCGCGCACACTCAGCAATTATGAATAACCACCTTAAACCCAATAAAATAATCCAAACCTCCTCCTAAAATAGGAACAATTATATTGTAATCCAATAAGCAGTCTGTATCACGGCAACAGCTGCGAGATAAAGAGAAGGCATTCATTTTTCATTCTTAATGTAGTGATGTTGTAATAAAGGCGACAGGTGACACTGATTCCTCCCCGTAAGCTCACGGCAGAAGCGAAAATGAACTTGGAAATTGAAAGACTGGTTTCATTTATACGTTACTTACTTTTGCTCGCGACTTTGTCCGTAAAAATGACAGTTATTGCGGATACAGATTAAGTCGCGAATTAAAAAGTAGCTTGAAAATTTCATCAAATTCAGTTTGGTAGTTTATATGTATGTAGGAAACAAATATTTGTATGGTCGATATAGTTGATCCGCGATTACAAAAAAGCGCGATTGCTGAGTATGAAGTCTTGGGTTGGATTCCCAGGTCGGGCAAAGTGTTATTGGGTTTTTCTATTAGGAATTCCTCAGTAGCACTTTCGGAGTCTGAATTTGTGTCCGGTTGATGGCAATCGGCTCGCCCCCTATTACATGACACTTAAACATAACTGGCAAAATGTGAGTGTACTAATGGGTACACCACTGCCTAACCCTTCGGGGATTACAGGCATGATGTTATGTAAAATAATATCTTTAAACTCATCGAAAAAACCCATTGATAACTTCTCTTCTCATCACAAGTACCAGTTAGGCAAATAATCAAAAAAAAAAAGGATATTTTGTCACCCTTTCAAAAGCACGTTGTACAAAATAGCACGTCAGCACCAGGAAGCCAGTTTTTAATTGCCAAACAGGGTGCCTAGTGCCATTTCATTCTATTACTGGCATGCCAACGCTCTCGCATAACACCGTCGAGTTTTGTAGATAATTTTATAATGTATATTTAAACTTTGTTCTGTTTGGAAATGTAGAAAGGTGCATATCTGTTGGTATTGCTAATTTTATTTGAACAAAAAAATAATACGACTAACACATAACATAACATCACACCTGTAATCCCCGAAGGGTTAGGCAGAGCGTATCCATTAGTACACCCACATTTCGCCGGTTATGTTTAAATTCCATGTAATAGACGGCTTGTCTATTGCCATCGACCGGCTATAAATCTAGAGTCCGAGGCTGCTACTGAGAAATTCCTGATGGAAAAACCCAATAACACTTTGCCCGACCTGGGAATCGAACCCAAGACCTCATGCACAGCAGTCGCGCTTGCGACCACTAGACCAACGAGGCAGTCGATATCGATTATCACGGGGTTTTCATTTTGGGCGAAATCTTTTTATCTATCTATCTTAATAGTAACCTAAGTTACTCCTTATAATATTAGCTATCTACAAGAGAAAATCCCCTCAAAATTGGTCAAGCCATTTCAAAGATTAGCCGCAACAAACAATCAGACAGACGGACGGATCGATAGACCGACCGACAGACAGACAGTGTGATTCTGTAAATATTCATTCAGATACTTTCTAACAAGCTACTGTAATTAAAAAAAATTAAAAACACGACTGCAAAAATTGCACATATTTGTACTTTGTTTACTCGTCAGTTTTTTTTCCGACGTTTTTTATTTACAGTGTTATATATTTTTTAAATCTACTTGTCAAATTCTAGACGATGAACATAGACACGATCAGATTCATTAAAAAAAAATATTGAGGCTGGTATTAATTTACGTTTTAGTGACCACACCGGATTCTTTTTATTTTTAACTAGACTAAGTTACTCGGAACGATGCAAGGATTGTAACGATACCCCATACATTTAAATCGGTTCAGGCGTTTAAAAGTTATGGTGGAATAAAGAATCTCACATACATACATACATACATACATTAACCCTAAACACATAACACTCCTTTTTTTGGGGCAGTCATGTAAAAATACGGACAAGTTCAAGGCAAAACTAATTTGACATCGCTAACTTAGTTCTTTAATGTCACCGTCCTTCCCGTTCGCTGTATGTTAGTAAGAGATGTCAATTCTCTAAATTTAGTCTAGTTTGTGAACAAGGGACCATCGCACCATTGTCCCTGTGATGAGATTGCGACTAGTTTTTTTTTTATATACCCTTCAGTTTACGCAGAATAAATTATCTATCCTACATTCTACAATGTGCAGTCCAATATCTACCGCACAAAACATACATACAAGCACATATCCCGCCGCCACTCGGCTCCTCTCGCGGCGCCTGACTAGGCGTTTACATAACTTGCATTTTCGGACATAATTAAAATTTCCACGCCTGGGAATTCTATTACGGAATTTAACACATCCCACGTGGTACGGATTTCAGCTGCAATCATTGTATTTTGCGCAAAATTTTCGAGAATGAAAATTCTGAAATATTGTGTTGAATTTTATGTTCTTTGAATATAAAGAGAAGTTAATATTTTACTGTTCGTAGAAATAATATTGTTTCTGGAATTTATTTTAGAATTGTATTGGGTAGTTGGTTTTGTGTTGTACCGCAAAATATTAAAATTAAAAAGGCAAGTTGACTGCCTCGTTGGTCTAGTGGTCGCAAGCGCGACTGCTGTGCATGAGGTCTTGGGTTCGATTCCCAGGTCGGGCAAAGTGTTATTGAGTTTTTCCATCAGAAATTTCTCAGTAGCAGCCTCGGAGTCTGGATTTGTGCCCGGTTGATGGCAATAGGCTCGCCCCCTATTACATGGGACGAAAAACATAACTGGCGAAATGTGGGTGTACCTACTAATGGGTACACCTCTGCCTAACCCTTCGGGGATTACAGGCGTGATGTTATGTAAAAAGGCAAGTATTTATCTATACTTTTACACGAATAATATAAAAAGGTACAGTTTGTTTGTAAGAGGTAATCTCAGGAAGTAATCGAAGTAGGAAATAAGCATTGATCGACAAAAAATAATTTACTATTAGAGAGCTATATTTTCGCCGAGTAGTGCTTTTGAGGTTGTGCCATAGTCTATCTTTTATAACAGGTATACTTAACGTCCACACGGACAAAGTACAGGTAGAAGCTAGTTTATCGTAAGTAAAATTGTGCGTGTCTCTTTGTGTGATAATTTAGAACTTTAGTTTAATTCTCGATGGCCCAGTGGTTAAGGCGCCCATCTCTCATGCATGAGGTCGTGGGTTCAAATCCGAGCAAGTACCAATGTGACTTTTTCAATTCATATGTACTTTCTAAAGTTTATCTTGGACATCACTGACATCGGTGAAGGAAAACATCGTATAGAAACCTAGACTTTACTGTTCCACTCAAACCATGTCAAAGCTCCTTGAGGCGGTTTAGAAACTCTGACACTAAGGTGTGTGGAGTCATAAGACCTTACTGCCCACACGATAAAGAAGAAGAAGCTTAATGCTAAAGTTTACGCAGACGACGTCGCGGACAAAAGCAAGTAAACACATAAATAAACTCATCAAAACACAAAAATAAACCACTCATTCACCTAACTACGTTAAAACGTGCAGCCAAACATTGAAGTACAACAGAAGTTCAAACAAAAGAAAACTTCGTATCGACTCGCTCGCTAAACAAGTGCTTCCTCCGGCCAATTATGTATGAAAGTGTTGTTAACCAACTCATTTTATTAGCAGTACTAAGGAAATGCCTACTCATTGTTTGTATTGGGTTAAAAATTTTAGAAACATAATGAAATGAGGAAAGAAACAGAATGATGTTTATTTCATTATTTAAACCTAACTCTTTCGGGGATTACAGGATTGATGTCATTTATGTACAATCAACAAAGGAGATAAGTATGTAGGATCGTCAGATAGGGTTAAGTTTTCTTAGAAATCGATGAATATTTTTTTTTTCATGTTTTCAAATGTAATTTAATTTAAAAAGGAGATAATTTATAAACAGTTCATAGATTTAGTTCGAGTTTTAATCAAAGACATCCCTCGGTTTCTAAGAAAACTTTAACTATATCTGACTACACTGGATACTTATCTGTTTTGTTGACTGTACTTAAACAACTTGAACATTAGTATTATTGACCAGGCATCGTAAATTTATTTAATTGACGCAAATTGCAAGACTACATTAATCAAAGCTCATGCCTCTCTGCTTGGGAAGAGGCCTTTAGTCAACAGTAAAGCAATATCGGGCTGGTATTATTATTATGTTATTTATGAGGGTGAAGAAAAAAGCCGTAATAGCGTTGATGGGAAATGGAATTCGGAAATAAACGAGAAAATACTAAAAGCAAAAGGAATCCATAGGATGGCCATCAAGCACAATCAGTACAGTAATCTGTTACATTCGCCTTATTTCTCTAATTCATCTTTGGTAGAAGTAAAAACGTTGGTTTCATTTCAATTAATCATTCGTCCCCTCGGGACCGCTCGGCAACGTCCGCCACTTCCAAACTTATTAGAGAGAATATAAAAGAACGAATAGAAACAATAAGTAGCGTCCAACGAATGAATATATGAATAAAATCTTTGTCAACTTTTGTAATCAATCTGAAGCGAGTTTCAACAGTCGCTAACGATCTCATTCATAACAAACTTCGAATAGAAGGCAAGCCTTAATTAAATCGTCGATTCATATTCCCCTGTCCCGATACCCAATCAAAGGCAGATGGGAATCAGAAAAAAGTGGAAAACGTTGAAGACTTTTGTAATTAGCCAACTGCGGGAGCGCACACAAAAAATATATTTCACTCGTCCTATGAATATGCAAGGGCGGTGTTTGTCGCGGCCACCGCTGAATTATTAATGTTTACCTAAAGCAAACGAGTCTCAGTCTAGATATAATGTAGGTAAGTAGGTATTACGTTGGCACAAAGACGAACCGCCTCAGCTTTATTACAATGAATTGACGTCAAAGCTAAGGACTAAGTCAGGGCACAATACAATTGTATAAGTTTCATATTATGATAAATTAGCTCAATGGATAAACGACTTAAGAGTTTCATTTGAATAGGAATTACTGTTTAGGTCGCTTTAGATATTATCTTTGTTTCTAAAACCTTTTGTTAAACAGTACCTAGATAATTTCAATGATTATTCTTTCTTCTCAATTAATAATGATATTAAGAGCTAGATTAATACATTTTACATTACATTAGAATTAGAATACGCTTAAAAAATCTCCTATAATGTAGATACTCACACACATTGTGTTTATTTATAAAAGTTTATTTTATAATTTACATGATATCACGCCTATAATCCCCTAAGGGTTAGGCAGAGGTGTACCCATTAGTACACCAACATTTATGTTTAAGTCGCATGTAATTAGGTGCGAGCTTGTTGCTAACAACCGGGCACAAATGCAGACTACTGAACAATTTTTAATGGTAAAACCTAATAACTTAATTTCTTATTTACTTCTGAACTGTAGACGCTACAAATTCATTAAAAACAATGCTACAATTAGCATCACACGCTCAGTTGGCGATGACTCGGCTAACTTGGCTACGTCTTACAAATGTTACCTAAGTTCGTACTAAGTTGTTTGGCTAACTTGCGCCTGACGATGTCCAGTGTTACTAGGAGTGCACTTGTTAATTGGAGCGAGAAGTTAGTGACTTTATAATGTTGAAATTTTTAATGTTGTAGTCTAAATGTAATCTAATAAAAAATAAACTTTCGCCAAATCCGTCTGTCTGTCTATCTGTCCGTGGCTTATCTCAGAGGGTTATAGTAGTTAAGGTTTTTAATCACGCCGACAGTGGTCGTATATTTTTAGGGTACCACTTCTAAATAAGCATCATCATTTCAGCCGAACGTAGACAACTGCTGGACATAAGCCTTCACTACAGATCGCTACAATGAACAGTCCTGCGCTGCCCGCATTCATCAGCTTCGTCGATACACCTCGGCTCTACTACATTTATGGTGAACTAAGCATACACCACATGTAGAAGATTTCCCAACACAAAAGAACTACCGACTGTCGTGATGGCCCAGTGGTTAAGACGCCCGCCTCTCATGCATGAGGTTGTGGGTTTAAATCCGGGCAAGTACCGATGTGAATTATTCATTTCATATGTACTTTCTTAAGTTTATATTGGACATCACTGGCATTGGTGAAGGAAAACATCGTGAGGAAACCTGAACTTTACTGTTCCACTTAAACCATGTCAGAGGCCCTTGAGGCGGCTTAGAAACTCTGACTCTAGGGTGTGTAGTCGTAAGGCCTTACTACTCACACGATACGGAGAAGACCGAAAGTAAAAAGAAATCTTCGTACCTATATGGTCGAGCTAAAACGCATCACTCGATAATACGAGTACAATGATTTTTTTACAAGTGCTCAATATCTAGTGGCATCGTTATTCAAGCCAGGTTCAAAATCTTCTTAAATTCAGTGCCTTGTTTAACATTTTATAACCGAAATATTACCTAAACCAACTCAGAAACCAAGAATTTCACCCCACATAGCGAAGACAAGACGCGTAAATACAAAATTTCAATATCAAGCAAATGGTAAAGCTTGCGGTTTTTGGAACGCAGCACGCTCCGAATTTAACAGTATTAAATTATTTTCGATAGCATACAACAGCCGAGTTATGTCGGCTTGTGGATACAACTTTAAACTGGATCATGCCGGGTATATGCTGTTTGTAAATACGCGTCGTGTTCGTGATATGTTTTATGAGTTATATTATTTATTTATATGTTAATTTACAACGTGTAAACCAATTACAGTAATTCAAAGGAGTTATATGAATTCTCGGAAACACAAAAACGGGATAAAAAATAGTCTCCAAACTATAACCTATCTCTGTGCTAGGTCTCATCCAGATCTGTTCAGCCGTTCTAGCGTGTACTATGTAATGTACTATGTAACAAACATCCATTACTCAAATTTTCGCATTTACATACATACATAATTACATGAACTCACGCCTGTTTCCTTCTGATCCTTACATACTCTTTTCGCCTCATCTACATTCATACATCTCTCGTCATACAAATACGCCGGTTACGAGTACTGCGCACCTGATCTTTCTAAAGAACCTCACCTATAAGGTTTCGCATTTATTATAGTAAAAAATAACAAGAAATTATTCCGTCTAATCTTCAACGCAAAATAAAACTTAAAGCAAAATATAGCAATCAATATCGAAGTGCCATCTCGAATATTCACACTAGTCCTGAAATAAAAATGTATTCCTGAAAGACTTAGGTATTCCGACCAACTGAGCTAACTTTCCATCAAACTTTGAACGCTAACTTTTATTCCGGGAATGATCCCAAAAGGCTATTTTACGAGACTCGACCCCTTGCGAGTCTGAGAGGGGCAAAGAAGGGGTGAAATATGTTTATTTCACTTAAAATGTAAGCAGTTTGTTTTTAAACTGTTCTTAGGGCTAGACTGAACAAGTGAAGGTTGAGGGAAGCTGGTAGGAGATTTTAGCTATTCTTTGAAAGTTTTCGGAGGTTCGATACGGTTCAGAGATTTTTGAAGTGAAATCTTGTTTAACCTCTTTTCTGAGTGATTTTTTGATTTAATTTATGAGTATGCGTCACCGATATGGTAATGTAAGTGCGTCACCGACATTCTAATGTAACAGTTTTCTCTACTGTTGGAAATCCCCATGACTGTTAATTATTTTTTTCTCATAAAGAACTCGAAGAGTCCACTTAAAATATGAAATATACAAGCTTCTATAATTAAAAAATTAAAAAACACGATTGCAAAAATTGCACATTCATATTTTTACTTTGTCTCGTCTGTTTTTTTACGACGTTATTTATTTACAGTATATATTTTTTTAAAGCCGTGTAATAAATGCGTATGCATAATACACTTTTAAAATAACATATTGACGCAGTGAGTCGAATCAATTAGCAAGAAAATTTAATTAATTTGAGGTTCTAAAGATTATTTAGGTTCAATATTCCTGATACAAAACTTTTTAACAGGGAACTTTGAAAAGGGAATCCCACCGGTTACTTTTTTTTTCTTGTAGGGGTTAAAATGGTGCTTTGAATAAAAAACCTCAGTAAAAATATCACAAATAAAAAATTTCAAACGCTGCCACAGCTACTACCCTGCCTACTCCTCTGATACAGTTGGCACAATACATTGACAGTAGCGGGTCGACCCTCGTCACCACAGATAACGTCAAATCAAACACTGACGCCGACGTAACTGGGGTACGTCACCATACCTATCACAAATTACTCATTAATGGAAATTCTGGAGTTTATTTTTATTTTGTTTTCAGGTACCTACTTATTTTTTTAAATTATTTTCCTTTTTTTTTTGTAAAAAAAAATTACTAGCAAGGTTCATTCACACATATCAGTAAAGTCACAATTCTGACCGTCTTTCATTAGCTCTTGGGTTCGATTCTCAGGACAGGAATTTCTCAGTATCTCAGTAGCAGCCTCGGAGTCTGGATTTATGCTCGGTTAATAGCAACAGGCTCGCCCTCATTAAATTACATTGGATCTAACCATAACTGGCGAAATGGAGGTGTACTAAGGGGTTCACCTCTGCTTAACCCTTTGGGGATCACATGTGTGATGTTATATTTTTTCTATAGATAGAGGAATAGGTCTTCAAAGAGGTAGATATATTTTCTAGTTTTATTTCTAAATTCTTCTTTAAATATCGACAGAAATTGTTAAAAACATTATTCAATTAATTTTAGCCAGACGCTTTAAATTTCGGCCTGTAAAGTATCTTGCATGCATACAAAATATTCCTCTATCTATTTTCTTTCATGCTTACCTTCTAACGATATATTCCTCTATCTATTTTATTAAAGCCATACTTAAATAACGTAGATCTGATGATCCTGGGCTCTTGGACTATTATGTTAACCGGTGTCTATGGTTCATTATATTTGCTCAACAATTAGTCTCATAAGCCGCCTGCTCATTGGTTTTAAACTATAGGTTCATCCATTCACGTCATTGTAAACGTTATCTAGTCAAGGGTACAGTTTAGATATAACTTAAATTGAGGTGGTTATTTCAAGACCCAGGCAATTATATTTGGGCTTACCTTTGAGATTAAAACCCCTTTCAATAATAAAATATATTAACCCTTTCAATAATTAAATATACAAATTAAACTCGGTCGGGATGATAATAAATTCAATTAAATTAATCTTAAGGTGGACCTCCACGATAGCCAGCGAAATTCAAATCTTCTTACGATTTTTTGCAATTTGCAAGTCAGTATTAGGTTTAATGTTGATTAAAGTATGATTCGCGGGCGTAAGAAGTGTGTATTTTCAGAATTATAACCATTAAAATCTGTATAATAACTCCATAAGTCGGTATAATCCTAAAATGTCAAGATTTTATGAAATCGTCATTCTTTCGGGTTACCTAGCCCGTGTTCAAGTATGTGCAAACACAACCTCTTCGGGGGAAGAGGTTGTGTTTGATCATCGACTGATCATCGACTTTACGTTCATTCCAAGGCACGGAGGTGTCACACTACACCTTTCAAAACTCTGGTCTGCTACTGAGCAATTCGTAATATAAAAATCCCAAGTAAAACCTTAACATTTTTTCCCGACCTGGGAACCGAATCCAGGACCACGCGCTCAACTGTCGCGCTTACGGCCTCGAGACTTACGGGGCAAATAAATAAGGTAGGTAAATAGCCTACCTTATTTATTTGCCCCGTAAAAACACTGGCTGACTTCCTACCGACACCTGATTCAATCTGGAGGTCAATGCAAATCTAACACTCATTTCATTGCTTCCCTAAGCAACTATTTACACACATAATTATGCTTTCTTTAGCTTTATACAGACGGTCAATATTACTACTCTTCATGGTGTGTCATGATGACCCAGTGGTTAAGGCGCCTCTCATGCATGAGATTGTGGGCTCAAACCCGGGCAAGTACCAATGTGATTTTTTCAATTAACTTTCCAAAGTTTATTTTGGACATCACTGGCATCGGTGAAGGAAAACATCGTGAGGAAACCTGGACTTACTGTTCCACTCAAACCATGTCAGAGGCCCTTGAGGCGGTTTAGAAACTCTGACCGTGTTGGGTCGTAAGACCTTACTGCCCACACGATAAAGAAAGAAGAAGACACTTCGTGTGCATTTTCCGCACAAACAAACAAAAACTTTAAAGCAGATAAACCGTTTAAATGAAATTCATTACAGTCCCCAATAATAACAAAGAAATAAAGTGTTTACAGGCAAACGTACAGCGAATATCATTTTATATAAAACCTCTTAGTTAAATCCTGAATCGAATTCCATTTGTAGTAACTTGTGTTAGGGTTACATTCGTTAGATTAAGCCTCGCCCGGTTCTCAGCGATAGGAGTCCGCAGGGACTGGCAGAGAACGCTTGCGTCTAGCGATATGGTCTGACGCATAAGCGGTGGCGATTACTGACAGCGGTCGGCTAGTGCCTCAGTTAGTTGAACTAAGAAAAGAAGATATGATTTGGTATTATATTTTATTTATTTTTAGCATGTCAAGTTTTGTTTTGTTGGTTGTTATTATTTTTATTTTGAGTGTTGATGTTAATGTTATGAGTGAGATATATTTTTATTATGTCAAAAAAAAGTCAAAAGTCAAATCATTGATTTCAATTAGACTATTAAAAGGCACTTTTGCACGTAATTTACTAGAGAAAAGAAAAATTATAATATTGAATCTAGTTGCTCATTCCAAAAGGTAGTTTCGTATGGAGAAGAACGGGCAAGACACTCCATAATTACTCTTTTAGAACATCTATATATATAATTTATTTATTACTAGCTCAAAGGTTTACTTATTACTAGCTTTTACCCGCGACTTCTTCCGCGTAAATTTAGGTGATAGCCAGACGAAGTAGCGAATTAATAAGTATATGTCCTTTCTTGGTGTTTAAGCGTAGTCTGTACCAAATTTCATTAAAATCTGTTCAGTAGTTTAGCCGTGAAACGTAACAAAAAAACTTTAGTTTATTTTTATTTTTAGTATGGAACCCTAACTCTTTTTTTAAATAAAAATAACCTATTAAAAGTTCGGTCACAATCGGTCCAGCCGTTTCGGAGATTAGCCGGACGAAACAACAGTCATATAGACAAAAGTTAAAAAAAACGCTCTTTTGACATAAGTACCGCGTAAACATTTACGTCTGACGTACCCTATAAACTAGGCAATCAACTTTGAACTGACATGCCTTCAGTAAATCATCGCGGTGACAGAAGACATCGAATGTCAGAAAATATACACGCTACAACGTATCACTTACAACTGCCACCGAGACGAAATTGGACTCGAAATGATTGAATGCAGTTGTAAAAGCGAGTAGTTTGAAATATACGGAACCCTTTGTTTTAGATGTATTTATTACGGGCTCGCCGTAATAATGTGTAACTTTCATTTATTGCTCTCATGCAATTTGTACAGAATGTGCACTTTGTGTGCACTCTCGCACTATATTGTTGCCAGATGCGAAGATTTGGTATTGTATGTAAAGATTTTCTTGTTTTCCTTCTTTACTGTGGGATGAGTGACTTGTTGTATTGTTGTGCTGATTTGTGGAAACATTTTGGATGTCTGTAGTTTTAGTATTCTTTTGTAGTTTAAGAATTGAAGAAATGGAATAGTTTCAGACTCGTTGGTCTAGGGGTCACAAAGCGCTACTGCTTAGAATAAGCTCTTGGGTTTAGTTCCCAGGTCGGGCGAAGTGTTATTGGGTTTTTCAATCAGGAATTTCTCAGTAGCAGCCTCGGACTCTAGATTTATGCCCTGATGATGGCAATATACTCGCCGTCTACCACATGAGATTTAAACATAACTGCCGAAATGTGGGTGTACTACCTAATGAGTACATCTCTGCCTAACCCTTCGGGGATTACAGGCGTGATGTTATGTTATATTATTAACATCACGGCTGTAATCCTCGAAGGGTTAGGCTGAGATGTAGGCAACCATAAGGACACCCACATTTCGGCAGTTATGTTTAAATCTTTTTTAGTCCCATGTAATAGGAGGCGAGCCTATTGCCATCAACCGGGCACAAATCCAGACTCCCGAGACTGCTACTGAGGAATTCCTGATGGAAAAACCCAATAACACTTTGCCCGACCTGGGAATCGAACCCAAGACCTCATGCACAGCAGTCGCGCTTGCGACCACTAGACCAACGAGACAGTCAATAATATATGTTAATAATACGTAAAAGATTTTTTCTCCATCATTTATTTATTTATTTATTTTTTATTTATTTATTTATTTATTTATTCTGAAGTTTCCTTTGCCATTACAGAATACATCTAATGCGACAAATCATAAAAGCTTACGTACCTTCGTCTTCTCATTGATTATTTTCATATTTTAAAACAAACTCTTTGTGCTTTTGTCTCAGATATCTAAGCCGCAGAAGATTATTCTTGCCGTTTTATTAAAAGCTGGTATTTTCCAGTGTTCCGCTGTCGACGGCTTTTGAAGTAAAATATGAGACGGTTTAGTTTGTAAATGCTCTTGTTAATCTTTTAAAGACCGGATTGGGGGTATAGACTGGATCGTTTGTTGTAGAGAATTATACATGTGTACAGAGCAATTTAAAGTAATAATCTTACTACAACTATAAATGCAAAAGTTTGAATGAATGTATGTTTGTTATTTAATCACAATTGTAGTCTGGAATAATGATTAGGCAACTTTTTATTTTGGAAAAATTTACGGTTCATGTGGGATAATTATATTAACTTTAACTTGGACAAAGTCGAGGGCAGAAGCTAGTGTTAGAAATAAAACATATATTCCTGATAATTATATCAAAACAGCTAAATACATTCTAATGAAATTTTGATTACAAGATATAGACTACGTTGTAAATCCTAAATATAAATATCAGTTTCCGTGCGTTAGTTTTGCAAAAACTTGAAAATGGCACATTTGAATTTCTGTTTTTTTTTGTTGTGATTCGAATTTTATCAATTGACTCTAAACATTAGGATTCTAGACATTAATTGTTATACTTGTATTGTTTTTTTTTTTTGTATTGCTCTTATTATGATTTTGATTTTATTGTTTTTTTTTTTTATATTAATGTAATGATTTTAATATGGATTGCTTGCATGATGTTCCGTATATATTTAGTTATAGAAATTCGGACACGTTGTAAAAATCGTTATTGAATAAATGAATTGAATTGATCACCGCTTTACTGAGTTTGATTAGGACAAAATATTTTGCCACGAAAAAAAAACGAAGTCTTTGGCTGCTACTATCTGACAGTCCCATTTTTATCATGTGTACGTTATGTTTAGAATCTATTATAATAGCGTTACACTAACGTACCAGCTATGAAGTTAACATGTATAAAATTATTAAGTAAATAACCCAAACCTTAGATTCTCTCTGCAAAAAGTTTTCTTGTACGCAAAATTTCCATATTTTAGCTAGATCTAAATTCCTATTATTTCCAACCAATTCCAAACCTAAACTTATTTCAAAGGAATGCCCCTAATTGGTATTCGAATCACTTTTCACCAGCATAATTCCAATTATTATTCTATCACAATAGCTCGGCTGTATATCTAATTGGCGAGTGGCGCTAATGAAAAATACGCACGCTTCGGCATTCGGCATCGATCCGTCGACGCGTTCGATGTTACGTGACTGAAGGGCCGCGTGTTACACCGATGTGTAACGTTTAGACTGCTTGCTCATAAAGTGGACCTTTAATGGATTATGGATTCGGCATCATCAGGTATGAATATCGTGACTTATTGTTGAGGAATACACATTTCTAGTTTTTAGAAATGTGCCCGTGACCCAAGGGCTGACTTTTACTATGGTCAGCGGCTAAACATTGCCATCTAATGTAGCAATACTGCCAGTCTATTGGGCATATCTCCAGTTAACGGCGATGTGGAGGAAAATAATTTTTTGATTGTTATACGTTAGCTTATATATGTATTAAGTGTGTAAAATATTGTATTTTTTTTAATTAAATTAAAAACGCATAAATAATATTCTCTGAACAAAGCCATGATCCCATAGTCCCGTCAATTACAGAAATATTAGCTTCTAAATGGAACAAGTATTTGTATAATATAAACATTACTTCGTCACCTTGTTTTTAAACTTTCAAAAAAGTAATATTAAACTAGTTTATTCTGAAGAATTAGGGAAAGGTGCACCAATAGACATTTTAAAAATTTTATTTTTGCTTATGCTTTAAAGATATTATGAAACAGAATCATCCCCATACTATGACCGAAAAAAACTGCAACGATAGGTTTTACTCATTTTAAACTAAACCACACAAATCTTATTTTACCCCTCTCAAGTTCACACCGGTGTAACAGGCATCCTACTTAAGCTTAACATGCCGTTGGCGTCGTAGAATATTGGAACAATTTATGAGAAGACCTTTGTAATTTAGAAGAGCACTCAAATTGAAGGTAGGTATGGAGTCTGACACCTTGGCCCCTCTACGGAATTTAGATGACTCATTTCGAAAGGCCCAGAACCTTTAAGCCTCGTCAGTCATAATATGATCAGTCTTTGTGACCGTTGTGACTTTTATTAGGACTGTTGGATTTTTGCAGGAGTTGTGTCTTGTGTGCAGGTATTTACAGTACAGGTGTACAGGTGTTTGTTAAACCGTTTTTATTGTTGTTTTAGTGGCCCTGACTGCTAAGCCGGAGGTCGTGGGTTCGATTCCCACCCAGGACAGTGTGATGAGCATGATTGTTAGTTCTGTGTCTGGGTGTGATTTATCTATAATATGTATGTATTTATAAATTATATAAGTATGTATATCAGTTGTCTGGTTACCATAACACAAGCTCTGCTTAGCTTGGGATCAAATAGCCGTGTGTGAGTTGTCCCAAGATATTAATTTATTTATTTATTTATTACGGTGTCAATTTACATAACATCACGCCTGTAATCCCTGAAGGGTTAAGCAGAGGTGTACTCATTACAACCTACACTCACGTTTCGCCAGTTATGTCCATGTAATAGGGGGCGGACCGATTGTCATCAACCGGGCACAAATCCAGAATCCGAGGCTGCTACTGATAAATTCTTTATGCAAAAACCCAATAACACTTTTATCAAGGGGGTAGACTTCATTAAAAAAGCTCTCCTCCCCATTCACTTCAAAAGCAATACCTCGCTTTTGATTATTTCCAATCAAATGATAGTCTGTTACTATTTTATTGCATGGAAGAAAAAATAGAAGTTCCACAATCTCCACAAATTCCTTTCAAAATCATCACAGCCTACAAATTCCAGTCTACCAAAGACCTAGTGTTAATCCGGACTTCCCGAAACACTGCGATAACACCGCAACACACCACACAGACGGACAATAGCCTGAATTATCTATACAGATCCGACAGACCAACAACTCGGTTTGCGTCGATACGAGGCGGTGTTTAGCTGTCACATGCGGTGTGACGATTAGTGGCATGCATTAGTGTACTGGATAAAAATAGTGTGATATGTGGCGAGTTTTGTTTAGCTGTGATTAATGAGTTGCAGTTATACGAGTATTTATGAAGACGAGTTCGTTGACCGCCTCGTTGGTCTAGTGATAGCAGAGCGAGCTGAGCATGAGGTCTGAGGTTCGATACCTAGGTCGGGCAAAGTGTCAGTGGAGTCAAACCCAAGACCTCATGCTCAGCAATGGGCAGTCGTTTTTGATAAACAAATAATAATAATAATAATTTATTTATTTGTTAACATAGGTAAAAAACAATTCAGGTCTATTTTCAATGAACAGAGCGCTATGTTATGCCTGGTGTTAACGTGACAACAAACAAAGTCGATTTTTTTTTATAGTTTGAATAACTAATCCACTCCTTTCGCTTGTAAATCAGCAACCAGTCATTTAGACTGAATTATTCATCGCGTTTCTCCAACACTTACTTTTCAAAGTCTTTTATTATTCAATATTCTCGATATTTAGGTGATTGAAGTTTTTTCTGGAGTAACAAAATTTAAGGAATTTATTTTAATGATTTACATACATAAACTCACGCCTTTTTCCCATGGGGGTAGGCAGAAACTACAGAACGCCACCTGCTACGATCCTTACATACTCCTTTCGCCTCATCTACGTTCATACATCTCGTCATACAAGCACGCCGGTTACGAGTACTCCGCAACGATTTACATTCTAAATTAGTCCAATCAAGGTTATGTAGGTCAGGATATTTTTTGAATGTATTTGTTGTGATGGCCGAATAGTTAGGGAGCCTATTTTTTTTACTTAAGGTTGTAGATTCGATACCGGGCAGATATTTACCGACCGGTCTACCAACCGTTCGGGACTTTATTAATTCATATATTATACCTATAATAATATACTTCCATCACTGACATCGTTGTAGAAATAAAAATAATATCGTGAGTAAACCTAGATGACACAACTAGGGAATAATCAGACGAAGAAACTACGGTGTTACGAGACTGCCGAAACAGGGGAGTGTCACATCACCAGCCCCCAAACTCTGGGCTGCTACTAAAAAAGTCTTAATGCAAAAACCCAATAACACTTTGCCTTACCTGTGAATCGAACCTAGGACCCTGCGCGTGTCTCAACATGTGCAGCAACCTAACAAAAAGAAAGAACAACACCAATTAACGCCTTACTTTTATCCTGCATCAATACCCTATCAAGATATACAGCCCATCTCCAGATGGATTTTCACCATAAAATACACGACACTTTGCAAATGTTTTCACATGTGACCACATATGCAATCGATACGACAACCATCGCTTTATACGATAAAAAACCAGTCAAGTGCACGTACACAATATGTTAGGGTTCCGTAGAAAAAAAACTTGTATTGTGGATGATCTAGTAGACCCTAAAAAGCTTGCGAATACATTCATCATCATCATTATCCTTTCGAGGACCGACGTCTAATTTTTTTAAATATTTTTTTATATTGATGGTCGCTAAAATGAGATAACGAATAGATATTGAACTTTTTAAATTAGTAGAACTGGCCTTCAGTACTCTATGTGGGATTGATCGTATTCAAATATTATGACAATCCCTGCAACTGAAGCCAAGTAAGGCTACGCTACCCACCAGAGATATGCAAGGAAACGAAGCGAAAAATGTATGTAAAACAAACCAATTACAGTGCTTTAGCTAGTGTCTATGCGGCGTCTCTCCGCAGACCATGGCCCACCTGCACACTTGCACACCTGCGCTACATGCCCTGTCACCTACACATGTGACGACATAATGACTGCGTCAGCGGATGGTGTTATTGTAGCTGAATACAGGACCGAGAACCATAGATACCACAGAACTAAAGTCACCGACAGACATTGCTCGTAAAATTAGTGCGTTGAAGTGGAACGGTCATGTCTGCAGACGTACAGACGGTCGGTGGAGCAGACACGTGTTAGAGCGGAGACCACATTTAGGCAAACGTAGCATGGAACGCCTTGCTGCACGGTGGACCGACGATTTAAAGAAGGTGGCGGGCAGCGGATGGATGCCGGCTGCCCAAGACCGGGATGGTTGGCGCTCTTTGGGGGAGGCCTACATTCAGCAGTGGACGGCCATAGGCTAATATGATGATGATGACAGGCTATATCATTGGTAATTTTCACACACATCTTTCGCTTTTTATCCACGCTCATCTCTAATCAAAACATGTGGAAAATCTGTGACTAACAAACTAACGGACGTATCATTAAAGGTTCTGTGTTTCCTGTGTAGCTACGGACCCCTAAAAACACCATGGCAACCTCTCAGCGAGATTGCAACTATAAACAACAGCAGGTGAGGCGAAAAATCAATCCAGTTAATAGCAGTTTGCTAGGAGCGAAGATATTGATTATTTTGGTTCGGTTTTCCATTTTTTGTAAAACCAATGGTCTATTTTACTGCGTTCGGATGTGTACTATCTGCCAGATGAATAATAATGTCAGCCTATTAGTGTCCCACTGCTGGGCAAAGGCCTCATCTCATTTATTTATTAAAGCTAGTCCAAAAGCCTAGCCTGTTATCCCGGAAGGGTTAAGCAGAGGTCCACACATTAGTACACCCACATTTCGCACGTTATTGCCATCTGCAGGGCACAAATCCAGAATCTGAGGCGGTTACCGAGAAATTCCTAATGCAAAAACCGAATAACACTTTGCCCGACCTGGGAACTAAACCCAAGACCTTATGCATAGAAGTCGCGCTTTGCGACCACTAGACCAATGAGGTAGTCTAAAGGCAGTCCTTTAAATATAATTCCAATCAATATTATGTTTAGGTACCTATATCTTTAGAGTCATAATAACATAATTCCTTTGTGAACTTCTGTCGATAATTAATTGAAAACCAATTACCCATAATAGCCCAGTAAACGATATTAAACCTTCGTACTTCAATCATGTGATTGATAATCAGAAATTACCTGCCTATGTATAATTTGATTGACATTTTTCATTTCAAGAATTGGCATTTAATTAACATCGACCCACTAAACGTTATTAATGTAACTTCAACAAAAGAGATCACCATAGCAACCGAGGTCATCAGACCTTGCTTAAGTTTTCTTAAAAGCCGAAGGATGCTCTATAGATGTTTAATTTAATTAATGAACTGTTTTTATTTTATTATTACATTTACTGCTTCATTGTTCTAGTGGTCGCAAAGTGCGACTGCTGAGCATTAAGGTTCGATCCCCAGAGCGGGCAGTGGTTATTGGGTTTTTCCATCAGAAATTTCTTAGTAGCAGCCTCGGAGTCTGGATCTGTACCCGGTTGATGGCAATAGGCTCGCACCCTATTACATGGGGCTTAAATATAACTGGCGAAATGTGGATGTTCTACCTAATGAGTACACCTCTGCCTAACCCTTCGGGGATTACAGGGGTGAAGTTACATGTGTAACATTTACAAAAAAAAATGTTCAATTAAAAATAATTAATTAATTATTAAACTGCTTGAGTATAACGCTTGTTCATTGACCTTTATTCTATTCAATACAGCATGCCACTCATCCTAAATATCCACCTACAACTCTCCAGACCTAGTATAAGAAGAAACACCTAAAAGAAGATTTCAGAAAAACTACACGCAATTTTATTTTGTCAGCCTGTTCTGTCCCACGCCTGGGCAAGAGCCTTCCTCTTCTCCTTCCATTTATCACGATTCCATGCTTCATCCCTCCAGTTAAGCCACCCAGATTATTAGACAAGAACATTTTCTTGTTTTATGCCCAAAAACAAATTCAAATCATTTATTTCAATTAGACAATTAAAAGACATTTAAAAGTAATTTACAAGAAATAAAAAATAATTGTTTTTAATCTAGTTGAAGTTTTTGAAGGTAGTTTCGTATGGAGAAAACGCTTAAGAAACTCTTTAAAAAAAAAATCTGTTTAGTATTTTTCACATTCATTTTTTAAACAGAGACGAACCAACATCGAAACTCTTCCATAACCGTCCCGTTTTTTCCAATTTTCGCACGAAAAACTAAAAAGCAATTCACAATTTCCTACTAGCAATAACGTACCGCTCAACATCCAATCAGTGTATCCTAATTACCGTTCTCCATACGGTTATTCAAACAAGTAGGAACATGCAATCTGCAACATCAAAGTCAGCTAATAGAGCCTGCAGATAGGGCGCCGTGCAAAATTGAATACGTCCCTGGACAATCTCCGCGATAGATGCGAACGTATGGGTCAAGTTATGAGCGGAGCGATTATTGGGTACTTGACAAGACCAATCAATTGGATATTTGACACCAAATTTCGATTTTTAGTTGCTCTAAAATCAATAAATAGTTACCCCATCAATTAACATACTTTTTATGAGCTGTCAACACGTGATTCTCCCATAGATTTTGAACGGCATAAGATAACTTGCTGTGACGTCAATAACTAGCTAAGTCAATTGATAAACTATTTATTGATTTCAGAGCAACTAATAATCGAAATTTACTGTTTATTAAATATTTATCGGATTTGCAGGGCTAAAACGACGTGTAGAAGAAGTTATGTCTTGGAATTGTTGATTAATGGTGTCAAATACCCAATTAATACACTTATAATGACCCATCAAACGCTAGGGATTTTCAAATCAAATTATTTATTGCAATCCATGATGTACACATACAGGAGGTAAATAATAAGCTAAAATAGAAACAATCATGGACCCTGTCGGGCACAGCAATTTTGTATGGTAAATTCAAATTAATTAGATTGCTACAATGTAGGTATAAATCAAGAACTTAAAACTATCGCGGTAAATGGTGACAAATACACAATTGAATTTATTTTTAAAACCCCCGACGCAAAAACTGCGGGGTGTTTATAAGTTTGACGTATATGTATGTCTGTGGCATCGTAACTCCCGAACGGGTGAACCGATTTTGATTTTGTTTCTTTTTGTTTTTTTGAAGGTGAATTAGTCAAGAGTGTTATACTTGATGTAAATCGATCTGAGGTTGGCACCATTTTTTTTTAAATTTTTAATATTGTTCCGTATTATAATTTAGATCTTTGGCTTAAGTCTGGCGTCTATACAGACGAATCAGGATAAAGATTGTGTGTGTGTTCAAAAGACACACACAACGGAGACCCCCGAATATTTATTAAATAAAAGCTACTTATCTCTGTAGTATTTTAGTAAAATGATAAGAAATTCAGGGCTGAACTGTTAATAATAATCGCCAAGACCTTTATAACTTAGGTACCTATCTAGTTTATAAAGTTAGCTTGAGTAAAATGGTAAGGCTCTTCCAAATTGAGACGTGACCTTAAAATGCTAGTTATGTTTTATTTAATAAAAGGTCTAGCCTTTTCAAGAGGTGTCCAATAGAATTTACTAGATTCCGCTCGCGACTTCGTCTGTATATTTTTTTTAACCACGTTATGTTACGTCTTTGGTTACTGCTCCGCTACCTTGAGTCGTAGCGTGGTGTTACATATATAGCCTATAGTATTTCTCAAGAATCTGGCTGTCATATACATTTTTTTCTCGTAAAGCGTGGCTTTATTACATTAGTATAGAAAGTTTCGATGAAAAGTTTTTTTTTTAAAGTTCAACTAAGCCAAAAAGAGGGCTATAATTTTAACAAGTTTGTGTATATATTTTATTTAGTTTTAAACTTAAATATAATACCATGTATTTATTGAGAAACAAAGTAATGCAACACTGTTTTAGCGTTTCGTAAAACAACAATGTTGCTAGCAACAAGAATACGATAAAAAAAGATTTAAAATTATGAAAAGCTCATAACTTGCACCAAATCAGTGAATGTAAACTGTAATATTGAGCCGTGGATCGGTCCGATAATATGTATTTCTAACGGTTAAAATGTGTTTGCTTTTTACGAACGAACGGACGGTAGCCCGGAATAATATTGGAAGAGTTACAACAATAAAGTTTTCAAGTTAAAATGGAAATTAGTTTCGTATTTTTTATTTGGTTTGTTGGAAACGATAGTGTCTAGAGCTTTTAATGTTATCGTTACATTGTTACGAGGGGAAATTTTGTATTTCATTTTCCTTAGAATATCTATAGATATAAAAGTACCGTCCTATTATTGTGCCACAAGAGGACACAGGTCGCTTAAACAGAGAAGGTGCGAGCATTGATGAGTAACGTTGCTCAAGGCGGATTTGCAATTTCAGACTTCATGATCAGTCCTGGTTTACTCACGATGTTTTCCTTCACCGATGTAATATTATATGTAAAAAAAATATGACAGATTCAGACTGAGATTAAAGATATATTTTTTTATTGCATTTTACATTACGTCATTTCTTACTAATAAATAAACATTACATTGCAACAACTCGGATATGCAATATTTGTAAGTATCTGATTTCTCAATATACGAGTACATTAAGAAAATATTATAAGTACTTGCATTTTTTTTTCATAAAACTCATGCAGGTAATAGAATACATTATTATCAATTAACTTAGTTTTTTATTTATTTTTAAACATTGATTAAATTTGATTGCAATTGTTTGTAAAAGTTAGTAGAATTACCCCCCCATTTTTATGGACACGATACTCTACTAACATATACCCATGAAGTCAAACACACACACACACACACACACATCAATAGTATCTTCAATACATAATACTAATCGCCACACATTCTCACCTACCAAGAGACACACTCGACGTGAAGCATCATTGTACTCAAGCACAGAGGGAATGCGCTCAGAGGCGTAAACATTTTTACTTCCTCATTTTACTGAGACCTCCCTCACCTATCTCCCGTGACCACAATCAAGGTGACACAGGGGCTTATAGCAGGAGATCTAGGGGTCAAGTTAAATGGTTACCGTTAATAGTATTGGCATGGAGGCGCCAAGGTTCTTTATGGTGGAGACGAGCGTGCGTGCGGCGCCGATGACGTCATGAGAATGACGTCATGTAGTGCCCGTTAATTGTTTGTGCCTCCAACGTTCAGTATGCAAATCTGCGGTAATGGAGTCTTTGGTGGAATTGAGTGGGTGAACGAATAATGGTTCAGCCATTTGATGAGTTCCCTTCGGATATTCATAGTTCTTCCTATTTTAGTATCCGTACTATCCATACTAAACCACTGAACCGATTTAAATGAAATTTAGTACAAGGTAAGTGACCCAACGTAGGATATAGGCTTCTTTTTATTCGACTTGAACTTCGTCTGCGTTCGCGATAACGGACATTTATACGGACGAAGTCGCGCACGAAAGCTAGTAATTTTATAAAGAAAATTTGAAAATAGAAAGCAATTGTTTGTACCTAATTTGAATTTTTTTCTGTCTGTTTGTTTCATCTCCGAAACGGCTTGATTTTGACGAGACTTCACTGGCAGATAGCTCGTATTATAAAGAGTAACTTAACTATTTTTATTTAGCAAAATAACCAAAAATCTAAAAAACCCATGTAGTCGCAATTGCAAAAGTCTTTGAATTTGTAATAAATAGCTAATGTTTGACGCAAACGAACACTACGACAGTAAGCTAGTTTTGACATGATAATCATAATTTCTATCTTCTTCTTCTTATCGTGTGGGTAGTAAGGCCTTACGACCCTATACACCCTAGTGTCAGAGTCTCTAAACCGCCTCAAGGGCCTCTGACATGGTTTGAGTGGAACAGTAAGTCCAGGTTTCCTCAGGTTTCGATTTCTATCTAAAAAGGCTATTCACATAGTTCACCGAACATTGTTCCCAATTAAACTTGTGAACTTCAAAATGAGGCCGCGTCTATTAAAGTTAAGAACAAAAATCAAACTTCAGCGAACACCTGCGGAATTATTATCAGACAAGCGAAAGTGACTTAATTAAAAATGCTTATCTTAACTGTCTTTTCCACTCTTTTATTAAAAGATAATAAGTTTTTTTAATGAGGTGTCGGTTAGTAGCAATGTCACCTTTTAATGTCATAAATTTAAAGGTCAATTTTATCCGATGACCTTGGGAAGGTTGCAGGAGTGAACTGGATACAGGATGCGTAAGATTTGCTGTTGTAATAATGGTTAGGAGAAGGCTATATACGGTAGAAAGGGAATGAAACGCGTAATTTTTTTCAAGCAGTGGAACTTGACGAAAATATATGAGTTAAAAATGTTAAATTATATAGAAAAGAATAAAAAATGCAGTTTTCTTTTTTTATTAACCGCCGGAAAATTTTAACATGATTGTAGATCAGCGAACGATAAAAATCACTTTGTTGTATGTGAATTGATGTATTTATAAACGCACCCACGATACAGGAGAGTGTAAAGTTTCTTTAAAAATAAAAAACAGTTTGTTTTGTCAAGAGAAAAATTCAACCTTATTTTAAACAAGCGAACGTTCAAAACCACTTTTTGAAAAAATCTAATGTCCGTTCGTTTTCGGCATACAGCTCATTTTTTTATGAATGACTTGCATATCATTCAATCTTTCTTTTATACATTAATGCTAATTTACCGCTGCATATTTCGAAACTCTCAAAAGATATTTCTTTAACAAAATTTTTCGTACAAAACTTTCTACACCTTATGCATAAAATAAAACGCTACTTTTCTTCTCATAGATCGCCACACAATACCTTCGGATCCACAATACAACCTTTTGGCAGAAACACATAAGAATCCTGCCAAAACGTGCATACTGTTAGAATGTATGACACGCGCCTAGCACAAGTTTAGCTAAGTTCCATACAAGTTCATACAGTGTTCGGCCGTGCAGCGCGACGGATTGTAACTTGTTTAGGATTTATTCGCGTTACGTGTTTCATTGGTTTGTGGAAAGTTTTCAGTATTATTTTTTGTCTCTATTACATACATAACATAACATCACGCCTGTAATCCCCGAAGGGTTAGGCAGAGACGTACAAATCAGCACACCCACATTTCGCCAGTCATGTTTTTAGTCCCATGTAATAGGGGGCGAGCCTTTGTCTATATCAGATGTAATTATATATAAAACACATCACTTAAGTACCAGTTAATTACCTAAGCATGAACAAAAATTATTGCTGGAAAATTACTTTAATTTTTGCTGTGAAAAATCACTGTTTATACAATATGAGTATGACACACTAAAGACATTGCAAACAGTAGGCGTCATGGGAGTTCATATTATTTTTTTGTTTTGAATGTTTCTTAACATTTGCTAGTTATGTACCTACATGCAATTCAGTTTGTCAATAAAAAATCAAAAGGAAGATGACAAGTATTTCGAAAAATTAACGAAATTTTATGTTGACATTAATTTGATTGAATGTGTTAAAATATATAAGAGTTTTATTATAGCTAAAACTGATTACATGCATTAGTTAAGGTACTTAGATCCCCGGCGTAAGTGTGAGAAGGGAACACCGAGGTGGTTTTTAGTCACTAAGAGTCTGATGTCCTCCGCCCTCCTCAGTGCGGTGGACATCCATGGGGTTTTCCACCCCGGTAGCCAAAAAACATGGATCATTTTTTAACTAAACATCTGTAACTAGTACCTACTTTCTGTGCAATTAAACAACTGTTCCATTCTATTATACAGACAGAACGACACTACTATGGCTATCGAATTTAAGAAAAAGTTTAATTTTTATTGCCTTTGACATTTTTCTGTGGCATTCTAAAATTAAAATCTCAGACAAACTGACGGGTACTTAAATTAATTCACGTCTACTCAATTTAAGTAATCTACTCCTAGGCATCTTTTAAATTACATTGCTTCTTCAGTTTCTTTTCTATCTGGCTTGGAGCCAGTCCTAAATTAGTACCCAATGCTATTGACCTTCCCTCTAACGAAATCGTACCTCTAAAGGCAGGTCAGGTCAAGGTTGACCGATATCTTTTACGTGAGTTTCAAGACTGAACAGATTGATGTGAATTCGGCGACAGACGCTTGACAATGAAGTGACCTTAGTATTGAAAAGAGATATTTGACCTTGAAAACAAAAGATGTCTCTTGGTTATAAGTTATTGTATACCATTTCTTGCCTATCACTGTTAGATCAACCTGTATTATCTTCACTCTAAAGTAGGTGAATGACTTGCATAAGCAAGGTAGATTTATTTTGATTAGACCTTTATTCTAAAGGCACTTTGGAATGTCATTTAATAAGAGAAAAAAAAATGAATTTAATTACCCCTTCTAAAAGGCAGTTTCGTATGTAGAAGAATGGGCAAGAAACTACATACTAACTCTTTTAAAATAAAAGTTTTATAATAATTTGGATACGTCAATTTAAATGCTCGTGAGAACAATATGCCTTGAATGAAACCGTTATACTAGTCCATCGACTGATTCATCTAATAGCTCAACGGTAATTTTCACTGATGGCATGTCACCATATGTATCTACGCTAAATTTTTGAGCTTGAATTTTATCTACTCGTATTTGCGCACTCACTTAACAAAATCTAACCAAACGTTTTATAGATACCAATATCAACACAAAAAAAACCTCAACGAAAACTGGCAAAAATACTTCCACACACAATATTTCAATAAGTCTCCAACATACTTAAAAAAGTACATAATTTTCAGACCAGCAAAAAAGGACAAACTAAAAATTGTAACTGAAACCGGTGCCAGAAAACTAACTTTTGAACACTTTTATATGGCTTTACGGTGTACAGTGGGCTAATACGTTCAGGTTGTCTTCCTTGCCAGCAAGTTTCGATATAAATCGTTGGTTGGAGTGTGGTGCAGAAGATAGCAGGCAGAAATTTTGGCAGTCAGCCCCACGGCCACCAGTAAGGGCCTTTGCCCACGTCGGACTACTTACATATAATAAATAATAATAAATATCTTGGGACAACTCAGACACGGCTATCTGATCCCAAGCTAAGCAGAGCTTGTGTTATGGTAACCAGACAACTGATATACATACTTATACAGTTTATAAATACATACATATTAAAGATAAATCACACCCAGACACAGGACTAACAATCATGCTCATCACACAAAGTTTGTCCTGGGTGGGTATCGAACCCACGACCTCCGGCTTAGCAGTCAGGGCCGCTAACCACTAGACCAACAGGCCCGTCTATATCTACAATAACCCACACCTTTTTCCTATGAGGGTAGGCAAAAACCTAAGAAAAGGTGATGTTCTGCATATTTTGCTACGATCTTTACATACTACTTTAGCCTCGTCCACGGTCATAGTCAAAGTCAAGGTCAGATCATTTACAGGCACTTTTGAATTATCAAGGATTCGGTTAGTTAGTCAGAAAGTAGCTCATTCCAAAACAGAGGCATACATCTGGTCAACGGTCGGAATTTTTATAGGACCTACTTTCTCTTAGCTTCATAGGACCGAATTTTTATATTGGGGTTGGTTATAATCGTCGTATATTAGAATTCATGTGTTGAATTTCTGATGTGTGTCTCACTGCCTCGTTGGTCTAGTGTTCGCAAAATGCTACTGCCGGGAATGAGGTCTTGGGTTCGATTCCCAGGTCGGGCAAAGTGTTATTGAGTTTTCCCATCAGGAATTTCTCAGTAGCAGCCTCGAAATCTGGATTTGTGCCCAGTTGATGACAAACATAACTGGCGAAATTTGGGGGTACACCTCTGCCTAACTGTTAGAGATTCAGTATGTTCAATTCCTCTCCGACAAAAATCGGTCATCGGCTGTCTGACGTGAGGAGAGGCCCTAAAGAAGTTGCCTAGACACAGTCGCCTTGTAGCGCAGTGTTTAACAGTTACGACCGTGTAGTTAAGTGAGCGAATTGAATTTTTGTTTTTATGCTAATTCTGGCAAGCGATGGCGTTAAATGGTCGTGTGAAAGCCGGGATTGGATGTTGTGCCAATTTTCTTGCATAGTCTTTTATGAATTCAAAGTCAAATCATTTGTTTCAATTAGACCATTTAAAGTTTAAAAAATAATTGAATCTAGTTGCCCCTTCGAAAAAATGGAGAATGTGTGGAGAAGAATGGGCAAGAAACTGAATACTATATACTTTTAAGGTATTTTTGCAAACGGCTTCTTCTTTTAATGTAAGGTTCTTTGGAAATTCATCCCCTGAGGGGTTGAAAAGCGGCTAAAAGTTAAAGGGCAGAAAAGTGAAAAATTTTTTTTTCTTAATCCTAACTAACTTGTACCTACCTAGGTATGAATGTAAACCTAGGAAAATTAATATGTTAATATTTTTTTACGCCCCCTTAAAGGGGGCTTAAAGGGTGATGAGTTTGTAGGGCAAATACGAAATTTACGCGAACAAAGTCGCAGGGACAGTCCTAGTATAGCATATTGTTAATTGACACACCTAATATTAAACAAAATGCAATGAATGTTTACCAATTAATTTGGCAAATTAATACCATGAGCATTTTGAATATTATTTATTTGAATTGTTCAATGAATTGATAAACGTGCGTAGGTAACCTGTTGAATGGCAGGTAATTAATTATTTTAAATGAATACGATGTAATTATAGTGTTATAAGCTTTAAGTTGCTGTTTTGCTTGTTTACAAATGTTTGTATGTTTTAAATTACTATATATTATACTATTTAACCGACTACAAAACCGATACAAAGGCGGACTTAATGCCTTAGGCATTCTCTACCAGTCAACCAAAGGGGGTTAAGAGATAACATGGCAGGTGCAAAAAAATTGTACATGAACAAAAAAAACAAAAAACTGATTTAAAAATCATTGAAAACAAATAATGGGATGATGGATGGTGCGAAAGATGGAAGAAGTGGAGGGAGACCCTTGCCCTAGAGAGAAACAAAAGTAAAAATAATAATATTATCTATATTTTTGTTATAAACACTAAAGGCAAAAATACAAAGTAAAAAACAACTACTACACTTATTACCATAATAAACGCGACAGTTAATCAGGATGGATGGATGGATGGATGTTTGGCAAATTTGGCACTTTATGACATAACACATAGTATCATTTTTATCCCGACTAAATGTTCCCGTGGGATGATTTAGAATATTGGCGCCACTCTAAAATCTACGCAGGTGAACTTGCGAGCAGAAGCTAGTATTATTATAATTCCATTTACCTTTTATACTATTCGTCACCGTAGCGCACCTGCTACGCAAACGTAGCTACGAAGCTACGGTGCTACGCCGTAGCCACGCAATATGTGCCTTGTCATTCACGCCTCGTTTTCATAATAATCGGATGCAATTTAATTTGAAATGAAAATATAATTTTATGTTAATTGTTTGTTTATGATGTTGTTTTGTTTAAATTAATATTAAACACACAAATATTTTATGTTAATTCAATTGAAGCGACTGGCTGTATTTGTAATAGTGTGTGAATTAGTCATTTATTGCTTTCATCAGACATAATAATAGTGTACGAGTATTTAAAATGGTAAATAGTTTAACTTAGTACAACGTTTTTTTTTTAAAGACGATGAGAGCGAAATTTGTAAAATGTTACTTTTCTAAGTTTTTATTTTTGGGAATCACCCAAGATTCGATATTTTTTTCCGGAGGTCAATTTTATGAATTCATATTTCTTGGGTATTTAAAAAAAATATAAAGGAGTAAATAAAAGAAAGAGAATAACGAATTAATTAAGGATTAAGTTTGAAGTTATCCGTTTTTTTAACTACCCCTTAAAGGGGCCTAAGAGATGTCAAGTTTGTGGAAAAATTCAAAATCAACACAGACACATACATACATAAACTCACGCCTTTTTCCCATAGGGGTAGGCAGAAACTACAGAACGCCACCTGCTACGATCCTCACATACTAAGGAAAAAAAGGCGTGAGTTTATGTATGTAACTATGTTAGTTATTCTTATCACAAATTGATAATAAAACAATTTAATTTTAATTATTAATTTCTTCTTCTGTTTATTATTAGTAAACGACCGCTAAGAAAGGATTTTCCAAAATCCACCCCCTAATTTCATCCCCTAAGACGAACGCGCAGTCGCGCAGACGAACAGTTGCGGGCAAAACTAACACACATCATGGGACAGAAATAAATTAATAACTAACACAATTATGAATATTACAACCAAAACACCGACACCCTACAACTAAATCCCACTCCAACAATGGCGTCATTACGCGCAAGTGGTCCGCCCATCCGCCATTACCGCGAGATGAAGATATGATCCGAGATACTGGCCATGAATAATTCTATGGCCATTACAGATGCCGACTGCGAGCTGCAACCGTTCATTTGGTGATGCTGGGTTTATCGAACTGAGGTTTTGTGGAATAAAAGGTTTTGGGCATTTTAGTTCGTGGATAAAGTTAATGTCGTAATGGCCTAGCGGTTAAGGCGCCCGCCTCTCATGCATGAGGTTATGTGTTCGAATCCGGGCAAGTACCAATGTGACTTTTTCAATTCATATGTACTTTCTAAAGTTTATCTTAGACATTAGTGACATTATTCCGTGCGTCGGAAAGCACGTTAAGCTGTTGGTCCCGGCTGTCATACGTAGATCTTTGACAGTCGTTACGAGTCGTCAGAAGCTTGAAAGTCTGACAACCAGTCTTACCTAGGGGTATCGTATTACCCAGTTACTGGGTTGTGGAGGTCAGCTAGGCAGTCGCTCCATGTAAAATACTGGTATTCAGCTGCATCAGGTTAGACTGGAAGCCGACCTCAAAATAGTTGAGTAAAGGCTAGGCAGATGATGATGAGTTCGTGGATAAAGCTGGGTTCTACTTTTTTTTATTCATTGGGGTAGCCCTTTTGACTGTCAAAGATTTTATTTTTTAATAGCGCATGTCCGTGATTTTCTCGAAGCTTAATTTTTTGCGCGGATCTAAATCTTATTCATTTTTCTTATTTCTAAAACAACAGCCATCTGTTTATGAAAGTCCCATTTAAATCAGCCCAGCCGTGTCGGAGATAAGAAGAAACAAACAGACCGACAAACATTGATTGTTTTTTTTTTGTTATTACTTTTAAACTCATACAGTAATAAAAACAGATGCTTTGCATTTTTTTTGTTCAAATTGTAACATACAACGAAGGAACTACCTATAAGCCTTACAAATATTTTTTCCATGTGGTAATCGAACCACAACACTCACCGCAGCAGCCGATCGCTCAGCCACTGCGCCAGCCCTGTTGTCAATTACAGTGCATAATTATTTAAAACTCATTATACACGTGTCAATTAATAAAATAAAGTATTATTACTTTATTAACGACCACTTTTCCAAATTTAAACTTAAAGGCTACAAACTCAACATCAATACATTTGAGGCCATAAAATTTTCATATACAATTCCGTAATGTAATCCAGTTTGAATAATTCTGAGGCCTCGAGGCCTGGAGGCCTGAGGTGATACGGAGTGTCGGCTCGAGATAGCGTTTAGGCCGATTTCTTGGCACCGAGCCTTCAATAACTGCTGCCTGGACTTGGCCTGACGTATTCTATAGATGTTGGCGAACGAGGAACGATTCCAACATAGTGATTGGTTTGACAAATTCTTAGTAATATGAGTTGTTTTATTAGTTTGTTTGTCCTGCTTACACGGCTCAGTGATTCAACGAATTGTCGTATTTGGCATAAGAAGAACGAGGCCTGTACTTTATCAAAGTAATGTTACTCGAGTAAAGCTGTAGGACAATGGTAGTGCTAAATAATAATACGTCAAAAATAATTTGGAATGCTAAAGGCCAATAGCTTTAAAAATGTTATTCCAAAACTTATGGGACGTTAATTGGAATACTAGGTTCTGCCTGTGACTTCGCTAAACTCCTAAATTATACCCACAAATTATTCTACGTGTTAGGTCAATCTCTATATGTTTGCCAAATTCAGTTGATTCAGTTGATTCCGTTCAGTTATTTAATCGAGAAAGTGACAAACATCAATCCATACAATTATCCATAAAAATAATCGTGTTTCGCGTAGGAATGAGTAGATTGTAGGATAAATATTACGTAAAGACAAATTATTTATTTAAATTTGAACCTTGAAAAACACTTTTAAAAGTAATTTAAAATAAGAAAACCATGTAAACTAGTGGCCCCTTCCAAAAGGTAGTATCGTTTTATAAAGATTAAATAATTCTATTTCCTAGTAGGTACTTTACGTAATAACAAATGCTCTTTGCTGAAACAATGATGCATTACAAGCAAATCAAGCCACAATCCCACACAAAACTGACCGACCAAAAACAGTTTTCACACACAAACAGTTTCCAATTCCCCTATATTCACAAGTCAATATTCAAGTACAAAAAACGGGTCGTAGATAAAACCCAGTCCGTATTATCGAATTTTATAGCCAACCTACGAACGATTTGCGACCCGAAAATCGGTTACCCGAATAGGTATATGCACTGTGGTCTCAAAATTGCGTTCGGGCTGTGAACAAAAAATGTATATTATGAAAAGCCGGCCATAGCATAAAGTTTAGGAAGTTTGGGATACACAACAAAAAAGTACAACATGGGGTCAAGTTATAGTAGTATATTAGTTTTGGTATGTGTTGTGACAGCGGCGGGGTTAAGCAGCTAAAATTATGTTACTGTAAAAGTAACCTTCAGCTCTAGACATTTTGGTCGAGATTGATTTGTAGTCACTCAGATAATTTTCTTTTCAACTTAATTTGACTACTAATAGCCGATTTTTTAACGATAAATATTTTTTTTTACTTAATTGAGATGGCGGGACGAACTGGATGGATGTCTCCGAAACTGGAGGGATGAGGCACTGAATCGGGAAGAATGAAAGGAATGGAGGGAGGCCTTTGCCCAGGAGTGGGACAGAATAGGCTAACAAAAAAAAAATTTTTGAGCCGGGTTTGCTCAAGAATCTCGTCTAGGTGAGAGGTGACAGAGACAATATATACGATGGAGTGAGCTTACTAAGAAGAAGCCTGTTCACTCTTAAGAGATTAGAGTCGAATGCGTTCGGAAATTAAGACAAAGTGTAGTAATAATTATGAGAGTTCGGATTATGAGAGAGCGCCTTAACCAATGGGCCATTTCGACATATCACTATCTTACTTTTATCCAAAACATAGATAAGTAATAAAACTACCAGAAACAAAACCCAACCTGAGCCAACATCCACTACAAAACTCTCCATCCGCGTCTCCAAACTTGAACAAAACTCATTTGGCAAAGTTAAAGAAGTGTTCACGGATGATAGGCATATCAAATTATCCGAGTGTGTAGGGGTAATTAATTAAAACCCAGGAGCGTCTTAGCGAGGTCTTGAGATTCCCGAACTATCGGCTTACTCGACTTGCTGCGACCTGGAATGTTCGGGATATTAACCTCTTAGGAGCTGGTGTAAGGGATAGGCGATTAAGGAAGATTTAGATGGCATTTATCTGTAGTTTTTTTTTAATGGGACAATCAATTTATCTGTAGATTATTATTAGTGGTAGAAAGATGGAAAAACTGTCAATGAAATAATTATTTCGGAAGAGTGAATTATTGTCAAGCCCCGGCTGACTTACCGGTGAGTCAGAACAATAGAAAATCAACTGTGTCTCATTATGTGGGACTTGAGTGATTCATTCAATTGATTGATCTGGCAGTCGCAAAGGACAGATTGCAGAGTCACAAAAGACAGGTAGCAAGGCAGGATCAGGACCTGCGTTCGATCCCGACCTTCCAGGTCGGTGATTCCCGTGCTTCAGGTGCTTCTGGTAGGCTCATTAAACCGTTGGTCCTGCATCTGATCTCTTCCCGCTCATATCGCATAGTCTCCGATTATGAGAGTGTGGTAATTCACCTGTATTTGGACACTCATTTGTGCACTGTAACATCTTCTACATACTTGGCTAGTCTCAAATGAGACATCATGACCGAAATATAACCGGAACAATAATCAACCTTAAAATTACTAAATATCGAAGCATCGTCTTCTAGAACGATTTATCAATGGTATTTTTTATTCACAGTAACTTAAATATTATTTCTAACGCAAAACAATCCGCTTCTGCTTACACTTTGGACCGAGACTTAATAATTCCATAACTAACGCTAGATGACTATGGTACTCTATTAAAACACGATAAATTGTTGATCACCGTGCCAAATTTTATAACTATAACATACATAACATAACATCACGCCTGTAATCCCCGAAGGGTTAGGCAGAGGTGTACACATTAGTACACCCACATTTCGCCAGTTATGTTTTTAGTCCCATGTAATAGGGGGCGAGCCTATTGCCATCAACCGGGCACAATCCAGACTCCGTGGCTGCTACTGAGAAATTCCAGATAGAAAAACCCAATAGCACTTTGCCCGACCTGGGAATCGAACCCAAGACCTCATGCATAGCAGTCGCGCTTGCGACCACTAGACCAACGAGGCAGTCAGCGTGGCAGTTTATAACTATGGTAATCCAATTAGATTGTCTATGATACGGTATACTTTGATACCATATAAGATTGTAGAATGTGACACTATCGTAAAATATGTGATGGTCTTATAGCCAGAAATATTTTGAGTGTCAAATATTTGACAGTTTTGACTGTCTCGTTGGTCTAGTGGTCACATAGTTCGATTGCTGAGCATGAGGTCTTGGATTCGATTTCCAGGTCAGGCAGTGTTATTGGGATTTTCATTATCAGCCCCGGAGTCTGGTTTTGTGCTCGGTTGATGGCAATAGGCTCGCCCCCTATTGTATGGAACTTAAAAGTAACTGGCAAAATTTGGGTGCACTAATGGGTACACCTCTGCCTTACCCTTCGGAGATTACAAGCGTGATGTTAAGTTACGAAAAAAATTACACGTAAAGATTATTTTATTCATAGATTATTAAAAAAAAAAATCTTAGGTACGTTACTTAGTTTATTTAAAATTATTTATTAAAATACGTGTATTTTCTTTGAAAAAAAACATGCCCAATTCCTACCAAATCTATACAAACAAAACACAAAACAAAACACGGTCGATAAGTTATCGCGGGAACATTTTAATAATACAGAACGAAAGTAAAAAACGGTAAGTACTTACTTGGCATAATTGCCGTAAAAACACACACTGTATAATAATATAATAAAGTAAAAGGCGAATCAAATATGCTTTTATCACGACAGGGAACGATGCAGTTTTACGGCAATGACGTGTAGGTATTCATAGCGCCTTTGGTAGTATTTGTACTAGATTTTGCCCGCGGCTTCGGACGCGTACATGTCGGTTATCGCGAACGCAAAAAACGTCGAATTCGTATAAAAAGTAGCTTATGTAAATAAAATTAAAAGGGCTTTAGGAGGAATACGAAGAGTGCCTAGAGCGAAACAAGTAATTTGATGATTTCCCATCCGGAAAAAAAAAACAATTTTTCTAAATTTCATCAAAATTGGTTCAGTGGTTTAGCCGTGAAAGCATGACAGACAGACAGAGTTACTTTCACATTTATAATGTTAAATTGATGTAATTTAACTGCCCTGTTGGTTTTGTGATCACAAGCGTGACTACTGAGCGTGGGGTCCTGGGTTCGATTTCCAGGTCAGGCAATGAGTGTTATTGGGGTTTTTGCATTAAAAATTTCACAGTAGCATCTCGGAGTTAGGAAGTTAGTGGATAGTTAGATGGCCGTCCTATTGGACTAAGAGAGTGAGGGAAGAAAGTACGCTTGTGTTGACGCACACACTCGTACACTGTAATATCTCCTGCGTACTTGACTAGTACCCATTGAGATTAGGGTTGCCAACCCTACTATATAATATAGTATCCTACTATATTAGAGCCCCCGCCTACTATATTTTTAAGAAAAAGATATAGTAGGCAAAACTACTATATTTTAAAGGCATCAAACTCTTAACCAATAATATTCATTTCATTAAGAAATAAAGTACCTATTTTGGAACCTACTATATTTTTTTAAACATTTTCCTTACCTCCTATATTTTTATGGGTAAGAATTTTAGAACTACTATATTTGACCGACAAAGAATTGGCAACCCTAATTGAAATTTACAGCCGTTACCGAAATCATTCTGCGTAATGTTTTAAAATATAGTGTGAGTCGTGATGACCAGTGGTTAAGGCGCCTGCCTCTCATATATGAGATTGCGGGTTCGACACCAGGTACAGCACCTTAAGTAAAAGTAGCTGACAGTGAGTTCACCAAACGAACTAAGTCGCTAAACTGCTGAACAAAAACCTAGTCAATGTATACTCCATTTCAAAATACAAAGAATAAAACTGTACGAGAACCCATCTGTCTTCGTTCCACTGAATTATTTCTCATATTGCCGTCTGGCGACAATTGCTAGGACTCGATATCTAAAATTGTCTGCCTGTCATTCGCGTCTTGTCCAGTCAGTTCATATTTGAGAACCAGTATGGTTTGGAGCAGACTGTGTTTTCTTTTCAGTTGGCTAGGTGGATACTTAGCTGCTTCTGCATTACAAGTATTAAGTCTGAATTTGTGCCAGGTTGCCTCGTTGGTCTAGTGGTCGCAAGCGCGACTGCTGTGCATGAGGTCTTGGGTTCGATTCCCAGGTCGGGCAAAGCGTTATTGGGTTTTTCCACCAGGAATTTCTCAGTAGCAGCCTCGGAGTCTGGATTTGTGCCCGGTTGATGGCAATAGGCTCGCCCACTATTACATGGGACTAAAAACATAACTGGTGAAATGTGGGTGTACTAATGGGTGCACCTCTGCCTAACCCTTCGGGGATTACAGGCGTGATGTTATGTTATGTTGTGCCAGGTTGATAGCAATAGGCACGCCCCCTATTACATGGGACTTAAACGTAACTGGCGAAATGTGGATACACTAATGGGTACACCTCTGCCTAGCCCTTCGGTGATTACAGGCGTGATATTTACGTAATACTAATAAAAGCGCTGTAAAGATATTTCATTAAAGTTCTAAAACATTTTATTATCGTATTCGGCTAAAAACAGAACACCGAAGATATGATTTCGTGATTTAATCTCATATTACTACCAAACAAAACACTACTAAAACTAAAAAACAAAAACAAAAAATAAACAAACAATAAAATTAAATTAAATTACAACTAACTAACTATTTTTTATTATTATTTTTATTTTTATGTAAACACATAATTTTTGCATTATTATACTTAAACAAGGCACACACTTACACCCCTGGGGTCTGTCTTAGCATGCCATGGCCTGAGATTAGATGATTTAATGATTGATGTAATTGGTCTTTTAGCTTGCGCTTTATGCTATATTAACTTACTATTTAATTTTTGACACAATTAAGCCTTACAGAATTAATTAAATCAGACATCATTAACAGTTTCAAAAAGCAACAAACAATTCCTGAAATAAATCGCGCACGTTTTGACCACCATTTTTAATTTGATAAATCTCTTCACTTTTCACGAATGTTTTATTCCGCACTCCGCATGAAAGGCATCATACACACATGCCATTTTATTAATGCAGCAATTAAGTAAAAGAGATATTTAATTACGCTCGTTTGCGACAACCCTTACAGCTCCATTTTCAATATTTAAACTTTAACGATATTATTTAAATTAACTATCATCAAAAGTTGAAACTTGTTTTACTTTGAGAGTAAATGAAAAACTAAATGAATTTAATGTAAGTTGCAAATATAATGAAATGGAATTTTTATGTTTTATTTTATTTATTTTTTATTGACAAATTATGGTCTGTGAGTTAGTCAATATACGATAAGTTCTAATCTGCCTAAAATGTCACGGTTGGCGTAATGGGTAAACAATTGGCTGCTGTGTTATGTGTCCCATATTCGATACCCGCACGTAGGTACCAAATATTTGTATGGCGTACAGGTAGTAGTTCCGGGTCTAGTTGTTTGTGTATGTCAGTATGTATGTTTGTAAAGGCGTCCACAATACATGCGACATTCATAGAGTGAACAAAAAAAATTTTTTTGTAAGGTTTATGACATCGGTTGTCGCTGAGATGAGATAGTAACGGAAAATGGCTTTTAAAACATATATACAATATTCTTTACTATAACAAATGGAGAACCCTAAAACATAAATTCAGCTCATTGCATATGCAAATAACACATCCAAACACAAAAAAGCCCTTTTAACTTTTTAACAATCCTCTTTCAACATTATGTTAACCTTTACCAACCAACCCTCTTAGCCTAATCTGGTTCAACTCAAACACAACTAACCTTTGATAAACATGTACTTCGTAACATTTCAACTTGAATAGTACTAACATGATGTGGATTATAATTGAGTAGTAATGAGCTATAGAGCGCTTAGATGGAAGAAATTGTGACGTAAGTACCGTGGTACGACGCATGTTATCATGAAAAACGAAGAACTCAATGTTGTCACTACTAACAAGACGTTCGTTTCAGCTTCGCTTATTTAATAAAAATTAAATTTTATCATAATTTACGTATTAACTTTTTCTCGTGACTTCGTCCGCGTTAATTTTCCTTTTTTGCCTTTTTATTTATCTTATAACACTCAAAGATAACATAGAGTTCTATTAGTGAAATTATTTTCAGAGTTGGACTTAGTGTTCAACAAAGAATCTCATCAGCATTTGAATATAGATTAGTGAAAACTTGATATAGGTTTGTTCACTGCTTTTTTAGATTATAGTTTTTAATCAGACAGAATTAGTGTTAATGATTACTTTTTATAATACGTAGCTACAATGCACAATCAATGGCAAAATTTTTAATGTAATGAAATTTCATTTTAGGTAATAATAGTATAATCCTTTCATCCGAGAAACTAGTTACGGCCCATCCAATCACACCTCTGCACAAGCGCTCTATAGATTATTCACTCTCCAAGGTCTAATCCAAGCTAGGCTGAACTAGGTCGTTGTGCCACCCGCCTAATATAATTCCTTAGTCGCTGAGGACACTTAGGGGAAGAGATTGGGTGGCTTATTCTTAGCCCCAGACTTGTGGTTCTCGGGCGAGCATAAGCCATGCAATTTCTTCCTGTAAATGGTTCCTCTGTAATGGTCTGATCAAGACGGATGCAACAGTGAAAAGCCTTGGTAACTATTTTGATTGGAACTTTCAAATCTATTGGAATGAATCTAGAATGTCGTGATGGTCCAATGGCTTAGACCCTCTCATGTATAAGGCTGTAGGTGAGATACTGGGCAAGTACCAATGTGACCTTTTCAATTCATAAACACTTTCTTAATTCATCTTAGCGATCATCATCATTTTCCTGCCCTTACCTTATGTTACTTGGGGTCGGCGCAACACGTTTTCTTCTTCCAGCTGTCATGTTCACTGACTCCCTTTTCTTTCAATATCATTCTTCACATAATCCATCCATTCTTATTAATCTTGGACACATTGATGAAGGAAAAATATTGTAAGGAAACCTGGACTGATAATAATTAATATCGAAGTCTGAAATCGCAAATCCACCTCAAGCAAGCGTGGTGATTAATACTACTGCCTTCTCTATATGAGAAGAAACTTTTGCCCTACAAACAGTAGGACAGTAATAAGCTGGTGTCATTATTTAAAATCTTGTAAATACGTGCAAAATCTCAAAAAACCGTCGCATCTTCTATTTACTTCCTGAATTAATTTAATCTCACAAGAAAAATACTAAGCAGGAAATACCAAGACATCCAATTTGAAACGCTGAAACATTGCCATAACATTGAAGCGCATCTTGAGACAAAACTTACAACATACACATAAAACATGACCGCCACAGCTCCGTCACGACCAAGCCCGCCGCAACACCACATTTGCATTTTATTAAAATCACAATTTTATTTTCAACGCCTGCCTTCAAAATTTCAGACTTTCACGGAGGATTTTGGATGTCTCTTTTAATTAATTCTCGCCTGTTTTGGATTTTAATCATGCGGTCTTTTGATTAGGTCTGGTAATAAAGACGGGGAATTTGATTAGATGTACCAGGGTGCCATAAAACGGTGGCATTGTAGAAGATTAATTTACCGGATTATTGTGGATCGGATTGGATGTTAGAGGTAGCTTAGGTTTGTCGTTTAGAAGTTAATCTTCTCACTGTTTATGCAGTGCTAGTACCTTAGTAAAAAATATAAAAAGTCACTAATTAACAAAGCCGTAATTGCGATAATTATTTTCTTTCTTTCTGACGGTCAAAGTTCAAACTCTTTTTAACGTTTCAAACTGCATGACCCCTGTACTGTCGTTAGCACCCGTAAGCAATTTTTTGTGTGCCTTACATTACGCAATAAATTCGATTCACTAAATTCATATGTACTTTCCTAAGTTTTTTTGGACATCACTGGCATCGGTGAAGGAAAACATCGTGAGGAAACCTGGACTTACTGTCCCACACAAACCATGTCATACGCCTTTGAGACGATTTAGAAACTCTAACACTAGGGTGTGTAGGGTCGTAAGACCTTACTGCGCACGCGATAATAAAGAAGATTACGTACTACTACAAACAAACAGTGATTTTTCACACAAAAAATAAAACTCGTATCTCAGCAAGAATTTAATTAATTAATAAATTGCTGCTTAGTTTGATGGCCAGTATACATAGTTAACGAGTATGTAATGTGTCATTTTTAAAGCCTGTATGTTGCATGCTATATTTCCGTAATATAAACTGACAGAGTTATAATCTAAGGTTGGAATGTTGGCCGATAGCTGGCGATAAGCTTGCCCCTAATAACAAACAGACCTTTACCGTTATCAAAGAATTGTGAATATAAGTTAGTGGTCTTGTTACGTCAACTTTTGGTCACTATAGTACTTAATACTTAACTGTAATACTTTATTCGAGTGCATGTTCTTACGGATTACAACAAAATATAGTTTGAACCACTCAGAGATGATGAAACTTCCTTTTAGAGTAATATATTTCATAATAGGATAAGAAACTTTAAAGATTAGCGCGTTTCAAAAGACTTAATACAACTTATTGTAAAATATATCTATTTTTAAAAAGTGTGAATGGTGTGATGGCATTATTTGTTGTTCAAAATGTCGCTCAAAAGTGCCTTTTACTTGACAACAAATAATTTGACTTTAAGATTATTTTGACTGATTTTTTATGTAAAACTTTAACATCGCAAACAAACATCACACCTACACACTCATACAGACCACAACCACACATCAAAATACCATCAAAAAATGTTGTCAACATAAAAATTCAAAACCATAAAAATCCGTCACGAATTTTACGATTCGCTACGAGAAATTTTTAATGTGAAAACAGGGTCCATTAGTGGGTAAAGTTCTTTGAAGCGGCGACGTAGTTTCATAGCCAAAACAAACCGTGCATCACTGCCAAAATTCTCGTGACGGCAGCGGCCGCATTAGCTGGGTCTACCTATCTTTGTGTTACATTTTATAGGCACTTGCTGACTTGCTAACGAAATTTTGGGTGAGTTGGAAATGAACTCTATATTGTGGGAGAAGATTTGTCGTTTTGCTGTGTGTCCTGTCTGTGTTTGTCAGTCTGTGTAACAATTGATTTGGTATAATGTAGCTACTTGTAAAGAGTTATTTCATGACGGATTAACAAAGTAATTGAGTTTATTGATTGGTGTTATTCGCAATCTCTTGATTTATTTAAATGAATTAGGAACATTCAACAGAAGATATAGGTTTGCATGGTCGTCAGATAGTTCAAGTATTTTTAGAAACCGATGGTTATTTTTAAATGTAATTTAAACAGATTATTAATTAGGTAAGTTAAATTTCAATCAAAGACATCAGTCTCTAAGAGAACTTCAACTGTATGGGACGACCCTGGATATCTCTCTCTTTTGCTGACATACATCAAACCTGAATGTGCTAAATAAATGTGGTACATCGCTATCCAATATCCAGTAATAACAGTTAAAGTTCATCCTAAACGTATGCTTAGAATCGATTTATTCGTTAGCGTTATATGTACTCGTATAATATTCAAAATCATTACAATTATTTCGAGAAATAGAAAATACTCCGTCAGGACGAAACATTAGAAAAAAAAATAGTCTTTACAGCACTACGTTTTCTTATCAAAAACACAATATTTATCTTTTCCAAACGTGTCTAGCCAAGCCACAATCTGACTCCCACGCTTAGATCGTCAATAAATAAAAATAAATTAATGATGAAAACAAAATGTGGCGCCGTCCGAAGCAATTTGTATTTGAAATATTGTCCCGTCGGATCTTGTTTTAATGTCACTTATTTTATACTAGCTTATACCCGCGATTTCGTTCGCGTGAATATTCGTTATCATGAGGTTTTATTGTCTATGTTACACCTTATAAAATCAGCTATATCCCGTAAAACTCGGTCTAGCCATTTCGTAGATAGGCCGGAACAAATAGATTGTCAAAAAATTCCAAAATTGTTTTCCTCTTGTTTGTAACGTGGAAACAATCATTTAATGAGAATAACAAATTTATTTTTATAATTACAAAAAATTTAGCTACGTTATTGGGCTAATAAAAACAAATTACATGTAACTTATTAAATTTAAATAGATCTATTTAAAAGGCGGAGATGTCCAATCTTGGTGGATTCCTGTATCTGAGGGACTTATTTTGAAAAAAAGAAACCGTTATCGAACATTACAAACAGACTTCCATTTCATTTATTTTTGTAGATAAATATAAAAGCGATCCTTTATCTTTGGGGCACGGAATATTTAGAAAGTACCTACGTATAAAGAAATTCTAGACAGTGAAAGAAAACCATGGTTCTCATAGTGAGATAAGCAGCACTGTTGGGTTTTGTGTGAGACCAAAATTGAATGCAATTTTATAAGATGTGAGTCGAGTAATTTTCGCTACATTCCTTCGCCCTTTCAGCGCAAGTCCACAAGCTTTATATGCTTTATAAGGCACAGGGACGTCATACTACTACTGATAATGTTAATGGAAAAAACCCAATAACCCTTTACCCGACCTGATAATCGAACCCACGATCCCATATGAAACCATCGAGGTAGACCCAATATACCACGAATCTTTTTCCTGTTTTATTAGACTGAGTTGAGATTGAATAAGTGAACGAAATCCAATCCTGTTTTTTAAGTCGGTTAAAATTTCACGTGCCACAACATTTCTCAACACCTCAAAAGTCGTTCCAAAATTGTATACTATACAGCAGAAAACACAACATAACATAACATCATGCCTGTAATCCCCGAAGGGTTAGGCAGAGGTGTACCCAAAACTAATACACCCACAGTCGCCAGTTATGTTTTTAGTCCCCATGTAATAGGGGGCGAGCCTATTGCCATCAACCGGGCACAACAGACTCCGAGGCTGCTACTGAGAAATTCCTGATGGAAAAACCCAATAACACTTTGCCCGACCTGGAAATCTAAACCAAGACCTCATGCACAGCAGTCGCGCTTGCAACCACTAGACCAACGAGGCAGTCAGAAAAACAAACAAATAATAATGATTGTAAAGGACGGCCCACAATTACATACTATGTTTGATCGCAGTAATCTACTCACGAGTCTCGTCACAGCATCGTACGGCGCATGATATCTTCTGATTGCTCACAATTTTCGTATGTTATGGCGGTAAGAACAATATACTATTATCTTTATATACTTTTACGCTAACACATAGTGTATCTGATAGTATCTGTATCGAATAGTGCCACGCATTGAACGATATTGAACGTCCTTAGGCTGGGAATAGAAGGGTCGTAGTAAAGCTGTAAATACTAAATACTACAGTTATAAATGTAAAAGTTTGTATAGATAAATGTTTGTTACTTAATCACGCCAGAATGGATAAGCGGGTTTGGATGAAATGTGGCACCGTAATAGATTATAGTCTGGAAAAGCACATAGGCTACTTTTTATTTTAGAAAAATATACGGTTTCAATGGGATAATGTATTAACTTTGAAGCGGACGAAGTCGCGGCCAGTAGCTACTAGCTAGTAATACTAATATGTATCTATTTAAAACATACTATTTAATGTTTTTGTAAACACTACAGGTTTAGTAGTAGTTGCAGCATCCAATTACGATTCGGCCAGTTCGCAAAAAAAATACGACAGTTTAGCATATTCTTATACAAAAATATAACTAGGTACATAGTTTGCAATGATAGAAAAATTGCTTTTCAAACCTAACCTTACTAAGCTATACCTATATAGCCCCAGCCTTAGGACTGTGCAGGCTAGCGGACGGATAGTAATGGGTAGCTCGCCGTCCGATCAAGGACCAAGCCCGGGTCGACGGCGCGTTCAGTTCGCGCGCGCCTCAAAGAGCTGTCAGCACAGGGACGGGCCCCAACGGGGCCAACGCCTGCCGGGGTTGCGGGACGTCTTAACAGGATACCATGGCCCCGGAACATAAAGGGCAACAGAAGGAACAGGGTGGTTTTGTAGTCAGTAAAAGTCTGACAGTCCCTTCTGCCCCACCCAGGGCGGAAGGAGTCATTTGATGATTTTTACCACCTAAAAAAAAGCCTTAAGTACTAAACACATTCGTTCGGTTACGACTGTTTTATTTCGCAATCAACCGCAAAGTTGAACAGATGGAATGTGAAGTTCTGTTGCATAGTTCGTTGCACTGTTTCTGTCTTTTGTAATGTCGAATACTCTCTAATAAAAATTTCATGGAATTTCATGTCGACACCAGTTTTTGATTGTCATATTTATCGAGTTTCTGCGGCTACGTTCAGACCTAGTGATACAACACTATAATCGGTTTGTGAAAGAAAATAGAAAGAAAAACTGCTTATTCACGTAAAAGTGACGCACATATCATTTTTATTTTTTTGTTAAAATGAAATTAAAAAACCTTAATAAGCTGCTATTATTGAGCTGCAAGACTTATTGTAGTACGTAAGAAACGTATCAAAAATAGGTTTTTGGCCTGCAAAACATATTATATTTGCCCGAAGAGCAGACGGCCGTTGGGGTCGTAAGGCTCGTTGAGCGATCACGGAAGGCGCAGTGTATGCCCCCCACTAGGTGGACTGACGACCTGGTAAGGGTCGCTGAAAACCGCTGGATATGGGTAGCACAGGATGTCCTTTAGGATACCAGGATAGGATAGGGAGGCTTATATCCAGCAGTGGACGTCGTTCGGCTGACATGATATGTTTTAGGGTTCACAATTGTTTGACTGAAGCAACCTTGACAATATCGAATATTCCGTCTCCATGATTCCATTACAAACACCTCTGAACATTTATTCCCATAAAAAAGCACTCGAAACGACCCCATAACATTGTGCACATATATAAACAGTCCCTAACCAAACGTCTCGATACATTTACGTACCCATTTTAACGGTACCAATAATGTATTGTCGCTTTATGTGACAGTATGGCAAAAATGTGTAAGATAATGTACCGATATCTTGTGCCGTAGAGTAAGAAAATCGTATAGAACCGACACTCATTTGTCTTCTCAAAGTAGCGTTTATGTAGCGGCCATTTTGAAGAGGTAAATTTGCGACAGAATGGTCTGGTTGGTAGTGTGATCATACACGAAAGCCGTGAAAATATTTGGCTGCTGCCGGGGCATTAGAAGGTTCTGGTTGAAAGTGTGACCATAGCCATACACGAAAGCCGTACAAACATTTTACTGCTGCGCTGTATGTCGCGGGTCCGATTCTTGCACAGAACACATAGTTGTTCCGGGTCTTGTTGTCTTGGGTCTTGTTGCTGTATGTGAGTTAAGTAAGTGTATTAATGCACCCACGAGACAAAAAAAAAAACATTAGTGTTGGGCAACGTTTTATCTGTTAAAACGCTTTACTTCTATTCTTCTGTTTAGGTATACTTAGTAGACGTACGCTAAGAACGGCTTTTCCGAAATCCACATTGATGCTCTTAAAATGATAACTTAAAGGAGAGCGATTCCATCACCCCGAGACGTGTCAACATAGGGTTCAATATTTTGAGCACACAACGTCCGCTGACGCGACGATACACTGAGTTGAATGTAGCTGTGTGGCGTAGGCATTAAGAGATCGCTCTGAAAGCGAGTGTCGCTTCTGTACATTCGTAATCTATGTCCAAACCCAATAGGGGACGGATTTCGTAAGGTACAAAAAGGGAACGTGCGAATAAATTCTGTATTTTATGAATGATGAGAGTTGTGGCTCGATGTATGGAATAGTGTTCGATCGCTTTCAGTTTGCCGATAGGTTTTTGGCATGGGATTTCTATTTTATTTTTATATATATGTTGTATTTTACTTTTATATACATGTAGTATCTAAATTTGTTTTTGTTTTTGCTTGATTGTCGATAGTATGTAAACAAAATAAGTTTTGTCTTATAAATATATACGTTCTGTTAATAAATATATCGAAGCATTAAACCGTTAAACTTTTTTTTTTTAATTGCACTTTCCGAAGTACGTGCTTATTATGTTTTGTAGCATAACATAACTCTCCGTAAACATTTTCTTTTTGTTCCAGGTTCAAAAATTCTCTTGAATGCTCTCCACCCTGAGACATCATGAGACGGGTTAGTCAGACTCTTGCTGGCTAAAAATCACCCCGGTGTTACCTTCTCACACTTCCATCAGAGACCTGGAAGCGCCTTCCGCGATCCCTGACCGGTGCCAACCAGACTCTATGGGCTCTATTTCACAAAAACAAAACACACAAAACAAACACACGTAAGAAAACAAAAAAAAACTTCATTTCACAAAACAAAAAACGAACGCACTCGTCATAGGCACACCGGGCGCAAATACAAGTAATCCAATTGTTTCAAACGACCAATCGGCAATACGAGACATGGAAAAAAATGTAAATTCGTTAGAACTAGCAATCAGTCGGTCGCTAGTTTGTGGGCAACGGATTTGCATACTGCATTATGCATCGATGCATCGCAACGTCGTGGATTGATGATCACACTTCAATACTGGGAGCCTCCCATGACGAATGTTTGTTTAAGCTTTGGCACGGTTTGTTTATGGGATAATAGAATCTGTATTTTTGGGCTATTTATGTGTTATTTTACGAATACTGTGTTAAAAAATGTAAGAAAAAAAAAAACAGATAAACCGGTAAAAAAAAAACGAAAGAAAGAGAAAATGAGAGGTAGCCTAGAGGAGGTATAATGCTTTTTCATTACGTGACGATTTCTGCCTGTTAACTCCTACCACAAGCCGCGTTAAGGAACTTCGTTCCAACAAAATTATTATCAGTAAATCACAACAGTAGCGATTTTAAATCACATAATTAAAACCATTTACTAACAGTATCACTAGTCTACTTTTTGAGAATAAAGCCGTTGAACGTATAACCCAACTAATTTCAAAACCTACCAGCCAGCTACCTTATCTATACATAGACTATTATTTAAGTTTGTGAGGTCGTAGGAATCTCTAGATCTACTAAACCGATTTTATACAAATTTGCTTTGAAAATTCTTTCGCATATTGGAAGCTATCATTGAGTGCTATATTTTACTATTAGTTATCGTTTTCTTAATAAATGTCTATAATAAATGTAAGGTAATCCATAAATTCAAACAAATAATACACATGACAATAAAAGCTCGTTTACTAGAATGATACTCAAGCATGAATGCCAATCTAGCACTAGATTAGCTAGAAATCTGCCTTTGAATCTAGGTTCAAGCTTGAACAGTGTTCACATAGGCCTTAAAATGCACTACCATCTAATCTCATGCATAATAAGTGTATAATTCTTCGTACCATGTTTTCTTTTATTTTATTTCTTTTTAAACCCTTTTTTTTACCATGTTTTGTTGATGCGCATGTTTATTGCATTTTATGTAATAACATTTATCAGATTGATTTACTGTAATTGGTTTAACCGTTGTAAATTAAATAAATAATAATAATAATAATAACATGGCTGTCACGCCATACAATACATAATCACACGTAATCACTGAACCCGAGCTCCTCATCCAATTAGCCGGCTCCCTAATCCTGACAGAGCGGCAACATGCAACGCCATCTAGCGACGCAATTACACATTATATTTAGACACATATTTGTGCAGCTGCGTACGTTGATTCATTGTAAACAAGCTGCAATTTGCATATCGCTCGGTGTGCTACTGTCTTTAGGCGCGGGTATTATTTTAGTTAATTAGTAGTTTCGGAAAGGGATGCTGTTTTTGGATAACTTGTAATAGTAAAATTAAGTATGCTTAATGAACTGGAATAAATTGATTTTGACTTTCCCGATGACAAATAAAACTTTTATAAGTTAAACTACTAAAATACTTGAAAGTGTTTACAAAACTCACAACGCATGTGTGCGTACTGAGACGGCTTTCGAAACAAAACTAAATCAGCGATTTGTTGCTCGACTAGCGGCGTCATTGATTACTCATTATTATTAGTATGAAAATGACATACTCTATGAAAATGACATGTGCGTTGTCTTGCGCGGTCTTGCTAGTTATGATTAGTTGCCCAAGCAGGCCGGCAGATTTGTTGGTCAACTGTAGCTAGAAACTCTTTCATATGGATATGACTACACACATTGATATAGTAATATGAAGGGACGCACCATGTTATAATAGTTTATCTTCTACGTCATATTTTAATTAGACTAGGTTATAATTAATGTGAATCTAAAATCGCCTTAAGCAAGCGTAGTGTTAAGCCTTTTCTGTATGAGAAGAGGCCTTTGCCCTGCAGCGGGACAGTACTAGTATAATAATAGATTAGGTTTGATGCATACTTGCCTAGAAGTTACCTTTCGACTCAAAACTTAAAGATTCCTATGTCATAGTCAGATACGCGGAATCAATACTAGGTAATATTATAAATGCAAAAGTAACTCTGTCTGTCTGTTACGCTTGCACGAATAAATCACTGAAGTGATTTGGATGAAATTTGGTAGGCCATAGGCTACTTTTTATTTCGTGACTTCGTCTGTGTCCGCGATAACTGATAACATGACAATAATTTTCCGTCACATACTAAAGTGCACAGCGCTATCAGAGAACTTAACTATCTTCCATCAGTCATCGTTTTTCAGGAAAAACGTTTTTCCTTTTAACATCTGCCTAGCCTTTTCCCAACTATGTTGGGGTCGGCTTCCTGTCTAACCGGGTGCAGCTGAATACCAGTATTTTACGTGGAGCGACTGCCTATCTGACCTCCACAACCCAGTAACTGGGTAATACGATACCTCTTGGTAAGACTGGTTGTCAGACTTTCGCGCTTCTGACGACCCGTAGCGACTGTCAAAGATCCACGTATGACAGCCGGGACCAACTGCTTCACATGCTTTCCGAAGCACGGAACGATGTCAGTGATGTACTTGGTACTTGCCCGGATTCAAAGCCATGCCACAACCTCATGCATGAGAGGTGGCGCCTCAACCATTCGGCCATCACGACTTTTTCTTTACAACAGCCAAATCAGTAAACAGGCCATCATTTATATTCCATACAAACGTTGTTAAAGCATTTAAAGAACGATTCACTAAACCAAGCCGAGTCTAAAAACAGCTCGTTTGTGGCAAATAACTCAATTAGTCTAGACTTGTGGTTTATTATCGTACCTATGTTAATGTTGGTCTAGTGGTCGCAAGCACGACTGCTGTGCATGAGGTCTTGGGTTCGATTCCCAGGTCGGGCAAAGTGTTATTGGGTTTTTCCTTCAGAAATTTCTCAGTAGCAGCCTCAGAGTTTGGATTTGTGCCAAGTTGACGGCAATAGGCTCGCCCCCTATTATATGGGACTAAAAACAACTGGCGAAATGTGGGTGTATTAGTGACAGGGTACACCTCTGCTTAACCCTTCGGGGATTACAAGCGTGATGTTATGTTATGCTATGTTAATGTTTCGCTTTTTATTCGTTTTATTATGTTGGTAATGAAATAGAATTGAATTATATACAAAACTAGTTTTTGACCGCGACTTCGTTCGTCTTAGGGGATGAAATTAGGGGGTGGATTTTCGAAAATCCTTTCTTAGCGGTCGTTTACTAACTATAAACAGAAAAAGAAATTAAGAATTAAAATTAAATTGTTTTATTATCAATTCTTGATAAGAATAACTAACATAGTTACATACATACATAAACTCACGCCTTTTTTTCCTTAGTATGTAAGGATCGTAGCAGGTGGTGTTCTGTAGTTTTTGCTTACCCCCATGGGAAGAAGGCGTGAGTTTACATATAGAATTAAATGTAAATAAAACTAAAAGAGCTTTTTACAAAACAACTAAAATTTAATTCTGGTAATGTATGTAGGTAATCTTCGTATCAGGTCACTGTACAGTGAAAACCAATTTCAACTTCATCAGCTCAAACAATCATTAATTAATTAATTAATTAATCAACTAACGAGGTCTTTCCATCAATTGACACATCGAGTATTGTTTACAAAAACATAACCTCACTTTTGTACAGTTATACATTGTAACATGCCTAACATCTACTTACCGTGAGCATCCAAAACAAATCCACTGGAACAAAAAGTAAAACAGCTGATTTACGCGCTACATGTGTCTGTGACGTCACCGCCACGCGTGGCGCGTGCGTGGCGGCTGTGGAGTCACGCGGTACTGACGTTTCGCAACCGCCCGCCCTCTATCGAACTAAAATCTCATGTCGAATGCCTGAATAATCGGAATTTTCGTTTTAGTTTTAGTTTCTGGATTATAGTTTAGTCGGGTTTTTTGATAGTTTCAAGAGAGGTAGGAATTAGTTTTAAGTGCATTTATGAATAGTGTAAGCAACTTTAGTTTATCTATAAATTCCATCTGGTTTTTATCTGCAAACAATTCTTAGCGAACTATTTAACTGGGTGACTGTTTTTTTTCCCTAATTTCTTCATCTAACACAAACGTGTTTGTTTGTTATAATCTCCGAAAATACTTATCCAATTACAAAGAACTTTTACTAATAACATATTTAAAACAAAAAAAAAACATAACTGGCGAAATGTGGGCTTACCAATGGGTACACCTCTGCTTAACCCCTTCGGGATTAGAGGCATGATGTTATGTATGTATGTGTGATAACATACTTCATGGTATACCTACTTCACTTCAACACGGACGAAGTCGCAAGCAGAAGCACGTCTAATACAATCTACGATTTTACTTTACAAACGTAAGCTACAAAATAGATATTAATCACAATAACTTAACAAATTGTTTGTTATTGCGTGGTTTTGTTCACTCGGGCAAAGTTATGTATACGTCTTTAGTTACTACTGTGTTCCCATGCGTAGTAGCGTAATGTTATATAGCCCATTTATATTCTGTACTATTCTTTATGAATCTAGCTATGATATACGAAAAGATTTTTTCACTCCGATCGGTAGTTCCAGAGATTAGCGCCTTTAAACACACAGACAAAAATCTCTTTGGCTTTCTAATATTAGTATACCTAGATTGATCTAACAAGAAGTATCGTATTGCTAATTAATAATTTATTTAAATTAAGAAGAGATTGAATGGTTATTTTTTTTCCCTCGTAGGGCGGAGCTTCGAGCGCGCTGTACCGGAACGAATTAGATGCATTGACTCCTGAGAGCGACAACGATGTAGATTGGATTTTTTATCATCAACTAGCGACCTGCCCCGGCTTCGCACGGAAGCAGTCTGGATACAGAAACGTTCTTCTTAAATTACTCTATCTATTGATAAAAATAAAATCGCAAAAAAAATTCGTTGCGCAGTTTAAAAGATTTAAGCCATTTAAAAGCGTGCAATCGGGGGGAACTCACTTTGTTTTTATACTATGTTAAGACAGAACAACATAACACATAACATAATTACACGTCTGTAATCCCAAAAGGGTTAGGCAAAGGTGTACCTACCCATTACTACACCCACATTACGCCAGTAATGTTTAAGTCCCATGTAATAGGGGCCGAGCCTAATGCCATCAATCGGTCACAAATCCAGGTTGCAAGGCTGCTACTGAGAAATTCCTGACTAAAAAACCCGATAACACTTTGCCCAACCTCGGAAAAGAAAACAAGACCTCAAGCTCAGCAGTCGCACTTTGCGACCACAAGACCAACGCAAATTTCAAAGAAAAAAAAACATAATAGTAAAAATAATAATAATTTATTCAAATAAAAATGTTACAAAAAGTGTACATAAAACCAAACAGATAAAAAGATTTTCCATAAAATTACAGTGCCTAAAAATTAACTAAAACTAAATAATTAAAGGAGCAAGTATCGATAGTTCCATAAAATTACAGTGCGTAAAATTAACTAAAACTAAATAATTAAAGGAGCAAGTATCGATAGTTCCATAAAATTACAGTGCGTAAAATTAACTAAAACTAAATAATTAAAGGAGCAAGTATCGATAGTTCCATAAAATTACAGTGCGTAAAATTAACTAAAACTAAATAATTAAAGGAGCAAGTATCGATAGTTCGGAATTGCAATGTTAGGTAGCGACCCGCCCGATCTAGGTTAATTTAAACCTGTGTTTCAGGCCATCACATATCAATCCAATTACATTGGGACAGTAAGATTTAAATTAAAATTATAACTACGAGAATAAGCTTACAAACATTTATACCTAAAACTATGGAATTATACAAAAGTAAACACTCACGAAGGTATCAAATATCATCATGACAAAATTTCTAATAGTTGTTCTGTGTCTGTGTAAAAAAACACAACACATACAAACATAGAAACAAACAACAACAACAACATAGAAAAAATTACAATTTTAATGGTCTTACCGCACAAAACTAGAGAAAGGTAAGTAAACAACAATTTATTGTTCTAATTGTACCTATTTCACCTACACGAATACACACTAAAAACCCTTTTTCAAACATGTAACAACCACTATCAAAACTTACCCCATTCCAAACTACCCACTAAAAGCCATAAAACGTTCCCACAAAGTGTCCACATGAAATTTTGAAGTACAATTATAATTCCGTCTCCTGGCAGACTATTATGTACTAACTAAAGTGCCTAGTCACGTGGTCTCGATAAATTACAATAAAAATTACCCGCAAAACGTGAAGATAGTCGGAACCGAAGTGGGGAGAGAAAATGCCTGTGTGTGTGTGAGTACAGAATGGTTACACGGGTTCTGTATTATTTTTGTGATTTTATGTGTAGTAAGGGCTGATTTTTCAATCCTAAGATAAAAGTACCAAGAGCTACCTTAAGAATAAAGTTAATAGACACTGTATTCGTCTGTTATTTGGTTGTCAATTATTATTTAACTGAAGGGAATTTAAAAGTCCTCGGGAACTTATAGAACAAAGAAAGAAAGAACAAGCGAAAACGACGCAAATAACATAAAAAAAAGAAAAATTGTAAATAAAAGCAAATTAGAAAAAAGTTTGTTTAAATCTAAAAAATAAAAATTAAACATTATACAAAAATAAATATGCGATGCGACACTACCGCGCGATAGGAACTGTTTTGTACCCAAAACTCCGCAGTATTGATTTTATTAAAAAAAAACCATCAAATTCAGAAGACAGGTTGAACATGGTTAAACCAGTCAAACCAGTCGACCTATTAGTATTGTAATGATAATAATACCAGCCTATTATTGTCCCACAGCAGGGCAAAAACCTCTTCTCATACAGAGAAGCCGCTCATGCCTTCACTGAATCTAAAGAGATGCAGATGTAACTGAAGTTGTAAAATCAAAAAAACAAGCAGCCAATCAAAAATAATATATTCATAAATTAGAGTTTTCATGATTAACTTAAGCCCAAGTTAAATAATAAACATAAAACTGAAATTATTCTGAACTAGCTATTGCCTGTGGCTTTGCTCGCGTAAAAGTTATTTTTCTTTGCCTAACGAACAGTACTATTTTGTGGATTATAGGACATAGGGTCTTTTCGTTGAAGCTCTGACAACGCGTATGCAAAATTTCATGCTGACCGGTTGAGTATTTAAAGCGTAACAAACATATAAACAAAACTCACTTTCGCATTTATAACAAGAAAGAAAGAAAAAGGTTTATATGACATAGATCATGTGCACACAAAAATAATAAAAACAAAAAAAAGTAAAAAAAAAACATTATTGTGTGCCCTACAGCTGCGCCAAACAAGTACCTATAGCCCTATGGTTCAGCACAAAATAATACTGATAAAAAACTAATAAAAAAGAATACTAATAAACAATAATTTTATTTTTACGAAAATCGAAATCGCGAAATGTAAAAATAATCCCCGTCATCCTTCTAAGGTACCCTAAAAATTAACAGGTGAACGCGACTGTAATGAGGAAAGTTGAGAATGCCGAAGGATTGCCAATTTAGATATTCAAATCGTGTTCGGTTCATTTTGTGGATATTTTGTGTACGACGTTTTTTTTCTAAACAGAGTACATTGAAGAAGTGGGGAGAAATTGGCGGGGAATCTCCGGTCTTTTTAGGGTTCTTTACCTCAACTGGTAAAAACTTAACCCTTGAAATTAATATCAAATACCTGAATATTTGATATTTAATAGCAGACCTGAGTCTGCTACCCCTTAGAGCAGTGAAAAAATAAGATAACATCTGAGTCAACGCAAGCTAGAGATTAGGCTAAGGTCTATGCTCCATTTCTGGCGCATATTTAGACGCTCCCAAGTGAATCAAAACCTATAGACCTAGACTACCTATCGAATTAGATTTGCTGTTAATCTAGGTACATCAGATTTGGCAAGAAGCAATATCATGGAGCACAGGTAAAGGAAAAAATACAAAAACCGTGAATTTTTAGTTATGTCACAAAATACTTACTTTTAATTTATAACCACAAAGTATGTCGATGCATGTGGACAACAGTTTTCTAACGGCAAAGTTAAGTTTGTCCCTCAGTACTGTTTATCTTTTCGTTAGAGGTATGTTTAGTATTTCATTAGTTATCTAATATTTTACGTGAGTTTGTAAGGTACTGTTATTATATCTTAAAATACTCGCGAAGGCATATAAAGTAATAGCGAAGACCACGCTAGTTTTTTCACATGGAACTATCTTTGCTGTCTTCGCGTTTCCTCCACACTTCTACTTTTCCATAGCCTGTTTTTTTTTACCGATTATTTTAAGATACACCCCGTAACAGAACCCTCGGTGCGCGAGCCCGTCTCGCACTTGACCGGTTTTTTCTTGAATACCGAAGTTTGTATGGAGTGAATTATCGGAGATTAATGAGGTCCTTTCAGGTGTTGGGCTTGGTTGTTCATCGCGATGTTGTGCTGATACGAAATTTATGTTTCTTGGTATGTAAACAGTTGGGTAGAAGTTCGTTTGCTTGGTAAAAGGATTGAATAAAAAGAAATTAAGTATGTAAGTTATTGTTGTGTTAAGTGTTATTGGGTTTTTCCATCAGAAATTTCTCAGTAGCAGCCTCGGAGTCTGGATTCGTGCCCGGTTGATGGCAATAGGTTCGCCCCCTATTACATGGGACTAAAACATAACTGGCGAAATGTGGGTGTACTAATGGGTACACCTCTGCCTAACCCTTCGGGAATTACAGGCGTGATGTTATGTTATGTTATGTCAAGTTATTGTAATTTCAGTCTTTTGGCCACATTTTTTATTTTTCTGTGTCATACCTAATAAGACTATTTATGCTAGCGCGCAATGCACAAGAAGCCATTGTGTATAAGGGTGCACCCTAAAAGAGGAAAAAAAAGTTAGTACTTAGACCTTCAAAATCTCCGTAACCAGAAAGTTCCCAGGTATGGTCCAGAACATAAAAATATCTTAATGATGGGTAGAACATACAGTATGTTTAGACTTTTATTTAGTGTCTAATTACCCTTCATTATTGTGTAAAATCCTTAGAGCAGCTAATTTTCAACTTATTTCAGGATAAAACCGAAAAACGAAGACGTGTCTAATTTGATTGCCAACATGAATACGGCGAGAAACTCAATTTAACTAGTACTAATGTCACGAAGCGTCGTCACTAGCGAACTGCGAAATTGCAGTAAACTCAAACATTTCGGGAGAGAGTTAGCTTGTCACAAAAACTTAGCCTCGAAACTTGAGTTGCGCGGCAGTAGCTGAAAGCGCTTTTATTCTTGTAGCACTAGATAATATTTCGCTTTTTATCTAGCGAGATCGAGGCTGGAACCATTTCATAGTCATTATTTTAACGGTAATGATTTCATTCATAATTTTAACAGCAACAACCGTGCCGTTAAATTATTACGCTGCGCTTTGAGTCTTGAGTTCGATTTTTGAACGAAACAAATATTTCTATGGCCTACAGGTAGCAGTTCTGGGTCTGTTTGTGTGTGTATAGTTATAGTTTATATGTTTGTAAACCACTCAAGACTGGAGAAATGCCTAGTGTACTCAAAAAATTAAATAGAGCAAACCTATTCATTAATAAAACAGTCACAATTATTCAAAAATAATTCTTCAAGCCTATCTTTTACAGTTCTTTTTACAACGAAACCTGAACCGTAACCAATACACGTTCAGTTCGTAGAAAAAAAAAATATTTGCACGTTTACACAAATGGAGGCAAATCTTGTTACTCAATTTACACCTTTTGCCAGCCTTTGCACGCATTTCTGCAAGTAAAAAAGGTACGTGTTGAATAATATTTAAAAAAAGAAGCGCTGAGGACATTTTGTTTCAGCAGCATTTGAAATAGCAAAATTACGCAAAGATGATGTGTTTGTGTGGTTAAGTACTCAATATTTAAAGGATACCTCAATTTTTTTTAACTACGATAAAACACACTTTGTATTTAATAGCCGTTCGATTCGAAATGGACCGTTACAAAATGACAGGCTCGCCCCCTATTACATGGTACTAAAAACATAACTGGCGAAATGTGGGTGTACTGATGGGTACACCTCTGCCTAACCCTTCGGGGATACAGGCGTGATGTTATGTATATATGTGTCATAAGGCTCAAGTAACGTGGACAAAAAGAAATATTAGTTACTGTAAACATTTTGTAATTGTATTTCTAAAATATATTAAAGTATATAAAATTTTTAGCATTACGAGTTTATTAGCCATACTATGCTGGTCGGACGGACTTGAGGTACAGGGTGGCGAAGCGCGACGGGAGGTAATGGCCATCAAAGATCCACCTTCTTTCTTTGAAATCTTCTTTCTTTGGATCTTTGAAAGTACATCTTTCAAAGAACAAGTACCAACGGCTTCGAAAGTACACAATTATCTACACTAATATTATAAAGAGGAAAAATTTAGTTTGTAATGGACTCAAAAACTACTGGACTGTTTTTAAAAATTCTTTCACCATTAGAAAGCTACGTTATCTGTGAGTAACATAGGCTATATTTTATTTTATTTTTGCGCGGACGAAGTAGCGGGCAAAAGCTAGTGCAATATAAAAAGACACATCGTTGATCTTCTGTTTAAGTTAAACCGCTCGCTTTACTTCAATATCGTGTGCTTACACAATAGCGCCCCTTCATACAAATCTAATGCAACAAACTACTTCTCTTCGCGCTGACTATTAGCTGAATGGGTCTGACGTTAATTTTTACCAGTACATAAAGAATCCACAGTTTTGTACCGAGTTTTATTTTCGTGTGCTGTCACTAGCTTCTGAGGAGACGTCAGCGAAATAAAGGCATATAAAGGCATTGTATGGCATTTTTGTGTGGTTTAGACGGTAATTGAATAAAGTTTTCAGTTAGACTATGGAACTGTTTAGAATACCTATGGAAATTATTTTTGGTCACTGGATTGTGATTCCAGTCTTTACTAGTCATTTTAGAGTGGTTGAGAATACGTAGAGGAATATGTAAAAACTGGGTATTTTTTTAGGAATCACGGAAAAAAGGTATCTGATCGATTACGTTCAAATGATATGAATATATATATATATATATATATATATATGATATGAATATATATATATATATATGATATAAATATAGATAATAATCCCCACAGAGTAAGCAGAGGTGTACCCAACCAGGGTGTGACTGCCTCGTTGGTCTAGTGGTCGCAAAGCACGACTACTGAGCATGAGGTCTTGGATTCGATTACCGAGTCAGAGAAAGTAATAATAAATAAAATTTCAATCGGGAATTTCTTAGTAGCAACCTTGGAAGCTGGAGTTGTGCCCGGTTGATGGCAATAGGTCGTATTACATGAGACTTAACTGAAGAACGTAACTGATTACACCACAGGCGTACGCATTAGTACACCACAGGCTAAATGTGGTGTACTAATAGGTACACCTCTACTTTTAAATCCCCGTCCCAAATAAAAATGAAATACGAATAAGTTTATCCATAAAAATGTAGATAACATTAGCAACAGACTCCGGTGAGTCGTGATATAGTGTGGGTAGCACTCTTTGGCACGGCCTACCTACATTATGCATGTTGCTGGCAATCTTGGCAAAATTGTGTCATTATGCCAAATACCCTGTACTTTGAGAATTTAAAGTTGGGAATATTTTTAGTTGGCAACTGCGGAGATATTGTTTTTAATTTTGTAACATATGGCGTGTAGTTCCTGGTGAAAAATTGGCAGAGGTGCCTTTCCTGTGAATGTTTTTGGACTTAGTTTCAGCATCAGTTACTCGTGTAAGTGAAATAAATATTATGACTGTGTACTTTTATTTATTCTTTGTGTACAGATCTATTAGAAAATAAGGTATTGATTTGAAATTAAAGCGATATAATCATGGTACAGTTTCTAGATTTTTTTTAACATTAACTTTTAAGTTAACATAAAAAAGGCACGTCCGTTTATGCCGTATTAAACGTATATATTGCGACACTCAAGGCAAACAAAATTTTTACATATTGTATTTTTCGTTAACCGAACTATGTTTGTAATACCTGCCATCTTAAAAAATATAGAAAAAAAAAACTGAAAACTGTACATTTGTAATGAAATCATTAAAAAAAGGGTCGTTATTATATGGACCAACAAATTTGCACGGAACCCTCGAAACCTCGTCGGCGAGTCCGCTTTTTTTTTTCTAAATAAATAAAAATATTTATGAACCTGCAAAATGACAACTTTGAAGACACCAAGATGCATGACAAGCCTCTTTTAATATTGCAAACTTTAAAACCTTTAAATTACCAAAAAAATAAAGAACTAATTCACCAAAAAGACAATCAGCCGCCTCACACAAACAACTTAAAAAAAAAGAACTCAATAACTTATTACTCCTTTTGTCCCAAACCCCTTAATTAAAAAATCCCCCAATAAATAAAAACAAACATTAAACAATTTATTGCTTTACTTAACTTTAACAACATAAGACAGCAAGTATTAAAACAATAATGATTAAGATGGGTTCATTAAAGTATATTTTTTGTCGGTTCATTAAGTTTTAACGAAGCCCCAATGAAACACGACACCTATTAAAACAAACGCGTCTTCGTACCAACGAAGTTTATTATCAAGTTGGGTTGATTAGATGATGGTTTTGAAGTCATTATTATTTAATAATGTTTTGCAGATAATACGGTTGTGATGGCCCAGTGGTTAAGGCAGCCGCCTCTCATGCAAGAGGCTGTGGTTTCGCAACCGAACACGGGCAAGTATCAATGTGAATATTTCAATTCACTTATCTTGGACATCACTGATATCGATGAAAGAAAAGATCGTGAGGAAACCTGGGGGCTTAGACAAAGTAACAATTGCAAAACGATAACGAAGTTAGAAAAGACTAAAATGTATGGGATTGACATAAGCCGCGTTAAGTCACGTGGTCAGTCGACGAAGCGATGACCACATGAAAGATTAAAATGTGTGGAATTGACATAAGTCGCGTTAATAATCTTTACTTACTTCAAGACACAGGGAACGCGTAGCCGAGTCAGGTACAGTAAAACGGGGTGAATAGAGAGGCAGGGGTGAATCGAGACGGAACTTTAAAAGGGATTTTAAAGTCAAACTAATAAAGTTGGTCGCCAACAATGAGAATTATAATTCAGAAAAAAAAGGAGAGTTTTTTTGCCAACAAACTATATTATTTTAACATTAAAATCTCTTTTAAAATTTCGTTTCGATTCACCCCTGCCTTTCTATACACCCCGTTTTACGGTAGTTATTTATAAGAATTAAAAAAAACGAAAGAAGTCAATACTTTATCTTTTGAATTTCGAACAACATAAAAAGAAGACAATCAAACTTAAACAAAAAATATAACACAAAACAAAATGAAGGAAAAATTCACGTTTAAAAAGCCGTCAACACTTCATAATACCACCTTATTGAAGTGCTCTTAAATCACAGTTAACGGAAAGTGGCTCAGTTACAACATAATCGCGTCAGAGACGCTGCTATAAACAACGATACCTTGGCCGTGCGTAAATTTTCATTTGGTGCCCGCACAGCGCAACACTATATCATAATTCTACCATTCTACCATTGAACTCTAAAATATTTTCAAAGCTCACGTGAATTACTGGGCGTTCTGTAAAAGTGCCGTATTTCATGGCGTAACGTTATTTATTGATAAAGTTTTCGTTGCAATATGCATGAGGGCTTTTGTTTTGGGCAATGATGGCCGGTGATGGCCGGTGATGGGCTTGATGTGTATTAAACTCTGTTTGTTTTATAGATAGATTTTTGTGCATGTCAATGCAGTTTGTTTTGTTGAAAAAAAAACTGTTTTTTTCGTAGTAGCAGCTACATTGGACGGTCAAAATGAAAATTGTATTGATGTTAGGTAGTTCGGTTTTCAGCGGTTTTAATTTAACAACTAGCGAAGCGCCCTGGCTTCGCACGGGTGCTTTCCGAAATTTCCGGTAGAAATTATGACATATAAAGACGAAAATTTACACAACAAAAAATGAATCAACCAAATCGGTTCAGCAGTTCTCAAAAAAAAACAAGTTCTTCACCAGGCCCCGGAACGTAAAGGGCAACAGAAGGAACAGGGTGGTTTTTTAGTCAGTAAAAGTCTGACAGTCCCTTCCGCCCCATCTAGGGCGGAAGGAGTTATTTGATGATTTTTACCACCTAAAAAAAAAAAGGAGTCACAGTCAAAGTATTCATTTCAATGACGGCAATTACAAGCACTATTGAATTGTCAAAGAGTCAGTCAGTTAGTCAAAAAGTTGAAGCTAGTTGCTCGTTCCAAAACGGAGGTAGGCCTCTATGGAGAAGAACGAGCAAGGAACTCTATGGCACTCTTTTTCGACTTTGTCGTAATTTTACTCGATTATTTACATGTTTTATGGCAACCTCCTGAAATTTGACAAGAACTCAAAACTTAAGAGTAAACTTAAACTTAAACTCTACTACTCCTAGAGTATGTAAGGATCGTAGCAGGTGGCGTTCTATAGTTTCTGCCTACCCCCATGGGAAAAGGCGTGAGTTTATGTATGTATGTATGTAACTCAAAACTGTTCCTTGTGTAAACTTAATATGATCCTCAAAGGCGAACCACACATCATCTTCAAGAACCCAATATAAATTCATCCGATCTCCTTGACATACAAGAACCTATAAATTCTTATCTATCAGTACTGCCACGACTATACAATACCTACAGTTATTCAGTAACCGATTAAGAGCGCTTTTATCGTTTGGTCATAAAAATATGTCACTTTTTAAGCTCTTAAGCTCAACCGAAAGTATTTATTATCCACCTTTAAAATGATAGGGACCCTAATTTTATAACCTTTTTTTTTTTCAAGCTTTTATTTACCTTGCACTGTTAGTACGTATGTAAATAAGTTGTCTTTTCAAAATTTTCGAACTATTTTTTGGTATACTCACGATTGAATTTTGCATACACCTTAAGTTCTGACAACAATACAATGTCGAATTCTCAATATTGTAATAATTTTAAATTAAAGCTTGTTTTTAAAAATATATTTTATCTTATATTATAAGTTTTTATTGTATAAAAACTAAAAATGTGATAGTGTGAACGGGTCAAGTACATCGGACTCACACGAAGGATTCCGTACCATAGTAGAAGATGTAACAGTATTGTCTAATATTATCGAGCAAAAAAAGCAATAAAAAATATTTTGAACTTTTATTCATTTTCATTATTTGTTGTTATTTGTTTGTGTAATGTGTATTCTGTGAAATTTTCAACTCTCTAGCTTCTACGGTTCATGAGACAACTCGCTGACAGACAGACCGACGCATAGCGAAGGCTTAGTAATAGAGTCTCATTAGTACCTTTAGGGTACGAAACCCTAAAAATGTCAGAAAGAAAGAAAAAAAGAATTATCTTTGCTCCTAGCAAACTACTATTTATATATGTGAAATGCTCGTGCCTTCTCTGTATGAAAAGATTCCTTTGCCCTACAATGGTACCATAATAGTCTGGTATTATTAAAAACTCCTGCCAGGCAGGTAGTAAGTTTCTCAATAAACGACAAAGAAGCAAAGTTATATTACTTGTTTACTATATAACAGACGTATTCTGTCATGGTGGTAATATCTTCTTCAATAACCTTTTTTATTTCAGGTACCTATTATTTTTACAGCGAACTTCCCTTGCGTTATTCAGAACTGTGAATTGACCTCACTTCTCTTTGAATTACTTCAACCGGAACATGTCTTTGACATAAATTTGGTAATTCGCAAACTGTATACGGGGGTACAAACAATTTTATTAGCTTAGATAGCACAAAATATGCAACAGGCAGGATTTGTAGAAGGTTTACTGCTGTTAATCTCGTGTAATCTTTTTTCTATATATAAAAGGCAACTGTTACTAATTGATCCATCATCACAGCTCTAACTACAGAACGGATTCCGCTAAAATTTGGCACTTGGATAGTTACTGTTTGTACCGTAAACTTTGAATGTAGGTACTTACATATGAAATTTAAAAATCCACAATTGGTGCTTGTCCGTGCTCGTTTGCGAATCCACAACCTCGTGTATGGGAGAGAGAGAGGTTGTCATAACCACTGAGCCACCACGATTGTACAGTAGCGGTCATAATTGGAGTAGCAATCTCACAAAGCAATAGATTGACACTTTTAAACTTACGACATTTCCACGTCGTTTGCTAATTCTGAGGTGTTCGTAAGTACTGTGTTCTGTGTGTACTGTACTGTGGTGTTCGATGTTTCAATTGTTTATCTATTTATATATGTATCTATCTATATTTCATAATTAAAACTGGTTTACATCCGTAATTACGTCACACACAAAGACCTAGTTGAAAACCAGCGTCATGCACAAATGGTCTGGCATTTTATGCTGAACTGAGTCTGTTTGGCGCATCTGTGGGGTACACAATTTCTTACTGTTTGTTTTTTTTTTATTGCCTTTTTATTATTATTTTTGTGTGCACATAGTTTGTGTCAATAAACATGTTTCTTTCTTTCTTTTCTTTTTTTGCTGGTGTTAATATCATAATCACTTTACACACAGATATGGGTACGGCCTGTACAGCATGTTCACAGCAATTCAAACCTTAGCACGCTACTGCACTTATGACCGCTTACTGTACGCGGTGTGCCAAAAAAAAAAAGCTAGGAATAGGTTCAATGGCTAGGTGTTAACTCCCGATTTAATAATACAAAGTAAGCTTTCTGCATTATTCCTTCATATGAGTAACATGTAAGTTAGGCGTTGTAAAATGAGGGGCCGTTGTCGGCTCGCAAGTAGCTTTTTACAACCAATAACAGCGCTAATAACTTTGTCAGTAAAATGGTTTTACGAACGATCCTACGTACGGATGAATTTAATGGGGATTTGTCAGTACGGTAGGTACTGGCTTTATGTGTTACTCTTATTTAATGGTAAAGTATATCTATTTATCTGGAGGTGAGTAAATAAGTAGTGGGAATAAGCAAAGTAACTGGTGAAATGTAGGTGTTCTAATGGGTACATCTCTGATTAACCCTTTGGGGATTACAGGCGTGATGTATGTAGGTACAGTCAACTAAGTAGATAGGTATGCAGATATAGTTGAGGTTTTCTTAGAAACCGATGGATGTCTTCGATTGAAACTTAACTTAATCAATGAACTGCTTAGTATATACTTTTAAAATTAAATTACGTCAATCGGTTTCTAAGAAAATCTCAACTATATATGACGACTATCTACTTGGTTGACTGTAAGTATATAATGTCAATACAAGTACCTATTTACATACATACATAACATCACGCCTGTAACCCCATAAGGGTTAGGCAGAGGTGTACCCATTAGTACACCCACGTTTCGCCAGTTATGTACAAGTATTTCTAATGGATAAACTCAAAAACTACTGGACCGATTTTAAAAATTCTTTCACCATTAGACAGCTACATAATCTGCGAGTAACATAGGCTATATTTTATTTTTGCGCGGACGAAGTCGGGGGCAAAAGCTATGTAATATAAATTCTAACAAATGCATTAAAAATATTATTTTTTAAGTCGATTCAAAATACGTAAATAAATTTTGAACGTCGTGGCACATAAAATAGTGATAACTTACTCAATTACGTAGACCAAGTTAAACTACTAATTTTCCGTAGAAATGTACTATGATAAATTACGGAATGGGTTAATAAAAGGGACCCCGTAACTTCCCATGAGTGTCGTTTAAGCGGCCAAGGACAGGCAGGGTGTGGCAACACCATGTATTCTAAATTTCAAGTTTAACTTAGGGTTGTGACGGAACCTCCGCCTCCGCATCCGCATCCTTAAATGGTGTTACTTATCGGCGTGCAATAAAAATCTTAAATAATTTATTGCAATCTACTTACAGGTGGTAAAAAAAAATAATGTAATAGAAATAATCATGGACCCTGTCGGGCACAGCATTAAATAAGTAGAGAGAGGAAGTATAGTACATGTAATTTGTCTCTTCATTATTTTTAATACCAGTAAAAATTTTAACAATAACATCACGAATGTAATGTAATGTATGGAAAATGTATGTGAGGTGTACCCATTAGTACATCCACATTTCGCCAGTTATGTTTTTAGTCCCATGTAATAGGGGGCGAGCCAATTGCCAAAAAATGAAAAACAAAAAATGAAAAACATGGAAAAAATTTAAATAAAGACTTTTTAACTTTCTGTCCACAGTAATATTAATACTCATCCGGTTAGACTGGAAGGCGATCCCAACATAATTGGGAAATGGCTAGGCTGACATTATATTTTAAGATGACTAATAATATAAATACGAAAGTAACTGTCTGTCTGTTACGCTTTCAAGTCAAATTACTGACCCAATTTTGATGAAATTTGTTACAGGGTAAGTTTGAACCACAACACAGTACATAGGCTACTTTTTATTCGACTTCGTCTGCGTCCGCGATTACCGACACTTGTGCAGGCGAAGTCGCGGGCAAAAGCTAATTTCTTTAATAAATTATTAATAAAACTTTTTTCAACCGACTTCAAAAAGGAGGAGGTTCTCAATTCGGCGCGTATGTTTTTTTTTTGTATTTATGTTCACCCATAACTTCGGCTATTATGAATTGATTTGGATGATTCTTTTTTTGTTTAAAAGAGTATACTTCCGAGTAGGTCCCATAGAAATATTGTCATGATCTGATAATGAACTTCGGAGATATGGAACGGAACTCCTTATAGGATCACAACAGAACCGTCGTAACAAGAAAAATTGCTTTGTTTATAGGTGTAGTCGATGACTGACTGAAGGAGGTGAGGGAGGGGGTACGTCAACCACTTTTCCTACCACCTACCACTTTCCAAAATTAAATATATCGTTTGAGGTATTATTTGAAAGGGTTTTTTGTAAGGATTTCAAACATTAACACACAAGCACTAAAAGTGAAAAATAAAAAGCTATTTTACAAAAAAAGATGAACGCCTACAAAAACTACTCTACTACTTTCTACTTCCAAATCCGCATCTCCGCATCCGCTAAGAAAGCCTCCGTTACATCCCTAGTTTAAATTATTTTATTATTATGCTTTTACATAGGACTGTTAGTTAAAGGACTCTTGTAAACTTTACCCTTGTATAATATTTTAATGTTTGACGTGACTAACTCTTATCAAGGTTCTTCTACTAATGATAAGATTTTCACAGTAATATCGTGATGACCCAGTCGTTAAGGCGCACGCCTCTCATGCATGAGGTTGTGGGTTCAAATCCGGGCAAGTACCAATGTGGATTTTTCAATTCATATGTACTTTCTAAAGTTTATCTTGGACATCACTGGCATCGGTGAAGGAAAACATCGTGAACAAACCTGGACTTACTATTCCACTCAAAACCGTGTTCTGACACGGTTTTGAGTGGCCATTGAGGCGGTTTAGAAACTCTGACACTAGGGTGTGTGGGGTCGCAAGACCTTACTACCCACACGATAAGTAGAAGATAATAATGTCTGACAATGTCTGTACTAATGTAATAAAAAGGGAAAGTTTGTTTGTAAGAGGTAATCTCAGGAAGTACTGATCCGATTCCAAAAACTATTTAATTGATAGAAAGCTAGTTTATTGTTGTCTCATAGTTTATAGTATACTTAATTTTCAAGCGGACATATTCTCGGATAAAGCTAGTCGCAGGCCACATTAACAATTATGTAACCAGGATTTTGTAAAACCTATTTTAAAAGAGTGCGTGGAGTTTCTTGCTCGTTCTTCTCCATAGAGGGCTACCTCCGTTTTGGAACGAGCAACTAGCTTCAACTTTCGGACTAACTGACCGACTCCTTGACAATTCAAAAGTGCCTGTAAATGGTCTAATTGAAATAAATGTTTTGACTTTGACTTTGACATGACACAGAAACCATTTACCATGAAAATGTAAGAAGTGAACATGAAAATGAAATATTAATTTAAATAATTATGAATATGAAAAATATCATGTAATCCGGAAAAAATGGTCATCTACATTTTTCATCAACCAAAAAGAAAATAAAGTACTCTCCTACACTTAACAAAAAGCAACAAAAAAAACTCTCTTCAAACCATTTGCACAGTCTACACAATTTAACACAAAAGTAGCTGAATCGATGCATTTAAGACCACAAAACTCTAAAAGGAAATAGCGTTCAAAACTTTGATCAGCGGCCAAATGTAATCCGTACCTGAAAGGTCCCGACTACACGGATCTTGGCACGGATTCTTAAACTGTCCCAAGCTATGTTAAAATGAATACCTAGCTGGTGAGGCTTAACGTGGGAACTCGAATTAGTATCTCCTGACAAGTCGTGTCATTATCACGTGCCGATATGCCGGAAGAAAATCATGAATTATGATCATGGTTTTTTTTTATGTCATTGAATGGTCATGGTTTTTCTGCCTCGTTGGTCTAGTGGTCGTAAAATGCCACTGTTTATAGTTTCTATAACGTTGCCGGTTGCCGCAATTTTTTGGCAATTTGTGAGCAACATTCATAGCCGAGTTGCCGTATGCCGTTGCCGTAGCGACACTGGCATTGCTGGGCACACGCCCGAAGCGTTGCGATTGACGGATGAGAAAACCGGCAACTTTAAAAACCGGCACAATTTTTAAAAGTTGCTAGTTGCGGCAACTAGCAACTAACTTAGCCATCGATTGCAGCAACTGAAAACTGTTGACGATTGCCGCAACTCGAAACTCGAGTTGCTATGTGTGCGCAGTCCAATTGAAATGTATGTTAACAGCTGGTTGCCACCTAGTTGCCAGTTGCTGCAATAGCTACTCTGTGTGCAAAGCGCGTAAGCGTGAGGTCTAGTCCCCTATTACATGGGACTTAAACATAACTGGCATAATGTGGATGTACTACACCTCTGCCTAACCATTCGGGTATTACAGGCGTGATGGTATGTGTTTGTCAATGAATGGAAAATAAGCTGCCTATAGATATCTGCAATACCCGGCCATTTCAGATTTTTTCGATAGAATAGTCTATTTAATACTAAGCCAACACCTGCAGTTTAGGTAAACAATAAAGAGATATTTCGACTAGTCGGTAAAGCCGACTATCCGGCCACTTGCATATTCGGCAAAGACCGCCAGTTTCTACGTAGGTATGTATTTCACAATAAAATGTAAATATGAGGAATTGCGTTAAATAAAAATAAGAAACAATGTGAAGTATTAGGCTAGTCGGCTGGTGCCGATTCCCTTGGTCACAAACTAAACTAAAATTAGACCATTTCCATCTTTATCTGTCCAATAAAATAAGAAAGAGACTAATGTAAATAAGAGCTGTCAAATTTAGTCCATCTGACACATCCATACAGTTATAGTTGACATCTTAAAACGTGTGGATTAAAAATACGGAGAAGTTCAAGGCAAAACTAATTTGATATCTCTAACTTAGTTCTTTAATGTCACGGAATGTCACCGTCCTTTCCTTTCGCTGTATGTTAGTAAGAGATGTCAATTCTCTAAATTTAGTCTAGTTTGTAAACAAGGGAATTGGCACCAAAGTCACAGTCGGCACGACACTATGTATGTCATATGCATTCGTGTACTAACCTCTAGTGATAATTGATTGCCTACACACCCGAGCCGGGACAGGTAGGCGCTGCGAAATTACTTAACGACAGTTCCAAAGTAGTGCGGAGAATAATTACAGTGGTACACTCGAACAAACTGTTTGATATACAGGCAACTAACTTGCAACTACTTTTAAAAAATGCTTCGAGTGTGTCAATTCTTTTAACGTGACATAACATCACGCCTGTAATCCCCGAAGGATTAGGCAGAGGTATGCTCATTAGTACACCCACATTTCGCCAGTTGTGTTTTAGTCCCATGTAATAGGTGGAGAGCCCATTGCCATCAACCGGGCACAAATCTAAAATCCGAGGCTGCTACTGAGAAATTAGTGATGGAAAACCAAATAACGCTTTACCCGACCTGGCAATCGAACCCAAGACCTCATGCTCAGCAGTTGCACTTAGCGACCCCTAGACTAACCAGTCAATTCATTAAAATCACATTAAATAAGTTTCAAAATTATTTGACGCCACAAGCTTAAAAGTGAACACAGAATAACACTAAAGAAAATGTAGTAGAATGATAATCATTGTTATCTGTAAACCAAATAGCTTGTTCAACCGTACTAGTTGCTAACTTGCTACATCTTATCTATTACAGTTATATATACTTGTAAGGGGTTTGTGGTATTAGTTTCATTCATTGTACTGGAAAGTCCTTCTTTGCCTGGCTCACTGCATCTTTGCATGGTTTATGGGGAAGATATTAATAGTTTATCGAGGTTATTATAAAAGACTTGGTGTTTTATATTGTGTGCCTATACAAAATCGTAAAAAAATCTTTAAAAGAAGGAGGAAAAAATATTGTCGGCGGTAGGAAAACATAAACGTAAGGAACAATTAATAGCCTTAACTAGTAGTACTACTTAGTAGCCTTAGTAGCCTTAATTAGTAGTACTACTTAGTCATAATCATACTCCTTATTGACATGCAGGAGATATTATTTATTGTGCACAAACGTGTACGCAAATACAGGTGCATTCCCTCTTTCCCCACTCTCATACTCCAAAGGAACGGCAATCTGACACAACCGATGAGAGATCAGGCGCAGGACCAACGAAGCCACTATTATATGCGGAGATAACCACCGACTTCAAAACTACTACTCCAATATTCCCTATAAAACGAGGACTGCCTCGTTGGTCTAGTGGTCGCAAAAGCGACTACTGTGCATGAGGTCTTGGGTTCGATTCCCAGGTCGGGCAAAGTGTTATTGGGTTTTTCCATCAGGAATTTTTCAGTAGTAGCCTCGGAGTCTGGATTTGTGCCCGGTTGATGGCAATAGGCTCGCCCCCTATTACATGGGACTAAAAACATAACTGGCGAAATGTGGGTATACTATAAATGAAGTACACCTCTGCCAAACCCTTCGGGGATTACAGGCGTGATGTTATGTTATGTAAAACGAAACAACAGTATTTTGCCTGACCTGGGAATTTAACTAAGGACCCCACGCTCAGCAATCATGCTTACAACCACAAGACTAACGAGACAGTTTCCATTATTCAGTACACAGTCTTAATCAAGAAAAAAACTAAATTATTTACAACGTTAGCTTCTTAAAAATTAAGCGAGTTTGTCTTAAAAAATATTCTCATTAGCAATTGCTATCACGCAGCGATATCCGGCAAACTTTAATTAAATAAAGTCATTAAAAATATTTATAACACCCAACGGTAAGACTTGCATTTTTATGAGTTTTTAAGAGATACGTAGGATAGCAAGAACGGTAGACCCAATAAATATGCTCTGTGTTGGTAATTAAGATTGCACGTGTATAATTTTATGTACGGAAAGTCTCCTTGCAAAAAGTTTTTTGTCTTTAAAACTCCGTTCACAAATTTTACCATAAAAAAGTAATTTTATGGTAGAAATTATCTAACCTACCATAAAAACTCATTTTATGGTAGAAATTATGGGAATAACAATGTACACATTTTATGCCTTTTTTTCGGTCAAGCGGTTTACGATGGCGCGCGCTTGTTTAATCTTGAAGATGTACTTAAATAATATATCGTTATTGTTCTAAATATCTATCATGGTTAAGCCTCTCATGCATAAGGTTGTTGGTTGCATAGCGGGCAAGTACTTAACTTAATAAATTATGTACTTTATTTATCTTGAACATCACTGACATCGATGAAAGAAAACATCGTGAAGAAATAAAGAGTTATAAGTAATATAAACTTGAAATCGTCAATCCGTCATGATCAAGCCTGCAAACCGGATACCCGAATAACCGAAAAATCCGGATAACCGACCGATTTGAAAACCCGGTTTTTTAGGATAACAAAACCGGAATTTTCGTTTTTTTCGGTTACGTTTCTCCTATGTTGGTTAACCAAATTTCACTCCTTTTGAAAACGAATAGCAATAATTCTTCAGTTATTTACATTAGGTACAATAATGAATTAAACCTTTTTGAAATCGGCTATAAGCACAAAATCTTATAAAATTATTGGCCACTTGTGTTTCAATACGTTTGCACATGCTTTAACTTTGCTAAAAAGAAAAATGTTTACGATTTTTTCAAAGGAACATAATTCAAGTTTTTTTTTTTAAACCGTGTAATAGCAGTCCTACTTTTGATTACTTTTTTTTCTAACAATATTTATGCCTTACAAATATTAGTTTTGTGCAGGAATCGGATCTGCGACACGCAGCGCAGTAGCCAATCACTCAACCACGGCCCCAACCACACAGGTACTGGTATCAAACCTAAGAACATTAGGTAATAGATACCATAACTGCAACATATTCGTTTAACACCGAACCGTAAACTGACAATGTAATGGATTTGAGCAGCGAACGTAGGCGCTTTGCACACGGAGCAACTTAAGTTGAGGCAACTATCAACTCGTTGAAAGTTTCCTGTAAAAGTTGATAGTTGCTATAACGTTTACGGTTGCCGCAACTTTATGGCAATCTGTGAGCAACTTTCACAGCGATCGGTATAATATTTAACAGTTGCTAGTTGCGGCAATTAGGAACTAACTTAGTCATCGATTGCAGCAACTGAAAACTGTTGACGATTGCCGAACTCGAAACTCGAGTTACTATGTGTGCGCAGTCCAGTTGAAATATATTTAAACAGCTAGTTGCCAGTTATTTGCCAGTTACTGCAATAGTTGCTCTGTGTGCAAACCGCTGTAACGTCACACCGATATTGTTTTATGACGCCAATGGTGGCGTATTCAGCCATTTGCAGGTGATGTTGAGAGCTTTCAGATGTATACATATCAGTCTTTGTTATCTCCTTTACGCTTTGTCGTGTTATTTTGTAGAACAAAGATGCAACTGAAGATCGTCACTTGTTTTTGAGGTTGGCGATTTGAACTTCCAGACCGAAAAAAGGATTTGTGTCCTTTAGAATTAGGATGAAATTGAATCGAAACTTATGTTATGAAAAGTAAAAAATGTATGTGCTTGTTTGTAGAAGGTAATCTTTTAAATCGCGGTCAGAAGCTTGTATTGTATAAGTCGGCGGGTCGCCACAATTTGATAACAAATAAAAACACGTTTCTGGAATAACCTTAAAATCAAATCAGATTTGTTGATTGTAACTAAGTCAAAAATTGTATTTCAAATCATTTAATTATCAAATTAGTAATACTTATAAGAATACAGATTATTTTCAATGTATGTCACGTTGGTGAGAAACTACATTTCAAAAATAAAAACACGTGGTCATTATTTTACCACGTGTTAACATTAAAAATAGATTTACGCATGTTAATTGATTTAAAAATGTTATAAAACGTTTGTTTATAAAATAGTAACATTTTATAATGTAAAAACTAATTTTATTGTGCGGAAGTGGGTGTTTTGTTCAAATGAATGACACACTCAATTCTACTATAAAAAGCCGAGCGCTCGCCGGACTCGGGCATCGACGGACTTCTTCGCTCGACGCTCGCCGCGAACGGACGTGCTGCGCTTCGCTCCGCGCCCGCTCTCGACTTCCCGCCACTTCTCGTTGCGCCCGCCGCGACGACTCCTGTAGTCAGCAGACTACAACCTATTCGATCGGAAGCCGCCTTTTTCAAGGCAGTGGACGATTAATTATTTCTTTAACCCGCGTGTTGTTGTGTTAGCTTCACTTGGCCCCTTCAGGGCTTAAATCCACAGTTTCGTGGTCCTCGGTGGATACCTTACGGTGCCAACGAAGCCGAGGGGGTGTTGCCCCAATCACACCCGCCGACCCCCTTCAGGGTGAGGCAGTCAATTGGAGTCGGGAGCTAGTGTCACGGCCTTGGGGGGTCTCCTAGTCGTGCCTAGTCTCTGGTTTCGTTCACAGCTACACACCTAGTGTCGGTTGGGCGTGTCTACACCCTTCGCACTAGACTGGTCAGGGCCCCGTTCGCACAATAAGACTGGCGACGGGTTTACAAGCTTAGGGCACACCAGTAGGTACTCACCTCCCTGCCTACACCCGGCAGGGAGGGTCACACATCCCCGGGCCTGTCCACCCGGGGAGCTAGGCAGTTAGGATACAGTTAGGTTCCCCCGCGAAAATTTCTCCCGCGTTTCCCCTCCCTCTTCGATGATGTCGGACGCAATTATCGTTGCGTTCGTCAAGGAGGTCCTCTTCAAGGACCCCGAATTCATTGCCAAGTATGGCAAAAAGTTTGCTGCTCTGCAGCAAAACTCTTCCCCGATCGAGGAAAGCATCGCTAGCTTTAGCGATGTACTCGACAGCCCCGCTTCCCCGCCGCCCGTTGACAAAGGAATTCCAGTGTCGGCACCATCAATGCCTTCACGGGACATTCCTTCATTATTGTCCATCGAGACAATAAACCCCTACGCGGAAGCACACAATGTGCCGACCGCCATTGTTCCCGCCGCCATTGTTTCGCAAACAATGGGCGCCTCGCAGCTGCGTGTCGCAGCTGCAAACCCCGACTCGTCCGAAAGCATGGACACCTCGGTCCCACGTGACCACCCTTCTGCTCCTGTCTCCGACTCTGAGGACTCCCTATCCTCCTCCGCTTCCTCCTCGGACGACGACTACCAAGTCGTCGGCAGCGGAGGCAAGAGGAAGAAGGGAAAGTCTCCCTCTCAGGCTACCAAAGCCAAAAAGGTCGTAGCAACGACCTCCCCCGCGTCCCTCCCGACCCCTAGTCCCACCGTCAACGCTGTCTCGACTTCCGAGTCCAGCCGCCCCCCTAGCCCCCTCACTCCCAACCCCGCCTTAGCTTCGAAGAAGAAGCTCAAACCCCCGCCGCCCTTGTTCATTCAAGACAAGGCCAAATGGACGGAGGTCTCCAAGTGGTGTAATGATCGCAAGATCACTTACACCAACGCCCGCACTACCCTGCAGGGCATTAAAGTCCAAGTTCCCACGGCAAAAGACCACAGGGAACTAACCAGCCTACTGAAGGTGAGGAACGTCTCGTTCCACACCTATTCCCTCCCCGAGGAAGCGCCCACCCGAGTGGTGATCCGGCGCATCCCAAAAGAGATCCCAGTTGAGGACATCCTCAACGACCTCCACTCCCAAAAGGTCCCCGTCTCGGCAGTCCATCGCCTGCACAAAGCGAGGGGCGGCCCCGCCTTCGACACCGTCCTGGTCGTCTGTGACCCCACAGAAGGCCATCACCCTATCTTCAAGGTGAAGTCAATTTGCTCCCTTTCTGGCATCTCCATAGAGAAGCCCTTCAAGGCCAACGTAGTCGGCCAATGTCACCGTTGCCAACTGTATGGCCACGTACAGCGCAACTGTTTCGCGACCCCGAGATGCGTTAAGTGTCTGGGGGAGCACGGCACTGCCGATTGCCCACGCCCAAAGGAGCGTGAGCTATGTACAGAACCGCCTAGCTGCGTACTATGTGGCCAGTCAGGACACCCGGCTAACTACCGCGGCTGTCCCAAGGCCCCTAAATCCTCTTCTCCCAAGTTGGTAAAGCGTGCAAACGCCCGCCAGCAAAGGGAAAGCCCATCTGTAAAGGTTCCCTCCTCACAGATGCCCGAGCGTCTCAGCCCTCAGAGGCCCTCCCCCTGGAACACGCTCAACCACCAGAGAGCCTTTCCAGCACTGGCCACCCCACAGCCAGCCCCTATCTCAGCGCCGCCGGCCCCTGCCGCCCCTGCTCCTCAATCCGCCCCCAAAAAGATTCCTCCCACAAAGGCTGCCCCTGTAGCCCCAGCCGCGCCCTCTCCCGCCCGCACCGGCCCCGTGGCCGCTATCCCCAACGCTGAACACGTCCAAATCTTATCGGACGCCTTCAGCATCTACGTTAACCCGGACGCCGTAACTATGGCTCAGGAAATTATTGCTTGCAATGCTGACCTTACAGCCATAGGGAAAGTGTTCGACGCGTACCCCGCAATTACGCGTGTCCTAGAAAAGCTTTACCGTCCTAAACCATAATGGATAGTAAAAAGCTTTGTAATACCAAACCCCGTTCCCTCAAGTTAGGCTTCTTCAACGCAAATGGCATCAATGGTCAGCGGGATGAGATCGCCACCTTCCTCCGCGATCATCATCTCGACATACTCCTAGTACAGGAGACATTCCTGAAGCCCCGCCATCGTGACCCGAGAATTGCAAACTATCGGTTAGTTCGCAACGATAGGTCTCGCTGTCACAAGGGCGGCACCCTCATATACTACAGAAAGGAACTGTACTGCATCCCTATGGACCCTCCTCCCCTCTCGCGCCTCGAGGTCTCACTCTGTCGGCTCGGCATGACTGGTCATCAGCCGATTACCATTATCTCTGCCTACATCCCTCCTTCGTCCTCAGAGGACCCAACTCTGCTCACCAACGATCTCTCCGCTCTTCTTGGCCTGAGTGACTCCGTTATACTAGCGGGCGATCTCAACGCCAAACACCCCGCCTGGAACTGCAACACGACCTCTACCAGAGGTAAAATCGTGTTCAACCTCTGTGCCACCCTCAACTTTGACGTCATCGCTCCGATGACTCCCACCCACTTCCCCCACGACCCAAATCACCTCCCCGACATCCTCGATGTAGCGCTCCTCAAGAATGTAAATCTCCGTTTGCATTCTATTGAAGCGCTCCCCGAGCTCGACTCCGACCACCGTCCGGTCATCATGGAACTAGCTCCTCGCTCAGGTCCCTATGATCCCAACCAACCCCCCCCGACCCAAGTGATAACCGACTGGAGGAAAGTAAGCGAAAGCTTAAAGTCCGTCACGTCGCCTCACCTGGACGCTATCCCCGACCACATCGTTTCTGTCGCAGACACGACGGGCGCGATCAACTCCTTCACAGAACACGTACAATCCGTCCTGAACGATTGTTCAAGGGAGGTTCCGGTGGTGAACGATCACCGCTGGAAACTACCGGACGATGTGCGTGCTCTGATGACCGAGAAGAACGCGGCCATCCGTGCGTATAGCGCTTTCCCCTGTGACGCGAACAAAGCTCACATGCGATCTCTACAGCGTGCTGTAAAGAACCGCATAGATGAGTGGCGTAACGCTAGCTGGGAAAAGACGCTTAGCGAACTGCAGCCCACCCACCTAGCCTTCTGGGAGCTACAGAGGAGGTTACGCTCCACCAGAGAGGCCGCCATGCCTCCTCTCACTCGCCCCGACAAAACCGTCGCTTTCGACAACGACGAAAAGGCTGAATGTCTAGCCGACAGTCTTGAGGCCCAATGCACCCCGAGCACTCAACCTGTAGACGAAGCTCACCCTTCCAGGGTTGACGCCGAAGTCGAACGTAGAGCTGCCATTCCACCCGTCGAAGACCCCGACGACCCACTGCCCCCCGTCACCCCCGACGAGGTGCAGGACATCATCAAAAACCTCAGACCCCGGAAAGCCCCTGGGTCTGACGGAATCACGAACAGGGTTTTCAAACTCCTCCCTGCCCCTCTCATAATGCTTATGACTGCCATCTTCAATGGCGCCATGAGCAACAACATCTTCCCCGGGACGTGGAAAGAAGCCACCGTCATTGGCATTCCCAAACCCGGCAAACCCAAGTCGGAGCCTTCGAGCTATCGACCCATCAGTCTGCTCAACGTTCTCGGCAAAATCTACGAGAGGCTTATTTATAAGCGCCTCAAAGATTATGTCGAAGCAAAGAGCCTCATCCCGGACGAACAATTCGGATTTCGTTCCCACCATTGTTGCGTCCAACAAGTCCACCGCATCGTCGAGCACATAAGCGTTGGCTTTCAACGTGGCTCTCTGACGGGCGCTCTCTTCTTCGACATAGCGAAAGCTTTCGATAAAGTCTGGCACAATGGCTTAATATACAAGCTCTACCAGATCGGAGTGCCTGACCGCCTCGTTCTCATCATACGAGACTTTCTGTCAAATCGTACCTTTCGCTATCGCATTGAAGGTGCGCTCTCCTCTCCCCACCCCATACGCGCCGGAGTCCCTCAAGGCTCCGTCCTATCCCCGCTTCTGTTCACGCTGTTCACCAGCGACATCCCAAAAAATAGCAAGACCCATCTGGCCCTATTCGCTGACGATACGGCTATTTATTACACCGGTCGCAGCCCAGCCTCCATCGCCCGCACTCTCCAAATCGCCGCAAGCGCCCTAGGCGCTTGGTTCCGGAAATGGAGAATCGAGGTCAACCCTGACAAGAGCCAAGCGGTCCTCTTCTCTAAACCGCGCTCATCCCTCACCCCCCCCAGTCCCATCACCATGTACGGCAAGCCGATCCCTTGGGAAAAGCGAGCCAAATACCTCGGTGTGATCCTCGACCACCACCTCACTTTCGGAGAGCACATTAAGGCGGTTCGTTCGCGCGCCGCTTTCGCTCTCGGTAGGCTTCACCCCATGCTAAACGCACGCAGCAAGTTGTCACTCAAGTGCAAATTGCGCATCTTCACGGCGTGCATTCGTCCCATCATGACCTACGCCTGTGCCGTATTCGCACACGCAAAGGCATACCGTCTCCATAGGATGCAAACCCTACAAAACCGTTTCTTGCGTAAGGCCACGGGAGCCCCGTACTACCTTCGCAACGAGAATCTCCATCTCGATCTGAGAATCCCCACCATCCAGCAGTTCATGAAACGCACCGCCAAGCGCTTCTTCGACACTGCTGAAAAACACCCCAATCCCCTGATCGCATCGGCCGCCCGATACACTCCCTCCCGTATTAGTAAGACTCGCCGACCGAGACATACTCTGACCATCCCCGACGATGCCATTACTCTCCTCCAGGAGAGTAACAAAGAAACCAGTACATTACGAAAGTACAAACACAGACCGCCGTCATTCCGCCCTCGCCGCCGAGGTCCGTCGCGACGTCCCTGTCCATCTCCGCCCCGTCCCTTGCTCGTGCCAGCCCGCGCCGCTGAGCCTGTAGCTTTAAATTCGTCCCTAAATAATACTGACCAGATCCAGCCTGTCCCTTTGCTGCCCTCCCCCAGCGACGCCCTAAGCCGAGGCCCGTACCCCACAGGGGGTGCCCTTAGCGTGTAGTCGCTTAGTTTGTAAGTTATATTAAGCCCTGGCTGGAGGCCTTAAATTCATTTAAGGCACCACAGGAAAGCCCGGTTAAGCAGCCGACAACCTCATAGGTTGACCTGCGAGGTGCAATACCGAAAAAAAAAAAAAAAAAAACGGACTCGGGCATTCTTACTCGAGCCGTCGTAGCGATCGGACCTCCTCGGTAAGTTGAAGAATAAATTACAGAAAGCATTTCCTGTGTTTATTTTCATTATCCAAGGTGAGGAGCAACCCTGACCAGGATATTAGTGACGTCAGCAATGCTGACGTCACGTTTTTTAAAAACAACCGCGAGGACCCTGCCTCGTCATCAGAAGTGGGATCAGAACAAGCTCTGATTCCAACCACTTCCTCTGCAGCTTCGGTTCAACCTATCACGTCTGGAACAGTGCAGGGCAGTACCAGGTTGATAAACCCTGCCTCATTGAACGTTTCACACTCGCTAATTGGTGCGAACAACTTCAATGCCATGCAGTCCACCGCGACGGGAATACCCGCAGGCATGACGTATACATCAACCGCAATGCCAACTGCTCCGGAAATACCAGCTTTCGCAGGGATGCCATTCACGTCAATGGCATCCACCTCGTACAATCAAGGGAGCCTATATCCTCCAGGGGTACCCATCGCCGCTGGATCGTCCGACACGACGACTGTGCATCCAACTACTCCAACCGTTGGATTTCCGCCCCAGTTTATGATGCAAATGATGGAGATGATGCAGAGAATGTCCGAACGGTTGTATTCTCCTCCAGAACCGCGGATCAGGATCAAAGACATCTATCTACCATCGTTCGATCCGGACAGTCATGTTGGCATCAGGGAATGGTGCCAGCATATTGATAAAGCAGCTGATAACTACAAACTAAACGACCTGGACCTACGCACTAAGGTGTGTGGATTACTGAAGGGACGTGCTAAGATGTGGATCGATGATTGGTTGGTGACTACATCCTCATGGGAAGAGTTTCGCGAAAAGTTGATCACCACATTCGAGCCCGAGAATAGATACTCTCGCGATATACTACAGTTCCGGGAGCATGTCTACAACTCAAGCAAGGATATATCTGAATTTTTGTCCCGCGCCTGGGTTCTCTGGAAAAGGATTACAAAAGACAAACTGTATGATGAACTTTCAGTGGAAGCAGTGATAGGATGTATAAATGATGAGCGCCTACGCATTGAGCTGTTGAACGCAAAAGCAAATACGGTTCCAGAACTCATCTCTGTGGCTTCCTCATTACGAAAGAAGCGCCCTCATCAAAATCCTATTACGTCGATGCCAAAACGTGCACGTTTTTCAGATACTGCTCAAACTACAACACGTTTTCAAATATGCAAAAGGACGAATCATAGCACTAACGAGTGTAGGTTCAAGCCTTTGGAATCTACTTCAAATCCGCAGAAGACAAATACTACAGCAGCGGAGACATCTAAAGGTCTGATTACCTGTTCATTCTGCAAGAAAACGGCCCATACTTTCGAAACATGCTACAAGCGTTAAAACGCATTGACATCAAACGTGAACTGCATAACTGGAACCAATCAAGCACCCATTACTGTTACAATTGGTGCAACAACAATACGTGCCATCTTCGATAGTGGAGCAAAGTGTTTATTGATTCGTGAATCAATTGCTGCAAAATTACCGGGCCAGCGACGCTCTGCAGTTAACCACCTCAAGGGGATTGGCAGATTCCCGGTAATTTCATTAGTCGAGATGAAGACTGTCTGCACCATTGACTCCATAAGGATAGAAATACTATTCTTCGTCTTTGTGTACTGTGCTTACAACAATAATCATAATAATAATAAGCAACATAGGTTGCTAACGGATACCTAGTTCAAAGGAAAACGTTTTCTTAATTTCAGGCATCTAACCTCACAACGCAGGCAGACGCAGAGCACGCGCCGCCTGTCAGAATGGCCGTGTCGGCGGGTCGCCACAATTTGATAACAAATAAAAACACGTTTCTGGAATAACCTTAAAATCAAATCAGATTTGTTGATTGTAACTAAGTCAAAAATTGTATTTCAAATAATTTAATTATCAAATTAGTAATACTTATAAGAATACAGATTATTTTCAATGTATGTCACGTTGGTGAGAAACTACATTTCAAAAATAAAAACACGTGGTCATCATTTTACCACGTGTTAACATTAAAAATAGATTTACGCATGTTAATTGATTTAAAAATGTTATGAAACGTTTGTTTATAAAATAGTAACATTTTATAATGTAAAAACTAATTTTATTGTGCGGAAGTGGGTGTTTTGTTCAAATGAATGACACACTCAATTCTACTATAAAAAGCCGAGCGCTCGCCGGACTCGGGCATTCTTACTAGAGCCGTCGTAGCGATCGGACCTCCTCGGTAAGTTGAAGAATAAATTACAGAAAGCATTATTTTACTGTTTATTTTCATTATCCAAGATGAGGAGCAACCCTGACCAGGATATTAGTGACGTCAGCAATGCTGACGTCACGTTTTTTAAAAACAACCGCGAGGACCCTGCCTCGTCATATATATTACATTATATTATAAAGCTGAAGAGTTTGTTTGAACGCTGTAATCTTCGGAACAACTGCTCTGATGCTGAAAAATCTTTGCCAATTGAAAGCTACGTGATCACTATACATTATTAAAAATAATTAAGATCCGTTAGAAAAAATCACGCGAACCGAGTCGCGGAGAAAGTGCTAGTGATTAATTAATGAGTAATTTATTTGTAATTTTTTTTTTCTTAATATCTGTATCTCCCTTTGGGTACTGTAGTTTAGAAAAAGTGTAATTTTCCAGCGGGCAATAGTACTCTAAAGGAAAGCGTTACTTGAAAATAGACCGTAGAACTACCAAAAACTTTTCGAAACCCACAAATCAACCTAAGTACAATAAAACAAACGACAACACAAACCAAACATTTAACAGCTAATCCAACGCTTATCTAACACGACCAGTATTTATCCGAACAGTGCAACACATCACTCGTTGGTTGCAGCAACCATTACAGCGGCCGACATGCGATTAATCCCGGGAACCATCTACATCGGTGACTGAGCGGCAACCGATTGTGTGTGCAACCAACTATTTATCGTGTAGCATAATGAGACCGATGGGACATCTGCTATTAATATGTGTTTAGAACACGCTTGATTGGGGCTCGTTTAGTTTCTGTTTCCCGTGGAACGGGGCTTGTAACTGGTGTCTGTGTTTTGTTTGAACCAACTGCCAAATTTGTCGTTTTTAATTAAGTTGTCGAGATAAGGTGATTATTTGCATGTTTCTCCGAACAGGGCTTTATAGAAGGGAACCGAACCCAAGACCTCATTCTCAGCAGTCGCGATTTGCGACCACTAGACCAACGAGGCAGTCTAGCGAAACAGTTGAAATAAGTCTTGTTTAAATTAATCGAGGCTTAGAGAAAGTCAAAGTTCCAATTAAAAGAAATACAAAATTCAAAACCAAAAACTTACTTGATTATTGATCAAGTAAGTTGTACTATTTGAAAGCGCCTAGCTTTTAAATAAAACAATTTACTTGATCAATAAACCAAAAAATTGCCAAACCGCTTAATCCATTCAACCATTTAAATGCAATTGGTTCTCATAAAACGTCTGCCAATAAAACAATTGTAGACAGCAACAGTTGCAGAGACAATCGTTGTATAAATTACAGTGCATGAAAACATTCGCAACTGCGATTTGGTTGTGCCAGGAAAGTTTGTGGATATACGGGAGTGTATTGCGAGCCGTCACGACGCGGTTTTAAATGATACCAATCGACGAGAATATAGTAGGTAATTATACCCTGTTTCCGACACCTACTGCTACTATTTTTTATATTATTAAATGTTTGTATTTTTATATTCATATTTAAAAATGTAACACATAAACTCACGCCCTTTTCCCATGGGGTAGGCAGAAACCACAGAACGCCACCTGCTACGATCCTTACGTACAGTAAGTACGTAAGGATCGTAGCAGTCGTCGCCTCATCTACGTTCATACATGTCGTCATACAAGCACGACGGATACGAGTACTGCACACCTGACCTTTCTAAAGAACCTCACCAATAAGGTAGGACCACCCGACCGGTGTTGTGGTTTGGTTTAAAAATATAATTTATATGTATTTAATTAAATAAAGGAATACTAATAAAGATGAAGGTTTTTTTTTTGTTAATTTGTTTGTTTAAACACACTCATCTCTGGAACGACCACACAGATTGAATAATATTAATTGCACATGCATTGTAGATTCGTATAAAATTATCATCCTCCCAAGATTTAAAATTTCGGACGTACTGCATTAAAAAAAACGCAGCGTTTTCCAACAAAACAGAAGTCCCTATAGACCCACCGGTTTGGCTCTAGGTTGGAACCGCCGCGGCTTGTAAAAAGTGTTCCATAATTAAATCGGAGCGCGCCAAGAAACTGTCAATATCTGTGCAATGCCTGTAGGCTCATACCGGTAAACTTGGCAGGTGACTGCGAGCTATTGTTTCAATTTGTTCGGCCGAAAGAATATTCTGATAATGGAAGATGAAAGATATTGTGTTGGTAAAATTGTCTTGTAAGATTTTCATCGTGGAGAAAATACGTATAATTACGTTTCTTACGCGATTACTCCGCCAATTATTATAAATTGATTTGGACGGTTCTTTTTTGGCCGGGGTTGCGGGACGTCTTAACAGGATACCGTGGCCCCGAAACGTAAAGGGCAACAGAAGGAACAGGGTGGTTTTTTAGTCAGTAAAAGTCAGACAGTCCCTTCCGCCCCACCCAGGGCGGAAGGAGTCATTTGACGATTTTTACTAAACTATAAAAAAAAGTCCTTCAGAGGTGGTCCCAAATCAATTTTAAAGACATTGATTCAGCGCTAGTTGAAAAAATCAATAAAAACAAAAAACGACAAGCAGTAAAAAGTGAAAAAGAAAAACTTTTTTTACATAACACTCCTTTTTTTGGGGCAGTCGTGTAAAAAAAGACAAACCGCCTTCAAAAATTACAAAATAAAAAATAACTTTAGTTTTGGAATTCGGTGGTAGTACCAACATAACAACAAACAAAACCAAAGCCGCCGAGTTCCAAAGAATTTTTTTATTTTGTAGTTTTTAAAGGCAGCTGTCTTTTTTTTCTATCTATCAGAAACAGCGCACAGCCCTTCTACATAGAACAATCTGTACTTTCGTAATACCTTTTTAACTGAACAAAACACATCAACCAACAAATCTCTCAAACTCCCTACTAATACATCCACACCTACTACGACTTCCCGACAGCTTACAATGTCACTTTTATCTACCGACATATACATTAACGCAACACTTAGCCGCACTGAGGCGGCCGCTGGTCGTAAAGCGACAATGTAACGCACGTCGTTCAAAAGGATTTTAACTGCTGTAGTGTTGATGGATTGTCTTTCCGCGACTATACTCAATACAATGATAAAATAAACGATGTGTTTATTTATTGACGGGGGTACGCTGCCAAGATGAGACTATGGACATTGTGGGGAAAGATTAAATGAGGAGACGAATGAGTAATATACTAATCAGTGTATTTAAGTTACAAAATGTTCTCAAGTAAGTGAAATCAGTGTAATTTCTTAGGGGTCATCCATAAATTACGTCGCCCCTTGTCACAGCTGGTCACATTTGTAAGACGGGGAGTCTTAGTAGTAGGAGAGTCCTCTCTAGTGTGACGTCACATTATTTGCTTAAGAAATTATTGAATGAAAACAGTGGTTCCGAAATCAGTTTTATTTCCATTCAATATATAATATTTATGTTCTTGAGGAAATTTTCAGATTTTGAAATGTGACGTCACAAAATTTAGGACCCCTACCCCCCTTGTCACACAATGTCACACTTCATTGACCCCCTCCCTCCCCCTTAACGTGTGACGTAATTTATGATGGCCCCATAATGAGAAATAAATTTCTTTAACTATACTAGTACCTACGCACGACTTCACCATACAAAACCTATTTTGTTTTTTGTGTATGACGTTCAAAAGTGCCTTATTGGCCTAATTGAAATAAATGATTTGACTTTGACTTCGTTCGCGTCAAAGTCGATTTCTCCATACAAATTTTGGACCCCTTTACACCCCCTTATGGAGTAAATTTTGGAAAATTCTTTCTTAGCGAGCGTCTACTAACTATACTAAACATCTACCTCCCTGCCTTTAATCGTTTTTGATATTTCGTGACGAATGAGTGAGTGAGTGAGTGAGTGAGTGAGTGAGTGAGGGAGTGAGTGAGGGAGTGAGTAAGTGGGTGAGTGAGCGAGGGAGTGAGTGAGTGAATGAGTGAGTGACCTTTTGCTTTGATATATTAAGATAAAGGCCTGTTAGGATTGATATAGGTATCCCGACCAGTATCGATGATCATTTTTTATATTCTTTTATTTTGGGGCCAACTATAAACAATTCTGACGAAGACGAAGTCGCAGGGAGAACATAGTAAGTTTATAATTTTATCTTTAAAATACATTTTAATACTAACACTTTTCATTTCATCTTCAAACTGCTTTGAAAGTAAATTGCTTTTCTAACGTATAGAGAGAGCGAAGCGTCGAAATTTACAAGTTGTAATGTTTCAATTTATTTGTAAATCAGTTTAAGTAACACAAACACAAGACGGTGCGGAAAAATCCAGAGTAGTGTTGCGTCTGTAGCGAACGATCCCTAATATGTTAAGGATGATAGGGATGGGACACGGTGCGATAAAAATGTGAGAGAGAGAGAGAATTAATGTTTTTTTTTTTGTTAATGGTGGTTATGAAACATCTTATGTGTGTTATCAAAAGATGAATTCGTCATGTTCGTGAACGAGTCCCGCCTGTTGAGATTGATCATTAACTGCCATGGCTTACATGTTTATTATAATTATTTGACTGTTTTATATTCAACATAATAATAAGTCGAAGTTAATAGTTAATAGTAAGTTCTAATAATAAGTTTTTATTGTATTATTATGTGGATAACGGTGCTGGTTGCGTTACTACCTTATTGTACATTTATTCTGTAGTAGTATTAAGCACTATTACGCAATTGTTTGTTGTCCTAAAGAAATAAAAATAAATATTCCAGCATCAAAAAGAGTCCTAAACAACATTTTATAACCAAGCAAGCATACAAATATAATCAAAACTAAATGTTTTTTGTACTCTGGAAATACCAGTTGATTTAGAAATATTTTTGTATATGATAGCCAGATTCATGAGGAATAGTATAGGCTATATAACATCACGCTACCACCCATGGGAGCGGAGCAGTAACCAAAGGAATAATAAACAATAAATAAATAAATTACTTAACCCGGGCAAAAAAATGTACACGGCTGAAGTTGCCGGAAAAAGTTAGTGTAATGTATATTCCTGCCCAGTCTCGCATGTCGCATCACTAGTGACGCCTTGAGAAAGCGACGCGTACTTTGCATGTTGAGTGCGCGCGCTGATACTAGCAACGCCTTTTGCACTTCACCCAGAATGCATTTTAGTTATCCAATTCAATTCCAAGTTTATAGTGCGGGCTTAGTACACGCTTGAATTATGGCTGGCTGGTTTAGGAACCCTTTATTCGACGAAAAGAAAAGAGAGACTTTTTAAAATTACATTAGGGTTGAAAATACGGGGCTTAAAAATTATATAGGGGGCACGGTAGTGCCCCCGCCAAGACGAGCCAAGCGAAGCGCAAGGGCACTACCTACCTTTTCTAGAAGTGTTTCGTCGTTTTTTTTTGAACCCTCATAGATTTGGTTTCCGATGTACTAGATAGTTCATATTCTCAGGATATGATGTCAATAATAGACTAATTAAACATACAAAGTCTCAATTGAATAGCTCTAATACTTTAGATTTTATTGATATTTAAAATACAGCGATTTCGTCACTGACACACTCACTGACACACTGATGATCATCAAAATATTTGGCTACTTCCTGAAGTGCTAGAAAGCTGAAATTTGGTATGTAATCTAATTTATTTTTACACTTGTAAATGACGCTCAATCATGCCTTTTAATGGTTTAATAAATGATTTGACTTTTGACTTGTGTCAATTCTATTAAATCGCTCTAAATAGGTTCCAAAAATATAAGACATTACAAGCTTAAAAGTGAACACAAAATTTCAGAAACATACTTGTAACTATTACTGTCTGTAAACTAAATAGCTTGTTTGTCAGTGCTTTTCAAATACCAAACGTTTTCAGCTCAAAACAGAACACAAAATATAGTTTCGCCCTCTGCCATTCAAAGCCAACATCCACAAACACACGCGACATCCAAATTAAGGCTCTTAATCATCCTTTGAACATAGTCTAGGAGCCAGTGAACAAAATATACATTCATAAAACTGCGATTTAGTCGCAAATACATATGACGACAGAACGTGAGCTGTCTATCCTTAACTATGTACGAATTTACGAAACAAAGACTTATAGTCGGGAAAATCCTATTTCAAAACTCGTTTTCTCAAACTATAATGGACTTTATGTAGCAATGGTAAGGTAGGTTTTGCATTGGTAGTACGAAATTCGGTTGGTAATTCAGTTTTGAAAAGCGCCTCCGTCTAGCATCAGTTTGTTGTTGATTCTTATAATTTTGAATTAATGAATGTTGTTTTAGGCTTTGTTCCAAGATTGAGCTGTATAATTTAGTTTTAATTCATACACGTTCAAGATTTTGATAAATAACCAACTAATATTGCATCACTCTAAGGTAGATTAGTAGAAAATACCCAAGGCACTAAGTTTGCCTTTGTACAATGTATTTTTTACATAAACATAGCATCACGTCTTTAACCCAATTTACGGAACGTAAAGGGCAACAGAAGGAACAGGGTGGTTTTTTAGTCAGTAAAAGTCTGACAGTCCCTTCCGCCCCACCCAAGGCGGAAGGAGTCATTTGATGATTTTTACCACCTAAAAAAATAAATAAAAAAAATAAAAAAAATACGTGACGTCAACTTAATTTAGGTACTAATTATTTATTGATTTCAAAGCTACTAAAACCTAATTTGACAATAATTGAAAACAAACTGGCTTTTCCGAGCTAAAAGAAAGTGTTAGTATTTTATAAATAGAATTTGTGTCTTCGAATTATTGGTTCATGGTGTCTTTATCCGTACTTCTATATAAATATCAGAAAATTAATTTATTTTTAAGACTCAATCCAAAGAATCGCCAGCTCCGTAGAGGCTACGGCGTAGCCACGACGTGGCCAATGCAAGCTCCACTGTCGTAGCAGACAGCTATTCTGTCGTACAAAGTGACCGATCATCGAATAAATTACAGGTTTGTTGGCCCACTTGGACCTGTTATTGCTTGTTATATTCCATAATATCGATCGGGTAAGATGTTTTAATGATCAATTAATCCATCCTCTTATAGAACATAAATAATCTTCTCTATAAGTCCTTTTATATACAACCTGAGGAACATAACAAAGGGGCACTTCCATCCGACATCGGTCAAGCTTGCCAATTCGTCCCACTAAAAAGGCTAAGACCACAAAACGTTCCATTCACAAATTCACATCGCAATTACGGGGACAATTTTAGGTTTTTTTTTTCGGCCAAGCGGTTGCCAAGTGTCCTATATGTCCAGGATGTTTGTGGTCCCGAGTGGCCGGCCAGATTGTAATTAAACCTTCTCGTGCCAAGAAACTGTCGCCCAACAACATGTCTGCCGCACATGTCCCGGTTTTTTTACCAAGTTTTACAAAGCTGATGTTTTATGAATTTTCTAGGCATTTTTTTTTTCTGGAACTTTATGATTATGTTAGGTGGATGGTAGAAGAGTTGGATGTCTAAGTGGTGTTTCATGTGGCGGTATTAAAGAGTCGTTTGTGTGAATATCTAGTTTACATGTTTTGTTAGACGGGTGGGATAGTTTTGGCGCTACTTATTTACATATGTACCTATTGTAACCTACGAATTAAAGTACGACTTTGATTTTGGCTTTTTTTATTGACTTGGAGAAAGAGATTTTTAAAATGTAAATGTGTCCATAATCCATATCTATTATTTATGATCTTGCAGTAGCAATATAATTATTTTTTTTAGGAAATTAAATATTCTGTTGAATTTCGCCGGCTAAGCGATGGGCCCGCATTTGACCGGGTCGCAGCAGACCGAGAAAATGACGGGACGCCTCAGGATCTCGCTAGGGGAGGCATAACACAGGAGAAGTGGAAGAAATGGGGGAGGCCTTTGCTCAGAAATGGAACAGTAAAGGCTTGTTAAAAAACAGCATAGTCTGTATGTAAATTATTACCAACACTATGAGTCTTGGTGCTTGAAAATTTATGTTTTATTCTTATAATTATATTAGGTATTTATAGCCATAGTAACTCGAGTCTCCCGTAATGAGACACAATTGACACAATTGTTCTGTCGGTAAGTCAGCCGTGTCTTGAACGGTTATGCTTTGTTGTTGAATGTTTTTCAAACACGAAAAATCCGTCAGCAAAGCTACAAAAACACAATAGAGAAATATCCCCCACGTATACAAGATAGCATAAAAATAAAAACATTTCCTCGAAAACTAAAGCAAATCACACTATGGACGATATATCGTAAGTTTAAAGACAATGACGAGTATCGGATTTGGATCGGCGCCACACGCGCGGCTACAATGAGGCGATTTAGGCGCGCGTCGTGACGAGAAACGCAAGCGTGCGCCATCACTCAGCGTCTCCTTGTTATGGCTCATAATTGTTGGATAGTGGACGTTTGGATATATACATGCTAAATTTAGATGCCATTTCCGAGAGGCTGAAATACTTTATGAATATGAGAACAAAGAAATATGAAGAAAAAAACAGCAGATCCGTACATTTTGATAATTTGTAGTGCATTTTTGTAGGAAACAAATGGATTTCATAATAAATGATAATAATAAGCCTCGGAGTCTGGATTTGTGCCCGGTTAAATGCAATAGGCTCGTCCCAATACATGAGACTTAAACATAACTGGCGAAATGTGGGTGTACTAATTGGTACACCTCTGCCTAACCCTTCGGGGATTACATGCGTATGTTATGTTAATAATAATAAAATTTATTAAAAATTACAAAAAGATAAATATTAAACAGTTTTGCTCAGATTTATCTATGTCAAAATCACAATGTTTTTGTGTCTGAACTAAAACCTGTATTTCAGGTTTTGTTTTTCAAATGTCATAGTTGGACCCGCACCTAATAAAAGTTGTTAATATTCATGGATACCTACTTTAAATCCCTGAAAGATGAACACAGAATAAATTTATTGCCCAAATACGTATTGAGAAAGTCCCATTAGGCTCCCAACCTAGGACTAGCTTGAATTTCAATTTAAAAAAAAATGCAACAACTGAAACTTCCACCAAAAAAAAAACAATTTCAACTGACATAAAAATCCATCCAACATTTGTATAAAAATTCTCGTATAATGTTGAGATTCGTTACCTGTCGCATAACGCATTATGGCGCTTCTGTATTCAGAGTTGGCGCCAAAGTACAATGGCGACGAATGTACCGTCATAGGTGGCCGGTGATTAATGAGCCCCGACTATGCACCCACTTTGTGGTTACATTGACTGATTGCCACGACTCTGGCACGGCACCATGTTTTACAAATCGGTGCGGAGCTTTGGGGAGTTAGAATTTGGTGACTGGAAGCTGTATGAAAATCTTTTGGTTTTAACTTACTTTAAAAAATGAGGAGGTTCTCAATTCGACTTTAAGTTTTTTTTGTAGGTTTGTTCCGCGATTTTTCGGTTACTTGTAGACCGATTTTGAAAATTACTATCTTTGTTAGATGTTCTGACAATAAACTTCGGAGATTTAGAACGTAACTCCTCATAGGATAATAGCAGAACTGTCGTAACATGTAAGATTGCTTTTTCACGTATTTTATCTTAGCTAGTGTGTGTGTGTTTTTTTTTAATACAGGAAGACCAGTCTTTGTTACAGTATTCCTATGTCTAGGTGTCCTTTACGGTGTAGTTGAATCTATGCCATTAATTAAAAAAAAAGTATTGTTTTTTTTAAACCGGAATAACCGACATTAAAAAGCAAAAGCTACATCAAATAAAAACAACTCGTTTCCTCATTCAAATCTCAACAGACCATCGAGAGTGGGCGCAGGCGCACAGGAAGTAACCTCCTCATCGGAAAATACATTTTTGTGCCGCCTAGATAGGCACGTGCCCCGGGGACGAAGAGGAAACACTTCCTTGCCTTTTATGTAAGGAAATGGATCGATCATTATTTCATTAGAAGTTTGTATATTTTTCATAACATCACGCCTGTAATCCCCGAAGGGTTAGGCAGAGGTAAACCCAGTAGTAATACTGACATTTCGCCAGATATGTTTATGTCCCATGTAATTGGGGGCGAACCTATTGTCATCAACCGGGCACAAATACAGACTCCGAGGCTGCTACTGAGAAATTCCTGATGGAAAAACCCAAGATCTCATGCTCAGCAGTCGCGCTGTGCGAACACTAGACCAACGTGGCAGGTATATTTTTCGTGAAATATTTTATGTTCTAGGTACTAATACCATATGCCCACGACTTCATCCGCGTAAATGTCGGTTACCGTGCACGCAGACGAAGTCGCGGAATAAAAAATAGGCTGTGTCCTTTCTTAGGGTTCAAAGTTAACCCGTACCAAATTTCATCCTAATCGGTTTAATCGTACGTGGTTGCCTTCGTTGGTATAACGGTCGCAAAGCGCGACTATTGAGCATGAGGTCTTAGATTCAATTCCCAAGTCGGATAAATTGTTATTGGATTTTCCCATCAGGATTTTTTTACTAGCATTATTAGAAGTCTGGACTTGTGCCCGGTTGATGGCAATAGGCTCGCCCCCTATTACATGGGACTTAAACATAACTAGCCAAATGTGGGTGTACTATAGTTACACCTCTACCTAACCCTTTAGAGATTACAGGCGTGATGTTATGTTATGTAGTTAGATCCTCGTCGCTAAATAAACGCTCAAAATAAACAAGATGTCTGCCGGCGGATAAGTGTCGTCACCGAGGCAGGCTTAGGGGTTAGCGTGACGCCTAAGAAGATCCTAGACCTTCTAAAGGATTATCCGGAGAAGGGAACAGCGGCACAGAACAAAGACACAGTTACACACGCAATGGGGATATGTCGGCACACTTGAATAATAAAGGTTTGGCTACATATGGGGGAAGACGACCTAATAAACATAAACACACATACATAACATCACGCCTGTAATACCCGAAGGGTTAGGCAGAGGTGTACCCATTAGTACACCCACATTTCGCCAGTTATGTTTTTTTTTAGTCACATGTAATAGGGGGCGAGCCTATTGCCATCAACAGGGCACAAATCCAGACTCCGAGGCTGCTACTGAGAAATTCCTGATGGAAAAATCCAATAACACTTTGCCCGACCTGGGAATCGAACCCAAGACCTCATGCACAGCAGTCGCGCTTGCGACCACTAACATGAATTTTAACACAATAGCAATTTGAAAAAAACAAAAATTTTATCAGCCTAGGGTACCGTACAGGATTCCGTGGCCCAAGAACGTAAAGGGCAACAGAAGGAACAGGGTGGTTTTAAGTCAGTAAAAGTCTAACAGTCCCTTGTGCCCCACCCAGGGCGGAAGGACTAATTTGATGATTTTTACTTCCTCAAAAGAAAAAAAAAAAAAAAAGGATTATTTCAGAAACAGTCACATGTGGTAGTTTCTCTAGGCCTTATTATAAAGAACTTTGCAGAAGAAGAAGAAAGTCTTTGCTTGAACCAGGATCCTAAATCTTCGAGTTAGTTTTTGAATTTCGTACTTTATATCGATAGAGATAAAGATTGTAATACAAAAATTGGCTCAATGCTTTAAAAGTGGATTAAGCAGACTTAGTTTTATAATAATGCCTGCCTGTTCCACTCAAACCATGTCACAGGCCCTTGAGGCGGTTTAGAAACTGACATTAGGGTGTACGGGGTCGTAAGATCTTACTGCCCACACAAAAAGAAGAAAAATAATACGGTCTATATACGGTGACTATTACGCGATGCTTACTTATATGTATACATGATTGACTCATGATAACAAACAACTTAGATATCGAAAATAAATATTAAAAAAATAAAATCTAGAAAAGTAGGTAGGTATATATGTATATTTTCCCAAACTTACTTAAACCTTATCACTGCAGTCTTGTTTGTTTATCAGCAACTGTTTTGCTTGGTTTTGTACAAAAGAACAAAGGTTTGGTAACACAGGAAATTAAAAAAATATACAAAAAGAATTTTCTTTCGGATTCCCTTAAAAATCCACCCAACGAAATAGGTAGGTACCAACTAATTAAGGAACAATAGGGGTAAGTAGCGGTGTATTAATCAAGTCGCCAAGTCCATTAGTAAATGTTCGCGGCACAAAAGAGTTGGGAGACAATCGATATAATCGCGCGGTGCCCGCAAAACGCTTCGTATTTCCAAGGGAGTCCATGAGCATAGAATTCTGTGGATTTTTTAAAATAATTATTGTTTTTTTGGGTGACGGAATATTTTGTCACCTAAAAACACACGGTTACTTTAACTAACACTAGATTTTTCCACGACTTTGTCCGCATAAACGGCTACCGCGGTCGCAGACGAAGTCACGAAAAAAAAAAGTAGCCTATATCCTTCCTTGGGGTTCAAAAACTAAAATGTTTGGTTTCATGAAACTAAACATTTTCACAAGTAAAGCGAAAATATTTGGTTTCATCAAAACATTTTCAAACATTTTCTCAGGTAACTGTAAAACTCCTTTGGCGGTTACTCTTAAATAATTATGTAACTGAATAAAATCTAAAATAGACACTTGTAGGAATTACCTATACCTGGTGTCCGAGAAAAGAAATCTCGATAAAATAATTACATGGGACTTAAACATAACTGATGAGATGTGGGTGTACTAATGGGTACACCTTTGTCTAACGCTTCGGGGACTACAGACGTGATGTTAAAAAATAAAATCTTACAGAAGGATTTAGAAAGGTAGAGAAGTAAAAAAAAAAAAAAAAATCATGAACCCATGGTCATCCTACATGGATGTCACTTACAAAAGAGCGATGATGGATGAGCGGCATCGTCTGAGACGCCTCTACACAGAGTACCTACACTGTTCTCTAATACTTTTTAATGAAATGAAATGTTTGTGTGGTTTAGTTCTGACAATATCGAGAAAGATTAGGTGCACTACCTAGCTAGATTTTAGAAAGATATTCTTTAACGGAAATGTTCTACCACACACACAGTACCTTGTAGTCATGAGCTCCTAATCCATCTATACTTCTGTACTAATATTATAAATGCGAAAGTAACTATATCTGTTTGTCTGACAGTCTGTCCTTTACCCTTTCACGAGTAATTTTGAATCCCAAGAAAGGCCACAGGCTACATTCAAATCTGCGACTTCGTCCTGTGAAAACTGACATTTACCTACGCGGAAGAAGTCGCGACTTCATCCATAAAAATGTCTTACTGATGACTGAGATAAATGTAATCTCCTTGGTTGATCGCTCTATAAAATCCAAAGGCTACAGAAAATTACAAAAGAACCTCCTGGTTATTAGTTAGTCATTTTAGATTTAACGCCATCTGTGTATTTTAAGTGGAACTTTATAAGTACCTATTGCATTACCTACTGTCGAAAGTCGAAACTCAATTTAGTTCTAGAATTTGTAACATAGCTGGCGCTCGTAGCAATCTTCTCATAATTTGGAATTGGAACGTTTTCAAAAGACTGTTTTATTCATGCAATGTGCCGCACAATATCGATATTAATTAATCATACGGTTAGGTTTAGCGGCAAGTAAAAAATAAAATAAAATAATTAAAAAAAAAACGAAAACTTAAAACAAAAAATTCAAACATACTAAATAATAAATACCAAAGTAAAATAAATTGGTAACACTGTGTAGCTATTTTAAAAATTCAAACTACTTACGTTCTACGCGGAACGGCAACGTTTCTCTGCGAGCGCTGGCAACGTGCGTTGTTCGAACCTTCGCCGGTTTTTCCAAGAAACCTGGCGACGTACCCACATTTGCACCGCAGAGATGCATAATCACTAATCACTTATCACTATTACACTTATTCCACTATCATCAATCACTAATCATCAAAAAGAAAGTCATGTCCTCTTTAATTTACCTACTCTTATTTGTTTCTAACGCGTCAGCAATGAATCTACTATTCGAAATTTAAAAATGGATGCCAGTTTCCATAGTACTGTGATGCACGTGAAATAGCCTAGCGCATTGCTAGAAAGGTAGCTTTATGATTGTCTCCGAACATTATCCGCGCATTATTATGCGGACGATCTAGGCGTTGGGACCTAGGATCTACAAGCCGGCTCCAGAAAGCGCGTACACTTCAAGGATTAGTATGGCGCTGTATCGAGCCGCCATATTTGTCGCGATACATCCTTAAATACAATTTTTTTGGCATCTCCGTAAATTACGATCATATATATCCGCATATTCGGCTGCCGTGTAGTTAGCACGTTACGATCACAATTTTACACAAAGCACTAATAACACAAAACCGTCCTTAACGCAAAGATGTACGTACCTACTAGATAAAACTACAGAAAACCAATCATAATGACTATCACAGAAGCTAATTTTAATTGCACTCAAAATAAATAAGTTCAATAAATAAGCGTTATTTTTACGGAATCTTTACACGGCGTACAAATTTTTGCGCATTATTGACTGAAGCTGGCGTCGCCGGCGCCGGCGCCGCTCGCCGACAAAGGACTACCTCCGTCCTTCCTGTTCCTAATCTTCCTATAATTGAATTAATTGATTAGACACCAATAAAAATTGACGTACTTTTTTTGACCTGCCAAACGCGAAATATTCTTCCATAGATTTTGTATAGGAAAGATAAACGTGACGTCACTTCTGTGTTGACTCAATTGACTATTTATTTATTTGAAAGAAGAAAATAAAAATCAAATTGACTAACTTTTTATTATAATCATCAACTGCCTAGCCTTTTCGCAATTATGTTGGGGTCGGCTTCCAGTCTAACCGGATGCAGCTGAATACTTTTTTATTATCATTAGTTTAAAAAGATGGAATGAAGAAAATAAATCTATCATTATTGATTTATAAACTCTCTTTATTATTAATAGACAACAGGAATGTTAGCGTGAATACATAGGCTCCTAACAACTACAAGCCGAAATGTACCCTTGATACAAAACATCAAGCATAAAGATGGACGTATATCCGACGGAAGATGCGCGTTGCATCGCCGCGTACGCCAGAACACAGCGTTAATAGTACGCATGTTTGTCACAGAGGGCGCTGTAACAGTAATTATTTTCACAATTTAATATTTACTACTACTTTTTATTGAACATGTAGATGTTGAATGAAAAAAATTAAAATATTATTGAATCATAATAAAATTGCACAACCAGCAATTCTTTTACAAATCGTTACTAATTTGCAAGTTAACTTAAACTGTAAGCTTTCAAAATAATAAATAAAAAAAGCTAAAGAGCTTCTTCGTTTTATTGTTTGAGAGCGCTGATCTCTGAAACTATTGGTCCGATTATGAAAATTCTTTCGCTAATAGATAGCAACGTTATCCCTGAGAGCCTTTGGCTAAATTTTTTGTATAAAAAATTAAGGAACCGTAAGAAAACCAAAAGCTAGCAGATATGCCCAAGGCATTAAGTCCGCCTTTGTACAATGTTTTTTTTTACATGTGCATAAAGTTTCGATAAATAAATAATAAAAATATTCTATATAGCTTCCTTATTTAAAAAAGGCAACAAAAGCAAGTCACTGCGACCCAAGATAGTTAAATTACGGCCCAGCAACCTAAAATTATGACATGAATTGAAACCTATTTTTTAGCCCGGTGACACAAAAAAAGGAAAAATTATTATAACATATTTTTTTTAATGAATTAGAGAGTAAGAAGGTGTTAGGTGTATGAAATACCCCTTAACCCTTCGACTGCGGGAAAACACACACGTCAATCAAGTCAAAAACATTCTATTCAAAAACTTTCTTCTTAATTAAAGTTCTGGGAACCAACCACATGCATCTATTTTTAGAACATTGGGTCGTAAATGGTGCTGATTCCCTTGTTCACAAACTATACTAAAGTTAGAGAATTGGCATCTCTAACGAACATACAGCCAAACAAATGGACGATGACATTTTAGGACAAAGTTAGAGATTTCGAATTAGTTTTGCCTTGAACTTTTCCATGTTTTTAATCAATGCGTCAACAACATGTCATCTAAAATAACACGGAAGTTTCAGATTATCTAAAATTAATAGGTCTAATTTATTTCCGCCCGTTTTTTGGACAGAAAATGATGGAAATAGTCTACATTTTGTTTAGTTTGTGAACAAGGGAATCGACCCAACCGACCTTTTAGTTAGGCCTTACAAGAGTAGGGTTCCTGGCTCTGCTCCGATCATTAGTTACAAGGGCCCTATTGGTTAATAAGTTAATATTACTCCGCTCCGCTTCGCTTATATACTCATATATCGCTAGCTTATCACATAGTACTGCTAGGGTAACCGTTTTGTATTATTCATAGAAAACATTTGTCTTATATAGATATAAAATTGTGATATATTTTGATATAGTATTTTGTGTAAATAATACTGTTATTGCTATTATAAATATTTTACCAAAATATGCAATTATCAAAATTGATTAAATTCTTTTTTTTTTTTACTACAGAGAAGTTTGTCTTTGTTTTAATAATATTATAGTTATATCAAAATCAGAAAACAATCCTTGGAAAAATTCGAGCAGTAATGTTAATTGTAGAAAACCAAAAAGTATCTGTACAAATTATTAAAAAAAACTAGGTGCCGAATTAAAATCAATTTAGAACAAATTAACAAGACACATAATATTTTAAAATAGTAGCATCTTGCTTAAAACGCACAGAAACAGTTCAAAAAGTGCGTTTACAAACATATAAAGTCACATAAACTAAAAACAAGACCCGGAACAACTTTTAGGACATACAAGTATTTGTTCCGTGCGGGAATCGAACCCGCGACACACAGCACAACAGCCAATCGCTCAGCCACTGCGCCTACCGTGCCGTCTATAAAAAAATTGGAAGCGCAATTTTTTTCTTCAAAAATTATAACAACAAAATCTAACAGAACATATCACATTTTCTAAAGGTTTGTAGATACTAGATTCTTCTCGTTTGTAGTGAAGTGTAGCACTGCCGCTATAGCGTTTAACATGTGTTTTCGTCCTGCGTAATCTGTAGACATTAAGTAGGCCATTACGACGTTCTTCAAGTACTCTAGGTTTGCTCCTTCCCGGGATTGGATGCGGCGTAACCTGGAAAGATTGGGGACACGATTAATAAGGAAAAAAATTAATTGTTTCATCAAACTAGATCATCTGTTGTGAAGATACTAAATATTTAACTTAATTACATAACAAAACATAACATAATCCCCGTTATGTTTTAGTGCTATGTATTAGGGGGCGAGCCTATTGTCTCTGGCCGAAGTCGAAAAAGTTTAAACGGAATGCTTGAAAACCCTATACCCCTTTTTTTTTAAGTGGTAAAAATCATCAAATGTCTCCTTCCGCCCTGGGTGGGGTGGAAGGGACTGTCAGACTTTTACTGACTAAAAAACCACGCTGTTCCTTCTGTTGCCCTTTAAGTTCCGGGGCCACGGTATTCTGTTAAGACGTCCCGCAACCCCGGAACCCTATACCCTAAACAATTAAGTTACGATTTGGCTAAAATTAAAAGGGTAAATGTTTTAAAAGAAAAAATCAATTCGAAATTGTATTCTCCAGAAGTTGTATACAATATTGAATAACATTTCGTAACCGAAGCTTCGGCCGAAGCTCGTTTTAGCCGATTCTGAAGGATACGGCGAAGGTGTTTTGTTGGACGAAGGTAACCAAAGCCGAAGGCAAAACTTTGATCGAACACTATTCATAAATTTAAAAATAATTACCTGTCAATCTCTTCCTTCAATGTCCTTATAACTTCTTTGAACCGTTCTTTCTCAATCGTAGCCTCTCGCTGACAATCTCTGAAAAATATAATAGTACATCAAGACAAATTGAGGAATGAGACACCGTCTTTTGTTTTTTGAAGTCGGTTAAAAACCAAAGATGTCATGATAGCCCGATGCTTATGGCGGCATTCTCGCATGCACTATGCTGTGTGTTCGCAACTGGGCACGGACGATAACCAATGCGACTTTTCCTGTTTGATATGTACTTTCTTAGTTAATTAAGAATACATTTTGAATGTACATCGTACTGTTACCGCTGGATAATAATGGCGTATTAAAATAGGATATTACGAGAGATTGTAAAAGAGAGAACAATAAAGAAAATCCGTTTATTTACGCGAAAATGACGCACATAACATAAGAAGGAAAATTGTATACAAAAGTAAAATAAAAACAAGTTGGTAATAAGTCTAAAAAAATAATAAATAAATACATAACATCACGCCTGTAATCTCCGAAGGGTTAGGCAGAGGTGTACCCATTAGTACACCCACATTTCGCCAGTTATGTTTAAGTCCCATGTAATAGGGGGCGAGCCTATTGCCATCAACCGGGCACAATTAAATCCAGATCTCCAGAATTCTTAATGGAAAAACCCAATAACACTGCCCGACCTAGGAATCGAACCCAAGACCTCATGCTCAGCAGTCGCGCTTTGCAACTACGAGACCAACGAGGCAGTGACAGTCACTAATAAATACAAATAAGAAATATGTGCCACTACCGTTCTTTTTGACAGAACCAAGGTCATTTCATAGCCTATTCCGCCATGAGACGCCGTAACACATTAAATATTGCTTGATAAGTCTATACCTGAACTGTCCCTCCATGATATGTTTCTCCTTCCGGAGCTGTGATATGTCGAGGTCCTTCCTAGCCAACTCGTGCGCATAGTGTAACATATGCGGCGGTGCTGTCACATCCTGAAAATTATAATAATAAAAAGAAAATTAATTAATTATTTATATTTTTTGCTTTTAGCAGGATAATAATAAAAATTGATGTCATTTGTCATTAAACCTTCAACTAAAAAATCAATTTTACAGTTTGGTGTCGACGACAGACTTACTCGCTATAGCCAATGGCGTTGTACGTCTGTCTGTCCATCCGTCTGTCAAGACCCTTTTATCAAGCTGAAATTAATATGAAATACTCAGGTCGGCTACCTCTTGGAGCAGTAAAAGAATAAATCTTCTAAGTCAACGCAATCTAAAGATGAGGTCGTTTATGTCGCATATTTGGGCACACGCTAGGGAATCAAAACCAATAGGCGACTTCCCGTTGACCTATAATAACGAAATTTGATAAGAAGCACATTACATCTTAAAATATATTTTTTTTGCATTTAGAAACTTATTTTTTTTATGTTGTGTTAAATATTGTATGGTACAGAACCGTTCGTGTGCAAATCCGACTCACACTTGGCCGTTTTTTGCCTTAATATAGAGAAAAACTACTATAACATGGCGCACCCCTCCACAAATTCAAAACTTGTGAAAGTATTTACAGGACTAACAACGCATGTGTGCCTACTGAGACGGCTCTCAAAACAAAAACAAATCCGCGATTTATTGCTCGACTAGCGGCGTCATTGATTACTTATTATTATAATATTCGTATGGCGCTGCACTGACATACTCTATGAAAATGACACGTGCGTTGTCTTGCCCGGTCTTGCTAGTTACGAATTGATGATTCATTAATTTGATCACGTCTAATATTTTTATTAAGTTCCATAATAGTGCTACCTGTGCACTTCTGTAAGTGGCGATCTCACTTTACCTGAAACTGTATGTGATTTGTTTTTGTGTATATTTTAGTGAGTAAGTCGTTGAAGTGCCTTTTCAATAAATAAATGAATAATTAACCAACAAATCTGTCGGCCTGCTACTGAAGACGAATACATACAACTACATAGATACTCTTTCATATAGATAAGACTACACACATTGAAATAGTAATATAGGGCGCGCCAAGTTATAGTAGTTTATCTATACAAGATTAATTACCGTAAGCATCCCATCTTTAAAATGCGTGTCTTCAGCGCTGACCCGACGTGAACGATCGTTCCGAGCTCGTATGTAGTTGTCGGTCTCGTCCAACAGCGCCGAGTACCGGTCCCGTTGTGTTTGTACTTGTTTCTCCAGACTAAGGATACGGGTCTTGAGGTCTGACACGATCTCTTTCTGGTATTCTTGTTCGTTTTTCACTTTCTGTAATAAATATGTAATATGTAAGATGATACGGGAGTAAAAAACGCACAATTTGATTTATCTAAAAATAGAAAAAGTTACATTTATTATGAAATTAAAATACTCAAATTAATTGTGATCAAATATTTACACATCGTGAATTCTGGCCTACTAAAAATAGAAAAATCGTCAATTAAAGGTTTTTACTTCCAATATTTTAGTAGGTCGACACTGAATTACTTTACTTAGTTAAACTAGCTATTTTATGAACTTTACCTACTTCTTTTCCTTATTACTTTTATACAATGAGAAATAAATTACTTCACGAGCAGGTTTAAATTCTCTATCTCGAGTGTCCTGTCATTGTCATTCTTCGTGTGCAACGTCATGCTCATTAGGCGGTGTACACATACTCGTACATCAGGCCACGTCCACAACATACAGTGTTCAAAGCTTACAAATATATTATGTTTAAATAATGTGATTAGGAAGAAAGTTGGCCTGATATTCCTCTGAGTCACAAGATATAAAATGCAATGCTATTGCAATGGTACTTGACACCACCATTAACACACTTTTTTACCTGTCAAAACGCTATACCCCCAAAGATTTTGTATGTAGTTTACTATTGGCATACAAAATCTTTAGTCAATCATTAGTTAATCAGTGAATAAGCGTGTTGCTGATAACTCAACTGATTAAAAACAAAAAAAGTGTATTTTTACTGTTATTTAGTTCCTAGGGCTAAAGAAATGTTCTTGAAATTATTGGTTAATTAACACATAACATAACATCACGCCTGTAATCCCGAAGGGTTCAGCAGAGGTGTACACATTAGTACACCCACATTTCGCCAGTTATGTTTTTAGTCCCATGTAATAGGGGGCGAGCCTATTGCCATCAACCGGGCACAAATCCAGACTCCGAGATTGCTACTGAGAAATTCCTGAAGGAAAAACCCAATAACACTTTGCCCGACCTGGGAATCGAACCCAAGACCTCATGCACAGCAGTCGCGCTTGCGACCACTAGACCAACGGGGCAGTCGAGGCATTAGTTGGTTGGCGTGGCATGATCTAAAGTACCCCATTTGTGGCTCACTGACTATGTCACAATTGTCTTACCTACTTTTGACAATCAACACACAGAAGACTGTACCTAAGTAAAGAAGAAAATAAAATATTGTACCTCCTCATACAACTTCATTGTATCCAACTTGTCCTGCTTCTCCTCCTCCAGAACCAATTTATAAGTCTCCAATTTTTCTTTAAGCAGAGTTATCTCGTTCTTCAAGTCTCCTACATCATCCGTCTCACTCCCAGCATCTCTCACTTTCATCTGCTGCTTGTACAGGTCAAACTCCACTTTCAAATTCTCATATTCTTCTCTACATTTCGAGTGTACGTTTTCATAGCCTTGTACTTTGAAAACTGTTGAAATGTCTATGGGACTGCCGAGTTTGTCGTTTTCCGCTATGAGTTCTTTTTTCAAAATGTGTATTTTGTCTATGAGCGTTTGGAGGTACTCGCTGTCGGCTAGCTTTTCGTTGTCTGTCTCGCTTTTTTGTGTTGTTTCTGTTGCTTCTGCTGTAAACATAAATAAAGATTTTCAGATGCATTGAAATCAATAAATAATCAGTGAATTGACCAAGTATTTGAAGTCGCAGTTTGCAACAGTGATTTTTTACACCAAAAACAAAAGTCGTTATCCAGCTATAATTTTTACTTAATGTTACTCTCTTTGAAGGGCAGAATGCATAGTTAATCGCTATAAAGATGTGTCTTTTTGCTGACAGCAAGGAAAGTGTTATATTTTTCGCGCCTATCTTTGTATATTTGTTTTTACACCTTGTATAAAATTACTAGCACTCTCCTTGCGACTTTCCTTTTTTTACTATAAAATATAGCCTATTTCATACGGGGATAGTGTAGCTTCAGCTTCCCAACAGTGAAAGAATTTTTCAAATCGGTTCAATAGTTTCGGAGCCTATTCAATGCAAGCAAACAATCAAAAATGTTTCCTCTTTATAATATTAGTGTTTGTGTGTCGTGATGGCTAACGGCCCAGTGGTTAAGGCGCCCGCCTCTCATGCAGAAGGTTGTGGGTTCAGATCCGGCAAGTACCAATGTGAATTTTTCAATTCATATGTACTTACTAAAGTTTATCTTGGAAATAACTGGCATCGGTGAAAGAAAACATCGTGAGGAACCATAATGTCAGAGGCCCTTAAGGCGTTTGTTGGGTCATAAGACCTGACTGCCCACAAGATAAAGAAATAAGGAATATAATACATAACATACATAACATCATGACTATAATCCCCGAAGGGTTAGGCAGAGGTGTACCCATTAGTCCACCCACATTTCGCCAGTTATGTTTTTAATCCGAGTAATAGGGGGCGAGCCTATTGCCATCACCCCGGCACAAATCCAGACGCCGACCCTGCTACTGAGAAATTCGTGATGGAAAAACCCAATAACACTTTGCCCGACCTGGTAATCGAACCCAAGACCTCATGCACAGCAGTCGCGCTCGCGACCACTAGACCAACGAGGCAGTCAAGGAAGATAATATTAGTATAGATATGTACCAAAATCAGTATTAGCAGCGATCTTATCCATCAGCTTCCCGTTGACGGAGTCTTTGAGCTGTTGTATGAGTTGCTGGTCGTGCCGCCGCCTCAAGTCGTACTGTCCGACCGTCTCGGACAGCTCCGCTATCTTGCTCTCCAGTAGCGCCACTCTCTCTTCCTGACGGGCGCATATCTTGCGAGCTGATTCTTCGGCGCGTTTCGCTTTTATTTGTTCCTGGGAATAAAAATACAGGTTTCTATTTTTATTTAGTTATATATTCTACACTTTTGTGTGTCGGGCGGGTTGTCTAAGAATTCTAGATTTGTTCAATTCTGTCGAAGGATTCTTTCGAAAAATATGATAACAGAACTACTGTTAACCACATAAATATTTTTCCAGAATGACATGGCTACAATAAGATTTGGATATTTTATTTATTTTTGAGAAGTTTTGTTTTGTTCGTTGTGTTTTTATATTATATTTTTATTTTGTGTGTGTGTGTGTCGTTAGGCTATCCTCTACTAGACCTGTAATGGTAGTTTTCCAGGCTTTCAAATAGAAATGAGTAAATATTTTTTTACATGTGAGAATTAAACCCAAACGCTAACCTTCTTTCATAAAAATATTTGTTGTGGCTTTTGAAGTGTTTTAAACAGAAATCTTATCAACCATACCTTAACAAGAAAAATAGTTCTAACAATACGTGTTTGATAACATTTTACAACGTCCAAGTAGAGTCCGACCAAAACTAGTTTTTACGGCCGTTACCGAAACTGATCTTCGCCTTCTGACTCAGTTTTGGCTGCCACCGAAATCGAAACTGACACTTTTAATATAAAATCATGAGACGACACACGACTGTAAGCGTGGAAACGGCAACATCGCACTGTGGCTCTCAGTACACCGAACATAGCCGATCGCAGCGCAAAAACTCCTGAAAGTAGGTACAATTTCAGCAGGATGGCAGACGAAGCCGATACCCGTTTTTTGCCGATATTAGGCCGAAACCGAAACAGAATTTTCGTTCGGACTCTACATCCAAATAGTGCCGGGGTTGCGGGACGTCTTAACAGGATACCGTGGCCCCGGAACGTAAAGGGCAACAGAAGGAACAGGGTGGTTTTTTAGTCAGTAGAAGTCTGACAGTCCCTTCCGCCCCGCCCAGGGCGGAAAGAGTCATTTCATTATTTTTACCACCTCAAAAAAAAAAAAACCATGTAGTAACTTTTCTAAAAAATATTTTATAAAATAAAATATTTTTTAGAAAAGTTACTACATGCCCAGAGCACTTAATTCATTTTCAATTAACCGGTCTTAATAGGTATGACATGTGACAGATTATCTGATGGAGTCCACACCCGTATTGTAAACATACCTTTTTGTTAAAAATGGAGGATGATAATACTGACCTCTCTGATAGCGACGGAGTGCGACTGCTCCAGCAGCTGCAGCTTGTGCTGCAGGCGCGCGAGGTGCGCGGGCGTCTCGTGCGTGCGCGCCTCCGCGCGCGCCAGGCGCCGCTGCGCCGCCTCCAGCGAGCTGCTCAGGTCGCGCACCAGCTTCTCCAGCTCCGCCTGCGACGCTGAGGGGGGGGGGTTGTTAGGTCACTTACAGGCACTTTTGAGTTGTCAAGGAGTCGGTCTGTTAGTCCGAAAGTTGAAGCTAGTTGCTCGTTCCAAAACGGAGGTAAGCCTCTATGGAGAAGAACGAGCAAGAAACTCCACGGCACTCTTTTAAATTAGGTCTGGTTATACACTGTATATGTTACTGGAATTTTTTAGTATCAGCCACAGTTTATAAAGTTGAAAGTAATCTAGCACGGTCAAGAATTCTGATCTTTAGTAATTGGACGCTTTTATTCATTCTTCTTCTAAACTAACTAAAACAGTAACATAAAGTTTGAACTTTGACCTCTTCGATTAAAACTTAATTAGTGGACTGTTTATTATCTACTGTTTAAATTAAATTACATTTGAAAACATTCGTCAACTGTATCTGACGACCCTGCATACCTATTTCTTTTGTTAGCTGTACATATAAATTGAAAAAGTCACATTGGTCGATCACACAGTCACTTGGCCCGGATTTGAAACCCATTTCAAGTATGAGAGACGTGCGCCTTAACCTCTAGACCAGGGGTTTCCAAACTTATTTTGTCTACTGCCTACTTTGAGAATAAAGTATTTTCTAGCGCCCCCATAATTATTTTTACCTACTTAAAAACCACCTAGTAGATGAAATTACAAATCGCTCCCCAAGCCTTTACACAACGCCACGATTTTTTTTTCTGGGTCACTTACCGCCTCGTTTAGGCCTGCAGCGCCCACAAGGGGGCGTTATCGTCCACTTTGGGAAGGGCTGCTCTAGGCCATAACGACATTTTGCCTAATATACTTATTAGAATTGAGCAATGTTTGCTTTGGTTATAACAAAAATTAACCATTCCCCTAGCTCTGCTAGAGTGTCCACAAGAAGTAAACTATACATACCTTGAGCTTCACTGGAATGCACAACCTTATCTTCCAACTTTTCCTTAGACTTTCTCTCGCTATTTAATTTCAAGTGCAACTCTCTGAAAATTTAATCAAAATATTAGTCATTAGTTGAGTTCCTGGTGGTGTAGACGTTTTCCGAGTTATGTGTATCGTCACGGTAACACTTAAAAGGCTTTATTATAAAACAAAGTCTTTGCTTACACCAGGTTCAAGCCAGTATTTGAATTTCGAACTGTTGTGGCCCCCTAAAATAAGGACATATTCTACTTTTTATTGATTTGTGAGTTCGTCTGAGTTCGTGATAACCGGCATTCACGTGGATGAAGTCGCAGGCAAAAAGAATGTATGAATTTTTAATTAAGAGCGTTTTCGCCGTACGGCATTTCATACAAGCTTTCAAGACCTTCTAAATGAAAGAATACTTCCTATACTTAAGAATGATACATAGGTCTCAAAAGTAAGTTGAGAACATTTTCGTAAACGATCTTAATAATACTCACTTCATCATAGCCTGATGATCGGCTCTCTCCTTCTCCCTCTCCTGCATCTCGTACGCTACTTTAGCTTTCAAGTTGTTTACTTCAGCCAAGTGCTGCTGAACTAACGTTCTTGTCTCTTCTCTCATTGCAGCTATCTGATTCTCATACTGTGAATGGAATTGAGTAACTGGGTAAGTGAGTGTGTGAGATAGTTTGAAAGAACTGTATGACTGAACCCGTTGACTGCTGGCGAACATTCGCTACTCCAAGCCCAAAGTGCGGCTGGCTACACAGTTCGTGTGTTCGCCATAGAAAAACACAACGGGTCAGATGTCTCGCAGTTAAACCCAGGAAAAAATAAAATGAAAATAATAAAAAAAGGTTATTCATACATACATACATACATAAACTCACGCCTTTTTCCCATGGGGGTAGGCAGAAACTATAGAACGCCACCTGCTACGATCCTTACATACTACTTTCGCCTCATCTACGTTCATACATCTCGTCATACAAGCACGCCGGTTACGAGTACTTCGCACCTGACCTTTGTGAAGGACCTCACCAATAAGGTCAGTGTAGGTCTTCCTAGGGCGACCCCTCCCGGCGTTGCCACTCACCTCTGCCATATAAATACCTTTTGTCAATCGTCTTTCACTCATCCTCTCAACATGACCGAACCATCTAAGCATACCCATAAAGGTTATTCAATAAAAATCATCATCTTCCTGCCCTTGTCCCATGTTACAGGGGTCGGCGTAAAACGTTTTCTGCTTCTATTCCGTCCTCTCAGTCGTCATGCTATCACTGACTCCTTTCAAATCATTTTTCAATCAATCTTTGGCTTTTTTTTCCGAAAAATGTACTGTTTCTGCGGGATAATAATTAACTTTGACGCGGACGAAGTCGCGGGCGGAAGTTACTTCGATATATGAACCCCTATATACTCAGATAAACACCTATATGCAAGTATCTGAAACATATTACTTCCATTCCTGATAACAGAATAACATACATACATAAACTCACGCCTATTTCCCATGGGGGTAGGCAGAAACTAAGAACGCCACCTGCCACGATCCTTACATACTCCTTTCGCCTCATCTACGTTCATACATCTCGTCATACAAGCACGCCGGTTACGAGTACTCCGCACGTGACCAGAATAAAAGGGATATAATAAAAAATAATCTTGTTAAAATTTAATGAATCACAATAATATTGTTTGACAATCTGCAACCCATTTAAATGAATGTTTTCTACAAAACATTATAGCTTGATAACAATCTTGTTATGACTGAAATGAATTTCTGATGTATTACTATGACATAAATTGTGTATGTATAGTGAATGCTGACATAAACACTTCAATTATGTGTTTTTCTATTTGTTTTGCAATATTATACTTGTAATTATAAACTCTTGTTTATAAATCTCTTCATATTAAGTGTAGATGTAGTCTATACTTATGATATAAGTTTAGACTACTTTTTTTGAATTGTTAGAATCATAATAATATGTTAGTTAATAAATAAAGAGCTATATATTCATTGCAAATACCTTATCTCTAGTCAGTTTCTTATCAGCCTGGAAAGCCTCTTCCATCCGTGACTTCTCTGCTGTCAAGGTGGATAGAGACAACATGAGAGCTGCCACTGACTCATCTCTACTCTCCTCTGAAAAGACAAAGATAGGTATAGAGTATATTAATACTTGTAGTGAAATGCTTTAATCTCCTCATTATTAAGAAATCAAGGAATTAGTTAGAAAACTCATTTAACCACTTAAATTCTGACTCCTTTATTGTCTCCTAATGAATATGCTTACCTCCCCCTTCAACGGGGCCCTCAGTTTTATTCAGGGCTTTCAAACTGATTTCCAACGCTTCCTTTTCCTTAATTAGTCCTTTATATGCAGCCACAACATCTGAAAATGTAATCATAGTCACTAAAGAATGTATTTTTGAGGAAGGTAACCAAAGAATCTTTAAAGTGCCTATAAATGTAATCATGTTTTTTGTACTCTTTGATCAAAATATTTACAAAGTAAGTTTGTTTTTAACCCTTTGACTGCAGACGAACATTCGCTGCGCCAAACGCCAGTGCGGCTAGCTACCGCTGTTCGCGTGTTTGCTATAGAAAAACACATACGGTGTGTGTGCGCCGCACTTGCGTTTTGTAGTCGAAACACAACGTGTGTGTTTTCCCGCAGTCAACGAGTTAATAAACATTAAAGCCACCAATTACATGAAAATATAGACATAATTAACTACATAGTGAAGCTACCATTAAAACTAAAGTAAAATAATATAATAAACACTTATTACTATAATTAAGCATAAGATTATCATAAAATAATAACTAGTGGTTACGCATGACTTATAAAATTTTGTTACCACATAAAATTGCAACTTTCATGCACAAATTTTGGAATATATTAGTGGCAATATATTAAATTATCTAGGACAAGTCAAGGACAGAATGGCTTCAATCTTCTTCAGTTACTTGTATGGATTGTATAAAACTTTCCAGCTGGTATATTTTTAGTTTTGAAATACAAGGTGGTACTGAAATCTATAAATCCAGACACATTTTTAACAAACTTTAGGTAGATTTAGGCTGTTTATATTTGTCTATTTAACATTTCATCATAATTCTAGTAATTAATGTAAAATCAAATACGTATTCCAAATTTTAAATGAAGTAATTTTAAGTTATATCCTTTCTATGCCTTTTCCTTTCTTTCCTTTCTGTTATTTGTTATGTTTTTCTTTCCTTTCTTGTTTATATCCTTTCTATTCTTTTTATAAAATAGGTATGTATGTATTTATGAGTATGTATATTATATATATATATATATATATATTATATATGGTATATTTGAGTTTATGTACTTGTGTACGATTAAACTTGTTTAGATTTTGTTTTCAATTATTTTAAAATTTCTTATCTGATTATTTCCTCATGTACAATTTTTTGCACCTGCTTTGTTATCTCTTCACCACCTTTGGTTGACTGGTAGAGAATGCCTAAGGCATTAAGTCCGCCTTTGTACTTTTTTGTTGCATAAAGTTTAAATAAATAAATAAATAAATAAGTTTTTAAACCTACTTTCGACGCAAATTACTATCAAATACATTTGTGAGTACTGGAAAAAGAAATTGTAGGTATCAAAACTTATGAGTTTGTAATTAAAAAATGCACTTACCTCTTAAACGACCTTCATATCGCTTAATTTGATCAGCTTGTTTGGTAATAGTTGATATCAATTCTTGTTTCGACAAAGATTCCATGATTTTCCCGACTGCTGTTTACGTTTGAACACTAAATTATACACAGTCAGGAGAAGAATTGGTATTATTTTAGAACACAAATTTGATCCTAATTTTGACTGAATTTATTATTTAAATTACTTTATTATTTGCAACTATCACTATTATTATAATATTATTTTCTTGAACGCTTTCTTGTTGATGTGTTGCTCTGTGAACTGCTGTGAATGACATTTACTCGTCAGTGGAATTCGGTCAGAATGTCAGATGTCTGTGAGTGAGTGATATCTGTCAGACGTGAATGACATGAGCAACGAATTTATGATCGAATGATGTTTTTTTTTTTTACTCTGTACACCTTTTGCGATTCCTATGCAGTCAGGTAAAAACAAAAACGTAAAAGGGTAATATTTGTTTCGTGGTTTCGTGGTAGATATCTAGGTACTTTTGGGTAGGCAGGTATATTTATTCATAAAATAAAAATGTTTTAAAAATAGTTAACCTAGTTTTTTTTTTAAGTGAGAATTTTTAATGTGAATTACTGACATGCATATCCAATTTTTAATTGATTCTAGTCGGGATTCTATTATTATAAATTGGCAACATAGAATATAAGCTTTTGGTGATCAATGACCCGAATGACCACGACCCTTCCTTCGACCCCTCCGATTGCCTCCGACCACGTCCACGTGGGGCTGACGATATCAAAATCACAACTTTTATTTTATATTAAGTCCCTGGATACTTTATTACTACCCTTGCATTATTCAAAATTTCAATACTTAATTAGAAACCTTAAAATTATCGTCTAAATGAAAATTTGTTTCCGTATAAGAAGCTGTGAATGGAAACGAATCGATCAATACTTTGAGAATGAACGCATTATAGGAATGGGTAGGTACTTACTATGAGGGCGTCGAACTCTTATTGGAATCTTTTAGACGTCGGTACTATTTTCTACCAGAATTAAACTACGAAAACCATAATAATAAAACAATTGTTGGAAATAGATAAAATTAAGAACCGCCTGTCCGCCATGAGTTGTTTAACTCACAATTATTTTTTAAAGAATCATTTATTAAAATGAACTATAATTTTGGTTAATAACAACCTAGAATTAGTTACCTAGTCATTTTACATTAATCTTACCATCTCCACCAGCCGGCTTTCGACTTTAATCCAATTCACAGTAGAGTCACGGCAACCATTTCGCAAATCTCAGCGAACACATTGTAGCTATAAGAATAATAGCAGGCGCAAAAGTCGATTGCGTTCATTTCGTAAAGGGGTCATTGAACTGCGATTTTAAAATGGGGTAACATTCACCCCTGGTTTATTAATGCACATGTTATAATATAAACGTAATGTCCAAATGTAGTTCGTAATTATTGTTTTGAGTTATCCCGAAGTTGGTCATTGACATCATTTTTTTATATTTGTGAAATAAAATATCTATTTGGTATCTATCTACTTAAGTCGATGAAAAAAAGCTAACTATCTTTGTTATTTCGTGAATAAACCTAATACCGGATGAGTAGGTACCTACTTACATCCAATTCCTTGCCGAGATTTCACAAGACTACAGGCATTTAAGGATATTGAAGCAGGTTCCCATTTAATCAAGTGGGAGTAACGAGAATAATTAATATAATTATTACTACCCATCGCCCACCCACCTAATTATTACCCATCGTTGGAAGTTACTTGGTACCTACTTAAGCCTACATCAAAATTGGTACCTACATTACAACTCAAAAGACGTCTCAACTTTAGCCAAAGCTTAAACCTTAGAGCCAGTTATTGAATTTTGAACTTTATTACGACGTAGATTCTCTTTGTTCTCAGATGCTTCTAAAGCCAACTTTATCCCCATTGAAATAAAGTTCAAGATTAATTCACTGTTCAAAAAGGAGTCTACCAAAAAATCGAAGTGCGCGTCTACAGGGACTATTTTATGTAATAAAATATTTCACCACATTAACTGTACGAGTATACTTACTTAGGTTTAACAATTCGCGTTCATACCTACTTCCTACTAAAGTGTTTTATACTAAGTAGTCCTCAATGCTTTGTTTGGTCGGAATCCAATCCAATTCGCCGGCTTCCAGCTAAATAAAACGGGCGTGGCGCCTTGCTGTCTGTAGTTTGGATCGATGCATGCGTACTGCGTACGTACACCCCCGGCGCAACATTACCCACCACTTTTGGCGTCTTTAGCACTTTTCTCGAGCTAATCTCAACCCTCTAGAATTAAATTACGGTTTTTTTTTCAGAGGGTGCCGTGAGTCGACTATAATCGTAATAGCCTAAATCTCAGGCAAATGACCCTTTGCAAATGGCGTAATCCGACCTCATCCGACTGATGGCGTGGATAAGCCTAAAAAGAAGAAATGCTTTGGATTGAAATACTTAATTTAGTCGTAGTTAAAACAAAGCAAATTTTGTAAAAGTAATCTTTCAGTCAAAAAAGGAAATGCTTTTAGATGATGAATGATTTAGATTAAGTCGTCGTGCGTCGTAGCGAATTTTGTATAGGTTACCTTTGAAATAAAACATTATTTATAGTATTATTGCTAAGGTCAATATTTAATTTCTATCAATATCCCCTACGTCAGATTACATTCGTTGACATTATTTCAAAAATTAAATGTAAGTAAGCCAAACACTTTTTCATACATTATCGGCGATTTGTACTCTGTCTTATAATTCTAGCTACATTCTAGGCCAAACCCTACAATACCCAAACCTGCCCAAAGTAAATACAAACAAAAAAAAAACTAAACCAAATCATTAAACGTGGGATAAATAAACACTAAATAGAAAGATGTTAGTTTTATATAAATTAAACAGAAACTATTCTAAATAAATAAAATACCACAACTCGAACACAAAATACTAAAGTTGAACAAAACGAATAAGAGGACAGGTGTGTACTGGTATTATTTTCGGTGGAGAAAGCAAGCGTATTTGTTTTTACCATTCAGGGACGACACAACATAGACTATCAGTAAAATGTAAAAATGGATTCTTGCTTAGTATATGCGCGAATGTTTGCATGTTAGCACTGTTACTGTTAGCACGGGAAGCCTTAAGCGGCAATAAAATTCAAGTTATAAATTGGGTTTGATAAACTTTGGCCATTTCCTTCCAGCCGAATTTCGACTCCGTATCAACCCTTTCTAATTTATCTTCAATTAAAAGTTAGACGCTTCTAATTGCCACTCGCAGAGTCGGCGTGTACAATCGCGCACAAGTACAGCACATACACATCATAGCAATATAACTCAGAGGTACAACTACCTTTGACTAGTTTTGATACACACCATTTAGTATTTTTATGTATTGTGTGCTTTATATGGGTATATTACTTATATTAAACCAAACACCACACCAACATAATTTTAAACCAAAATCCTAATCTACATTTTAAATTAGAGAACACAGTTTTCTTTAAATACTTAAGTATACATACTTAAAGATTTAAATGTTGCGCAAAATTATAACTGACTAGTTTCGCGTATTTTAAGTACTTTAAATAAATAATTAATATTAATGAAACATTTATCCTTACCATAGAAATTAAAGAAAATACTTAATCAAAATGCATTATACAAGCCCATCTATGTGTCTGTGAATCGCCTCAGATTTTATTCCACTTTAATTATGATATGCATTTGACTATCAATAATTTAACTATTACAGAAATTACTATAATGAATATCAGAAACGATACAAACAGTTGGATAAGGTATAGTACTGAGTAGATTACCCAACTAATTTTGAACTTACACTACATTCAATATATTAATATAAACATCGAAATGAAATCTATAATTTCTATTACGATTATGACAATAAATTATGTTTACAATGAATTTTTAAGTTACTTAAATTTAATAATAAATAGTGATGATTATACAATCAAATTAGAGAGACAATATCATGATGTGAAAGTCAAACTTCATGGATTTTGCTTTGTGCAAGTGTAGTATATGCAAATTTTCTGGAGAAAATTGCATTGAAATTTCAAAATTTTGATTTTAAATGCACACGAAAATTTTCCAATCGATAATTATCAATTTGACTTTCACTATTATACAATCACTATAATAATTATGTGCCCAATGTGATACATGAAGGTATCCAAGTCATAATAAAATGTTGATCAATAACTAATTTAGTTGTAATGTCATGGTCCTTAAATATAATTTTAATCGAGATTTTCTTGTCAGATTTCAAGTAGATTTTATGAATGGAATCAAATTATACATAAGTAAATAATAATTATGATCCTAATAATAATTGTTCTATAAAATGTATTCACCTTACTTATGACTTTGTGCACAATTCAAGCTCCAGAATTATATTATTATATCCAACATTATTATAATAATGGGGCCATCCTTATTTTATCAAAATGAATGGAAGTATAGTTTTTAGTCAAAGTTTCACTTACAAACATCATTTTATATTCAGTCAATGCATTTCTGACATCTTTGGTAATAATTATACAATGAACATTTTGTTTACATATACTATGTTTTATTATTGCAACTATTTTTCAAAAGAAAAAATAATAATAGTTGTTGGTACAATAAAAATTGCACAGCATTTTAATATACATATTATAATAAAATATTTTTTTTTTAATTTTTTACTTACAGTAAAAAAAGTTTAATATTGCACTGTCAATCGTTAAACATATTATAATTATTGCCTGAATTACGGTTATATTAGAATCTTGTTGGCATCATTATCCTATTACAATACCAGAAATCTACGGGTTAGTCTTTAAAAAAAGACTCTTACCAATGGACAAAAGTTAATACATAAACATTGAGTTAGCAAAAAGTATGCAGTTATTGTATTCATATGTATGTATGTATGTATGTCACTGTTCTCAAATTATTATTATGAGTATGACTAAGCTACTGACTCCATCTGATTTATAACTCAGTTAGCCAGGTAAGCTATTAAAATATTACACAAAGTTTATCCATCTAAGTACTGCATCACTTGTTACTAACTTTATTATCTTAGGACATTATTATATCTGGTATTTCACTAGACAGGTATTTCATGGACTCCGTAAATTATAATTAGGTCAATTTTGTAGAATACTTGGTGTATAATGTCAGTCATTTTGAAATTTTTCTAGATATTATTGTGATGATTTTATTTTGTACTTATAATGTATGAACATCGGTTCAAACTGACATCATGTCATGATTTGAATCACATTTATTCCGTATTTCACTCAGTAATTAGTCAAACTTCAAACCATGACAAAGTAATGATCAACATTTTTGCATTAGCTACAATTTATTGACTAGAATCTGGATCATTTAAGATTTACTCTTGTTCGTTTTGAAGCTGACCTGGAGTACCTGGCCATTAAGCGAGTATCCATTCAAGGATTGGATGGCAACGACAGCCTCATCATAATTGGTCATGGTGACAAAACCATAGCCCTTGCATTTGTTGGTTGTGGGATCTCTAATTATTTTAACACTCTGGACGGCACCGAATGGGCCAAAGAGCTGCCAAAGAACGCTCTCTTCGGTGTCGGCTCCAATGTTATAGACAAAGATGCACCAACCTGAGCCACCAATAGCATTTCCCTGTATGAGCGGGTCGGCTAAAGGAGAAAATCTTTGAAGACCTTTGTTGATAGCCAGCAGAGCCTTTCCAGCAGGACCAACGAAGCGGCGAGCAGCAGCAGGAGCGAGGTAGGCTGCCAATGGAGCGAGTGCCTTGTTCTGGTTACTCGGGTTGTTGGCACATTTGACTGTGATGGGACCTGTACCACCTGGAGGTATTGTGCCGTTCAACTCGCGTATTGCGTTCTCGGCCTCGTGTCTCTGATCATAGCGAATGAACGCGACGCCCCTCGAAGGCCCGACAATGGTCGGCTCGTCGCCGCCCACTTGGAGTAAATGGCCGACATTCACATTCTCGTGAAGTATGCGCGAGCTGATGATGGTTCCGTACGGACTGAAGAGCTTCTCCAATTCCTGCTGTGTCATGTGCTTCGGCAAGCCAGACACGTAGAGATTGGCGCCTTTAATCGCGTCGGAACTAGGGCGGGCGTACGATACCTTAATAATCTTGTTCTGCAGCCTCAGGCCATTGAGCGTGTTCACAGCCTTCTCCGCGTCCTCCGCCTTGTGGTAGTTCACGAATGCATACCCCAAACTCTGCCCGTTCAGAATGTGGTCGGGGAATACTGTCACTTTGTCTCTAATAAGCTTGCAACTTTCTACTTCGCCGACACTCGAGAATAACGATCGAATCTCCTCTTGGGTCATCGTTTGCGGCAAATAGTTGATAATAAGGTTGGTCTTAGACTCATTATTGCAAGGTTGGACCTTGCTACCATTTTGCGTGGGCTGGTTCGCGTTTACGCTGTCGAGTGTATTTGCCATCATTTTTCCTATTTCTATGTTTACACCAAATTAGGTGAAATGTCACAGGATCTGTGACTTATTACAAAAAATATAAAACGGATGAGTTAAAACATAGATCCACGTACTCCGCTAGTTATAACAACACCACCACTTCGCGTTGGTTGAAAGCATATGCAGGGGAAGAAAATCAATAAGATGCTGTTCACTTTTGTACTTATCCTGTGTTAGGTGGTACGGCGCCGAGTCCGTTGAATCAAAATATAACGAGGAACACAAATAAGCTCTAGTTTATTAGATCTTATGGAGAATATGAAAGAAAAGTGAAAAGGAAATCAACCAAAAATCTATGCGACTTGCGACCTATTCTCGTAAATTCATTTCTTTCACTTCACTTTCTTTTTTAAAATGTTGCCAGATTCGGAAGTGAACTACCCAGGCCACCTCCTTTCCTATTTGTGATGAAAATAATAAATGAATGATAACACTAAAAATAAGTAATGTGGCGTTTATTATTCAAGTATTATTTATTAAAATACGTGCTGTATGGTCGTTTTCGAATTATATATTAATCTATCTTAGAATAATCAACAGTACTTCCGAACCTAAAATAATTAGCAAACGTTTTTGTGAAAATATACTTTCTGTTAACAATTGGAAGCATAAAATACAGCTTAATATTCCTAAACCAAGCTTGCAAGCTGAGTTGGTTCTCATTTAACATAAAAATATTGGATATTAAATCAGGATATCATTAATGATTTCGGCAACTACGGCTATTTTAAGTAGCGAAATAACAAAGCAATATTCTTGCTTATAAGAACATTTATTTATGTATTCATGTATATCATTTTATTTTATGTAATTATGTAAAAATAAACCAGAAAAAATCCGATTTACAATATCAAAACATCAGCTTTTTACTAAATGCATATTATTGTTTACATGGTACTTGTACTTTATAACCAATTCTAAAATACGTCTGTCTGTTCGTTCCGGTTTATTTCGAAAATCGGTTTAATCTCTTCGAAAAGGCCAGACGCAGTTATGAGTTAAAAGTAGCCTAAAATCATTTAGGCTACTTTTATTTTAGAAAAAGAATTTGTATTCGGTGCAAAAATATAAATAAAATAAAATCTTTTACCAAACCAACAATCGCCAAACGATTTCTCGAAGATATGTAGTTTTACTGTATCATCGCAAAACATGGGTAATATTTTAGTTCTGGATACACCAAAACAGAGGTGCCAACATAAACGCCATTCAATTTAGCCAATATGAAAACCAATAAGAAAAAGCGTTCACGGAACTAGCTTTAACTAAACATAATACTTACATAATTTAAATTAATTAACTGATTTTATTTATAAAAAGGGATAGCAAAAATAGTATTTATATTATAAATTAAGATCAAAATACATGAATTTGTTTAGTTTTTGTTATTTTACTAAAGCAAATTTAAACGACGCTAGCGCCATCTCTTATGTTTAAAACGAAACTATTAAAGGGGTCAAAAGTTATAAAGCATGTCAATGACCATCAAGGGCAGTGGCAATGAATAGAACTTGGTTGGGTTATACTTTTGTATCATATCGACATTGATATTATTCAATTCGTACCTATTGTACTGTTACTGTTTTCTAACCTGAATAAAACTTAAATCATTACCAAATTAAATAATTATTTTTATGACATAAAACAACAGTTTATTCCTAGCAATACCCATAGATAGTTTGACCAAAGAGAAAAGAACCTACGTTACGCGACCTACTCGATAAGTTACCATTTTGGGTTATTATAAAACAGCGTGCCCAGTATATTTTAACAGGCGGCGGAATTTGGAACTATGAATTTCTCTGTTACCCGATTTTCGAAAAATATTCGCCTGACTTGGGCGGATTGAACAATATTTTGACTTGCTAATGGGCACTGGCTTGAAATGCCAATAGCTGCGAAAATAAAAAACAGGCATAGTGTAGGTGAAAGGTCTTTTCCTTTCTTTTGCCACAAATGGCGCCTAATTATGAATTGTGACGTGTTCTTGGGTGTGAGGTCTTAATGTTTTGTAAAGTTACAATCTTCGAGGATTGGCTGGAAGCAGCTGGATGAGAGTGGATGAGGATTATTTGGAGAGGCCTATGTTCTGTGGTGGAGTGCTTAAGGCTGATGCTGATGATGATGATGAGGCCCATCTTACTGTATACAGGGCGTAACTAGACAAGTCATTGTCACATAGCCGTTAGTTACCTACGTATAAGTATGATTGTCGGGAAATGACTCTCTATTTACATACATAAACTCATGGGGGTAGGCAGATAAGGCAAAAACTACAGAACACCACCTGCTACGATCCTTACATACTCCTTTCGCCTCATACTATTCTCTATAATTTATTGGTGTGAAAATCGCTGTATGAAAAAAATTGTGCTTGTGAGTGCATGTTTGTAACAGCTAGCACAGGAGTCATGGAGGTGCTTTAAATTTTGTTTAAACTTAAAAAAAATGTTTTCATAACAAATATTTAGAACATAACATCACGCCTGTAATCCCCGAAGGGTTAGGCAGTGGTGTACCCAATATTATGTACACCCACATTTTGCCACTTTGAAAATTTGACGTGGTCCAGAACAAAAAAAATATACTTACTATAATTATTAATTATACTTATATAATTATTATATAAAATATAAAAATGTAATATGTAACTTTAGGATCGTTTTTTTACACCTATTTTTATCGGGTGTGAGTATTAGGTGCCTAATGGGTCAGACGAAGATTTATAAGTATGACACCCTCTTCAGTACAAAGATGGTTTCACTACGTCCGTACTATGTGCTATCAGGGATACAACCAATACAAAGGCATGTATCATAGACGGATGTTAACAATGGATCCGAACTGACTCACCGGTTGCCGGGTGACGAGTTTGTACATATCGATTTGGTCCTAGTTACAAGATATAGCGGGCGGATTAAAAGTTCAGAGGTATGGCTTAATACGAGCATTGCGGAGTTCGATTTTTAAATTGTGAATACCCGTTTCCCACATAAAGAATTTATTTATACCAGTGGGTGAATACTAATTATGATAAAAATTATTAGTTTACCTCTATTTCCAATTGGGTAGTTGTCACTAATAACCAATAATTCCAAGACATACCTACTCTCAACTTCTTTAATTAAAAACCACGTTATTTCGCTTGGAAAACCCGATTAAATTAGATTTTTAATCACTTTGAAATTAATAAATAGTTAATCAATTGAGTTGGCAAATGACGTCACAGTTTTTTTACTATTGTCAAACATGATATTGCTTAAGTAACTAACTTTGATAGTGCGATGTGGGAAGGATGTTGCTGTTTGCATGTTACGTGATAGATGTCGCTATAGTCGTATAAAATTAAACTAAAATGCTTTATACTAGTTGAGTTACTTCTACTTAAGAAGCACGCTCGTCGCTTACCAGATATACATCACTTGCAAAAGGTGATCGGCGTAAGTGCCATTTTTTATGCAATAATGGCGATGAAGAAACTTAAGATGGCGTAAAAATTACAAAGCGTTTTATCGTTTATTCCACGTTAAATAGGAAATACTTGCAAAAATAATTATTGAAATTGTTTGATAACCAAAATGTGAACGACATGCAACATTGTAGCGAAGAATGGACATTACTTTCTTTTATTTATTTATCAAAAGATAAATGTATACCTACACTTGATAAATATATACCTACAGATATTATACTACTGATAAATTATACATGGTATTAATAGTATCTCGCATCGTTATCAAAACTAAAATAGTGTAAGTCTAAGATTTTTCGGTACCTAGGTACATAAGTGCACCTGCATCTACAGATAACGCAATCTTAAAAGCAGGTGTCATTAGATACTTATTGCTTCTTGTCGTTATAATAATAAACAAAATTATCCCACAAAATAAATGTCTGAAAGTTTTGCAAATAGTGGTATTGAGTGAGAACGGATAAAAATTTTTTTTTTTTTTGGTAAATATCTATATAGTATTTTTTTTTGTTAGCCTATTCTGTCCCACTCCTGGGCAAAGGCCTCCCTCCACAGTATGGAGTATCCTATATAGTATGGTGTCTATTATTATTTCATAGTTAGCAAACTGTAAACCAAAAAGTTCAAGATAGAGAAAAACAAATTAAAAGTAGTTTTACGACTTATTTACTAATAACATACATAAAAATATTGGGACGAACATTTGTAAGGATTATGGTGAATTTGTTACTGTCAGCATTTACATAATTATTAACTAAATAGGTACATATGAAATATATAGATAAAAAATGGCTAAGCGTATGCATGGTCTACCAAGGTTGAGGATTCTGCCAGGAGTACGGATTTTGTTCGAAAGAGTTACCGGGGCCCTTGAACACAAAGGAAATAATCATTATGAGGAACACGCAAGGATTTTAGTCAGTAAGAGTCTAACACTCCCTTCCGGTCTGCCCAGAGCGGAAGAAACATGATTACCCATCCTTAAAAAAAAATGTTTACCAACCAATGCATGGTAAGATGCACCAGGCTGCGAGCTATTTCGTGTCAAGTGTCGAGCTGTATGGGAACAGCTACAGCCTAATTGTTATACTTTTAATTCTGACAAATAAACAATATTAATTGCGTTATTATCGTTGTCGAAACGACACATTATTCAAATAATACAAAACTTATATAAGTCTTAATTTATATAAATTACGCATCACGTTGTTTGTCCGGGATGAACTCCGAAACTACTGAACCATTTTTATGTAATATGGCTTACTGTGTGTAATTTGGTCAAACTTGAAAGATACACTTACTTTAAGCCACAGCAACGCGTGGTCGAGTCAGCTGGTATTATATCGAAATATTATTATTTAATCATTTTTTTGACACCATTTTCCTTATTTATTTAGGTACTCATTAACAATATAACATTATAAAAACGTTTAAATTGCCGGAACGACCTTCATTGATAACCCAAACAAACTAAGATAAAATGACATAATTTCGCTTATCACTTGCACCAAATTCGAACATCGTATTGGGGCGGTTTGAGTGCGTTCGGTACGCGTGCACCGGCGACAGGTCGGTTGCAAACAAACGGCTCGTTTCCTTTACCGGCTACGGTTGGTTAGTGCGTACGCATTATGAACTTTGTTAGATACGATAATTTTACAATGTAATGTTGAACAGATGTTGTTTAGGGAAATGTGTAGCGCAATTTTGTATGACGAATGTTTATGTATGTAGGATGTGCGGACATGGAACGCAAGGATAATGTAACGTAAGTGAAGTAAGAATGTAGGAAATGGAACGTGAAGGTGCGAGTGAGAGGGAAGAGTGAAGAAAGGAAGATGGCGGGGTGAGATTTGGACGACGTGCGTGAGAAGGATGTGTTTTTGCTGGTTCTAAGTTTATTTTTTGTTGGTTGACCTAATTAAAGAATATCTAAAGAGTTCATCGTATTTTTTCACCGCCTGATCCCACATGTATATGATGGTTTATTGTATAAATAATTAGTTGATTCTAGACACTGTTTTGTCTTCATTTTCTTTCGACGCGATCGATATGAGTACCTATATCGCTTGTGTTTTTGACAGACAAAGTTTCTGTGTATAAGAAGGAAAGCTGAATTATAATTTCACCGTAATTATAGTTTGGGGTTCGGGGTCTGCGAGATCGAGTCAGAAATAAGGACTTCCGACATAGCTCTCAAAATTGCGAAATTCAAGTGGCAATGGACGAGGCACATAGCTCGTAGAATAGACGGCTGTTGGGGTCGTAAGGCTCGTGGTGACCACGTATCGGAAGGCACAGTTTGTGCCCCCCCACGAGGTGGACCGACGACTTGGTGAAGGTCGCGGGAAACCGCTGGATGCGGGCAGAGCAGGACCTATCCTTGTGGTTATCTTTAGGGAAGGTCTAAGTATGTCCAGCAGCGGACGTCGTTCGGCTGGCTGATGATTTATTTTATTTTTTTTTATCCTTATTTGGCGGTGTGTATACTTTGTTCCACAGTACTTTATACTACACAAGCTCTAGACGTGAAGACTTGTAATTGGCTGACAGATAATCATGCTGTTATTTATCAACATTGTATTTAGCTGTATGTTTTCCAAAGTCCTTTTTTTTTGTAAGCCTATCCTGTCCCACTCCTGGGCACAGGCTTCTCTCCATTCCTTCCCGATTCAGTGCCTCATCCCTCCAGTTTTGGAGAAATCCATCCAGTTCGTCCCGCCATCTCCTTCGTTGCCTGCCGCGGCCCCGACTTCCCGTTTCAGGGCACCAGTTCTGCGCTATTTGGGCCCACAGTTTGTCCGTCATGCGGCAGACATCGTCCTTAAATAAATCAATAATGATAAACATCTTTAATATAAAGCTCTCAGAGTTCAATATACACACAAAAGTTTTATTTTACACAATCCCTAATCCCATAAACTCAAACCCTAACTTGAACCAAGTTTAATTCTAATCCTAGCATAACCTAAACTGAGCTTTCTTTTTATTTTTACTGCTGTTTTATTGCCGCCGAGGACCTAGAGCTCTTCATTGAGTCATTAAACGCTAAACCTTGCAACTTCAAATTATAGTTCTCGAGGTTAGCAGGTTACACTTAATTTTAGTAACGTGGATTTTCCAGTTGTTAAGACATTTAATCTGCCTAGCCTTTTCCCAAGTAGGTACTAAACGTGCGGGGTTTTGCTAGTCATGGACGGTGAGGCAGAGTGGGGCGCTTGTCCCACCCTGACTGACTCATGGCTGATTTATTTAATATTTAAATCATCTATCAAAACTAATATGCTAAATAAAAGAAATTTCAAAAACTAGTGTTAGGCCATTAAAGGCACTGTTGAAGTCAATAAAGAGTTCAGAAATTATATAATAGTTTTGTACATTTGAATACAATATAAGTAATACTTTATATTTGTCAGTATTGCCCCACCCAAAATCAAAACTTGGCTACGCAGATGTTGCTAGTTAAATTGGAATTAACGACTACAACGACGTAAAAATTTTGCGCCAAAAATAAATTGACAAAGATTATAATAGGATAGAAATTATAATAGGTACCTGAAGGTACCTATTATAATTTCTTGAACTCTTGTGGGCGGAGATAATGTCAACCTTTTGTACGAGAAAATTTTATATAAAGAACGTACCTATGTATAAAATACATATTTCAGCAAATGCAATCAGAGTCCCTCCCACGTAGAAGGCAAGAATAAATTGAAGAATAATCATTCATCCTTTGGGACATAATAATCATTTGCCTAACCTTTTCCCAACTATGTTGGGGTCGGCTTCCAGTCTAACCGGATGCAGCTGAATACCAGTATTTTACATGGAGCGACTGCCTGTCTGACTTCCAAAACCCAGTAACTGCTGTTAAAAAGATTCCCTTTGGCAAGACTGGTTGTCAGACTTTCAGGCTTCTGACGACCCGTAACGACTGTCAAAGATCCACGTACGACAGCCTCGACCAACGGCTTAACGTGCTTTCCAAAGCACGGTGGAGTCTCTGTGTGTAAAGATGGTCACCCATCCACGGACTAACCCCAGCAAGCGTAGCTTAACCTGATGGATAGACCTGTGCGGTTGTTATTACTTAAGCCACGAGCACCTATTGATTGGTTAAGATATTATGGATTATTTAAAGAAACTGGTAACAATTCTTAGTTCCCACATCAACTGGGTATCTAAAGGTATAATTACGGTATATGCACTACTTTCACCCCTGTGTAATTAAAGACACGCAAGTTTGTCTCCCCTTGGCTAACTAAAGGGGTAACTATAGAGGTAAATGTCTCGGACATCACTTTGTTTTAGATGGATATCTGGATATCTAAAACAAAGTAATGTCCGAGATATTTTTTTGAGCAATTTAAGAAGAATATTGTTATAAGCAAAAGCGTAGCAACTTCAGAAGTAATCTAATAACTATTATTAATGTAACATTTGGATAGATGGATGTCTCTTACACAATGACGCCAGAGCATCTGAACAGTTCTGGATGCAATTTGGCACAGTCATAGATTATAGTCTGGAACAGCACATAGGCTGAAATGTACGGTTTCCGTGGGATAATGTGTATATGAACTTTGACGCAAACGAAGTCGCGGGCAGAGGCTAGTAAGTAATTAAATAATAATATTCTCCCAACCGTATTTCGGCCACATTTTAGTACAAGGGAGATGCTCTAGAATAAATCAAAATGTGCAAGTGACAAAGATATGAAAAGTATTTTCTGTAAAACTAATTAAATATTAATGTAGGAAAGCAACTAATTAAATAAATAACATTGTTCAGAAAAAATACGCAAACAAATATTAGCCGAGGTAATTAACACGCATATTCATATAGTTTCAGCTTATGTAGGCACATAATGAACCAACAAACATTTGTTAACAAATAAAGGATATGGGAAGTTTTTTTATTTATTTAAAGATAACATAACATCACGCCTGTAATGCCAGAAGGGTGAGGCGGAGGTGTACCTATTAGAAATCCCACATTTCGCCAGTTATGTTTAAGTCTTAGGGGGCGAGCCTATTGCCAAGGATAAAACATCAAAATTTACCAAATTCTAAATAATCCAAAGTAGTTTTTGATTTGTATGTTCATCTTGTCTATTTTATAAAACAACTAAAACTGCTTCGATACATCGAAAACCTTTTTTGAACGAAAACTATTCTATTATTTTTTGGATCTCTAAATGACATTTGAAGAATTGAAACGCACGATTGCTTCCAATTTCATCATAGATTCCGAATAAAAACCGCCAATGCTCCAAAAACTTGCGACTTTTATGATTGTTATGTCTCAAGGTTGTCATCATTGAATATTCAATTAAATTCAATTAAAAAGGGACTGAAAATATTGGACGGCTGACGAATGTTAACACTGTCCTTGGTACTTCAGCCTTTTGTACCTAATTTTAACTTTTTGTTAGGTTTCTTTGTTCGCTTTTGTGATTGTAAAACCGCACAATCGCACGAACGATTGGTTATTGTTTTGATTGTGACCTAATTTCTTATTTTATGGGTAGATAGATATTCTGTTGTTGTGTCGGGATATGGTTTTTTGGGCTTGGTTGGTTCCTATTTTTGTATGAATTTGATTAGGGACATAGGGGCTAGGGGCAATTTTAACAGACTGTTCTTTGGATGACAAGTCATTTCAAGCCCACTTCACCTAAATTCACCAAGGAAGATTTTTACAGAATAGCACTAAGTTTTAACCGAATCTAATTTTTTTCACTCATTTTACTCACTCTACTCATCAGCATGAGTAATTATTAAAATAAAAATATCAACTGATCCATACACATAACGATCACATAAGGCAACAAAAAGTATGGACCAGCTGATTTATTTATCGACGTTGCAGCTTTGGTCTCATTGTAAAAATTGTTCATAAATATGAGTACAATAACCCTTTCTCAGGTCTCTGGTAAACAAAAAAAATAAGCGTGTATGACGTACTTAGATGGATGATTATATACCTACCTATGGTTATTTTTCCTTACTAGTTACCTATCTATTGGGTTTGTTGCAACATTCACCTAGTTACAACGACCTAGCTTGCATTTTGCAAAACACAAGTCGAACAGTTATAAAAGTGAAAGTAGGTATTGTACCTACTTATTTTAATGTTCCTTATTGAAGCAGTTTCTTTAACTACGACTAGCGGAAACTTCGTAATATATAAAATACTTTATGGTTTCGTTAGTTAAGAAAAAATAATTTATTAAGTTTTAATTTTTCCACTACATTTTCTATTTCTCATTATTTAATGCCTTTTGGGAACCAGATATGCAGAGTCGCAGCAGATGTGTCTAAAATGGGCTATAATTAAAAACCGGACAAGTGCGACGTCGGACTCGCCCACCGCGGGTTCCGTACATTATTCTTTCTTTATCGTGTGGGCAGTAAGGTCTTATGACCCCATAAACCCTAGTGTCAGAGTTTCTTAACCGCCTAAAGGGCCTCTGACATGGTTTTGAGTGGAACACTAAGTCCCCTCACTGACGCCAGTAATGTCCAAGATAAACTTTAGAAAGTACATAAGAATTGAAAAAGTCACATTGGTACTTGCCCGGATTTGAACCCACAACCTCATGCTTGAGAGGCTGGTGCCTTAACCACTGCGTCATCATTAATTTCGCTGTTTAGCGCTCGTACATTAATTTGCACCTTCCATGTTATCTCTTCACCACCTTTGGTTGACTGTTAGAAATGCCTAAGCCATTCAGTCCGCCCTTTGTACTTTTGTTGCATAAAGTTTAAATAAATAAATAAAACATATTTTAAAGTATTCTATTTACTTTGAATATCAAAAATCTATTTTATGATTTAATTACAATAGTATAGTTTTCAGATGATGGCAATAGACTAGCCCCTGTTACATGGGACTTAAACATAGCTAGCGAAATGTAGGTGTACTAATGGGTACACCTCTGCCTAAACCTTCGGAGATTACAGGCGTGTTGTTATGTAGGTCCTGTATATCTTGCTATTTGGTTTACTTCTTTCTTTTCTTCGCTGATAAAATTTGTAATGGCTGCCCTATGAAACGTAATGACCAAATAAAGTTAATTGACCTCTCCCAGTACAGGCATTAGTGCTTTTACGACACTCTCGACCAAAGAGTGATCTACTCCATAATATTCTCCACCACAAAACCACAAGATTCCTTCATACTTAGTAATAAATGCAGTAATTATAACCTATTAGGTATTGATACTTCAAGTATTTACTTCCTTATAAAAAAACTATTCAAGGCACTCAAGTCTTTGTTGTAGCATTAATAGGTACCTATATAATTAGTTCTGAGTGTGACTATTGCAGGTAGTTATGTTGGTAGCAATTGTGCAAGGTCCGTTGAGTTTTAACTTTAGTTGGGGAGCTTGTAGCTAAGTCTTCTACTTCTTCTTCTTATCGTGTGGGTAGTAAGGCCTTACGACCCTACACACCCTAGTGTCAAAGTTTCTAAACCGCCTTAAGGGCCTCTGACATGGTTTGAGTGGAACAGTAAAGTCTAGGTTTCCTCACGATGTTTTCCTTCACCGATGCCAGTGATATCCAAGATAAACTTTAGAAAGTACATATGAATTGAAAAATTCACATTGGTACTTGCCCGGATTTGAACCCACAACCTCATGCATGAGAGGCGGGCGCCTTAACCACTGGGCCATCACGACACATAACTAAGTTATAGTTAAGTTATAACAGCCGTATGGGTCGATCCATCAGGTTAAGCTACTCTTGCCGTGGTTGATCCGTGTATGGGTGATAATCTTAGAGACTCCTACGTGCCTTGGACATCTGTTGGTCCCGGCTGTCATACGTGGATCTTTGACTGTCATTACGGGTCATCAGAACCCTGTAAGTCTGACTACCAGTATTACCAAGGGGTTATTACCCAGTTACTGGGTGGTGGAGGTCAGATATGCAGTCACTCCATGTAAAATACTGGTATTGCGCGGTAGTGGCGCATATTTATTTTTGTTTTTATTAGTATTTTTTATATTTAATACGAACTTGTTTCTAGTTTTCTATTATGCACAACTTTTTATTTTTTCTTGATATAACATCACGCCTGTAATCCCCGAAGGGTTAGGCAGAGGTGTACCCTTTAGTACACCCACATTTCGCCAGTTATGTTTTTAGTCATAGAGCCTATTGCCATCAACCGGGTACAAATCCAGACTCCGAGGCTGTCACTGAGAAATTCCTGATTATTAATATTTTTCTTGAATAAACAGTTTTTCTTTCTTTTTTCTTTCTTTCTTTCATATTCTGCTGCATCCGGTTAGACTGGAAGCCGACCCCAACATGGTTGGGAAAAGGGTAGGCAGACTGATCAGTCTAGCACACATAGTAAAGAAGCGGAAGTAATCAAAAAGATGTAAAGTAACTCGCAAAAAATGCCGCTGTCCTCGTGAGTTATTTACAGCCAAAAATTATAAAACTAAACCAGAAACGTGAACATTTAAAACAGGTAAAAGAACAAGATTGATAATATTCAAGTTTGTTTAAAATCGATGACTGATAATAAATCAATGCATAATTCACTACGTTGGTAATTAGGGTAGCCAGCATTTTTTCGACTGATTAAGTATGGTATTTCTTTTTAATAAGCTATAAATAATCTAATGTTTTGTGCAAAGGTAAAAGACAAATAAATTTGTTTCTAATTCATAAAAAGTAACCTTTTTTTGGTTAATAGTTTCTTATTAGATTCGGTAACATAACAGGCGAAACGTGGGTGTACTAATAGGTACACCCATGCCTAACCCTTCGGGGATTACAGGCGTGATGTTATGTTATGTTATTAGATTCGGTGTTGAAGATTGATACATGAGATACATCCTACTATTTTTGCGTTCTTTATATTTACATACAAACATAAAATCACGCCGTTTTCCCGTGGGGGTAAGGGAGAAACCACAGAACGCGACCTACTACAATCCTTACATACTCTTTTCGGCTCATCCACGTTCATACAAACATGCACGCCGGTTACGAGTACTGCGCACCTGACCTTTCTGAAGAACCTCAATAAGGTGGTAAGGTGGTTCCTTATATTTCTTCAACAGTAATTATGTAGCATGCAGACCTGAAATACACTACAATAGTAGATATTATAGTACGGTTGGCAAAAATGGCAACCCTGTTGGTAATACAACTGTTGAAACAGCGTACTCAGTTATTGAACAAAAGTTGCGTCGAGTGCGTTCAGTGCACACGCACTGATGTCACTCACCTTTGTACCTACTTACTACCTACTTTATGAGGATTTGTACCGTACTAAAGTAAGAAAGCGCGGAAGGCTAAAAGTCAGAATACTAATAGTATTATCTTTTAAAATACGTTTCTTGGCTTGTTGGAATGTAATTTTTAACTCAATACTAAACCTGGTCAAGGTCGCGGAAAGCCGCTGGTTGTGGGCAGTGCAGGACCGGTTCTTGGCAGTCTTTAGGGGAGGACTATGTCCTGAAGTGGACGTTGTTCGGCTGTTATGATGATGATGAATACTAAAAACTTTCTTGCGTTCCATAATGTTTTACAAATAGAATATAAAACATACTCGAACATTACAACTGACCCTGCCGGATACAGCAAAACAAAGAGGAAGAGTAGAAGTTACCATGAAGTTTATTACTCGTTCTTCTCCATAGAGGCCTACCTTCGTTTTGGAACGAGCAACTAGCTTCAACTTTTCGGACTAACTGACCGAGTCCTTGACAATTCAAAAGTGCCTGTAAATGGTCTAATTGAAATAAATGTTTTGACTTTGACTTTGACTAACGATTAGATCAAATACAAGTCAACTTGTACAACTCGTGGGTTAATTTGCAAGTTGATGATGAAAGTGAGCTATCATGAAAGGGGCAACTAGATTCAATTTTTTTTTCTTCTTTAAGACGTTCAAAAATGCCTTTTAATTTTAATGGTATAATTGTCAATGATTTGACATTGATCATCGTTTTTTCATTGGTTTTCTTCTAGCCAAAAAAACCTGACATAGGAGTTGGTTATCTATCAAACCGGTCACGGAACGAATTCTATTATGATTATGATAGTCATAAACTATTACAATCAATAAATATAGGTTTAATTTGGGTTGGTCTGGTGCATTTGGGGCCGAGACACAAAATTGCGAGGCCACGTCTCACGGTACAAATCTGTGAGCTCACGACTCGTTGAGTCGTTGTTTATTACTTTTACTTCTAAGACTTATGAGTCATTTCCCCTTCTTATAACTGCATTTCACTTGTTGGTGGAATGTATCGAAACTAGGGCTGGAAGAGAGACTCTGATCAGTCGATTAAATATAAGTTTGATAGGTGTTGGCTGTCACATAGCTCACAGGAAAGCTGAAGTGGCAATGGACCGGCCATATTATCCGTAGAACCAATGACCGTTGGGATAGATGTGTTCTTGCGCGAAGCCTGCGAATCGGCAAGCGGCTCCGTGGAGTGAAGATCTTCGCAGGGCAGTTGGTACTAATTAACAATTGGCCGAGAGTTGCCGAAAATCGAGCTAAGTGGCGTGCAATTGGACAGGCCTTTGTCCAGCAGTGGATTGTTGTAGGCTGATGAAGGTGTACGTAGAGGTGGAACACCGCAGTGGTTTTATCCGGTAAGAGTCCGATATGCCCATCCGTCACTCTCACTACGGAGTCAGTCCATGAGGATTTCCAACGCCCAATAAAAGGGTCGTAGGTTGACAGCTCACCCCAAACTCACCGAGAGACAATTCTTACAGAATAGACGTGGTGATGATGAATACACAGCTATCCAAACAATGTCGGACATGAAACCACAAGCTTCGTGTTTAAACAAGAGTGTTATTGTGACTACGTCCAGTGCATTCAGTGCAAGCGCACTTGGTCAGCCGCCTTTGTTACTTTTTGTATTTGTTTTAATTGACGGTCTTGTGGTTTGGTCTCGATTATATTTAAATTGACTTTATAACTCTTAATATTTATATAAGAAGTGATGTTTTCACTCGTGACATGATTATCCGGGGTAGTTTAGAAGGTCTACCTCAATTTCTTCATCATTATTTCAACTTATCAACTAAGCATTGGTTTCCTTCAAGCGTTTCCGAAAGGACCGGTTCAGCGACTCTCACTAGGTCATCATTCCAACCTGCCTTCCATTCTGCGTCTTCCAGTACGCAGCCACCACTCCAGTTTCTCATCTCAAGGGCAACGGCCCCTAGAGAAATCCAGCCTAGCACATTTTTTTTAATTTCAGCTATTAGATTTTAAATGCTCTCGTCAGCGGCGAAAGTTGAAATTCTAATAAAGAAATCAAAGTCAAATCATTTATTTCAATTAGACCATTAAATAATAATAATACTAATTTGAACCGAACCCCTAATATAGCATGAGCTCAAAATAAATATTAGAGCCCCAGTGACTATCATCTTGTGTAAACGGTGTAACAGTCAAAGGTAACCAAAACCCCTATTACTATTAATTCGGAAATTAGAAACAAATAAGAAATAGTTACGCGCGTACTAAAATTTTACAGCTTCAGTCCTTTCCAGCGTCACAACAAAAGATACATCAAGAGATGAGATTTCATTGTCCGTCGCGGATATTATGAAATAACATAAAACGTTGCCACAGAGTGTTTGTCGTTAAACAAAGTGGGCTGCCCGAAGCCGAGTGCGTTCGGTGCGCGTGCACTGAACCGTGCGATCGCTGTTGTACTAGAAGCAGTTGCATAATAGGTGTTGAGGTAAACTGCAATTAAATGACTGTACATGTTGTTAAGGTTGGAGGAAAATATTTAGAATTATTTCAAAATACCTACATATAGTTTGTTAATTTATGTTGGACTAACTTTTGCCAGCGACTTCGTCCGAGTCAAAGTTGATTTGTTCATACAAAATTTGGACCCCCGTGTCATCCAGTTAGGGGGTGAATTTTGGAAAATCCTTTCTTATCGGATGCCTACGTCAGAGCACACCCTACGAACACACACCCTACGATCAGCGATTTAGGCTGTGCGTTGATCCGTTAGTCAGGACAAAATATTTTTTAAGTATAGATTTTATTATTATTACAATTTAGTTAGTTATGTAATGTACATTTAATGTGTCGTTGAAAATAAATATGGAATTTTATTTATTTATTGTTTATTTTTCAGTATGAAGCACGTGTGGCTTGAATAAATTTATTTTCGTATTTTATGTCACACATGATTATTTAAAAAAAACTGATTAAATAAACGCCTCTGTTCTACAATTGACTTGAATATGAAATCTGTTCAGTTTCAAATGACATTTACGGTATAATAAAAGAATGAAAAGAAACGTTCAAAGGACTCACACGCATACTAGTTTACGTTCTTGGTCATAAATTAAAAACTGGAAAAATCACAATTTATTGATAAAATTGTGTTTTTATTTTAAATATTTAGAGGCATAACTTATACATTTTTTAAACGTTCTCATTAAGACCTTTCATTACACACCAAACAAGATCTATTTACATACTTTAATTTTATTTTTTGATTACTTGTGTTGTGTGTGTCTCTGTAAGCCGCCATTTTGAATTTTCTGTGACGTAACCATCGGAACATCATTACCCTTCCAACAATATCTCATTCGTTAATATGATAATATGCTTACAGATGAAGATACACACACTACCTACTAAAATTAAAATCGGGTCAAATGTTGCTCCAACATTCATCAAAGCTTGAGTGCACGCGCACTGAACTGGCAGACTGCTATGATTAAAATTAATTCACGCATACTTGGAATCAACTAATCATTTAAAATGACTCACCACATCCTGTGATACTGGTTAGAAAAACCCTTGACGTTTTACAACAAGGACATTAATCATGATTGTCATCTGTTTAAATTGGAAACTGTGATAACTTGGAATTGAGTTCTTAAAGATTTCCATAGCTGTCATAAGTTCTTACTAGGTAATATTACTTCGACAATCAAAGAATTTAAACTAAAGGTATAGGCCAAAGAAAAGATGGATGGATTGTGTGAATTACGATATGAAAGAAAATGGAGTTAGTGATAGTATGACGGCTGACAGGACGGAGTGGAAGAAGAAAACGTGTTGCGCCGACCCCAAGTAACATGAGACAAGGGCAGGAAGATGATGATGTATCCCAGAAGGTAAACCTGTCTGGTCTTTTCATATAAAGAAGCAACAAGTATATTGTAACCAAGACTTTGTAAAAACTTAATTGAAAAGAGTGTCCATAGAGTTTCTTGCTCGTTCTTCGACCTACGTTTTGGGACGAGCAACTAGCTCCAATTTTCTGTCTAACGACTCCTTGACAATTCAAAAGTGCCTGTTAATCCTTATTAATATTATGAATGGGTGAGTAACTCGTCAGTTTGTCTGTCTGTCTGTTACGCTTTCACGTATAAACCACTGTACTGATTTTGATAAAATTTGGCACGGGGTAAGTTTGAACCTCAAGGAAGGACATAGGCTACTTTTTTCCGCGACTTCGTCTATGATAACCGACATTTGTGAGGATGATAAGTTAGTTGTTAAAATAGTGCTTTAATTTTAAAGGTTTGAGAAAATTACATTTCTCTGCCTTTCAAATTATCAACAGACATTTGTTTTAAGGCGACAGTGCATTTTACCTCACACCACTTGTGTGTGCCAGCTAACCAGACAATGCATGATCATTTCACACCATAAATATTTGCATTCAATGGCTTTAGGTAGGTCGTGACGTAAATTATGATCACAGCTGGAAAATTTACTAACAAACATTTGCAGCAAAAATGTTTGTTAGTATCCAGAATAGAATATTTATTTGGCAGAAACATGGTACTTAATATTTATAGATATTTTCATAATTTATAATTTTTTTATGAAGGAGAAGCTGGAGGCTAGTTAACATAAGCCGCACGGGTCGACATCAGGTTAAGTTACGCTTGCCGGGGTTGGTCAAAAGTTTTAGAAAATAGAACCGAAAAATTCACATTGGTACTTGCCCGGTATCGAACCAGCAACCTCATGAGACTCGGTCGCCTAAACCACTGGGCCATAACAATACTTTTATTATAATTAATTGTGCATTGTGACTAACAATAAAAAAAACTTCATAATACTGTTCAAGAGAGTTCAATTGTCAATGGTGAATTGGACGTACGTTCGTCTCGTTACGCCGAGTGCATTTTAAGTGCACATGCACTGGACCGGCCGATTACCTTTGCACTCAATTAATGTGCACAACGGTAGATGCAATCATTACACTACTATAAGAGTGATGAAGGCCTAGTAGGTGAACGCGCGGAGTAACCGTAACGTAAAATTATTGTTCGATTTTTAAATTGGACTGCCTCGTTGGTCTAGTGGTCGCAAAGTGCGAATGTTGAGCATGAGGTCATGGGTTCAATTGAGGTCGAGCAAAGTGTTATTGAGTTTTTACATCAGGAATTTCTCAGTAGCAGCCTCGGAGTATGGACTTGAGCTAGTTAAATGGCAATAGGCTCGCCCCCTATTACATGGGACTTAAACTTATTAGGGTACACCTCTGCCTAACCCTTCGGGGTTTACAGGCGTGGTGTTATATTATGTTTAATTTAAATAGGAAATACTCATTTTGTTTGAAGGCTTTATTAGATTTAACTTTGTTTTATTTTAGTACTAGCCTCTGCCCGCGTCTTCATTCGCGTCAGTTGATATAATATTCTAGTCGAAGTTGATATATTATCCTACGGGAACCGTACATTTTTTCAGGATAACAAAAAGCCTATGAGCTATTTCAGACTACCTTTCTAGGTATATGTTGGTATTTCCAGATATAGCCTTGTTCTCTACCAACATTCTTCTTCTTCATCCTTTGTCTTACATCCTGCATCCTTTGTACCTAGTCCAAGGCACATTTATCGCGAGTTAGTCATAAGTCGTGACTGACTAACAAACAGTCTTCACGTCACTGTTTAATCAGTAAACTCGTTTGTATTTAGAAACAAAACACCCAAACATGGTAGATAACTCATACCACACTCTGACTTTCTGATAACTGTAGGGTCAAATCACATAGTGCAGGGATTTTCAAACAGGGGGGCGCAGAGATCAGGAAGTATTCCTGTTTGAGCATTTGGTGCTCAAACGAGAACACTTCGAGATCAGCAAAGGCGTATGAACCACCATTGCAGTTAAGGTCCTTATTTACAGAATATTAGGAGCGTTAACAACATACCTTCGGCATTTCATACAAAAGGAACAAATTAGGTTGAAATATTAGGCATTTAAATATTGACGCAATAAAAAACATTATTGTATTTTCTCTTTAAAAATCTATTTCTTTGATAGTAACCTAAAATGACTCGACTGCCTCGTTGATCTAGTGGTCGCACAGCACGATTGCTGAGAATGAGGTCTTGGTTTCGATTCCCAGGTCGGGCAAAGTATAATTGGGTTTTTCCATCAGGAATTTCTCAGTAGCAGGCTTGGAGTCTGGATTTGTGCCCGGTTGATGGCAATCCGCTCGCCCCCTATAACATGGTACGTAAATATAACTGGCGAAATGTGGGGGTACTAATTGATACACCTCTACCTAACCCTTCAGTAATTTTATTTTTTCTTTATTAAAAATAAGCAAGGCAACCCTTGGCACAGTGAGTATCTTTGTACAAATTACAAATATCGGTTAGCGTAATTCCACACGGAGCGACTAGGTCCGATGTATCATCTGTCCTCAGTGACCCCCATAGGACCGCAACTCAATTACTAGGGAAAAGTTAGACCGCTAGTCTGACCTTGGGTTTGACTACCAAACCAATTTTATATGTAACAACAGTATCACATTTTATTAGAGGAGCATACGGAGGAGCTCGTAATAATAGCCGCACAGTTCAATCCACCAGGTTAAGCTACGCTTGTCGCGGTTGGTCCGTGGATGGGTAATCGATAATCTCCCTAAGCAAGTAGCATTACAAATGGAAGTAAGATTGTTTCACACATTTTTTGTTCTGGGGTGCAAAATCCTCATGGATGTCCCCACTTTTTGGAGCGGAGGGGTCTGTCAGACTCTTACTAACTAAAACACACCCCGGTGCCGGTGTTCCCTTCCTACACTGACGCTTGGGATCACGGGAATATACTTAGGTACTTTGAATTAAATTATTTATTATTTAAATGAAATTGACTGCCTCGTTGGTCTAGTGGTCGCAAGCGCGACTGCTGTGCATGAGGTCTTGGGTTCGATTCCCAGGTCGGGCAGTGTTATTGGGTGTTTCCATCAGGAATTTCTCAGTAGCAGCCTCGGAGACTGGATTTGTGCCCGGTTGATGGCAATAGGCTCGCCCCCTATTACATGGGACTAAAAACATAACTGGCGAAATGTGGGTGTACTAATGGGTACACCTCTGCCTAACCCTTCGGGGATTACAGGCGTGATGTTAAGTTATGTGAAATGAAATTATATAACTACTATAATTACGTGACATATACTTTTATGATAATTTTTCTTATCAATTTTTCAAGTTTACGAATTTTTTTACTCTAATTGACATTTATTATTATTCTAATTGGCATCATTTTAATCCGGTTGACATTTTTATTTTGTCGTAATTCGAATGACATGCCACTTATTTTAAAATAATTTTAAACCCATTTTTTGCATGCCCATTGACGGTAAAATATGGAGAAACTTATTATAAAATAACATCTATGTACTTACATTACCCATGTTTGAAAATAAATAAATGATTTGATGATTTAATACGTACCTTCCGCGATCCAATACTGATAAGATACTTTCCTACCTTAATTTAGCTACGAGCCCTATTACGCCGCAACTCGCGATCCATAATTACGTACATAGAAATATTTTCTCAACAACACAAAATATTTATACAACGCTTTTAAATATAAATCTTTCCTCTACATCCTAAGTACACGTGGTTAGGTACACACATACTCATAGCACGCTTACCTTTGTACTGGATATCACGTCACGATATAGTGACCATGATTAGTCAAGACCCGGGATTTTATTACACGGTCCTTTTATGTTACGAGTAGTTTGAGTATGCTTGATTTTAAACTACGCAACGGATTTTAATGCGGTTTTTATCAGTAGAAAGAATGACTCAAGAGAAAGGTTCATGTGTCTACATTACACCCGGCATCCGTGCGAAGCCACGGCGGTATTTGGAAATCTTTTACTAATAAAAAAAAGGAGGAGGTTCTCAATTGGTCAGAAACTCTTTATTTTATTTTATTATTTTTTATGTATGTTCCTCGATAACTCGAAAACGCTCGAACCGATTTGGAAAGTACTTTTTTTTTGTTTGAAAGGCCCAGATAGTCCAATAGAAATATTATATGTTTTTAACATTAATTTCGCATATTTTCCCCAAAACAGATTTCTGTTTTCAAAACACAATTGTAGGTCTAAATGTTTATCTTTTTAATTCTATTCAGTTTCGCTAGTTTATCACACCATTACCCACAAACCCGGTACCCGGGAAACACTTCATTACAGGTACTGTCTGTGTCCAACGAGGGGACAACCGGTATATTCTCTTGACGTCGCAGGTTTCAGGTGTAACATGGGTCAACTTCCGTCTCACTTCCGTAACCCTAGTGGCATTTAGGCTTTCAGTGTTCTGCTTGTGTAAATATATGGCATATTTCCTGAAAATTAAGTATTTATTTGTTATTCTTAACCTGATTAGAATGTAGAGATGAGATTTTAGTGAGCAAACGAGCATTATGGTTAAGTTTTTTTTTATTAATAATATTTACTTTAGATACATACCCTCATAGTTTGAGGTGATTCAGGAAAAGAGTATCTGTAAGGACTTGGCTTGACTTTTACTCAGCACAGAGTAGACTAGAGATAAAAAAAAGTGTTGTAAGAGTGGGGCGTAAACATAATGATAATATTAGAATTAGTTAATTTACAACATAATGAAATCAATTTAAATCAAATCAAATTTATTTCTGAACCAAAAAAGTTTTACGTTAGTTGGTGATTAGAGCCTCCTGTTAAGCAAGTAATGATTGAGTTTTATTAATTTCTATTGGTGAATTGGTTGCTTTTGTAGTGTTGTGATGACTCGATGATTAAGGCGACCTCTTATGTTGTACAGGGCTGTTGGTTTGCTTCGGACACGGGCCCCTATCAATTTGACTTTTTTCATCTCATATTTGCTTTCTAAGTTTATCTTGGACATCACTAACGACGGTGAAGAAAAACATCGTGAGGAAACCTAGACTTATAATATAAGTCTGCAATTACCAATCCGCTTTAAACAAGTGTGATGATCAATGCTCGTGCCGTCTCTGTATGAGAAGACGCTTTTGCCCTGCAGCGGGATAATAATAGACTAGTATTCAATGTAATAGAACAAAAACAAAATATTAAATTAGGAATAAATTGTTGATATAACCTCTGTACCAATTTAGTTTCACAACACAGTGCGTCATTCTTATAATTACGTGTCAAATAATTATTATGACGTTCACGTATTTAAGTTGTTGTACTAGAATTATTGTAGCTCAACCACCATGACCTCTTGAGGTCAACACGAAGAAAACAGATGTATTTACCTAAAGAAAAACTTATAGTGTTTTTTTTTTAGCTAGAATGTTCTCAAGTTGTCTATGGGTTAAAGGTTAAAATAATCTACTTTAATGAGGTTTTAGGTTTTTTTTTTATTTGATCTATTCCTATGATAGCTAATAGCTTTAAAACCCGCTTTATAAGACAAGATCGAGGTACCTAAACCGCAGGTTGAACTAAAAAACTAAGAATGCTGCCAGACAGCAAGATAATAATGGTGACTAGCTTCTGCTCGCGACTTCGTCCGCGTCTAAGTTGATTTCTCTATACAAACTTTGGTCTACGTTATAACAAATATTTGCGTGCCTTTCAGCGCAATCCGTTCAGTGGTTTGAGCTGTGTTGATAGATCAGTCTGTCAGTAACGGTTGCCTTTTATATATTTAGGCTAGTTTTTGCCCGCGACCTCGTCCGCGTAGAAGTCGAAAATGGTCCGAATATTTAAAGTAGGTTGGACTAAGGAATCACGTTGTCCCATAAAAAATATTGCCCTCCTTTTTTGCCCTCTAAGGGGAAGAATTTCTGAAAATCCTTTCTTATGGGATACCTACGTCATACAAAGAACACACCCTCCAAGTATTAGATCTCTACGATCAGCGGTTTAGTCAGTCAGTCAATCAATCATTCAGAAATAAGCATTTTATATGTATCGTCAGATTAAAACAAAATTAGTTGATCAAGCGCTGTGTAGAAAATCTCTTGTCTCAATTAGGAGTCTTGTCCCAAAAATCAACAAAATCATGGTATCCCTACCGACACTACAGTCATTATTTCTAGATTACTAGCTCCTACTAAGAATTCAGTAATTTCGCCCCTTCCAGCAGAATGTTACGCAAAAAGCCAGTCATCATTGTATGGTGTTATTGCATGATAATGATTTTAATGACAATAACATTGTTTCACTCACAATCATCATACTTTGTAAGTGGAAAAATCTGTCCATTCTTCTTTATCGTGTGGGCAGTAAGGTCTTACGACCCCACACACCCAGTGTCAGAGTTTCTAAACCGCCTCAAGGGCCTCTGACATGGTTTGAGTGGGACAGTAAGTCCCAGGTTTTCTCACAATGTTTTCCATCACCGATGCCAGTGATGTCCTAGATAAAGTTTAGAAAGTTCATTGAAAAAGTCACATTGGTATTTGCCTTGTCCTTTCATCAGCTGTGATTTATAAGAAGTACAGGTGGCATTGGAAATCTTTGAAAGAAGTATTGTAGTCGTTAGATTACTATTGAGAGAAAAAATATGTTTAGATGGTTCGATCATGTTGAGAGGATGAGTGAAAGGCGATTAACAAAAGGAATTTATATGGCAGATGTGAGTGGCAACGCAGGGAGGGGACTAATACAACATCCTGACTTCCATAGTCTACGTTTTGTGATATACTTGATTGACTTACACGCAAAGTCACGGGTAAAAGCTAGTTTAAACTATAATATTATAAAGAGGAAAGATTTGATTGTTTGTTTGTTTGCATTGAATAGGCTCCGAAACTACTGAACCGATTTGAATAATTCTTTCACTGATGGAAAGCTACACTATCCCCGGGTGACATAGGCTATATTTTATTATAAAAGAATAAGGGATCCGTAAGAAAAATCACGCGAACAAAGTCGCGGGGAGAGTGTTAGTCAGAAATAAATGTCTTACAGTTTTCCTTCAGTAATTAAAGGTCATTGGTAATTAATTGAAACTTTGATATAACAAGCAATATGATCCTTCTGAAACTTTGAGTCTTTTATACCAAACACTATTAGCAAAATCAAGGGTCCTTCACAGCTAAAGTTTTGATCATGACCTTTAGCTAGCTTTATAATGTTACTGCCCCGTTGGTCTCGTGGTCGCAAGCCCGTCGGTGACAGCGCGGTCCTGGGTTCGACTCCCAGGTGGGGGAAAGTATTATTGGGTATTTTCATCAGGAATTTATCGGTAGCAGCCTCGACTCGGAGTCTGGATTTGTGCCCGGTTAATGGCAATAAGCTCGCCCCCTATTATAAATGGGACTTCATAACTGGCGAAATGTGGATGTACTAATGGACACACCTCTGCCTAACCCTTCGGGGATTACAGGCGTAATGTAGTAATAAGTAGTAAGAAATCAGTACATACATAAGTATGTACTGATTTCTTTTTGCAGCATTCGCATTGTAATCCAACTTGAGATCAGAGAATATGTATGCATTTTATTACGTCATAGAAGTTAAACCTATTTTAAATAGTTTAGCAACACGACGCCATTTTCCCAAACATTCATTTCACAATTCCAAATTCAAAGACAATTCTAATTTCAAAACAATTGGTGTTCGATAACGACCGGCCGTTCGCCTTCCGTCCCTCTCTTAATTAATGGGCGAGAAAGGGACAGCAGATTATGGAAAACCCTGCCACTACCACAACAAAGGAATGAACTTTAAACCCTATAGCATTAGGTAAAGTTGGAGAGTAGTGATTAATCTTTCATTCTTTGTCAACTGGTTGGTCGGGGCTTGGTTGATAGTTGTATCGCTTGTGTACACAATGGCTGAGCCTGGTCATTCAGAATTCTAAAATAATTGCTTATTTATTTTTATTTTTTTATTAACTATCTTCTTCGTTCGTCCTTCACCGCATTCACCACAAAGTATATATTCAGTCTATCACAGTACGACTGCCAATTTTCGTTCTTCATGCCGAATTCGTCAAATTTAGCCATCCTCGTCACCATCATAACTTCCTAACTAATATTATAAATGCGAAAGCAAGTTTGTTTTTTGTTACCATTTTACGCCTAATCCGCTAAACCGATCATCCTGAAATTTTGCATATACAATGCCAGGTATACAGAAACGAACATAGGGTACCTTTCATCCCGAAAAAAAGTACCGTTCCCGAGAGCAATCACAATAACGTTCTTATGATGATAGATGGCGCCACATGTCTTTCGAATTATGATCGAATTTTAAACTTAATTTGCGAGCGAAGCCGCGGGCGAAAGCTAGTTGTAGAATAAAACAACGATGTAGGTAGTTCGCACAACAATTTTTTATTGACTGACGTACGCGGTCGACCCACACTACATTTATATTACGAGACACAATTTAACTTAGAAGTACCCTACATTACACCTCTCGTTGACTGCGGGAAAACACACACGTTGTGTTTCGACTAAAAACGCAAGTGCGGCGCGCACACACCGTATGTGTTTTTCTATGGCAAACACGCGAACAGTGGTAGCTAGCCGCACTTGCGTTTGGCTTAGCGAATGTTCGTCCGCAGTTAAAGGGTAATCTTTTTTATTAAATAATGTATGGTGGTGCGGAACCCATCATTTGTTGGCTTAAAAGCGTTACTTAAGCAAGATACATACGTCTAAAAAGTTAGTTAAGAGTATTCAAAAAAAATTGTATTACAGCTAAATTCGAATTTAGCGACTTTAGCTAAGTTTTCCAATATAGACAGAGATTTCCAATTATCTTTTTTAAATAAGACATTTCGAAAATGTTCTCAACAAACTTTTCGACAAAGATAGAAAAGGGTATGTTTAGATGGTTCGGTCATGTTGAGAGGATGAGTGAAAGACGATTGACAAAAGGTATTTATATGGCAGAGGTGAGTGGCAGCGCCGGGAGGGGTCGCCCTAGGAAGACCTACACTGACCTTATTGGTTATTGGTTTTCCTTCAGAAAGGTCAGGTGCGGAGTACTCGTAACCGGCGTGCTTGTATAACTAGATGTATGAACGTAGATGAGGCGAAAGGAGTATGTAAGGATCGTAGCAGGTGGCGTTCTGTAGTTTCTGCCTACCCCCATGGGAAAAAGGCGTGAGTTTATGTATGTATGTATGTAACTTTTTAGACTTATGAAACTTGCTTATGTATAAGAAGGTTCATTAAAATCGATTCATTAATTTAAAAAATAAGGACTTTAAAGTCTGTAAAAAATACAGTAACGCTCTTTTTAACGAAATTTATAAAAATTAGCCCATTGTAGCTCCATACTATATCAATACGGATAATACCCGAGAATTAAAAGTACGTAGGTACAAAACAAAAAACCATATTAGTTTGAAAGTATAACAAAGGATTGTTTCAACCACATATATACAGATAGCCATACAAGTAACTATGTACTCAGAAGATGCCACAATGAGCATTGTGAACGACGAAGCAACAAAGAAGACATATCGATGCATTTGTATCCAGAATATGTCAATGGCGCTTTATAAATAAAAGTGAAACATCATAACATTATGATAAATTATTATGAACACCGCCTTTTGGATCGGTTCAACAATCACCATCTTCTTCTATTTTTATAACAAACTAGCACTCGCCCAGCGACTTTGTTCGCGTAATTATCCTTACGGATCCCTAACTTTTTTGAAAATATAATAGGTATAGCTTATGTCACCTGAGGATAGTGTAGCTTCCCAATAGTGAGAAAATTGTTCAAATCGGTTTAGTAGTTTCGGAGCCTATTCAATGCAAACAAACTGACAAACAATTAAATCATTCCTCCTTTTAATATTATATAGTGTATTCGTATGTCTTGATGGCCCAGTGGTAAAGGTGCTCGCCTTTTATGAACGATGCAATGGGTTCGCAACCGGAGTCACGCAAACCAATGTGGCTTTTTGCAATCGTTTTTTTTATATTCATTTTGGACAAAACAGACATCAGGTAAACTGACTGCTTCGTTGGTCTAGTGGTCGCTAGCGCGACTGCTGTGCATGAGGTCTTGGGTTCGATTCCCAGGTCGGGCAAAGTGTTATTGGGTTTTTCCATCAGGAATTTCTCAGTAGCAGACTCGGAGTCTGGATTTGTGCCCGGTTGATGGCAATAGGCTCGCCCCCTATTACATGGGACTAAAAACATAACTGGCGAAATGTGGGTGTACTAATGGGTTCACCTCTGCCTAACCCTTCGGGGATTACAGGCGTGATGTTATGATGTTATGTTATGTTACATCAGGTAAAGGAAAATTTAATCAAAAAAGTCTGAAATCGCAAATCCGCCTTGAGCAAGTGTAGTTATCAATGCTCTTGCCTTCTCTGTATGAAAGAAAGAAGAAAGAATAACTATAAAATTATGCACATAAAATAAAAGAAAAATTGAACACAAGACAAAAGGAAGGAGGTCCTTCAGAAAGGTCAGGTGCGGAGTACTCGTAACCGGCGTGCTTGTATGACGAGATGTATGAACGTAGATGAGGCGAAAGGAGTATGTAAGGATCGTAGCAGGTGGCGTTCTATAGATTCTGCCTACCCCCAAGGGAAAAAGGCGTGAGTTTATGTATGTGTACAAAAGGAAGTTGGTTGGTTGGTTAGATGAGTAGAGGCTTTTGCCCTGCACATAATAGGCTGAAATTACTATACATAATATTTTATGTATTTATCAATAAACTTAGACAAGAACAGCAGAGGAGTAAGAACAAACATAATTCCCATTTCTTTCCAAACAAGCAGGACACAGTACAGAACTAGTCCAATAGGGACAAAAGGACGCTTGACGTATATCAAAGGTCAGTTTACGGTTTAAATTAATTATTGAAAAGAACCATGAACTCAAAATTAATCAAATGAGCAAAGTTCAATTAACAACCAGAACATAAAACAAAGCGCAACTTACTCATAATCAACTACTAGTAATAGTTAGTTCAAAGCCAGTTGATCCACAGCACAGCTGCGCACGCGCAAATTGATCTGATTGCCGCTAACTGATGTTGAGTTTGTGCTAACTAATAGAAACCAATTGGGAAGCAATTGTTATTCGTTTTGTTTTAATTACTTTGTGTTGCCAATAAATTAACGTTTGACGTATTGTCTACTAGTTAATGTTGTTCACAGGTCACTCTTTATAACATTACATAACAGTTATCGGCTCTTGAAAGTCCCATCAAAATCGGTCCAGCCGTTTTGGAGCTTAGTCTGAAGAAACAAACAGACAGACAAAATTAACAAAAATATTGAAATAAGCGGCATTACGTGGTTTTCAAGGCTCGGAGGTGTCACACCAACAATTTGAAAACTGAGCTGCTACTGACAAATCTCTAATGGAAAACCCAATAACACTCCTGCCCACCCTCGATATCAAACCCAGGAAAGTTTTCCAGGTTAGCGGGTATTCGTATATCGGCCACTAAAGTGTTGGTTGACTGCCAAAAACCATATTCTCCTTACCGTATTCTTACAGTAAATAAATTTTCTGTGTGCGTAACGGTCGGCCATTTATTTTTAATTTAAAAAATCGATCAAATGTAGGTAACGCCTTACGGCAATTCATACAAAATTTCAAGTCCTTATTTTTCCAAATGAATGAACCGATTTTAATGATACTTCTTACGCGTAAGCAGAATACATAGGTCTAAAAATTTATTAGAGAGTATTATCATTAATTTCAATTAAACCTTTATAATTAGACACTTACATACATACATAAACTCACGCCTTTCTCCCATGGGGGTAGGCAGAAACTACAGAACGCCACCTGCTAAGATCCTTACATACTCCTTTCGCCTCATCTACGTTCATACATCTCGTCATACAAGCACGCCGGTTACGAGTACTCAGCACCTGATGTTTCTGAAGGACCTCACCAATAAGGTCAGTGTAGATCAGTAATTTCAATTAAACCTCTATAATTAGACACTTAGGTACATACATAGATACATAAACTCACGCCTTTTCCCCATGGGGGTTGGCAGAAACTACAGAACGCCACCTGCTAAACCCACACTTTTCTGAAGGACCTCAACAATAAGGCCAGTGTAGCTCACACAACACACACACAAGACACTTTCGAACGATTTTTCAGTTCATCCGCTGGAGTAAAGAGTGCCAAATACGAGCCGATAATCCGCTTCGCACATATATTTAATTAGTTTGAAAGCTTAATTTAAATCAATGGGTGATACTAATTTTGTGCTCATCGTTTCTAATTACACCAAAATGCTGTAGGATAGTCGTGTTTCCAATTCCGAAATCGAGTTGATTCAAGTAGTTTTATGTTAACGCCTTCGTGTTAGGCTTACTTCTTCTTCTTATCGTGTGGGTAGTAAGGCCTTACGACCCTACACACCCTAGTGTCAGAGTTTCTAAACCGCCTCAAGGGCCTCCGACATGGTTTGAGTGGACCAGTAAGTCCAGGTTTCCTCACGATGTTTTCCTTCACCGATGCCAGTGATGTCCAAGATAAACTTTAGAAAGTACATATGAATTGAAAAATTCACATTGGTACTTGCCCGGATTTGAACCCACAACCTCATGCATGAGAGGCTTACTAATGTAAACTAACACGGATATTTTTAATAGTGTTACCAAGTAGAATACTGTATAATTTTGTTAATAATATTATACAAGTTAGTTTTGCATTATTGTCAAATTCAATGAGGTAATTGTGTTAGCGATTTTCGACACGAAAATACAGTAATAAAAAAAAACAAGCTTTCATTTAAATTGTTACGATATTGAGTATTGGACATTCATTGTATTGTGACCAGAACTAAAAGTGTATGCAGAATTTCAGCTCAATCAGATACCAACAAATGGTCGAAAAACGGTTTGGATCGATGTAGGTATATTTGTTACTCAATCAAGCCAGGACGGCTAAACGAATTTAGCATAGCGATAGATTATAGTCTGAATTAGCACATAGGCTGGTTTTATCCCGGAAAAATGTAGGTACGGTTCACGAGGGAAAATTTTATTTACATTGGCATAGACGAAGTTGGGGCAGAAGCTAAAAGCACTTAAATTATCTGTAGAGTTATAAAATTTACACCTACAATTTTACCAGATAAATTAAATCAATATTTAAATATCCACTGAGCTTCCTAATACTTAATCTACCTATTAAAATAAATCACCTTGCTTTTATAGCAACTAAGCGAATCTAATATTAATTAATTCAGTATCACTAACATACCTAAAGTATAATTAGTTACAAGCAGATAAAATGTAGTCCATTCTGTGTAATTGATAACGTTGCAATGTATTATAGGTCGCACGTGTTCAGCCATATTGATCATAGTTCACAATGCGTGCGAATAAACAAACTATTCTGTACGTGTCAGCAATTGTTTATCACTTTATGCTAATACTAGCTCTTTTAGTTTGAGATTTTTTATAGTTTTTTTTTCAACTAGCGTCTGTCTGACTAGCTTTAGTTAGTGTTAGTTGGGGTCGTGATGGCCGAGTGCTTGAGGCACCCGCCTTTCGTGGTGAGGGGTTCGATTCCGAGCAAATATCAAAGTGACTTTTTCAATTAATATGTTCTTTCTAAGTTTATCTTAGATATCATAGACATCGTTAAGTTGTTGGTCCCGGCTGTCATACCTGAATCTTTGACAGTCGTTACGGGTCATCAGAAGCGCAAAAGTCTGACAACCAGTCTTACCAAGGGGTATAATATTACTCAGTTACTGGGTTGTGGAGGTCGGATAGTCGACAGTCGCTCCATGAAAAAATACTGGGATTCAGCTGCAACCGGTTGGACTGGAAGCCGACCCCAACATAGTTGGGAAAAGCTAGGCAGATTAATTGTTTGACTAGCTTTAGACTTCGTCCGCGTGGTAATTTTTCACATGCACTAAGTAACCTCTTTGGTTCCTGCCCGGCTCCCGTAGGTCGGAGCGTGATGTCATATACTATTCCTCATGAATCTAGATATGTATCAAAATAATACAATAATATTTTTTCCACTCCGTTTGATACTTTCAGAGATTTAAGGGGATTAAACAAACAAAAAAAACTCTTCAGCTTTATTATATTAGTATTTTATTTTTTTGACTTTGAATTGACTTTGACTCCGTTTGTCCGTCGTTCTGTCAGCAGATATTTTGTAATACATATTTTATTAATTTTTCATCGTGCACGTTAAAAGATGTTTAGAGCAAAATATGATAAAAACAATTCAAAATAAATTTTAAATAGCCAAGGCAGTTAAGAATTACTATCATTGAAAGTACGTACGTGTGAATTTGTTTGTTATAATTAAGATAGCAAAAGCCCCGCGGGTCACAGAGCAATCATTATTTTCCAATAATTTCGATAGCCTTTTGTTATGATATTATGATTGATTACGAGGTAAAAATAAATGTAAATGATTACAATACAATAATAGGTGCAATAATTATGCTTTATTAAACATATTTAGTGATAATTATTGCATAAAATGGTCAGACAAAGGTTATCAAAATCGTTTGACGCTGTGGCAGTTTGCTGTTTCAATTATGTAGATTCTGGCTAGCCCCACGGGAGAAAGGCGTGAATTTATAATATGAATCGTCTAACTTCGACCTTGTTATGTACAGGATCGATTCTATATTTGTATAAATTACAAGGGTTTTCGTTCAGTTTCGTTTCGTTGAGTAAATAAAATATTACACCAGCGCTTCATCCGCGTTAAATTACGTTTTTGCGTAGTGCTCCGCTCCTGTGGGTTATAGCGTGATGTTAAATGGCTTATAACCTTCCACGATAATGGAGCTGCTAAACGTAAAAAGATTTTTCCAAATCGGACCATTCGTTCTTGAGGTAAGCGCGTTCAAACAAACAAACTCTTCAGCTTTTTAATATTAAGTGTAGATAGGTAGTAGAATTAGACTTTTTCCTTCTGAACACAACCATATTGCACTTAATAATTTGCTATTCAAATTAGGACTTTAAAACGTGTGCGATAAAATAGTTTTTTGTAATGAAAAATTAAAAAAGGCGAGGGCTCACGAGGGGCGCGCTTGGAACTAACAGTTGTTTTTTTTTTATGCGATTTCTTCCCCCTTTTTCCTTCTGAAAACATAGTTATCGCACAAATTACACCGTAACATAAACATCGTTTTAGTATAAATATAAACTAAATAAATTACGCGCACTTTAGATAAGCGTTTACGCTAAAAATATTTACATTAACACAGATTTTATATTTAGTCCGGGATTTAGTTTACTGCTGAGGGAGATAGACTAAGCTTACGTAGCTCTTCGTCTAAAGTATGATTATTACGGGCCTTTAGACTTGAGAGTAGGTAGAAATTAATCAGAAGCGAATCGCGGAGGAGTAAGAAAAAAACATCTTGATAGTGTTATAAATGAGAATGTTTGGGTGGATTTGTGTTACTCAATCGCGTCAAAACAATTGAACGGATTTATATGAAAGGCACATTTATTTATTTATTTATAATCTATCTATTTAATTGTTTATATAAAATGTTTACAAGCTTAATAATAAAAACAAAATAAAAAACCACCCGAATAAAAAAAAAGAGAAACTAAAATTAAATGGCATCAACAAATTCATCCGCATCGCTGTCCACTGGAAATGTGCCCAAAAGACTGGCCGCATTGCCACGTTGAATGGCAATGCTTAACCTCTGGCCAAGGTAAAAACCAGCCCTTGGGGCACGCGAAGAATCAACCAATCGTTTGGCCAACTCCTTGAAAAGGCCATGGGCACACGGACCCCACGACCCGAGAGTTTCCACCCCAAACGGCTCGAAAATATAGTTACCTGAAAGGGTACTATACTTACGCCGTTTGAGGTTTTCTGCAGCCGCAGCAGCAGCGCCCGCACAGCACGCCGAACTAGGAAGATGGGATGGCGCAAGAGTATCGACACATGTAGCGTCCCACACTAAAGGCCTATACTCTATTTATAAAAAAGTGAAATATAAAACATACACATTAACAGAATTACAGTAGATGAAACCAAAATTAAAAAGGTATTCGTATAACAAACAACACAACACACTCCAACAACTGGCGAAATGTGGGTGTACTAATGGGTACACCTCTGCCTAACCCTTCGGGGATTACAGGCGTGATGTTGTGTTATAAAAAAAATAATTTATTACAATGTATACACATGCCAGATTACTGCTTTCAAGTACTAAAAGTATCTTAACTAAACCGGAGACGAACAGACCTGAAAACATGGCAAAACTATAAGGGTTCCTTCTACGGGACCCTAAAAATCCTTCCCTATCTTGTTCAATCTCGATTTCAGCCCTAAAGAATGTCGACGAAAATCCCTAGATAGATGCCCGAATAATGAAGTATATCTCTCGAATAAGCCTCGTAAACGTCAAAGACGCTCCAATGCGTAGTGGTCTCGGCTGTGTTTACATAGCCTTACTGCGACGTCATCTTTGCATTCTCTCAAAGTGTAATAGGTTGACCTCTTTAGCGTGACCTGCATTGATGATGACGCTTTTCAATGGTTCTTGTGTATTAAAAAAAAAGGAAGTTGAATTTTCTCTCAGCATTATGGTTTGCTCAATTTTGAATTAAGATTATAAATTTTACATGCACACTCACTATTACTATACAGGGTCATTGAAAATATACCCGAAACCTTAAAAGCGGTCATTGTACTCATCATTATGAACAACTTTTACTATGGGATCAACCCTGAATTCATAAAAAAGAATTGTATATTTTCAATTACCCTCTGTATAACATTCTAGCTTTTGACCGCGACTTCGTCCGCGTAAATGTCTGACCAACGTTTCATCTAGCATTTTGGAAAATCCGTTCTTGGCGGATGTCTACTATAACTAAAAACGTTTTTAAAAATATTTTGTCCGTCTGTCTGTTTGTCCCGGCCAATCTCCGAAATGGCTGGTTCGATTTTGATGGGACTTTCACGAGCATAATGCTGTTGTTATAAAGAGTGACATAGACTTTTAATTAAAAAAAAGAATTAGGATTCCGCGAAAAAGAAATATAACCCCTTGATAATAACCGACATACACACAAACGAATACGCGGGAATAAGTTAGTAGATAATTATTTATGCGGTAAAGTCTATGTATATCTCTAAGGTGATTTCATCAAAGCGGTAGAAATAATCAGATGATTACTTTTACTATAAAAGCTTATAGGAGATCCTTGAGTCGTGAGACCTACGTCATTTTGCAATGACGTAGATATGACGACACTAGGATTTTGAACCTTGATGTATTTGGAAGACCGTCTTCTATTACTGAATGCCTGTTACGTCACGGTTCTGTTTAAGGTTAAAAACAATTTTATCAAGCCAGCTAAAAGCATTGTTGAAAATTTATTGGTTGAAACTCAAATTGTGAATATTAATACGATTTGTCATGATGGCCCAGTGGTTGAGGCGGCCGCCTCTCATGCATGAGGTCGTGGGTTAAAATCCGTTCAAGTACCAATGTGACTTTTTCAATTCATATGTAATTTCTATGTTTATCTTAGACATCACTGACATCGTTCCGTGCCTCGGAAAGCACGATAAGCTGTTGGTCCCGGCTGTCATGAGTAGATCTTTCATAGTCGTTACGGGTCGTCAGAAGCCCGAAAGCCTGACAACCAATTTTACCAAGGGATATCGTATTACCCAGTTACTGGGTTGTGGAGTTCAGATAGGCAGTCGCTCCATGTAAAATACTGGTATTTAGCTGCATCCGGTTAGACTGGAAGCCGACCCCAACATAGTTAGAGAGTAGTTAGTAGAAGAATACTATTTAGGTACCAAATATATTATCTTTTGAGGATTAGTCTACTACTTATTAGTACTAATTAAAAACATTAAAAAACACGACTGCACAAATTGCACATATTTGTACTTTGTTTACTCGTCAGTTTTTTTTAAGAACTTTTTTATTTACAGTGTTATATATTTTTTAAATCTACTTGTCAAATTCTAGACGATAAATATAGACACGACCAGATTCATTAAAAAAAAAATTAGAGGCTGGTATTAAAATACGTTTTAAAGTGACCACACAGGATTCTTTTTATTTTTAACTAGCCTATGTTACTCGGAACGATGCAAGGACTGTAACGATACCCCATACATCCAAATCGGTTCAGGCGTTTAAAAGTTATGGTGGAATAAAGAATCTCACATACATACATACATACATTAACCCTGAACACATAACACTCCTTTTTTTGGGGCAGTCGTGTAAAAACTACGTTTACTAGTTTACAATAAAAAAAATGTGGGTATTTATTTGGTTTATAAATAGCCATATTACCTATAACTAAGGAAAAAATCTTGTAATCATACGTAAATCTTCTCGAACAAGATTTTTAAACTGACTAAATGTTTAATTCAAACAGTTGGCAGGTTATTTAAAGTTAGTCGTATGTATATATTATGAATAATGGACTATGGAACATAGATAAAAAAGTATTGATATCTTGTAGTTTCGAGCATTATTTAAATAACTATGAATAGATAACAAACTTGTATTTTTATTTTGACCTTGAATCTCAGAACATGATTTATCATACTTAAAACAAGCAATAATGATAACTATTAACATTAATTAAATTGATTACTCAAATTAAATTATAAGTTAATTTGTCCAAATAAAACTATCGTTCATTTATACTATAATAGATTTTAGGATTTTTGTCTGTTTGTTTGTTAGAGTATCATGCAAATATTGCTGGATAGATTTTGTTAAAAATTTGTATGAACATTCCACATGAATAATACCATATATAACATCACGCCTGTTATCCCCGAAGGGTTACACAGAGGTGTACCCATTAGTACACCCACATTTCGCCAGTTATGTTTAAGTCCCATGTAATAGGGGGCGAGCCTATTACCATCAACCGGGCACAAAGTCAAAGCCAGACTCCGAGGCTGCTACTGAGAAATTCCTGATATAAAAACCCAATAACACTTTGCCCGACTTGGGAATCAAACCCAAAACCTCGTGCTCAGCAGTCGCGCTTTGCGACCACTAGACCAACGAGGCAGTCACATGAATAATAATATTAGCCTATTGTTGTCTCATTGCAGGGCAAAGGCTGTCAATACATGAAAGGCATTGATGCCTTGCGCAGCGGTGACGGATTAGCGATTTCAGACTTATATTATAAACCTCTGACGGCGGCCATCTTCTACCGATTTTCATCAAGCATAGCTAAGAACACTAGCGACACCTTATTCTTTACAAACAAAAAAATCAATATCGTTACAACCGTTCGGGAGCTACAATGCCACAGACAGACACACACAGACACGTCAAACTTGTAACATCACGTCGTTTTTGCGTCGGGGGTTAAAAAATAAAAGACTTTCATTGATGCAGATTCATTAACAGAGCCTCACACAATCAGTCTATGAATAGATAAATAGTCAGGTCTAGACAGAATCCCTGGCAGTTTGTTCAATGTCATCCATTCACGCGTAGTCTGTGCTAGTCTGTAGTGCGCAGGTAAATCGATTCTCACTGCGTTTCCCGGCCCCCTACGATGGAAATTGAAGCGTAGAGGTCGTTGCACTGCTTGAAGGGGGAGGCTGGTTCAAGATTGACGACACGAGAGCGATACGAATACAATTCGTGGTGGATAGAGGCCTTTTGTACTGTTTTATTGATTTTTAAAGAGTTCCCATTGAGTTTCTTTCTCGTTCTTCTCCATTCTGTGTCGAACAAGCTACTTTAGATTTAACTTTCTGACTGAATTTTTAACAATTCAAAAGTGCCTGCAGGTTAAATAAATGACTTAGAGTTCTATTTTGATGTACAGTAGCGGTCATAAGTGGAGTAGCAATCCCATAAAGTAATAGAACCCTTTGACTGCGGACGAACATTCGCTGCGCTAAACGCAAGTGCGGCTAGCTACCAATGTCCGCGTGTTCGCCATAGAAAAACACATACGGTGTGTGTGCGCCGCACTTGCGTTTTTAGTCGACACACAACGTGTGTGTTTTCCCGCAGTCAACGAGTTAACACTTTGGTTAAACATTTAAACTTATGACCTTCCGACGTAGGTACTGTGTTAATACGACACTTATACACACAGATGTAGGAACGACCTGTACCGCGTGTTCACAGCAATTCAAACCTTAGCATGCTACTGCACTTATGACCGTTTACTGTACAAAATGATAGTGGAAATGGATTTATGAGATGCACCTCAATCCCTATATAACTTGGTTTGATATGCCTTTATCTATGATTGAGAAAATAATAAACACCTCTGGCTAAGTTACCAGAATGGAGAAACCAGACCAAAAATCATTCTTGCTGCTTTATTCCAGCCGCTTTTGTCATCATCGCTGTCAAAAGATGATGTCAAACCAAATATTGTGATGACGAATTAATTTATTTTGATTTGTTATTTGTTTTCAATTTATTGTTATTTGTAGTGAGGATAATGTCTTACGTTTGATATTCTATAGCTTTACTAAAGAAAACTTTCTACGTAGCTATTCTGTTATGTGCGACATTTTCGCGTGAATATACAGTTTTATTTTCTTTCTTTCTTATCCTTTTCGATAGCCTAAGTATCCCAGTCGTGATGGTGACTTGCCGCCAATGTGACTTTTTTAATTCATAATGTACTTTCTAAAGTTTGTCTTGGACATCACTGACGTCGGTGAAGGAAAACATCGTGAGGAAACCTGGACTTACTGCTCCACTCAAACCATGTCAGAGGCCCTTGAGGCGGTTTAGAAACTCTGACACTAGGGTGTGTGGGGTCGTAAGACCTTACTGTCCACACGATAAAGATGAAGATTTTCTTTCTTTTTCTTTCTTTCTTACCCTTTTCGATAGCCCAAGTATTGTAGAGAAAGAAAGAAAGAAGAGATGTTTATTGACACAGACTAAGTGCACACAAAAATATTAATAAAAAAGGCAATAAAAAGAATAGAAAGTAAGAAATTGTGTGCCCCACAGCTGCGCCAAACAAACCCAGTTCAGCATAAAATGCCAGACCACTTGTGCCTTTTTTTTTTTAGGTGGTAAAAATCATCAAATGACTCCTTCCGTCCTGGGTGGGGCGGAAGGGACTGTCAGACTTTTACTGACTAAAAAACCACTCTGTTCCTTCTGTTGCCTTAATTACAGATGTAAACCAGTACAGTACAGTACCTTGTACAGTTATCCGTAAGATGTAAATTTTTCCGTCATCAAAATTTCTCTTCTACAAGTCCTCATGATGAAGTCGTGTCGTTACCGTCACGTCACTGTCTCGTGCCGTATGACTAGCGGTGTAATTATGGAGTAGTATCGGTGCGTTGTCCTCAAGTCTACAGTAATAAATACATATGTATATTTCAGACAAAGTGCTATTGACAACGTTATTGGCGAATATGATTTAATATCATCTTCAGACGATGGGAGTTTGGGAGGATTGAAATGAGTTTTTGAAGAGGGAAAGGAAATGGAAATGAAACACACGAATTACACGTAACATAACAGCGAGCCTGTAATCCCCGAAGGGTTAGGCAGAGGTGTACCCATTAGTACACCCACATTTCGCCAGTTATGTTTTTAGTCCCATGTAATAGGGGGCGAGCCTATTGCAATCAACCGGGCACAAATCCATACTCCGAGGCTGCTACTGAGAAACTCCTGATGGAAAAACTCAATAACACTTTGCCCGACTTGGGATTTGGACCCAAGACCTCATGCACAGCAGTCGCGCTTGCGACCACTACACCAACGAAGCAGTGATAGATAAATAATTAGATTATGATTATTTTGATTAGTGATTATTAGATGTGGGTAGGTAATTAGCTGCTTATTTTCTGTGTCTGCTAATTATTGTTTCATAGTGAAACGAATTGACACATTAATTATGTACTGTGCTCGTGGTAGGGACCACGTGGGGTATTGACAACTTTAGGTAATTCATTATTAAGTCATATTTCTGTCAGGATATTTGGTAATTAAACTGATTTGTTAATACTAGTTTGAGCCGGCGACTTTGTCCGCGTTCATGTTGTAAATCGGCGGTGTTTTCTTTTATGCGAACCCTAATTTCATGGCATAACATCGAGCCTGTAATCCCAGAAGGGTTAGGCTGAGGTGTACCCATTAGTACACCCACATTTCACCAGTTATGTTTAAGTCTCATATAAAAGGAGGAGAGCCTAATGCCTATTGAATCCTAATTCTTTTTCAAAAATAAAATTATCTAAAGTTACTCCTTAAAACATCAGAGTGTGCCGACAAAATAGGTCTAGCCGTTTTGGAGATTAGCCGGACCAAACAGACATACTAACTAAGATTAAATAAAAAAGTTTTTTGGTATAGGTAGGTACATTGTAAGCATTAAATTTTTTTTAATACTTGACCTTTCTACTATCCTATTTTAATATTTTAGGGGTTGAATATACCTAAAGTTGTTTGTCTGTAACTTGGAGTAATATTGAATGAATTGTAGGGATTATTAGATCTTCTCTTTCCATTGGGACTCGTCTAATCTTATAATCCAGACCCATATTGTTTGTTAGCGCAACTTTGGCCTCTTAGATACAGGCGCTGCCTATTTTGGGGACCGCCATACAGTCAATAACACTTTTTATAAATATTAAGTTACATAGCTAACTTATAATAGTATGTACCCATACTAAATATTATAAATGCGAAAGTGTGTCTGTCTGTCACCTGTGAATGCGATTTTGATGAAATTTGGCATGGAGATAGTTTAAGACTCGGGGAAGGATATAGGCTACTTTTAGTTAGAATTCGACATCAACTTCGTCTGCGTCCGCGATAACCGACATTTGCGCGGACGAAGTCGCGGGCAAAAGCTAGTGAAAAACTACTATAAAATAACTATTATATATTGAGTAACGTACTTTATATCATACTAGCCACGTAAATGTCGGATTTAATAGTAGCCTATGTCCTTTGCTAGGGTTCAAATTTACCCTATACCAAATTACATCAAAATTAGTAATTTAGTCCTGAAAGCGTGATTAACGGACAGACAAAGTCACTTTCGCATTTAAAATATTAGTATAGATTAAGACTATTTCAGACTATAATCTAACTCTGTGCCTAAGCCAGATCCGTTCAGCTGTTCTGGCAGTATTGAGTAACAAACACCGATCTATCCAAACTTTGGTATTTATAATAGTAGTAAGGTTCAAACTTTGGAACCTAATAAGTTAATGTTTGAAAGGCCTATGAGATAAGTTACGGAAACACCAGGTGTGACGCCACACAAACCTTGTTACCGCAGTTCCTCCTCAGGCCGACTTGATTACAATATAATTATAACGGCGTGGGAAATTTCCTCTGAGCGATTCCTCGGCTTAGTGCCAAGATTCGCTTTGACTTACTTGTCAAGTTCTTGTTGCCAAGGTCTTATTGCATTCTTTCTAAAGTTTATCTTGGACATCATTGACATCGGTGAAGGAAAACATCGTGAGGAAACCTGGAATTACTGTTCCACTCAAACCAAGTCGGAGGCCTTTGAGGCGGTTTAGAAACTCTGACACTGGGGTGTGTGGGGTCGTAAGACCTTACTGCCCACACGATAAAGAAGATTACATAGTCCACAAGTGAGCTTATTCCTCCAAAACGACCCAATACACGTAGGGGTGGATTTATATAGATAGGGTAAGATTATTTTTATTTGGAAGAGCGCATGACTCTAGTAACCCCAAACGCGTACACACGCGCGCGTTCCGTATGGTTAACATTTAAATTGAGAGCGTTTACGTCAATTCACACAAATCACACTTTCACGTCCTCATTTTTTGGAATGTATGAACCGATTTTAATAGAACTTCCTTCGCATAAGCACGATACATTTTTTCTAAGGTGATAAAAATATCAAATGAGTCCTTCCGCCCTGGGTGGGGCCGCCCTTGACTGTCAGACTTCTACTGACTAAAAAACCACCCTATTCTTTCTGTTGCCCTTTGCGTTCCGGGACCACTGTATCCTGTTAAGACGTCCCGCAACCCCGGCAGGCGTTTGGCCCCGTCGGGGCCCCGTCCCTGTGCTCACAGCTCTTTGAGGCTGGTCCTTGATCATTACCTATCACTCGCCGTCCGCAAGCGCGCACAAAAAGTATTCATAGGCCTAAAATATTATCACTGAACAATTTCGAAATGTCTTCTCTTAAAAAAGATGATTGGAAATCTCTGTTTCCATGGAAAACTTAAAATCAGTCTAATTTAGCTGTCATTTTTTTATGTTCTCTGATAACTGTTTAGACCTATGTATTCTTATCCTGCTAATGAGTAGGAAATATAATTAAAAACTTTTTTACTTGTAAGTAATGTGTAAACATTCATATTTACATAACATCACGCTCCTAATTCTCGAAAGATTAGGCAGAAGTGTACACATTAGTACACCCATATTCCGACAGTTACGTTAAAGTCCCATGTAATGGGGGGCGAGCCTATAAATACAATAACATTCATTTATTATTTTGAAAAAAAAAAACAGTTTTTTATGACATTACAAACAGACACTTCATTTTTTTAATATGTTTAGATAGAATACTCCTACACTATAGTTCTACTATAATTAATCCACACCCACTATGGCCAATGACGTCACCAATCAGAGACAAGATAATAACTGAAAGCCAAAGCAATTACGTTTTCTAATCGCTAGTTCTTACTGACTAGATCTAGGTCAGAAATAGACTTAATCAGGAATCTAAATCAAATGCCAACGTTTTGTACTTCGTTAGTAGAATTTGTGTACCTATAGGATAGAATAGAATAGAATAGAATAAAAGTTTATTTGCAAATATAAGTAAACAATAGTTGTTATAAATCAAAATCAGTTCAGCCATATTTTACCATTCGGCATGCAAATATTTACAAAATTAACAATACCATTAAATTATCAATTTTTTATTATTATTATTATTTTTTTCATTTTTTTTCCTATCTATTGTTAGTTCAGTGATGGCCTAGTGGTTAATGCGCCGGTCTCTTATGTATGGCGTTCAGAGTTCGATATCGGACAAGGGCCAATCTGAGATTTGTAATTCATTTGTACTTTCTAAGTTTATCTTGTTGCAAACCTAGAGTAACAGTTAGAAATCCCCAATCCGACTAGTGACTTCGTTAATTCATAAATTGTATGATTATACTAAAGTTTATAACATAACAAACACAACTAACATAACTGGGCGCATAACTGGCAATAAATGTGGGTGTACAAATGGGTACACTTCTGCCTAACCCTTTGGGGATTACAGGCGTGATGTTATGCTTAAGTTTATCTTGGACTTTACCGGTCATTGTGGCTATTTTCGTTCCGTTTTAATTAACTATAAATAAATAAATAAATAAAATAATCTTTAGGGGAGGCACATGTCCTGTGGACGTCGTTAGGCTGATATGATGATGATGAAACAGGTGAGTTTTTTGAGAACACAGATACCCATCTTCTAAACGTAATCTCATAGTCACCTATTTGGACATTACGGCGAAGAGGTGTCCTTTGACTAATCTGAAGCAACACACACGAGATGACCCCTAATTGGGTCATCTCAGGCAGAAAGTTTAATTTTCTACTCTACTTAGCAAGGGTTCTATCTCGGAAAATATTAGTTCATCTTCAAGAAATTATTCAGGAATGGATGCTTGTCTTTTCTTCGAACAAAGAAAAATATATTTAAAAAAAAATGTGGTTGGGTACCCCTGTCTGGAACGAAGCCCCGTATGAAGAAAGAAAAAAAAAAAAGCATTGTTTACACGTGCTTAGAATTGAGGTCGTACAGCTGGCCGCGCACAATGCTTGCTGCGCGAATCTTGATACTCGCACGCACTCAATCTCATTCACACCCGTATACATTAGAAAGAGACAGAGACAAAAAAGAAAAAGAGGGAAAATGCCCTGACTTAATTAATTTTCTTTACGTGATGATTTCTGTCAGTCAACTCCTATCGCAAGTACCATTAAGGAATTTCGTTCCAATAAAATAAATATGTACTTGGTTTCTTGTCGGTGAAAAGCTAATAAAAAGATGTCGTGTGTGTATTTCTTTGGCAGTAAGTTCGCCATGATAATGTAATCGCTACCTGAAGTTGTAGTTGTTTTCATGTGATCTTCGTATAACTTTAGTGAACGATAATCGTGCGACAGTTGCTTTGCGGTTGTGGTGGTATTGGATTTCAGAACTATTGGAGTTAAAGGCGCACTCATATTTTATAGGTTATTGTCTTACCAGCTGTGTCCATATTGTAACGGCAATAGTTATATTTATTGCAAAGTCTCGTAAAAAAAATTGTATTACATATTACAATTGTTCAGGTGATTTGAGGCGGAAATCTGTAATGTATGATACAGTAAAGTTAGAAGTTTAAATCAAATTACTTATTTTAATTAAACTATTACAAGGTACTTTTGATCGTCATGTACAAGAAACAAGGATTTAATATATTTGTCCCTTCATATAAGTAAATTGTAAGCGATCACTAACCGGCCATGCGTGATTATTGTGTCTCGTTTCATGTTTTCATATTATTGTTCTCTGGGTCTAACTGCCTCGTTGGTCTAGTGGTTGCAAAACGCAACTTCTGAGCATGGGTCTTGGGTTTGATTCTCAGATCGGGCAAAGTATTTTTGGATTTTTACATAAGGAATTTCTGAGTAGCCTTAGAGCCTGGATTTGTGCCTGGTTGATGGGAACAGGATCGCCTCCTACATGGAACTTGAAACATAACTGGCAAAATGTGGGTGTATTAATGCATAAGTACACCTCTGCCTATTCCTTCGGGGATTACAGGCGTGATATTTATGTTATGTCCTCTGAGTGACTTTTCCTTTATCAGTATAAACTTTAACAAGTTACCGTGACTTATGACAGCCTTCACACCATGGAAACATCGAGTGTTTAACACCTTATAAGGTATCAGTACTTTTCCTACACGAGGCAATGACTGTCGCTTTTTGAAATTGCATAACAATTAAATTACAAATTGTTGTACTGACGATGATACGTTATGCAATTTACTGGCAACCACTCGTTAGTTGCTATTTGTGTGATAGGTTTAAGAATTTGTTTTATTTTTAGAATTGCATCGCTATGAATTGGAAATAAATTCATGTGCCAGCCAATTATAATTTTATTATAGTTTTATATTTTGATCACCTACGACATTTTGGTAAAAATGTGATACTAGAAGCTACTTGCTTCTTGATTATGTTTCTTATTATTATTTTTTTCTCATTTAGAGTTGAATTATTGCAATTTATACTTGAAAATAAATCAGCTACAGCAATATTCTAATAATAATAGTAAATATTTTAATTTTTACAAAATTATTTTATTTGTGGTTTTAATGATTCAATTTAGTCAGGAAATTATCCCGCATCATCTGATTACCAGCCTATTATTGTCCCATTGCAGGACAAAGGCCTCATCTCATTCTGAGAAGGCACGAGCATTGATCATCACGCTTGCTCAAGGCGGATAGGCCATTTCAGACTCATAATAAGTGCAGATTTCTTTACGGGTGTCACAGATGTTTAAGATAAACTTAGAAACTACATATTTTTAAATTGTCACTTTGCCTACTGGGCACGACGCTTCATCAAGTACAATGGAACAAACTATTTGGTATGCAGAATGCTAAGTGTGAGTTTTTTCACTCACGTTCGATTGCGAGCGCGTCAGTATTTCGTATGGGAAATAAGGTTCTCCTAGTGACCACCAGATCGCGCTTTAACTTATTCCTATATAAAATTCTAACGCGCTCGCAATCGAACGTGAAAAAACTCACACTTAGCACTCTGGAAGCTAACTTGCAGATACTTTGAAAAAATGTTTCGATTCTGTCAATTCTTCATTCTAAATAGGTTTAAAAATTATTAAACACCACAAGCTTGAACAAAAATAACAATGAATGGCAATGTAGCCGAAAGATAATTATAGTTGTCTGTAAACCAAATAGTTTGTTCGAGCGTACTATGTTGATAATCTAACTATCACCTATGTTACATAGCGGCTTCTCTCTGATCCCTGAAGCGTGCCACAGAGGTGTAATATCATATCACAGTTCACTGATCGTCGATATTAGATCGTAGGGTCCGATGAACCATTTCAAGCTAGTAACAAACAACTGGACATAGGAACAGAAATGAAAAGTAAATTCAGATATCCTTATTGAATATTCTAATTTTAAAAAGCTATAGTTAAAAGTTTGTTTGTTTGTTTAATCTCTGGAACTGCTGGTTCGAATCTGAGAATTCTTTGGCTGGTCGAAAGCGTGATCCCTGACTGCTAAAAATAATTTTAATCTATAAGCAAAAAAACTTAGGATTCGCAAGAAAATTTAATATGCGGACACAGAAATTTATAATGCTGAAGAGGATATTTTGTTTTTTTTTGTTTGTACACGCTATCTCTAGAACGGCTGATCCGATTTTAGAAATTCTTTGACTAATAGATGGTTATGTTATCCCTGAGTGCTATAGGCTAGATTTTATTATAATATTTTAAATTACAATATTTATTTCGGTTGTCTAAACCCAAACCTGTACTTAGATGAAGTCAGGAGCAATAGCTAGTTTACCTATAAAATATACGTGGAGTGACTGCCAAGTAAGACGTGCTTACTCAGTAATTCCGACGGACATATTCTGCGTACAAATAGCTGTTTAAGTTTAAACTTATAATTATTCTTTAACTTTAAAATGTAAGTAAGAGAAGAAAAATAAAGAAATAAGAATTTTTTAATAAACGTCTTTGATTGCCATAGTCATTATGTTTGGTAGTTTATTAATGTTTTTTGAACGTGGTTTCAAACCGACGAGGCGATGCGAAACTCGGATGGAAGAAAATTGAAATCACATCATTTTACACCCAAAGATGTATTGCGCCGGCCATTTTGCATATAATAAATACTGTTATGCAGCAATATATCATATATTGTTGTATTTGGATGTTTGACTGCCTCATTGGTGGATAACCAGCTTTATGTTATGTTACAAAAAAAGAATGAGTCACATTGTCTAGCCGTTCTTGAGTTTTGCGCTTAGCAACACATTAGATCATTAATTTTTATTTATACAAATAAATTTGCATCTATAAACATGCTTTAAATTTTTGAATATCCAATACAATTCTCGCCTCGCCTGTGTAAACCACCACCACTGAATGTCCTACGGGAATATTAATACCTGGGTTAATTCGTAAGAGACTTACCTACTACTCGTGCATCTGGAAGAATCTCTAAGTAGCTTAGTAGGACGAAGAGCGACTTAATTAAATTGGATTGGGACTTTTAATCGACTTGGGAACCGGTTGATATTTTTTTACAAGTTTACTCAATAATAATTATGCCTGCTATAGTTTTATGCTGTTATGGCTATCGTGAGCAATTTATTCCTGATTATAATCAGTGTTTACGATATTGTTTTTAACATAAAATTGTTGTTCTAGTTTTGGTTGACCTACATTATTTTTTCGTACTAAGTACTGAATTTTTTTGAATATTGTTTTGTAAAAACAATTTTAGTTAAATGTAATAAAAAAATTCTAAGGTAAATATTGTCTGAAAATAATACAGATAAAAAAGTATTGATCTGCTTCTTTATTTAATTAAAATAATACTAGATTCAGTTGTAATATTTAAAATGCTTTTGCATGTTTAGTTCATACATCTACATCCGCAAAAAAATGAACCTAAAATTCAAAATAAGTAAATAAACCAGGCAAGCAGTCTAAATAAATAGCACAATATAATAAAAAATCTGAACAGCCGGTATCGATTTTTACAAAAATAAATTCCATTTAAAACGAATAAACCAATTTTATCGAAGAAGCGTGTCTACGATATAAATAATATTATTTTTAACCGGACTAACGTGGAGAGAATGCATTCAAAACTTCTCCTAAAATAGGGCAGTTATTTCCCGAGCTGCTACATCCGCAGTGCGCGGCCGCTCCGCCAGAAAGAGGGGCACATTGCGCCAGAAAAGGACGGGCACAATGACCGAAATCGATGTTAGAAAGAGCAAGTGTTACATAAGCCTGTCTCGCTCGCCGCCGGTGCGCCCGCACTAAGAATGCACCCGAGCGCCGAGCGACAGTGCGTGGTGTACTCGATTCGCACTCATTCTGATGTAACCAAAACGTACTAGAAGCGACAAATTGAAACGTAATCAGCGTAGCGGATTTGTTTGATTTTTTTATGTTGGGATTAAAGTGCCTTCCTCGGTTCGGTCACGTTTATTACGGACTGGATCGATAAAACACGGAATAAAAAAAAAAGAATTGATTTAAAAGGCAAGCATGTAAATTCGTTGAAAAAATATAGGGCAACAGAGCTCAAATCAAATTTTAAAATCTAATGCGTTACCTTACGTCACAAGATGTTAGAATTGACAATCGATTGGCGATGTGTCGGGTTCACAAACATTAAACAGCTGTAGAGCTTCGGCCGCCATCGTCTTTGTTCGGAGCCAGGGGCACACAAGTACAACCAGTACGTATAGTCCAAGCGCCGTGTTGGTTGAGTTCGTTGTCGTGATGATTCAGTAGCACATGAGCGTTAGTAGTGAGAGAGCGCGTTGCCGCGAGCTGCCGCACACAACAATAAAATATTAACCAAATCCTTTGTAGTGCGTAGACATTTCGTTTCATTTCTTTTTTTATTTCAATGTGTGTGACAGGCGTGTGCATATTGTGACAGAAGATTGTTTATGATCCCTGGATTTGGATAGCCATATTGAGAATCAGGTAAGAGATGTTTATTTATTTTTTAAATATTTCGTTTATTTTGAGAATGTTGAATGGTAAAATGTCCGCTCTTAGACTAGGCGGCATGAATGTTTATAATTTTATTGTTTTGAAAACTATAGTTGCGTCCATTTTAGTGAAAAATTGGTAGACGCCATTCGAGTAACGCGAATTTTATTGCAATGTTTTTGTTTTGTTTTATGGTCGTAACAATTCGAAAGCAAATCGACCTGCAAAAGAAATTAACGTAAAAAAATGTTAAATAAATTGCCTATTTTCAGTGCTGTAAAAATTGCGTGCTTTGAAGTAATTAATCAGATTATAATGAGCAAGGTTGGGTGGGACAGCAACAACGTTTTTTTTACGGTTCACTGTTTTTGAAGCATTCGAATTAATGAAAATTGTCATTAAAAGAAAATTCATGAATGCATTTTTATCTTTGTCATTACGATCTACATCAAAACAGCTTTGTACAAATAGATTGTAATCTGGAAACGTTTGAAGAATCTGTGAAAAACAAGTGTGAAGAAATTGTTTATTCTGTCTGAGTACACACGAAGTAACACTTTACAAATGAAGGTTAAGAAATTGTGACTTAGTGACGTACTCTTTTGGGACGAGTTTGGCACATTCATAAATGAAAAGTGTCCCCAAATGGGTCCTTATTTTGACGTCGTGCCTTTATGTCGTAGTCTTAGTCTTGATACTTTTGTTTTAAGTCATCGATTCATCATCATCTTCCTGCCCTTGTCTCATGTTACTTGGGGTCGGTGCAACACGTTTTCTTCTTCCATTCAGTCCTGTCAGCCGTCATGCTATCACTGAATCCCTTTACTTTCATTATCATTCTTCACACAATCCATCTTCTTCAAGACATTGATTATCATTCTAAATATATGAGAAAGTTTATATTTTTCTTCACATCTGTCGTAGTCTCACGGTACTGTGTATGAAATATAAATTAGAGTAGAAAATCTTTACACTTCTATAGCTTTTTCTATCTGTATTAATATCTGTACTTAATACAAAACAAAGTCGCTTCCCGCAGTCTGTACGCTTAAAACTTTTAAACTACGCAACGGATTTTAATGCGTTTTCATCAATAGATAGAGTGGTTCAAGAGAAAGGATCATGAAACTACATGCATCCGTGCGAAACCGGGCCGGGTCGCTAGTAATATTAGAAAGAGGAAAAGATGTTTTTGTTTGCAAGAGCAAATCTCTGAAAATTCTAGTCGGATTACAAAAATTCTTTCACTGAGAGAAAGTTACGGTATTGCCGAATGCCATAAGCTTTGTTATATGGTTTACTAGATTTACACACGGACGAAGCCGAATTCCGAAAAAAGACTCCGCGTGACGCTCTATTGGACTCTGATCTCTCATCTTCCCTATTGTTAGTTCCGGGACAAGGGGCATGTAACGACAACAATTTTTTTAACTTACTAAATTGATGTAAACATTTTCATATGTTTATTTTACCTAGTGTGTCTTTGATGATATTGTCATGACTCATTAAACCAACAAACAACAAGATTAATGTTTATGTGAATAAGACAAAACTGCTATTTATAAGCATTATAAAGTGAAATGACTAATTTTTTTTTGTGACAAAAGAATGCATTTTTACATAAAATAATAAAAAATACAGTCTAAAATGAAGAATTAAATAAGACACGGTTTCAGGCATCATGTTAGGCAATAAATAAAATACAAAATGATTAATTATTTTATTATTAATCATTTTGTATTTTATTTATTTATTATTAGTAGGTACTTATTCTATGTTTAAATTTCTTTTCGAGTCGATGGTTCAAATTATTCCTTAATTTTTTTTATTAAATTACTAGGTTTTGGCCTTGACTTCGTCCACGCAAATGTCGGTTATCACGAACACAGACGAAGTCATCGAATTAAAAGTAGCCTAGTATGTCCTTTCTTGGGGTTCAAACTAACCTCGTACCAAATCTCACCAAAATTGGTTTAGTAGTTTAGTCGTGAAAGCGCAACAGACAGACGACAGAGTTACTTTCGCATTTATAATATTAGTATGGATGTAAATTAGTATTCTATGTTTTACCTTCTTTTCTTTTCGAGTAGATTGTTCAACTTATTCCATTTTTTGTTTTTTTTAAATTAAATTATTAATAAAATCTTATTATGTTGTTTTTTTCTCACCGTAATAACATTTATTTATTCATGAAACACGCGTTTCAAGGAATTACAGTAAAAGCATTTGAAAGCAAGAAATGATACACGTGCCGGAATAATTAATGAACTAAGTTAAATTCACGAGACTCAATTTGCAGCACTTAAATATGATTATGACTTGATGTGCATAAGAGGGAGAGCTCTTAGACTACATTGTATGGTACTCACAAATTGCATATTAATATTGGTATGGCGGTTACTGTGTATTCCTGATGTATGAATGTCCACGCAAACATGATCCATACATACTAATATTTTAAATGCGAAAGTGACTGTCTGTTTGTTACGCTTTCCACTAAGCCGCTGAACCGATTTTAATGAAATTTGGAACGGGATAATTTTGGACCCCACAAATGACATAAAAAAAAAACATTTAATTCAGGCAAGACCCATAGAGATGTATGTATAAAATACAAACTTAATGCAAAAATGTCCATTACTTGAATAAACAATAAAAATGTGTCAAACAGTAAAATTAAAGTCATAAAATCGCAAATTAAAATGTCAAAATACAAATTTACTTAAAAACTGACATAGGTAGCCTATGTCATTTGTTATGGTTTAATTCGACTTCGATTTCGTCCGCGATAGCCGACATTTATTCGGACGAAGTCGCGGGCAAAATCAAGCCAGATAAAAAGGCAAAGATACTCTACCTTTATTTATGTATCTCTTAAATCGGTCGAAGCTTTTAGGACTTCGAAGAATCCCTCTTTTTGGTCTACCTAATCTTTAAGCTCAGACCGATGGTAAGTCCTGTTATAATCTAAGAAAAGATTAGCGTATCTGTTTAATATGTGGGAAAAAAAATCTACAAGCATTTTAAAAGCTAAGAACATTATTTGTATCGTTGTTTTATTATCGGGTTTTACTAAGAAGTCAACACTCAAAGCTTTTAACAATGACTAATTAAAAAGTGGTGATTTGGATAGAATCCAATTCAGGTGCGGGTTTATATGGTGAGTCTAAACTAGGCGCTTCAAAAATTTTTTTTTCTCGCAGATCACTCTCAAAATTTCCCCGGTTACGGCGGACCCCCTGCATTTCTATCACATTCGCAAAACTCGTCATAAAATGTGAAGACTAGACTAACTTAATGTTTTTGAGTAGTTTACATTGCATTTTTGCATTTACATCTGATTAAAGCTAAATAAATATTTTTGTTCGTTACTATCGAAATCCCATTGTGAGAGAGAATAAATGAATTTTATTCTCTCTCACAATTAATTTTATTATTATTATTACATAACATAACATGACATCACGCCTGTAATCCCCGAAGGATTAGGCAGAGGTGTACCCATTAGTACACCCATATTTCGCCAGTTATGTTTTTAGTCCCATGTAATAGGGGGCGAGCCTATTACCATCAACCGGGCACAAATCCAGACTCCGAGGCTGCTACTGAGAAATTCCTGATGGAAAAACCCAATAACACTTTGCCCGACCTGGGAATCGAACCCAAGACCTCATGCACAGCAGTCGCGCTTACGACCACTAGACCAACGAGGCAGTCAGTTATTTTATTATTTATTATTATCCCATACATTTACCGTAGACCCCCACTTTGTACTTGTAAACTTCCATTTATTTTTCACGCAACGCAGCGACATGGTTCTGGAATAATCTGCAGCCCGTTTACACCAACCGGGGTTTTCATCGTTTTACTTCCGAGTTTGTTGGTTTAACAGACCTATTATGTGTGACAAAAGTGCTAGCAACTAACTCTGTTTTAAAATTTTAGAGCTGAGAGCCTAAGTAAACTTACATCATCCATATATATGTATATTCTTCTCTAGTAAAATTCGGGTCCTTTCAAGGGTTAAAAGATCAGTCCTAACACATGCCCTTCAATAACCTTGACCCCGAAAAGATACACATGTGACTTGATAAAGGACATTTCAGAATAATTGTACGTTACTTGTGCTTGGGTCCTTAGCGATACTAGACTTATGTAAGGGTTTTCGTATCATACTGAAATTTTGCGGGTATTTGCACAATTTGGGATGGAAACGAATTTATCGATTGGTAGATAATTACTTTTTAGGGGTTGTATCAATATTGACATTCAAAACAAGTTGGAAGTCAATTCTACTAGTTAAAAACATTCGACATTTAGTCGCAATCTCATTTCAGAGACAATTAAGGTTGTGACTTCAATGACATGTGTGAATCAAGATTAAATGTCCAAAATTTCATGCATCATGCGTAAAAGAACATATGGTTATGGTAACAGGAGGAACCGGTAGGGTATTTTTAGATAAGGCTCCGCCTTAATCCTCCTTTCTCCCCAGATGAAGGGCATCCATGAGACTTCGCACTCGAAAAAAAAAAAAGAAAAAGGTAAATTATAGGACTTTTTGTTAGATAGAAGAAGAAGAAGTGATAGAAGTGTTATTGAGTTTTTCCATCAGGAATTTCTCAGTAGCAGCCTCGGAGTCTGGATTTGTGCCCGGTTGATGGCAATAGGCTCGCCCCCTATTACATGGGACTAAAACATACCTGGCGAAATGTGGGTGTACTAATGGGTACACCTCTGCCTAACCCTTCGGGGATTATAACAGGCGTGATGTTATGTTATGTTATGTTTTTGTTAGATTGCCAGTTATGATCTATCCTAAGAGTGGAGGAACCTCATTGGGCATCAAAAAAATCATCCGCGTCGCTATCAATGGGGCAAGTGCCCAAAAATGCCACGTTGTATGGCAATGCTGATTCTTTGGCCTAAGAAAAGGCCAGCAATCTGGTCATGTGAAGAGTTGACCATTCGCTTAGCGATGTCAATAGTAGAATTGAACCCCCGATTCTTGCCAAAAACCAAAGTCAGAGAGAACATGAAATATTTCAAAAGGAAATTGTCCTATTGTTTGCGTTTGTTTTCTTGTTGCCTTCTCGCGCATGGCAGATCACACCAATCAAATCATTGCATTATTGTCTCCATGTACGTTCCTGTCGGTCTTATACATATAACACTAGCTAAATTGCTGTGTGTTTTTCACTCGCGTGAAATTACGTCTTTACTTACTGCTCCTCATACTACCACACTATTCCTCATGAATTTGGCTATCATTCTAGCAAGCTCTTCAGCTTTCCTTTATTAGTCTAGATTAGTCGCTCGGCACAGCAGTTTAGCATAACATGGTTAGAATGTACAATTACTAGCCGTGGAAACTAAGCAATCGATACGAGATTAAATCTAAGATCGGAAACGTGCACGTAAGTCTGAAATTCTAAATAGCAAACGTGAAACATAAAATGTTCCACATGCATTTAATTGGCACTCGTAGGTATATTTTACGTCAGTACGCTCCAAAAATATTTCCACTTTCCTTCGTAAAAAAAAAGCAATAAAACTGAATTTTAATTTGGTTTTTCGATCTACTTCTGTTGCTAACACAGCTAAGTCTTCATTCAATATGTTAGATAACCGGCCAAGTGTAAGTCGGAGTCGCACAAGAAGGGTACTGTAACTTTGTATAATATGTAATACATATATTTGAAAAAGTACGTTTCTTTAAAGGGGACTGTCTTTCATTTTTATCTTTTTTATATTATTTTTATCGCCCATACACACTCTTTAAAAAATATTTCACGTGTCTACCTATCAGGTACAGCAGGTCAAGAAGAGATGAAATAGCGGAATTTTATTAACAGAGTCCTGTTTAGCACATTTGGGTACGGGACCCTAAAAACGAGCTAATTTATTCGCATGTATTAATTAAGATTCTGGTTTTGTTTGTACTGGACTTCTATGCGCATAAGTCATTAATGCTTATGCTTTGTCTGTAAAAGATGAATCAGAATTGAACGTGACACCAGACGCAGGATAAATAGAACGTCGATTCTCCCGCAGAGTGATATCTCTTGCGAAAATGTTTCTTTAGGTCATTCGCTTAAAGTCTAGATTTCAATAGCATATAAACTAAGTAGACTTGGATGGGTAGGTCTTTTCTTCGGTGGGGTAAGCTGAGGTAGACAACGGTGCCAAAGTTTGGGGCAAGTCATTCAAGTCTGAGAAAAATAAATGATCTCGATCTGTAATGGATTAGTTTTGAAGACAACTCCAAAATCAAAACTATATTCATAACTGTAATCCGTGGTGCTTGTCAATCTGGTCTTCTCCCAGTTGTAAACGTCCCTTTGTACATATTGGCCTAGTTTGTCTACTACTTGTTTTGAGGGAAGTGGAAATTATGTTTCTTTTATTCCTCTGCTGTTCTTTTCTGCCTAATTTCGTTGCGGGGTCTAAGGCAGATTTTTAGGCCCTTGAGGCGGTTTAGAAACTCTGACACTAGGGTATGTGGGGTCGTAAGACCTTATTGCCCACACGATAATGAAGAAGAAGAGGCCGATGAATCGATTCTCCAAGTCTTGTCGAGCTTCATTGGTTCATTTCTTCTTGCTTTTCTGATGGTCGCTACTGTTGATTCCGGCTTTTAAGAGTTGTAGTGGTAAAAAAATACTAGTGATTTCAGAGCACAAATACGGATATTTGTAATTAACTGACTGGAATGACCAGATGTGTAACAGTAAGTTTTGAATTTCATAAAGAGTAACAGTCTCATTACGCATATTATTATTTCTACAGATGCTTCACTAGACTGTAAGTACTTCAGGTACATAAATGTCGTAGTACAATGCACCTAAATTACCTTGAGAACTTGGCGACGTTCCATAATCGCACAATTTCTCATGCCTGACTCTCAAGACGACTCTAACAATATTATGATTACATAACAAGGGTCAAACTTACCGAAACATACATAACATCACGCCTGTAATCACCGAAGGGTTAGGCACAGGTGTACCCATAAGTACACCCACATTTCGCTGGTTATGTTTTAAGTCCCATCTAATGGGGGCGAGCCTATTGACATCAACCGGGTAAAAATCTAGACTTCGAGGCTGCTACTGAGAAATTCCTGATGGAAAAATCTAATAACACTTTGCCCGGCCTGGGGAATCGAACTCAAGAGCTCATGCAAAGCAGAATTGCTTTGCGACCACTAGACAAACAAGGCAGTCCGGTGGTAACCAAAACAGTTCCCTAATCCCTTAAACTGGGTTAGGAAGCCGCTAAATGCTATTACGTGAACTACACACAAGTTGTAGCTATATTACCAGTTCACAGAGGCTGAGAACCAACTCGGCATAAGTAGGGTACGAACTAAAAGTTGGTAAAGTAATCAATCACGGGTAACTAGGCTAGTTTCAGAGCTGTTGGAGAGGGTCAGCTGCTCACAATTGCTGGTTGAGCTATAACTGGAATTTGACGAGGTATTAATGAGTTTTCTGTTATGGACCTAAGTACCTTTAATTTGGGAATTAGGAATGAGTGCCTCAACGAGACTGCCGCGTTGGTCTAGTGGTCGCAAAGCGCTTCTACTGAGCATGCGGTTTTTCAGTAGCAGCCTCAATGTCTGGATTTCTGTCCAGTTGATGGCAATAGGCTCGCGCCCTATTACATTGGATTTAAGCATAACTGACAAAATGTGAGTGCACCTCTACCTAACCCTTCGGGGATTAAATGCGTGATGTTATATTATGTAATGAGTATAGATATAGATTATAGATAGGTCCTTGGAGATGGAGGCTTGTATATAACTTTGCTCATGCAATTAGGTCTGAAACCTGAAATTCTCTCGGGGCAGATGAAATGGCCAATTAAGCATCATAGTTATGTGAGAAGGTTTCTAATAATATCAATACTCAATACTCATTTTTTATTGCATTCCATATATACTAATTACGTTGTATACTATACAAAGTAAAAGAGATCAATATGGACCCTGTCAGGCACAGTAAATATTAGGAGAAAGGAAGAGGCCTAAGTTGTTATTCACTAATAATATTGCTATTAGAATCTGTCCTTATAATTAACTAGCTTCTACTCCCAACTTCGACTGCGTTGTTTTCTTCACCCACAAAAAGATTGGGTTTGGTTACTACTCTGCTCCCTTGGGTAGTAGCGTGACCTTGTATAGACTCAAGAATCTGGCTGTCATGTAGTTTTTTTCTAATTTGATTGTTAGTTCCAGGGATTACGTTTCAACAAACAAAGAGCTTTTCAGCTTAACCTATAGTGCCTTAGTAGCCAGACTTATATCCATAGGAGATTTTATAAGTCTGAAATCCCCAGCAGTGAGCAAGCGTGGAGATCAATGCTCATGCCTTCTCAGTATGAGAAAAAGACTTTGCTCTACAGTGGGATTATAATAGACTTACTTTTAGAAGAGCGGAGTAAACTGTAGTTTTATCTGTTATCGAGTTTCCTGCGCAAACTTCCAATGTTGATATAAACAGGAAATCTTTACTTTGTAGGTTCCGGGCTGACATCGCGATATTATTGGCGTGAGAGTACCTAAATAAAACAGACAATGGTATATGACGCCATCTTGTTATATTTAAAGAATAATTACTTTGGAATATTTTAGCAACAATACTGATAAAATATACCTTTGATAAAATACTGATAAAAATCTAGAATTTGTTAACTATGTTACAATAATTATAAGTCTGAGAAATGAAAAACGTTAGAACGAAAAGAGCATTAAACTTTAAGAGGTTACTAGTTAAACATAGTTAATATGACAGAGTCACAAATCAAGCGGTATTTACAATACCGACAGTTTTATTTGAACCTTGAACCCACAATGGAGTCAAACATTTCAATCAAACGGAATGCAAGCGTTCCAATAATCAAAATAATTCAAACAATTCTGAACTGAAATTGATTGTCACGCGTCTGGTCGTAACTAGCACAATTGTTCGTTCTACTTGAAATCAAAAAGCAAATGTGTATGAAGGAATTACAGCTACACAAACTTACGCTCAAGGCAACTGAGAAATACCTAGCGAGCCTTCGAGTCCAGAAGTAAATGGAAAAAAAAGTAATCTAATTCGGAATGCTATTGGCGTTGAAATTATGTTGGAGGAATGTTAATTTGTTTTACTTTTTGTTACCGGAATGAAATTATCAATACATGTAGTTCCAAATTCTGTTTCAATTCTTAAACGTTAACTTCTTCATCTATAGGGTAATAGAAAATCGTCAAAATCTGATGCAAGGAAGAATATCCCAAAACAATCATCTTGTTCCTAAACCACAAAAAATCGTAGAACCTACATAAGGGTGGTTTGGATAGCCAAATAAGAGAGGCTTTCAAAATTTTCTTTTAGATGTCGTTATCTGGGCCATGTATGTGTTTCTCTTCATCTATAATTCCAACACTATCCGTAAAAACCATTTACACTACCTCCATATTGCTGTAGTATTTCTTTCTAACGGTTAATGAAATTGTTCCATCGCAACAGGAATTTCAAGCATTTGATTTCTTATCGATAAGCAGTTGCGTGTGTTCCAGTAAGCAAGGATCGGTAATCCGATATAATATTAAAGCTATTCGAACTTGTACGAAGGTCAGAATTTTTATATGAGAATTTGCGTGTAAGGGTAGCGTGTTCTGGAACAGTCAAAAGCGTATCGATCGCAGACATTGTTACAGTGACTTTAGTGCGAGTGCTTCTATTACGTCAGCTACAATGAGAGTTATTACGTAAACTTGTGGTGCGGTGTAGTTAATCAGAAGTTTTAAAAGTGAATGGCTGAACGTATTCAGGTAAGTGGCTAAAAAAAATAACAGATTTTCATTTCAAGCAGATGAGCTGTTTTAAAATTGACAACATTGAGCAAAGACTCGATAGAATTAAGAATATCATTAAGCATTCTTAAAATGTTACTACAAGAAATGCAGAAAATTCTATAGAAAATCCAGATAAGCATGTCTAATTGTACTCGTGTCCGTGAAATTGAGACGAAAATAAATGTATTATGGAATAACACTGTATGTCATTATGCTTGATCTTGAGAACGTATGGCTTCTTCTATTCTTATAACTATGCTCTCGCCTATCGTGGCCGATCTTAGTTACATTAAAATGTGCATTCATGAATTATGTATATCAGTCCTATTAAGTTCAAAAGGATCAAGTTCAAAAAGTCTGATTTCATCTCACATCTTTTCTTTTTATTCAGTTCCACCTTCGTGTTCTTTGACTGTTACTAAAGAGCCTTCAACATGAATCTCAGTTTTAACAGGAACATTATTTACAAACGACATGAGAATGGGTTTTGCAATAGACATTGAAGTATAATCCTTTGTATTCAGTAGTAATATAACTCTTTACACGATAGTACTAATAAATCAAATCTGTTCATTATTCAGGCTATAAACTAGTTGGCATAGCCACGTGGTTGAAACATGGCGGCGTAAACTGTAGCTCAGTTAAGTCGTTACGTTGCCTACCTTCCGTAGTCTAACCTACTTTTGATTAATTATCTTTCTCAAGCCTGGAAGAAGGAAGCCTAAAACTTACTGTAAGTTTTTAGATATTTCAAAATACTCCTTTACATGCTTTTTTATGGGAACTTTCATTATACCAGCTTATTAATGTTCCTCTGCTGGGCACATGCAATTTCTCACACAGAGAAGGCACGAGCATTGATCAGCATGCTTGGTCAGGGCGGATTGGCGATTTCAGACTTATATTAATTATAGGTAGGATAAACTTAGAAAGAGCATATATTGAAAATGTCACATAGGTGTATCGATATGTAGGATAGGTTGCTTTTACTGGACACATTTTCTCATCAATTCTGAAGTTTCCAGAAGCTAACATTTCGTGTCTTCTAGTAATCACTCGACCTGAGCGGCAGGCTAACTTAATCATTGTACTACCTAGGTAATAAACTATACATGGAATACGTTTGTATTCCGCCTTTCATGTTCAGCCGGTAGTTCAGCAGATATGATTGCTTTGCCCCCATTTGCATTTACTGCTTCGAATTTCATCTTGTTGTAGCCTGAATCGAGGATTACCGTTTTATTATGGATTTTGATTGGAGCTTTGAAACAATCCGATTTGTACTATGGTATTGTGTGTGGGATGGCTTTAGCCATTAGCCTTTTGGTTTTATTATCGTATTTCTCATTGACTATTCATTGTTCGTCGTTTTCCAAATCGTGTTGAATTTCTGTTTCTAATTTTGCTAGCAGTTTTATGTTTATTTCTCAATCAACTTTAGTAGTAGGTCTTCTTTGACACTTGTGATTTATTCATTAGGTATTAAGGGCCAATTTCACAATTCTTTTCTACACATAAATCTTAATCTCCGTACATATTTTGAATTCTTGACAGTACGTTTGATGAAATCTGTTAATGAAATTTGTTCTTTATATCAGACGCATAAAGCACATAGTAGATGTAAAAGATATTAATTTGAGTCTTCTTCTTTTTGAGTCGGATGATTTTAGATAAACCTTGTTTGTTTTTTTACCTTTTCTTATATTTTTTGAGCCTAGTAGGTGGCCATGTTTATCGGGCATCAGTATTGTTATTGCCCTTGAAAGTGCATGTGTAGGTACACTTTGAGCATTATAGCAAGTGGGCTATCCTCTGATCAGTCACTTTTAGACGATACTAGACTTATTTTAGTTCAACTATACATAGGAAGTCTTTTAAAAATAGAACATTCGCCGCCGCAGCCGTTTAATATTCTAGTCTAGCTATTTCGATCTGCAAGTTCTTCTATTTCTAGAAACAAATGAAAGCGACGACACATAACTCCAGCGCAGTTACATCAAGACCATTTTATTTTCTTACAGTCTGTCCCAACAAATTAAGCAAGATTCTTGCCAAGGTTGCGACCCTTCTTAATAAAGGGACCGTGCCAACGACCAATTAAAAGCGATTCTATTGTAAAGTCATGTGAGTTCTAAACCCTCTATTAAAATACCAGCAAGTTTCTTACTTACAATATATCTTGGTATTTTCATTGGAATGATTTGAAGGAATCTCATGTACGTCATAAGTGTTTCTTTTCATTCTAACTTTTTCAACTATTTTTTTATTTGTTTCTTGAACTTGAATAGTTGAGGTAACTTACATATGAATAGTTTATTTCAGTTTGCTTAGAGGCAATCTTTTAGAGTCCAATTACGGAATTTCTGAATTTATTTTTAGATCTGAATTTTCTTTGTTATTTCTTTAGTTGGTAGGTATTTGCAGGATTTTTTACGATACATTGTTCTCTCGTAAATTCAATATGAATGAAGTGACTTGGTATTTTACTGATATTAAAAAAGCGTTCTTGGACTTTCTTGCTCGTTGTTCTCTATGGAAACTTACTGTTTGAAATAAACAAGCTTCAAATTCCTGACTTCTTGACAATTTAAAGGATCTGTAAATGGTTTATTTGAATTAAACGGTTTTGAGTTTCGAATTTACGAAATGATTCATTACTAACGTTGTCAAGTTCTCTTTGGTCTAAAAAATGATTTTATCATTGTCATCGATCCTTGATAAGAATGCAAAGTTTCAATTGAATTCGATGTTTTGAACTGGTTAAATAAATGAAGTTAACAAAAGCACGAAATAAAAAAAAATTACGACACGGTTGGCGCAATGGCTAAGCGGTTGACTGCTGCGCTGTGTGCCGCGGGTTAGATTCTCGCACGGAAAAAATATTTGTATGACATACAAATAGTTGTTCCGGGTCTGTCTGTTTGTGTATGTGAGTTTATATGTTTTTAAACGTACCCACGTTACAGGAGAAATTCAAAGGGTGGGGCAATTTAAAAAAAAAATGTCTATACTCGAAATCTTCCTCATTATCACGAATTTTCAGAAACATCTATCAAGCTTGGCATTACTTTCATTTACGATTTTCAAGAAAAAACAAGAATAGAAACTGACATGTCTCTTTCCGCGTATCTAAAGATTTCAATTCAATGATTCACGTATGAGTCATCAGTTCATTGCATTCATCTCACTTGCCTCACAAACAGAACGGTTTCTAGTCGTAAACATGGATATTTGTAATCCGTTCTTTGTTAAGTTCAATAACACTTCTCGCGACTATATTATCTTATCGCTCTGACTACATTGTAGCTGAATTAAAACTACTGAAGTCATTTCCTTATCTTTAAATCTTTTGATGATTATATTGTCTGCTTTTATCCGGATACGGCAAAACCAAAGGATGGTTATGATTTTAGCTGTCTACAGGTGTTTTTACATGCCGGGGTTGCGGAACGTCTTAACAGGATACCGTGTCCCGGAACGTAAAGGGCAACAGAAGGAACAGGGTGGTTAGTCAGTAAAAGTCTGACAGTCCCTTCCGCCCCACCCAGGGCGGAAGGAGTCATTTGATGATTTTTCCCACTTTAAAAAAAGGTGTTTTTATATAACATAACATCACGCTTGTAATCCCTAAAGAGTTAGGCAGAGGTGCCCCCATTAGTACACCCACATTTTGCAAGTAATATTTAAGTCCCATGTGATAGGGGGGGCGAGCCTATAGCCATCAACCGGGCCCAAATCCAGACTCCGAGGCTGCTACTGAGAAATTCCTGATGGAAAATCCCAATAACACAGGTACAGTTGTATACTCGTATGTATGTTTATATGTGTGTGCACTAGTCTCCTAGGTACTCTATTCCTCGTATATAACTACGAACTAGAAACTAACCCCGGCTTCTCATGGTTACAATATAGAAAAATAAAACCTTGCTCTTGAATCACTCTATCTATTGATGTAAGCCAAAATTAAATCCTTTTCGTAGTTTAAAAGGACTAAGCGTACAGACAGAGGGAAGCGACTTTATTTTATACTATGAACATGTGGATATTTTACGTCATAGAAAATTCTAACTCTGGCGGCATTCACAGGACATAAAACACGTAAAAAATATATTTATTTGAAGAACATAAATCGTGTTTGGAGCCGTAATGGGCACATTTTAAAAATGTTGTTTTTCAAGCCGTGGTCACACACGTCATGCGAAATTAATGACGAGACACTGCGGCTTATAAAAAAACAATATTGATTGTATACCTACAGTAATATAATATTTTCATAATTTGTGATTTATAAAATCAAAACACGTAGCAATTTAAAGTCTAGGTTTTTGATGGATGTTTTGGTAGGTTTTGGAATGAAGTTCCATAACGTGGCTTGCTGCAGGAGTTCAGAAATCGTCACGAAAGGAAAAGGCGTTATGCCCCGTCTAAGCGACTTTCCCTCCCTTATTCTTATTCTTTGTCTCTTTCTATTATCGGGTGTGTGTGCCCATGAGTCGTGCAGCAAGCATTGTGCGCGGCCAGCTGTATAACCTCAATTCTAAACACGTGTAAATTTTGTTTAAATTTATTTTTCGTTTTAATTCATACGAGACTTTGTCCCTGACGGGGTTCTCCCAAATTTTTCTTTTTTACTTTATTCTATCACCAACATTCTTTGTATTACCAGCAGTGGCCTGAACCTGAGAGATGTCATGTAAACTGTTTTTCTTATCATTCCTTTTAAATCCAATTACAGGATGTTATAAAATTCTTAACACGTAATTAATAACAATCGTAATCCTTATCAATGACGTTATTTGACGGCTGTTCGATATCAACGCGGAGGAATTTGATTACACTAATTTGTAGCCAAATCGCCTGAGATATTTGTATGTAAGTACTTAGGTAGGTACATGAAGAGATAACACAGATTTCGTAGATAACGACAACAAAGTTACACTTTATTTTTACAAATAAATAATATTTAAGTGCCTGTTTGTAATGTCAAAATAACAACTTATCACACGAAAAAAAAAATATTTTTACACTTTTGTCTGTTTGTTCTGGCTAATCTCCTAAACGGCTGAACTGATTTCTCTGTTTGTAATGTCAAGAAAAATAGATTTTCACACGAGAAAAATCAATCAATGTGTTAATATTTTTGTCTGCCTATCTTTTCGTTCGGGCTAATCTTCTAAATGGCTTGATTGATTTTGACAGGACTTTCAGTACCACCACTGAAAGTAAAAAAAAGACTGAAAGTAAAAGTAGCCTTAGTTACCCCTAGGTAACTTTTGTTTTAGAAAATGAATTAAGGAGTAGCTTAAAAAAATACGCTGCAAAAAAACAACATTAATGCGGACGAAATCGTGGCCATAAGTTAGTATAGGGAATAAATTATTTTTTGATTGTTCATACACTGGCAATATTTTGGTGTTGTGATGTTATCCGATGTACAGTCAACAAAAGAGATAGGTATGCAGGGTCGTCAGATATAGTTGAAGTTTTCTTAGAAACCGATGTTTTCAAATGTAAAACATACATATTATACATATCATCTGCCTAGCCTTATCCCAACTACGTTGAGGTCGGCTTCCAGTCTAACCGGATGCAGCTGAATACCAGTATTTTACATGGAGCGACTGCCTATCTGACCTCCACAACCCAGTAACTGGGTAATATGATACCCTTAGGTAAGACTGGTTGTCAGACTTTCGGGCTTCTGACGACCCGTAACGACTGTCAAAGATCCATATACATATTATACATATACTCACGCCTTTTTCCCATGGGGTAGGCAGAAACTACAGAACGCGACCTGCTACGATCCTTACATACTTTTTTTGCCTCATCTACATTAATACATCCAAAAAAAAATTAAATGTAATTTAACTCAAAATAGTACTGGTTAACAATTCAATAATTAGGTTTAAGAACAACTTTATTTCTCATATGGAATTAGATACATAATTCGCTTACTGCGAAACAATACTAAAACTAAGATTAATAATCTGAGTGCACAGTGGCGCGTATATAAGATAACAAAACAAAACAGTTAAGAAAAATCAAAAAAATGGGTAAACAGATAACATTAACTCGATTGTAAGTTAGAATAACCAAGCACAACATGGATGTATGAATTTGATTTTTACTAGATGTATATTGATGTATAATTAAGTTAATACCTATCTCTTTTGTGCACTGTACAATCGTTAACAGCAGTTGAATCATAACTTGGAGAGCATAACATAACATCACGCCTGAAATCCCCGAAGGGTTAGGCAGAGGTGTACCCATTAGTACACCCACATTTCGCCAGTTATGTTTTTAGTCCCATGTAATAGGGGGCGAGCCTATTGCCATCAACCGGGCACAAATCCAGACTCCGAGGCTGCTACTGAGAAACTCCTGATGGAAAAACCCGATAACACTTTGCCTGACCTGGGAATCGAACCCAAGACCTCATGCACAGCAGTCGCGCTTGCGACCACTAGACCAACGAGGCAGTCAACTTGGAGAGATAAATTTTATTAAATATGTCAAGCAAATATTTTTAGTGCTATTTTATCTGCCTTTATTTATTCAAAGATTAGTCCACGTCTGTTTTCATTACTAAAAAATGATAATAAAGTTTAAAAATAAAATTTGGTTGGAAAATCAGAAGAAACAGCTGGTTTATATTCTTATCAATGTCGTCATGATTATGTTACATGATTTATGACTTAATCGCTTTTTCTCGACACTTCGCTCGCGTGCGTAGGTTATCACGGATAAAGACGAAGTGGCGGAATAAAAAGTAGTATAAGGCTTTCTTCAGATTTCAAGCTACCTCTTTGTCAAATTTCGTTACTATCTGTCCAGTGGTTTTGCTGTAATGAAGTAACATATAGAAGGACAGAGCTATTTACGTATTTGATATTACCTACAGATAAACTAATACGAGTAGTTCCATAATAGTGTGGATTTCTGACTGACAATAGTTCATCAGCAGTTTTAACTATAATATAATTATAAGCATTTTATTTATTCATTTTCTTTATTTTCCATATTTTTACACATATTTTCCTTAAAAAAAAACAAATAATATAGTTAATAAAAAAAATATGTATAAAAATAGTAAGTAAGCATTTTTATTATTATTATATTATTATAAGCATTTTTAAGCATATTATAAGCATTTTTAACTATATTATAATTTCTACTGATGAACAAATAACGTATAAAACTAGTGTCTGCCCGCGACTTCGTCTGCGTTGACATTAGAATTTCCCAAATTCCTTACATAACCCTACGGAAACAGACAACCGGGATAAAAAATATCTTATGGGGTAGGTACGCTAGATCAATATCTTGTGTAAATATCATTTTAGCCAATAACAACATCCATCCACCCTCACAGACATTCGCGCTTATAAAATTATTATTAAGTGGAATTCCATTTAACTGTCTCCAAAATGAAAAGGCCATGTTTTTCTTTGAAGTCCCAAAATATTATAACAGAAAAACATGATGGTTCTTCTAAAAGCTGCTTTTCTCCGAAGATCAAAAAATTTCAGTATTGCGGTGTTCATGAAAAGCAATTTATTTCGTTCTATTGAATATTTTTCCATTAAATTTTGAAAGATAACACGCGTGGTGATATTACAGGTGAAATATTGACATAATCTTTGAAGGTTGGCCGTTATATTATGAAATAAATTGTTGGCAATTTCACTTCAGGTGGGGTAAGACTAGAGAAAGTAGTAGGTACCTATTTTATAAAGTTTTGGTTTTGATTACCATTAAGATTCTTCCTTTGACTGCCTTGTTGGTCTAGTGGTCGCAAGCGCGAATGCTGTGCATGAGGTCTTGGGTGCGATTCCCAGGTCGGGCAATGTGTTATTGGGTTTTTCCATCAAGAATATCTCAGTAGCTGCCTCGGAGTCTGGATCTGTGCCCGGTTGATGGCAATAGGCTCGCCCCCTATTACATGGGACTAAAAACATAACTGGCGAAATGTGGGTGTTCTGGGTACACCTCTGCCTAACTCTTCGGGTATTACAGGCGTGATGTTATGTTAAGATTCTTCCTAATATTTTACTAGCATTCTCCCCGCTACTTCGTCCGCATGATTTTTCTTACGGATCCCTAATTTTAAGATAATAAAACGTAGCCTTTAGCACTCAGTGATAACGTAGCTTTTAATTTGCATTAGAATTTTCAAAATCGGTTCAGTAGGTCCAGAGATTACCCCCTTACAACTTCACAAACTTTAACTGGTTCTAATATTAGTTTAGATTTAGATAAATAGAACAGAATATTTCAGATTACTTTACGTAAAGGGTTACTAGCTTTGTCTACGTAGACTAATAACATAATATAACATCACGCCTGTAATCCCCCAAGGGTGAGGCAGAGGTGTATCCATTAGTACACCCACACTTCGCCAGTTATGTTTCTAGTCCCATGTAATAGGGGACGAGCTTATTGCCATCAACCGGGCACAAATCCAGACTCCGAGGCTGCTACTGAGATATTCCTGATGGAAAAACCCAATAACACTTTGCCCGACCTGGGAATCGAACCCAAGACCTCATGCACAGCAGTCGCGTTTGCAACCACTAGACCAAAGAGGCAGTCTAGAAAATATCTATCGATCTATATGTATAATATAATAAAAGAGGAAGTTTTACGCAGCGGGTCGCTAGCTGTTACATAAAACAATATTACAAAAGAAAATCTTATACAATTTCGTAAAAATTCAGTAGGCACACTGAATTTTCACACGAATTTGCTCTTGCAAATAGGACCCAAGGTTCATAGTTATGGTAATTGTGATCCGTACCATTCTGTTGCTTCGACCTTACCTACATGTTTGCTTTTAAGACTGTCATATTATTCAAAGGCCTTTCCATTAGGTAACTTTTCGCTTAGCATGTAATATTTTGTTCAGTAGAGGGCGGAGTTTATGTCCCTTCGTATTTAGAATTTGTAACTGCTTTCAACTAGTAAAATAGAATAGTTCTTTATTTGCACAGAAAGTAGGTATAAGTTACAGATGTTGAGTTAAACAGTCTTTTATACTAACTACCTTAATCTTACCTTAGTCTTACCAAGGGGTATCCTAATACCCAGTTACTGGGTTGTAGAGGTCAGATTGGCAGTCGCTCCATGTAAAATACTGATATTCAGCTGCATCTGGTTAGACTGGAAGCCGACCCCAACATAGTTGGGAAAATTCTAAGCAGTTGATGAACTGCTTTCAACATTGATTTTGCTCAGATTCTTCATTCTCGAGAGTTATTTCAATGAAAGTTGTCTTCGATTCCAACTATTTTATTGGTATCATCCAAAAGGCAACCACGCTTTCCAATTTGACTTTATTAAGCCACAACGCCAACGTTATAGTAGGCAGTTCCTAAGTTGCCCCTTATGTCACCTATGAGATGAAATAGGGTACCTAGTCTATTCTTAGAACTGCCTAGACGATGTTACAGTAATATACGATGAATAGCTTCTCCCCGCGACTTCGTACGCGATTTTTTCACGTTACTGCTCCGCTCGTGTGGGTCGTCGTGTGGCGTAACTATTCCTCATGTATCTGACTGTCATAATTATGCAAAATTATATTCTGCAGTTCGACTAGTACTCCCAGAGTTTAACAAACAGACGAAAAATCTTTTAAGCTTTATAATGTTAGTAAAAATCTTGTTAAAAAAAACCTGGCCACCACTGGGTCATATTTACATACACGCCTTTTTCCCATTGGGGTATCCTTACATAGGTACTCCTTTCGCCTCATCCACGTTCATACATCTCATCATACAAGCACGCCAGTTACGGGTACAGCGCACCTGACCTTTCTGAAGAGCCTCACCAATAAGGTCAGTGTAGGTTTTCCTAGGGCGACCCCTCCCTGCGTTGCCACTCACCTCGGCCATATAAATACCTTTTGTTAATCGTCATCTCTATTAAAACATCAAAAAGTTTTCTTTAACTAATTCATAACACTGATAAATCCATTCATAATTTTATCAAAATGATCAAACAACATAATAGGTAATCTAATCTATCTTGTAAAGTTGTAACCCGATCTTTATCAAATCAATCATCTCCATTTTGTTTTGATAAAAGATTTGAATCAATCAATCAATCTCCTTAGCCTTTTCCCGACTATGTTGGAGTCGGCTTCCAATCTAATCAGATTCAGATGAATACCAATATTTTACATGGAGCGACTGCCTTTTTAACCTGCACAATCCAGTCACTGGGTAATACGATACCTCTTGGTAAGACTGGTTGTCAGACTTTCGGGCTTCTGACGACCCGTAATGACTGTCAAAGATCCAAATATGACAGCCGGAACCAACCGCTTAAAGATTTGTATCAAAGCTGTAAAAAATAGTTTTGTATACAGAAATAGGAATTGCTTTACGCTTTACTCAAAACGTGGGAGGTAAGCAATTGAAATGCTATTCTCGTTTCAATTGTTATCTCGTCTTGATTAACTGAATAGAGAGAAAAGGAAACTGGCAATTTAAACTCTTAATTGTGTTAGAGACTGTTCTTCAAGATAATTTATTATCTAGTTAAGTTAAATATTTCTCTTTATTGTTGTAAATTTAACGAAGTTTCCTATCGCGGCTTGCGGTAGGAGTTAACTGACAGAAAACGCTCTGTCTCTTTCTATTTCATACGGGTGTGTGAGCGTGCGAGTATCGAGATTCGAGCAGCAAGCATTGTGCGCGGCCAGCTGTAGAATTTTAATTTAAACACGTGTTTATTTGACATTATTTTTTGTTTTAATTTATACGGGACCTTTTTAGTTATTTTGTTATCCCATCCATTATCCTTTATTACATCAATAAAATTATTCATTTCTTTGATTGGAAGACCAATAAGTTCTATTAATGTAATCATAGTATTTACTCGTCTGTTTAAAATGATTGATTGTCAACTTCTAAATATTTTATAATCTTTATCGTTATCCATTAGCAAAATATTCTAGATTGATTTCTTTATTCGGCCTTGGGTAATTACAAAATTCTTTCACGTTCAATTACATTTTAGATTCTACTTTTTAAATGCTTATACAAGAAACAAGTATTGTATTAATGCTATGCTTGTGATAATAAAATAAATAGATTTTATGTTGGTATTTGATTTTGGATTTTGAACTAGCCATCTTGACCTTGGGTTAAGAAAGGCGAGGTGACGAACGCGCAAGCATACAGTTATGTAGTCGCCTGACTACATCATACTCAATGGGGCGATTCTGTTCTTAGAAAAGGGTTATTCTGAAATACTGTTTTTTTTTTGTTCATTTTGTGTTGATTGACTCGTATTAAATTTTATCCAGTATTAAGCAACCTGTACAGCTCTACCATAGGGCTCGTTTAGATTGATTGGGCAAGTGGTTGAAAAACTGTTATTGACTTGGTAAATTTATTTGATTACTTATGTCTTTTTTTAGAACCTCCTGAAAATTGGACATTAATGCAAAACTGTAACCGTGTGTACTAAATTGCTTTCACGATTGCCAATATAGTTGTAATCAATGCTTGGATGTTGGGCCAGGTGTTACCGTCGCCCTCAATTTCACCCTACCCGACGTATATAATAGCCTATATACACATATGTACAGTCAGCAAAACAGATAGGTGTGCAAGGTCGTCAGATATAGTTGAAGTTTTCTTCGAAACCTATAGATTTTTTCGAATGTAATTTAATTTAAAACGTAGATAATGAACAGTTAAAAGACATCCATCGGTTTCTGAGAAAACTTCAACTATATCTGACGACCCTGCATGCCTACGTGTTTTGCTGTGTATACATGAAGCTTCGTGTGTGCTCCCAGACAGGATAAGCAGAGCTACAGATAGTGCCAAAGCACTACTTGAAATTACATTTGGCATCAATGTGGTTGGTTTAAAGTTAATGTGGTGTGTGTTATGTTAGTGCCTGTGGCCACCGTTTGCCAAGCCATCGTGTATCTATTCTACTATACTAATATTAAAGAGTAAGTTTCTTTGAACAAGCTAGTTCTATTTTTAAAATTCTTTTTGCGTTATACAACCTGTTCATTGAGGAAGGTTATGTAATATCACGCTACAATTGACGGAGCGGAGCAGTAACCATATATTTAAATTAACGCGGGTATAAATTGCAGGGTATAGCTAGTGGTTTTATTAAATTGTTTAACTGGTATATAATGTTTATACGATAACCTATAGTCTCTTTGAGTAGATCAACAGCCGATTCAGTTAATGTAAAGAAAGAAAGAAATAAAGAAAAACTTCTTGTCATCTTTAAGAACTTGCCCAGTGCAAGTAGGACTCGTATTCGAAGAATTCCGTATTACTGTACAATATTTAACAAAACACACAACGGCCATATTAATATACACACCGTGAAAATTTCAATTCTCCTTATTAGGCACGTTTCATAAGATACAGGCCACTAACAGACGGACGGCTAGCAGAGGCTTAGTTATAGTGTCCCGTTGGCATCCTTCCGATACGAAACCCTCTACTGATAATTAATAAACCCTCACTGAAGACACACATAACATAACATAACATAACATCACGCCTGTAATCCCCGAAGGGTTAGGCAGAGGTGTACCTACCCATTAGTACACCCACATTTCGCCAGTTATGTTTTTAGTCCCATGTAATAGGGGGCGAGCCTATTGCCATCAACCGGGCACAAACACACACACACACTGAACACACACTAATAAAAATACACTGAATGCACTGAAGACACATGAATAAAATTACCAAAAATATAATCTTTAAAATTACAAAGTTTTCTACCACAATTAATCTTTAATCCCCATTGGTCAATAAGTACGCATTAGCCTATCCAGTCTGACGCGTATTGTTATCAAAAGATTTCACACACTTGCCAAGCGTCTACTCAGATATCGGTAATTAATTAATACTTATCGGAATGTAATCAATTGTAATATAATTAGTGGCGTTGCCCCGCGTTCGTTGGACGTGGTCGTGGTTCAAAAATTGTGTAATGCTTAATTTAAGCGCGACTTGGGTGCAGGTAGGACATTATAATTAGTTAATTTTTGTTTGTTTTGATTTCGCTGTGTTTTGTGTACAATTTTGATTAAGGGACGAATTTTAACTCGTGAATTAAATTGCTGGTGTGTTGCGTTGTTGCTATGCGTCTCATTCATTGGTATGGCAACTGTCGTTTTAACGTAAGTATAACAATACAATTATTTTGCATAGTCACAAGAATATGTGAGTACTTTTTTGGACTCATAAAACTGACTAATTAAAATGCATTTTTTTTATTTAAAAGACAGATCCCCAACCTAGGTGGATACCTATATCTTGGGGATCAGTAGGTATATTATACTCTTTATTTAACCAAATTCAAAAAAGGAGGAGATTCTCAATTTGGTTGTTTTTTTTTATGTACGTCGTTTCAGAACTTTGTTATTGGTCAACTGATTTGAAAAATTGATATTGTATTTAAAACGACATACTTTTAGATTTGTCTCAAGCGTAAGCGTACTGGAAAAATCAAAATCGGTTTAGTAGTTCGGTTTTTAAATCAAAATAACTGAAACAAAAATATACTAAATAAAAGAAATTACGTATTTTGCTTTCTTGTGACTTTCCAATTGTGTTTCTCTTTACGTAGTATTACAGTTTTCTCTCAAACGAAATTGTGATTTTTCCTAAAACAGTGCGCCGTTAAGTTTGCGTCATAGCTCCGTTTTATAGCTTTGCTAACTGGAGTAACAGCTTTTTAATGTTACTCTAAACCAAATGTTCTAAATCGTGAAACTGAAACACATCTGTTACTTGCCGCGTTAGGTTTTCTTCAATTGTAGAATCTAAACTAATAAAACTAAAAATTAAAAGATTTTTGGTTTGTTTGTTTAAACGCGCTAATCTCTGAAACTACCAGTCGGATTCGAGAAATTTCTTTTGTATATGATAGCCAGATTAATGCGGATGAGAATAGGCTATATAACATCGCGCTACGACCCACGGGAATTGAGCAGTAACCAAAGACACGATCAGAAGTCGATCGTTTATAAAAAGTGTTGCATCATTTAAGTTTTCCAAATAATTGTTATCAGTTGTAATCAGTTGCAGTGGTTTTTTATGTATTTTTTGTTATGTTTATCCCCTTGCGGTGTAGTAGTTGATTATCCCGCGCCAATGTAGTAAAGTAGGCCAATAAAACGCTTCCAGGGGGACTCACCCACTACTTGCAGTGCATACTTTTGCATTTAGATGCGTAGTATTATTTTAAATTCTTTATTATCATGTCCCAGAGCTCGTGGCTAAGTATTATAACAGCCGCACGGGTCGATCCTTCAGGATCTATGCTTGCAAAGGTTGGTACCTTATAGGTAGTGATGCTAGGCGTCAGTAGTATGTTAAATTTCGGAACGAAAGGTTTAAATCGCGAAAGCTGCCATTGTAAAAAAATTAAACAGAATTTTCTGAATTTAGTGAGAAAATATGAATGACAGAAATTTTGTAGTTACAGCTTACATAGTAAATGTTTTTTTCGTATAGTAGAGATTAAGGAGGTTAGTAAAAAATCGGGACATGACCCAGACCCCAGAAAATCGGGACGACCCGCTCAAATCGGGACACCTGGTAACTCGTCTTACCGCTTACCTTATGGGTGCTTTCTTATCTTAATTATCATAACCTTAAAACACTATTGTGACACTTTATTGGCTTGACTATTTCTATCAGCGCCATTTTGTTTGCGTGATTTCTTTACCCAGATCCGACTGGAAAAATAGATTTTACTTTTTCAATATGATACATTAATGTTCCAAACTGCTTAAAATAAATTAGAACAGACATAAGTGCTTTAATAAAAAAAACTTTGTAACGCGACCAATTTCAATTTCCAACTATAGAACCTAATAAGACGAAAGTTGAACTTATATTAACAATAAACTTGAACAATCTTCAGACTTAGCTGGAGTTCTTAGAGGTTTTTTGTTAAAAACTTATTTGAGACGAAAAAAGCGAAGACATATATTGTTTGGAGCGTCACTAGTATTAAGGCCCAACTTAAAATAATGAGTCAAAACATTTAAAGATGCGACGCGGATAAGGTTGCTAGGCGTCCGGATAAAGCCGGACATATTCAGATTTCGTGTCCGGTCTGTCCGTCTTTTGTTAGCCTTTTTACATTTAATTAACAAGAATTTGAGACGATTTTATGACAAAAAATAAAACAATACTTTTAATGTTTTAAAACACAGACATCAAGGCTTTTTTCGTCCAATTTTTTCCCAAAACTCTGGCTGATGGTTTAGGTTTCCGGATTTAGGATCTGGTAATCTTAAATACGGATTAGTTGTTAAGACAATTAGCTTAGTCAAAGCACTAAATTATAAACAAAGATCTATTACATGGCTCAGTCATAATCCTCATTTAAAGTAGACCAAATACTATCTACGTTCAATGAACTCGAAAACGCTAGAAGAGTCGATCTTTAACAAAATATTCGTTCGTACAAGACATGGAAATTATTAGATCAATCGACTTCACTTAAGATGAAACGAATTTCTGGTAAAGATAATGGAGAGGTGGGTTCAATGTCTGCCGGCCTAAATTGTTTTTTTAGCTTGAAAGGGTATTAGCCTTTTAAGCTCCTTAACTAAAGTAATTGTTCTTTTGTCGTCGTTGATTCTCCGTTGTGCTTCAATGAAGAGGGTAACAAATAAGAGATGGTTTTACTTGAAGTACTTATAAGACTTTAATAAGGATGTTGTTGTTTTATTAATGTTTGTGGGAATGGAATGTTAATGGAAAACATCCCTTTGAGATTTAAATTACATAAGAATCTAGTATAGAGGGTGTAGCATCCTCTTTAGGCGATTGACACAAGTCATCGCGCACCGCCGCGGAGGGCGGTGGCGGAAAAGCGGAGTGACCGCGCGGTCGGGCGGTGTACGTGTGTGCATCAACGGATTTCTTAGAGGCCACCGCATCCGCTTCCCCACCAACCGCGGCGGTGCGCGGTACCGTATGTTAATCGCCTTAAAATCAAGGGGTTATTTGATAGTGATTCTAAACAAGCAACAATATTTTTGTTGATTTTCGAGTTCGAATTAGCCATCTTGCCGCTTGGTTTAGGCAGATGGGAACATGAACTATGTGAATTGTATCTACTAAACCGATTTTGAAAATTCTTTCGCAAATTGGAAGCGACGTTATCACTAAGTGCTTTATAATAAAAAAAAATAGGAATCCTTAAAAAAAATCACGCAAACGAAGTCACAGGGAGATTGGTAGTTCAGGATATATACAAAATGGTGTTTCTTTGGTTAATTCAGTAGTGACGCGTTTACAGTTGTTATTTTTGTTTCAGAAACCGTACAAGTTGAACTAAACAATGTCGAGGGGACTTAATTGCTAACCTATTGTATTTCTTTTGTTAACGTCAAGAAAGTTAACGGCAAAGTGGCCTGTCGTTTGAAATCCTACTTTTTGAGTAGTCAACTGTTTATTTAGTTATTTAGCAACGTGTTCTCTTGTTCAGTTAGGAGTAATGACACTTGGAGGTCGCAGTTTTAAGGTTTTATATTAATTGTTGTGTCGCTTGGTGAGAAATTCCAATTGGTATACTATTTGAATAGGTTTAAAGTTTAGATTTATTTGTGCGTTTTTTTTCACTCGTTTTAAGTTACGTCTTTGGTTATTGCTCCGCTCCTGTATGTTGTAGCGTGATGTTATATATCCTTAACTATTCCTGATAAATCTGGCAATCTTATACAAAAATATTTTCTCTAATCCGACTAAAAGTTTAAAAGATTAGCGCGTTTAAACAAACACAAAAAAAAACAGAAAATTTCTTGATCTTTTTTTTATTATTTGAAATTACTTTGTAATATCCTATGATTATAATTTGAAAATCGCTTTCATTTTAATGTATGCAAATACGTATTCTAGTGACCGACTTATCATATCACATATCAACATGTGTTGATTTGGGTATTAAATTGATTACAGTTTACCTACTGAAACATTGTATGTTGATAATTAAAACAATCATGACTTGATTTTCACGTTTTGAAAATATTTACGTACTCATTCTGTTGCATATTGATAAATTAAAATCGAATTGTTTGATGCAATTGGCATCCTAAGTAATCCTAACTACTTATAATTAATATTATAAATGGGAAAGTAAGTTTGTTTGTTACCATTTTAAGCCTAAGCCACTGAACCGATCATCCTAAAATGTTGAATATACGTTGCTAGGTGTACAGGAACGAACATAGGGTACTTTTAATCCCTAAAAAAGTACTGTTTCCGAGGGAAATTACAATAACGTTCTTATGATCATAGATGGCGCCACTTGTCGTTTCGAATTGAAATGACAGAAATTTACGCGGAAAAAGTCGCGGGCACAAGCTAGTAAAGATATAAAAATAAAATCGTATAGAAACAAATATTTTTTAAATAAAATAGAATAGAGGAAAATTCCGTTTTTTTTCCTGCTTTTAAAATTACAAAGGGAAATCCCTCTATTGGAACACTGTTAAAAAATGTTTCATAATGTGATTTTCAACCCGAAGAATATTCTGACGAAAAAATTTAATAATTGGGTATACGAAAATATAAAAATATACAAGGTGTAACTAAATAACATCACGTAGCCGTCCGAACATTGACCTTTCGGTTAGAAAAATCGAAGATATAGTAGATATATAACAAAAAAAAATGTTGCGATCATGGGAACAACATGTAACTTTCAGTGTCACCAGTTACTTAAGTAAAGTGTGTTTTTTAATCTCAGAGACTGATTTGACGGCTGTATAAGTCAAACTAGAAAAAGGTGTGCTTTATGTTTGACGTATGAAGCTGTCATTTTAGTCTTCGAGATTAAAAAACACGCTACAGATCGCGTAATTCAATAATATTACATGTTGTTCCACGTGCTTCGTTTAAAATAGGTAATCCTGTTGTACATTTTCTTACTAAATCAGGGGCGGAACGTGCGCAATATAAGTCTGTAATATTCTACAGTATGGGTTAGCTCACGAGATTCTTAGGAAATTAACTTTGTACAGACTCCAAGGTTTATTTTCCTTTTGGGGATTAAGATCTTATTACTGTTCTTAGTATTATAAGTTATTCCATATTTTTGGAAATGTAACGTCGATCTATACTTATATTTATACTAGATTCTGCCTGCGACTTCGTCCGCAATGTTGATCCCCACCTAGCGGTATGAAATATACTTTACGATCTATTTTTAAAACCAACCAAATATACATAAAAAAAACATGAAAATCGGTCGAGCTATTTTAGAGGAGTGCGATCACAAACACCGTGTCTCGGGATTTTTATAATGTTAAAAAACTGAAGAGTTTCTTTGTTTGTTTGAACGTGTTAATCTTAAGAATTACTGGTCAGATTTAAGAAAATGTCTTTGTTTTATGTAGTCCGTTAATCTAGGCTAACATCACGTTATAACAAGCAGTATAACAAAGACTGCCTCGTTGGTCTAGTGGTCGCAAGCGCGACTGCTGTGCATGAGGTCTTGGGTTCGATTCCCAGGTCGGGCAAAGTGTTATTGGGTTTTTCCATCAGGAATTTCTCAGTAGCAGCCTCGGAGTCTGGATTTGTGCCCGGTTGATGGTAATAGGCTCGCCCCCTATTACATGGGACTAAAAACATAACTGGCGAAATGTGGGTGTACTAATGGGTACACCTCTGCCTAACCCTTCGGGGATTACAGGCGTGATGTTATGTTATAACAAAGACGTAACTTAACGCATGTGTAACCGCGGGATATTACTAGTTTAATTATATTTCCCTGCGCATTCGCACATGAATAGGAGTGTTAAGAGCTAAAATTATTCTAATTACTCTCAAATTACAGTTTGTTTGTTGAAACTTTGTAATGTTGATAATTATAACAATCATGACTTGGTTTTAATGTTTTTGAAAATGTCTAAGTACTCATTGTTTTTCATAACATTACTCAAGTTTTACAAATCACATGCAATAAAAATTAAATCATTAGTTAAAGGAAATAAAGTGTATTATTTTAAATTTATAATAGATGGAAAAGGACAGGGGTTCTGTCTTTTTGTTCTTTTTTAACATAACATCACGCCTGTAATCCCCGAGGGGTTAGGCAGAGGTGTACCCATTAGTACACACATTTCGCTAGTTATGTTTTTAGTCCCATGTAATAGGGGGCGAGCCTATTGCCATCAACCGGGCACAAATCCAGACTCCGAGGCTGCTACTGAGAAATTCCTGATGGAAAAACCCAATAACACTTTGCCCGACCTGGGAATCGAACCCAAGACCTCATGCACAGCAGTCGCGCTTGCGACCACTAGACCAACGAGGCAGTCTTTTCAAATAATATAATATAATCAGATATTCTCTCTATTTTAATATTGTTTAAAATCGTTTCACAGTGAAATTTTAAATGAGATTTTCAAGCCAGAGAATATTCCGACCTTTTTATACCTATACGGGGTGTATGTGCCTGCGGACGGCAAGCATTGGGTGGCTTGCCATCCGATCAGAAACAGGCCTGTGTCGGCGGCGCGTTGTGTTCCACGCGCGCCTCAAAGAGATGTCAGCATAGGAGATGAGGCCCGCTACGGTTAGTGCCTGCCAGGGTTGCGGATTTTGTTTGAGTTACCGCGACCCTAGAACTCAAAGGACATTTTTTTTTTGTTGTTAAAAATAATCAAATGACTCCTTCCGCCCTGGGTGGGGTGGAAGGGACTATCAGACTTTTATCCATTGCGCTCCGCCTAGAGCGGAAGAAGTCATTTGATGATTTCAAAACCTTTTAAAAAGCGCACATTGCAAATCAAACTCAGTAAGTTTAAGCGAAAATGTATGCTGAGAAACGACTTTTTATTTTGGTGTTTTAAATCGCTCTACGTGCACTGTAACCCACAAAAAATATTATACTTTAGGGTACATGCAACAGTATAGGGATTGTGACAGTATTTAAAGGTTTATTATGACATTTAAAACTGTTCTTCGTAAAAAAAACGTGTCCAAAAGTTGTAACTTTGACCTTCAATATTTAGAACAAAAAAAAATCGCAATTATGAGAAAAACGTGGAACTTTAAACCTTAGTATTCATGTACCTATATTCGGATATGTAAAAGCAGTGATTTAATTATACTTCTCTACGTTTACACGTTGGTATAAATGTTAAGAGGTAAAATTACACTAATTAGGGAGCATTCAGCTTTCACAAGTAAAATTAGATATTGTAAGAACCAACTAATTTTGTGGCAGCTCTTAGAATATTAAACCTGTAAGATAATTACTTTTAATTAAAATGGAAATACATGCTGTATATATTAGCTGTACAATTCCAGGCTATAATTGTCACACTGCAAGGCCTCTTCTCATACAGAGAAAGCACGCACGCTTGCTCAAGACGGATTGGCGATTTCAGATTTAAGTCGGAGTCCATACTTTCTCACAGTTGTCAGTGATGTCCAACATAAATTTTAAAAGTATAGGTACAGTAAGAGGTCATAAGTGCACTAGCATGCTAAGGTTTGAATTGTTGTAAACACGCGGTACAGGCCGTACATCTGTGTGTATAAGTGATTATGTATTAACATTGTATCTGCGAACAACTCAGAATTCGCACATGGCGTCGAAAGGTCGTAAGTAAAAAAATGACAAACTATTGCTTTGGGAAATTGCTACTCCACTTACGACCGCTACTGTACGTATGCATTGAAAAATTTACATTGTTACTTTGCCAGATTTAACCCCATAATACAACCTCATGTATTAGAGGCGAGCGCTTTAAAAATTTTTTTAGTTTATGGATTACAAACAAAAATAAAAATCTTTTCTTTTTATTTATAATATTAGTTTACATAATATTTTACAACAGTGTTTGTACAAAACTACCTTTTCTACATGTAAACTTCCTGAAGTCTCACAAACAACATGATGGATGCAAATAGAAATTGCTGGAACATTATAAATAGGTAGCAAGTCGTTAGCAGGCGCGGCTCTGCGGAGTACAACGATCAATCATTGTAATTACACTCATGTGCTAAGCAACATAGACTGTTTATAGTAAACTTTATATTTTAAACAAAATAACTTTTAACCGGTCTTGGGTTCGATTCCCAGGTCGGGCAAAGTGTTATTGGGTTTTTCCATCAGGAATTTCTCAGTAACAGCTTCGGAGTCTGGATTTGTGCCCGGTTGATGGCAATAGGCTCGCCCCCTATTACGTGGGACTTAAACATAACTGACGAAATGTGGGTTTTCTAATAGGTACACCTCTGCCTAACTCTTCGGGATTACAGGCGTGATGTTATGTTATGTTTAACTTTAAACCAGATTTTATATACCATGTATACAAAGTAAATAAATAATATTATAATGTACTAAACAAGTTATAAATGTTTTAGTCTATTGCCATCAACCGGGCACAAATCTAAACTCCGATGTTGCTACTAAAAAAATCCTGATGGAAAACCCCAACTTTGCGCTACCTGGGAATCGAACTCAAGACCTCATGCTCAGCGACCATTAAACCAACGAGGCATGGATAAAAAAAATAACAAAATAATGGATTCACATTAATAGCATATTTTAAAACATAGTGATGGTATTTATAACTATATCAAAATCATTAGGTATTATGTTCTATAAATAGACACCTAAATGTCTGGTACAAAAACGTCAATTTTAAAAATAGTATGAAGGTCGTCCAGCCACAATTATTATATGTCTCCGGGAAATATTGCTATAGCAAACAAGCTTGGCAGTCTGATTGATGATAGCTGTACTATTTAATAAAAAAAATATTATGTCCAATCGTTGTGAAAGCACCTTCGTTTATGCCGTAGAAAATCTCTCGCCCGTTTTCCTTCTGCTTTATTTTATGCAATGAATTTTTACAGTGACGTAAACATCAAATTTGTATGTTTCGGAGTTTTCCTTTTTAATGATACAGAAAAAATATTGCCTGTATATACCGCTGTAAACGGACGCCTAGTGTACAAATTGAAAACTACTAATGAACAAAGAATAACATAGTTACACTTAATAGTTCTTATTCAGTTGAATGAATATACATAAAATGTGGCTCTTAAAAATAGCGAAGTGTTGCGCGGTCGGACTAATTTTGTATCAAGAACGAAAGCGAGAAAGAATTTATAGAAACTTAATATTTACATTATTGTATTTGTAATCCAGGGATGGCGAACCTTTGGAGAACGTGCATTTTTTAAATAGCTACAATAATAAAGTGATTGTGTAGTGAGAATTTAGAATCTTAACTTAATTATAGGAGAAAAATAAAACTAGAATTAATAACTTTAATATACGTATAATAAAACTAGTTTTGTTTTCCGATACGACTGGTAATTTTAGAGATTAGGGCGCTTAAACAAACAAATATAAAAAACTTGACTTTATTTTTCTAATATTGAAAAGAAGAAAGAAAAAAATCATACTAATAAAAGAAATCATACTAACCCATAGTATGATTTCTGCTGTTGCAAATTATATCTAATACACAGATTTGACAGTTATTGCCGTGCCAGAATTATTTAGTGGCATGCCACCACTGGCACGCGTGCCAATGGTTCGCCATCCCTGTTCTAGTCGAAACAGATCCAGGTATACCTATTTTCTGTCTATTTGTATTGCCTTCAAACTATTCGCGGAATGCTAACGGTATTTTAGTTCAGTAAGCTTTTCAGGTGAATCGTCTGAACCGTTTTGAATACTGAATGGAATCGTTTTAAAGTTAGCTTTCATAGCAAAATTGGGATCCAAGTTTTGCTTTGCTGTTGTTAGTTTATTTTAGTTCAATGTTATCTCTAGTAATATTAGAACGTGGTTAAGTTTGTTTGTAAGAGGTATTCTCTGGAAGTACTAGTCCAATTACAAAAATTCTTACACTGATAGAATGTTACACTACTGTTGAGTGTATTATAATACTATGTTGTAATATGGTATACTTGACTATAACGCGGACGCAGTCACGGGCTGTAACTAGTTATTAGTGAAGGTTTTTTTTCCGGATAAATTGGTGTCTTGTAAGTCTGAAATCGCTAATCCGCCTTGATCAAGCATGGTGATTAATGCTCGTGCCGTTTCTGTGCAAGGCCGTTGCCTTTCTTTTTTGGGTGGTAAAAATCATGAAATGAGTCCTTCCGCCCTGGGTGGGGCGGAAGGGACTGTCAGACTTTTACTGACTAAAAACCACCCTGTTCCTTCTGTTGCCCTATACGTTCCGGGGCCACGGTATCCTGTTAAGACGTCCCGCAGCAGGCCGTTGCCCTGCAGTGGGACAACAACAAATGGAGTTAATTTTTGTCGTAATTTCTTATCTTATTATTGTTTCTTCATCCATCATATTAGTTGATATCATCATGATGCAATCTGTTATATCACACAGATGTATTATTTAACACACTCTTACGTAACACATTATGCAGTACACTAAGTCAATTGTTGTATTAGTAAATATGCTTCTTACAATGAATAAACACGTCATTATTTTAGTTACAAGCATGACAATCTTTTGTAATTTATCTAACCTAAAAGTGTGTTTATTTACACTTTTGATAGATATTATTACAGTAAAGAATCCGATTATTTAGTTTGCTCATCATGGGATACAGCGTGGATTTTTAATTTCTGCTTTTCGTAGAATACATTAAATTTATTGATAGATTTCAAATAGTAATACAATCCTAATGTTGCTCAACTGCAAGACAAATACCTCTTCGCATGTAACTTAAAGCGGATTGATCATTGAGGTTTTTTTTTGTGAGCTACCCCTAATTCTCTTTCTTTTTCTAAAACAAAAGCTTAAGTTACTCCTCATATCATCTGGTATCTACCATGGAAAGTCCTTTCAAAATCGGTCAAGCAGTGTCGGATATTAGCCAGAACAAATAGACACAAAACAGGTTTTTCCGTTAGATATCTTGTAAACATTCATATTTACTTTGTAAAACGCTGTTATTTTGACATTACAAACAGGAACTTCAGATCGCCTACCGCCATGTCTTAAAACAATATTATTTTTATATTATTTTGTAATTTCTGTGGTTGCATTTTCAACTCTTAGCGCTGAGCCGAGCGTTGTAAATCCAAAAGTGCGGAAGGCAAAATAATATTAAAATAATATTGTTTTAGGAGGTGGTGGTAGGCCCCCAGTTTTATTTGTTTGTATAGATCATTTTTGTATAGATAATTCCAGGTTTGCTTACTTTGTTTTCCGAATAAGGATGTTGAATTCAAATGCCTTTATCTTTTCACCTGATCATCTTATTATCCATAATTTAGTTCTGAGCCTTTTAATTATTGAATTTCCATAAAGAGGAACGCTTTCATGAATCTGAAATCAGGTTAATCATCTTCGACCTTTAATAATTAGTGTCTTAATCAGATTTTAAACAAAGAAAGGCTCTGTACGATAACGTTATCTTTGTACCTACTGACACAGTCGCGCGTTTGTTTCTTATCAGTGCTTGTAAACATGATTTTATTAGACTACCGTTAATGATTCTTCTGATGAATTTCACCTCGGTTTGAGTCATTTGTTTATGACGGTGATCTGTTTGGTGTACCTCACTACTTATGGGTTTTAATTAATAACAGTTGTCTATTTGTTGCTTACTGTGACTTTGCACGCATGGTTATTTTCACCCGTGTTAGGTTACGTTTTTGGTTGCTGCTCCACTTCCGTGGGTGGTAGCGTGATGTTATAAACCTTATATTATTCCTTATGAATTTGGCTATCATTTACAAAACGATTTTTTTCTATCCAACTGGAAGTTCCAGAGATTAGCGGGTTTAAACAAACAAACAAAAAAACTCTTCAGCTTCATATCTTTTCAGATTTGGTCCCATAGTAAAAGTTCTTCATAATTATGAGTTTAATACACCATATCATGATTTCAGTCAATTAACAGTAACCACCCACTTTTGTTTGGTAAATAACTTGGATGTCAGTAAGCCAGAAAATTAACAATATTTCATACTTTTTGAGGACACATTTTTCAAAGCAAACTACATATCTCTATATGTTTATAATAAGTCATCATGATATTTACACTGAAACTTTATTCTAAACACAAATCTTTTATAGCCGTTCACATTAAACCTGTGTTTGTTAAAACCTGCCTACGTCATAGTAATTTGAAGAATGCTTTCCACGCCTCTCATGTGAGCCTCCCCCAGTCCGCATGGCACGACAAGCCCACAATACAAAGAATGAGCGTCATTCGCTAGAACAGAGTGCCTCTAAGCTTAATTGGAAGAACATTTTAATTTTTTATGACGTCATTAGTTTTCTTGATATTTTCTCGTTTTTAAAGCATAGCTAGTAGCCAACAAAATTAAAGTCAAAGTCAAATCATTTATTTGGCTATTAAAAGGCATTATTAAACGTACAAGAAAAAAAAAATAGTTGCCTCTTTCAAAAGGTAGTTTTGTATAGAGAAGAATGGGAAAGAAATTCAAAACATACTCTTTTAAATATTAGTTTACCATTTGTTGAATAATCTGCACTGATGTTACTAGCTTTTGTTCCTGACTTTATCTAAAGTTAAAGTTTACGTATCTACCACAAAACCAGCCTATGACAATAGGTAGTATTGTAGCTTTCTATTAGTGAAATAATTTTTGTAATCGGACCCGTACTTCCAGAGGTAACCTCTTACAAACAAACTAATATAATAATTTTACTTCATTATAATATTAGTAATACGAGTACTATAAATAAAATTCAATACTAACTAAGTTCTAGTTAAATACTCGTAGGAATTAATAACAAAATATAACAGTATCGATATTAAAAACAAAATTATATCAAAACTGAAAATAACACCGACTCAGTACTGCACTTGTTGATAATATACTGTTGAAACTGATATATAAAAATGAAAACATATGTATAAAATTGGATAAACAAAGCCCACGTATGGCTACTATGTGGGTAGCGCAATCGAATTAACTGCATCGCTGGAGTTGTTGACCAATCAATGGAATTGACGATCAGTTTCGTAGTATCGGCAAGTTTAGTGGAATTACGAAATGTTTCCAGTTGTATTGGATCAGCCCGCCATTTTGGAACAATACTTTACTATAAATCACGAATAGCTGACATAGCTCAAAAGTTCTAAACTAAAATGTAACTGGGTAGGACACATCTGGCGCATGGAAAAACTGAGACCTGAGATAGCGAGATGGAGCCGCGGTAGGCCACAAAAGAGATGGCGGGACGAACTGAATGGATTTCTCCGAAAATGGATGGATGAAGCACGGCATCGTAAAGGATGGAGGAAGCGGAGGAAGGTCTTTACCTAGAAGTTGGGCAGAACAAGGAAACAAAAAGCTCAAAAAGCCACAAAATTCCAAACCACTGCATCTCCTGAAGGCAGAATCAACAGTGGCGACCACCAGAAAAGCGCCGAAGCAGTGAACCTCGACGAGTCCCGGAGAAACGATTAACAAAAAAAAAATGTTGTATATTTCAGTCTGGTTAAAAATAAATAAATAGTTTTTAATTGTTATCAGACTATTATATAAAAAATATCTTCATCATTTTGTCTCTATCATTGAGAAGATTAAATTCTATGATTACAATCAGAGCAAGGGCCATCTTAGGTAACTACATTTTATCATGATAATTATCAATCTAATCCTGTAAACCTACACAGGTGCCTATCTACGTATTTCTTTCTTTGTTACATACAGGTGTTAATTGCTAATTTACTTTAATAAGTGATAATTATCTAAAAATTCGTTCCAAAAGGGTAATGATCTCTAGAATAGTTTCCATTTTAACCTGAATTTTGTGTTTGTTTAATTAGAAAACGATAAAGTCGGCATTATTTATGCACGAAACCAATTTCGGTTGTTCGGGCTCTTAAACAAAGCTGAATGTTAAACACGTTTAATAATGAAACGTAAATTGCTTGTAGGGGAAACCATTTGATATTCAAAACCCATCAAATTCAACTCTTATGTTAAAAAATACCAGACTATTATTGTCTCACTGTAAAGGTACTGTAAGGGCAAACGCCTCTTCTCATACAGAGAAGGCACGAGCACTGATAACCACGCTTGGTCAAGGCAGATTAGCGGAGTTAGGTTTCCGCATCAAAATTGATAAATTATCCCACGGGAATCGAAATTTTTACGGGATTAAAAATTGCCTATATGATATTCCAAACTTGAATCTATCTCTGTGCCTTTCATCCAGATCCGGTGAACTGTTCTGGCGTGATTGAGTAACAAACAGCCATACATCCAAACTTTTGAATTTATAATAGTAAGTAAGATTGCAGGTTCAGGTTTCAATACAAATCTTTTCCATGTCAGTCGATGTCTTTTAACAGAGTTTTTACATCCGTAACAGTCGTGAGAGACTCAACTTAGTAGAGACTAAGTAGGTACGCCTACTTAGTATCGATTAAGAAATCAATATTGAAAAAACGAAGGCAATTCCTTCAGTCAGGCTGCTCACGTTCCAGCCGTAATCCCAAGATGTTTCAATCATTAGAGTCTTGTTATCTTCGTCTGCATCTTCTGTCTCTTTTACTCCCCATGGCTTGCTTCTTAGAAAGTGATGTAGTGCTCGCTTAGTCGCACATCACCTCAAACGTTTCAAGACGTTTCAAAGAATTATTTTGAAAGAGGTTCAAAATTACTGATATTTGATGTGAAAATATTTGTTGGACTGCCTCGTTGGTCTAGTGGTCGCAAGCGCGACTGCTGTGCATGAGGTTTTGGGTTCGATTCCCAAGTCGGGCAAAGTGTTATTGGGTTTTTCCATTAGGAATTTCTCAGTAACAGCCTCGGAGTCTGGATTTGTGCCCGGTTGATGGCAATAGGCTCGCCCCCTATTACATGGGATTAAAAACATAACTGGCGAAATGTGGGTCTACTAATGGGTACACCTCTGCCTAACCCTTCGGGGATTACAAGCGTGATGTTATGTTATGATATTAGTTACAAAAGTATATAATTACCTACTATGATAAAAAGACAGTCTTCTAATAATTAACAAAAACATTAAGTTTCCAAAATAAAATAAAAAAGATATTTAAACAAAAAACATTAAACATTGACAACACACAATTATTGTTTTTTTTTTTGTTTAAAAATAACGAAATCTGGTTTGTCGTTGCGCAGAAAAAGAGTTCCTGGTACGACTTTGGGGAAAGCCTTTTCCCGTCAGTAGGACAGCGAAAGCTAGAGAAAAAAGAATCTCTGGCTTACAATAACATTATTTTGCTCTGTGTTAAAATAAATTTCCTCGAACTTTAACCGCAGCTGATAAACCTTTCAATGGCCCACACAATAAAGTAATAAAAGACCGAAGGAACGGTCTCCGATGATCATAGATGGCATCATAAAAATTGATTAATCGACATCGTTTTTCAAACTCTCTGACGCGTCACCTTGCGTTGTGACATGAATACTAAGTACTTGCTATCGACAGTAACATTGAATATCCATACGTGATAGTAAGATGATATTTAACTATGGATTTTCCCTCTATATATTGTTGGAGACTAACCGTCTAGCTAGCTAATGATATGGGTAAAATTATAGACAACTATATGTACCCCGCGGTTTCACCAGCTACGTATTTGGTTACTGCTCCGCTTCCTTGTGTCGTAGCGTGATGGTATATAGCCTACTAGGTCTTGCCCGCGACTTCGTCGGCGTAAATGTCAGTTATCGTAGACGTAGACGAAGTCACGGAAAAAATGTAACCTATGTCCTTCATTGGGATTTAAACTTAACTCGTACCTTTCTTCAAAAGCGGTTCAGTGCAAAACTTTCAAATTCTTGGTATGTAGACACTCAAAATTTAAGACTACTTAATTTTTTTTTTTCATTTAGGTAATAAACTACAAAAATATATTATTGAATCTAGTTGTCCATTCCAAAAGGTAGTTTTGTATGGAGAATAATTGGCAAAAAAACTCCATAACTTTATCTTTGTAATAATTCCTAAAGATTCATTAAATCAATAATGATTATACGAATGTACATAATTTATACCCAAAAAAAACAGATTCACAAAAAAATATAATATACTTGACAAACACCGTTGTTATAAGAGCTTATAATCTCATAAATATTATGAAACATATAAACAACTTTTATAAAGTAATAAGGGCATTTAATGGCACAAGTGACGTGGAGCGTAAGTACACGCGTAGTTTCTAACCTTGAGACGTAACATCAACGGCTCGTAGTATTGGAAAATACTCGTTAGTAGCGACTTGTCGAGTCGGTATTTGATACCGCCCGTTTTTTCACTGAGCAAATGTAGTAGGTAAATTGGAGTCTTGAATATTTACAACCAAATTATACACGGCTCGCTAACTCCTTTATCTTTTCTTGCGATGATAGAAAAGTAAATAAATGATTTTTCATTTCCTTGTAGTAGTAACATAAATAATGTAATACATATTTCCGGGCCTGAAATAAAACGGGTGAGCGAACGTGGGTGTTTCATACATATTTTAAGCCCTTTCGGAAGACTGTAGTAATAAAACAGAAGTACAATTAAATGTTCTAGACGAAACACACGATATCACGGTCAAAGACAATGATGTACATAACATCACGCCTGTAATCCAAGAAGGGTTAGGCAGATGTGTACACATTAGTGCACCCACGTTTGCCAGTTATGATGTCCCATGTAATAGGGGGCGAGCCTATTGCCATTAACCTGGCACAAATCCAGACTCCGAGGCTGCCTCTGAGAAATTCCTGATGGAAAAACCCAATAACCATTAAGCATTAAGTCCGCCTTTGTACTTTTTTGTTGCATAAAGTTTAAATAAATAATAAATAAATAACAATTTGTCCGACCTAGGAATCGAACCCAAGACCATACGTCTAGCAGTCGTGCTTTGCGACCACTAGACCAACGAGGCAGTCAATAATGTGTAGGTATTTACAAATATTGAAGAAGCCAGCGCTGCCTGCGATGGAATTGAATTCAAAGAACCTGTTTTTTTATGTATTTGCCCCTTATCACATGTTACAAGTATTCGACCTTAATAAGCCCCTTTTTGGCATGACCCTAATAATTGTTACACATACATAACATACATAAACTCACGCCTTTTTCCTATAGGGGTAGGCAGCAACTACAGAACGCCACCTACTACGATCCTTACATACTCCTTTTGTCTCATCCACGCTCATACATCTCGTCATACAAGCACGCCGGTTACGAGTACTCCGCACCTGACCTTTCTGAAGGACCTCACAAATAAAGTCAGTGTAGGTCTGCCTAGGCGACCCCCCCCTCCCCTCGAATAGTTGTTAGAAATAACTGTAATAAACAAGAACCCACTAAAACTGTCTTCGTAGAAAATATTGTCTGTACCCTTGGGAGTGGTCACATTGATTCGGTTAATTGATTTGTTTGGCATTCTACTTGTATTTTTTCTTTGTTGTTTGTAGATCTGTTATTGCCATTAGAATAGTTCGGTACTTTTCCAAGTATTTGTAAAAAAAATCCGTTTAATAATGTGTTTTATCGATGTTTGGTTACTTACAACTAGGTGCTTGTCCAAAAATGTTTATTATGGTTTATTATTGCAATACACACATTTGTAAAAATGCCTCGTTAGTCGTGAAGAGCGACTGCTGTGCATGAAACAGTCTTTAGTTCGATTCCCAGGTCGGGCAAAGTGTTACTGGTATTGGGATTTTCCCTAAAAGAATTTCTTAATAGCTGCCTCGGAGTCTGGATTTGTGCCCGGTTGATGGCAATAGGCTCCCCTCTTATTACATTGATTGAGATTATTACAACTGGCGGCAAATGCGGGTGTACTAATGGGCACACCTCTGCCTAACCCTTCGTGTTGATATTATGTTGTTTTGTAAAAAATGTAGAATATGCTCGCGCAATGAAAACAAATTCCAATTTCATGGAACCATTTGTTATTTTAAAGGTCTATTTGAACATCGCCCTTCGTTGGAATCTGTTCTGTTTCAGCAATATAAAAATGGGAGTAGCACTCTAACCCTATCGATAAATCACAAACAAGTTTTATGTTTGTCCAATCCATTTTGTTTTTCAATTCTGTTAGTGTGACGTCATTCGTAAGAAAGTCGATATTCCTCCCACGTCCAACATATGTCGTGGTCAGTGTTTCTCTCATACCATTTGCGTCACAGTTCCTATTGAAAAAGATGGAACTTGGTAGAAACAATTGTTTCAAATTTATTATTCCTTGAATTGTTAATTTGTTGTTACTTACGCTGGGAAAGAAAATCATTTCTCCTTGTGTAGAATATAAGTAGACTGTGATTGAAAATAAATAAAGCGTTGAAAAACAAAATGAATAAAAAATGGGTACAATGAAAACATTACATGGAAAAAATGGTCACAATGAAAGCTAGCAAAAACAAAAGAACAACTTAAAACGTCAAAAAGAACACTTATACAAAAAAACAACGAAACGAAGAGTTCGTAACACCTCTGCTTGTCGAATCAAGTCTGGTAAGATCTTTAATGATAGAAGTTAGAAGAAAAACAAATCGTCGCGAACACCACGTGAGACAAAAAAACAATACGTGTGTGCCTTTCAGCTCGATAGCTTCAGTGGAAATGGGTGAAATATTAGTTGCAAAATTCCAGGACATACAGGAGAAGTTAAATAAAAGCTTTTTAAAATAGCAACTTTGCAGGAGATGCAGAGTGACAAATCTGCTTAATTTTACCTGGAAACAATGGTATTTATGTAAAATAAAAAATGGTATTGGTGGTTGGTGGTAATGGTATTGGTATGGTTTTGGTGGTATTTATGTAAATATTTGTACGCCGATAAATAAGGCTTAAACATGACTGGACTTTAACTGATGCAATATCTTGCATGCTCTTGTATGTATACACATGTTTACACAAATAAATAAATCTTATCTTAGGCAGAATTTTCAATTTCTTTTTTCATTAATTATAATATAAAATAATTTATGAACACTTCAAATAAGATCTAGTAAAAATAGGATCATTATTATTAAGTAAAAAATTATAATTAAGGCGACTTTTTTGACATAATTATTTTGTGATGTTTTATTTTAATACCTAAATGGACTTACAAGGTGTTACAACTTAAAATGACGAAATGCAGTTTGAACATTTTGTTTATTATCGTTCAATGTAAAACAACGACGGTTTTGTAAATTTGTGAAGGTCTGTCATTAGAATGTATGGTTACATCAACTTTTAACGGCACCTGTGCCAAATGAACTCGGCTTTAACCGAGGCTTTTGCCTCTAATTGTAACTGATTACTCCAATGAGACTCGTAGACCTTGGGACTTTCACGTATATTCGTATCATTGTGACGTGGAAAGCCCTTTTTTGGTCACAAAAACATTCTCAACAACTAAAATTCTCGTGTGACAGTGTTTGTTAGCCTCCTAAACTCCTGAAAAAAGGCTGGACCGATTTTAATGACATTTTGCGTGCATATAGGGTAGGTCTGAGAATCGGCCAACATCTATTTTTTATACTCATAAATGATAATGGTGACTCACCCCTATATATTTCTAATTTGATTTTTTTTTATTTGTCATTTTTAACATACATCTCTAAATTTTCACTTTTCTACCACCGACCTTAGAAATAATGTAGGTATATGGCAAAACAACGTTTGCCGGGCCGACTAGTTATATAAAATAATTTGGAGTTGCTTCTTTTTACTTACGAAATAATTTGTACTTACGTCTGTTTTTAGTTTCATTTCAATTGTTGTCTGTGTTGTCAATACCTTCTTTTTTGTAAATGTTTGAACCTTTTTGACGTCTTTATAGAATCAATCTTCTTCACTTTGATTGGCAGTTGTTATCCACGTTTATCACTTATCTTATACAGTTAAAATGGCTATAAAAGATTTATTTCGCTTCTTAAACCATTCACTTACAAGTTTACAACGTCCATTTTTTTTCTTACATTGATGATGAAATCAAGATGTTTCTTGATTTGGATAAATTTACAGTTAATTGATATGGTTTAAGACAATTATTTTTCAAAAGAAAAGTTTACAAAAATCACTTACTGAGAAAATACAATATTAAATTAACAAAATAACCGATTAGCGTTTTTAGTATGGTAGATGTTAAACATTTTGTATAGATTTTGAGTGCGCGCATTTTTTTTAAATATAAATCCTGAAATCGCCAGTCTGCCTTGAGCAAGCGTGGTGATCAATGCTCGTGCCTTCTCTGTATGAGAAGAGGCCTTTGCCCTGCAGTGGGATAATAATAGGCTGGGTATTATTATAATTTGTTTTTGTTGTTTCATTTATTAAAATAAGTTATTTAATGCCTTTATTTTTTTATCATTTGCGGTATTTAGGGGATGATTATACAGTCTTTAGTTATCTTCAATAAGGAAAATTGATACTTCAACTTTATCATTATTAAGCCAGCATAATTTAAAGTCATCGATTCGATAATAAATATAATTTCAGCCTAAAATCATTTAAGTACCTACTATAATATTTTGGCATTGTTTTAATATCAGATATAAAACATTTTTTAAACAGATTTTCGAATAAAATTTAGCATATTTCATAGTGAATTGGACTTTGATCTTATGAATTTTCTTACGTATACCAATTTTTTTTTAATAAAAGACATAAATTCACGCCATTAATCCCCGAAAGGTTAAGGCAGAGGTGTATCCGTAAGTACACCCACATTTTGCCAGTTATGTTGTAAGACCCATGTAATTGCAATGTGTAATGTGTGTCTGTGTCTGTATGTGTTTAATAAAAAATATAGCTAAAACTATTCAGAGATGACGAAGCTTCCTATTAGCTAAACAATATTCAAAATCGGATAAGTAGTTCCGGAGATTACTGAGGCCCAAGGAGCCAAAAAAGTAACAAGTTTCCTGACTCAAGTTTTTAAAGCAATTTTTTAGAATAATATACCTACGTACTTAATTTTTTTTTTTCTAATATTTGTTGAGACCTCAACATTTTGCTTAAAAAACAGGTCTTACGTATATAAATTCAAATGTCAAATTGGCTTGAATTTGAATGTTAACTATTATTATTGTTGATGAAAAACATGCTAGTTTTATTTAAATGGTTTGTTGTCATGCAACATTTTGAATTATTTCCTTATTAGGAACTAACCTAATATAACTGGTCTTAAGCTAAGTAAAACTTGTAATAATATTGTTGAACAAAATGCTTCCATTTTTTGTCGACATACGCTGATGTTGCAAAAACTACGAGTACTATAATTGTTTTTAATTCCAAAACTAGCTTTTGTTCACGAATCCGTCTACGTAGAAGCCAAGTATACCATAAAATCATAGGACACGTGGAAATAGTGTAACTTTTTATCAGTGAAAGAATTCTTGTCATCGTACCTACTTTCAGAGTTTACCTCTTACAAACAAGCAAATTTTTAACTCTTGAATGTTGGTCGTAGCGTGACGCTATACTGGGATATATTCATTACTAGCTGCTCCCTGCGACTTCGCACGCGTGTTTTTTTCACCTATGTTAAATTACGTCTTTGGTTACTGATCTGGTCCCGTTTGTCATAGCGTGATATCACTTAACCTATATTATTCCTTATGAATCTAGCTATCATATACAAACATATTTTTCCAATCTGACTGGTAGTTCTAAAGATCAGAGCGTTTAAATAAACAAAAAAAAATACTCTTTAGCTTTATTATATCAACTAGTTTAAATACTACAACCAAAACTAAACCTCCTGTTTCCATTTTTCCAGAGCCCCAAATCACACGATGTCCATGCAGCGATGACGTCGGGCCTGAAGATGGAGTCGAAAGGCACCCAGATCCAGCTGCCGCTGATGGGTCGCGGCAGTCGAGGAGAGCTGAATGACAAGGTGACTTTCGCCCTGGTCAAGTCACCACTGTACTCCGAGCAGCTCAATAATGGACAGCTTTTGGGGTAAATATATATATTTTATGCTATTTTTTATTTAGGAGTCAAGATGTCGTGATGGCCCAGTGGTTAAGGTGCCGACCTCCCATGTACAAGGCTGTAGATTTGCAACTGGGTACTGGCAAGTAACAGTAACCAGTGTAGCTTTTTCAAATTCATAATGTACTTTCTAAGTTTATTTTGAACATCACTGACATCGGTGATCGGAACCTGGATTTATAATTAATATAAGTCTGAAATCAAATGACCAATACGGTTTGAGTACCAAATAGGTGATTAATGCTCGTGCCTTTTCTGTGTGAGAAGAGGCTTTTGCCCTGCAATGGGATTTTTATTTTTAAATAATTTGGAACAGAAAACATTTCATTGTTTATGTTTAACTCTATGTTTGGACGGCATCACAAAGGAAAATTCCTAATTAAAATTTCAGCGTATATAAAGTTCACAATATTCTTAAAACATAAACAAGGCTTTAGAAAACCGTTAGTTGTTGGAAGCTTTGAAGTAGAAAAGCAAATAATGTAACTTCAATAAAATACAGGCAACAATGGTATTATTTGAACAAACGAATCATGAATGCCAAGATTTTAAAAGACCAATTTATCGGATTGAATCGAATTGACTGGCGTTGGTCTAGTGGTCGTAAACTGACTGCTCAGCAAGAGGTCTTGAGTTAGATTCCCACGTCGGGAAATGTGTTATTGGGTTTTTCCATCAGAAATTTCTCAGCCTCGGAGTCTGGTTTTGTGTCCTGTTGATGGCAATAGGCTCGCCCCCTATTACATGGGACTTAAAACATTACTGGCGGTGAGTGTACCTCTAAGTAAGTCCACCTCTGTCTAACCCTTCGGGGATTACAGGCGTGATGTTATGTTTTGTACTATAATAAAATCATACAAAAAAAAACAAGATACAATTTAATAAACATACATAGACTTTCACAATCCCCCTGAGAGGGACAAACTGAGAATAATAATCATAAGCAATCTGGAAAAGGCCAAAACCAATTCCACTTCACGCATAACTTTCTGAATCAAATGAAAATAGAATGTATTTATGTTGGATTAAATAACAGTTTCGGTTGAAGTCGACAAAATATATCAGTAAACCATAATAACTTGGGTTAGAGCGTTCAATTCGAAGAAACAGACACCCGATCACTTTTTTTGATCTATAAACAATATTGTTGCAGAAAAATGGTTGTGATACACTAAAATATGGAATAGTAATTTTCTTGACAAAATATTCTAGAGAAATGTTAAGCAAATATTAAAAGCTAGAATACTGTGTAGACATGTGTATCGTCTTCCATTATTTCGTATCAGGCACGGAAAGAACTATGACACTGACTAGGTACTATGCCCACTAGATTGTATGAACCGAACGCCATTCTCAAATGTCTCTTAATTTTAAGACGATCTTAAATGACAGACAAAGCACATACCCAAAGGTGACTTGAATCGGGGTTGCGGGAAGTCTTAACAGGATACCGTGGCCCCGGAACGTTAAGGGCAACAGAAGGAACAGGGTGGTTTTTGAGTCAGTAAAAGTTTGACAGTCCCTTCTGCCCCACCCAGGGCGGAAGGAGTCATTTGATGATTTTTACCAACTAAAAAAAAAGGTGACTTGAATTGAGTTGCGTTTGAGAGTTTGGCCGTTAGTCTCATACTTTTAATTATATTTTTTTCTGCCTGACTCCTTCTAGAACGGTCATGACATAGAAGTGGGCAGACTTCTAAGTCGAAAAATAAGACGAGAATGTATAAATACGGTAAAAACCTTTCTAAACTCAATATCCTAGATCTGCTAAAAAAGGGGTCTTCAAACTTGGTGTTTTTTGTTTTATTCTCAAAGCGAGTGTACCCAGAAGTTTTTGCTACTAACAAAAAGTTTGTACCTACTCGTACTTAGCTGTTTCTTGTCTATGTTAGCCTGGTCGCATACGGGCCACACACGCCAGCCACAAACGCCGCCACCTGAAGTTAGAAGCGGCGTTGTGGCGACCACCGACGTCAACAGTTAGCGGCGAGTTCATATAAAATATATGAAAACTATAAGAAACTAGATAGGCTCGCGGCTTCGCTCGTAAATTAAAAAAAAATCGATGATGATTCGAAAGACATGTGGCTCCATCTATCATCATAAGAACGTTATTGTCATTTCCCTCGGGAACAGTACTTTTTTTGGGATGAAAGGTTTCTGTACACCTAATAATGTACATGTAAAATTTTAGTATGATCGGCTAAAACTGAATTAGGCGTGGAAAGGTAAGAAACAAACAAACTTACTTTTGCGTTTAGGTATATTATTAGTTAGGAGACATCGGTGGCAGCGTTTTGTGGTCGTGGTTGGTGGCTCGTGTGCGACCAGGCTTACGGTCGTCATTCATCCATCTGATGTATGTTATTAGCTTTGTAACAAACATGTATAAGTAATACGACTGTTCGTTGGTTGCCATGCGCGTTCATGTTTTTTTGGGTCGAATACACAGGTTCAAGGCGAGACTTATTTAGAATAGACACGAAATTATTTAGTCGTTTTTTTTTGTGACGCAAACCTAGTAAGACGGAGTCTAGATATTATTTTTCAATCTTTTCGTATAAATTTGAAATTTAAATGTCCAGTTATTCTCGGCATGATATTTAAACGAAAACATAAAATTGCTTCAATTAAATTCATAAAAATATAATTGTTTAGGTCAGGGGTTTTCAATTGCCCTTAATAAATATATTTGTGTGTAGCTCATTTAAATAACTTTAATTATTTATTATTTTTATTTAATTTATAAAAACTCGGAGATTATAATCTTATTTATTATTTGTCTATTAGCGACCGGCCCCGAATTTGCAAGAATGCAATTTACTAAACGTCGCTTTCCTTTTAAACGAGATTTTCATACAAAATTACCATCTTCCAATTAAAAACAGTGGATTATTAAAAAAATAATCATTCAACCGATCTTAATCCTGACAAACACAAACGCAATAAAAAAAATCGGTCAAGCCGTTCTCATGTGATAATCTTTCTTTCATGTGGCAATAGAATATAAAATATAACAGTGCAATGATTGTACTACACACACTGAGAAGGACACGCGTCCCGTGCCGGTGACCTGTGCGTACTGTAGCGCATCGCCCTCAGCATAGCGACACACAGCTTGAGAACCTCTGATATACGTCATCAAAACGATCATAACCATCTCATTACCATTATAATTGTATTGTTTTGATGGATTTTTTTTTCAAAAATTAATTAAGATTAATTACTCAGCAAAATAAAACTACAATAAACTAGCAACCATTTTTTGTATGATCTCTAATAAACTTGAACACTGGAATTCTATTTTTAAAACGTAAAAAAAGGTTTTACATCAAGTGTAGGCTTTTCATGTACGTTTTAATCAAAGTTCTCACGTAGAATTTTAATTAAGGTAAACATATTTTGTATAAAACGTCCTATTTAGGGAAAGTGGGTAGGGATGGACCAATTTTCTGTCGACCCTATATGAAAGGCAAAGCGAGCGTAAAGTAAACGTTATAGTGAACAACACGACTGTTACCGCAGACTTGGCTGTAGTCATGTTTGGAAAACAGCCAAAAACTGTAGTTACGAAACTTTAGAACAACACTTCATTCATTAATATTGTTGTTTTAGGACTAAAATAATTATAACTGTAATAAGTCAACGCAGACGATGAACTTTGAGAAAAGATAATAACTGAAATTGTATGTAACAATAAATAATTTTATACAAAACAAAGCACAAACAATTAAACAAAACTGTATAAGCATTATTAAAATTAATCAAATCTAAGAGTAATATTAATACGGTTGGCATAGTGGTTGAGCTATAGGCTGTTGCGTTGTGTGTCGTGGGTTGGAGTCCCGCACAGAACAAATATTTGTATGACCTACAGATAGGTATCCTGAGTCTGGCTGCTTGTGTATGTTTGTAAACGCAACCACGATACAGAAGAAATTACTAGTGTGTTTTATAAAAGAAAGAACTAGAGGAATAATTTTATACAAAACACAAAAAAAAATTGTACTCAAAATGAGCACTAATAAGGTTAATAAAATATTAAAGTAATATTCCTATAGTAAACAAATTACTTAACGATCAGAAAATCTATTCAAATTCTCTCAATTGTCTATTCAAATTGTCTTGTGTATTGATTGATAACAAGGCAATCAGGATAATCGTGATGGACTGGCCGTATATAGCCCACCAATGGCAGTCCAATACTAATCGGAAACCGGGCTTCCGACTCATGGTAGCAGGAGGAACATGGTAGCATGGGTTTTTATCGGATAAGAATCCGACATAACCCTCCATTACCCCCTGGACAGAGGGTAACCATGTTGATTATGCTCACTCAAATATCTCTCTGATGGTGGCGCGTGTGTTGGATCATTTAGCTTCTTTCAAGATGATTGAGTTAAGTGGTGCTGATCCATGCGTCACGCTCGTGAACGAGTGCTGTCAGTTAGGATTGGTTATCTCTTATAATTATTCTTATAATTGTTTTATATTCATATTCATTTTTCCCATTCTAACATACGACTACATAGCGCGACTAGTGTGTATGAGGTCTGGGGTTCAATTCCCAGGTCGGGCAAAGTGTTATGGGGTTGTTCCATCAGGAATTTCTCAGTAGCAGCGTCGGAGTCTGGATTTGTGCCCGGTTGATGGCAATAGGCTCGCCCCCTATTACATGAGACTAAAAACATAACTGGCGAAATGTGGGTGTACCTACTAATGGGTACACCTCTGCCTAACCCTTCGGGGATTACAGACGTGATGTTATGTTATGTTATATCATTCTAACATGTGAAAAATGAAGATAAATATAAAGCAACAAGAATAATATAAACAGGATTTTGTAAAAAGCTGATTGAAAAGAGTGCCGTGGAGTTTCTTGCTTGTTCTTCTCCATAGAGGCCTACCTCCGGTTTGAAACAAGCAACTAGCTTCAACTTTCTCATTAGCTGACCGACTCCTTGACAAAAGTGCCTGTAATTGGTCTAATTTAAGTAAATGTTCTGACTTTACTCCACAGAAAATAAAAAGGAAAAATTGCAAGCCTTTCGCTTTTAGATAGGCCTCATTCGAAAGTAACTCTACATCTAATCTATCTACATTATCTGTCAAAAGATATAGATAAATTATGACTACTTAAGTCTAATCTCATAATTATGTTCTAAGTGCTCTCCACGTTACCATTATAGCACTTACTTGAAGCACCTTTTATGATTGGCTTTTAATTACAGCAATTAGCGCCGTAAAAGCTGAATGAGAAAAGTATTTTTAGAAGCGTTCCTTGTAATGCGTGAATGGAATAATTTTAACAGAATTATGTATTTAGTACAATCTGTGTCTTTGAAGTTAATTATAGAATCGGACTATTCTATCCATAACTGAAATGATAATTTTAACTTAATTTTGATTATTTTTAATTTGAACTCAATTTGGACTATAATAATAGAATAATTTATTCATTCCCCCGTTGTTGGTCTCGTGGTCGTAAGCACGACAGCTGAGGTTGGAGTTCTGGGTGAGATTCTTAGGTCGGGTAGTATTATTTGTTTTTCCATCAGGACATTCATAAACTCAACACCTTTTCACATGGGGGTAGGCATAAACCATAAAACGCCACCTGCTACGATCCTTACATACTCCTTTCGACTCATCTACGTTCTTACATCTCGTCATACTAGCACGCCGGTTACGAGTACTGCGCACCTGACCTTTCTGAAGAACCTCACCAATAAGGTCAGTGTAGGTCTTTCTAGGGCATTCCCGCCCTACGTATGAAAAACTAGCACTCGCTCCGCGACTACGAATGCGTGACTTTCCTTACGGATCACTAACTTTTTTTGAAAAAATATAATATGGCCTATGTCACCCCGGATAGTGTAGCTTTCCAACAGTGAATGAATTTTTCAAATCGGATCAGTAGTTTAGTAGCCTATTCAATGCAAACAAACAATCAAATCTTTCTAAATATTAATAAATTATTCTAAAATTAGTATAGAAAAAAAAAAATAATATATTAATTATTAAATAATTACTAATTACTTAATAAATCATTCTAAAATTAGTATAGAAAAAAAAAAATAGATAGAACTTGATAAATGTATACTCAATACCTTCATATTGTCGTTCTAACGTACGTTTCATTCTATTAATACATCAGCTGAGTCATTCATTCGCGGTTGCTGACGACTCTCAAGACCCACTTTAAAGGCTTCTCTCCTCGTTCACTTACGTGTTCACAAATCCGTGATGTTACATGTTCTTATAATCTTGTTGAAGAATCACTTAGCAACGTTTGGGTTCGAGTGTCGTTAAATACGGGATGGAAGGGATATTGTGAGAAAAACTACTGTAAACCCCAAGCAATAAAATTTTTCGTCGGATATTAAAATAAAATCAGCTGTGAAATAAAATAAATGTAATTGTAATAAATGTGAAATACTGGTATTCAGCTGCATCCGGTTAGACTGGAAGCCGACCCTAACATAGTTGGGAATAGGCTAGGCAGATGATAATGATGAATAAAATAAAATCTGCTGTGGATGTTGCATTTTTGTATGGAACAGCTGACGTCTTTTTTAAGGAGTTCTGTCTCCTGCTTGTTTGGAGGGAAGTGGAAATTATATTTTTTCTAGGTCCTCTGCTATATTTTTTTCTGATTAATTTTTGTGCGAGATCCAAGACAGTTGAGTTGTTTCTCCGGGTCTCGTCGACCTTCATTGCCTCGGCGCTATCCTGACAGTGTCCACTGTTGATTCTGGCTTTCAGAGTTGCAGCGAATGGGAGCAGTGTTGTCGGCTTGTCCCAAATAAAAATAGGTGTAGAATCATGAAACTTATTTATGGTAGAAGTATTCGATACTCTGCTTTTTCACACTGTATATTTAACAGTTCTTACTTGCTTTAATATTGCTAAACCAAGCTTTTTCTTATAGTCCATAACGAGCAAGAGAGAGATTTTAAGTATTAAGGGTCTGCAGGGATTACTGCCCTCTGTAGGTACGCTGATACAAAAAACTAATTTGCCAAAAGGTTGCGAGAGGTTATACGGCCATTGTTTTAAATGAAACCTGAATATAAATGGTCTCTACTGAACCCAGGGCTCTCATATTAATGAACGCATAAGCAGAAAAAGATATTGCTAGAAGTTTGCAGAATCGCATATTTAATTTTGAAAAAGTTCATTTCTAATCATTAGTTTCAATATTAGACCATTAAAAAGCTAGATGTAAAAAATATGTTATTATATTAAATCTAGTTGCCCATTCCAAAAGGTAAAGAAACCTATGGAGCCTAACCTCCACCTAGCCTATGGTTCCTATGGGGAAGAATAAGCAAGAAACTCCATTGATACACTTTAAAAAATATATACATATTTTGTAATGTCTTGTACAGCTACATAAATTCCATAATTATACAAACTGAACCAAAAATCTCTTAAAATAGGTACTACAATAAGAACCAAGTGCTACAACTAAAAATAATTTAAGCATTTAGAAACGCCTCCAAAAGCTACTAAGTAACATTTAAATGCTAGACATTTAAACCCTAAAAAGCTTTTAGAGGTTTTTAAACTGCTTACACAATCGTACTAAGAGCGCAATTATTTTTTATTTCTACATCAGTTCCTGTAGAGGCACAGGGACGTAGTCGTATCAAAGACGGGGACCAGCTACTGGGGCCCCAAACCAGTGTACGCAAAAAATACTATCCACTATGTCACTCAAATTCAAAGTAAACTTCCGCTTAACTAAACTTCACGCTTGTAATCCCCGAAGGCTTGGCAGAGGTGTACTCATTAGTACACCCACATTTCACCAGTTATATTTAAGTCCCATGTAATAGGGGGCGAGCCTATTGTCATCAACAACCGGATCCAAATCCAGAGCCTGAGGCTGTTACTGCGAAATTCCTGATAGAAAAACTTTGGGGATCCAACCCAATGATCGCGCTTTGCAAACACTAGACCAACGGGGCAGCAAAAAATTAACATTTTGAAAAATTACCCCCATATTTGGGTTTCGTCCTAGTTAGGTTGAAGGGTCCCTTATAAAATGTTAATACAGGGCCCGTAGGGCAAACTCCGCTACTGTTTGCAAAATAACGTTTCCTTTCAGATATTCTGGTTGCTATCTACTGCCATGTTTATATTTTCATGAACAAGATTCTGGGTAAACATTATTATAGGCGTCGGCTCCGTTTGTCGGAACGAGGCCTTTGTCCCTCCCATTACTTAGCTCGTTAATTTTGTATGATACTCCACCATTATATGTTTCAAGGTTGAACCAAATATTGGGTGAAACATTAAAGAATGTATAATTGTACTAAAGTTCACTAAATTATTGTAGTTAATGGTTTTTTCTCTTAATTAAAAGAGTCATTATCGTTTATAAGAGATTCTACGGTAAAATTAATATGAGAACTTTTTCTTTGACTGTCTTAAATTAATGCACTTGGAATAGTTTTCTTCATTTTAACGTCTACTGGCTTATTACTATCTTATACTAATATTATAAAGAGATAAAGTTTGTGTGTTTGTACGGAGTAATCTATGGATCTACTAAACCGATTTTGAAAATTCTTTCGCAACTTGAAAGCTACGTTACCACTGCATGCTATAAGTTATATTTTATTATAAAAAAAATTAGGGATCCTTAAGAAAATTCACACGAACGAAATAGCTGGGAGAGTGCTAGTTATTTATATTTTTAAACGTTGCCCCACACAAAGAATTTCTCCTGTATTGTGGGTGCGTTTACAACACAAACACACCCTGCTATGCTCGTAACAACTATCTTTGGGTCATATAAATATTTGTCTCGTACGAGAGCCAAACCCGCGACACGCAGCACAGTAGCCACTGCACCAACCGTGCATACCTTATGTCTGTTTATCTATTTTCTACTTCTGTTAACCCCATTTCCATTGTTATCACTATAACGTTTCTAGCGTTTTTAGCGTAACCTTAAAACCCAAATCTTTAAACTTGATAAACAGACAGGCATTATTAATAGGGTGTCAGTGGGGTACAATATGTAAAACATTCGGAATTCCACGAAGCGTTAGCATTGTACACGCTATTTGAAAAGGGTGGTTTGAAAAAATGGTGTGTGTCTGTGTATGTGACCTTCATATTAGCAAGGTCACACGTTCTGACGTCGGTGTATAGGATTTTGTTTAAATTTCTGTATCGTGGGTTTGGAGGAGCTCAAGGCTAATGAATAACAGACTTACTTAACCTACGGTTGCCGGGGTTGGTACGGGGATGGGTGATCATCTTTACACACTGAGACTCCTCCGTGCCTCGGAAAGCACGTTAAGCCGCTGGCTGTCATACATGGATCTTTGACAGAAAGACATTGATAGACTATAAATAACAACTTTCTTGAAAGTAAAAGTGTGAGCCGTTTGGGGTTGTACCAGGGTCCATGGGACCTGAGTGCTCACCTTGTCTTCAAAATATCCCCAAACTAATGGATGACTCTTTACGTGACCAGACGGCTAGCTTTTTCTTGGGCCAAAAGAATCAGCATTGCCATACAACGTGGCAATACTGTCAATATTTTAGGTACTAGACCCATTGACAATGATGTGGGCGAGTTTCTATCTTTCTTTTTTATAAACTGTACACGGTGTTTTCCTTCACCGATGTCATTGATGTCCAAGATAAACTGAAAACCTGGGCTTATTCCAGCCTATTACTGTCCCACTCAAACCATTCAGAGGCCCTTGAGCCGGCTTAGAGACTCTGACACTAGGGTGTGTGGGGTCATTAGACCTTACTGCCCACACGATAAAGAAGAAAATAAACTACATATCTAAAACAGACGGTAACTTTTTTTGTGTATTGTTTTGAAAAATTACGTTCGAATCAAAATGACTAGTCCACTAACTGTGTTGATAACGGTATTCCAGCGGATGCAATATTCAGATGTACCTTGTGAATGGAACACAAGTCTGACGTCAATAGCTTCTAACTGTCGAATCGTAGGTATTTATGAATATTGGATATTTTTTTCTGTCACATGAGGTTGCGAACACAAAATAAAAATAGGTCGTTAGATTTTCCCTTTGACGGGCCTGTTGGTCTAGTGGTTAGTGGCCCTGACTGCTAAGCCGGAGGTCGTGGGTTCGATTCCCACCCAGGACAAACTTTGTGTGATGAGCATGATTGTTAGTTCTGTGTCTGGGTGTGATTTATCTATAATATGTATGTATTTATAAATTATATAAGTATGTATATCAGTTGTCTGGTTACCATAACACAAGCTCTGCTTAGCTTGGGATCACATAGCCGAGTGTGAGTTGTCCCAAGATATTTAAATTTAGTTGAAGTTTTCTTAGAAACTGATGGATTTTTTTAAATGTAATTTAATTTAAAAAGTATATATGGTGTCGATCCCAATAAGCTGGACTTAAACCTCTATCCTTCTTCTTTTTCTTCTTCTACCATCTTCCTATTTCTATCTTTTTCTTTCTAACCAAACAAGAAAGGGACAGATACATAAGAGCTGTCAATTTTACACGATCTAAAACTTCCATGCAATTATAATAAACATGACCGTGATTTGACACGGAAAATTTGAAGGGGAATCTGATTTGACATCTTTAACTTAGTTCTAAGGTGTCACCATCTTTGTCTTTCGCTGTATGTAAGTAAGAGACAGCAATACTCTTATTTTATTTTAGTTTGTGAACAAGGGAATCGACACCAATAAATGGTACATTAATTAAATTAAGTTTCAATCGAAGACATCCATCGGTTTCTAAGAAAACTTCAACTATATCTGGCGACCCTGCATACCTATGTCTTTTGTTGACTGTACTAAATAAATAAAACATCAATTGGTAGGTTATTTCAATCAGATCATGCAACATCATCTATGGTAAATAGGAGCAGAGACTTTCAGTTACACGCGCGTGCTCGTCGCGTGATAAGCTCGCTCCGTGCGACTGCGCAAGCAATCGGGAAACTGAAAATGTTGACGTGAGTGAAATCAACACAGTGATTCATTGAAAATTTACTAGAAACCTGAAAAGGGGTCATTGTACTCATCATTATGAACAACTATTACTATTAGATCAACCCTCAAATCATGAAAAAAACATCAGCTGTTCCGTAAATTGTGTTGTATAGCATTTTTGTTTGGAACAGCTGATTTCTTTTTCATGATTTCAGTGTTGGTCCCATAGTAGAAGTTGTTCATAATAATGGTACAATATTTTATTACATAATTTTCTAGCTCGATACGTCGTGATAGATCAGTGGTTAAGGCGCCTGCCTCTCAAACACGGGAAACTTGGTTCACAACCAGAAACGGGCAAGTAGCAATGTGATATTTTCTATTTTATATGTACTCTCTAAAACCTTGGACATCACTGACATTGGTGAAGGAAAACATCGTGAGAAAACCTGGACTTAAAATTGACATAAGTCTGAATAGGCTCGCCTCCAATTATGTGGTACTTAAAAATATAACTGGCGAAACGTGGGTGTAGTCATGGGTACATCTTTACTTAACCCTTCGGGGATTACAGGCGAGATGTTATGTGAAATCGCCAGTCCGCCTTGAGCAAGCGTGGTGAACGCACGTGCCTACCCTGTATGAGTAGAGGCCTTTGTCCTGCAGTGATACAGTAATAGACTGGCGTTGTTATTATAATTTTCTAGGTTACAAATATTTCGGACACGATCGAAAGTGAACTCTCGCCCGAAATATATAAAAAGTTTAGTATTTAGGCCATTGTCGTCTCTGATGTTTATATTTACCAAACGTTTTATATCTGTCGTCGTAAGCTGATTGCCACTCTTGGGTTTAATGGTGTCATTAGAAACCTCATGGGGAAGGTTGTACATCACTTGGAACATGCAACGGTGCATTAGCAGTAATTAGGTACTTGTAATCTATAACTTGCACTATATTAGTTTTATTTAGCGTTTTACATACGATTGTTTATGGCAGGTTGATTTCTAATTTCTACTTGAATCTCTAAGTTTGTAATGATATCAAATATTTCTAGAAAAATTAAAGATTTCCGAAATATTGTAAAGATTAAAAAATAAAATAATAATATTTTCCATTTCTACATACAGGGAGGCTATTTTTTATATTTCAAAATGTTTAAATTTTTGTTTTAATATTTATAATTATTAATAAATAAAGCAGTGATTTTTTAACGCTAAAAAATTAAAATCGTTTCTTAGCAATACTTTTTCCTTAGTACGCTTACTACGCATACTTCCAGTATTCGTAGTTAACGGCGATGTTTAAAATATTATTATAATAATCTCATTTTACGGTGTTTGTGTTTGCACTCCGAAACGGCTCGACCGATTTTTTATGATTTTTTCAATTTATATTTTGTAAGTATGAGAATAGGTCGTAAAGTATGATTTCATATCGCTAGATGCTACGTACGTAAGTACGCGGACGAAGTCACGAGCAGAAGCTAGTAATGTATAAATATCATTTATTTATGCATTGTCGTATGCAAAATGAAAGCTATGACGTCCAATGACGTTTTACAATACTATCGCAAAACAAAGTTGAAAATAGATACCGTTTATATATTATTATTATATTTCACTTTGTTGACTTTTCTCTCACATAAATATTATGCCACTGTGTCATGATGTCATAGTATAATTGAATGGAGCCCATCCATTACAAGAATTGCGATATCGCCCTTGGTTAGGTTTCCGCAAACAATGATATCGAGTAGTGACCTATTAGCAATATTATCATTGAGGGTATCGTGTCAAGTTATTAAATTATTAGTTTGAAATTTACTTTGTTTGTAAGCGGTCGTGTTATAACGTTTTGCTGTTTGAAATTATTGAAATAATAATTAATTATTATGTGATTATTATTCTGTGTTATAGTGTATTTGTTAATTATGTATCCTGTAACGTTTACTAATTTCTTGCAGGCCAGGTATTTATTTTTATAGTATTTTTTTGTTCTTTTTATTGTTTTTAAATTATCAAACCTTTTATTTAATATATGACTAGCTTCTTCCCAAGACTTCGAATATCCTATGGAAACATTTTCCCGGGATAAAACGCCTATTTGCTATTCCAACTATAATGCATCTCTGTGCCAAATTTCATGCAGATTCTTTCAGCCATTTTGCCGTGATTGTGTATCAAACATCCATACATCCAAACCATTTATGTAGTAAGATTACATGTAATAGTGGGCTTTTCAACTATATATCGTGTCACATTTAATAATCTCTCAAACCATTTACTTTTTTCCATAGAAGATATTATCTAATGTGGATAATATTAAATGTAGATAATATCTACGGAAAAAAATAACTATACCGTTAACCACATAACATAACATAACGCCTGTAATCCCCAAAGGTTTAGGCAGAGGTGTACCCATTAGGACACCCACATTTTGCCAGTTATGTTTTTTTCTATAGAAAATATCTACATTATCTTAACTGAAACTCTTCCTTCAGCTCTTCGCTCAAGTATGTAACTGGATTCCGTTGAAGTGTTCCACAATACCAACATAGCCAGTTGGCAACAGTCCAGCGCGTTGTAAATGACTGAATAACTGACATGACAGCACGAAATTATGCTTACAATTCTGTAATGGCCACGTTCGGAACAAATTATGAATTTTCATACCTGTTCGTTAAACTTGGAAAGCCTTCATAGAATTTTGTAATTTACGTACGAGAATACTAAGGTCAGTTTGCTTAGAAAAATAGAATTGGAGACTGTAACGAGTATAAAAGACACTAAAAGAAACAGAAATTGCATATTTTTACCACGATTGCGATTTTGTTTTTGTTTTGTACCATAACTAGGACAATTTAAGGACTAAAACAGTCTGCAAAAGCATTGAATGCGAAAATAAATTAATGATTATTTAATTAAATTATATCATAAGGTCAAAATCAACTATGTCTTTATAGGAAAATTTGTAAAGAGTTTTTTTTTCATCTTTTAGAATAGTTTCGGAGTTTAAGGTCAAAGTTCCAACTTATTTTCTCGTTTTCAAATACAACAACAACATCATAATTATATACAATTTTATTTAATATATACATCGATCATTACATTCTACAATAAATAACCTAAACATAAAACCTTAAAGTAAATGTAAAATATGTACAATTAAAAAAAAATTGGCAGAAAGTAAAAACCTCATAGGGCATCAAAAAATTCGTCCGCGTCGCTGTCAATGGGGCAAGTGCCCAAAAGACTGACAGCATTGCCACGTTGTATGGCAATGCTGATTCTTTGATACACATATAAATACATGAACTTTAAATACTCCACGACCCACGTATACACTTGAAAGCATTATATTATGTGCAGGCGTTGCATTGCGTACTTCCATCAACAGGGATTTTTTACTCAAAACACAAAATTCATTTCCCAGCAATAATTTTTGCTCAGTTATACTTGTTTGATGAGCATTAGGTATGCGAAGTTATATTATGTGATATGTCTTTTTACACCCCGTATGTAGGTACCTATTTGAGTGGATTACTTGATAAAAAGCTATGAAAAGGAGTGTTATATCTCGAACGGCGGAAAAGAAAATAAATGTTGACGCTATAGTACAGGGGTTCCCAAAATTATTTTGTCTACTGCCCACTTTGAGAATAAATTATTTTGTAGCACCCCCAATTTTTGCACCTACTTGAAAACCACCTAGTACATGAAATTACAAATCGCTCTCCAAGTCTGTACACAACGCCCCGATTTTTTTCTGGGTCTCTTACCGCCTCCTTTGATGCCTGCAGCGCCCACAAGGGGGCATTATGGCCCGCTTTGAGACAGGCTGCTATAGTACAACAAACCTCATAAAAAGAAGGTCTGGACCTAATAAAGTAGCAGTTCAAGGTTTTATTCACGCCTATAATGAAACAAGTGATAACAACATGATGCCCTCAACATAAACGAGACGCTAGCATCTATTTTTATTCCAGTTTCATGTGGTCTAGACGATCTTAATTAAAACTACCATTTTATTTATTTTAAAGTGTTGCTACCATAAAAAATGTATATAGTTTTCTTGTCTTTGCAAATCTGTAAAAAGGTTTGATTAATATCCAAACTCTTATTTATAGTTTTTCTTAATTTAAAATTTAGTGTGTATTTGTTTAAATACGCTAATGTCGGGAACTACAAGTCGTATTGCAAAAAAGAAAAACATGGCTGACTTTCGGGAGCGTAGCATTAAACAAAAACGTAAAAAAAAAACGCGGACGAAGTTGCGAGAAGATGCTAGTTAAAAATACAATAACAACTTCGTACGGTCAATTTAGTCAAGTATGTTACGAGGCAGTGTTAGGCGATTTTGCTTATTAGCCTTGTCTAAAAGAGAAAAAACCTTATCGCTTGCAGATGGCGAGAAAGAAAAACTCGATATTGACAAAAAATCTCAATACGTTTCTTATGTTTTTGTTTTTTATTTGTGTAATGATACCAACTGGAATCCACCTTTATGATATGATCATAAACAATTAAGTAAGCAGACTTGTATGCAAATAAGAATGAAAATACATCAGGTTTCAAGTTTTTAATTTTCACTTTATTTTTTGTTACAGAGGGTCACAGATCAACCTGTGCAACGGTGGTGCCGGCACAACAGCCATGACAGGCCTCCCAAAAATACCCAACGGGTATGGAGACCAGAAGAAACCTATGGCCTCACTCACACACTTGCCCAAACGTCCTCCGGTAGACATCGAGTTCTCAGACTTGTCATACTCAGTCAGCGAGGGCAGGAAAAGGGGATACAAAGCTTTGCTCAAATGCATAAATGGAACCTTCAGATCTGGTGAACTTACTGCCATCATGGGACCTTCGGGGGCTGGGAAGAGTACGCTTATGAATATCTTAGCGGGATACAAGTAAGTGTATGCTTAATTTCATTATCAGTATTGCAAAAACATTATTCATTCCGGGTCTGATACACATTGACGTAGATGAACTTTAGATGGTCTTTAGTAACACAAAAACTTGAATCACGAGTATGATGTCATCTGCGTCGTAGACGTTATAATATAAACTAAAATGTTTATCCTCTCGCTCGTGGCTTTGAAAATGACGAACAACGTGTGGAATGCTACGATTGGACTAATGCCAAAATTGTACCAAATTCCTTTTTCGTTTACGTTACACTTTCTGCTTCCAGAACGTCCAATGTCAGCGGATCGATACTCATCAACGGGAAGGAGAGGAACTTGAGACGGTTCAGAAAGTTGTCCTGTTACATAATGCAGGACGACTGCCTGTTACCGCACCTCACTGTGAAGGAGGCTATGCACGTGTCGGCGAATCTAAAGTTAGGAAAAGACATGACAGTCACTGCCAAGAAGATCGTCATAGACGAGATATTGGAAATGTTGGGGCTCGTAGAGGCGGGGGACACGAGGACTATAAACTTATCAGGCGGCCAGAAGAAGCGGCTGTCCATAGCTTTAGAGTTAGTTAACAACCCACCTGTGATGTTCTTCGATGAGCCTACATCAGGACTGGATAGCTCATCGTGTTTCCAGTGTATATCGCTACTGAAGTCGCTAGCGCGAGGCGGTAGAACTATCATATGCACTATACATCAACCGTCCGCAAGGCTTTTTGAGATGTTCGACTTTTTGTACACTTTGGCCGACGGGCAGTGTATATATCAAGGAAGAGTTAGTGGTTTGGTGCCGTTTCTGTCATCGATGGGTCTCCACTGTCCGAGTTACCACAATCCTGCTGATTACGGTAAGTGTCATATTAATTGTCAAACAACTAACTTAGTACAATCTCATATTGTTTAATAATTTTACCACCAAACCATTTCGTTGGAGACCGTCCATTAATCACGTGAGGGTAAAAAAGGGGGGAGGGTTTTCTAAAAAATACGAAATATCACAAGGTGGGACGGGATAAGGGGAGAGGAAGTGAGCAAACTCGTATATTTATTTTTAGATAGAATGCTCGACTTCTAAACTAAAAAGTAATTTTCCAGGATTTAATAAGATTATATCTGTATTTAAATAAAACACACTAACAACCTTAAACATACTTTGGGCTAAAAAAATACACGTGATTTGTGTATATTTATAGTCTTAAACCCCGCCGCGTATCATTAGAAGGATGACCCTATAATTCAGCAATCTTATAAACAGATTTGTCAGTCTTCTTGGTCAAATCATAATCATATCGATTGACGTTTAAATCACAGCAATTTAAACATTTGAAAAACTGGGGATAAAGTGTAAAATGTATATTATATTAACATAAGTCAACAACAAAGCGCCAAAAATATTGTACACCTTATAGGTATGTTACATTGCTCCTATTATTATTATGACTGTGACATCTTTATCTACATGTGACAAACAATAAATGATTTGAATTTGAAAATATGTGGCTTCAATTCACTGTAATTATAGATCAGTTGTTATGGAAATAGTACACGGAGCTGAATGCGAATGAAGCTTGTTTTCATTTGCGAAACTAGTTCAGTCTCATTTATTACAGCGCGTGTTATTTGAGTCGTAAACAAAATGATCAACTATTGAGATCTCTTGCATCTTACACTAGCTTTTATCCGCGACTTCGTACGCGTCGCAAGGCCATCTTGTTTCTCCAAACATACTTTGGACCCCCTTTTCATCTCCATAAGGGGTGAATGTTTAAAATAATATCTGAGCGCATGCCTACGGCATACAAAAAGCACACCCTCCAAGTTTCAGCGGTTTAGTTTGTGTGTTGATTCGTCAGTTGTTTAGGATAAAGCATTTGGCTTTGTTATTTTTCTAATGCTGTATCGAGTGTAAGAAAAGCTTGGTACAGAGATTTAAGAAAAAGCATATATAAACATTATCTCCTTTAACTTTAATTATCTCTATATAGTATAAAACAATGCCGCTTCCCGCCGTCTGTACGCTTAGATCTTTTAAACTGCCAATATATAGTAATAGATAGTGATTCAAGAGGAAGATTTAGGTATCTACATTGTACTCGAGGGAAACCGCCGCAAGTCGCTAGTTTTCCTATAAAACTGACAAAAAAATATACAGCCGTGTGCACAAATAAATCAACATCAACAACACAAAGTATTAAGTATTGGCCATTCTCTCACGATGTTCACAGAAAAAACATTTTTTTAAAGAAGATTTATAGTGATAGACGTCATAAAAAATAGTAAAAATATTATAAGAATACATACTTAACGTAACCTGTTTCTATGTACACCATAAAGTGGCCTCGCTTTGATAATAAGAGGAAGGTTGAATTTGTTCATATTTATTTTTATACACACAGCAGACTGATTGACGACATAGAAACAAAAACCAACCATGATTAGTATCATGTGGGTAATTAAAAGATGCCTATATAACTAGCTATCGCCAGCGGCTTCGCTCACAAATTCTATTTAATCGATCATGATTCGAAAGACACGTGGCGCCATCTATCATCGTAAGACCGTTATTGTGATATCTGTCGGGAACAGTACTTTTTTTCGGGATGAAATGTAGCCTTTGTCCGTTTCTGTACACCTGACACACATAACAAACATAACATCACGCCTGTAATCCCCGAAGGGTTAGGCAGAGGTGTGCATTAGAACACCCACATTTCGCCAATTATGTCACCTGACAACGTATATGTAAAATTTTAGGATGATCGGTTCTGTGGTTTCGGGGTGGATAGCTAACAAACAAACAAACTTACTTTCACATTTATAATAGTTAGGATAGGATAAGAAAAAGAAAGATAGGATAATATGATGTGATGCCACGCAGTTAACTAAGATGTAGCTTCTATGTTAAATATCTCTAAAAGATAATAGTCAAAGTCAAAGTCAAAGCATTGACTTCAAGTAGACCATTAAAAGGCACTTTTGAACGTCATATACAAAAAAGAAGAATTGAAACTAGTTGCCCCTTCTCTACGGTAGTTTTGTACGGAAAAGAATGGGTAAGAAACTCCATTCTAACTCTTTATAAAATAAATCTGTATAAATAAAACATAGTCGGGTTAATTACACTATTTATTACTCAAGAACGACTTGATCGATTTTTATGATTTTTGACTTGTTGTATTTGTCTTCGCACCGAATAGCAGTTTAAATAAAAAAATTAGAAGAATTCACGAAAAAGAAATATAACATTTATTGATTCTGAGACGGTACGAAATTCTAGTATTTTTAAATAAAACCTACAGTATACACGGTTACTTTTAGGTCGTCCTGGAACCGAAAGCCATAAATTCGATCATCAAACTCGAAAAGACTGGGACCATATTTTTCAAAAAGTAACATTAAAAAAAATCTGCTGTTCAGTACATTTATGTTCGTCTAACTCGTCAAAGTGTACTGAACAGCTGATTTTTTTAAATGTTACTTTTTGAAAAAAAAATGGTTCCAGTCGTTTCGAGTTTGATGATCGAGTTTATGGCTTTCGGTTCCAGAAAGACCTAAAAGTAACCGTGTATAGAACGCATCTGCTAAGGCTAGAGAATGCTCTTTCAATATGTATGGAAACCTTTTAGATCAATCAACATTTGTATGTATTTGCCCAACTGACCCAAATTCTACCCAAAAGAAAGTGATATCATTTGCGAACCCTTCATCTTCTAAATGTATTCCAATAAGTATATAGGTCTATTTATAGTAGCACTTCAAAGAAAGGCCTATTTAATTCAGATCAGGCGGTCTATTCTGTAAAAATCACCCTCTAAAAAAACATTTTATTTTATCCCTGATAGATTTATTGTTGCTTTGAAATAAATAAATAAATAGTAAATCAATTAAGTTTATAAATAAGTGACGTCGCAGTTTGCTTCCATACAAAATCTATAGCGGAATCGCAAAATGTATGTCAATTGAATTGTGGTGTCAAGTACCCATTTTCCTTACGTCACGCTCACTTCACATTTATGAAAAATGCGGAACTAGCGACCCGCCCGGCTTCGCACGGGTGCAATGTAGATACATAAACCTTCCTCTTGAATCACTCTACTAATTGATAAAAATCGCATTAAAATCCGTTGCGCAGTTTAAAAGATCTAAGCGTACAGACGGCGGGAAACGACTTTGTTTTATACTGAAGAGATTGCACTAGAGGAGTACTAAAGGCAAATACAACTGAACAACAACTTTTTCACACTGTAATAATCAGTTACACGTCTGTTGACTTTATAACTTCCTGTAAGCAGACTTCATCAACAGCACTATAACGATACCTAGTAATAATTTTGATACTTATGAAAGTGACATAAATAATTCCATAAATCTAATGGTAAAGTGGCTAGATGACAATAACCTAAAAATTAATCTCACTAAAACCAAATTAATACATTTTAGTCAACGGATAAATAGTAAGAGTAATTTAAATATACACTACGATGACCAGCCTATAGAAGAGGTAGAAACAACAAAATTTTTAGGGCTCCACATTGACAAAAAACTGAATTGGAAAACTCATATCGAAACCTTGTGCAAAAAAATCAGTAAATCTGCCTATGCCCTGCACACATTGTCGTCTATAATAGGCGTGGAGGCATTACTTACAGCCTACTATGGTTTAACAGAATCCCATTTGCGCTATGGTGTCATTTTTTGGGGCAACTCAACGAAAAAAGACACGGTGTTCAAGGCCCAAAAGAGATGCGTGCGTTCAATATTTAAAATTAAACCTACTGATAGTTGCGTTCCTTACTTTAAAAAACATAAAATACTTACTATGCCATGTCTGTACATTTTTGAGGTAGCTGTTTTTGTTAAAACAAATTCACTCCGATTTCAACGAATAGACGAAGTAGTCCCACGTAATAGACGTGACAACAGCAGGATATGCTCTCATACTGCGAGAACAACCCTCATGCGCAAAAGTGTTTTCTGTATGGCTCCGACCATATTTAATAAATTGCCTAAAAGTTGGAGAGAACTGCCCTTGTCACTTTTCAAGAAGAAGCTGAGAATTTTTTTAGTTAGTAAAACATATTATGATGTTCGAGATTTTTTGAATGAAAAGGACTTTTCGATTCCGACTTCTAATATACATGGATAGGATTAACAAATAAAATAATGTGAATTTTAAATCAATTGTCTTTTGAATGATATTATTTTACTGCATAATTATGAATATACTGGACATATCATATACATATAATTTAATTTATTTTTTGACTAATATATACTTATACTACAATACCTTGACATCAATTATTATGTATTTGTTTTGTATTCTGTAATGAAATTTAAAAATGACTACATGTAAAATGCAATTAAATATAATAATTATACCTACAAAATTTGTACGCCGTTATTGGCAAAACATGGACGCTCACAACATCTATTAACTCAATACCTTGCATGTCTGATTAATCAGTTTATGTAAACGCATGTTTGACAAATAAATATTCTTTTATCTTTATCTTTTATCTTTATCAATTTTCTTCATCATTTTCATTGTTTGTTTTTACTTTAGAATCAGTGTTAGTGAAGGTAAAGTAACTTAGTGTCTTTATAACTACAGCATCATTTCACTTTGACATACCTACCTATTAAAAATTGTTAACAAAAGGTATTATTATTTAGGTTTGCTCCTTTACTTATAGCAGGCCATAGAATTATAATAAAGTTAAAAACTTGCTAACATAGTAATAGTAGTAAACTTGCTTATACACAACCTTGTAGCCAGGATTATCTACCAGCAGCTTGCTTTGAAACGCAGTCTTTCGGAAGTACCGTACTTTAGGTATGTGCCCGACCCAGTTCTTGAAATTGGCAATATCTCGTTGTGTTGGGGTCGATCACGGACAGGACTATTGTTAGCAATAAGCCTGACATAGTGTCCATAGTTCGATTTATGCGTGGCGCAGTGATTGTAGATATAGCAGACCTGCTTGACGAGAACCTCGTTAATACTGAGAGAGATAAACAAATGAAGTATCTTGACTCGGCTCGTGAGGTGTGAGGTTGTCGACATGTGGGATGTGAGTACAGCAATCATTGTGCATGTGCCGATAGTCGTGACAGCCAATAGCATAATAGCCAAGAGCCTCGACCAACACCTTAGGAGGCTCTCCTTGGGCGGTTGGATCAAGGACTTGATGTACTTCTGAACACGGCGCGTATTGTTAGGAAATTCCTTTCTCAGGAGCCCTGATCACCGGCATCGGAAACAGGGTTCAAGCTACGGGTGTAGCTTGGACGCTGCCGGTGGCCATTTTACTACTTAATTAAAAAGCATTTCTTAAATTTTTACCAGTACTAATTTTTTCTGTTTTATCTATTCCAGTAATGGAGGTGGCAACAGGCGAGCATGGCGACTGGGTACACAAGCTGGTGATGGCCGTCAACAAAGGCAACTGCGGCCGAGGCCAGTCGTCCTCCTCATCATCATCGTCCTCTGTACCTCAGAACTTGAACTACAATAACCAGACTAGCAAGAACAATGCTCAGAAGGCGGAACAACAGGCTCTTTCTATTGTGATAGGTGAGAAAGCACAATTTATTTGAAATAAGTTTTGATTGGATTGAAATAAGATTTGAATTAAATAAAACAAGATAATTTTTAAAACATTTGTTGCAACGTTACCGTTGAACGCAAAGACGATAAAATTATACGTACAACACTTTCTATAGCTAGCTAAGAAGAAATTTGAATTGCTGCCAGAAAGCTTTATCCAGTAATACCAAGGTTTTTCATGCTTTGACTGATGCAATTAAAATTCCAAACATTATTGGACAATGATACTAATTCTGTTCTTTTCATTTCCAGACAAACCGACCTGCACTATGATAGACATGTCCGAACCAGTTCTCAACCCAGAAAAGCAAATCGCACTACCCAACTCCAAAAACCTCGCACCAGTTACCTGCACCACCTCACTCCTCGACTCCAGCGAAAGCTTCACGAAGAAACCCATCAAGACCGGATTCCCCACGTCGGGATGGAAGCAATTCTGGATCTTATTGAAACGTACCTTTAAGAGCATTTTGCGGGATCAGATGCTGACGCACTTAAGGCTCTGTTCTCATACGGTAGTCGGGCTCTTGATTGGGTTCCTGTACTACGACATTGGGAGAGACGCTGCGAAGGTGATGAGTAACACTGGCTGTATATTCTTTACTGTGATGTTCACTATGTTTACTGCTATGATGCCTACTATTCTTACATGTGAGTATTTTATTATTCTGTTTTGTATACCCATTTTTACCATTAGTTAGTGTAGAGTTTCAAAATTCCGTAGACAACCGTCGGGCAGTAGCCCACCAGGCACAACACTCGACTGGTCGGAATGAAGTCTCGACCTTGTGTCTCATATCTCTAAACTAGGTTACCTAAGTCATTGCGAAGGTTTATAAAAACATAAAATTCTGCATAAACATTCTAAAACTTCCTAATACCAGTCTATTAATGTTACAATCAAGGCAAATGCCTCTTCTCATACAGAGAAGGCACGAGCATTGATAACCACGATTGCTCAAGGTGGATTGGCGATTTCAGACTAATATTAACTTCATGCCATTGCCATAATGAATTCACGAAACCACAAGACTCCAAAAAATCATAAATGACAGCATTATTATTACGCTGCGAAGGTGGTCCTAGTATAATCCCTTGGTGAACACCCACAATTGCAATACAAAAGTTATATTAGTGACCTTGGATTCCACTATTTGTAAGACAAACGTGTTACGTAGCTGTAACGATTGTGTTTTGTTTGTTACAGTCCCAACTGAGATGAGTGTGTTTGTGAGGGAGCACTTGAACTACTGGTACTCGCTGAAAGCGTTCTACTTCGCTAAAACTATGGCGGATTTACCGTTCCAGGTAATTATTACTTCATTATCATCATATCAGCTGCACGACGCACGTCATCCACTGTTGTCATAGGCCTCCCCTAAAGATAGCCACAATGACTGGCACTGCCCGCATCCAGCGGTTTCCCGGTGCTTCGTTTTTATTATTAGTTACATAATATCACGCCTGTAATCCCCGAAGGGTTAGGCAGAGTTGTACCCATTATTATTCGTCAGTTAGTTTTTTTTGTTATTAGTTATTTTTGCAATTCTTTTAAATGTACCCTACCACATTATTCTTAATTGATACATAATATAATTTTGGTTTATATAAGATCTAAACCTAGCTGCCACGTGAGATAATTATAATATTAGGTATGTGCCTAAAGCTAGACAGTAGTGCAGATTTGATCTTCAACATTTTTGTCCATTACACATCGTATTGCAGTCATCAAACTTAGACTAAAATGTTTCATATATGGTACATATGACTTTATGTATTTGTGTACGTTTAAACTTATTTAGATATTTGTTTTTAATGATTTTTAAATCTCATATTTGATTATTTCTCATACATATACAATTTTTTGCACCAGCTTTGTTATCTCTTCGCCACCTTTGGTTGACTGGTAGAGAATGCCTAAGGCATTAGGTCCGCCTTTGTACTTCTTTGTTGCAAGTTTAAATAAATAAATAAAGACTAATAAAATTGTCCGTTTGATTCTAACATGGCCTCAATTGCTTACAAAGGCATCGCTACTTCATTTATTAGGTACTTGACTACAATCAAGCAACAATTGGTAGTTAAATATTGACACAAGTCGGTCAATGTCAAATACCGAGTCAACATTGAAATAGACACAATAGTATAAGGAAATATTGTTTATTGTAATATATGTTTTTTCATGTCTTTAGTAACTGCTCCGCTCCCGTAAGTCCTAGGGTAATGTTATATAGTCTACTAGCTTTTGTCCGCGACTTCGCGTAAATTCCGCCTATCGCGGACGCAGACGAAGTCGCGGAAAAAAACGTAGCCTATGTCCTTTTTTGGGGATAAAACTTACCAAATTTCATCAAAATCAGTTGAATGGTTTAGTCGTGAAATTGTAACATACAGAGTTATTTTCGCATTACATTATTAGTATGGATACTATTTCTCAAAAATGTGGTAATCTTAAGACTAGCACTCTTTCCGCGACTTCGATCGCGTGGTTTTCCTTACAGATCCCTATTTTTTTTAAATATAAATTAGCCTATGTCACCTAAAGCAGTAATGCTAGCGGAAACAGTAATGCTAGCGAAGGAGGAGGCGGGCCGCGTGAGGGAGAGGACAACCTCCACCTCACGCCCCAGCCGCCGCGGGAGACGCCCAGGGCGTCGAACGTCGCAAGGCGACATCCGGCCACCGTAGGCGCGGGCTTGCGGACGACGAGTAATGGGTAGCTCGCCGTCCGATCAAGGACCAAGCCCGGGTCGACGGCGCGTTCTGTTCGCGCGCGCCTCAAAGAACGTAAAGGGCAACAGAAGGAACAGGGTGGTTTTTTTAGTCAGTAAAAGTCTGACAGTCCCTTCCGCCCCACCCAGGGCGGAAGGAGTCATTTGATGATTTTTACCACCTTAAAAAAAAGCCTATTTCACCTGGGGATAGAGTACCTTCCCAACAGTAAAAGAATTTTTCAAATCGATTCAGTAGTTTCGGAGTCTATTCAATGCAAACAAATAATCAAATCTTTCCTCTTTAAAATATTAGTATAGATATTTTCCATTCAGTCTGGAAGTTCCAGAGATTAGCGCGTTTAAACAAACAAACAAATATGTCTTTAGCTTTATTATGTTAATAATATATGAAAAGTGTAAATCGTATTGTATTGATGTAAAATGAATAGCTAACGCTATAGAGGTCGCACCTGCATGTAATGATATCTTCCTCAATAATATAGAAATAAATAAAAGACGCATTAGTGCAGCTGTTTATCATCTCCCATAAATCATGAAACAATGAGACATAACATACAATGTATCTTCGTATTTTGTTCCAATTTATACTAATTCAAAAAGATGGAAGAGTTTTTTGTTCATTTGATGAAACGAGCGAATGTCTGGTCAGATTACAAAAATTGTTTTTTTTTTGTGATAGCCAGATTCATGAGGAATAGTTAAATCTATATAACATCACACTAATAGCCACAGGAGCGGAGCAGTAATCAAAGACGGAACTTAACGCGGATGGACAGGAGTATTTCACCTGAGAAGTTCTATCTTTTGTCAATGATTGTTTTTAAAAAGCTAGGGCTAGGTCGGTATATACTTTAGGTCTATCGTAATTCACACACAGGCACACCAAGAGCATTAGGAGGAACACGGAAGGGTTTTAGAGTCTGACACTCCGTTCCGCTCCGCCCAGAGCGGAAGAAGTAATTTGATGATTTCCCAGTCGTAAAAAAAGCTTATCATAATTAACTGTATCTGTATTAGATTCTATCCAAATCAGCACTTTTACGCTATGACCTACGGAAGTAACTTAACGCAGGTGAAGAAAACCACGCGGACAAAGTCAAGCTAGTAATCATACAAACATAACGCTTGTAATCCCCGAAATGTTAGGCAGAGGTGTTCCCATTTCCATTAGTACACCCACATTTCGCCAGTTATGTTTAAGTCCCATGTAATAGGGAGCGAGACTAATCATACAAAATTCTTATAAAATCTTATCTTCCTTTTCCAGATCGTCTTCAGCGGCGTATACGTGATGATAGTCTACTTCATGACGGGCCAGCCGATGCAGACGGACCGCGTGCTCATGTTCACGACCATTAACATCCTGACGGCCCTGGTGGCGCAATCCCTCGGCTTGCTCATCGGGGCCGCCATGAAGATCGAGACCGGGGTCTACCTGGGACCAGTCACTACAATCCCTGTAGTACTCTTCTCAGGATTCTTTGTTAACTTCAACGCAATACCCAGCTACCTGCAATGGCTTACTTACCTCAGCTACGTTCGATACGGTTTCGAAGGAGCGATGCTGTCTGTCTACGGCTTCGGGAGAGAAAAGCTCCACTGCTCCGAAGCCTACTGCCACTTCAGGAACCCTAACCTGTTCCTGAAGGAGATGACGATGGACAAAGCGAACTTCTGGATTGACGTGGGCGCCCTCAGCGCTCTTTTCGTCTTCATTCGGGTAATCTCTTATTTAGTGTTAAGGTTCAAATTGAAGATGATGCAGTAGAAGCATGCACAAAACGATAAGCTTGGTTGGCGATGACTATTTCTTTCAATTTGTCGATTTTGATGGAATCGGAGTTAAGTGAATCTGCATGGTTCAGTGTGATGTGTGTGTACCGAGAGGATATTAATGAATCATTCCTAAGGATAAATTATTTTAAGTTGGCTTCGTGTGTTTGCTGATGAGGTGAGGTGTTCAGGCTCGTAGAGTTAATGGGAGTTTGTTTTTTAATATAAACGTGTTGTCACAGCTAGCTATGCTTTAATATTAGGGATGTACTTAATGGGGTATGCCCCATATAGCTCAACGGTCTTAAGTCCGATTCTATTGCAAAATTCTTTGATCATCACGGATTCTGATAGCAAGTTCGTAGTTATATAATAATAATAAATAGTTTTCGAAATACTTTAGCTTTTTAGTACGCAGATAAAGTATAGATTGTTTATACCTACCCATAGGGGATAGTCGTTAAGGTTTTATAGGAAATCGGGCCCATGACTTAATTTTTAAGTTCCTTAATTAGTGATTTTTCATACGTTAGTTTATGATTCATTTATAACATCACGCGTAGGCGATATCAACTTGTATGTACTCAACATTCTTAGGTATTTAATTAGTATTTTAAAGTACCTTTCATTACGCTAAAGATTTTTTCGTAAATCTCTATGTCTATCCTAATTACCAGTATTTATTATTAAATAAACGACTGTGATTTTTATAATGTTGTTGTTTGAATTTAATTTATACCTCACATACCTACATACCCACAAATATTTATAAGTTCTTCATCTACACCAAGTGTATTAACTTGGCGATACGGTTGGCTGCAGCGCTGCGTGTCGCGGGCTGGTTTCTCGCCCGGAAGAAATACTGTAATGGCCTACAGACAGTTGTTCCAAGACTGGCTGTTTGTGTTTTTAAGTTTATTTGTTTGAAAACGCACCCACGACACAAAGTGGTAATGTGGGGCAACGTCTTTTTTTTAAAGGGATAGGGAAGGAAATGTCTCTGTTTTCTGTCAGCATTAGATACGTCATAAACTGACTTAAACTAAAAGTGGGAGCCAAAGCAAAGAAGTGAGTAATTTTAATTTGTCGTTCAGTAATCGAACGCACTGACAGATTGAAATTGATTTAGAAATAAGATATGACTGCTGGCTGATTTTTTTAGTAGTCAGATAACTTTTATTCAAAGAATAAATAATGACAGTTTGATATATTTTTTATACAAAAGCTGTCAAATCGCCATATTTATCCCTCCGTTAAGAGATAACAGACGACTGAAAAATTTGCCCATTAATTATTAATTATTTAAAATATAAAAAAAAGTCAATGTCAAATTATGTTTTTCAAATAAGTACTTACTTAGACCATTAAATTGCACTTTTGTACGTCTTAAAGGTAAAAAAAAAGAATTAAATCTAGTTGTCCCTTTCAGAAGGTAGTTTCGTATGGAAAAACATGGGCTTGAAACTCGTATGCATTCTCCTATAAAACATTTACTGAGTATGTTACAATATTACCTACCAATGAACCTTTACAACATTTGTATAGGTACAGACATACAGAAGAGAGATAGTCATACAGAATTACACGTAACATAGGTATTTTTGTTTTTTTTTTCGGCTAGGTATATTATTAAAACTTTTGCATATTCGGAATCAATGGCAAATAGCTGTTATACCTACTCATACACGAACAGTATTTTTCATGTTTAAACCCGGAATCATTCATTGTTAAAGTAAAAATAATGTCTCAAAAAGAGACACGTGCTTAACACACAAAATGTCGGTCGGCAAGCTAAGTATGAACCCCTGACTGGCCCTGACACCGTATCGATTTTTTTAGTGCAGTACTTAATTAATTGAATACAACGCCATCTGTTGACATTTCCGTGAACTTTCACAACGAAGTCATGACTAGTTGGATTTTTGTAACGTTTTGCAGTAATATCCACAGATGTCTCTTAATGAAATACTGGAAAAAAAAAGATTACATTTCTTTTTATAATTTTTGGTTCTTTTTCATTAAAAATAAATTACGCGGATTTTAAAGCGGAAATCAGATTTTAGTGGTTAAAGAATCTCACGACTGAATTTTAGATTTTACGTCATGTCCCAAAAGGCACCGCTTTAATTGGTTCTATAAAAAACCTATTCCAAAAACATTTTTATGTAAACGGAAACCATTTAGGGGAAATTTTATGTAATAAAAAAAATATTTTCACAATACCTTTAAAATTATACTAATATAACTTGACATGATTCTTTCGTGAACAGTAAATAAAGTTGGGTAACTAACTTAACTAAAATATTAAGACTATTTCTATATTTTTCTGTCTAATAAAACAAGAAAGAGGAGAAAATATTATATATTAGACCTGTCAATTTTAGTTAATCTGAAACTTCAAAGCTTATTTATTAAAATCACGAAAAAGTTCAAGGCAAAACTAATTTGACATCTCGTAACTTAGTTCTAAAATGTTACCGTCCTTTTCTTTCGCTGTATGTTAGGTACTAAGAAATGCCAATTCTCTAATTTATAGTTTAGTTTCTGAACAAGGGATGGCACCAATGTTTTAGTTACTTAAACATCCAGAGTTACTAACACCGTTTCGCAAATTCACACTCGCTCGGGGTCCGATTAATTTGTAATTGAGGACATTTCCGACGCTCACGTCCGATTAGAAACGTACCTACCTCAACTTAACTGAATCGATTAATTATTTATCGATTGGGACCTTTGGTTTATGCGTATCGATTAGTGGTAATCGATTAATGAGGGTGCGATGAGTTGCTTATTGAGCTTGAAACGCTTTGATTGGTGTAACGTTTCGCTTGTAAATTGATAATTATAACGGTGTGTTCATCAATTAGTGAGGAGGGAATTAGAGGTGAATTCCGGTGAATCTGCGGTTGTTTGGTTAACCAATTCGTTATTAATTATGTATAATGCTATTGGATGTGCGAATGATATAGAGGACTAGCTTTTGTTAATGACTTCGTCCGCAGCATCCATGAACATATACTGCGACAGGCGGCAAATGCGTAGCTTATTTTTGTAAACGGACATGTACTTTCAGAGATTACATCTTACAAACAACCAAATAAAAAACACTTTTCCTGCATATAATATCTATTAAGTAGGTACCAGCTGTTTGTTTGTCGGTTTATTTTTTTGAGCCACGATCCTTTGCATGCGTGTGCTCGATAAGCTACTAAAGTTTCATTTAAATCAGTTTATCCATTTTCGAGTTATTGAAGGACTAAAATAGAATTGAGTTTATCAATGACAATAAATTTTTTGTGTTAATTATATATACAATATTTACAGTAAAAGATCTAGGTATCTACCATAGATCGCCACTTTAATATTTTTGTGCCAATTTTATTATTTCTCACATAAAATAATTTGAACCTGCAATCATTTGAACGAACTGAGAAAAATCATTTTCTAATTTGATTTCCAAGTCTGAACCTTAATGCGGTGCGTATAGAACACTCGAGCATTAACCCCTAGTTAACCACATTACCTTTATAGAACACGTGTAGTGTCTTCCAAGTACGCGTCAGGGAGTAGACCACAATATTTGCGTAAACTTTAATGATGAGTTGCTAAGCAACGGGCTCTGTTGCTCTGGGAAGGCCGTAGTCAACATGGGGTGATTACTTGAACGTGACGCGATAGTTAGGGGTTCTCAAGGGTTATTTTACCTCATCAATTTACATTGTAAACAGTGTGTAAACTAATGGCAATGTTGTCGAGACAGCTGTTATAATAATGATAATAAACATTTTATTTCGGACTAGCGACTCACTCCGGTTTTGCACGGAGGCAATGAAGTTGTTAATGTTAAACGTCGAAGCTCCGGCGCTCCTAGGTTTGATTTGTCAATCCTCAGGTCTGATTTGAAGACTTTGTCAAAGTCCGAAGCACTGAAGTTTTTCGGTCTCTAACAAAAGAATTTTCGTCAAACCTAGGAGAATCTAATTTGATCAGGCAAACGTCGAAACTGAATTTAATGAAACCGGCTATTCCGGGAAGAGTCTACACATCGATCTTTGACTATGAGATAGAAACTTACGTAGCTATACCTTTCTCTTTCTATTGATGAAAACCGCATTAAAATTCGTTGCGCAATTTACAATATTTAAGCGTAAAGACGGCGGGAAGCGACTTTTTTTTATTATAGGTACCTAACCAAAAGATTTTGTTTTCCATACATTGTTTCTTGGAGTTTCTTGCCCATTCTTCTCTATACAAAACTACCGTTTGGAAGGGGCAACTAAATTCAATTCTAGTCTTTTTCTTGTCTAAGACGTTTAAAAGTGTCTTATAATGGTCTAATTGAAATTAAAGATTTGACTTTGAACATTGACGTTGGTCTAGTGGTCGCAAGCGCGAATGCTGTGCATGAGGTCTTGGGTTCGATTCCCAGGTCGGGCAAAGTGTTATTGGGTTTTTCCATCAGGAGTTTCTCAGTAGCAGCCTCGGAGTCTGGATTTGTGCCCGGTTGATGGCAATAGCCTCGCCCCCAATTACATGGGACTAAAAACATAACTGGCGAATGTGGGTGTACTAATGGGTACACCTCTGCCTAACCCTTCGGGGATTACAGGCGAGATGTTATGTTATGTTTGAACATTCAAACTAAAATAGGTAACTATGTAAGGAAACATTCAGGCTGGACATATCTATAATATATCTCTATAGGTATAGGTATATATACTCTATAGGTATCTATGTACCGATAGGTACTAATATTATAAAGAAAGTTTGAGGTTGTAGAAATTCTTTCACTCACACAAAGAAAGCACACTATTGGTGAGTGTCATAAGCTATGTTTATGGTATTCTTGACTACTTTGTGGACAAAGTCGCGAGCAGAAGCTACTAATATAACTGTAACCCATTTCCCAACACCCACGGAAGTTGACAAAATACTTTACGTGAGGACAGAGCCACACGTCCAAGCCACACACATTCTTTCACGAGTTCCCTCGTTCTTCTCCACCGCATATTAACAAGAGTATTTTTCCTCACCACATTAAAACAAAAATAGAATTAAAATAAAGTAAAGAGCGCTTTTATTTGTAACAGGAGTGCATAGTAGGGATGTTATTGCAATAAAAATATATCCGAAACTGTATCCGAATGTGATATAAAAGTTTCGAATAATTTAGGATAGGGGCGGTATCTAAATGAGACACGTTATGATTGGTTTTCGCCACTAGACACTAGCGGGCGCGTTCCTTGCATTGCTTAGATAGTTTTTATTATTTTTGTTGCTAATAAAAATATAAAATAAATGATAACTGACAAAAATGCCTGAATTAGTAAGTTATCAATTTTTCTTCTATTATTCCATGAAAATGTAATATCCGTAACTGAAACTACCGCATAATCTATTTATTTGTCTTTGGCTGGATCGTTCGTAATTTCCCGGAAAGGGTTTATGAAAAAAAAATTGGGAAATTCACTGTAAAAGTCGGTAATTTGCAACCGTACGAAGCCGGGGAGGTTAGCTAGACAGAAATAGTTTCATATCCGTAACCATATCCGAAACCGGTATAATATTATTTATGTATCCGTTACCGTAACTAAATCCGTTTTTTTATATCTATAACATCCTTGGCGCAGAGTTTGAAAGATAAAAAGATAAAGCTTGCGGCCGCGAAGCTCCAGGGAGCGGCCACTGCTTACTGACAGCTACAAAGTGTGTTACATTAGCACTGAATATTACATTGTTGAGGTTTTGAAGAGATAGTGTTATGAAGCAGTTGCCTGCTTTACGTTTGAATATTAAAAAATAGGAAATTATCGTTTTACTTTAGGGAGGAATAAGTGGAAGTTTTGATGTTTTGTTTATTTTGTTTTTTGTTTAGCAGCTGTAGCAACACACGGACGAAATCACGGGCGAAAGATACATACCAAATTCAGCCGTCAAAACTTTAAACGCACTTACGTTAAAAAAACTAACGAAAATGACGCTTTGGTTCTTAGTTTTTTAGTTGTTTATGTTTGACAGTATTTCAAAATACACCCTTTTTTTTTAAGAATAGAATTGCTCTGTTGTGGTAGGAACAGTGTGCGTGCGGGTTCGTCGCCCACCTGCCTTTACCTAGCCGAAAGATGGCTATATCGATTTCGAAAATCACGAAAATAAAAACACCATTTTTTTATTTAGTGTTGAGAATCGTTACCAACTCCGGCGTCAGACAATTTGTGAATTGTCATACCAAATTTAACATACCAACTGATAGCAATGCACACGTCCTACGAAACTATGAAATAAATCGTCTGATCCGATAATCGGTCGGTAAAAAGGCTGACGTGGGCGGAACCCTGAATTTGACTAGATCAAAAACATTAGCAACCTTAGTTTTAAAGAAAAAAAACAATTGACTGCCTAATACCACAGGAATAGGTACTTAAGAGTTTAAAAACTTCTTTCCCCGTTGTGAAATTAGCATGGAAATAAAACATTTACATAAGAAACTTCGCTTTATCTTGTAATTTCTATGTTAATCAGTTTTGTTTGACCTCTGAAACACAAAACAACTTTGCTAAAATGAAATTGATTCTGTTCACTTAGCACATTCATTGTCCATTTTGTGTCAAATACCTATATTTGAAATCCAAATATATTTTTGTCACACAATGGACTTTTACTACGCACTTTTTAAAATGTATAGTCTAGTCCCTGCAGACGGACAATAATTTCCAGCCTGTTATTGTCCGGCTGCAGGGACTTTGTCCTCCAGTGGAACAATATTAACCACAAACAACTGACATAAATACAACTGGCCTCTACTCATTTATAGAAAGCATGAGACGTGATGCTTGCTCAAGGCGGATTGGCGATTTTAGACGCATGCTCAATTATGACAGGGTTGCGGGACGTCTTAACAGGATACCGTGGAACCGGAACGTAAAGGGCAACAGAAGGAACAGGGTGGTTTTTTAGTCAGTAAAAGTCTGACAGTCCCTTCCGCCCCACCCAGGCAAGAAGGAGTCATTTGAGGATTTTTAACACATAAAAAAAAAAACGCCAATTATGAGTCCAGGTTTCTTCACGATGTTTTCCTTCACTAATGTCAGTGAAGTGTTTATAAAAGCTTGTAAAAAGTCAAATTTGTAGGTATTAGACCGTGGCTGGTTGCGAACCCCGAAAAAGCGAGACGAAATTAAGTAACATCCTAACTTCCTAATCCTAACTAATATTATAAATGCGAAAGTAAGTTTGTTTGTTTGTTTGTTACCATTTTACGCCTAAGCCACTGAACCGATCATCCTGAAATTTTGCATATACGTTGCCAGGTGTACAGGAACGAACATAGGGTACCTTTAATCCCGAAAAATAGTACTGTTTCCAAAGGAAATCACAATAACGTTCTTATGATCATAGATGGCGCCACGTGTCGTTTAGAATCATGATTCTATGACATGGGTAATTTTTTTCGCGACTTCGTGTGTCCGCGATAACCGAAATTTATGCGGACAAAGTCGCGAGCAAAAGCTAGTTAGTTAATATTTAATTACCTACCAGATTAATCAGTTTAGGCCATCACTGCCCGAATGTAGTTTTCACCCAATTTGCGATAAATTACAAATTTATAATTTTATTTGGGTGTTTTTGGTTGAAGGACGTTGAAAATGATTTAAACTTGATAAACATAATTTTGTTATGTTAAAATATAAAGTTAAAACTATAAATGATAGGCATAAAATGCATTTAATGAGATACATTGACATTATGAGAGAGTGACGTTATCATCTACTTAGCCTTTTCACAAATATGTAAGTAAGAAAGGTTGTCAAACTTTCGCTCCAAAGAAAGATAGTTTCGTTTAGAGAAGAATGAGCAAGAAACTCCATCCTTTAAAAATAACTGTATTACAAAATTTTGTACACAGAAAAAATAAAACTCTCTTTTTGAATCTAACGAAACCATTTGTTTGTTTACGTGTGCTCCTTCAATTATAGGAGAAAAAATCGTAAATAATTTATTAACTTTAGTCTTTTTTTTTATTGCTACATGTAAATGGGTAATCTTTATTTAATATATACATTATTTACAAGCTGAATAACAAAAAAAACAAAACAATTACATTTAAAAAAAAAAACAAAACTAAAACTAAATGGCATCAAAAAATTCACCCGCATCGCCGTCTACTGGAAATGTGCCCAAAAGACTGGCCGCATAACATAAGATTTAGCTATTGCAATTTTAGACTACACGATGTACACTTGAATACAATGTAAGAACGTTGCATTAACTACTTTAACACGGGGCCAACGCCTGCCGGGGGTTGCGGGACGTCTTAACAGGATACCGTGGCCCCGGAACGTAAACGGCAACAGAAGGAACAGGGTGGTTTTTTAGTCAGTAAAAGTCTGACAGTCCCTTCCGCCCCACCGAGGGCGGAAGGAGTCATTCGATGAAATTTAGCACGTCAAAAAAAAAAGCAACCACGTGGTTGTTAGTAATTTAAAAAGTTGTAACACATGTAGCAACTCTTTAAATCACCAGCATAGAGTACATAACAAATAAACAACACAACAACCTCTCAGTCACAACTACGCAAAGTCTCTAAACATTTGACAGTTTATTAAATGTCAACAACAAAGTTGGCGCATTCCAGTTACAACGTACCCATTGAGAGTTCGTTTACGTTTGTACTTTAACATTTTACTGCTACGTGCTACAAATTTTATTGTAGTTGTGATCCTTTTGAGATGTTTGCAAACTTAGCTTTGAATGTGCTTTGCGGTTTTTGATTGTTGCTGTTATCGTAAATTCTGGTTGCTTACTGCTGTTGTGTGGTTGCATAGGTAATTTATTTATTTATTTAATCTTTATGAAACAAAAGTTGTAAAGGTGGATTTAACGCTTTAGGTATTCTCTACCAGGCAAGCAAAGATGGTAGAGAGATAACATGGCCGGTGCGAATTATATTATGAGAGTATAAAATAAAATAAGAATTAAAAAAAATACTGAAAATAATTACATAAATTAAGTAAAATGTATACAAGTACAAAATAATTTAAATAATAATAAGGTAATATAATAATATGGTAATACTTTGAGGGTTAGCTTTTAAAATAGCGGTGCTTAACTGCAATTTATTTATCTCTGTCTTTTCATTTGTTCCATTTAAACATTCCTTATACGGTCATAAAATTATACATCCGGGTCCGAGTATCTTTCTGACACAGGACGCCATTTTTATCGCCATTTGCTTTTAATTAACTTGCGTCATAAACTTAAGTCAGAGTTAGTTGTTAACACAAGGTTAAGTAACCGAATGTGTTTAATATTGCGGCTGTAGCAACTTGGCGCAAGTGGGCCTTATTCTGCTTGCTAATATTAACAGAAGACACCGACCAACGAGGCAGTTTGATATTATTGAACACTTATATTTTGTTTAGAAAATAGCCATAACAACAATTTAGTTTGCTTTCATATTTGATTTACTCGTAATATTAGTTTTTTTTAATAACCTTGAAATGTTTTCAATTACTGCATAAAAAAATGATTTCGTTTTACACTGTAAAACTAGTTAACCCTAAAGTTCCAGATTGAGTCATCATTATCATTATATCAAAAAGAACTTCTTGACTTTTAAAATGGCGTCTTTACCGTCATTAATTTCCTTGGAAAACTTGCCTTACAATCTCTTATTCTAACAAAGCCGGAAACCACACAACATAAAGAAGCATTATAAGAATAAAGCGTGTTGTGTAGGACATTTATTTAATTCACCACTTTTTCCTTTGCGGAGCAAGAATTGCTTACCAAGCGGGAGTGCGGGACCAATGCATGTGAACCCCACGTAAGCAATAACGTACAAAAGGCCGCAATAAAATAAAGTACAATTGTTTTTATTGTGCAGTTAAATAAAGTTAAGTTATTTATTGTACTCCAGTTGTTGTTTGAGTGCCATTTGCATTGATTCTGATAATTGCCTCGGCTTTGGACTTTTTCTCTCTGATGTTTTTTTCACATTTCGTATTCTCGCTTTGTCAGCTAAGAATCGACTAAATAAGATTTACGTGACAAGGCTTTCCATTGACCTTAAAATAATCTCCATTATTAAAATTAGCTGCTTGGTAATGTGATTTGGTTTTGCTTGTAAACATCACATTGATAATTGGATTTCGTTCTTATGTAGAAGAAGATATTCAATGAGCTTTGACAAAGGTGCCGATTCTCTTGTTCACAAACTAGACTAAATTTAGAGAATTGACATCTCTTACTAACATACAGCGAACGAAAAGGACTAAGTTAGCGATGTCAAATTAGTTTTGCCTTGAACTTCTCCGTATTTTTACACGACTGCCCCAAAAAAAGGAGTGTTATGTGTTCAGGGTTAATGTATGTATGTATGTATGTATGTATGTATGTGATGTTCTTTATTCCACCATAACTTTCGAACGCCTGAACCGATTTAAATGTATGGGGTATCGTTGCAATCCTTGCATCGTTCCGAGTAACATAGGCTAGTTAAAAATGAAAAGAATCCGGTGTGGTCACTTTAAAACGTAAATTAATACCCACCTCAATTATTTTTTTTAATGAATCTGGCCGTGTCTATGTTTATCGTCTAGAATTTGACAAGTAGATTTAAAAAATATATAACACTGTAAATAAAAAACGTCGTAAAAAAACAACTAGTAAACAAAGTACAAATATGTGCAATTTTGGCAGTCGTGTTTTTTAATTCTTTAATTATAGTTGCTTGTTAATCCATACGTTTTAAGATGTCAACTATAATTGTATGGATGTGTCAGATTGACTAAATTTGACTAGCTCTTATTTACATTAGTCTCTTTTTTGTGTTATTGGATAGAAAAAGATGAAAAAGCTTTTTTACAAAAAAATATGACCGCCTTCAAAAACTACAAAATAAAAAAAAATAACTTTAGCTTGAAAGTCGGCGGCTTTGGTTTTGTTTCTTGTTATGTAGGTATTGCCACCGACTTCCAAGCTAAAGTTATTTTTTTTTATTTTGTAGTTTTTGAAGGCGGTCATATTTTTTTGTAAAAAAGCTTTTTATTTTTCACTTTTTAGTGCTTGTGTGTTAATGTTTGAAATCCTTACATAAAGCCCTTTCAAACAATACCTCACACGATATATTAAATTTTGGAAAGTGGTAGGAGGGGGGTTGACGTACCCCCTCCCCACTTCCTTCAGTCAGTCATCGACTACACGTATAAACAAAGCAATTTGTCTTGTTACGGCGGTTCTGCTGTGATTTTATAAGGAGTTCCGTTCCATATCTCCAAAGTTCATCATCAGATCATGACAATATTCCTATGGGACCTATTCGGAACTATACTCTTTCAAACAAAAAAAGAATCATCCAAATCGATTCATAATTGGCGGAGTAATCGTAGAACAAACACACAAAAAAAAAACATACGGGTCGAATTGAGAACCTCCTCCTTTTTGAAGTCGGTTGAAAATAGTCTAATATTAGTTTAGTTTGTGACCAAGAGAATCGGCACCAATGCCTACGAATATACTGAGCGTGCAATCGGGGATACTGAATGATAAATAACTTAATTGAGTTTAAGAGTTTTATTTAATAAAAGCTTAATTGGATTTAGTTTTGCATTCTAAAATTTCTTCCATTTGTTGAAGTAAGTGTATTTATTTTTGCAAGCCTCTTGCCCGCGACTTCGTCTGCGTCAAAGTTGGTTTCTCCATACAAACTTTGGGCCCCTGTTTCATCCTCTTATTTTGATGAATTTTGGAAATTCCTTTCTTATCAGGTGTCTACGTCATACAAAGAACACACCCTCCAAGTTTCAGGTCTCTACGATCAGCGGTTTGGGCTCATCGTTAATCCGTCAGTCAGTTACCCAGGATCGTACAGTAAATGTTATTGCTGAATGGTAAAATAACACATTTGGCATATTAATTAAGGTTTACGTAATTAATTGAATTATTGTGAGACTGTAAGTTGACTCGTTTCGGCAAAACTTATCTCAAATGACTTTGCAAGAACCAGTACCAAGCTAAAACGTCACTTGTATTCGTGATAGAGTAGATCTTATAGATTTTCTATAAAGTTTGTTCACTCAACCAGTGAAAGGATTTGGATCGAATGGATTTTCAATTGGTCGAAAATACCAACTGCATTGCTACATCTTGTCAATTCATGTACTATAATTGAATCTTGGAAACATTTGGAAAGCTTTCGCGTGACTTACGTAGTAGTACGATGGTTGAATGCCAGTATAAGGCAGTATGAGCGCCATTCAGATTGAGCCCCAGCTGGGCGCCATTCTGTCCCAGTTGGGCGCCATTACAAAGCATGGAAAAAATCAAAAGGATTGACAAAATTAAGGTTCTTTATTCGAATCGAAGCGACCCAACACACAGAATTGAAATTCTATAGAAAGCTGATGACTATATGTTTCGCTATATACATCGATCTACTAACACAATAGCAAACGTTTTAGTCTTGCGCGATTCTGTTATCTAAAATAGACTCTCCCATACAGTACAACAAGAAAGCTTTGTCGTTAATCCTTAAATCTTCATATCCCTACATCTCTGCCTGCCCTGATAACATGCGCCTTTGACTGCATAGTACGGAACCCAATTTGTCGCCGGAGTTCAACCCGGCTGCGCAGTGATTGGGTTGAAATTGGAAATCGAATGAACCACTCAAACTGGCTGAACCTTTAAAGGGACGGGGTTGTGGCTTACATTTATTTTGTTTATAAAAAAAAAAGGTTCATTTTATTTTGTCGTTGCTAAGCCGGTTACGGGTTGTTTTAGCTTGTTTGGTATTAAAGTATTAAGTGATTTTTAGAATTGTAAAAGTGGGACCACTCACGATAAATAAATATTCATTAATTCGTTATAAAGGCACGACTGTACGATAACGAATATTGCGGCTTTTAAACCACTTCAAAGATTTGATATCAAAGTGGAAAATGAAAGTATTATTTGGAAAACCGACCTTTTTAGCATAAAAATTAACGTGTAATAGTGATATACAAAACGTATTTACTTGTTTAGATATTTATTTTTAATGATTTTAAAATTTCTTATCTGATTGGTTCCTCTTGTACAATTGTTTGCACCTGCTTTGTTATCTCTTCACCACCTTTGGTTGACTGATAGAGAATGCCTAAGGCATTAAGTCCGCCTTTGTACTTTTTTTGTTGCATAAAGTTTAAATAAATAAATAAATAAGTATTTCCTAAATAAAGAATTGATTAGCAATCACTTTATAGCAAAAATCAATGCACTGCTCAAAGTGTGTGTCCAAATAGTTTTACTAAACATTTACAAATATTCTACATTTAACAAATACACAGTTAGTACCACCATATTAAAATAGACCTAAAATACAATGAAATTTATTCATTTGCCCCATGTTTGAAACGTTCCAAAATTCACAACACTCAATCCATTTCCCTTCATCGAGTTATATACCCAGACGGATCAATAAAATTGTAATATTAACATAAACGTGGAAGCCAAGCCGCGGGCAAGCACCTGTCTGCAGGTAAATTGAATTCTGTAAACATACGTACAAACATACATATACTATCACGTATGGTTATAAAAAATTAAGGTTCAGAAGGCTCATAATGCCAGTTTCACTAGAATATCTAAGGGTAGGGCGAGAAGTCGGAAATGTATGCGAATTGGCCAGTAACGCTATTACAGAAAAAAGCTTTTTTACAAATAAAGATTACCGCCTTCAAAAACTACAAAATAAAAAATAACTTTAGCTTGGACGTCGGCGGCTTTGGTATCTTTTTTTGTAACAAAGCTTTTTATTTTTTACTTTTTAGTGCTTGTGTGTTAATGTTTAAAATCCTTACATAAAGCCCTTTCAAACAATACCCCACACGATATATTTAATTTTGGAAAGTGGTAGGAGGGGGGTTGACGTACCCCCTCCCCACTTCCTTCAGTCAGTCATCGACTACACGTATAAACAAAGCAATTTTTCTTATGACGGAGGTTCTGCTTTGATTTTATAAGGAGTTCCGTTCCATATCTCCAAAGTTCATCATCAGATCATGCCAATATTCCTATGGGACCTTTTCGGAACTATATTCTTTCAAACAAAAAAAGAATCATCCAAATCGATTCATAATTGGCGAAATAATCGTAGAACAAATATACAAAAAAAAAAACTTACGCGTCGAATTGAGAACCTCCTCCTTTTTGAAGTAGGTTGAAAACACCATCCGATTGTACTGGTGGCATTCTGTGGTTTCTGCCTAATCTCATGGGAAAAATTCGTGAGTTTATGTATGAATGTATGTAAACAATAAGCGTTGCAGCACGCCTTGATTATGTTCTATGCCACGAAGTTAAAAGAAGAAATTGCGAAGTAATTCAATGATGTAGGCAACAAGAGTAAACTCCTGTCGTATCCTCAGCTCATTTAAAGTCAAAGTCAAAACATTTATTTCAATTAGACACAAAATGTTATTCCAATTGATTGTCCAATTGAGTGAATTTGCAAAAACGCTATTGTTTATAACATTTTTGCGAAGGACTAAAGTATAGGCTACAATGTGTTATTTTTTTAAGACCACTCTATCACATTAGTTATATACCTGTAAAGACAGCTGTAAGGGAGATTTTTAATAATAAATAAAAACAATTACACTTATAAATCTTCAAGGAAACATTTGTTTAATACTGAACTTGTTATAACTAACTGTTGACTGCCTCGTTGGTCTAGTGGTCGCAAGCGCGACTGCTGAGCATGAGGTCTTGGGTTCGATTCCCAGGTCGGGCAAAGTGTTATTGGGTTTTTCCATCAGGAATTTCTCAGTAGCAGCTTCGGAGTCTGGATTTGTGCCCGGTTGATGGCAATAGGCTAGCCCCCTATTACATGGGACTAAAAAACATAACTGGCGAAATGTGGGTGTACTAATGGGTACACCTCTGCCTAACCCTTCGGGGTTTACAGGCGTGATGTTATGTTATGTATGTTATGTTATTATAACTATTTTGTTCAGAGAGAGACTTTTGTACTAGTCCATCACATGACGCAAGGTGCGCGTCAAACGACACATCCCTCTTGGAAATGAGACGAACTGATTGCATTCAGTTGATGGGGCTGGAGTGTTTAATTCTTGATCAGGGACAAACCAGATTGATTTTTTGGTACATTTATTTAGGGAGATTACGTTATTTTATTCAATGAACGTCAATATTCCTGCTAAATAGCACATTTTATGTTTACACAATTCGATCTGAATTCTGTTAAACGCATTGTGTAAATGTAAAATGTACATCATTTATCATCATTCATAACATCACGCCTGTAATCCCTGAAGGGTAAGGCAGAGGTGCGCCCATTAGTACACTCACATTTCGCCAGTTATGTTTAAGTCCCATGTAATGGAGGGCGAGCCTATTGCCTGAACTGGGAATTGAACCCAAGGTCAGCAGTTGCCGTGTGGGCATCGTACAACCAATTCCTTAGCCTTTGCGTCAACCGCGCAACCATAATAATTTACCTTCTGAAATGCCAATGCCATACATTTTTCAACCGACTTCAAAAAGGAGGTTCTCAATTCGACGCGTATGTTTCTTTTTTTTTTTTGTTTTTTTTTTTTTGTATATTTGTTCAGCGTTTACTCCGCCAATTATGAACCGATTTGGATGATTCTTTTTTTGTTTAAAAGAGTATAGTCCCGAATAGGTCCCATAGGAATATTGTCATGATCTGATGATGAACTTTGGAGATATGGAACGGAACTCCTTGTAAAATCACAGCAGAACCGCCGTAACAAGAAAAATTGCTTTGTTTATACGTATAGTCGATGACTGACTAAAGGAAGTGGGGAGGGGATACGTAAACCCCCCTCCTACCACTTTCCAAAATTAAATATATCGTGTGAGGTATTGTTTGAAAGGGCTTTATGTAAGGATTTCAAACATTAACACACAAGCACTAAAAAGTGAAAAATAAAAAGCTTTTTTACAAAAAAAGATCACCGCCTTCAAAAATCACATAATAAAAAATAACTTTAGCTTGGAAGTCGGTGGCAATACCTACATAACAAGAAACAAATCCAAAGCCGCCGACTTCCAAGCTAAAGTTATTTTTTATTATGTGATTTTTGAAGGCGGTGATCTTTTTTTGTAAAAAAGCTTTTTATTATCACTGAAGTAATATGCAAAAACAGCAAGGTAAAATCATGAAGGTAAAAATATCATCACGAAAAATACTCTTACGTGAAGTGACTGTGAATTTAAGCGCCCACAAATCATGTAAGGAAATTAGATTTTCAATCAAGATCAACCCAACCAAATTCAGATAGACGTTCATATGTGTGTTTCCGCCCTAATTCCCGTCCCCTAAGGACGGAATGATATCTAATTCCCCCTGAGTGTAACCACGGCAATGAGCTGTTTACATAGCAAATTTCTCGTATTTGTAAATTGCATAGGATCTTGATTCAAGACTACGTCGGTGTCTGAATATCTAGTGCAGGGTTTCTTAACCTCTGGTCCATGGATTCATAAGATGTCCGTGCTATAAACATCAGATGTCAAGAATCAGAATAGGAATTTTATTTGCTTTATATGTAGGAACAGTATAAGATTAATAACATAAATAAATGAGATCAGCTACATTTTACTTGACGACGTGCAAATCATTTTATTCATTATAGTATCTTAAAAACACCATATCAAAATCCAAAATGTCTATGACGAGTCTACCTAACGTAATCTATTTTTTTTTCATAATGACGCTGAAGTGATTTTGGTTTGTGTGTTTGTTGAAACACTTTAATGTTTGGGACTACCAGTCCGATTGTAAAAAATATATATTGCTGTATCTGATAGCCAGATTCATGAGGCTTCAAGGCATCATGCTACGACCCACGGGAGCAGAGCTGTAAATACATAACTTAATGGATGGGAAATAATCAAATGGCTCTTTCCGCTGTGGGCGGAGCGTAAAGGAGTACACATACATACATAAACTCACGCCTTTTTCCCATGGGGGTGGGCAGAAACTACAGAACGCCACCTGCTACGATCCTTACATACTCCTTTCGCCTCATCTACGTTCATACATCTCGTCATACAAGCACGCCGGTTACGAGTACTCCGCACCTGACCTTTCCGAAGGACCTCAAAAATAAGGTCAGTGTAGGCGTGAAGGAGTGTCAGACTTTTACTGACTAAAAAACCCATCCGTGTTCCTTCTAGTGCCTTTTGCGTTCTAACAAATTCCACAATCCTGATAGGCACTGGTTCTAGCCGGCGCCGTCTTCTGTAATAGTCTATCTAGTGCAATATAAAACGAAGGTTTATTAAAAAAGAAAAAAGACACGATTAGTTTTCAGCATAAGTAGCAGCAACCGTCACATTGTAATCGTTACAAAAGTCGGAACGGGTCCGTTGAAATTTTGAGAGGGGTCCCTAACTAGAATAATGTTAAGAACCCCTGTTCTAGTGAGAGAAACTTCGTATTGTGGAACTTCGAAGTTGCGACTTGAGTGCTACTCATCTTCATTTGAAATTGTAACAGGGGAAATGGGAGGGGGAGGAGAAGTAAGTAGTTGTTTAATATCGTATGCCGTCCGACGTCTGGAAGCATTCGGTTTGCATCCAAGTTTGTGGACGTCAGTCGTAATTGTATGGTTTTAATTTTGGCGGTGTTGAGCGAATGTTTTGGATAGAATAAGTTTTTTGGGCAGATTTACACGACAAGGTAATCAATGTTGGTAGTTGAGAAGGTGCATCGGTATTTATCGGTACACACATACATAAACTCACGCCTTTTTCCCATGGGGGTAGGCAGAAACTACAGAACGCCACCTGCTACGATCCTTACATACTCCTTCCGCCTCATCTACGTTCATACATCTCGTCATACAAGCACGCCGGTTACGAGTACTCCGCACCTGACCTATCTGAAGGACCTCACCAATAAGGTCAGTGTAGGTCTTCCTAGGGCGACCTCTCCCGGCGTTGCCACTCACCTCGGTGAGTATTTATCGGTATTTATCGGCATTACGGAAGATATCTTCTGGGAAGATGCTAGAATTGTTAAGCTACAAAAATTGACATGCCAGATACAAAGATTTGTATCTGGCATGTCAATTTTTGTTTCTGCAGCCGGTGTCACTAAACTTTTTGATGGATAGTCCATTACTATTATAGAACACCACAAATCAATCGGCAAACTTTTTATTAGCTGTTAAAATACGATTCCACGATTTTATATGGCATTAGGGTATTGTGACGTCACTTATTTTCGGTCGCTTAGACTCGCGCACGAAGTGTTCCGTAACATTATATAAAAAAAAACGACAAACACGTTTGTCGTATGTCCCCCTTAAATATATTATTTAATTATTTATTATTTAATTATTTATTTATTATTATTTTTTTTTTATTTTTTATTTTTTATTATTTTTTTTTTTTTTTATTCTGATTTTAAGAATTTGCTGTTATAGCGGCAACAGAAATACATGATCTGTGAAACTGTCAACTGTCTAACTATCACGGTTCATGAGATACTGCCTAGTGACAGACGCACAGACAGCGGAGTCTTAGTAACAGGTTCCCGTTTTACCCTTTGGGTACCCTAAAAAACACACGCAACATTCTACAAAAGAAATAGGTACCTTTTCATTCGTTAGTCTCCAAGGAACCTTCCAACATTACACATCCGTATTCCTCAGATCTCACTACGTACCCAATAAAGAAATCTGTGACTCATACATCTTGAATGTGTCTCTACAGATTTATAATACAGCTGTATCTCGTCACGGATGTTGCCTGCAATAAAACAAATTGGGGCAACTGACCCGGAGGCAAAGTAGTACTGTCCTTGTAATGTTTAGCACTGCCTGGGGACCTTCCAGGCCTTTCGGAAGTTCGACTTGATTTGTAAAAACATCGCGAGGGCCCTGGAAAAGTAGGCATTGTAACAAAATGGCGTCGTTAAAATTCAGCTAGCGTTTTCTCAGCTATGTTGAGATCAACTTCCAGAATATATTTTACTGAATGTAAATGAAATGTCAGCTGAACTGAACCCCATTTATCTAAACATAGACTAGTTGTTAGATTTTCTAGGTTTGGACTATCAGCAGCTTGTATTTTTAGTACTATTACGTCTTTATTAAGAACTATTTTTATTAAACAACTATAGCTGATCTAGCAAACTTTGTACCGCCATATTTTTATTTTATTTATTATTATTTTCCAGCAGTTAAAAGGCTAGGCTGATGATGAGTTCATATGTGATGCCGTGACCTAGGGGAATATGGATTCGTTTATAATATGTATAATACAAGATAGATAGATAACATGAGTCAAGAAAATTATTTTATTTATTTATTTAAAGTTCATGCAACAAAAGTACAAAGGAGGACTTAATGCCTATTCTCACTTGTAAAATCTCTCTATAGAATCTGTATTACAGATGGAATAACAAGCAATCGATTATAGCCAAAATGTTCAAAGATAAAGTAGATACTCCAATAAATTTTCCGTTTTCCATGCTTCGATAATTATGAAGCATTAAATTCGAAACTCGAATACAAAATTTTCTCTAATTACTTGAATTAAACATCGAGATTATTCTGCAGTCATCGTTTGTGTGTACGTGTGTTGGATTTTGTTTTCATTTGAGTCATTGTTTTGGTAAGGCTGTGTTGTTTCTTGATAGGTAAGCAGATATATATAGCGACGGGTGAAAAGTAAAATGTATTAAGCGACATTTTGGTTGTGTTGTATTTTAAATACTTTATTTTATTTTATTTATTGGGGACAAAAAACAGTTATCTGCTAAAACATAGTACAATGATGAAATAAAAATGGGATTAAATAAACATACAAAAGGTATTTGTTTATTTGTTTTTTTATTTAAATACCTACGTTTTAATACTGCAAAACCAAGCAGACATGTAATACACATCAATAAGTGGTTGCCGAATTTGTGCTGTTACTTAGTGCAGTAAAGCATTATTTTTCAATAGCGTTTTCTATAGCCGTCCGTTTAAATTTTTGTTTAGATAAGGCAAATATGTCTAGCTGCACTTCGCCATATAAAACAACCGAGGTACACGCACCTCTCGCCGATACATTGTTCTGGGTACTATGTACATGAATACAAACACATGACAGACAAGACATACGACAAGATGTGTGAAAGAGCTGGAAGTTGAAAGAGAAGAGGTGTGAAAGAAGTGAAAGAGGTGTGAGTGAGAGAGATGACCATTTATGAAATGATTCCATTTTTGTAAGTACCAGTGGATTTTGTTTATCGACTTTATTAAGTATCGCGTTGGGGTTTAGAGTCATGATCTAAATGTATTTTCGGTCTGTCTGTTTTAAAGGTCTGTCTTACGTTGTCCTTACCAGGTAGCAAAGTGTGAAGAAGAATTATGTATTCTTAAACTGTCACAGCAGAAAAAAATATATAGGAACATACAGTATATAAACATTCTGACAAGTAATTTATTCCATAAGATTTTTTTTTCTTGTAAAAGAAAAAATCTTCACTACCTATATCGACATCTGAGCCGATATTTGATATGAAATCCCTTGACATAACCAGTGGATTAGGTACTGCCAAATCTATACATATAAATAAAAATGACTGTCTGCTCGTAATGTGGAAGCAACAGAGCTTTTTACAACATAAATATGAGGCTCGCACAATCTTTCTTATACGATAAAACTATTTATTTTAATTTTCGTCTGTCTGGCTGTCTATTTGTTCCACTTAATCTTCAAAACGGCTAGACTGACTCCACTGTACTTTCACTGGCAAATACCAGATGTTATAAGAAGTAACTTAGGCTACTTTTATTTTAAAAAAATAATTACGAATCCGCGCAAAAAAACCATTGTACGTATCTGAAATTGGCTCGAAAGAAGTTGCGGCATAAGCTAGTATGTGCTAAATCAAATATTTCTCTCAACCCAAATAGGAGCTTAGGTCTATCCCAAAAATGCTATATTCTGACCTAAATCGTCTTTTTCGCGCGAAAATTCAAGGGAGAGAATGAATATATTTCCTGAGTGCAAATACTCATGTTTGCTTGGTTGGGTTCAATACAGTTTAATAATAATCAAGAGCCTTCAGTCAAGGCTCAGTCGATTCATGAAGAACCTTCCATTCCAAATGAATGATAAGATTGATTTGTACATTTTTTGAAAGCATTCATGGCTTAATTCCTTTGGGATCCTGAAATCCTGGTAGAATGTTGTAAAATTACGAAATTAAATCTTTGCTTTAGTAAAAGATGAATCTTCTGGTTCCTACCTAATTCGTGAATGAATGAATGGTCTTTTTATTTGCTAGATTACCGGGTATTATAATAATTATTTATTTAATTTCTCAGTGAACTTCCATTCATTGTAAGCGATTGCTTAATATCGCGTGCTTCGTGCGTAAATCCGCGTTTTTGGATCGGGGTTCTTTTTTATACATACATACATAAACTCACGCATTTTTGCCATGGGGGTAGGCAGAAACTACAGAACGCCACCTGCTACGATCCTTATATACTCCTTTCGCCTCATCTACGTTCATACATCTCGTCATACAAGCACGCCGGTTACGAGTACTCCGCACCAGACCTTTCTGAAGGACCTCACCAATAAGGTCAGGGTAGGTTCTTTTTTATATTCGACTTCGACACTGTGGTCGACATTCCGCTCGTGAAAATATTAATACTATACGACGTAAGTGTCTTATAGTCTAAGTTGTAAATTATACGAGTATAACCTAATTTACGACTAGTTTTTAACTGAGATTTCGTTTGCGTGAATTTTCTTATAGATTCCATTATTCTCTGGGATAATGTAGCTTTCTATTGACGAAAAAAATATTAAAAACGCAAAAATAGTTTGGAATAAAAATATTCGAAACCATTTTTTTTAGGTTTTTTTTTTGGCTAAACACAAAAATGTTCAAACAAAAAACCACTCTAAAGTTTTATGACATTTATATAGAATCAGAAATTCTGTTCAGTGAAAATTTAAATTTTGTCTTTGATCATTCATTGGTCATTCGGAGGTCAATGATCAGCATTGAACCCACTGATATTACAATAAAGGGGATTTGGGTGATTTGCTTTGTTTGAAAGCGATGAATACCATGTAGCGTAAACAGAGATATGATATCAATAGAATCCATCAATTCATTGGGATAACTTTAAAATGTCATTAATTCGTTACTTGAAAATTTGGTTATTGAATCTTTAGTCCGGTCGAATTAGCCCAAAAAAATAATAGTGGCAAGCTTGACAAAAACTCGCAACAAGATAACGATTTGTACGAATGTTGAAAATAACATAAATTATATGTGAATAATCGCTAAATCGATCGCACATGTGGTACAAAAATATTCAAAGTTAAATTGGCAAATGGGTTCTTTGCCTTTTTCAGCCAAACGGTCAGATTAAGCATAAAAAAGGTGACACAAAAATTATAGGTCATGCAATTATGCATTTTATATGTAAAAGCATTAAGTGCATAACTGCATGATCATCAATGGCATTACATGCATTAAAATAAAAAGTTCTTATTTAAACATTACAAACAGACACTTTAATTTTATTTATTTGTAAATATATATGAAGAAATAAATATGTTAAGAGCTTTATAGCGACATAAATAACCCTCTTATTAATTGCTTCTAACATTTATTTAGAGTACCAAGTAAACATCTTTTCAACACCAATTAAACAATTAGCAGCTTTTAGACTCACTGTCAAACAATATTAGTCCTCTTCAGCCCCTTGTTTTACAAATCGAATTATTCACCATTCTTCCCTAATACCTGTTTTTGACAAATCCATTACTCCTCATTGTCCTCGAAATTACTCAGCCATCGAGGTTTATTCATGTCACAGCAACAAAAGACTACGAAAATCTTGCTTAGCTACAAACAGGTACCTACTTTCCAACTGTCTCTGCCCAATCGAAATATCCATTAGGTATTTTCGGTTGGAACAGAAAAAATGGTGCTAATGCATCTATTGTTCGTATTTGTGGCACGGCCGGACCGCAGCCATTTTGTGGGCCAGATGAAACAAGGCCCGAATAGTGATGTGTGAGTGTGTGATTGGACAATTTTGGGACATTCGGTTTTTGGCGGGACGAATTTGCATCAATTTTGCGATGAAAATAGGACTATCGATAGAAACTGAATTAATGAGGCTGCCTATTAACGGTTATGCAAGTATTTAATAACTGGCCAAGTGCGAGTCGGGCTTGGACCCGAAGGGCTTCATACAACTGTGCAATATTATTAAGAACGAGCACATAGAGAACGCTTTACATAACACGTTTCTTGTAAGGTACAGTCAGCAACAAAAGTCGATTAACAATCTTACTTTTTTATATTATTTAAACAGACACTTAACACATAATGTACTGCCTTTAAGAATGTCAGGATAATAGCTAGGGGGTTTATTATATCTTAATTTTATATTGATTGCGTTTTACTTTTAATTTTGTACTTAATAATTAGGATTTAAAAATCATAAATGTTAATCGACTTTTGGTGCTGACTGTACAAATGGTCAAGTCAAAGTCAAACTCATAGGATCTTTTTGCAGTCATTTGTCAGTCCAATTGCAGGCACTTTTGAATTGTCAAGGACCCTCTATGATACCCAAAAGGATTGCCTACTACTTTGGGTATCATTGGGGCTAACATTTTTGCCGTGTTTAATTGGAGAAGTTCTGTCGTCTTCCACTTTGGTCTAGGACAAAAAAACGTTTTACTTATTTTTTTGCAATACAAATACCTACCTATTCTGTTCAATACTAAGTAATTGTTCGACCATGTCATCATATAAGATGAAAGCCTCAATTTTTAAGCGTCATCAGCGTAGAAGAGCACTCAAGCCTTCAAAGCTTTGTGGTTATATTATTTAAATATGCACCCTTATCTGCACCCCACCTACCTCTGTTTAACAACAGGGACATAATATATCTACTATAGAGAAGAAAATGTCGGTCAAGGCCAAGATCCGGAGAGGTCGTTTTAAGTTATGCATCAACGAACACAATCTATACTAATATTGTAAAGCTGAATTTGTTTGTTTGTTTGTTTAAACAGGCTAATTTCTGAAAGTTCCAAATGGATTGGATAAATGGTTAATGGCCAGATTCATGAGGAATAGTATTAGGCTTTACGGGGTTACAAGTACTTAATTTGTGACTAATACTTAAACACATCGTCAGGGAGGAGCAGCTCGCACATTGTCAGAGGAGCTCGTGGCTAAGTAATAACAGCCGCACGGGTCGATCCGTCAGGTTAAGCTACGCTTGCCGGGGTTGGTCCGTGGATGGGTGACCATCTTTACACACCGAGACTCCTCCGTGCCTCGGTAAGCATGTTAAGCCGTTGGTCCCGGCTGTCATACGTGGATCTTTGACAGTCGTTACGGGTCGTCAGAAGCCCGAAAGTCTGACAACCAGTCTTACCTAGGGGTATCATATTACCCAGTTACTGGGTTGTGGAGGTCAGATAGGCAGTCGCTCCATGTAAAATACTGGTATTCAGCTGCATCCGGTTAGACTGGAAGCCGACCCCAACATAGTTGGGAAAAGGCTAGGCAGATGATGAGGCAGATGATGACTTAAACATATTGTCAACTTTCCCATAGAAATGATTTTTTTTAATTTGAAAAGCGCATTACTCCAATCAAAGGCGTGGTGAGCTAAAAAAAAATACTAGGAAAAGTTGAATAGTTTTGTTTGTAAAAAGGGATTTTAGTTACTCAATTTTCTATTGAGGTGACTGAGGTCAATTAAAAAAAATCTTCCTTGGGAAAGTTGATTGTTACGAGTATCATGAGTATAATTATACATATAAGTACCGTAGGTAACTAATCACCAGTTACTCTATATAACATCACGCTACAACCTACGAGAGTAGAGCAGTAACCAAAGACATAAAACGCGGGTGAAGAAAACCACGCGGACAAAGCCGTTGACGGAAGCTTGACTATTTATATTAAAGAGAGGCCTGTGCTGAATCATGGGCCTTGAGATAAATTGCTACATCATCACCCTCATTATTCAATCAGACTGAATATCAGTGCTGAACATTTTCGTAGGATTAAAGGACTGTGTCCACGTAAACCCCTCAAAGAGGGTTCCGGAGGAATTTAATTTGTAGTGGAAATTACGAAAGCTGCGCGGACAAAGTCGTGAGCTAAGTGCTTGTATTACGCGGGATGGGAGAGACAACGTGCTACGAAGATTTTAACCATGGATTTAATACATAACTCAACAACACGCCTGTAATCCTCGAGGGGTTAGGCAGAAGTGTACCCATTAGTACACGTATGTTTCGCCAGATATGTTTAAGTGCCATGTAGAGGGGCGAGCCTATTAATCGGGACCAAATCCAGACTTTAAAGCTGCTACTAATAAATTCCTGATGAAAACACTTTGTTCGACCTAGGGATCGAACCCAAGACCTCACGAGTAGCAGTCGCGATGTACGACCACTGTCCGTCGGTTATTTAAAAAGTCCGCTGTTCTATCTACATCATAATCATATCAGCCGAACGAACATCCATTGCTAGACAAAGGCCTCCCACTAAAGATAGTCATCATGACACATTCAGTTGAAAGAGACACCCGTTGTATGGAACAGCTTATTTTCTTTAACCGACGAATTTTTTTTATATCTGGGAGACCATAAAATTAACTGTTTAATAACGGTTTTTCAAAAAGCATGTGCTTTCACACCTTTAAAAAAAAAATATCGGTACTGGGACGTCCCACAAAAATGATCACCCTGGCACAACACTAGCAGAAAAATTGGGACGATGTACAACTGCGTGTATTTGTCATTGTCTTTGCCTTTCAAATACACGGGATATTTTAGTATCAGTCAGTGTTTACAGTCACTCACCCTCTGCTTAAAATGAGGGTAATGTACTTGGTATGAAACAAATGAACGACGGAACGGAACGTTAATTTTTCGATCTTGTATTTCAAATGTTCTTTTATTGGGTGTTTCGTACCCAATGGGTACCACACGGGACCCTATTCCTGCCGGGGTTGCGGGACGTCTTAACAGGATACCGTGGCCCCGGAACGTAAAGGGCAACAGAAGGAACAGGGTGGTTTTTAGTCAGTAAAAGTCTGACAGTCCCTTCCGCCCCAACCAGGGCGGAAGGAGTCATTTGATGATTTGATGATAAAATTAGTAAGACTTCGCTGTCTGTTTGTCCGTCCATCTGTCACAGGTCTGTCTTTCTTCTTTCCACAGAATGTGTATTACTATGAGGTTCGATTCCTAGGTCGGGTAGTGTTTCTGGAGTTTTCCACCAGGATTTTTTCAGTAGCAGCTTCGGATTTCGAATTTGTACCCGGTTGATGGCAATAGGCTCGCCCCCTATTACATGGGACTTAAAATATTTCGGTGTACTAATGGCTACACCTCTGCCTACAGGCGTGATGTTATGTTTTATGTTATGTTTCTTGCTCGTCCTTCTCTATCCTACGTAAGTTTTGGAACGAGCAACTAGCTTCAAAGTTTCTGAATAACTGACCATTATATTCCTTCCGAAAGACTTCGAAACATTTCAAGTATATAAATTAAATAACAATGACAAGCCAACATTTATACCAAGATAAAGTACAAATATCATTTTAACTTTTCCATTATTAATGGCGACCTCATTATAAATGATACTTATTTAGTTATGAAATATTCTTTAATTTTGTTTAGCTTTGACAGGGGATACAAAAATAATTAACGGTAGGAATTATACCTCGAGAGCCTCTTTCCTTATCTCGACGGCTACTGGGGGAACACCTCCACAGGGACTATAAACTTTATTCTTAACGACTTAAGACTGCGTTTCCTTTGTGCTTTTATAAGTTACAGCACCCAACATTGCGTTATTTAATTTAATTGAATGTTCATTTTCTTTATTTGATAGCTAATATTTCACACTTGTAATGAAGATAATAAAGCTCGTTGGATAGTTATGACACTGGTGTAATAAGGAACAGATGGTAGTGTCTATTTTATGTTCTAAAGTTTTTTTAATAGTTTCTTGAATAAAATGGAACAGCGTTGGAAGTTCGATTGCCTTGTTGGTCTAGCGGTCGCAAAGCGCGACAGCCAAGTACTAGGTTTTGGGTTCGATTTCCAGGTTGGGCAAAGTGTTATTGGGTTTTTCCATCAGGAATTTCTCAGTAGCAGCCTCGGAGTCTGGATTTGTGCCCGGTTGGTGGCTATAGACTCGCCCCCTATTATAGGAGTCTTTAACATAACTGGCCAAATGTGGGTGTACTAATGGATACACCTCTGCCTAACTCTTCGGGGATTACAGGCGTGATGTTATGTTATGTTTTAATAAAAATAATGTCCGTGGAGTTTCTTGCTCGTTCTTCTCCATACCTACGTCATTTTTGGAACGACAAACAAGCTTCAAGTTTCTGACTAACTGATCGACTGCTCTTTGACTTTTACTTTTTCGCATATACACTTAATTATATAATGTTGGAAGGGACAATTGTACGCGTTAATTTGACTTTCCGCCAACGAGAACCAAATTAAATAATTTTATTAAATTCCGGCTGCCCCTCTTATAGGGACAACGGGAGAACAGTACACGTAGTCGAGCTAATTTGTAGTAAAAAAGTGAAATGAGTGTCGAGATGTAAATAGGTTTAAAAGTCAAAGTCAAATCATTTATTTCAATTAGACCATAAAGGCACCTTTTAATGTTGTACATAATAAAAAAGAATTGAATTCCGTTGCCTCTTTCAAAAGGTAGTTTCATATGGAGAAGAATGGGCAAGAAACTCCTCTTACTCATTCATTGTGTATTCAGGATCATACAGCATTACATGTGAATGCAATGTACCTTGCAAAAATACTGCTGGAATAGAATAAGTATGTTTATTAAACTGCAAATTAAGACTGTACAAGTAATTGTATGGACTTTAAAAGAGACTTTGACCTCTGAGTTTGTTTCGGTGTTTCTTCTCAGAGCAGTCGGCTAGGAAACACTGGACTCATCTAGTTTAAAATGTGACTTGTAAAAGTGTTATTTATAACCAATTTACTGAACAAATATCATTTCATTTCATTTCATTTCAATGGACGTCTAAATCATGTTCAAAGATCTTTACATCTGAACCAGCAACGATTTTAAGAAGTTTAAGAAGCGAATTTCAAAAAAATATGCAGGCAAAACAGATCAGTCCATTTTTAGACTATGAAAACTGGTAAACAAAAATCCTACTGACTAAAATTGAAAAATTCGCACCTCAGTTGCTTCTTCTAATTATTGAAGTACACAATTCAAGTGGATACCGAGAAAAGTGTACTTAGACGAAATTCGTTACGCAATTTGAACCTTCGGAGGTATTCAATTAAATTACGTTAACAGTGAAATCTTCAAGGGAAGCCACTTGAAGTCATAATATACTTTTATATTAATTTTGTCGGAATGTTACGTCTTGACTTTCTCGCATTTTTGCTACAGTAAATAAGTTGAAGTGTCTTTGTAATTTAACTTACAGACTACCTGTGAAACCTGAACGTTAGCCAATTACAATTTAGCATATTAAGCAATTTATTTAAAACAATTTAGCCAATTGGCGGCAGAAATTGGAATTATTTAAAACGTTTAGGTACCCTTAGGAACCCTGGGGAGATCAGAAGTTGGTAATGTGACACCCCCGTGTCTTGGAAAGCATGTAAAGCCGTTGGTTCTGCGCGTGATCTCTCTCCGGTCGTGTCAGGTTGCCGTTCCATCGGATTATGAGTAAGGGAAGAGGGAGTGCACTTGTGCACACTTCAAGACTCTCTCATGAATATTATTATATTAGGTTCGCATTATAGTATGTATGAACTTGTAATAAAATCTCTTTGGCTATACTATATTATTATTTTTTGAATTTACATCACATCAAATATTTTCAATTTATAATAATATGTACTTTCCAAAGGTCTCTTGTACATCACTGACATCGTTGAAGAAAAACATCGTGAGGAAAATTGTATTTAAGACTCAATCTAAAATCGCCAATCTGCTTTGAGCAAGCATAGTAATCTATACTCGTATCTTTTCTGTATGAGAAGACGCCTTTGCCCTATACCTATTTGACTTTCACATGCTGGGGTTATTATTATTACCTACAGCTTTAGCACACACACATAAGTTCTACATATCAAACGCCCCATCAAATAAGCATAAGTAAAAACTGTTCAAACACTCAAAATTCTCGCATAACATTGAGCCGGGTCCAGACGCTCCACAGATAAATTAGTAACTCAGAACTTGCCGGCAAGTTATAAACCCTCATCAAAAAGTACGGAACCACTTAATTTCGACGTCAGTTTTATGAAAAATTTATACTCCGCCCATAGTTCCGTGAAATGAACTTGGCTAATACAAGTTTGGACCGGCCGGGGTAAGTTTGGACCGGTCGAAGGCGGATTGAACCGGTTATCGCGGATATTGTAAGTTTTTAGTTCGGTGGCGGGCGGAGGGAGTTTGTAAGAATATTTATCGTAGGTTTCCAAAAGCTTGTTTTGTGTCTCGCAAAGTTACTTCGGAACTAAGTTAATTTAGTTAAAGGTGTTTATAATGATAATAATATCAACCCATTATTGTTCCAGTGCAGGGCAAAGGCCCCTTCTCATACGGAGAAGGCACAAGCATTAATCGCAATGCTTGCTCAAGGCGGATTGGCGATTTCAGACATAAGTCTGAAATCGCCAATCCGCCTTGAGTTTATATATAAATATAAACTACTAGTTCCTCACAGACTGCCTCGGTGGTCTAGTGGTCGCAAGCGCGACTGCTGTGCATGAGGTCCTGGGTTCGATTCCCAGGTCGGGCAGTGTTATCGGGTTTTTCCATCAGGAATTTCTCAGTAGCAGCCTCGGAGTCTGGATTTGTGCCCGGTTGATGGCAATAGGCTCGCCCCCTATTACATGGGACTAAAAACATAACTGGCGAAATGTGGGTGTTCTAATGGGTACACCTCTGCCTAACCCTTTGGGGATTACAGGCGTGATATTATTTATATTTATGTATGCAGTTCGTCACATTGTCATCAAATTCTTGATGGAAATAACCAATACCACTCTGTCCGACCTGGAAATCGAACTTAAGACCTCATGCTTAGCAGTCGCTCTTTGCGACTACCACACCAACGAAGAAGTCTCACGACAAAATTACATTAATTGTAATAGGCCTGTGATAATTTCTGACAACAAGGCGAAAGCGACAAGATTTGTAAAATTAATCTTTCGCTTACCTGAAATTCTTCCGTGGAACACTCAGAAGCGCTTTGTTTCGGAAAGATTACATTTAAACCTCTTAACTGTGTTATCAGTATCTTTTGGTGTGAATATTCGTGATTTACATCTTAACTAGCTTTTTGTGGCTTGGTTTTTGAGTGATGGAAATTTTTTATACTTATAATTTTCGGTTTGTCGAGGTGGATGGACTCTTAATGAATGTTATTAGATTTTAATTTTGAGTTGCTACTATCGGTCTTTGGGCAGACATGGCCAGTCCAATACTTTTAAATTTTATTCTTGTAAACCTCATCATCATCTGCCTAGCCTTTTCCCAACCCTGTTGGGATCGGCTTCCAGTCTAACCGGATGCAGCTGAATACCAGTATTTTACATGGAGCGACTGCCTATCTGACCTCCACAACCCAGTAACTGGGTAATATGATACCCCTAGGTTAGACTGGTTGTCAGGCTTTCGGGCTTCTGACGAACCGTAACGACTGTCAAAGATCCACGTATGACAGCCGTTACCAACGGCTTAACGTGCTTTCCGAGGCACGGAGGAGTCTCGGTGTGTAAAGATGGTCACCCATCCACGGACCAACCCCGGCAAGCGTTGCTTAACCCGACGGATCGACCCGTGCGGCTGTTATTACTTAGCCACGAGCTCCTCTTCTTGTAAACCTGCTGGGTCCAAATAATATAAAATTTCAATAGCTATATCATCGAAACGAAAAAGAAGGATGAACATAGTTTCATGCTTCCATGTCAAATTAGATTCTACCAAGTTCTACAAAGTCAGGTATATCATAAAAAATATCCAATAACACTCAGCAACAGTGTCACTAGAACTTCCAGAGATTACCTCCAACAAACAATAAACCCAAAAACAAAGAAACTTTATCTCTTTATATTACACTTTCCTTACAGCTCCCATTTTTTTTCTAAAATATAACCTACAATTATGTATACTGGTTAATATTAGCCAATAGTCCAATCAAGAATCATTCAATTTTGAGTTTATTTCAATTTAATTGTATTGTTTATTTTAATTTTTAATTTTTTGTTTAGGTAATTAATAATTTATGTATTTTCTAATTTGTAAATTTTAGAATATTAATTGAATTTTTTTGTTATGTTATTTTATTTTAATTCGAATTGATATCTGTATTTAGAATCTATGGGTGTAAATTATCTGAAATAAATGGATTTATTATTATATTATTATAGACAAAGGCTTACAACCACTTCCTAGATGAATGAAATTGCTGTTCTAAAATTCTGATTCTGTTTACAACAAGGTGTATAGTAAAAGCAAAATCTGGTGCATAAAACATTAACGGCGGTTTCGTCTACTAAACAATTTATTAAGCCACTTTTAACTACTAACAACAGTATCCTTTCGGCCCTCTAAAGCCTTCTAAATTGCGACATGACTTAACGCGCCACGAGTGAGAGACACTTTAACAAATGCTTAGGTTTCACTTTAGATTTCTTCAGCGGGCGAAAAGGCGTGTGACTAATGAGGATGGATGCCCGGATGCGGGCGTGCTACTAATTAAATAATGATTCAGTGACGAGACCGTGGAATAGGAAGTTTTGAACATGATATTTAGGCTTTATTATGGAGATAAATGCAGTAATATAGCACTATAGCACTCTTCCTGCGACTTAAAGGTTCCGTGATTTTAAAAGTAAAAAAATATTATAAAGCTAAAGAGAAGTTTGCTTGTTTTCAAATACACGAATCTCCGGAACTACGGGCCCGATTTTGAAATTGTTTGGGTAATAGGTAGCTACGTTATCTCTTAGTATTTTCGTTTTCCTTATTATTGGCAATATTTTATTAACAAAAAATTAGGGATCCGTTAGAAAAAGCAAGTAGTCTGTATTTAATCCAGTTTTGGCCCTAAAGTCAAAGTCAAAACATTTATTTCAATTAGACCATTTACAGGCACTTTTGAATTGTCAAGGAGTCGGTCAGTTAGTCCGAAAGTTGAAGCTAGTTGCTCGTTCCAAAACGGAGGTAGGCCTAAGCTTTCTTTATCATTTTTCAAATTGCAAATCTTAGCAGGGTTCAACCCACGCTAGTACCGCCGCAGACTATGTGGGTTCCTTTCTCTTTTAACTAAGTTTATGAAAAGATCGTACACACGAGGGGACTTGACTTAAGACTTGTAATATGAGGGTCTTTTGTATGGAGATTGTGGTTTATGATGTTTAATACTGATTCTACATAAAAAAAATCATCTTAATATTCTTGTAATTATTAAACTAATTTACTTAAACAAACTATTGAAAAACGTTTTTTTATTGAGTTTCTTGTGCATTTTTCTCCGCATGAAACTATATTTCAGAAGAGGCAAACAGATTTAATCTTTTTAATATTAAATTCCAATGTCAAATACTTTTAATGGTCTTATTAAAATAAATGCTTTGAATTTGTTGTATAGTATAAACTCATAACATAACTGGCGAAATGTGGGTGTACTAATGGGTACACCTCTGCCTAACCTTTCGGGGATTACAGGCGTGATGTTATGTTATGTGTATAAACTCATATACACACACAACCAGAACCGAATATAAATAAAGCTCAAAATATCAATCTTTTATTTTTACAACACAATGCCTAGCGATCCTAAATGTTAATTAGGTAATACATTTAAGGATGCCTATAGAACGCTACTATTCAAAAATACAAATAAACTTGTGTACGTAACAACGATAAAACCAGTAAAACCTTCAACAAAATTAATATTTCACACAAAATAACTCCGTAAAATCAGTACCCTCGCAGTAATCCTTCACAATCAACTCCGGTTATTCCTGCATTGCTGTCGCGATCCATCCATTCATTATTTATAATTAGGTACTCGTCCGCACGCATCCGAGAGTAACATTAATCATTTCAATTACTAAGTCGCCGCCAGACGAAAGGGCGACAGGAACCTTCCTTGTTTTTTAGTAAGAGATCGCTTTTTGGATTAAAGTTTTAAGCTTATAATAGGAAGTTGGGTAGCGACTTTCTCTGTTTTCTGTCAGCATTTTCGTTCGTGGTCGTTCGACTTTTTTCGAGATTAATAGCGCTCCTAACCAAACTGCGGACGAAATTCTACTTCCTGCTACTATTATGAACGTGAAAGTTTTTGAGAATGAATGGATAGATAGATGGATTGATGTTTGTTACTCTCTCACGCTGCATAGAATTAACTGATGATGTAGATATTGATCTAGCCTTATATTTTCAACCCTATTTTATGTTCCCGTGGGATAATTTAGCACTCTATAATAATATTTTATTAGTTTGTTTGTTTGATACAATCTAAGCTTGAATTGCAAGAAAGGCTACTTTTTATTTTCCGGGGTTGCGGGACGTGCCGGGGTTACGGGACGTCTCCGGGGTTGCGACGTCTTAACAGGATACCGTGGCTCCGGAACGTAAAGGGCAACAGAAGGAACAGGGTGCCTTTTTAGTCAGTAAAAGTCTGACAGTCCCTTCCACCCCACCCAGGGCGGAAGGAGACATTTGATGATTTTTACCACCTAAAAAAAGGCTACTTTTTAATCAGAACGGGAAGACGAAGTCGCGGGCACAAGCTAGTTCACAATAAGTTGTAGGTTGTTTTCTTTTTTTCAATAAAACATTTAAAAAAATTAAAGAAATCCTAATTAATTACTTCTTTTTCATTAGAAATTTCTCAGTAGCAGCCTCGGAGTCAAATTACATGGGACTTAAACATAACTGGCGAAATATGGGTGTACTAATGGGTAACCCAACCCTTCGAGGATTATGGGCGTGATGTTATGTTTTGTTAAAACTAATATGTAATATTAAATGTATTACATATTAGTTTTATCAGTAAACAAATTTTATAAATCACTGAAAGTAGCAAGTTTACTTTTCGTCAATACGTTCGTTATTATATTTACGTTCAATAACCGCTTGGTTCGATCCCAAGTGGTAATTTTTACCTACAAAACCCACATTAAAGGCTCAATTTTCTAAAGTAAATGAATAATTACCAGAATCGTTACGAAACATCGTTAATTATGATCTTGAATAAATACAACTCAGATAGCCTATTCATTGGGGCGGATCGTCTTCCATTTTTTCCCTTTTCATTTCTTTCTGCTTCTAAATTATTTCCCCTTCAAGATGTTTTTATTCCTTTAGATTTTTAATTACCTTACCATTTTGGTGCGATTGTATATCCAAGAAACGTTTTGCATTAAATAAATTATGATTTTTTAAGGCTGTATTTTAAAAAATGGCTATTTTTTGAGTTCCGTAACCACACTAATACCTACTTCGCTGTCTGTAAACGAAACACTATTACTAAGAATCCGCTGTGTGTCTGTGTGTCCATCTGTCTGAAAATAATAATCATCATCATCCAGCGCGATTCCGCGGTATTCATCAAATAATAATGATAATAATACCATCCTATTATTGTCCTATTGCAGAGCAAAGGCCTCTTCTCATGCAGAGAAGGCACGAGCATTGATCACCACGCTTGTTCAAAGCAGATTGGCGATTTCAGGTTTCTATTAAATAGGTGTGTTCCTTCACCGATATCAGTGATGTCCAAAATAAACTTAGAAAGTACATAGGTATGAATTGTAAAAGTTAGAAAGGTACATGCCTGGTATCGAACTCACTACCACATCTCTTTCTTTCTTCATCGTGTGGGCAGTAAGGTCTTACGACCCCACACACCCTAGTGTCAGAGTTTCTAAACCGCCTCAAGGGCCTCTGACAAGATTTGAGTGGAACAGTAAGTCCAGGTTTCCTTACGATGTTTTCCTTCACCGATGTCAGTGATGTCCAAGATAAACTTTAGAAAGTACATATAAATTGAAAAATTCACATTGGTACTTGCCCGGATTTGAACCCACAACCTCATGCATGAGAGGCAGGCGCCTTAACCACTATCCTTAAACACTATCATGACACCTCATCCTGAGAGGTCTTAACTACAAGGCCATCACGAGACAATAATAGTAATCTGATTCCAAGAATTACATTCATTGGTTTTTGATAAAACAACACTGCTAAATATATAGAAATAATATGGATATTATTTGGTTTGATTCGGTTAGCGTTGTTTGTTTAATCAGTGTTTAGTTGATTACAGATAATGAGCGTACAAACTGACCTACATACAATTACAAACTAATTTATTTCCCGCTAACGCTTTAATTGATCAAACCGGTTTGTTGTGTCGACAAGCTTTGCTCTATTTGTGGTGGAATGATCAGTATTCAGTTGTTGCGTAATTTTATTACTGCCGCGTTGGTCTCTTGGGGTCCTGGGTACGATTACCAAGTCAGGCAAAGTCAAAGTCAAAATCAAATCATTTATTTCAATAAGGCCAATATAAGGCACTTTTGAACGAGATTACAAGAAAAAAAAATTGAATTGAATCTAGTTGTCCCTTCCAAATAGTAATTTTGTATGGAGAAGAATTAGAAAGGAACACCATACGTACTCCTTAAAAATTAATCAAAAAAATGTGAATAGGTTATTCAATAAGAAATTTCTTAGTAGCAGCCCGAAGTTTTGAAGTTGGCAGTGTGACACTCTCGTGCCTCGGAATGCATGTGAAGTCGTTGGTTCTGCGCCTAATCTCTCGCCGGTCGTGTCAGATTGCCGTTGAATCTGGCTATGAGAATATGGGCAGAGGGAGTGCACTTGTGTTTGTGCACACACTTGTGCACTATAATATCTCCTACAAATGGGCTAGCGTTTGGAACTAACTCGTAGTTAATAAGAAAACCCTACTTCAATCGGTTTTCGAAATCCGATTCGATTCAAAGAGCTATTTCGTCGTAGCATGATTGCTACGCGCTACGGCTACGCGACTACGCAATGTCGTAGCGCTACGAGCTACGGTTGTAATCTAGTTATTTCCCAAAGTCATGTATGAAATGAAAGTCGACCCTTTTGAATCCCCTTTGCAAAACCCGTAGAGAGGTCACAAGTGCATAAGTGCACAAGTCGTAAACAACAGTTGTAAACATTTTATTTATATCGTTGTACGTGAGTTCTAAGTTTGTGCAGGCGTCGTTATATTGCGGGGAGACTATGCTTGTTATTTTTTCGCCTTTCTTGGGGAAACAAATGGTTGCTCATTAGTAAGTTTTAAAACTATTCCTCTTTGTAGTATATCTACAATTGTAAGGTTGCACCAGTGAGTGTTATTTTATGAAGTTCGAGTAAATTGTTAATACAGGCCGTAACGTATGAAGAATAGAATTGAATATCGTTTATTTCTGAGTATATAGTATTACAGATACTCGTGTATTAATTCTAAGGGATGATTCTCATTAGAGCGGGCGGTGCCCAGGCCGGGGCGTGGACGAGCCTACGTGGTATTGAAGTGCGTCGAGAGGGCCCGGACGGGACACGGATAATGCACTGTGTAATATAAATTGATTCATACAAAATATATGTAACAGATTTAAAACCGTGCCCCGTCCGTGCCCCGTCCGGGCCCCGCCCCGGGCACGGCCCGCTCTAATGAGAATCATCCCTAACTCGTTGTAACAACTAAATATTCGTTTATGGCACAAAAATGAGCCATACTAGTTAAGTATTTTCCAAAGTTATTTTTTTATTTTTTAAAGTTTTTTATTTTCCAATAAAACAAAAAAACTTCATTAAAATATTCATTGTTTTAAGATCGAGTTTTGTTTAGATTATTGGTTATCTGCTATTTTTTATTCTAATAAAAAAAAAAACAATATACATCGATTGTACTAACAATACAAAAACACATGGTGTATCAATTACTAGCCCGAGGTTTTTGGTTACTGCTCCGCACCCGTCAGTCACAGCGTGATGTTATACAGGATCACAGGATCTGTATAGCCTTTAATATTCTCGCTATCATACACAAAAAAAAAGTTTTCAAATCGGACTATTTGTTCCCGAGATTAGCGTGTATAAACAAACAAAACAATCTCTTCAGCTTTATGATATTAGTATAGATATTAATGGCAATTAATTACTTAAAATAAATCCGGCTAAAGTCAAAGCATCTGTCCGCCACTGATACAGTTTACATAATTATTTCTCTTAATATGAACATTAATTAACCGTCGGGTGTCAGTGACAGCGAGAACGCCTCGTTTACTGAATATTGAGAAATGGTGAGAAGTATCTAGTTCAACGGTGTTCAAACTTTTGTTGTGAAGTCCTTAGGATTAGGGGGCTTCTTAAAATCTATTTAAATTAAAGTCTAACATAAGTTAGATTGATCCAATATATTCTGAAATACATCTTCCGCTTACCTTGTTTTTCGGGACATCGCCAAACGACTGGTAGACTCTTCACATGACCAGAGAGCTGGCCTTTTCTTAGGCCAAAGAATCAGCATTGCCATACAACGTGGCAATGCTGTCAGGGTACTTGCCCCATTGACAGCGTCGCGGACGAATTTTTTGATGCCCTAGTATACTATATGGTGCTATTCTGACTTTTTTATAAATTGCACATACTTTATAATTTTATAATTATTCTTAAATTTATGTTTAGGTCAATTATTGTATTATTGTTTTAAAACATTATTAAATATATAATTATTTATTAATTATAAAGTCGCCCATAGATATTTAATACGTAGGCAGAAAACATAATTGGGTCATCTAATTATAAAGAAGAAGCTACCACCGGGGTCGCACAGATAAGCCAAGCGGGGTCACACATCACCCCAGGTTGAGAGCCGCTTCCCCAACGTTGTTAGCGAAAGTGAAATAGTATGTATGCAAAGTTGTTTAATGTGTTGTTGGTGAGTAGGGGAAGGGGGGAGAGTGTATTGATTTGTGTTCAGCAGGGGTGAAAGTAATACATGGTATATGACTTATGATTAATTAAAATATTAACGGTAGTTCATTCGCAAGTCAACGTTTGAATTTTGATCAACCATGGTAAAGATTAAGGTATTAACGTTTATAAAGTGAGCTTTCTCGTTAATTGCAACTATTGCCTTTATCACCATAAAACAAACAAAAAAAAAGCGAGCAAGTGATGTCCGAGGTAAACTTAGAAAGTAGGTACATAATTATTATGAAATTGAAAAATACCGTGCTCGGTTGCGAACCTACAGCCTTATGCGTGAGTGGGTGGCGGCTTGACCACTGGGCTAGCACGACATTCTCCGACAATCATCATTTAAAGTATTTTTTGTTCAAAAGATATAAACTAAGATACTACGTGTTATTATTTATTTTTCAATTTAAACTTAGATTTATTTTAAAATATCTTTTTAAACATTTTTATAATTTTCACGTGCAAGATGACGTAACTACAGGCTCCCGAACTATAACTAGTTTCATATCATTTCAAAAACTACGGGCGTGTAAAAATGGCCGTCATAAATCTCAAGCTTGAACTTTCTGCTTATCTTATAAAATGCAACGATATATGTTAAAAAGTTTCAGGTAACACGAATAATATATCGGATAAAGCCAACACTTAATTTACGCGATCAACATAATTTTGTTACTCAATTTTATTATAGTCTACGAATGTAATAATGATCGGCATAAAATTTTATTAAGCTTTTTATTTTAATACCGCGTTTCCATTTTATTGGTAGTAATGTTTTTTATATTGATTTTTAATTACTTTGAAAAGAGAACATTTTTTTTTTTGGAAGTGTGTAAATCGGTTACTTTTATGGGGTAATTAAGATAAGGGAGTCGATGTTGGTGCCGTTTAAGCTAGCTTGGTGATAAAGCGATCGCTTTAATTGCCTTACGGAGGAAAATATTAGGCAGATATGTTGGTACTTATCGTTTTTATCAACGTTCCACAGTTAATGTAAGGTGGGGTCACATTTTCTCCATATCATAATGTTGGGGTGATTTGGTTGAGTATCATGTGAATGATATGTTGGTAGGTTGGTACTTTTTGTGATCGTTTAAGATTCCATCACAGTTTCTAAGGAAGATTTTCATAAATCGGTTTGACGACATTTACTTTTCAAAAAAAGAATATTACTGGTTACTTAATAAATTAGGTATATGTTAATAAATTAAAAACAAAATTAAGTTAGTGCGATTCCCTATGAATACAATAAAAAGTAAATAAATGATAATGTTTCGTTAGTAATTTTTCCTAATATAGGTTTACTTCTGAGTAATTTTTAAAATGTGCTATGCTTGTTCTTACGTACAAGTTATGTGAAGTTTATTGGAAAACACTTTTCAAATAATTTGAGAATTTATCAACAACAACAACTACTAATGAATACAAATACGACTATCGCATCGTTTTGTACCAACACAGGTAGCGGTGTCACGTTACATTCGACAGGTTCTAAGTACATCTCTTCTAAATATTCTGACCTTGCAGATGCAGGAAAAGCTGTATTTTTTTAAAGCGACGAAAATGTTCATTCTCTTGAGGAAAATATTATCATGTACAGAATCCATGGAAAAAGTTTGTACGTCGGCGTCTTCACCACGTATATCGAGCACAACTCAGCTAATACACTATCGTGGTACGCGTAAATTAAACTGCGCCCTATCTTACAAGTAAAACTTCATCCTTAACATAGTGCGCCGGGGATTTTATACAAACTAACGGTTACGTAAACCCCCCTTGCATATTGTACTTGTTTGTAAGACTACCGTTGACTTTCCGAGATGAAACTTTACATTGGAAGAACAACAGAATCTCGATGGAAATAGGCAGAGCCGGATCCAGGACTGTTGCATGGGTCCGTTGTGGACAGGTTTTTAGCAAACTAAAAAAGCACACATTTTTTTTTTAATACTTATTAAATTAAAATGCCTCAGAGTCTGGATTTGTGTCCGGTTATTGGCTCCTGGAACCCTCCCCTGGAACCGCTACTGGAAACAAGAACCTCAATATTCAAAGGATGTCTCTACTTTTGGCTTGTTTTCAATTATACGGGTTGACGATTTTTCCGAAGGATTGGTGTTTTCTAAGATCACGACATTGAAGATAGAGGCCGCGGGCTATTTTCACTCTGGGTCCAATATAGTCCTAAGCGTTAAGCGGTTTTCTTGTCCCCAGACATAAATATATTTTAAGTATATGAAAATAGGGTCCTACACGTGCCAGCAGGATTCGATATTTAATTTGAATATGGTTTATTTTTGACGAAGATTATTTATAGACTTGGAACCTCATTTAATTTGTTATTATATGTTTTACTTTGTTTTTATAGTTTTTTTTTTGTCTTGTCTTTGCTTAATTAGTTTTAGTTTTATTTAATTGTTTAGTTTATACCTAAGCTGTTTTGTCCTTTACATTTTATTGAAAATGCTGTGTATACCCCTAATTGGTGTGTACATTAGAAATTATACTTTATCACAACTACTTTATACATTAATTTCAATGCTTAATATAAACGCTGCTGGTATACTTGAATAAATAAATAAAGGAAGAAACCAGCTTCTTCAGTCAGAGCCTCTACAGCACCGAATCTGTTCATTTACTACGATATAAGCAAGAGAATTAACAAGAATTTCCGTGAAACATAATATGTATATACAAGTTCCTCAAGGCTACAAGACAGACATGCCAGCATTTTATCGTGAAGAAATATGTAGTGCCCCTGGGATCGCGAGGAAATAATTCATGCGAGCATAGCTAAACCACTTAGGCATACATCATTCATGTCTGTGTTTATCGTTAGTTTCTTTTTCTTTTAGGTAATTATTAGTAGTTATTAGATCTTTCTAGTAACCTTATTACCGAAGGTTGAATTTAGCGTAACAAATAAATTGATCCAGAAGACCTATTCTATTAATTGAAAATGTTCGAGTCGAAATTCGAATCTAGTCGTAATCTCATTTTAGCGACAATCAATGTCTAACAAGATTTTTTTATTTTCTAAGCATTTGCGCTCAAAATAAAAACAAATAATCTTACTACATAGCTACGTACTTATAAATGAGATAGTTTGAATTTATACATGTTCGTTATTTAATTACGCCAGAACTGCTGAAGGGATTTGGACGAAATTTGGAATTATAATCTGGAAATATATGGCATAGAGATAGATTGTAATCTGAAATAACACATAGGTTAACACAAAGTTCAAAATACAGCTTGCTTTTAGTTCAAGGTTGATCTGGTTTAAATAGGTACATATGTATATTGGATTGAAAAAGTATATACCATAACGTGAAGTTATACTAAGCCATAATTTACATCAACAGATTGGGCGCCCAAAAAATAAGCAGCCACACAACCCGCACCGCGGCAAAAAGTAGTGCGCACATAAATTTATCTGTAACACAAAACTGTACTCGTTTATTTTACAGGAAACTAAAGGCGAAATTGTTCGATAAAGATTTTTTACGCGTCATAAAAATGAGTTTCCCTTCTCGATTTATGTGTAAACCTGTTTTTGGCCGCGGATCTGCTTTCGAGTATGAATTACTTTCGTGTTTTTCTATAAGTTTTATAATATTTGTGATAAATGAACATGTACATTTTGTTTTATTGTTGTTGCTTTTTATTTATGTGTTGTCGATATAGTTACAGCTTTTAATGCAATTGTTAAAATAATTTTATATGTTTATTTATTTACTAGATAGTCCTAGTAAAGTTGATATTTTATCTCACGGAAACCATACATTTTTCCGGTACAGAAAGTACCTTACCTATAATTCCAGATTATAATCTATATTTCTGCCAAATTTCAACCAGATCTGTTCAGCCGCACTGGCGTGATAGAGTAACAAACATCCACCCGCCAAATTTTCGCATTTATTTTTTACTTAATATCCAAAATGCGCACTTTTCCAATAGGAATCAATAAACGGTAATATTCCAATGCGCAATTACAATTTGCTGACGTCATTCCTCAGAGCCACAAGATCTTAAACGCTTTCAACAAAACTTTAGCCCCTAAAGCAAGGAAATTAGTGCGGCTAATTAATCACAGGGAATTACTTAAGCGTGTCTATGTCAGTACGTGTCAATTCCTCAACTTTGAAGAGTAGGATCAACACTGAGTGACACCACGCTTCAGCCAGTTTGCCAAACGGTCTTCAGCCAACTAATTTACTATTCCTCGTTCATAAGACTTATTTAGTTAAATTTAATTGCTTAATCTTGCCTACCTTTTAAGCTAAAAGTTTTGAGGAAAATGTTAATTAATTTAACATTATAAGTTTAATTTAGAATTAGAAGCACTAACTTAGTTCAAGAGGCTCGCCTTTTGAGATTTAATGAGTTGGTCTAATGATAGAACGAACTGGAGATGGTAGAACAGGGATGGTGAACCAATAACGCGCAAGCTAGATGTGGCACGCGGTAAAATAATTCGGCATGCTAATAACTGACATATCCATATAAAAACATAAAACATAACATCACGCCTGTAATCCCTCAAGGGTTAGGCAGAGGTGTATCCATTAATACACCCACATTTCGCCAGTTATGTTGTAAGTCCCATGAAATAGGGGGCGAGCCTATTGCCATCAACCGGGCACAAATCCAAACTCCGAGGCTGCTACTGAGAAATTCCTGATAGAAAAACCCAATAACACTTTGCCCGACCCGGGAATCGAACCCAAGACCTCACGCTCAGCAGTCGCGCATTGTGACCACTAGACCAACGAGGCAGTCAAGACATATCCATATATTTGATCAAATCTAACTTAAATAAAATAGGTAGAAGAAATCACACTAACCTTTTCTTAAATTGTACATAATAATTAATGTTAATTGAATATAGTTACGTTTTGTTTTTTTGAATAAACATTAATTTTATATAATTATATTACAATTGTTGTACAAACGAGTTACAAATTTAAAATTATTAGGTATTTATCACTAAAGGCAAATTTTTCAATTGTCAGAAAACTCATAACGGAGGGATTTAATAAGGTGATCTGACAGCTTTTGTACAGAAAACTGTCAAACGGTCATATTTATTCTTTAGATAAAAGTTATCTGGCTATTGAAAAATCAGCCCAAAGTCAAGATTATTTGATGGCACATCAAGGCCATAATTATTATTATTTTCCTTAAAAAAATGGCACGTTCACCAATAAAGGTTTGACATCCCTGTCAAAGAGGTTCCGTTTTGATGGCGTTCTTGAAACGTTGGCAATAGATAAAATCTTCGTTTTTCTTATTAAACGACTACCAAATATGAATTAATTTCTTTGGCTGGCTTGAAGACAGACAGTTCAGTTAATTAAGTTCAGCAATAAATACTTAATAATTCGTTATAGGTTCCGTTCAGATACGGTGTAAACCGCGTGGTAACCGACATGTCTAAACGCCTCCTTGCAACCATGTTGTCGTTAGTCATGGTGAAAAATGAAACAAAATTAAGGATTATTCGTATTTGTCAGTCAAAATTAATGAATATTTTGGTACTCTTTAATGAGCAAAAAAGATATAAATTATATTCTCCAATATAAAACTTAATAAATTAATCTTATATAAAAAACCTTTCAAATCGTATTGTAAAGAAAAACTAAAAAGCCGATTTGGGTTCAATGAAGTAGGATAAGTACTTCTAAGTTAAATTATAGTTATTGTGATCTTAAGAATCGATTCAGATTTTTATAAACACACTTACAGAACCCAGCAAAATGTAAATGAAAAAAAAAATATCTGGTACCTAATCCCCACAGAACGAGTAAGAAAACATCTCAGTAGGCACTCCAACCAGATCCCATAAACGAAAAGCAGCGTCAGGCCGCAGATATGATAATATTCCGGTGACAGATCGTCGGCTTATCTCGCCGTAACCCTCTCGTCCCCAATTTTACGACTCACACGTGATGATAAACTGCCGACACATGTTTATTCATCCCCCGATCAACATACAACTTCGGGGAAAGACAAAAATCTGCCCTAATAGTTTCTGGGACAGGAAACGCTGGCTAGCAAATTGTTTGTCCGCAAGGAAATTGGGACGTTAGATTAAATGGTTATTTTTTATGTCAATTTGCTTTTATATGGCTTTTTTATGTGTGTAGTATTTAATAAATTACGACGCTGACTCACAGCGATATAAATAAGTAGTTGCTTTTGTCTTTTATAACACTGCGGTTCATGGTATTCATATTCATTTGTTTGCATCATACCATAGTGTGTATAAAAGATGTTATATAAGGCTTAAAGCAACATTTTTATTTATTATTCATTTAAATTACCATTACAACATAGTAAGTCATGTCAAGTTTTGATTTACAATAAAGACAAGTCGTTATCTGCCTAGCCTTTTCCCATCTCTGTGGGGGTTTATATTGACTAAGGGAAAGAAAAACTGCTATTAACTGCTTTAAGCTGTAAAAGCACAATCTCAGTAAAGGCTATACTGGAGTGGATCACTTGTAGGTGCGGTTTCGAGCCAGATCCTGCTATATTTTTTGTATGGACGGGCTCAAACCTGCAGCGGTTGTGCGCTACGGTGTAACTGGACCTTTAAAAACAAATATAAAAGAAAAAAAAACGTTGAAGGAAAGAGTTCTAAAAGCAACATCCACACAAATTTAGGTCAACATCCATCCATAAACTGTGAGTCCTTCACTCAAAAGGTCAAGTTTCCCCCAATCAATCCAGCACAAACGGTTCGCCTACAAAATTAATTAAACTTTTCACTCGAAGGTTCGCAAATTATTTTTATCTCGTCATTGGATGGTGTTATCGAAAAACAAACGGTGCTCAGATAAGCCTGGTGACAGTAACAAGTGGCCCTAATTTAACTTTAGCGGATCTTTACGAGTTCCCGACAATCGGGGACGAATCTCAATGAGGACCTCTGAGGATTATATTACGAACGTGAAATATTTTTGCTTGTAGGTGCTACCGGGGGCATGGGTTCGTTTATTTGAGATTTTGATAGTTTGTCTAAAATAATACAAACCTGTATTTTCTATCACAATTTTGACTAGCTTTTTTTTTATGAAAATTTTAAAAAAATGCACTGTACAGAAGCGGACTGGTTTGGGTATTTTCTACCAGTCTACCTTGGGGTGATGCAGAGATAAACATAAGTGCACAGGTATAGTATAAGAATAAAATATTATAAGTAATAACAACCACAACTACAGCAGCTACTACTAATATAATAGCTTATGCACAAGATTTTCTTTACGCAGATTTCAGAATTAAGTCAAAGTTCTCAATTGTCCTACGCTTTTCATCATCATCATCATCATATAAGCCGTTAAACGTGCACTGCTGAACATAGGCCAGACAGATTTATTTTCGCATCCATACTAAAATTATAATGCAAAAGTAACTCTGAAAGTCTATCTGTTACGCTTTCACGACTAAACCAGTAAACCGATTTTGATGAAAATTGGCACGCGGTTAGTTTAAACCCTAGCAAAGGATATAGGCTACTTTTTATTCGACTACGACTTCGTCTGCGTCCGCGGTTACCGACAGTTACGCGGACAAAGCCGCGGCCAAAAGTTAGTAATTAATAAAAGTATAGAAGGTACAGAATATTTATTCTGCCTTCATCTGATATCTTCTATTTCTTCACCTTCCAATCCAAACAATACATGCATAAATTCACGCCTTTTTCCCATGGTAGGCAGAAACCACAGAACGCCACCTGCTACGATCCTTACATACTCCTTTCACCTCATCCACGTTCATACATCTCGTCATACATGCACGCCGGTTACGAGTACTACGCACCTGACTTTTCTGAAGAACCTCACAAATAAGGTCAGTGTAGGTCTTCCTAGAGCGACCCCTCCCTGCGTTGCCACTGACCTCTGCCATACAAATACCTTTTGTTAATCGTCTTTCACTCATCCTCTTAACATGACCGAACCATCTAAGCAAAACCAAACAATATGAAAAATTAATTCCAAACATTACACGAAAAACTTTTCAAGACGCGTTACCAAGTAACAGTTGAAGAGCGAAACAATTTTATTTGTAAAATGGAAACGGAATGGAGGTTTCTTCTGCCAAAGGAATTATATCGGAGTACTTCCTCTTGCAACTTAAAGGGCTCAAGCTTTTGTTGCTTGAGTAGCCATATTTGGAACGTAATTTACGGGGAAATATGTATTGTACGGTTATTTGTGTTCTCTTTGAAGTACTGTGCTGCTTAGAAATAAAAGCTGGATTGTTTTGGAAGTAGGTAAGCTTAATAGGTTTTTAATTTACTGCGCTTTCTTAGGAAATGAAAGCATTCATGAATTAAAACTATGTTTTTTGTAGTATTTCTGTAGGGATCAACTGATTTTTTTTGTTCATATTTCACAGTATTAGTAGTATTTGATGGCAATGGGCTCGCCCCCTGCATGACTGGCGAAATGTGGGAGAACTAATGGGCACACCTCTGCCTAATCCTTCGGGGATTAAAGGCGTGATGTTATGTTATGTAGGTATGTTATATTTTCAAGTTGGTCTTCAAATAGAAGTAGTTGATATTCATAACCCCCTGAAAGATAGTAAGTGGATTAAAAGTCAGCTTGTATGGCAATACCTGAGCGCTCATTTGACACTTCGGATTTTAGAAGGAAACAGACATACAGGTTACTCTGATAACGCTCTATAAAATCGAAATGGATATTTCTACAACTTTAGAACAAAAAAAAAACAAACAAAATAATTATATCACATATTAGAGGAAAAAATATTTTTTGCCAAAAATTTATCTAATTTTTTTTTTAACTTATTCCACTATTTATCGGATTTTTACTATTTTAAATAGTAGATTAATTTAACATTGGCGCTTATTACTTAGTAAGTTAGTTTATTTTTCTTATTATTGTTTTGTGATGGGGTGTTTAGCTGTAGCGCGAGTGTTAAATTTTAAGAATGTATTAAAGTAACTGTATTCATTGTGAACAAATTGTTGGTAAACCTACTAAATTGTTGCGGGACGTCTTAACAGGATACCGTGGCCCCTGAACGTAAAGGGCAACAGAAGGAACAGGGTGGTTATTTAGTCAGTAAAAGTCCGACAGTCCTTTCCGCCCCACCCAGGGCGGAAGGAGTCATTTGATGATTTTTACCACCTAAAACTTGACTGCCTCGTTGGTCTAGTGGTCGCAAGCGCGACTGCCGTGCATCATCTTGGGTTCGATTCCCAGGTCGGGCAAAAGTGTTATTGGGTTTTTCCATCAGGAATTTCTCAGTAGCAGCCTTGGAGTCTGGATTTGTACCCGGTTGATGGCAATAGGCTCGCCCCCTATTACATGGGACTAAAAACATAACTGGCGAAATTTGGGTGTACTAATGGGTACACCTCTGCCTAACCCTTCGGGGATTACAGACGTGATGTTATATTACCACCTAAAAAAAAAAAAACCTACTAAATTAAATAGTAAGTAAGGAAAACTCATGTATATTTCGGCTTCGCAAAACCGTCTTTTTACACCGATCACAATATTTTTTGTTCCAAAAGACTTCCATTACCGCAACCCATCATTTCCTCCTACAACAGTATCCCAGAAACTATCAGAAGAAATCCTCTTACAAGCTGGTTATTTATTAAGAAAACTGTATTATGTAGCGTAATGTATCTTATTTATTGGCGAAAGTCTATTGTTTCGGAGAATGGAAGTCATATCGAGCGAAAACTGCGGAAACATGGACGGCTTGTGTGGAGGAGTTGATGTAAAGGTTGTTGCAGACTTGCGGGTATCATGGTGTCCATGCGCGTGACTGAAGACTTTTGTTTCGTTAAAGTTTGTAAAGGGGAGGTTTATTTGAAAATAGAATGATCGTTTTTTGTTTTATTTAGTAAGTTAAGAATATAAAAAAAATACGAATTTCATTTTGATAGTAGAATGCCAGTATTCTTTACTGTAACTGATTAAACTTTTTATTTTAAACTAGCACTTCGCTCTCGACTTCGTCCGCGTAGATTTCGTAGTTCCCCTACAAACCTATAATATTCGCGATCTATGTCAAATAATTACTTTTTACATGCAGATTTTTGATTTTTTGATACCTTGGTTTACATTATTGCTACTCGCTGATAATGTTACTTTCCATAGGTTAAAGAATAAAAATTGTTAAGTGGTTTTTAAATTTGTCCGCTAAAAACGAAAATACAAATCTTTTTTCTTCATAATATAAATTTAAACAACTATTTTCCCTTTCGTATTCCTAGAAAACCTTTAAAAATTGTAATAACAAAAACAATTGACAATAAAGACATATTTACAAAACCGTTTAACCGGCACAATGGTCTGTGAAATTAGACCAGATACAGATTTTAATGAGGACTCTCAAACCTAATATTGTCCCCTTATTACTGTAATCAAAAATCAGTGTTGTGATTATTGCCTTAGAGGCGATTATCGTTACAAATCCCCGCAACAAGCTATAATTGCGTGGAGCGTAGATGCGATGAATATTGCCTCAATTAGACTATTAATACACGCATCTAATTAATAGTAGATGAGACTTTAAATTGTGTAGTGTGATGGATAATATGAACTTAACATCATCATCTGCCTAGCCTTTTCCCAACTTTATTGGGGTCGGCTTTCAGTCTAACCGGATGCAGCTGAATATCAGTATTTTACATGGAGCGACTGCCTATCTGACCACCACAACCCAGTAACTGGGTAATACGATATCCCTAGATAAGACTGTTTGTCAGACTTTCAAGCTTCTGACGACTCGTAACGGCTGTCAAAGATCCACGTAATGACAGCCGGGACCAACAGCTTAACGTGTTTTCCGAGGCACGGAATGATGTCAGTAATGTCTAAGATAATCTTTAGAAAGTACATATGAATTGAAAAAGTCACATTGGTACTTGCCCGGATTCGAATCCACAACCTCATGCATGAGGGGCGGGCGCTTTAACCGCTAGGCCATCACGACATTTATTATTTTCATAATATGAACTTAACATTTGATAGATAAATGGCAATACATTTACACACACTGATACTTTTTATTATTTATTTATTTATATGTTATTGCTTTTAGGAAAACTTACAGCTGATACATTCGAGTAGTAAGATGTAATAAGCAGGCGAAAGTCAACACCAGACCAGACAGCCAGACTATTTTCTGCTTTTTACGAAGAAAAAAAAAACGTTGCCACACAGGATTTTTTCTTGTATCGAGGGTGTGTTTACAGGCGTAAACTCATATACACAATCAGTCCCACTGTTGCGCAAAAACCTCTTCGAAGTCCTTCCAAGTATTCTTTTCTTGCGCCATCTGGTACCAGCCTTCTCGGTGAGCATCTGGGTTATCTCGCCACCTCTTTCTGGGCCGGTTTCGGCGAAGTCTAACATCCTCGGGCAACCATTACGTGGAGACTTTTGCCCAGAGGTCGCTTTGCATGTGGCGTGACCCACCCAATGCCACATGAGTCTTTCTTTTAAAGAATGGAAAATCATCAAATAACTTTTTCCGCTCTGGGCGGAGCGTAACGGAGTATTAGACTCTTATTGAATAAAACTCATCTGTGTTCTTCTTAATGCCCTTTGCGTTCCAAGATCGTGGTGACTCCTTCGCAACCCTTGAATTCAATTTGAGCCTGGCAGTACGTTTAAATGTACTAAAAATATTTGTGTGTTTATAGCCTTATATTGGAGACAGATATAACCCCGGAACTTCGTCATAAAACTGTCAATAGACCATTACAATGTTGATTTTTATCGATACTTGAATGTCGTTTGTTTTTGTCAAGAAAACGAATTTCAAACATTAAAAAAACCTTTTCCTTAGGCCTAGTGACTCCGCGACACCCTGAAGAAAATTAAGCACTGTAAAGGACATTGTTCGTCGTCCATCCAATACCTTTGCCTATTAAAAACCTTAAATTGAACCAAAAAATAATAACGCGATAGGATTATGACGGAAGTGGATACTTTTTAAAATGTTTTCGGAATTAAGAAGTGTTTATTGAAATAATTGTAATGAAAAAAAAAAAATTTCATGCATGTTGATTCATAGGCCATTTTTTACAATGTCCTTTGCGTGTTTATCTATTGTCGGTACTAATCTGGGGGCCAACCACAAGCTCTTAAAACAATATTATTCTAATATTACTTTGCCTTCCACACTGTTGGATTTTCAACGCTCGGATCAGCGCCGAAAGTTGAAAATGCAACAACAGAAATTACAAAGTAATATTAAAATAATATTGTTATAAGAGATGGCGGTAGGCGCCCTGTTTGTTTGTTTCAATGCGCTAATCTCTGGAACTAGCGGTCGGATTAGAAAAAATCTTTTTATGTAATAATAGCTAGATTTATGAGGAATAATATTGGATCCACGGATGAATTCGCGGGTGTAACCTAGTGTTTTATATAAAAAAATCTCAACTTAATTTAGGCGTCATGTATCACAGATATTTTAAACAGAATTAGAAATTACGTGCCTAGGTATTCTTAGCCGAGACGAGACACAAAAACTGGCCTATTTAATCCACAAACCGTTTCGCTTGTTTGTCCCACTCTCAAAAACAACATTTATAGCCAAATTGTTTTACACAAGCATGTTTGATACTTTCTTCTAACGGCTATAAATTAGTTTTATGTGAGGTTTATGTAAAAACATTGCAATAAAACCGTTTTCCTGTGAATAGAGACCTCGTGCAACGATTCTGTGAAATTGACTCGTATATTCAAGAATATGGAGATTAATATTATAAAGATGTTGTTGGTATTGTTTAATGGGTTGCGGCTTCATAAGAAAGGAACGTCTGTCTTTATCTTCTTAAGGCCCGAAATTTTTTGTTTGATATAAATACGACCCTACGTAGGTACTAATAATAATTGCAATCCGTGGAGTTTGGCAATCTGGGCTTTTCCCAATTGCTAACGTCCCTTTGTGCCTATTGGCCTAGTTCTGTTCTGTCTCTTGCTTGTTTGGAGGGAAGTGGAAATTATTTTTTTTTTCTTATTCCTCCGCTATTCTTTTCTGTTTAATTTCGTTGCGGGACCCAAGACAGTTAATCGTTTCTCTGGATTTTGTTTGTTTCTCTGGGACTCGTCGAGCTTCATTGCCTCGACGCTTTTCTGGTGGCCTCCACTGTTGATTCTGGCTTTCACGAGTTGCAGTGGGTGGGAACAGTGTGGCGGGCTTGTCCCAAAAAAGGAAGGTACTTACAAAAAAAAAAATGCAAGTGCTTGCGGCCCAGAACTTTGATTTATTAAAAAAGTGTTTGAATGCAATGGGGCGATATTGTTTCTTGAAAGAGGTCTATTCTGAAATGCTGTCAAAAGTAAATAGCTAAAAACAAAGCGTTCATTGTTTTAATTTGTTTTGGCATAACTGGGCGCCTATCGCCATCTTACAATATTATTATAATATTGCTTTGTAATTTCTGTAGTTGCATTTTGAACTCACGGCGCTGAGCCGAACAGTGCGGAAGGCAAAGTAATATTTAAATAATATTGTTTTAAGAGATAGTGGTAGGCCCTCTGACCCCAATTAAATAAGATGGAAATTTGTTGATAGGATAAGTGCACTTACATCTGTACTTTGTTAGCCAGTCTCCTGTCAAATGACTTGGACTTTAAAATGATATATAAGACGTAGTATTATATTATCTATGATATATGTAAGTAACAAAAAACTCAAATAGGTACTTCATTATTAGTTTTGTTGACTGCCTCATTGGTCTAGTGGTCGCAAGCGCGACTGCTGTGCATGAGGTCTTGAATTCGATTCCCAGGTCGGGCAAAGTGTTATTGGGTTTTTCCATCAGGAATTTCTTAGTAGCAGCCTCGGAGTCTGGATTTGTGCCCGGTTGATGGCAATAGGCTCGCCCCCTATTACATGGGGCTAAAAACATAACTGGCGAAATGTGGGTGTAGGTACTAATGGCTACACCTCTGCCTAACTCTTCGGGGATTACAGGCGTGATGTTATGTTATGTGTAGATTTGTTGAGTTAACTCCTCGTTTAAAATTAGGCTCAAAAGTAAACAAAATAAAATAAAGGTAATACTTATACGTATATTGAATAACTGAAAGCTAATTTTGCAAAATAAAACCAACCACATCGAATAGCGCAGCGGCAACTGTTCCCTTGCTTTGGTAAAAACTTTTGCTATTCATTATTAACATTCGTTTTCATACGTCGTGTTATTAATAGCTGTTTCAAAAACAAATGAACATATAGGTAGAAAGCTCTTCGTTTCACCTGTTGAACTGAATCTGCAATAATAAATTTAAAATTTTGTGGTACATACATACATAAACTCACGCCTTTTTCCCATAGGGGTAGGCAGAAACTACAGAACGCCACCTGCTACGATCCTTTCACCTCATCTACATTCATACATCTCGTTAAACAAGAACGCCGGTTACGAGTACTCCGCACCTGACCTTTCTGAAGGACCTCACCGATAAGGACAGTGTAGGTCAAAATTGTAGGGTAAAATTTTGTGGTTTTTACATAAATATTTTCTCGTTAACGCACTAGGCGGAAAACTTTGGCGGTTAGACGTTAATTTCAATGAAGTTTTGCAGTTCAATTCCTTTGCCACTATCAACCTTTGATGGCTTTAATGTTATAATACGTGAATAATTTTATAATTATATGTAATATGAAAATACCTATAGGTATTTTAGAATGACTACTTCTTTCAGACATTGCCAATATTTTAGAAAAAAAAACTAAAATTAATCTAAAATAAAATACGTATGTATGTATGTTTATTCTATGGTATTTTTATAGTAAAAATGTAGTATTTTAAGTATTTAGTACTTATGTACACTTGATTTTATTTAGTTAAATACTTTGTATTTAGTTTTTTTTTTCAAATTAATTTTGCTGTTTAGCGCTCGTACTTTAATTTGCACCTACCATGTTGTCTCTTCACCACCTTTGGTTGACTGTTAGAGAATGCCTAAGGCATTAAGCCTTTTTACTTTGGTTGCATAAAGTTTAAATAAATAAATACTAAAGAAACGATGTACCTACACCCTTTTGTTTTTGTTTAAATTATGATAATAATAATTATTATCATAATCTCATCAGCGTGTGATTATAGCAGAATTAAAGATCGCTTATTGTAAACTAAGTTATATCACCTAAGTTTCAGTGATCAATTTTTATTGCAGCACTCCTAGAAAGTAAAAAAGAAAATCTAACACAGGTTTCTTCAGGCATCCTAAATCTGAAGAAGAACATAAAGTTTCCTCGGAAATCCTTATCCTATACATACAAATGGTTCTAACGTTTTTAGCCATAGATTACTTAACAAATGGAGCAATAACTAGATACTTTTAATGGTTGGATTTCAGATAGCGAAAAACTACAGCTCTTAGCAACTATTATCAAAGAAAACGTCATTAACCTTTGTGACTGAATAAAGGAAAGTGTAGGAAGAATTGCGCGCCATTCATAGAGCGACGCATAGGCACGCGTAGGTTCTCGCGCCTTCCTTGTGTGGAGAGCGCGGACAGCGCCCCGCGCCTCGCCTCCGGCTCGCACCGCTGTTGAAGATTGACACGTTTTTGTTCGTTCTGTCCTCACGCCCTTGAACGCTGGGGGTTGTTAGTTAAGTTAATTTGTGTAAACTATATTTTAAGTTTAACGTCTACCCCGATTAAACCGTGTTACCAATTTAAAAAAAAATTATTATTGATTTTTATTGATTATTGTTCTTATAAAGCTCATACAAAACATCCTTTTCACGTCAAAAATTTAACGAGCATGGCCACGTTGCCTCTATAGACACTCCATTAACTATCACGTCTGTGGTTTCAAAAGCGGATCGCGTTTTAGGCGACGCAAGCCAAGCCGTGTTACGTAATTGGAGGCGGAATCAGTCTAGACGTAAGGGATGTCTGGCACACAATTATAGCTGGGAAAGCAGCTCAGATAAATAAGGGTTTCAGTTCTCTCGTGAGCGTTTACGGTGATTTGCTTTTATAGGCTTTGAACATTATACAATTTTAAATGTTTTGCAGTTGCGGTGAAAGTGGAATATTTAGATGAAATTGGAAAAGGAGATATTATTTGGAAAAGACTTTGGCCTGTCGATTATGTTTTGGTTGGATGTGGTGAAAGACAAAAGAGCTATTGAGCAAAAACAACAATCTTAATCTATACTATTATAATAGCTGAAGACTTTTTTTTTGTTTGTTTAACCCGTAAATCTCTGGAACTACTAGTCGGATTGGGAAAATAATTTTTGTATATGATAGCCAGATTCATGAGGAATAATATAGGCTATATAACATCACGCTACGTCCCATGAGAGCGGAGCAGTAACCAAAGACGTAACTTGACACGGATGAAAAACACGCGGGCGAAGTCTGGGGCAAAAACTAGTAGTAGTAACATTATATTCAGCAAAGAGTTCATTGCAATAAATTGGAGAATTATAGTTAATGCCTATAATTGATTTTTCGTTCTAAGAGATTTTTTGTGGGATCTTAATTTTATAAAGAATCGATATGTTGCGGTGGAATAATCGTAACTTACCGTATCGAATAATCTAATGTCTTCCCCAAACACACTTACCACATTAACACGGTTAAAACGCATTTCCCAGTTGATAATTACGAACTAAGGTTCAAAGCTGATTGTGAATGCTGTGCCACAATCATGACAGTCAGACTGCAAAATCAAGCGTGATTGCGTTGCAGACTATTTTAGCTTTACTTCGTACGTGATCGCACGTCATCGGCTGCGGTTACGCTTGGGGCGGACGCCATATTGGGTATGTTAGTGACATTTATTTGTTTTGATTTTGAAAATGGAATGGAATATGGAGTTTCGTTTTAAGTAACAATATTGTGAAGGGCGCTGGAGTGTGTTGTTTTGCCTATTTTTATTAAGTTTTTTTAGGCAGAGCTGTGCCCATTATTACACCAACATTTAGCCAGTTATGTACGTCCCATGTAATAGAGGGCAAGCCACGCAAGGCACAAATCCAGACTCTAACAAACTCTAAAAAATCCAATAACACTTTGCCCGACCTGGGAATCGAACCCAAGACCTCATGCTCAGCAATCGCGCTTTGCGACCATTAGACCAACGAGGCAGTCACTAAATTATATTTTCTAACAAAATACAAACAAACGTTTCTAACAACAGTTATTACCTAAATAACCTGACAGTCTATGAAGTTACACACAATATATTGCGCGACACACAATAAATAAAAAAGCATTCCACCATTTTGATATTTGACACATTTCGTTTTACGAGAAGTTAACCCAATATCGCATGTGAGAGTCAAACGCGACAAAGCTACGCGATGTTACACAGAATTGTTAGAAAATGAAAGTTAGAGGCGAAACGAGCGTAATCTTGTGAGTCGGGAGTCGCAGAATTTCGGTTGCAGTAATTCTGCCTGGCCAAAATTCTGTTATCATGCCTGACGAGCGCATTGTATTCAGTTACTATCCAACGCTTATCCAACGTTTATAGCGAATGTTTGTGTCGTGCATCAACCCCCTCCCCCCGCAAACTGAATTCGGTCCGAATAATGCATGTGAGAAAGAAGACTTTTTTATGAAACCGAATGCAGCAGAATTTCTGCGACCGAAATTCTGCGACTCACAAAATTACGCTCGTTTGGCCTCACCCTAAGTTAGTTGCAACATGACGACATGGTTAGTGCAGAAGTTGAACGATTAACTAGGTACTTAGGTGATGAGCCGATAACCGACATTTACGCGGCCGAAGTCGGGGACAAAAGCTAGTATTTAATATTATGAATGCGAAAGAAACTGTCCGTCTGTCTGAATACTAACTTTCACGACGATTTTAATGTCATTTTTTTACGGAAAAAGTTTCCACTCTAAAAAAGTAAATAGGCAAATTTTTATTCCGCGACTTTGTCTTCGACATTTATGCGGACGAAGTCAAGGGCAAAAGCTAGTCATCAATAAATAGAGTGATTCAAGAGGAAGGTTTATGTATCTACATTGCACCCGTACGAAGCCGGGCGGGTCGCTAGTACATTCTATTGATGTCTGTTGTATAGTTAACGAATGCTTGAGAAGAATACCGGTGCGCGGTGTACCGAACAATGACGTGGAGAATCTTGAGGGTGCTGCAGTGAAGAGGTGCAGCGTAGTGGAAAGAATTGACGTGCATGAGTAGCTTCGATTGCGATGCAACTTTATGAAGTAAATAGAGAAGGAGATAGGTGTAAGTAGGTAGGTATGGAAGTGTAATGTATGCTTTTTTACCAATATAAACTGAGCGACGTATGCGCTCGAAGCAACGTCACAATATTATCTTCATACCCACATGTAAAGAAATAAATAAAAAATGTTTATTGACACAGACCATGTGCACACGAAGTAACTAGAAGTACCTACCCACTTTAAGATAGCTTTTTTCGATTAGTGTATTTAATTTTAAAAAAAGAACTTTGTCATTGTGCATGCTGTATTGTAAAATCTATCTTTACGCCTCGCCTATCGCCTCTTGCATGAGATATCTACTTTAAAACAACTCAAATAAAACTACTTTTTTATTTTTTTAGGTGGTAAAAATCATCAAATGACTCCTTCCACCCTGGGTCTCTCAGACTTTTACTGACTAAAAAACCACCCTGTTCCTTCTGTAGCCCTTTACGTTCCGGGGCCACGGCATCCTGTTAAGACGTCCCGTAAATATTATTTACAGTAACAATTAAACATTTTAAATTTGAATTTAAATACTTAATTGTTACTGTAAGGTACAGTAAAAATCTATACAAATAAATACAATTGTAGTGTCTGTTCGTAATGACAACATAACAGCGTTTTACTAAATAAATACGTATAAATATAGAAACGGCACTTAAGTCAGTTTGTACCGGCTCTTCTCCGAAACGGCTGATCCAATTTTGACGGGACTTTCACTCACAGCAAAATAATGAGGATGAACAAAAGACTCGGGCAAAACAAACCAAGTCGCGAGCATAAACTACTATAAACATAAAAAGCACATGCAAACCAGTGCATCGTTAATCAAACCACATTACTTTTAAATCGCCTCTTAACTTACGCGAGCAGAGTTAATGGCCGCCATTTTTCTTTAGTGCAAGCGAACAATGTATTTTACAGATTAATCACAGCTGTCCGTGGAGAATGCAGGGAGGTGCCTTACTTGTACTAGCAGACAAACTAAGTACAGTCAACAAAAGAGATGATTTTAATGAATGATTTTTATACAGGGTCGTCATATTATATCCTGCCTGTTTATGCTAATCCCGCACTCTCGGCCATAGGCAGAGGTGGTACACTGCGGTGGATTCAGCGGGTAAGAGTCCGGAATGCCTCTCTGTCACCCCCACGACGGAGGAACTCCATGAGGATATCCACCGCGCACGAAAAAAAAAAGGATATGTATATACAGACTGTTAGTGTAAACACCGTTGTCACTAAAACCATAGGTACTTGATATATGATAAAAAATGTTTATCTGAATTTAAAAATAAATAAACAAAGTTTTCTTTCAAAAATTAAAAAAAAAACTGTCCGACACCGTCCGTAAATTCATGGATACTATGCTCCCGAGTTACGTAATCACCGCTAAGGGCGTTGACCTGCTGCACTGGCCGTCCGTTATAACTACCTGCATAAGTTTTAACCAATTAGATCATTGTAATAAGGGTGAAATAATTTTGAGGAAAAATGGTTTTACTTAAAAAAAATATATATTTATTTTTTTCATTGAATTTACGTTCTATTAGTGAAACCAAACCACTGGTTTCAAGGATAACGGTGTTTACACTAATACTCTGTATAGTTAAAGTTTTCTTAGAAACCGATGGATGTTTTCAAATGTCATCCACTAGGCCATCACGACTGGTGGGATGTTTTACTGAAAACTATAAACTAATATTTGCCTGCGATTTCATTCACGTGAATTTTCTTACAGTTTTTTAGTTTCTTTAATAATTAGATTATTGCTTAAAGCACTCAGGAATGTCGTACCTTTCTAGTAGCGAAAGAATTTTCAGAACCGGACTAGTAATTCCAGAGATCAGCACGATCAAACAAAACAAAGTCTTAAGCTTGTAAGATAAGTATAGATTTTCAGTAAAAATGTAGTCTGAACAATTTAAATGTTCCTAAGAAATAGTGCTCAATGCTAAGCGTTGAAAGTGTAGTAATTGAATCTTTCAGCAGACAGTTCGATATAAAATGCGGACATTAATGATTCTTTATAGGCGCGGAGCCGGCGACAAAACGTTTTACTCAATGTTTATTGAATAGGGAATTTACTTGAACGTTTTCTGTAACTTTATGTTGATTTACAACATTCTGTGTGTCTGTGTGTTGATTTACAACATTCTGTGTTCTGTGTGTGACTTTGTGGAATAAATCATTATTTTAAGATTTAGGGAATTAGGGGGTTTTGTTATATGGACTGCGACGACTATGCAAATAATAAATGTTATAAAGAGAAAAGATTTGACTATTTTGTTTGCATTGAATAGGCTCCGAAACTACTGAACCGATTTGAAAACTGCTTTCACTATTGGGAAGCTACTCTATCCACGGGTGACAAAGGGTATCTATATATTTTTTATGGTAGTGTTCCGTAAGGAAAATCACACGATCGAAGTCTCGGCAAGAGTGCTAGTTTTACAGATTGGTATTGGCAGACTAAAGACAATAAAAATGTTAAATTATTGTTATACCTTATAGTTTATTGACACTGATATTCTAAACGCTAAAACCGAACTGAACTACCGACCGATCTGTCTGTTACCTCAACACGAATAAACTGCTAAAACGATTGTTATGAAAACGTTAACTCGTCGACAAGGTCGCGGGCCGAAGCTAGTCTGTCATACTTAATTGTAACCTGCTAGTTTTTGCCTGCGACTTTGTCCGATAGACAATTGTTAATTCTGAAAATTAACAATTGTCATAAATTATCCCACGGGAACACATAAACAGGATAATAATTTCCTATGTGTTAAGTAAGATAAATTTCTATAATATAAAGAAAAGAGAGAAAGAAAGAAAAAATGTTTATTTATCTCAGATCATGTGCAAATAAAACTCTCAAAGAAAAGAATAAAGGGGTACCTAGCGGCCTAAACGAGCACAGATAGACAATGTAATGTAAGTACCTATTACCAAACAAAAAAAAAAATACATAACAAAAAAAAGGATGTCGCTAGCTCTTAGACTATAGTATTACCTACGTCTTAGTAGGGTCACATGTGTACTTGTAAGTCAGGCCATTGATTAAGTAGATAAACGAGATCTCTTGTGGACCCGTGGACCCAAAGAATGAAAGAAAGAAATAAAAAACCGGTCGTGTGCGAGTTGGACTCGCACACTAAGGGTTCCGTACCACTACCATACAATTTTTAAGAGAAAAAAAAACACTTTTCTTGTGTGTATTTTTTTAAACTTTATTATGTCTTTAGTATAATTTGTGGAGTACTCGTAACCGGCGTGCTTGTATGACGAGATGTATAAACCTAGATGAGGCGAAAGGCGTATGTAAGGATCGTAGCAGGTGGCACTCTATAGTTTCTGCCTACCCCCATGGGAAAAAGGCGTGAGTTTATGTATGTATGTTTAGTATAATTTAACAACGACAAAAAAAATACCCTGAAAATGTCAACTCTTTACCTGTTTATTTTGAATGTATTGTGTATACAATTTGTTGGCAATTATTGTTGTTGTAACTCAAAAGAATAAATAAATAACGGTTCATGAGATACAGATTGACTGCCTCGTTGGTCTAGTGGTCGCAAGCGCGACTGCTGTGCATGATGGTCTTGGGTTCGATTCCTAGGTCGGGCAAAGTGTTATTGGATTTTTCCATCAGGAATTTCTCCGTAGCAGCCTCGGAGTCTGGATTTGTGTCCGGTTGATGACAATAGGCTCGCTATTACATGGGACTAAAAACATAACTGGCGAAATGTGGGTGTACTAATTTGTACACCTCTGCCTAACTTTTCGGGGATTACAGGCGTGATGTTATGTTATGTTTATATAGATTGCTGACAGACAGACGGACTGGTAGACGGACAGCGGAGGCTTACTTATAGGTAACGAAACCCCTTAACAACTCGAAATCTTCCTCTTATTACGATTTTTTTGAAAAACCATGCAAGCTTGTAATTACGATTTTCAAGAAGACCAAAGAATAAAAACTGAGTTGTTTCTCTCCGCGTATTTACGGAACCCTAAAAAATGTTTGCATTTAGGTTAGCGGTGAGATATTTGAATTGTAAGTAATGAAGTAGTTACCTGCTTATTTATTCATTATCTTTTTCTTTGCAGGAGAAGAAGTTGGAGTAATGAGTTTCGTATTTATTTATAAAAAAGGTTTTTGAGCGAAAGGGTGGTTTGCGGAAGTTTTGGTACCGAATGGATCGTTTTTTATTTTATTTATTTACTAGCGTACTGCCTCAGCTTTAGGGATGATTCTCATTAGAACGTGCCGTGCACGGGCCGGGGCGTGGACGAGCCGACGTGGTATTGAAGTGCGTCGAGAGGGCCCGGACGGGACACGGATAATGCACTGTGTAATATAAATTGATTCATACAAAATATATGTAACAGATTTAAAACCGTGCCCCGTCCGTGCCCCGTCCGGGCCCCGTCCCAGGCACGGCACGTTCTAATGAGTATCATCCCTTACACGGGTGAAAATATCCGAGTTTTTTTTATAATATAGTAAAACAATAATCTGGTCTGGGAAATTACAAAAGAACAAAAAATAATCAGTCAAATCGGTCCAGCTGTTTTTGAGTTTTGCGCTTTGTAACACAATTTTTTAAGCGTTTATTTTTATTATATAGACAGATGGAAGATCGACAGATTTGAAGGCATGGTTGGCGCAGTAGCTGAGATATTGACTGCTGTACTGCGTGTCGCGGGTTCGTTCCAGGTCTGGCTGTTTGTGTGTGTGAGATTTCACGAGATGGGAGATAAAAAAATATCGAACATAGTGTGGGGCAAACGTTAAAATAAAAAATAGAAAGTGATTTGAACTATTTGTAATAAAGCTTCAACTAAAATGATTGAATGAACTAAAAAATCGCCCAACGCAGCTTATGGTCGTTGAATAATGAATGTTTATTGGAACCATTTAGCGGCTGTTTTTCTTTGCTTTTCTTTTCCATCCTCAGCCAAGCCTTTTCCCATCTAAATCTCAGTGTCTTACATAAAGCGCCTGCCTATCTCACCTCCACAACCCAGTAACTGGGCAACACGATACTTCTTGGTAAGAATGGTTGTCAGACTTTCAGGCTCCTGACTACTCGTAAAGACTTAAGATCTACGAATGACAGTCGAGACCAACGGCTTTACGAGGTACTGGGACGGAATTTTCTTTTCTTTTATGTCTTAAATCTTAAATTGCCTGGAAGATAATTTCTAGACCAGTTTTATTTTTTAGGAACATTGACTGAGAATAAAAAAATACTAAGTCGTTTTGTCTACCACAAGACTATATCTAACTAAAAATTAATGTGGTCTGCTGTGATTGTTGATAATTATTTAATATTGTTCTTTTTTAACTCCTAGGTACTGTATTCTCATCTCTGGAATCTGTGTCTGGAACGCATTCGTCTCCCTCTTCGTCGTGGGCGTTAATAACTGCGTTGTGTAACTAATATAGCTATTTACTTATGTACGCAATCAATTTGTAAAGTGTATTTTTGTTACAATAAAGATTATTATTATCTTAATATATAGTATGTAATTCTTCTTTTGTACGTGTGTTTGTCATCTTACTCCTTCTAAATGGCTTGACCGATTTGGATAATATTTTGTGTGTACATTTCAATAGGTCCCTTGCTAGTTTGAAAATGCATTTGGACCTGGTAGATGGCGCTTCAAGCTAACGTTCGGGCGGGACAACGTCTGTCGGGGAGGATAGTTATTATAGGTATGTATATTAATTCAGTCAACCTATCACAGCAGTTTATGCGCGCTTAACAATCTGTCACAATAATTTTTCGTTCATAGAACTGGGGGTAAGTAACGCAGACGGACAAAGCCAGTTAAAACGATCACAGATTGTGACATAACTCTCAACAATATCTTTTGAGACTTTGTTAGGAAACACTGCTGTTATATTTTATTACGTCCGCGTCAATTTTGACATAATAATATTATCCCACGGGAAATATATTGGAAAAAATATTTTTGTATATAATAGTCAAATTCATGTGTAATTCAATAGTAAAGCAGTATAGCATCATGCTGCAACCCTCAGGAGCGAAGCAGTAAGCAAAGACTTAACGGAGATGACAAAAATCACGCAATCAATCAATCCTGCACACTATTTTAAACCCTATTATGATCAAATTAAGTTACTTATCAATTATTTAATAAAAACTGATGATGAATGTGCAAACAAAGCAGTAATTTGTGCTATGTTTGCGCTGCTCTTAAGCAGCAAAACAATGCTTCCTCCCCACAATACCCACGGCAGTATAAACGCGATGGCTGCAAACGTCTAACAAAATAAAATGGCGAATAATTCCCACGTTTTATGCGCTCCCTTGAATAAACTAAGGGATGTACTTGTGTTTTACCGTTTATAAGCGGTTTATAAATGGTTGGTGCGGTAAGCACCGCCTGGGGAGGAGGCTTGTATGTCAGTTTGTGCAACTTGAGAGCTCCGGAGTTTTGAGTCTTACAGGAGATATTGTGGAAGGAGAAGTTTTTGTAAAAGGCATGCATGTTTAATTTTTTTTTTTTTTCTTCAAATGTATTGTTTTTTTTTTACGGTACGCAAAATATTCAATTGAATTACAACTTATTATCATAAAATATTATAAAAAATCAATGGTGAAATGTAGGTGTATCCATCAGTACATCCACATTTCGCCAGATAGGTTTAGGTCCCATGTAATAGGGGGCGAGCCTATTGCCATTAACCAAGCACAAATCCAGACTCCGGGGCTGCTACTTAGAAATACCCTACAACATCTCATGCTCAGCAGTCGCGCTTTGCGACCACTAGACCAACGAGGAAGTAATATTAAAAACATCTTCAAATTGTTAAGATTCATCCTTGCTACCAGGTTTTTTAAAATTCAGTTTAAACTAAGCGTAGATGCGAAAAATAAAGTACTTAAGGTTATAAATCCAATAACAAACAAATAACACATCAAGCTAGGATAAAGAGGCTGTCCTATCATAAAAGTTGGTAAGTGTGTAATTCCCTCTGTGCGTCAAGTTTCATCGCTCACTTCTTCTTTAACTTGTTCCGTAATACGGATATCTTTATCTATACTTTTAATAATATTACAAAGCCTGAAGGGTTTGTCTGTTTGTTTGGTTGAAAGTGCTAATTTTAGGAACTAATGGTTCGAATTGAAAAAATATTTTTGTGTCGGGCAGTCCATTTATCGAGCAATATCTTTATTGCTTCTCCATAGTTATGTATACCTAGGTGGTAACTTAAATGATTAAGATCATTCTGGACCCTGTAGAGCACAGCAAAAGGGTAGGAGAGAGGAAGCCCCGTTTAAAGATATTAAATAAGTTCTAACTTAGGAATAATTGACTTGAATTGAATAGACTGCCTCGGTGGTCTAGTGGCGACTGCTGTGCATGAGGTCTTGGGTTCGATTCCCAGGTCGGGCAAAGTGTTATTGGGGTTTTCCATCAGGAATTTCTCAGTAGCAGCCTCGGATTCTGGATTTGTGCCCGGTTGATGGCAATAGGCTCGCCCCCTATTACATGGGACTAAAAACATAACTGGCGAAATGTGGGTGTACTAATTGGTACACCTCTGCCTTACCCTTCGGGGATTACAGGCGTGATGTTATGTTATGTTAGGAATAATTAAAATTTGGAAACTCATGAATACTACAAGAATGTAAAATAAGGTAACAAAAAACCACGAATATTATTAAATGAATCATATCTTTGGTACTACTTGTTTTTAATTTTTAATGTATTTTTTTTCTGAATCGCCATTAGTTCTACTGTCACCCATTTCAAGATAATCCAATAATTACCGGACACCCGATATATAAGCTAATTTTCAAACGTTTTTTTTTTAATTAATATTGGTTTATTTTTGTTATATTCCATTTGCTTATTTCCATCATAACCAATAGCAGCCTTAACAATAGGGTCTCATTTGGCACCCTTTCGGCATGAAACCCTAATACACACAATCGAGAATACACGTGTTGCATAAAAAAGATAAAAATAATAAAGACAGTACTGCATGCAGCTTATGAAATTATTCAGCCAGTTCCGCATTACATACACCTAGCGCGCATTACACCTTCATGCTATCCTACAGGGATACAGCTGTCTATCAAGCTGCTGCAGCAAGCAGCTTTAAGAACGAGGGTGACAATGATTTTGATTTTAACCGGACATTTTATCTAAAGGATTGTGCGAAAGATGACGCGGTTAGTAAGGCACTAAAATAATGTCTGTTAAATTCCGACTTCAAATAAAATGTTATTTCCGTAGAATAAAGGAATTTGAAAAAATGATCATAAATTATTACATTGTAAAAGTTTATCAAAAGTTGTCAAATAAATAAAGGCTTAGAAAAATATAATAATGTTAAACTTACATTTTGACATATTCTCTTGAGTCGCTATTCTGAAACAAAAGAAATAATATATTAATAACTGCAAATTCAAAGATTGAAATGAGGATTTTGATGAAGTGTGAACGTAAATCTTGACACTTCATAAGTAAAATACACTTAAAAGAATGCTAAGTATTTTATGTAGATAATTATATAGCACTAAAATGTAGATATCATGTACTTAATTAACTGCGACCCGCGGTTAATTAATCGGAATTAAGTGCTTTCCCTAAGATCTGGCCATCAACACCGCTCGTAAAAAGTTTGAGGGTTAAAGACACACACATTTTTTTATGTGTGTAGGCAAACATATAAAAGTTATGTTCTTTATACATCAGTTACTTTGACATCATCGTAAATATTAAATTAATATAGACTTAGGCATGCTCTTGTTTATTATGTAAAGCGATCCTTAAAAGTTTAATAGGGATGATGATAGTTAGGTGAGTCACCTATTATCTTGCGCTGCATTCCTTGTCACCTTTATACTTGAGGACCTAATGACTGCGTCAGCGAATGGTGTTGCCGTGGCTGAATACTGGGCCAAACAAAAATTTAACAAAATTATTTACTTAGTATCTTAATTTTTATTTTCATCGATACGCTAAGAAAAAGAAGTTAGGTGAGTAGATTATTAGAATCTTCTAAAGTAGCAAATCATAGAAAGCATGAAGCACTAATCAAAAACATTTTTATGTTTTTTTTTTAATTAGCCGGGCAAATTGTGGGCCTAAGTACCACAAAATTGGTGTCCTGAAACAGTGACCCGGGGTCGCGACAAGCCACGAAGGAGATGGCGAGACAAACTGGATGGCTTTCTCCAAACCTGAAGGCAGGAGGCACGGAAACATGATGAATGGAAGAAGTGAAGGGAGGCCTTTGCCAACGAGTGGGACAGAATAGGCTAATAAAAAAAAGTCTGAAATGTCCCACTGCTGGGCATCTTACTTTACACATACATTATGTTACAATTAATTTGTCTCAGCGAATCCCGCCTTGCATGGCGTGCAAATATATTCACAGTTAGCTGCATACTTCCAAGTCTTTCTAAGTATTATTATCTTCACTTTTTTTATATTCCTCAAAATGTTCACAGAATCATTGTCACCCACAGTGTCGTTACCGATAACACTACATTCTCTTCCCTAACCACAGTTATTTACAACAACATTATCCGGCAGTAAGTACAAGCCGCAGTCACCCTACTCATAACGCCGCGTCTACACAGTTGTGACGCGGAAATATTTATCCCACAGCCATTGTGAGCACTTATCCTTATTCCTACTTGAATTTTGTACGCAGCGCGAATAAGCTCTGTTCGTTGGCAGAAGATAAGCCATGTATGGTAATGTAGTATCCCCAAAAGCGTCCCAAGAACCCACTTCTCAGGATCACGGGGATTTTTCTAGATACAACGTTTTTAGATTCAAATTGTGTCACTTAAGTGGCACTCCTGTCAAATTGTATGAATTATTCAGAAGGGGACTTAATTTGAATGAGAGCTTTTTTACAAACGTATTCATGACCTCTTTGCCCTGTCTGTGATGTGTCGGGTGGAAGTACGTCAGCACCCGGGTGTTTTTTATCCGGTTAAAAGTTTGATTTCATGAAAATATTTTTTGATGATTTGTTGAGTTGTTGTTGCTTATAAAAAGGTTCAAATTGATATCTTAATAAAACTCAATACAAATAAGTAGATTTAAAATAATAAATTAAGTGTACGTAATAGTATTAAAGAATGACCCACAGGAATTTATAAAAAAACTAACACAAAAATAATTCGATAATACGGTATACTTCTATTAAAATCAGTTTTTAAAATGTCTGTCTGTCTATGTGTCAGTCAGTCTGTTTGTTTAGGGTAATCTCCAAAACGGCTGAACCAATTTTGGCGGGACTTTCCTGGTAGATATAAGTTGATGTTAAATAAAGCTCCGTGATAATCGACATTCAGGCGAACGACGATGTCGCGAGAATAAGCTAATATTTAATATATTTACAGTGCTATATTCTATGCAAATATAGTGTTCTATTCTATTCTATTCTCAGAAACTTGGTGGTAGTCGAACTAGCAAACTAGTGGCGAATAACCAGTCGACAGGCAAGCTAATAATAACTAACTCTGATGTTACTAAGTAAATGTTATTTTCAACCGACTTCAAAAAGGAGGAGGTTCTCAATTCGACGCGTATGTTTTTTTTTTTTTTTGTGTGTTTGTTCTACGATTACTCCGCCAATTATGAATCGATTTGGATGATTCTTTTTTTGTTTGAAAGAGTATAGTTTCGAATAGGTCCCATAGGAATATTGTCATGATCTGATGATGAACTCTGGAGATATGGAACGGAACTCCTTATAAAATCACAGCAGAACCGCCGTAACAAGACAATTGCTTAGTTTATACGTGTAGTCGATGACTGACTGAAGTAAGTGGGGAGGGGGTACGTCAACTCCCCTCCTACCACTTTCCAAAATTTAATATATCGTGTGAGGTATTGTTTGAAAGGGCTTTATGTAAGGATTTCAAACATTAACACACAAGCACTAAAAAGTGAAAAATAAAAAGCTTTTTTACAAAAAAATATGACCGCCTTCAAAAACTACAAAATAAAAAAAATAACTTTAGCTTGGAAGTCGGTGGCAATACCTACATAACAAGAAACAAAACCAAAGCCGCAGTTTTTGAAGGCAGTCATATTTTTTTGTAAAAAAGCTTTTTTTGGTTGTGCGGACAATCGGTCCATGCTTGGTGCATACATGGGGATTAAAATGCACCCAGAATTACAATAAAACTGTAAATTGTATATTTGGAGGTGAAAATAACAATCTAACGTTAATCTTAATTCTTAACGACAGGGTTTGCGCAGTGGATGAGTGATTGGCTACTGCGCTGCGTGTCCCAGGTTCTATTCTAGCACCGAAAAAAAATTTGTTTGAGAGAAAGATAAAAAGAAAAACTGTTTATTTAAAAAAAAACGACGCACGTAACATTAACAAAAAGTTGTACATAAAAGTCTACAAATAGTTGTTCCGAGTCTGGCTGTTTGTGTATCTTGATATATCTGTAAACGCACTCACTACAACAGACAAATTTCTTGTGTGGGGCAACATGAAGAAACAATCAACCTTAGGACAAAATTATTTAAATTAACTCACATCAAAACTGATTTCAGACAATCTTCCCAAACGCGCTTGACAGCGCTTTAAAGCGTGCTTCTAAAGCGCTGCATATCACTCAAACACGAGCAAAACAGTTTACTTTACAGCTTGTTCTAATATTCGTCTGGAGCGAAGCTATAAAGCATGGCGGACTATGAACTGTGAGAACTATCTCTCGTAAAAATAATCGCTTAGAAATCATTTTACAGTTATATTATCACTAGCTTTTGCCCGCGACTTCGTCCGCGTAAACGTCAGATCCCTGTTTCATCCCCTTCATCATCATCATCACCATATCAGCCGTAGGACGTCCACTGCTGAACATAGGCCTCCCCTACAGATTTCCAATAAGACCGGTTGAGCAATAGGACAGCTGTTCCATACAAAAATGCTACACAACACGATCCTTATGTATGGAACAGCTGATTTTTTAAAAATGATTTCTGAGTTGGTCCCATAGTAAAAGTTGTTCATAATGATGAGTACAATGACCCCTTTTCAGGTTTCGGGTATATTTTCAATGACCCTGTATACGAGGTGGAAAGAACATAGTAAAGATAACTTTTACATGATCATGGCTCCCTCCACGCGTCATGCTCGTGAACGGGTGCTGTCAGTTGGGATTGGTCATCTCTTAACTGCTATGGCTTACATCTTTAACTTATATTTAACTTTTGTTTTATATTCATCTTCATTGTGTTCACATGTAGAATCAACAAGAATAATGTAACCAGGATTTTGTAAAAACCTAATTTAAAAGAGTGCCGTGGAGTTTCTTGCTCGTTCTTCTCCATAGAGGCCTACCTCCGTTTTGGAACGAGCAACTAGCTTCAATTTTCGGACTAACTGACAGACTCCTTGACAATCCAAAAGTGCCTGTAATTAGTCTAATTGAAATAAATGTTTTAACTTTGACTTTGACCTCCAGCGCAGAAATCATTCGTCGGCTAGCTGTTCTATACAAAAGTGGTGGTACCTACATGGTGGTTATAATGTATAGGTAGGTATTGTCTGCGAAAATTATTGTCCTTTGTGTGGCTAGAATCATTATTGAATTCATGGTAAACAATTAATTACCTTCCACATGTTATAATTATAAGCAAAAGCTCATTAACTCACTGACAATTTTCGTAACTACTGAACCTGTAAAGTTATTGCCGCAGAATTGAAATATTTGTTCGTACAATATTGAACTATATTACTGCAACAAGAATAATTAATTTTTTTAATAAATCTCGACTGCAACAAAAATTGCACGTATTTGTACTTTGTTTACTCGACAGATTTTTTTTACGACGTTTTTTGTTTACAGTGATATACATTTTTTTAAGTCTAATTGTCAAATTCTAGACGACAAACATAGACACGACCAGATTCATTAGAAAAGTAAATTGAGGTTGATATTAATTTACGTTTTAAAGTGACCTCACCGGTTTATTTTTTACTAGCCTGTGTTACTCAGAACGATGCAAGGATTGTAACGATACCCCATACATCTAAATTGGTTCAGGCGTTTAAAAGTTATGGTGGAATTAAAAAACTCACATACATACATTAACTCTGAACACATAACACTCCTTTTTTTGGGGCAGTCGTGTAAAAATAGTGTAAGTATTTATTACTTATACATTTTATTTTTGCTCATTTCACCTCTAAAGCGGTTTTTGCCTTACCCGCGCATGAATCGCAGGCATTTATAATAAAGAGTTCAAAAGTACACTTCAGCGTGTCTTTGTTATTAATCGTAGTGTTATCTGTAATCAAGCGAGCGCTATCACAATTTTCATAAAAAAGAAAATCACCATATCTAGACATTCATAGCAATTTTCATAAAAATAATCTACTTCGCGGGTTGTTCCACGAAATTGGGCAATGTTGCAGACAGAAAGTAATATCCGTTGTGAGAGCAAAACTCGATCGTTCACTCCTATTGGTTCTTTGTGTCCTCTTGTGCACATAAAATGCAAATCTGGAATGGTCTGCAAGGTTTCTTTTGTATTTGAAATTGGAACGTAAGTGCTGGATTACGTATGACCTTCTTTTCAGATTTTTTCTTTCTGGACTACCGGGGAGCAACGTGAAAAACAAATTGTGAGCGATTCCAGAAACGACTTGCTTCTGGTTACAAACTACTCGTTAAAACTTGGCTACACATTTTCAAGCAATGCAACTATTGCAGCAACTGGCAACTAGCTGTTTACATACATTTCAATTGGACTGCGCACACAGAGCAAATCGAGTTCTAGTTGCGGCAACCGTCAACAGTTTTCAGTTGCTGCAATCGATGACTAAGTTAGTTGCTAGTTGCCGCAACTAGCAACTTTTAAATATTGTACCGGTTTTTAAAGTTCGCGGTTTCCTCAACCGTCAATCGCAACGCTTGGGGCGATTATACAGTCTCCCGTCCTCTCCGTGTGCCCGGCAATGCCAGTGTCGCTACGGCAACTGCATACGGTAACTTGACTATGAAAGTTACTCACAAATTGCCAGAAAGTTGCGGCAACCGGCAACGTTATAGCAACTATCAACTTTTGCAGGAAGTTTTTAAAGAGTTGCTAGTTGCCTCAACTTAAGTTGCTCCGTGTGCAAAGCGCCTAACTTACGCAGGAGATATTATGTTGCACAAGGGTGTGTGCAAACATAGGTGGACTTTCATTTCTTGGGACGGCAATCTAACACGATCAGGGAGTAATCAGGCACAACACCAACGGGTTCATGTACTTTCCAAGGCACTGGAGTTATCTTACAATCAACTTCCAAGCTCTGGGCTGGTACTGAGAAATTCTTAAGGACAAACCTAATAACACCTTATCTGACTTGGGAATCATAAAGCATTAAACCAATTTTGATAAAATTTGGTACGGAGTAAGGAAGAGCATGAGCTACTATTTAATCCGCGACTTCGTCTGCATCCGTGATAACCGACATAGTTTATAGTTTAGAAAAAGTGCATGTTTAATTTATGATGGGGCTAGCATAGTCATAATTATGATCACTAATAAATCCTTAAACAAAATAAGATTTAAAAAAAGCTTAGAGATCAAAGAAGATTTCTCTCTGTCTCTCTCTCTCAAAATATTCTGTTTTTTAGCATAAGGGTCAGCACAAGTACAACAACAAACACTAACTATGATATTGCTAGATTTATCATCATAGATAACCTTTTAACACCTGACAGAATGGCTAATTTGTAACACCGTAATTATGTTAACAGACAGAACAATACTGTGTAATAGTCAATTAACGGTCATCAAGTAAAACGATCGGTTTAATGGAGACTTGAAGAGCTTATAATTGTCAACCTTTACATTTTGATTGTGGCGCGGTTGAAAGGTAAATGAAGATGGAGGTAATAATATTGTTATTTGTGATATTGCCGTGAAAAGGACAATTTAGGTCTTGTGGGCCTAGGCGCGCTAATGTAAAAGATGTATTCGATTTTCGATTTGTAAAGACGGCTGTTATTTGTCTTTAGGGTTCAATTTCATATAACACGCATAATCAGCCAAGGATAGTAATAAAGTCTTTGAAGTAATTCAATATTATGTGCGAAAAGGGTATCCAACATTTAAAAATCTATCGAATTATTAAATTTAATTATTATTTAATTTAAATTATTATTCTTTTTTGTTGTATTTTATGTGTTTTAGTTTCCTGAAATAAATGAAAGAAGTTATTAAAGCACACATTTATTAAAGCCATTTAGAAAAGGCGATAGGCTCTCAATAAAATGCGTAAATTATAATGAATCGGTCAATTTACAAATAAATATCATTATTTACTTACTTTGCGAAATAATTAACTATGAACACGATTATTTAATTTTAAAGTTCATTGAATTTATTGGCATTTTGATTATTATTAATCAAAAATGTAAAGGTATTTATATGGCAGAGGTGGCAACGCATGGAGGGGTCACCCTAGGAAAACCTACACTGACCTTATTGATGAGGTTCTTCAGAAAGGTCAGGTGCGCAGTACTCTTAACCGGCGTTTTTTGTATGACGAGATGAATGAATTTTGACGAGGCGAAATTAATGAGTATGTAAGGATCATAGCAGGTGACGTTCTGTGGTTTCTGCATACCCCCACGGGAAAAAGGCGTGAGTTTATGCATGTATGTTTGTTTGTTTGTATTCTTATTAAATTACTAAACTGTCAGTAACATTAGTTGGTTTATTTGTATAGTAACTTGTTTGTCTGAAATAGGTTAGTGGAGCAAGCAAGGGTGAAGGCGCCGAGACAATGGTGTGTTCCGTAAATGGTTTGTTTGTATGGCGTTATATTACAAAGCAAGTGAAAACTTAGGTGTGGAAGTGTGTACTTCAATTTTGTGTGGTTTTCTATGTTTTGTTTTATTATGTATAATGTAAGCAAAAGTAACTCTGTTACGCTTTTAAGACAAAACTACTGAACCGATTTTAATGGAATTTGTTACGGTGTAAGTTTTTATTTGGTGAATCTGCGTCCGCGATAATCAACATTTATGCGGATGAAGTCGAGGGCAAAATGTTTTGTAAATAAAAAATTCCAACTGGAAATCAGTACACAAATCTACATTAAATATTTTAAAGGATCGTTGTTTTCTTAATACAAACAACTTTGATTATGGGAACAACCCGGAAACTAAAAAGAAAAATATATTTTCTGCAGTGAAAAAAAATATATCGTACATGTAAATACACTTAAATATACTTTACTAGGGAATGGTTGATATTTGTCTAAATCTCTTATTTTTATGTTGATTATGTTGATTATGTTATGTTGATTTTTGGGTACCGACAGTCCTCACAAATTTCTTATAGCAAATACTCAACTATCGTACCAAAAAGAGTACCTACCTATTTGGTAATGTTCCGTTTTCTCAATTTGTTAAAACACTAGGGACTTGAAAAAGGATTTGTAGTTGTGTTCTTAAATCTGCATTTCAAAATACGTCCAATTGTGGGACAATTTAGAATAAACGAGCTTTTGATTCGTATTGCTGAATTGAGTTTTTTATTTATCGTGTAAGATTAAGTCAGCCGGCTTTAGGTAGATTTTTTTATGCTTGGTTTAAGGTTGTTGAAATAAAATGCGCTAAAAATTTAAGGACGTTTGCGTTATACGCAGTACGCGGCCTCGGTCAAGGTCGCAACCTTGACCAAGAGGCAGAGGATCATAAAAAAAGTACACAAAGTTTTATTGACAAGAAAATTGATACAGACTTGATTTCATCATTGTTATGGTTAGAATATACATGGAAATGAATGATAATTATGTGTTAGTTAATTAATATTATTTTTAAATTGTGACACCATTTCCTAAAACATATTATTTATTTTATCATAAATCTTCTTATATTAAAAGCTTCTGTTTCGCGTGTACCCGTGTCTGTGGCTGATCAAATCTTACAAGTTAAATTTGAGCCACTTCCCGATGTTTGATTGAGCTGAAATTTTGCGTAAATGAGTAATTTACATGCGTGTAATATAATGATAGAGCTGGTAGGTATGATAATGGAACCGGAATGTGGCCATAGGAACTGTGTTCGATTGAGCTGAAATTTGTAATACATGTGCACATTGCATGACAAAGCATTAGTAAGGTTGTTTAAAAATCAAATCCTTTAGATTTAAGTTGTTTAATAGTGTTAACACATATTTCACTGTGTTGGTTACCGTCCCCCTTCCTTTGCTCCGTCGCCCCCTATTACATGGGACTTAAACATAACTGGCGAAATGTGGGTGTACTAATGGGTACACATCTGCCTAACTCTTCGAGGATTACACGCGTGATGTGGTTACCTTAGTTCTTCTGTGGGTCCCCCTATTTCTGATTCGAGCACAGCCTTCTTTATTGCTACAACTTAGGTACATATTTAACATTTAATTGAGACTGTCGCAACCCTTAAAGTTCAAGCGGTAGGTGGTTAACTATTAGTTCATTACTTTGAACTTAGCTAACTATTATCAAGTTTAAGTCGGGTTTACAGACGTCTTAACAGGATACCGTGGCCCCGGAACGCAAAGGACAACAGAAGGAACAGGGTGGCTTTTTAGTCAGTAAAAGTCTGACAGTCCCTTTCGCCCCACCCAGGGCGGACTCAATAGACGATATTTATCAACTCAAAAAAAAAAGTAGAATGTGTAATTGTTGAGTAGTGTGGGTTGTCCTTGTGTATTTTGTGAAGATGATATTCAAGTGATTGGTTGAATATTTTATAATATCAGAGGATTTGTAATAATAACTATTTTTTATCCTACCTTGTTGACGTATATTCGTTCAATTAATGCGTCACAAAAAGGAGAAAGTTTGAATTTGAAGTTTGGTTTGGGACTTTTCCAAAATTAGTGACGAGCTTTTAAAACAAAATCGCTAAGCAGCATATAGAGAGAGGGTTCCATAAATTTTCTGTTGGACATCGTGTTGGACCACCCTGTATGTGTAGTAACATAATATATCATTTATGACTATCAGCTAATAGAAATCTTATAGAATAAGCTCGGATTCTTGCCAACAGCTCCAACATCCATCAAGTTTTGCTATGTGTGATATTAAGAATGGCAAAATATTCTGGTCATGAAACTAATTTTGCCATGGTCAAGGTTATAGAGTATTGTATGTTGGGTTTTATTTCTCTTTGATTGAGAAGAGAGATGTTGGATTAACCTGTAATAAATATCGTAGGAATTTGTTTGAAACAGTGACGTCACTTCTGTGTCGACCCCTTCATTGATAAACTATTTTTAATTTCAATATACATACATACATAAACTCACGCCTTTTTGCCATGGGGGTAGGCAGTAACTACAGAACGCCACCTGCTACGATCCTTACATACTCCTTTCGCCTCATCTACGTTCATACATCATAATTTCAATATAATAGAAAAAAATACAGTTTTTGAAAATTAGTAGAGTTTTCAGGGTTCAAATAAAGTGTTTCTTAAAAGAAGTTATATTTTGAATTTATTGATAAATGGTGTCAACTAATCAATTCCCTGCCTTTTTTATCGAGTGTGAAACGTTTCGCCAACAGTCGGTATCTGAATTTTATTTGATTGATTTTTTATATGAACTTAAAAATTAGTATAATGATGTGATGTGATGTGTCGTGGTACCCGAATGGTTAAGGTGCCCACTTCACATGCAAGTAGTGGGTTCAAATCCGGGCAGGTACCAATGTGACTTTCAATTAATATGTATTTTTTTTCTTAGATTTATCTTTGACATCACTGGCATCGGTGAAGGAAAACATCGTGACGAAACCTGAACTTATACCAGCCTATTACTGTCCCACTCAAACCATGTCAGAGGCCCTTTAAGCGGTTTAGAAACTCTGACACCAGGGTGTGTGGGGTCGTAAGACTTTACTGCCTGCCTTACTGCCTGCCTAAAATGACTTATGTTAATAGTTGCTCGATGTGGAGTGCTTACCCTCTAGAATTCGATTTGATGATTTCCATGAGAATATTAATGTAATACAAATTGATGAAAGAAAAAACGTTTTTCCAAAATCAACGTCATAAAATACTCCATTATTGGAAGTTGGCGGAAATGAAAAATGACAAGGTTTGTAAATTTATTCAAAGACTATCGACCTCCCGCGGCCCCGTTCGTGACGGTTCGATAATTTGGCGAATATTCGCTTTTTGGAATCGACGCTCACATCCCGGGATAAGGAAAGTTTTAAATATCAGTAGTTGTTCATACGTTTACAGATTAAATCAGGGTTTTGTGTGCAAATGATTTTGATTTTAATATACATTGTGCTGAAAGTTGAAATTATGCTATCATTATCACAGCAATATCTGTGTGATAAGCTGATGATTAAAAAAAATATATATATTTTTGTTAATTTTTTTTTCTGTTTTAAGTGTATGTATGTTTATTGTTTGTTACGTAACCACGATACATTCCTACCTAGTAAGAGGCAAAGAAGGAAAAATCACTTAGGTAATAAGAATACTTTTTCTCTTCCTTCGTAAAGCGTACAAACATTTTTTTTGTGTTCTTTTATAAGGACTGTTTCGACAGTGGACTTCATTCAAAAGTAGTCTAGCATAATATAAAGTCTTATCAGAAAGCTTCATTATTATTTATTTATTTATTTATTTATTAAACTTTATGCACATGTAAAAAATACACTGTACAAAGGCGGACTTAATGCCTTAGGCATTTTCTACCAGTCTACCTTAGGGTGATGCAGAGACAAAAACAAAGTATTATCTAATAGGTTACTCTAGAATCCTAATCTTATCTAACAAAAAATAGAACACAATAATTTTACAATTAATTTAATGTCATAATAATCCACCTACACACTCAGTAAACCAGAACACTACAGAGCGAGGTAGTCGTATGAACATCAGCTTTATGCTACACAAGGGGACCTTTACGGGATTCCGCGCTCAAAGGCCGGACCCTGCTTAGAAATTAATTAAATAGCGCAATGCATTGTTGCTGAGGAAATCAATGAAGAAATAGAATGTACTGAGTGTAATTGCTTGCATTTATCTGGAATAGGTATGTCGGATAAAAGCATTTGTATGCATTCAAGCTGAAGTTCCGGATTTACTTTTCGGAGCAAATGGAAAGAGTTGTATTATAATTCTCCTTTCTATTCTTTATTGGTTATGTATTTAATGTGTATGTAGGTATTTATGTTTATTTTATGGTATTTTATAGTAAGTATGTGGTATTTTAAGTATTTAGCACTTACTTATAAATTACTTATTAATTTATGAGTATTAATATAATTATTTATTAATTTATTATTACTCATTAATTAGGTACTTACTCACTTTATTTTATTTAGATGAATACTTTTTGTGTGTTTTTGTGTTTTGTGTTACATGGGACTTAAACATAACTGGCGAAATGTGGGTGTACTAATGGCTACACCTCTGCCTAACCCTTCGGGGATTGCAGGCGTGATGTTATGTTAACATAACATCATATAGTTATATTTAAGTCCCATGTAATACATAGTAGGGCGTGAGCCTATTACCATAAACCGGGTACAAACTCCCAAAACCAACATCACCATCACCTATGTTTATGTATTAGCAATATTTTAATTAAACGAAGAATTATTTTAACGAAACGTAGGTAATGTATTGCAAAACATGCAGACCATTTTATACGTAATCAAATGAATAAGAATATCGCAATGAGGGATAGAACCGTCGGCTTCGTTAAGTGGATTTTTACACGGTTAAAATATAAAAGACCCAGGTTACAAATAGAACAAAATCCTAAAATTGCACTTAAAGGTTTAGGCACAGTATTCGTTACAACTGCAGTACAGTCAAACACAAAATAAAAACGCAGAGCAATCCGTGTTTGTACGGGACATATATTAGAGCCGACATGTCACACTGCGACGTTACTGACAGAATACAGAAGGAAAAAATAAAGAAACTCCCAGACACCGTCATTGCTTCATATGGAACAAGGATGGAGGAAAAATATGGGAACAAAATGGTAGCTACATAGTTATATACGCAGTAAAGATTTAAATCGTAAGATGTGGCCTCGCTCTATTTTATGTGAAAAGTGGTAGTAGAAGGAAAAAAAATTAGCGTAAGCAACTTGTTCAGTTGAAAAAACAAAACAATCAATTTTTATTCTATATGCTAAACGCTATTGTTATTTATATTTTGAATAATGTGACAATGATGGTTCGATCATATTGAGAGGATGAGTGAAAGGCGATTAATAAAAAGTATTTATACCTATGGTAGATGTGAGAGGCAACGCAGAGAGGGGCCGCCCTAGGAAGACCTACACTGACCTTATTGGTGAGGTTCTTCAGAAAGGTCAGGTGCGCAGTACTCGTAACCGGCGTGCTTGTATGACGAGATGTATGAAGTTGGGCGAGGCGAGAGCAGTATGTAAGGATGGCAGGTGGCGTTCTGTGGTTTCTGCCTACTCTCATGGGATAAAAGCGTAAGTTTATGTATGAATGTATGTAATTTGACAATGTAACAATATTTTACAATATTATACCTTGGCCAGATCGACAATATAATTAGATATTTTAAAAGAAGCAATAAAATATACGTTTATGTGTGTCTTTGTAAGGAAACACTAGCAGTATCTCAATGATACATTTTTGATTACGGCTGCTACCTTTATCGATAAACGGACTATGATTTTTCAAATCGGATCAGGAGTTTCTAGCGCCTTTAAACAAACAAACTCTTTAGCTTCATACTATTTAAATGAAAGCATAACACTATGGTAAGATTAAAACATAAAATCTGTTTTATACTAAGATAAATAAAAAAAATGTCCTATCTTCGAAAGTTAAGGTGCCTATAGGTAAAGCTTTTAAGGATAAAATATTCTTCTGACTATCCGCATAATAAAAACAAAGCAGTTAAGCTATCCTTAACATTATTCCCGTACTAGACGACTTTTGTGACCCATCCACTTTATGTAAGCCTTTAATCGCTTCTTACGGTTCCATGTGGACGGACCTATGTACCTCTCGACCTATATACTAAACATACAGTTATTACTACGGTTTCTTCACATTAAAACAGGGTTTTGTACTCAAACTTTAATGATTGAGGATCCAAAGTTGTACGACCAAATTGGGTCAGACCCGTTACTCAATAATTTTAAGACTTAATTTCTTTAAAGAAATATGTCTTTATTTTTGCCCTGAAAGCCTGATTGATTTTCAATTTACTGTAAGATTTCGTTTTTAGTTGCTTTGAAATCAATAATTTTGTATAGTTAGTCACGTCACACGTTTACTATTGCCATAGAATTTCTATGGGGAAATCGTGTTTTGACATGTCATAAAAAATATGACATACTAGCTGACCCCCGTGATTTTTGTTACGGATCCCTAATTTTTTTATAATAAAATATATCTATATAACACTCAGTGATAACGTAGCTTACAATTTGTGAATCAATTTTCAAAATCAGTTCATTACTTCCGGAGATTACTCCCTACATACAAACTTACAAACAAATGTTACCTCTTTATAATATTATAGTTTATAGTATAGATATAGATTATTCTTACTTTCATATTTTGTTTTTTACTTAATTGACATATTTTCTACGAAACTACGACGTAACTTATTGCTTACTCATCTAACTAAAAAAAATACTGATTACTAGCCTATTATAGTCCCACTTCAGGCCAAAAGCCTCTTCATATACGTAGAAGGTATGTACTTACGTGTATACGCATTGATCACCATTCTTGCTCAAGGCGGATTGGAGATTTCATTTCTTATAAATTATAAGTTCAGATTTCATCACGATGCATGTCAGTCTAAGATAAATTTAGAAACTACATACATATAAATTGAAAAAGTCCCATTGGCAGTTGCTATCATATTACGTTTTCTACACGATGAAGTAACAAAAAAATCCTGATCCACAAAACCTCTCAAATATTTAGTTGTACAGTAGAATTTCTCCGTGAGTGCGCTTTCTGCCTCAAATCTCATATGCACAAACATTCCAACCCGGTAACATCTGTAGGCAACAAATATTTGTTACGTTCGGGAATCCATCCCCTGACTCCTTAGTTTGAGAATAAACAATGAAGTATTATTGTACATCAACACTTTGCTTAGCACCAAATTAAGCTTTGTGAAAGCGAGCCGGTAGTGGACGTTGAAATTAGGTATAAGTTTCAACTACGGGTGCAACTAAAATTAATCACTTAATAACTTAATTGGTCTTTATTGAGCTGGGGACGTAATTGGGTATCGGACTCGCCTTCATGTTCATGCTTCAACATTGCAGTTGTTGTATGATTTTATGTTTTAGTATCACCCCGTCAGCTGTTCTTTTCTGATTCATTTCGTTCCGGTATTCAAGGCAATCGTTTCAATGCCCTTTCTCGAGGTTGCCTCTGCTAATTCTGGCTTTCAGGAGTTGTGCTTGGGAATTAAATAGTTTGGTGGCCTTGTCCAAAAAAACCGCTTTTTAAAAGCACCTAGCATAAACCTCTGTCTAAACCTTCAGGGTACAGGCGTGATGTTATGTGTTATGTAAAATGCACTTTAGTTAGAATCTAGTTGCCCCTTCCAAAAGTTAGTTTATCCAGAGACTAATGGGAAAAAAAAATCATAAATACTCTTCAAAATATGTGTTTTTGGTTAGTTTCTATAATAAATATAATTTCATCAAATCACGATGACACAGCTTCCCACATTCATAATCTCATTCAGAAGACAGATCGGCGAACACAGTTCGACAGCTCGACCTACATTATAATAATAGATTGATAGCAAAAATTCTTTCAAAACAAAGTTCCCGCGTTTTATAATTCCCAACCTTTCTCCCGGGATTAGTGTCAGGGGGATATGTGTCAAACTTTTCCCGCAAACAGGGAAACTTCTGGTCCTTTGATCCAAAGTGACGTAACAGAAGACAAATAGACGTGTCGTGTTCTATAGAAGTTCTAAGTAAGCTGATGATGAAGCGATCGGTTTTTGCTAATGGCTTTTTGAGGTAAGCAGAATCAAGGCATTGGGGAAATTGCGCGGTATCTAACGGTAATAAGGACCATTTTGTAAATTGTTCTGTTTTTAATATTTGTGTGACGTAACAATGCAATATGAATAGGTAAATACTGTGAGGTTGCAAACCATTCCAAATTAAAATAAAGTAATTCATAGCTGGCGCCAATGAGGCTAATAAAATTAAAAAAAGAATGTCGTAACAAACAACAAATCCATATAGAATTATATAGGTAGGTACAATAAAAACCCCCCAATAATAAAACAATTAAGAAAATATCCCGAGAACAATAGGTGTAACGATAATTGGACCAAAGTAAGGGGAACAATTTGAAAAATTGAAAAAAAAAATATAACGTTGGAATTTCAATCGTCTCGGCGCTTTATGCACTTTCCTTTTCGTTCCGTTTCTCAGCGACGCCATTGCCCCAACATTTTATTAGTTCCCAGGGAGAAATGTATTATTTTTCCTCGAGAGTTTTTTTTACGACATCTCCCAAGTGTTTTTGATATATAATCTACGTACCTACCTATGTAAAGTTACGTAAGATTTTTCCTCTATTTATTTTGTATGGTTTCTGATATGAATAAATCGTATTTTTATCAAAATCTTCGGGATTTATCAATGTCAATCAAAGCGACGTCTACTTAATTGTTCCTTACTATATTATGGTCATCATCTGCCTAGTCTTTTCCCAACTATGTTGGGGTCGGCTTCTAGTCCAATCAGATGCAGCTGAATACCAGTGTTTTACATGGAGCTACTGCATATCCGACCTTCACAATCCAGTTACTGGGTAACACGATACCCGTTGGTAAGACTGGTTGTCAAACTTTTCGGACTTTCCCTAATAAATGTCAAATATTGACGAATGACAATGGCTTTATGGGTAGCCTCATAAAATAAGGTATGTAATTAAAAACAATAAACAGTTGTAAATCTGTTAAAATCACTTTTAAAATATTTACTACAGTAATAATAAACTACTAAACGAAGTAAGAACAATACAAAGAATTACAAAGAGCCACTAATAAAACTAGCACAATTTCCATTAGATTCTAAATCAATTCCAATTAAAGCTAAATTGAAACAGCATCTAAAATACAATCCATAATTTATTTAAGACCAGCTTTTACCCGCGACTATGTCTGCGTGGAACTTGCTTATATCGTACTTGCATACCAACTTCCACCCCCCTTTTCACCGTATTAGGGGATGATTTCCGGGACAGTCCTTCCCCGGGTCTTCAACTATCTCTATACAAAAATGTCACCTAAATCCGTTCAGCGGTTTAAGCGTGAAGAGCTAACAGACAGACACAGACACACTCTCGCATTTATATTATTAGTATGGATTACTTTTGGAATTTAAACAAAAAAAACAAAACAAAAAAAAGACAAAACTTTTTTTCTAAAAACATAACTGGCGAAATGTGGGTGTACTAATGGACTAATGGTACATCTCTGCCTAATCCTTCGGGGATTACAGGCGTGATGTTATGTGTACTTTTGGAATTTCTAAATCTAGGTGTCAATTTAACAATTAGGTGTAGTTTCCAACGTTCGAATTGCAGTTTTCGAACGGGATTGTACTAACAACGTTAGCGCAGCGTGGAGCTGTAACATGTATATCTACTGGAAATGTTTGTGACTGCGCTGTGACGAGTGATGGTTTGTACTGGCTAGTTTGGTTAGCTTTGATTTTTGGCACTTCATTTTGTTGATTGTTTTTAATTCTTTGTTAGAATACACCGATTTATTTGGTAAAGGTATTGGTTGTATGTTTTTGTTATTTAGGCAAAAAGTTGTTTATATTTATTGTATTGTAGTGTATTTTTTGCAAAATTTGGATTTTATTAAATAGGCCAAACAAAGTATGTCCCATACGAGAATCAAACCACAAACACGTTGAGAATCAGTCAATTAGACATCGGAAAATGTGTCATTCGAAAGAAAATAATGAAATGTATCTTTCGATTACTGGGATATGTATCACTCTTTTGTATCTTTATACATACACATCACGCTTGTAATCCCCGAAGGGTTAGGCAGACATGTAATAGGGGTCGAGCTTATTGCCATCAACCGGGCACAAATCCAGACTCCATGGCTGCCACTAAGGTAAAAATCAATAACACGCCCGTCCTGGGCATTGAATCCAAGACCTCATGCTCAGCAGTCATGCTTTGCGAATACTAGACCAACAAGACAACAAGGGCAAGCCTGAGAAATTAAAAGAAAAAACAGAAAATACTTCATCCAACTTGAGAATTGAACAGCAGTCTCGCAAAGACCACGAGAACAACGAAGCAGTTAAAAGAGCTATAACAGATAATCCAGCAGAACTGCCGCCCCTTCAAAAAGAAAATAGAATATAAAACCTTCATGTATCCTATAAGTACAGTTGGCATAAAACGCAGAACACTATTCGCTATAATAATATTTTTACTGTCTCTCGTCTCGTAGACACAGCATAATGTTGGAGTCGTAAAAGAGAAAACAATCTGCGAACGACGAAGATTACATTAACGATTTAGATACGTTTGTCTGTATGAATACTTGAATAGATCAAAATATTTGAACACTTTTTCTAGCTTATGTTAAGAGTAGAGAAATAAAGTTGAAAAGGGCTGTTTTTTGTGACTTTTTGGCTTTTTTTGCATATTCTTCATTTTAAGACGCCTGCCCGCCTCTCTTGCACGAGGCTCTAGGTTCGCAACCGGACTCGAGCGAGTAAGTACCTACCAATGTGACATTTTCAAAAGAAAGGAACCGTAGTTTATCTTGACATTGGTGAAGGAAAACACATCAATACCTATAAGTCGTAAGTTGGTTGAGCTAGGTGATGCTGACCTATGCGTCATGCTCGTGAACGAGTGCTGTCAGTTGGCATTGGTCATCTCTTAACTATGGCTTACATATTTATTTTTATTATTTTTTACTACTGTTTTATATTTATTTTTATTGTTTTCACATGTAGAATCAACAAGAATATCGTAACCAAGATTTTGTAAAAACCTCATTTAAAAGAGTGCCGTGGAGTTTCTTGCTCGTTCTTCTCCATAGAGGCCTACCTCCGTTTTAGAACGAGCAACTAGCTTCATCTTTCGGACTAACTGACCGACTCCTTGACAATTCAAAAGTGCCTGTAAATGGTCTAATTGAAATAAATGTTTTGACTTTGACTTTGAGTCTGAAATCACCAATCCGCCTTTAGCAAGCGTGGTGATCAAAGTTGGTGCTTTGTATTGGTGCCTGCCTGTATGAGTTACGTTTGAATAAGTAAATAAACATACATACATAACATATACATAACATCACGCCTGTAATCCCCGAAGGGTTAGGCAGAGGTGTTCCCATTAGTACACCCACATTTCGCCAGTTATGTTTACGTCCCATGTAATAGGGGGCGAGCCTATTGCCATCAACCGGGCACAAATCCAGACTCCGAAGCTGCTACTGAGATATTCCTGATGGAAAAACCCAATAACACTTTGCCCGACCTGGAAATCGAACCCAAGACCTCATGCTCAGCAGTCGCGCTTTGCGACCACTAGACCAACGAGGCAGTCCTGAATAAGTAAATAAACAAAAAATGTTAATAGAGTGGATAACTCATTCTTATCTTTTCTAATTGTTTTTCTTTCAGCTTTCTAAAACAAAACCCAACATTTTCAAAATCCCTAGCACAGCTACCACATTTTCCTTCAAAACAAACGCACTAGCCTCGCTTAATGAGTCGCCGTGAATCCGACGTTAAACGGCAGACACAGTCAACCGACTATAAATCAACTCGGTTGCTTTTCATAACAACCAAGGACAATAGCAGTTTGCGCTGTACGCCGTGTTCCCGTGAACGCTGAGTCGCGGTTGAAAAATTGCATCTGTTTTATTGATTCAGATGGTTTGTGAGTCTCTAATAAAAACTGAACTTGTTCTCTCTTGGACTTGATCTCTTTTTGTCTTTGTCTAGTGTTATGGAAGGAAAAACTTTAAATTTTGATGTGAATGCAAAAGTACATTCGAATTCTAGTGGGGTAAGTTGGTTTTTACGCTCGAAACTGAATTGCAGATCGAGACGAAGACGGTGTGATGAAGCCTCAGGTAAACAAAAGTTTAGAAAAGTCCGATAAACATCTGTCTACTATTTTTGATCTAGATCAAACCCTAATTGCACTCGGCTCGTAGATATTGAAGATAGGTTATCTTGATGTTGGCTTACTAATGTTTTCAATTTTACGATATTATTCAGTCAAGGAGTATCTGGATGACAAATTTTGACGATTTTTTTTGTCTTTGTAATTGTTATTCTTTTTGTTTATGTGCTTTTTTTTGCTAACTTTTGACATTATGTATTTTTTTTTTCTATTATTTTCATGACATTTTATTTTATTATGATAATTTTATATCTTGACATGCTTGCATTTAATTGACATTGTTTTTTTATTTTATTTCCAATCAAATTTTGTATGCCTATCGGCGGGACATGGTTTGTACAATAGACATTTATATTGAAAAACACCTGTAATCACCTGTTCACAAATTAAATAAATTGAATTGAATTGAATTGATTTTTTGGTTAACGGGCATCCATGTATATTAACTAGGCATTAGGAATTTCTCCTACATTGTTGGTGCACTTGCAATTGTTTCGGGTCTGACTGATTCTGTTTGTGAGGTTATAATTATGTTCGTAAGCGCACCCACGATACAGAAAAAAAACTAATGTGTTGGCAACGTTTAAAATATACATTTGTCGGAAATAAGTTATTGTACTGACTAATCGGGACGCCAGCGTCACCTAGCGGCGTTCGACAGAGTCTACAACGTGCTAATCGACCGGAGCTAGATCAGTTGATCGGGAACGGTCGAAGAGTCAACACGTCAAGAAACTGTCTCGTGACTCGTATAGTTGTGCTGTTTATGTGTGCTTATAGTGTGTGAATTATATTCTGTGTTGAAGTGAATTATAATTTGATTTGATCCAAAAAACCGTTTTTCTATTTGCGCTCAATCAACACTTCCCGTAGTGCGCTCACAGTATTAATAATGGCCGAAAATAATGAGAGCCCGATACAATCTCCGTTCCATTTAATATCTGTAATTTTCAAATTTTTAGTCTTTACTTGCGCCATCGACTCAACGCACCGCTTTCAATGGAGAACGATAAATCAACTCGGTTGCTTTACATAACAAGCTAGGACAATAGCAGTTTGTGGCGCATTTTCTATGCTTTACCAACTGACGTGGTTGAGGAATTGCATCTGTTTTATGTTCTATAAGTCAATATGTACTTGTTGGTTGGTTTATTTGGTCGTTTGAAATGAGATCTTTGTTTTTGTGGTGATCTCATTGCTTCAGTATTTACGTAAAATCAATCTTATTATGTACAGATTTAGGTCTTTATTTATATATTTATTAGCTTAGGTCAGCGACTTCTATTATTTATTTAAGTCTCAACCGTGCGCCACACAAATTAAGTGTCATTTTCCAACAACTAATATTGTTGGGGTTTATGTAAATATGTAAAACAGCGTAGTTTGAAGGAGTGTATAATATTATGCATATACGTCACTACATAATAACCCATATATACAGGGATTGTCAAGAACCGGGAAGTTTGTTCAGCGTATGTTAAACAAGGTCACCGCTTGTGAAGATTTTGACACCCTGTATAATTGGTGTAATTGAAACAGGATTTCGATGTCAATGCTATTGTTTGTAATTACATGAATGTTATGTACTATGTAGTATCAACTTTAACAGTTGAGTGACGTGATAATTAATAAGTTAGAATACCATTTAGTTTTGATGTAATTAGACGCTGTTGCATCGGGATATAGGTTTTGATTGACTTCAACTGCAGCAAAGCTGATGTATGTTACGAGGACCGTACATTTTTTTAGAATAAAAATCTATTTATTTACGCGAAAGTGACGCACATAACATAAAAAAAATGTTGATTACAAAAGCTCAAGCCAAAACACATGTATTCAATTTGGAAAATAAAAAATAAATATTGTCATAAACGAAAATATGCACCACCACCGCGCGAAATGGCTGACGCTCAGCATAATGCGTGGCCCGCGTAGGAAGGCACTAAACCACGGTGCTGGTTTTCAGCGTACCTGGAATTTTAGGATAAAAAATAGCCTGTATGACTATGTACTAAATATCATCCAGATCCGTACAGCCGTTCTGGCGTGATTGAGTAACAAACAACACAACATCCATCCAAACTTTCGCATTTATAATTAGCAGTAGTAAGATAAGGTGTAGTAACAAGTTTCCCATTATTGCGGTTTTTTTTTCTTCTTGACAATATCAGAAGACCAATTTCTATTAATCAAAAACATAATAACAAAACAAAATTTCGTTGTAATCTCACCTTAGCGACAATCAATGTCAAAAAATTTAGATAAATTAGAGACATTTTTGACAGATTAAGACTGAGATTAGATTGTCATCGTTCCTAAAAGTTTGTAGACCTGACCTTGGGAACCCTCTTGATACTGATATAGAAGGTCAAAGTCGCAATATTTTGTCTAAAAATAGGATATAAACTTCAAACGACCCCAGGGGGTCTACCACCATCTCTTAAAACAGTATATTTTTTTAATATTAGTTTGTAATTTCTGTTGTTGCATTTTCAACCCTCGGCTTTGAGCCGAGCGTTCAAAATCCAAAAGTGCGGAAGGCAAAGTAATATTAAAATAATATTGTTTTAAGAGGTGGTGGTTGTTCCCCTGTACTGCTACATGCACTCATACGCACAATGATTTACTGACATGCGTTACAAAAACAATAATATTTCACACCAAAAATATAATTTCATTTCCCAGCAATATTTTTTACTAAATGTTACTTAGTTTGATGCACAGTATGCTTAGTTAATGGGCATGAATTGGATCTTTTCACGCTCCGCATATCACAGAAACTTAAAAGTCGCTGTAATAAAGTACAAAATACAATAACTGGCTTGAAAGTTGACCGCCTTGTTCCGTGAAACCTTACATAGCTTTTATTATTAAAGAGATGCTAATTCCTCTACTTAAGTTGTCTGCTCCAATAGGATCAATTCTTAGACAAAGTACTCTCACGCAAACAAGTAATCTAAGTTATTGAACAGTTTGTAGAGAAATAAGTTGGATCGTTGTAAAGCGTGTCTTGACTTTATATAAGTTCGGAAGGAAAGACATGATAAGCTTTATTGAGCTGTTGCAGACTTAGATGTCTACAAAAAACCGTAGCGATAGTAACATAACATCACGCTTGTAATTCTCGTAGGGTTAGGCAGAGGTGTTCCTATTATTACACCCACATTTCGCCAGTTACGTTTAAGTCGCTTGTAATAGGGGCGAGCCTATTGGCTTCAACCAGGTACAGATCCAGACGAGGAATTTCTCAGTATCAGCCTCGGAGGCTGATACTGAGAAATTCCTGATGTAAAAACCCCAATGACCATGAATCGAACCCATGACCTCATGCTAGGTTCGCCTCCATTACATAGGACTTAAAACTTATCTGGCGACATGTGGGTCAACTAATGAGTACACCTCTGCCTAACCGCTCAGGGATTCAAGCGTGATGTTATGTATCCTCTGTCCAGACACTTTAGCGAAACACTACAGCCAACAAATACTAATCAAGGTTCCAAACTAGCCCTAGTTCTCTATAACGACCTCCCAAACTTCGTTCTAAACAAATCACCATCGAACTCGATTCCAAAACCTGAACTCTCATTCAAAATCGATTTTGTTTCAAGAGTAAACCTCCATTGTTTTCTGCCACAATGTATTCAAGACAGAAGAATTACTCCAGTTAAACACGAAATCTTCATCCATTTCAGAATAGTTTGAAAACATCGTACATTAATTTTGTTAAGACTAATTTACGTCTTCATTCCTGAAACACAGAGGAAACCCTCCTTCCTGGGTTGTGGAGGTCAGATAGGTAGTCGCTTCATGTAAAATACTGGTATTTAGCTGCATCCGGTTAGACTGGAAGCCGACCCCAACATAGTTGGGAAAAGGCTAGGCAGATGATGATTCCTGAAACACAGGATTGCCTAGTTCAGGAACGTCAGACCAAAGCAGGTTGCTTCACGCCACGCGGGGCGGTACAAATGTATGAAACCGATACCTTTCCCTCGCGTGGCGACTCGTGGGGCAGGTTAAGTATAAACGTAAGTTTAGGAACATAATTTATATTTAAGCAAAACTGTATTACCTAATTTTATTTATTTAAATTTTTTAAATATTACTTATTTATTTATTGAATCGTATCGTCAATATTTTCCAAAAAGTGTTAAGCTAAACAGAGCAAGTGAAAAGTATACGTTGTGTCCAAACATCGTTGATCAAGGAATGCATTCAGGTGTACTTGGCATGCCTTTTAAGTTCTGTCGTTTCCATATTTCGCGGCAATTTTGAATTTGGAACTGTTCTTTATTCGAATGTGTTCAAATTTTGAATCGCAAAATAGTTGAAAGTATTAGGATTAATGCTATTATTTAGTCACAACGTCAATTGGAATCTGTCAGGTTAAGTACGAAAATGAATCTTTCGTTTCTAACAATCGTATGTTTTTCGGGCAACCGTTAATTTGGGTAAAATGAACATTGAGCAATCGTGACGTTGATTCTCCTTTTCTTCGTTTAATATAACGAAAGTATAAAACCTAGTTGACGAAATTCATTGTGTGATTGGAATTGATACTTTTGTGTGTTTTTACATAAACTCAGGCAGCCTTTTCCCCAGGCAGAAACCATAGAATGCCATCTGCTACGATCCTTACATACTCCTTTCGCCTCGTCCACGTTCTTACATCTCGTCATACAAGCACTCCGGTTACGAGTACTGCGCACCTGACCTTTCTGGAGAACCTCTCAGATAAGGTCAGTGTAGGTCTTCCTAGGGCGAACTCTCCCTGCGTTGCCACTCAGCTCTGCCATATAAATACAATTTGTTAATCGTCTTTCACTTATCCTCTCAAGATGACTGAACCATCTAAGCATACCCTTTTCTATCTTTGTCACTACATCTTCTCTTTTAATCCGCAACGGTCTCGTATAACCTTAGTTTGTTTTTAGTGTAAATTTATTATTATTGTCACGTATTTCTAAAGTCTCTTGTTTCATGAGCAATCTTCTCTTGATAATTTACATTTTATTTTCGTCTTTGGTTGAAAATTAAGCTCTCGAGTGTTTGAAGTGGATCTTCTCCGCCCCCCCACGGTGTGCCCCAGCCGTCAGAGGCGAGTGAATTGCAATTAAAATCCAGTCTACCGCCTGCAATTAACAGTAATTGTTATGTGCATAATATGGCGATATTAATTTTACGATGGAAAACGTTATTTATTTATGAGAAATTCTGAGAGCGTAGAAACAAGGGTGATATGTTATATAGTTTACGGTTGTTGGAAATTCAGTACGACGGGGTTTTGTATGTAATTTAGGAGGACCCAATTTCTATATTAAATCATTTGGTTTGGAAAATATAAAAACTAATTCACCAGAAAGTGGTGGATGATAGCTAAACCAGTGAGAAACTTAGATCACTTTATCAATGGTACCTATTACAGATTCATAGAATTAGTTGGCTTAGTCACCAAATTAATAAATTAATTTGTATGTAAAACTTTGCCCGACCTGGGAATCGAACCCAAGACCACATGCACAGCAGTCGCGCTTGCGACCACTAGACCAACGAGGCAGTCCATCAGAAATTTCTCAGTAGCAGCCTCGGAGTCTGGATTTATGCCCGGTTGATGGCAATATTCTCGCCCCCTATTACATGGGACTAAGTCATAAGTCATAAGTAAGTTATTTCATAACAATGTACATTGTGTTGAAAATATAAAATGCAATTAAATCAACATTCATTAAAACATAAAAAACATAACTGGCGAAATGTGGGTGTACTTATGGGGACATCTCTGCCTACAACTGTTTTATATTTATTTTCATTGTTTTCACATATAGACTCAACAAGAATATTGTAACCAGCATTTTGTAAAAACCTAATTTAAAAAGAGTGTCTTGGAGTTTCTTGCTCGTTCTTCTCCATAGAGGCCTACCTCCGTTTTGGAACGAGCAACTAGCTTCATTTTTCGGACTAACTGACCGACTCCTTGACAATTCAAAAGTGCCTGTAAATGGTCTAATTGAAATAAATGTTTTGACTTTGACTTTGACTTTGACTTTAACCCTTCGGGGATTACAGGCGTGATGTTATGTTGTTTGTAATTTGTATGTATTTTTAGTTACACCGTTAAAAGCTATTTTTAAACGCAATTTACAAGAAAAAAATATTATATAGTCTAGTTGCCACTTCCAAAGGGCAGTGTCTTATGGAGCCGGGTATGAAAATCCATAATTACTCATTCGATAATTAAAATAACTATGCTTGATAACCCAAGCGCATTAGGCCTGGTATTGATTTACATATAAGTTTTTTACACGACTGCCTCAAAAAAAGGAGTGTTATGTGTTCAGGGTTAATGTATGTATGTATGTGAGATTCTTTATTCCACCATAACTTTTAAATGACTGAACCGATTTAGATGTATGGGGTATTGTTACAATCCTTGCATCGTTCCGAGTAACATAAGCTAGTTAAAAATAAAAAGAATCCTGTGTGGTCACTTCAAACGTAAATTAATACCAGCCTCAATTTTTTTTGAATGAATCTGGTCTGGTCTATGTTTATCGTCTAGAATTTAAAAAGTAGATTTAAAAAATATAGGTATAACACTGTAAATAACAAACGTCGTAAAAAAATCTGACGAGTAAACAAAGTACAATTATGTGCAATTTTTGCAGTCGTGTTTTTATTTTTTTTAAATTATATTAGCTTGTTATAGAATACACCGTCTTTATGCCTGATTTTAGTATATCACGAAATCTTCAAACACGTTTATGTAGAATGTCATTTGTCCCGTATTTTCATACTCCTCTAAAAGCCGATTCCACTCGCTATATTTGCAGTGTCAGGGCAAAAGTCGTGCGTGTTTATTGTGCGTGTTCGATATGGCAAGTAATTGCTTTCCGTGATGTTATTTCGATGGCTTATAGAATGGGGGTCTTGTTTATATTGGCAGATACATTTTAGTAGCGATTTTGCGTGTTTGGATGACACAAATGTGTGTTTGTTTTGTGTTTCAATGATTTGTTTGTGTATTTTGTACTTAATTGAAGTGCGGGTGTTTCAATGATTTGATTTACATAGTGTAGTGCAATAGGAATGGTATTACGATAGGATTTGTACATTTAATTTGTACGTCAGATTTGAATGAAAAAAAAAGTGCTGAAAAACATTGATAAGCAAATCAGTAAGGACCCGGCACACATAACACACTCAAAACAGCGTTGCGGCGTCGCACCGCCATAATTTGCGATGGACAACGTGCCGCGAAATTCTGCGTTGTGACGTCACACATGTCCAACACAAGCCCAATCATAAGAAAATGGTCACATCGCGCTACGGTAGTTCAACGTTTTTTGTGTAAGCACTTATTGATTTTTAAATCAATCTGATTTGACGGCACAGTTGGCGCAGTGGCTGAGCAATTGGCTGCTGCGCTGAGTTCGATTCCTGTACGAAACAAATATGTATGGCTTACAGATTGTTGATATATGGATGTAAATGTACTTATATGTTTGTAAACACATCCCCGAAGAGAGGGCAGAGTTTAAAATCACCACGTTTTTGTGTTTTGTGTGTAACTAACATAACATCACGCCTGTAATCCCCGAAGGGTTAGGCAGAGGTACAACTATTAGTACCTATTGCCATTTATTGTGTGTAACTCTAATAAATAATTTGTTTTAGTTGCAACCTTTAGGAAACTTAGCAAGGGAAAACATCAACCATTTTGCACAAAAATTGTCAGAGTTAACAAGTGAGCTTGGATCCAATATCACAGTAAATCGCGTGCATTTCGCCGGCTTTTATCTTTTGAAACTTCGATCAAACGTCAGAACAGTATGAAGAAGTATTACTTTGGCCTGGATGTTGGCGTTCAGTACCTACCTATGTTATAAGTTAAATATAATAAGTATACAGTGTGCCCGGTAATTAATAGATAACCTTGAAATGGGTCATGGTAAAACTAATGACAATTCAGAAAAAAAATACAAATAAAAAAAACCAAGTAGTACTACTTGGTTTTTGGTTATTTTTTTTTCCTGAATTTCTTTTCAAATATTTACATAACACATAACATCACGTCTATGATCCCCGAAGGGTTAGGCAGAGGTGTACCTATTAGTACACCCACATATCGCCATTATTTATTTGAAATAATTAAAATTAAAAAATATATATTTAAACATTATTATTTTAAGTAGGTGCCCAATATGAACAGCTAATTTAGTAATGCATGATGTGCTTACCTGTAAGAGATTGGAGCACAGGTCTATAAGTATGTTGGATATATCTCATATTCTTTGTATCAGTAACGTGTATTCAATTGTTGGCGAGCCAAATAAATAAACAAATAAAATAAAATACTCGATGTTTTTTGTTACCTTATTTTACATTATTGTACACCATGACCACAAAGTAATGAATTCCATCGGTTTTTATTGTTAAGGTAATTAACGTTAGCTTAGCTGATAGATAAGTAATCAATAGTAGGACTGTTAATTACACAGTTTACACAATAAAAAACACCTTGAACCTCCATTGAAAAATTCGTTAAAAACCAAATAAGATGAAAGCAAAATACACCGTTTTTTCAACCGGTTAAAACCAAATAACATTCCTAAATTCCTACAGAAATAACTAGTAAAGTTTAAATGTAGTTGTAAGTACATAAACGTAGAAATTATATTAATCCTGCAGCCGGCGGGGTCCGCTAGGGAATGCAGGGCTTACGTACCAACGGAATATAAGTGGGGCGAGACTGACGACATTCATATTTCATGTAGTGGACGACGTTTATCATACTGTACGTTGCATTGTCTAGTCGCTAGTGTGACGTCGTTTGAGGTTTTTTTGTTTAATTTTCTTGATGCGGGATTTTATAGTACGTGTACTGTTCAAAACCCTTTACATGTGGCAGTGCATGTTGTCCTACCTAGACCCAAAGTTGGCTAAGTGCCCACAGTCCTCATGCAACCCGACAGGGTTGTATACTGAGCTACTGCATACCTACATACTCCTTTCGCCTTGTCCACGATCGAACATCAGGTCATACAAGCATGCCGGTTACGAGTACTGAGTAATGTACTAGGACTTTCTAAGGCGTTCCCTCCCTGCTATGCCACTAACATCTGCCATATAAATTATTTTGTTAATCTTCTTTCACTCATTCTCTCAACATGACTATAGTTTTGTTCACTAATAAATATAATATACACCATAGCACACATAACATCAGTAGAAACTTAAAACAGATTCGGTAAATACTAAAACTACTAGTTTAATTTGAACTACTAACTTCAATTAACTCGCTTCATTACCAAAACGTTTCTATTTCCTGTATCTACCTAATACATTTATGTATTTACCATGTACTTGTGCCAGGCAAGCAGAGCAGCGTTACAAAATAAAATCGCAGAAGGTTAACTACTAGCAAATAGGCGAAAATACACGCACACAAAGACATGCGTGTCCATAGCGAGTGAAATTCTTAGTGGCATTTTCTTGACATTTTAAAATAGAATTTCATCCATCAAAATAAATAACTGTCATTCAAAATTATTGCTACGAAAAATATTTTATTTTTCTGTGAAAAATCACTGTCTATGGAAGCACGCAATATAACGCACGCAAAACATTGTGCTAATGAGTACATGCAATAAGACAGCGGTTATAGGAACATTTTATTAAAATAAGTAGTTAAAACTTATTTTCGTAACAAAAGTAAAACGAAGTTAGAACATTGACTTTTAATATATTCCCAGGTATGGTAAATCACTTTCTACGGTGTGTGTGCCTGCTTCCACTTACTGTGTGGAGTCGACTTTCTGCATTTATCTATTCTGTGGCGGAGTCGTAAGAACAAACTTGGCGAACAAATATTGGACTGTGGAATAGATTACATAAAATATTGCATTAAGGGATTACTTCGTTTGTTCAATAAGATGATTGTATATCTAGAGATGATTCTATACAAGTGTATTAGGTATAAAAGGTTCCTTTGTCTTTGTACAAAAGCGAGACAAAGAAATCTTTCTTTTAGTATTTTTTTCTAATGGACTAGATTTTTAAGGAAACGTCTGAAATGGTTTTCTTACCCATTTAATTATTATTCTAGGTCAAATCTATATGATAAAGCTGAAGTGTTTATTTCAGCGTGTAAATCTCTGGAACTTTTCTGTATATGATGTCCAGTTTCATGTGCAATAGTAAAGGCTATATAACATCACGCTAATAACTACGGGAGCAGTGCAGTAAGCAAAGACGTAAGGCCTGGTTTTACATTAGGTGGGACCGACCGTTTTATCGCACAGACAAACAACTGTACAACTGGTAAAATGACGGTTACGACAGTAGTGTTCACATTAGATTGGATCAGCAGCTTCTAGTGTGAACAGCAACAACCAACAATCGGTCAACGGAAAAACTGTCGGTCCGACCTAACGTGAACCAGCTCTAACTTACATGGTTGAAAAGAAGTCGCGGTCAGAAGCTAGTCGTAAAAAATAAATACAAATTTGAATCCTTTCCCCAATTCACAAAGCAATTTCGGTACAGTCAACAACTGTGTTCATTCACGAAATGATTACGTCGGTATTAACTTACGCTAGAATTAATTACTCTACATGCATTTATGGTGAAACAAAGGCAACATGTAACTCGAACACAGACAAATGTAACAGCAAATATTGTTTAAATATTTAAACACTGGACTTGTACAGTTACTAGCAAAAACAAGTTTACACTTAGCAAAATTCAAAAGCGATTTCATTGTGAATCTTTCTATTATAAGATATGTATGTATATATATGAGTTTATGTACTTGTGTACGTTTAAACTTGTTTAGATATTTGTATAACATGATTTTAAAATTTCATATTTGATTATTTTCTCATGTATAATGTTTTGCACCTGCTTTGTTATCTTTTCACCACCTTTGGTTGACTGGTAGAGAATGCCTAAGGCATTAAGCCCGCCTTTGTACTTTTTGTTGCATAAAGTTTAAATAAATAAATAAATTGTCAAATAATGATTGTCACTTTCATGTAGTATTGAATTCAAAATACTATATTCCTAAAAACATGACATTTCGATTAATATATTCGAAGCAAACAACTTTGAAATGTCGCTAAGTGTATACTTGTTTTTGCTCGTGACTGTACAACTGTATTGCACTTTATACCGAGTTCAATTCTCACGGAAATCCTTAAACATCTCGTGTTTCGGAAAGCATGTTAAGCTGTTGATCCTAGCTATTATTCTTAAAACTTTGACAGTCATTACAGGTAGTACAAGCATGAAAGTCTGACAACCAGACATACCAAGAGGTATCGTGCTAATCAGTAACTGAGTTCTGGAGGTCGAGAGGCAGTCACTTCAGGTAAAAGCCCGAAAGGAGGCATACAGGAGAAATTCCTAGTGTAAGGCAACTTTTTTTTTATAATTTTATGTAGAACATCCGTGTCTTTAATAAGCGATGAAAATTTACAATACGTGGTTCCATGCAAACATACATACATTTTGTGCGGTAATATCCCTTTTACCATAGGACTATCGGTACACGACTAACGATATAACCTAACCTAATATCGTGAAGGTACCTTCGAATACGTGCTCCATTCCAGACAAAGTCACATAAAATTCCAGTCCAGCTCATAACAAGCTGGTCGCATCAGTATGACAGTAGGGTCAGGACACATAAACGTTAAGCGCGCGCCGCCCAATCCAGCTAATGAATGTGAACCGGATCGAACGTACTGGGGGTCTTAAAACAGCGGACGACTACGCTGACGCGTTCCTAAAATGTTAGTTTTCTATTACTTTTTTTTTTTTTACCGATGGGAAATCAACAAATGACTTCCCCCGCCCTGGGCGGGGCGGGGGGGAGTGTCAGACTTTTACTGACTAAAACCCATCCATGTTCCTTCTTGTGCCTTTTGCGTTCCGGGGGCGCGGTATCTCTTTCGAACAACCCGCAGCCCCGGCAGGCATCGGCTCTTAGTGGCCCTTCCAATTGTTTGCTGACATCTATTTGAGGCGCGCGTGGAACACGAACGCGCCGTCGGCACGGTAGTTTTCTACTACTTACAATACCAAAATGTCAGTTTCCTACAGGGTTTCATATTTTTTGGCCACCCTACATTTTGTTAAAACAAAAGTGGTCTAAGCTACTCCTTATAATATCAGCTATCTGCCAGTGAAAGTCCCGTCAAAATCGGCTAAGACATTTCGGAGATTAACCGGAACAAACAGATGCAATTGATCTTTTTCTTATTGTAGCAAGAAAAGAGTACATAGAAGGATTTGGGGGAGGCCTTTCCCACAATATAGGTTAGGCATTATAGGTTAGTTAAAAAACAATAGGTTAGTTAACAAAGTTGTTATTAGTTACTGGAAGATACCGAAATTTTATCATACTGGGATATACATAGGCTCGATTATTAATGTTCAATTAATTTAATAAATATGTTTTATTTATGAAGTCTTTTTATTTGAAATACATTCGTTGCGAAGTAAAAAGAATTATATTTCTTTCTTTTTCCCTGGCCGCACGTTTAGGGTTTTAGGCCATTACACACGACAATTTGTGAGGAAGCAAGACACTGAAACTGGCTAATAAGCCTAAATCGTCACGCGTGGCGATCCTTAACTGCAGTTTGACCCTTTACCTGGACAATGGATAATAAAGGGGTATCTTAAATTAAAAAGTTTTTGTAATCCCATTTTAAGATCTTGTGTGTTATTGGGTTTTTGCATCAGGAATTTCTCAGTAGCAGCCTCAGAGTATGATTTGTGTCCGGATGATGACAATAGGCTCGCCCCCTATTACATGGGACTTAAACATGACTCGCGAAATGTAGGTGTACTTATGTACATCTCTGCCTAACCCTCCGGGTATTATAAGCGTTTTCTTCTGCCAAAAATATTAAGTACGCTTCAAAAACTACTACTAAATCAAAATTAATTAAAAAGCCAGAATCGTTTTATTCGCTTCGTCAAAAGTTGATATATTAACATAGGGACCTACATTTCAATTTTAAATTAAAACTAAAATCTTATTGGAGCTTTTAATATCATTGGCTTGAGTGAAATAATTAGAGCAAGCTTCGTAATTAGGATTAATAATTATTTGCAACGAAAGTCAAAAACCTAGAGAATTGCAATTTCAATTTAGTAATGTTTGCTGACGCCCTTGCCTCTAGAACAGGGGCAACAAACCTTTTAATGTTGACTTTTTTACTTTTGAAAATTACTCTTTGTATTTGCTATCTTCTGACTGAATCAAATGTTAACTTTTTTCTTTCACGATTTTTTTCTTAATTATTTTAAATTAAGATAAAGATAAAAGCACAATGATTACCGAAACTCTAAAAATAAAGCTATAATGCTTGTGATAAACATTGCAAGGCGGTTATTATTTATATTACAGATGAACCCAAGATATTACCTGACACTCGCGACTCGCTCTGGATTTACTCGGGTCCAATGTAGATGCTAACTATACGTATAAACTTTCCTCTTGAATCGCTATATCTGTTGATGAAAACCACACTAAAATCTAAGCGTACAGAAAGTGAGAAGCGACTTGGTTTTATAATATGTAAAGAAGATAAATATTATGTAAATCAGAGATTAAACAGATTAGTTACATGTTAAATGATTTCCAAATGATACTTAACAGTATGGATTTTCAAAGAGCGAGGCAATTAAATTATCAGCTAAATACCGATTATAACATTACAGAGACTCTTTCAGAGAATACATAGTTAAGTTGATACTCTGTGAAAGTGTAGAGAATTCTACGGAAAATATACCACAGGTTCACAATCCCTGCTCTAAAATAATACCGCCTCCCCGAACAAAGGTTATTAAAAGTTCTGATTATTTTCACTTGGTTTCAGCTGTATATATAATAAAACGACTTACAAACGATTCTGATGCGCCGTTTGTTGATTGTTTTATGCGCTTTGTTCGAAATGAAAGTTTGGAGCCGGCCTTAGGATTGTTGTAGAACATTTGATAACGCTCAGTTATTGGAATCCTTAAATAAATTATCAAATTGTATGAAAACTTTGTTCGTTTCGTAGTTATTTAGAATTCGGACGAGTTGATTAAGTAATAAAAGTGTATTTTTTATTATTAAATTTTCCAATCAACAACAGATGGCTTTTACAATACAGCAAAGTAATTTAAAATCTAAATCTAATAAGCTTAGGTTTATTTTAACTATTTTACTAAAGCATCGCTAAATAATGAGCTTAATTTGAATTTAAAAATTAACATTCTAGAGAAAATGCATTATTTAATTACAAATGTCTGGCCAGTCATAACTTAAAACATCAATCTTTCTAACAATTTCTTTGCACAATATTTGCTCGCAGGAATTTGCAACTGTGGCACAAAAAAATTAAAGGGTACGACCCAAAGTGACCTCAGCAGCACTATTAACCGGACAATTTATTCATATTTTTTATCTGTGCCCAGGGCGGCCGTCAAACGACACCTTTTGTTTAACTTTCATTTAGGCACCCTAATCTTTATTGTTAATCCAAGGCTCCTCCGCCATTTTTATTTTAAACTAATGTGTGCCTGTGACTTTCTCCAATTTTCGTGAATTTCGGTTATTTAGAGTTTTTTTCCTAAAATAAAACTAGCCCAAGTTAATCCTTATGACATCAGTTATCTACCAATGAAAGTGACGTGAAAATCGGTCCAGCCGTTTCGGAGATTAGCCGGAACAAACAGACAGATAGACAAAGAATTTATAAATTGTTTTTTTTTTGTGATCTAACTATCGTAATATTTTCATTAAGCATTTAATAAAAAGCTGTAATTTTGATATTATGAACAGACACTTAAATTTTATTTATGTAGGTGTGTAGGTATCGTTTTTTTTTCAACCCTCTGTCGAAGAGAAATTAATTTGTAAAAATAACCTTTTTGTATTTCATTTTGGTAGAATCGACGTTCGGAATATCGTTTTAATTTGAAAGTGGCGTGTGAATGTCAGGAGCGACGGACTCGTTAATGAGACGGGTCTGATAGTGAAGGGTACATAAGAGTATATAAGGAGCAATAAGGCGGGATTGGACGCATAAATAATATGAAGAAGTCTATTTTCGAGGTCGTAAAAAGAGAATCGAATGTTATTATTATTTAGACAGTTCGGTCATGTTGAGGGAATGAGTGAAAGACGATTGACAAAAGGTTAATATGGCAGAGGTGAGTGGCAACGCCGGGAGGGGTCGCCCTAGGAAGACCTACACTGACCTTATTGGTGAGGTCCTTCTGAAAGGTCAGGTGCGGAGTACTTGTAACCGGCGTGCTTGTATGACGAGATGTATGAACGTAGATGAGGCGAAAGGAGTATGTAAGGATCGTAGCAGGTGGCGTTCTGTAGTTTCTGCCTACCCCCATGGGAAAAAGGCGTGAATTTATGTATGTATGTTATTATTATTTATTGTTGTGTATTGTTTTTTTAAGTGTTTTTGTAACTGTTTAAATAGGTCTGTTGTAACTCTCGTCGCTCTTATAATTTTAGACTTTATCTGGTTCCTTTTTACTCATCTACATATTATTATGTTGTATCACTTTTCAGTAATAATATTTCGATTAGTGCAGCTTGGAGAAAGGTGTAGGCTTTTTATCCGCTACTCTCCAGTATATACTTGGACTTAGTTTCGTCTGAACGAGTTAACTCACAATCTAACGTTTTTGGCGATCTCTTGGAGTATACCTGGGTTACTATGCACTGCATGTTGCGACACTAGGACTGTTGAGGAGCTGCTGTCTCGTCTTCCTCTGTGCAGGCTCTGTACAGTGGGCTGTCTGTTAATCTTTTTTTATATTTTTTTATTAGGACTCGCCCGCCTCACTATTTCCATCTACTACAACTCCTGAAAGTCAAATTCAACAGTCCAGAAAAGAGTCGAGGCAATGAAGCTGAAGGAAACGATTCAACTGTCTTGGATTCAGCAACGATATTAATCAGAAAGAAGGTCGGAGGAGTAAGAAATAACATAATTTCCACGTCTGTTACTTCTATGGCATAGAGATGTTTATTAAAGGACCCATTTTAACCGGTATGGCGGTTGTGACTGCACGCAGTTGTTTGTTTGTCGTGATAACAACTGCTGTTAAGCAAAATTTTAGTTTAAGGGCCTCCGGCCACATCAGATTTTTTGTAGGACCGATTATTGAGCTGTTTAGTAGTTTCATAGTTTTGTAGGACCGACTTTTAGTGACTGCCTCGTTGGTCTAGTGGTCGCAAGTGCGACTGCTGTGCATGAGGTCTTGGGTTCAATTCCCAGGTCGGGCAAAGTGTTATTGGTATAGGTATATTAGTGTTAGTATTATTGTTAATTCCGTCAGGAATTCCTCAGTACCAGCCTTGGAGTCTGGATTTGTGCCCGGTTGATGACAATAGGCTCGCCCCCTATTACATGGGACTAAAAAAAAAATAACTGGCGAAATGTGGGTGTGCTAATGGGTACACCTCTGCCTAACCCTTCGGGGATTACAGGCGTGATGTTATGTTATGTTACTACAAACTTAAAAAATTAACACAAAATAACAAGGAATGGCAATGTAGCAGAAAGATAATTACTGTTGTCTGTAAACCGAATAGCTTGTTCGGCTGCAACCTACAGTGATGCATTCTCCAATACAGAATAATATTCGTAATATTTCCTCCCAAAATAACGATGGTTAAATACTCCAAACCCACGTGAAAATCATATGTTTTTAACACATAAGTTCTCTTACAATTAATTACCTTCATTAATATTATATTAAAATTGTCAGCATTGCAAATGATTTCATGCAATTTAATGTAACATTTTCCGAACATATTCACTGTCGTTTTGTAATAAACTGGAGTAATCCTGATTGCGGCGGTCTGCCAAAATTCTGCTGCGTAAATAGTTAACTAAAATTTCTGGTTATTTGTAAATTAACATGAGTTTAAATAACAAGGGTATTAGGTTGTAAGTGGCTTATTATGTCATAACTGAATGATTTATGGAGTTAATCAGGTATAATAATAGTAGGTTATTCATAAACCTATTGTAACCGCTTGTCAATATCCACTGTTAAACTCAAATGCCCTCTGCATTCAACGATCAAAACGATCATTAATTTATATAGCTATAATTCGATTAAACTACTTAATATTAAAATGGACACATTTCAACGCCGATTGAGTGAAAATCATTATTTTAGTAGCTCTACTTTTAAATTTGAAAACATAACACTTTATGTTAATTATTAAATTTGTTCTGCCTAGTGATGGGTAATGGAAAAATTTCGGAATGAAAAGAAAAGAAAAAATGAAAAATTTCCAATATTTTTCCAATTTTTCAAATATTTTTCAAATATTGGAAAAAAATGGGAAGTCGACCAAGATCAGAAAATAAAACAAGATAACAAATTTTTATTTGTTACTTTTAATCAAAATACTAAAATTTCTCATTTTTAGGATTCCGTACCCTATTACTAAGACTGTTACTTATTATTTTTCTTAAAGACTTTTATGATTTCTTGCATAAGATTATACCGTTCATCACCGGTATACCGGTCAATTTCATGCGAGATAAATTTACAAAACATTAAATTTGAAATTCTAATGTTCTCATTTTCTTCCGCTTTGTACTCTGGTTCTGTCATCACTGCCGCATCACAAAACTGTTTTTCTGAATTTGGGATTTGTTTTTGGGATTCTTTAACTGTATAATCTGGACTAGACCAACGTTGAGCGTACTGACTGTACTCATCTGGTTCTGATATGTACGTATCACTTCTAGGTAAGCTGCAATTTGAAGTATTGTCTTTTCCGGCGACTTCTGAAAGCTTATTTTTTTTTCTTGGAATGTAATCAGCATTTTCACTTTCAGTGAATAATTTTTCTGATTCATTACACATATTGTCAGAATTACAGTTCATTTCAGTATCTGATTCACTATCTGAAGCTAGTATAATCTTTTCTGAAAAACAAATAAACATACATAAACTCACGCGAAGGCAAAGCCACTATACTATACTAAGTCTAAAATATAATGCTACGTGTACGAGTAGCTAAACGAACGTGCGATATTAAGTAGATAGGTACCTACTAGTTTGTTGGTATTTCTGTTTAATAGTAAAATATTAGTCGGTAGGTGCTTACCTTTGGACATCGCTGTCTACTAACAATGGCAGTTTTGTGGGTCAGATCAGTCAAAAACGCTCATAAAATTGTATAAGTGTAAGTACATATAAGGATTTAATGGCTTCACATGTTGTTTAAAAAAAAAACATATGTGCAAAGTTATATTTTAATACAGATTTAAGGTCAATGGTTTATTTTACACATAAACATATATAATTACGTCACTTATGATTAATCTGAATCCAAATCTGAATCATGATCATCATAAAAGAATTCGTCATCAACATTTTGTACATTATCTGCATCTACAAACAGTAAATCTTCAGTTGGTGGATTGATATCGTCCTCTTGATTATTGTGAATATACAAATCAACATTATTTCTATTTTCCAGATTCCAGTTATAAGCAATAAAAGCCATTTTTTCAGCTCGCTCTGTCAGCAGTCTATTACGCTTCTTTGTGTGAATTCCACTTATTGTACTAAAAGAACGTTCACATGCGGCAGACGTTACAGGAGCCGTGAAGATAACTTCAGCCACTTTTCTCAGTTTCGTAAATTTACATATGCCTTGCCACCAAGAAAGGGGGGTGACATTATTTACTGGCGACCACACAAATCTTTGACTCCAAAAGTTAGATTTTGATTTAAAATCGGAAACTTCCGCCATTATATTATCAATATTTAAGTACGTTGCTAGTTCATCGATAAAATAATGGCGGAAGTTTCCGATTTTAAATCAAAATCTAACTTTTGGAGTCAAAGATTTGTGTGGTCGCCAGTAAATAATGTCACCCCCCTTTCTTGGTGGCAAGGCATATGTAAATTTACGAAACTGAGAAAAGTGGCTGAAGTTATCTTCACGGCTCCTGTAACGTCTGCCGCATGTGAACGTTCTTTTAGTACAATAAGTGGAATTCACACAAAGAAGCGTAATAGACTGCTGACAGAGCGAGCTGAAAAAATGGCTTTTATTGCTTATAACTGGAATCTGGAAAATAGAAATAATGTTGATTTGTATATTCACAATAATCAAGAGGACGATATCAATCCACCAACTGAAGATTTACTGTTTGTAGATGCAGATAATGTACAAAATGTTGATGACGAATTCTTTTATGATGATCATGATTCAGATTTGGATTCAGATTAATCATAAGTGACGTAATTATATATGTTTATGTGTAAAATAAACCATTGACCTTAAATCTGTATTAATATATAACTTTGCACATATGTTTTTTTTTTAAACAACATGTGAAGCCATTAAATCCTTTGAATTTCAACTATATTTTATAAACTATTTCATTTAAACTAATAATTTCGATAAACAGATATTTTTCCATTATTTTTCCAATTTTTCAATTTTTCGGAAAAATAAATTGAAAAATTTCCGAGTTTTGAAATTTTTCGGAAAATTACCCATCACTAGTTCTGCCCACCTCGGGTTCGATACTGGTCAAGTACCAATGTGGCTATTTAAATTCATGTGCATTTTTTAAGTTTATCTTGAACATCACTGACATCGATAATAAAAAAACATGGTTAGGAAATCTGGACTTATAATTTATTAAAAAGTAATTTGTTTCAGACAACAGTCATCCATATTTATTAAGTTTTACTAAAAGCTTATATTCTAGTATTCATAACATGATTCTAAAATCACCAATCCGCTAAAATCTAAAACTTACAAATTAATCTAAAATCTGTTGATATAAAAATTTTATCAATATCTACTATTAAACGCACACTACCAAATTCTGAAAAAAGTTTATGGTATTACAATAAGCTAAGGCAATAGACTCGTCGCCTATTACATGGGACTTAAAACATAACACCTCTTCCTAACCCTTCGGGGTTTACAGGCGTGTTGTTTATGTTTATGTCTAAGGTGAAATCCAAAAATCACTACCCAACTTGGGAATCAAACCCATTCCCTACGCTCAGCAGTCGTACTACACACTAATAATATATTTAGAACTAAAATAATATAAAAAAAATCACAAACAATTCACATTTTCATTATTTTGTTCTAGTTGTTAACAAAAAGAAACATAACATAACATTCTCCTAGATTATCTTTTCTCTTTACGGTGTTAACAAGAGAATTTTTGTGCGCAACCCGGATGAGCTTATTATTTTATTCTCGCGCTTACTTTATATATTTTTATTTTGGTTTTTCTCGTAATCATCCTTCCGCTCTTCACTTTTATGCTTTTTATGCTTCACGGAAGGCATGTTTGGGGTATAAGCTGTTGTTTGTGTGATAATACTTTAATTTTTTACATGTGTCAGGCCCATTGGCGTTTGAGCGCAGAATGAGGTCGAAAGTAATAGTCCATCTTTGTTTTTACTGAGTAGGTTATACATTTTTTGGTAAAACAAATGTTTTGACGCTTACTGCCTCTGAAAATCCTGCTACACTTTATCAATATCAGGGGGAAAATTTTACTAACTATTAAATCGATTACAATCTAAAAACAGTTTTACTCTGTCAAAAATGCATCTTTTCATCATCATTTATTTTCAGCCGTCCACAGGTTGACATAGGCCAGGTCGTCGGTCCACCTCACGGAGGGCCTTCAAAAATGCGTCTAAATTATTTACATTTTCATTTAGACTATATTCTTTTCGTTTTAATTTAGAAGAATTGTAGGAGATTGGCAGCAGTGTGCCTTTAAGGACTTCTCTAGCAGGAACATCATTTCTGAACTACAATCTCGTGGGAAAACAAGCAAAGTCGTATCGTAATCGTTTATACCTTACTCCCAAACACAAAATCTCTCAAATCGAGAAGCTAAATATTACTAAACTAAAATTATGCCTTGAAGATTTGATAAACGCTCGCTTGCTATTCGGTTACAAGCGCAGTCAGTATGCAAATCAAGCTATCGATTGGGGGTAAGAATAACCCCTATTGTGTCTGTGTTGGCAGACTGCAGTCAAGCGTGGATGCAGATCGTAGACTGATTATTAAGACTGATGCTTCTATTGTTTAATTCAGGTCGAGCCTACCAGGAAATGAACGGTACACTAAGTTTGTAATAGACTATTCCGAGGATTCATGAATAGTTGATTCACGATGGTTCCAAGTTAATTTATCCTATGGATAATTAATGAGAAATGAAATAATTTGTGATGTGCTGTTCTTCGTTTTGTTCAATATTAATAGATTTAACTAGTTTATTAATTCCTCTTCTCCATAAGTTATTTTTTACTAAATATTTGTACAACTTGTGATAAACGAGCCATCAACCGTAAACGTTTAGTACTTACGTGTAAATAAAGAAAGAAAGAAAGAAAAACTTTTTATCAACGTGAAAATGACGCACGTAACATAAAAAGAAATACTAAAAATTATAGGTACATAAAAGAAAAGTAGAAACAAGTTTGTCTTAAATCTAAAAAATAAAATCAAATAAATACAAAAATAATCAAGCGCCATGCACTACTGCGCGAAAGAGAAAAAAAAAGACAAGAAAGCAAAAAGAATAAAATTAAAGACTCATGGATGGAGATGGATTCGGGGATGGATTCAAAAGATACAGCCCTATGACAGACGGACAAATACACAGACAGGCAGCTTAGTATTAGCAATATAAATCCTTAAACAAGGTACACAAACAAAATATTGCTGATTCTTCTTTATCAAGTTGAAAATGGCCATTGAATTTAAATTATTCGAAATCGACATTCAAATATTGCCAGTATCTACCACAAATTCAACCAAACCCCTGATAACACGAATCAGTTGACAAATAAAATAATGTACCACAAATTACAACATTCACATCAGCCTCTCCCTCGTCAATTCACTGAATACGGTGTTATCTGATTTGTCAATTTCATCTACAAACAATAGCGGTAATGTACAGAATAAGCGGCGCGTGATTTCAAATGACTTTATACTACATTGAACGTTATCTATCAAGTCCCATTAGCACGGTTTGTTATTAAATCGTTAATGTATGATGTTTGTATTTAATTATGTACGTTTAACGTTAATAATCCCTAATGAGTTACCGTCTGTGTCAGTATGCTTTAAAACCGATTTGTTGGAAATTGTACCTAATGGCGAGGTAGAAAGTAACAAATTTATTATCAGGTATTTGGGTAACTCGTAGTGTCAAGTTATAAATCCGCTACTAATCTTGCTACTATCCATTAGTATCCATACTGTTTACTATATACATAAACTAATAAAAGCGAAAATAAAATAAAAAGTCTGTCTGTCTGCTACGCTTTCAAGACTAAACTACTGAACCAATTTTAATGAAACTTGTTAAGGGATAAGTTTGAAACCCTATAAAGAACATAGGCCACTTTTTAGGGCTCGCCCCCTATTATATGTGACTTAAACATAACTGGCCAAATGTGGGTGTACTAATGGATACACCTCTGCCTAAACTTTCGGGGATTACAGGCGTGATGTTATATATTATGCTACTTTTTATTCCGCGACTTTGTCTGCGTCCGCGATAGCCGACATTTATGCGGACGAAACCGCGAGCAAATGCTAGTAACTAGTAGGGTTAGGTCTATCTAACCCTAAACTAGGTCACAATTAATCACAAGACACTAAGTTTTAACCTCGGCCAGTGTCTACCACTTTGCGAGACAAATATCAATTTAACTGTACAAACAAAACTTAGAACATTCTCCAGAAACCTTGTCTTCTCAATTGATCTCAAGACCCAATACTTAAGAGAACTGTACCCACAGCGCGTTCTATACAAAACGTGGTATAGTCATTACATTACGCCTGTAATCCCCGATGGGGTAGGCAGAGGTGTACACATTTAGTATGTGCATATGTCGCCAGTCATGTTTAAGTCCCATGTAATAGGGGACGAGCCTATTGCGATCAACCGGGCACACATCCAGATTCTGAGGCTGCTACTGAGAAATTTCTGATGGAAAAACCCAATAACACTTTGCCCGACCTGGGAATCGAAGCCACGGCCTCATGCTCAGCAGTCGCGCTTTGCGACCACCAGACCAACGAAGAAAATACGATATTATTAAGCACTTATGTATAATTTTGAAATACAGTTATTCGTTGTCGCTGTCGATAAAATCCTCTTAAACGAAACCTCACAGAACTTAATATATTAATTTCTATCAGTATACAAATACAAATGCAAATGGACTCCTATTTATTGGAATAACCCCCACTATTATTATGTTTGCTGTTAACAGTAGTTACTAGGAGCTCCAAGGAATAATCCCAGATTATATATAGCTATTCAATTCCGTCAATAGTAATTGATGTTCAATGGTTTGGATGTGTGCGTTTGTACATCTGTATCTACGAGTAAAGTACAGACAAAGCCTAAGTTCGAGACATCTCTGAGTAAAAAAAAAACATATGACTACTCCTTTGGTCTTGTGGAAATCGATGATCTTGAGCATCGCCTTGAGCAAGCGCGGTGATCAATGCTCGTGCCTTCTCTTTATGTAATGAGGCCATTGCCTAACAATGAGACAGTACTAGACTGGTTACAGCATAACATTACGCCCGTAATCCCCGAAGGGTTAGGCAGAGATGTACTCATTAGTATACCCACATTTCGACAATTATGTTTAATTTTCATGTAATAGGCGAGCCTATTGCCATCAACCGGGCATAAATCCAGACTCCGAGGCTGCTACTGAAAAATTCCTGATACCAAACCTGGGAATCAAATCCAAGACCACAATGCTTAGCATGTTCGCTTGTCGACCAATAGACCAACGCCGCCATAGGCTGGTAATATTTATGGTTTTCTCTCATTAGGTATAACAGCACGGTAACGGCCCGATCGGAATCCTCTGAGAAAATCCAATCGTTAGATGCCAGCGCGCCGCCCGCGAGCCGTCACCTTTTAATTATAATTTAAAACCCTAACTTGAATTAGAAATAGAGTATATATTATATACGGCAACTTTATATTTAAACTTAGCATCTGAAATATTCAGCGCAATGTAAGTACAAACCCGCAATTTCAGACGAAAATAACAGACAAAATTTAAATGCATAAAATGAGCTCTTATTCCTTAAATAAACCATAGTTTCTTGTCTTCTAGGAAGTACTAAGATATTATTATTCCCACTAAAAGATTTTCGTCGCGTCCGCTGGCTGCAATCTTTCATTATCCAGGCATTATCATAGCTTTGCTGAAATTATTTCTAGACTAATTTCCATGTTGCCTTCCCAGTATTCTCGTAAACTGCAAAGCGTGCGTTATATTAAAATATTGTTTTGTTTTATTTGTTTTATGAAAGCTAAAATGTCTGTTTTATGGATAAACAACATAACATCACGCCTGTAATCCCCGAAGGGTTAGGCAGAGGTGTACTCATTAGTACACCCACATTCCGCCAGTTATGTTTTTAGTCTCATGTAATAGGGGGCGAGCCTATTGGCATCAACCGGGCACAAATCCAGACTCCGAAGCTACTACTGAGAAATTCCTGATGGAAAAACCCAATAACACTTTGCCCGACCTGGGAATCGAACCCAAGACCTCATGCACAGCAGTCGCGCTTGCGACCACTAGACCAACGAGGCAGTCATGGTTGGCATGGATAAACAACAGATGCTTATTTTCTATTTTTGAACTGCTTCGATGGTCTAGCGGTCCAGGTTCCCAGGTAGGACAACATGTTATTAGGTTATCCATCAGGAATGTCTCAGTAGCAGCTTCAGAGTCTGCATTGTGTCCGGTTGATGGCAATAGGCTCAGACCCTATTACATGGGACTTAAAACATAACTAATGAAATTTAGGTGTACCTACTAATGGATTCACCTCTGCCTAACCCTTCAGAGATTATAGGCGTGAATATATTATGCAGCTTACATACAATATATTGGACCGTCCCACTTTTCAATAAAAAAACTAGCAAACAATGTTTAATTATTTTGACAAGCTAAACGTTATTTTCCTTCATAACATACAAAAATATTGTATTAATAGTCGGCAAATGAAACTTTGTACAGTAAACAATTCGGGCCACAGGAATCACAGCCGCGTACAACAATATCAGCATCCAATCTGTGCTGAGAGCAAACGGCGTATTTTTCGATAAATAAATATTATAGGGAGAGAGAACTGTTGGTGACTGTGAATTTTAAAAAATACATATTTTTCTGAGTGTATTTTTTGTTTTTACGAAATGTTATGAATACAATTTGATGAAAACAATATTGCATTCCTTACAAAAAGTGCAATAACTCGGATTTTGGACTTTATAGAGTTTTTTACCTAATGCATTAACGGTATATGTGCAAATATTATATTATTATAAAACAAACCTTATAAAAAAAAATATTGCCTTTTGCCAGACTTTTTGCTATATATTTTTTTTATCATCTTAATAAGTACTACTTTTTATGATGTTATTGTATTAAAATATATTTATAAAGTAGGAAATAATCGGAAATGAAGAGAATAAAATTAATCGTGCAAGAGAAATAAAAGCAGAAACAAGAAAAATCCTTATGGTTTAAGAATCAATCAATTAATTGTTTAGTAACTATAAAAAAAGTATTGGCAATAGGCTCGCCCCTATTAAATGGGACTAAAACATAACTGGCGAAATGTGGGTGTACTAATGGGTACACCTCTGCCTAACCCTTCGGGGATTACAGGCGTGATGTTATGTTATGTAAAAAAAGTATTTCCAATAAAAAAATTATGAAAAGTAGGTAATGGAATAAAATATGGCACACAAGTTGAGGCAACGAAAGGTTGTATGAAATCATTGTTTAACGATGCAATATTAAAGTAATGACTTCATGCAGGCTAATCGGCATAGAAAATACATGGAGTTAAGGCAATGTTGTAATTGGTTTAATAAAAAACTTTTTTTTAAATTGCAAAGCCAAGCACTTCGTCAAACATTTGATAAAAACTCAAATTAATAATGATCACACAAAGATAGACAATTACTTGAAAGAAACTTTATTTTATTAATTTCTTTCAAGTTGAAATTTTAATATATAAAGTTAAAATATTAAATTTAATTAATTTTGTGAACTACAATTACCTACTGTGGCAAAGTTATAATTTTGCAACTTTATAACAAATATTTTTAAGTGTTGTTAAAAAAGCCAGTTCTCAACTTAATAACGAGGTGTTTGAGAATAAGTTAGTACTTTATAAAAGGCAAATCCTACTAATATTATAAACTTGAAAGTTTTGGGAACGGATGGATGAATAAATAGATGGATGTTTGTTAATTCTTTCACTTTTAAACGCATAACGGAATTTGCTGTAAATCACATATATCTATTGATATTTATTTTACACAAAGTCATCATCAGTCGTCATCGTTTCATTTAGTATTTTTATACATCATAACATCACGCCTGTAATCCCCAAAGGGTTAGGCAGAGGTGTACCCATTAGTACACCCACATTTTGCCAGTTATGTTTTCGCTCGCGGCTCGGCTCGGAGTCTGGAACTGTGCCCGGTTGATGGCAATCCATCAACCGGGCACAGATCCAGACTCCGAGGCTGCTACTAAGAAATTCCTGATGGAAAAACCCAATAACACTTTGCCCGACCTGGGGATCGAACCCAAGACCTCACGCACAGCAGTCGCGCTTGCGACCACTAGACCAACGAGGCAGTAGTATTTTTATACCATTTTTATATTCCCGTAAGATTATTATGGGCTATGGCTTAATTCTGTAATCTACGCAGATGAAGTCGCGTGCAAAAGTTATTTTAGTTTTAATTAAATAAAGTTATGAGTAGGTATGGTTGAATTCATAATTTGAGTTAAAATTTGTTTTGAAGTTTCATTTCTTTTTTAATTATTACTGAGAGTGCTTAATAACTCAAATATTTTTTTTTTGTTGCATAACATTAAATTATAGACTTTACAAGGGACATTTTTAATTGATTATATAAAATATTTTTTTTTTGATAATTAGCTTTAATTTAAAAACATTACAATATTTAGGTATCGGACATTTTATTGTCATCAGAACTAAAGGTGTTTGCAAAATTTCATCTCAATCGGATACCAACAAATGGTCGGAAAATAGTTTGTAAATGAAAGGACAACTTACTAATACTATTACATACATACGAACAGTGCAAGCTAAATAAAAGCTTGTAAAAACAAATACAAATACATTTATTTGGAAAATTTGTTTGTAAAAAGTACAGTTATGTGTAAAGGCGTTGTTCACTAATTACGAATACCTATCTCTATATAAGAGTTTTACTAAATAATGTAAAAAATATACATAAGTAGGTCTATTTCAACATACAAATTGATAATTACACCACCATCACTTGGTGGTGATGGTGTGTTAATAATGGTGGTGGTCCACCATTATTAACATAACTGGCGGAATGTGGGTGTATTAATGGGTATACTCTGCCTAATCCTTCGGGGATTACAGGCGTGATGTTATGTAAATTGATTATTTTTAATTAAAATTTTTCCCCTGTAGGTACGCTCTGCGTTTTTGTTATTCTTTTTGGTACCTACGGCCGCGGGCTTGCGGAACAAGATTTCGTAATTCTACTTGCAATTGTTAACTTTGTTATTTGTGTAAACATTAATTAAAAGATGAAAAGTAAATAGCCTTTTTTAAGGTTGTGGAATCATCATAATTATGACTTTTACCGCTCTGTACAGCGAAAAGGAGTGTCAGACTTTTACTGACTAAATCCATCCGTGTTCTTCCTAATGCCTTTTGCGTTCCAAGGACACGGTAACTGTTTCAAAATTATACAGTAATTTTTATATAAGGTACATTGCATTCACATGTAATTACTTATGACTCTGTATACAAATAATAATATTGTAAAACGTTGATTTTAAAAGAGTACGTCTAGAGTTTCTTACCCATTCTTCTCCATACAAAACTACCTTTTGGAAGGGGCAACTAGTTTTTTTTTTTCATGTAATGACGTTCAAAAGTGCCTTTTAATGGCCCAATTGAAATAAATAATTTGACTTTGAAACAAATTCCGCAACCCTAGCAAAAAATAGCCTAGTTTTGAACAAAAATATTCCCAACCGTTGCAACCGACAACAGTCCGTTTCCCCCTATCACATCTTGCAATCTATACAAAAGTGCATTGAGGCGTTTCCCCGCAGCAATTGCAGGCAAGGCAGACATCGAGGCAGGTGGAGAGCATTACTGCAAACATTTTTATCTTCTTTCAATTTCCGTACCGTAAGATATCTACAAAGATTAAACGCCGTATCGAACTATTGCGAACTTCGATTAAAATCGCTGGCTCGGAGAACGGACAAACTTCCCTCTTGTAAATATATTTTTGCAGGCTTGCCTCTCGGACGGAGTTTCGAGACTCAACTTAATGCGAACGTAGTGATATTAAAATTTTTTGAGACGTTTGTGATGCATCGCTGGGAGGACCAAATTGTTGGAGATTCCATGCGACTTTTTATATTGGCAAAATAGTTCTGGTAAAAGCCAATATTGATTTTCACAGGTTTGTTTGTAGAACTGATTGATCGTCTGTGTTTTCTCTGGTTATCGATAAAAGTAATGCTTATCTGACTGTATTTAATATTAAGCTAGTATTTTTTAGGCTCCTACGTTTCCATTTTGGAACCTTATATGATTGAATATCTGCTGTATAAATATTATAAAGAGGTAAAATTATTTATTTGTTTGCAAGAGATTATCTATGGAAGTACTTGTCCGATTTCTAAAATTCTTACACTGATTGATAGTTACACTATTGCCAAGTGCTATAGTTTATTTTTTATGGTACCTTGTATCCTTGACTTCCACGCAGACAAAGTCGCGGACAGGACCAATATTTTCATGTGGCTATGAAGTAGATAGCATCTCAGAAACACAACCACCATCATACCATAACGGAACCAAACCGTATTTTGAGCGAAACCATTCAAGAAAATGTAACACGCTTTTCTAGAAAATCCCTCACATTCCTACTCGAGACATCTTCAAAATATAAAGCACAGGATTGTATCAAATATACCGTCAGTAAGCACCGTCGGATTTTATCACAGATTTCATCACATACCATATAATTTTATTATAGGTACCTTCCTCGAGCGTGTTAAGTTCGTAGAATATCTTGATTATCTCAATGGTTTTTTAAATGCTACATTATCCCCACTTATCTTTATTTACTTTTAGATTTCTAGGTACTGTAGAGATTCTGATGGGTTTAACTTTATCTTAGTAGTGTATCTTTAGATTCTAATTTATGATAAACACTACTCTAAAATTAGAAGTACAAGCGATTGTTTTTAAAAAATGCTAGCTGCTACCTATGACTTCATTCGCGTGAATTTTCTTATGAATACCATGTTTTATTGTCTATAAAACATAGCCTTTATATCAGGCAAGGATAATGTTACTTTAAAAAAACATACATATAATACATACTTTTCAGCTTCAGTAATGAGGATAGGAGAAATATATTGCCAAAATAATATATAGAAAAAATAATGTTTAAATTAAAAACTCAGAAAGAGTATCCGTGAATGTTCTTCGTTGTTCATCTTCATAGAGACCTACCTAACGAGCAAGCGATTTTGGCACGAGCAACTAGCTTTAACTATCTAAATGATCGACTCCTTGATAATACTAAAGTGCCTGTAAATGTAATCAATTTTATTTTAATTTATTACAATCAAGTACATCATACATGGCTATTTGAACGGTGATCATCAAACTAGACGTTAGTCTGTATCTTGGAAATCAGAGTTGAAATAAATAAATGAAATAAATAGTTTGAATTTGACTTTGAACCATTCCTGACAAACTTACTGTCGATTGCAATACAACATCATTACCCCAGATCCTAAACTATTTATCGCAAGTATAATCACATATAATCCATGAATATATTACAAGATTGTATTCCTCACAATACAATTTGGTATATTCAGTATAGTGTATACACCTAGTCGTAATCTATTTAGCGGAGTATTGTAAGCGAGTTCGCTAGTGTTGTACTCAATCTTATTAATGAGTGCAGTGCTGAATAGAGTTTGTCACTAAATTGTTTAGAGATTGTAGATATTGTTTGTGAAAGTAGGTTAGGGATTTGAAGATTGACACTATTCTGATGGCGCATCACTTTAAATCACATCAGGATTGTGTGCACGTCTTTGTCTATACATCAATATTATGGTTACACTTAATGCTTATGATTACGCTTCGTGTACAGGCCACGGCTTTACGCTGAGCGTCAGCCGTTTCGCGCGGTAGTGGCGCATATTTGTTTTTAGATTCAATTCCGACTTGTTTTAGGGCATTTGTAAACAACATTCTTTTTTTGTTACGTGCGGCACCTTCACGTGAATAAACAGATGTTTTTTTTCCTTTTTATTTCTTTAGATACCTATAATATATACTTTATGTTATGAAGAGGTACAATCATTGTTGATGTGTTTGTAAGAGGTAATCTCTGGAAGTACTAGTCCGATTACTAAGGTATTTTAATACTTATAGAAGGTTAGACTTAGGGTTTGTTTTACTTGAATTTGATGTGTACTAAGTCGCGAGCAGAAGCTAGTAGTTATACCATAAACACAGTCTAAAACACTCGACATTATTGTAGCTTATTATTAATGAAAAAAATTATAATCAGACTAGCACTCTTCCCACGACTTTGTTCGCGTGATTTTTTCTTGCGGATCCCAAATTTTTTGGTAATAAAATATAATATAGCCTTTGTCTCCCTGGGATAGTATAGCTTCCCAATATTACAGCGAATTTTTTTTTCAAATCGGTTTAGTAGTGTCGGTGCCTATTTAATGCAAACAAACAAAATGTCAAATCTTTCCTCTTTATAATATTAGTTTATATAAGGACTTTCAGAGATTACAGCAGATAATCTCTAAGAGACAAACATACAATTTTACCTCATAATAATCAATGTGCGTGTGTGCTACTTACTCTTCTTTGAAAAAAACTTGGTACTGCCGCAGAGATAAAAAAAGGCTTTGATATTAGCAGCCCATGAGCTAGGTGTGTTTTTAATGAAGTAACTAATGGATTTAGCACATTGCCCACCTCGTGTTGTGTCCACCACCTCGTTAACTAAATCTATTACAACTGCAATGGTAGTTCCACGTTATGTGGACTGCCTCGTTAGTCTAGTGGTCGCAAAGCTGAGCATGAGGTCATAGGTTCGATTCCCAGGTCGGGCAATGTGTTATTGTGGGTTTCTCCACTAGGAATTTCTCAGTAGCAACCTCGGAGTCTGAATTTGTGCCCAGTTGATGGCAATAGGCTCGCTCCCTATTACATAGGACTTAAACGTAACTGGCGGAATGTGGGTGTACTAATGGGTACACCTCTGCCTAACCCTTCAAGGATTCCAGGCGTAATATTATGTGTTATGTGTGGTAGTTTTAGGTTGCGTTTTAGGACATGCTTAATCCTAACATAACATAACATCAAGCGTGAAATTACGGATGAGTTAGACAGAGGTGTACCCATTGGTACATTCATAATTCGCCAGTTATGTTTAAGTTCCATGTAATAGGGGCGAGCCTATTATCATCTTCTTCTTCTTCGTAGTGCCTATTCAACTACTGAAGGTTGGCCATCAGTTCGGAAAACTTCCATCTGTCCGTCGCGAGGCGGAATAATTCAACGGGGCTGTTGATGCCGATCCGCTCCCGAATACTGCCACGACTTTCTTCTTCGGCCTACTGGTCTACTTCCAGCCACTTTGCCTATCATTATGAGTCGCAGCAGTTGGGATCTATCGTGTCACAATAAGTGACCCAGATAAACAATAACTACTACCATCTACTACTGCTATCCATCTACATCATCATCTATGGTATCTACTATTGCTATACACAAATCTAGACTCCGAGGCTGCTACTGAGACATTCCTGGAAGCTAGTATTTGAATATATTTAGTCAATAGTCTCCATAGATATGCGATGAAAGTTCCCGAAAATGAATTAAATTGCACAAACAAAGAAAAAAAAACGATTAATAAAGACATAAAGAGGACCAGAGGCCTTAGAAACTTCCATACCTACTATCTCCGCCCAATCTGAGGGTACTAGGAAATTGAATTCAGATATTATTATGTTTATTCGACTATGGGTCCCCTTTATTTTATTGAGTGGAATGGTTAACGCGATTTGGAGGCAGAATAACGTGAATTTCTTTTTCAATTGTTTTTTCGAGTTTCGCGAAGAAAATTGAAAAGGTTTTCGTGAAATAATTGATAGATTTATTTATGAGTAAAAACGGGACTTGTATGTTATTCAGGGTAGTAAAATATTGGATATAAATAGAATTGTCCCTTTGCTTTATAAAGGTCGCAGATTTTATTTTGTAGTTTGAAGTAGGTACAACTTTATTTCTCATAAATAATTGCATACATAATTCACTTACTGAAAAACAATGTCTAAAACTAACATTAATAATCAAAGCGCACAGAGTATATAAAATAACATAACATAACATTTATCCTGTATCGTATTAATACTCTAGCTTTTTGCCGCGACTTCGTCCGCATCAATGTCGGTTATCGCCGGCGCAGAGGAAGCCGCGGAATAAAAAGTAGCCTATGTCCTTTTTTTGGGGTTCAAACTTCGCCCGTACGGTTCAGTGTTTTAATAGTGAAAGACAGACAGAAGGACAGAGGTATTTCCGTATTTATAATATTAATATAAATAAATAAATAAATAAATAAATATCTTGGGACAACTCACACACGGCTATCTGATCCCAAGCTAAGCAGAGCTTGTGTTATGGTAACCAGACAACTGATATACATACTTATATAATTTATAAATACATACATATTATAGATAAATCACACCCAGACACAGAACTAACAATCATGCTCATCACACAAAGTTTGTCCTGGGTGGGAATCGAACCCACGACCTCCGGCTTAGCAGTCAGGGCCACTAACCACTAGACCAACAGGCCCGTCCAATATGGATCATTATAAACTCATATAATGATCCATGATAATGTTCCACCTGTAAAATAGTGTGTGTTTAATCAATAAATAAATATACACAGACATCTCTACGGAAATCGAAAACGCGACACAAAGCGCAGCAACTAATTGCTCACAATGTGTCCTGTCGTTTTGTTTTTTCACTTTCGCTTATAAAGGTCAAAAAAATTAGATGAAGAAATAAAATTTCTTCATCAATTTTTTTTTGACCTTTGCTTGTTTCATTTTGTAGAAATCTTTTTGCACGCGACTGGTACCACCTTCTAAGTAACAACTTGAGACATTAAATCAATCCTTCAAATTGATTGTAAAAGTTACTGAGCGAGCTGACAGATTCAATATCCATGTCTCACGGGAACTAAACTGTTAACGACCTGACTATCAAAATTTAATAATTGTACAATTGATAGGCTAATAACTTTATATAATAAGTAAAATAATTTCTAAAATATAAATTAACATTATTCAGGTAATTAGAATATAATATTATAAGTGACTTTAATAACTATAATTAACGCGATTTAGAAGTTCACACACATTTTTATAAAAAGTTTTATTTAATTTTGAAATTACATTTGCTAGTTTAATCAGTATTAGTTTCATTGTAGATGAGGCGAAAGGAATATGTAAGGACTCCCATTATTTTGGTGCATCTTGAGACACACACCTTAAGGTACAAGTTGGTAGCCGACTGCACGCAGCAGCAGCAGACGACATGTCGCAGCGACACTACTGGTTTCTACGTATTTCTATGAAATTCCCTCCGTAGTTAGCGACATGAAGCTAGCGACGCGTCGTCGAGCGGCAAACGGCAGTGTCGTCCGACCGCAGATCAGTAGTGCCGCTGACGCCGGAGCAACGACACGTTGAGCGTGTTTCTTTTCAAAATGATTTTTTCCGATTCTGAAGAAGATGCGACCACTATTCGCGGACACGTCAGACATCTTGTTTCACGGAGCACTCGGAACCAACTGGATGCCATCTGCTGTTGCCGTCTGCAGTCGGGTTCGAAATCATGACTGCAGCGACATGACGCTACTACGTGTCGTGACGACATGAAGCGACGACATGTCGTCTGCTGCTGCTGCGTGCAGTCGGCTACCAACTTGTACCTACCTTTACTTTGTCCTAGTCCATAGCTGATTGATTGTGCTTTAGTGTTGTGATGTGTCTTTTGTGTGCGCCGAATAAATGTTTTATCCATCTAAATGGTTTAATTTCGACATCTATTCCCTCTTCTTCAACGTACAAAGTAAAAGTTCCAGTAACACTAGTCGAACATATTTTAGAAAGATATTATTCAAGCTTCTCCAACTAGAGTTATAAGATACGTCAATGGTGATTTATTTTGAGTCGGGAGGCGCAATCTTTAGATAAATGACCTTTCGCAGTACTTGGGGTGCTGGCAGAATATAAAAAAGTTTTAGTAGGTTAGGTTGGGACAACCATTAGCAATAAAGCACGGTCACTGCTTCAAGTAACACTAATAGTTTCAAGATACAGATAATTGTGTAGTTACAAGAATGTGGAAAGTACTAATTAGGTAACTATCTAAAACGACAACACTTTTTTTTTGTTTATAAGTAGTACCTACCTAATTTTAATTATGCTTTGAAACATCGAAAAATTAAAATGCTGTTCTACACTAGGAAAAAATCCAGTATCGCTGTTGCGTTTACAAACATACAGAGTGTTAGTGTAAACACCGTTATCCTTGAAACCAGTGGTTTGGTTTCACTAATAGAACGTAAATTCAATGAAAAAAAATATCTTTTTTTTTCAATTAAAATCACCATATTTCCTCGAAATTATTTCACTCTATATTACAATGATGTAATTAGCTAAAACTTATGTAGGTAGTTATAACGGATGGTCAGTGCAGCAGGTCAACGCCCTTTGCGGTGATAACGTAACTCGGGCGCATAGTATCCATGAACTTCGGACGGTGCCGGACAGATTTATTTTTTTATTTTTGAAAGAAAACTTTGTTTATTTATTTTTAAATTCAGATAAACATTTTTTTATAATAAATCAATTACCTATGGTTTTAATGACAACGGTGTTTACACTAACAGTCTGTATAAGCTTACATACATTAACCAAACTGAAACCACTACCTGTAGCCTATACCTGTCCTTAAATCGAGTTTCAAGATATTTTTGAAACCCAACAAATTCAAGACAATAATACAGTTTACTTAGCAGCTAGTTTCTATCTAGGTATGTATAAGTACGTTACCTATATAACCAAATTTGTTGTTAAGGAACTCAGATATTTTTCGTTTCTGGGTTGGGCGCTGATTACTGTGGCACAGGTATTTAACTAACGCAGTATTAACGTACACAAAAATAAATTGTAACTATGTTTTGTTTCAATCTTGAATTATGCTGAGCGTCGGCCGTTTCGCGCGGTTCTGGCACAAATTACCGTTCAGGACATGTTATGTTTTTCCATAATGTATTTAGTTTTTTAGATTTAGTACCAAAGTGTCTTTTATCGGGCTGTTTAAAAATATATTTTGTATTGTGCGTCACTTTCACGTGAATAAAAAGTTTTTCTTTCTTTCTTTCTTTCTATAAAATATTTGAATTTAAATTCGAACAGTGTCCTTCTGACTTCCCTACCCAGTACTGCGGTCATGTGCATACAAAATGTACAGACAAAGCGTACGACATATTATTTGTTCGACGCCATCTTATTTATGTGTGGTACCGCCATCCGTCATGGCTCGATGGATCCTATTTGTGTTGGAGATATGATGGCTTTTGCGAAGATATACGAGCAGTTTTGTGGAACATAGGAGGTTTTATGGTGTGTGATGAAGAGTACGGTTGGCTGTTAGACAAATAAGTTATTTGATGGGTACTGTCTTAATCTATAGAAATGGTTTTTTTTTGTAATTGAAGGTGTACAATACTGCAGTTGTGCTGCCAGACAACTGCGATAGCCGATGTATAAGAAAGGTCCCTATCTACATAAGTGTTTTTAAACAAATATATAAAAACCAATGGCGGTTTTTTTATTTCTACAGTACCTGGGTCTATGCTGAGCAATCATAATTACAATGAGAAAAAATAGCTGCCAAACCGAAAAGGCATATAAAAAATATGTACTTGTGGTTATCGACACATAGAAAAGGAGTCATCGAAATAAAAACTAGTTAAATGTTTAATATTCTTATTAAAAACAAAAACACAATGTTTAAAAAAATTTAGATAAAAACCATTAGAATTTTTAAATACCCATAGATTTAATTTAAATGCGGTAGGTGTTTATCCCTAAACGGTTAAATATTTATTTGATCAGAAGTTATAAAACACACTCAATTTGTATTATAACCAACAAAACATATTTTAATACATCATCAGAAAGTTACAGAAGGCGAATAACATTACGGAGAAAAAAGTGTTTCGTTAACTTTGTTACAATTGTTTTCATTTTCTCAGAAAACTTGTGTCATGTGGCGTCAGCCCATCGTTCACATAGTTAGCACAACGTAGCTCTGTAAGCGCAATATTTTCTAGAAAATACTAAGAACATGAGAAGACATATCGCAGGTATTTATCCACGCCTAGATTTGCATAAAAATGCTCTTTAAAGAAGTCAGAAAACATTTGCGCAAAACCAGATTTTTACCATCTCATTTCCTAACGATAATAGTACTTATTAATAAACAGATACGTCTGCATTTTGAACGCTGACATAGTTGGTGACATTAGTAAGAATTATACTTTGTGCCCGGTTGATAGCAATAGGCTCGCCCCCTATTACATGGGACTAAAAACATAACTGGCGAAATGTGGGTGTACTCATGGTTACACCTCTGCCTAACCCTTCGGGGATTACAGGCGTGATATTATGTATGTATGTATGTATACTTTGAAACGAGCAGCCAATACGTTTCACTTTCGCTGGGGATCAGCACAGAATTATGCGTTATGTGAGTGGAATAAACAAAGATTTACACGGACGAAACCAACTGAAATAGTGGAAGTGATGACTCACACAGACCGGTTTTGACTGAACTGTACCTATGTCAAAATTCTTCGTAGGTTAGGTTAGGTTTTTATGAAAGGTTATCTGATATACAAAGGAAGAAAGAAAGAATAATGTCGTGATGGCCTAGCGGTTAAGGCGCCCGCCTCTCATGCATGAGGTTGTGGGTTGTACAAAACTACCTTTTGGAAGGGGCAACTAGATTCAAACCTTTTTTTTGTATATGACGTTCAAAAGGGCCTTATATTGGCCTAATTGAAATAAATGATTTGACTTTGACTTTGGTTCGAATCCGGGCAAGTACCAAAGTGACTTTTTCAATTCATATGTACTTTCTAAAGTTTATCTTAGACATTACTGACATTATTCCGTGCCTCGGAAAGCACGTTAAGCTGTTGGTCCCGGCTGTCATACGTGGATCTTTGACAGTCGTTATCAGAATCTTGAAAGTCTGAGAACCAGTCTTACCTACGGGTATCGTATTACCCAGTTACTGGGTCGTGGAGGTCAGATAGGCAGTCGCTCCATGTAAAATACTGGTATTCAGCTGCATCCAGTTAGACTGGAAGCCGATCCCGACATAGTTGGAAAAAAAGCTAGGCAGATGATAAAAGGAAGAAAGAAAGAAAAAATATTTATTCCCACGAAAGTGACGCACATAACAAGAACATCTTTGTTTACAAAAGTTTAAGCCAAAATTACTTGCATTTTGGCTTGAACTTTTTTAAACAAAAATTTTCATAAAACAATTTGATTGGATTTGATTCCATCCGTGTGGAAATCAAGCCATACCGCCTTAAAAATACCCTATGACATCTATCCCATCGGCGATAATGTAGCTTCATATCAGTGAAATAATAATAATATTTCCCAGGAAAAGCCTGCAACAATACCTATTTCACTGACGCTCTAAGTACTCCTCAGAAACCGTTTATGCTGTTGTGCTTCGTGGGAAACATGAGCTAGCATATTTTAATAATTAAAACTATTTATCATAGAAAATAATTAATGATGCGTCAGTTTTTGACAGACAGTTGGCATGCAGAATAATTTATTACACTCACCTAAATACGTAACTAGCACTTATTATAGTTTAAATTATTATTTAATGAGTTAGTCTTAGCTTCAAATAATCTGACAGAAAATTATTAAGTGCAATGTACTCTTGAATTTTAATTACTAAGTTAAATATTGGCAATTAAGTAAAGTGTTGGATAATTTATTATAGGCACAATGTGGATTTAATTCGACTTATAATAATGATCTTGAGTAATTAACGCAAGTGTCATAGAATATAACTATAACTTATGTCCATAGAAACCCTTTATCTATACAAATAAATAAAGTTGAAGTGTCTATTTGTAATTACAAATTAACAGTTTTTTTTAATGTTTATGAAATATACAGGGTAATTGAAAAAATACCCGAAACCTTAATAGGGGTCATTGTACTCATAACTATGAACAACTTTTACAATGGGTCCAACCCGGAAATCAAAATTCAAATTCTATATACAAATAAAAATTAAATTTGTTTTTCTTCCATATTTTTTAATTTTTAGTACCTAAAGCAGGTCCGCAGATTCTCCCGCTGCTCTGAGGAGGTTAAGACTACGCTTTTTAAAGCATATTGTCAGAGCTTTTACACGGGAAGTCTGTGGGTCAGTCACACCAAAAGATCGTTGGATGTCCTGCGCATCCAATATAACAATATCTTCAGGATGATGTTGGGGCTGCCACGATTCTGTAGTGCATCGGGGATGTTCGCGCTATATCGCACTGATGGTTTTCACGCCGTTATTCGCAAAAAGACGGTATCCCTGATCTGCAGATTGCGTGGCAGCCGGAACAAAATCCTGGAGACTGTAGCGGACAGGATCTCATCCCCACTTTTGAGGTCATTTGTGAGAAGGGTAATATAGTAGTTTTTTAATAATTTGATAAATGTAATTTCTAATGTATTTAATTTAATTTATAATTTTAATGAATGTACCTAATATGGATCTTTTAGACATCTGAAATAAATGAATTTTATTTTATTTTATTTTTATTTAAAGCGCAACATAACTATTCTGTGCTTGTGCAGACACGTGTGACAGTGGAGACCACGTTTAGGCAAACGTAGTGTGGGACGCCCTGCTGCACGGTGGACCGACGATTTAAGGAAGGTGGCGGGCTGTGGATGGATGCGGGCTGCCCAAGACCGGGATGGTTGGCGCTCTTTGGGGGAGGCCTACGTTCAGCAGTGGACAGACAAAGGCTGATATGATGATGATTATGATGATGAACGTAACTGTTACGTAAAAAATACAAAATGTTAGTATTCGTTTGTTTAATTAGTCATGATATTTATTTAACCGATGTCAGTGATGTCCAAGATAAACTAAAGTACCTACATAGTTTGACACAAAACAGCCCAAAAAAATCTAGGTTCTTCGCTGAAACAGGTCGGTGTGAGTCCTTCCACACATTAAGTCGAAAAACGCGAACGTTCTTGGCGTGACGGGTGAGCTCTAAACAATGTCGTTACGGCCAGCGTTCACAGTAAACCGACATTTATGGGCCATTGCCCCTATTAAATGGGCCGAACACAATGACACAACTTATAGAAATTATTGGGGTGTTATTATTTTCTGGCGTTGGATGCTGATGGATGTTCGGTCTTTATGGATGTGTGGATGTATCAATTAGTTGTCGGGGATTTGTTGGGTGAGTTATGGCTTTTGATTTTTTTTTATTTGAAGGTCGTGTTGGCTTTGTTTTTATTTGAATACGATTGAAAGGAAGGATTCAATTATAATGTGTCTTCTACGAGGTGATTTATAATTGACTGAAAACTTGAAAAGGGATATTTGTATTCATCATTAGGAACAACTTTTACTATGGAACTATTTAGTATTATTGTTTCATATTTAACTTTATTGTTTTCACAAGTAGAAGCAACAAGAATGTTATAACCAGGATAATGTAAAAACCTAATTAAAAGGGCGCCGCGGAGTTTCTTGCTCGTTCTTCTCCATAGAGGTCTACCTCAGTTTTGGAACGAGCAACCAGCTTCAACTTTCTGACTAACTCCTTGACAATTCAAAAGTGCCTGTAATTGGTCTAATTAATGTAAATGTTTTGACTTTGACTTTGACTATTAAAATGCTTTACAACATAATCGTAATGTACTGATTTTTTGTGAAAAGCAAAACTGAATTTGGCTTGAACGAGTACCTAATTTATTAAAGTTAAATGTTATTCGATTTTTTTTTATTTTTACTTCAAAGGGTGTATTGGGAATTTTTGTAGGAGAAATATAAAAAACAACGCGGACAAAATCGCGGGCAATATGCTTATTTATTTATTAATTATAAACACACAATCTTTACAGGCAGGCCCAATACAATAATGGTTTAAACACACACAAGATAATTTGAAAAATAACTTACCTACGACTAAAACTATTAAAAACACTTAATTTAAAAAAAAAAAAAACTTTTAAAACACAAACAAACACACAACACAAAAAATAAGTTAAAATAAAAAAAAGAAACAAATTTCAACAAAACTCTTGCGAATTCACTCAATTTCTGTTTCAAAACGAAAAAATGTCTGTCCTCTCATGCATTTCATTTAGTACACGTATTGTGCGGGTGAGAGGTGTATGCTAGTATATTATAAACCTTTTCATGTGGAAATATAGTCCAACATTTCAGTTGAATATGCATATGAACACAGTAAAATATACCATCTATTGAATAAATGTTTATTTCCAAGCTAGCAAACGCATTGCCGGGTTCATAATATTAAATTCAGTAACAGAATTAAAATAACTACAAACACAACGAATGTTTCCCGAGAATCTGCCGTAAACAACCACTGGAAAGGCGAAAGGCTTTCAATAAAATGCGTTAATTATAATGAATCGGTCAATTTACAAATACATATCATTATTTACTTACTTTGCGAAATAATTAACTATGAACACGATTATTTAATTTAAAAGTTCATTTAATTTATTGACATTTTGATTATTATTAATCAAAAAGGTAAGGTATTTATATGGCAGAGGTGAGTGGCAACGCAGAGAGGGGTCGCCCTAGGAAGACCTACACTGACCTTATTGGTGAAGTTCTTCAGAAAGGTCAGGTGTCCGCACCTGACCTTTCTGAAGATCCTCGTAACCGGCGTACTTGTATTACTAGATGTATGAACTTGAAAGAGGCGAAAAGAGGATGTCAGGATGGCAGCAGGTGGCGTTATCTGTGGTTTCTCCTACGCCTAATCTCTCCCTGATCGTGTCGGATTGCCTACCCCCATGGGAAGAAGGCGTGAGTGTATGGATATATGTTAATCTTACCTTAACTCTACAGCTTACGTCTGACACTTACGAGGAAATACGAAAGAAAAGATATAAAGAAAAAAGTCGTCATTCGGGGTTCGATTCTAGCTTATTTCTTTCTCTTATTTATTGAGCCAATTTTAAAGATATTTCATAAACTGAATAAGAAGGATATATACTTTGCTAACATGTTTTTATTTTCTTATTAAACGTAACATTACGCCTGTAATCCCCGAAGGGTAAGGCAGAGGCGTACTCATTAGCACACTCTCATTTCGTCAGTTATGTTTTTAAATCCCATGTAATATTGGGCGAGACTTTCGCCATCAACCGGGCACAAATCCAGACTCCGACGCTGCTATTGAGAAATTCCTGATAAAAAATTTACACTTTTCCCGACCTAGGAATCAAGCCCAAGACCTCATGCTCAGCAGTCGCCTTACTATTTTCTTATTAGTAGTTTTTTAGTTGTACATATAAGACCACGAGATTTATATACTCCTCAACAATATTGCTAAATCCTCTGCGAGCAGTAAAAAACCTAAAAAAAATAAAACAATTGAATCATCCATTCAAAATTAAATATCTAACCCAAGAATATGAATATAATTTCAAGCCCCTGTCTTCCATTCAACCTTATGATAATGTATGTCGTATTTAATTCAAGGAGCATAAGTAATATTTCACGCTTAAGCATTAGGTACAGCCCTAATCTCTTAAATCTAGACCCTACGCCCAAGCACTTGATTTACTACTTTCAACCTTTGTGTTTAAGTTGATATAAAACGTTTTACCTTTTAGAGAGGCTTTGTTCAAATATTAATGGACCAGTAAAAAGGTAGGTACTTATTGTTATTGTTTTCCATTATCGGTTTTCGAAATGATTATAATTTGTATGTTAAGCAAATTAAACAATCATCCGTTTTAAATATCTGCGGAGTTGTCAACCATTAAAGTCATTGTCTGTATTTTCGCTGAAAATTGTTACACTATGTGTTTTATAAAGGGTTCTTAGAAATATCGCCACGTCGACTGGTTATACAGTAAAACTTGCTGATCTGATATTTTTCATGGCAGAAACTGGGCTAACATTGACCATTCATACGATGAGAGTATCTGCTATGACCCTGACGAATAGCTACTATTCGAGAACCTGACTAGACATGCTGCATTAAGGCCCGGCTTCGAAAGGTGAGTGTAGTAACTTGAATATGAGCCACTGGCTAACTCACACATAATATTATGTCAGTGACTCACAAAAATATGGTCAGACGGTGCGAGTTGCTGCACTGCAGTAATTGACTCGGCAAGCTAGCTGGTAGTGTGTAACCAAGCTTTCGTGCTGCTCGATTCAGCGGATTCTCATAACCTTCATCAATTCATTGGCTCACCTCGTGGATTCACCACGCAGAGCCATCTCAGAGACAAGGACCTCTAAGACAGAATAGATGCATACAAAATAGACACTAAACGTCACATCCATTTATACTTTATCTAAAGTGAGGGACCCAACGCGGGAATCAAACTCGGGTCCCTCAGCGAGAGCCGAAGATATAAATTGCATTAAATCGAGCTGAGCTCGGATCACTGCTCACTGTGCTTGATTTATTGAGTAACTAACCCTATTTACAATTCTATCTTAGATTTTCTGCAATGCATAAACAAGATTTTATTTTTATTTATTTCTATTGGTACTTGAGTGTTTTTGTAGTTCTATTGCCAATAACGCTTTGGGAGTAGACTATTTACAGTGATGAAATTATTATGAACTAGTATGAGCCTTCTTTTATAATAATTAACCTAAATGCAAAACTTATAAATTATTATACAAAGTATGTTAAATTTATAAAAAAGAAAGGAGGAAGCTCATATGGCATCAGAAACACTCGTCCGCATCGCTGTCAATGAGACAAGTGCCCAAAAGTTGTATGGCAATGTTTTTTCTTTCAAAGGAGAAAGGCCCCTTCTCATACAAAGAAGGCACGAGCATTGACTCTTATCAACCCAAGACGGATTGGCGATTCCAGACATATATTTATTACAAGTCCAGGTTTTTCACGATGTTTTCCAATGTCCGTGATATCCAAGATATATTTTAGAATCTTTATTGATAAATTCCTAATGGTAAATCCCAAAAGCACTTTGCCTGACGTCGCTTACGACTACCAGCCGATGGTACTTCTAATGTTTGGTTGAAAAGGAATTAATATCTATTTGCCATAACATCGATTTAGAACTCTCAGTAGACTATGACAAGACACAAAGACCAACTCTGTTCATAAAAATGGCCTAAACCAAAACTGTCGGAAAAAATCTGTTATTTTTCTCTAACGTCAAAAGTTTAGTTTCCATTTAGTATCAACAAATAGGTTTACGAATCTGTTACAAACGCACATAAACCAAGCAAGGTGTGTGAGTTGTCGAGGCAGTTGACGGTCACAGTGACAAATCGCACCGGCTGTTTCCCCCTCAAGAACACACGTACGGAATATATTAACAAAAGCATGTCAGTATGTGTCGTGTTCCAGGTGATTAAACTCATACGTGACGCATGTTCCGTATATACACCACAGACTCTTTTCATGAAGAAAAATGTTCATTTTGATCGATGTGTTGGTTATTAAGTTCAGGATTATTTACTATGTTTCCTTTTAATGTAAATCATACTGATAATATAATATAAACTAGTTTATTTATGCCCCCAACTTTGTTCGAGTAAATGTCGTTTTTCACGGTGTTTTATTTTTTATTTACTTCGTGCATTTGTCATTAAAACTTGCAAGTTTGCCTTGTTTGCTGACTGCCTCGTTAGTCTAGTGGTCACAAGCGCGACTGCTGTGCATGAGGTCTCGGGTTCGATTCCCAGGTCAGGCAAAGTGTTATTGGGTTTATTGGGTTTTTCCATCAGGAATTTCTCAGTAGCAGGCTCGGAGTCTGGATTTGCTTCTTTGCAAGTCAAAATCCAATCCACTTTTCGGTTTCCAATTGGGCTAAAATTTTGTATACATGTGTGTTTTATATCAAGTTTTTTAGTCAAGTTATTATTAGTACACTCACCAAATACCAACTTAAAAAAAAACATTGACACGTTTAGCTAACTTCATTTGTTTTTTTTAATATATAATACCATTGTTTGTTCGATATTCAAAATATAATATGTGTATTATATGAGGCATGCAAATAATCGGATTTATTCCCTCCATTCTTTCGAACTTTGGTGGAATGCGTCAGGAGGCTTCGAGAAACTTCTCTAACAAAAAGATTTAATTAAAATATTTCTTTTCTTTATTTCCGTAGCGTGTGCTTCTTTATGTGGTTTACAAAACTTCAACAAGTTGAAAGGAAAATTGGAAAATTAGAAAAAGTATGGCTTGTTATGTGTTATCCTTTCTTTATCTTTACTTCGTCCTAACATAGGTGATTAGTGATAGTGATTTTCAATGTATTAGTAGGTATGTTCATATTGTTATGTTCAGAGTAATAATAAGTCCTACCGACCGAGTTTCAGACACGGCGGCTAATCTCAATAGAAACTGGCTAAGTACGCAAAAGATTATACATTATACAAAATGTATTATACAAAATAACATAACATAACATAACATAACATCACGCCTGTAATCCCCGAAGGGTTAGGCAGAGGTGTACCCATTAGTACACCCACATTTCGCCAGTTATGTTTTTTAGTCCCATGTAATAGGGGGCGAGCCTATTGCCATCAACCGGGCACAAATCTAGACTCCGAGGCTGCTACTGAGAAATTCCTGATGGAAAAACCCAATAACACTTTGCCCGACCTGGGAATCGAACCCAAGACCTCATGCACAGCAGTCGCGCTTGCGACCACTAGACCAACGAGGCAGTCAATATTCACAATAATACAGTCACAATACCTAATTTTCGAAAGCCAAAATATCTAAGGTAACCAATAATTTTCGGTCATAAGCAGTAATGTTACACTTAAAATTAAAGATATTTTATCTCAACTTTCCATAAACTGTATACCGTTACCCTAGAGCAGTTAACGTACAACTTCTGATAACACTATTTTGATATCCCAACTTTGAGCAAGCGAGAGTATTATATCGTGCAGGTAGAATCCTACTAAGTACAGGAACTTGCTCTCAAGCACTTAACTAATTACTAATTCTGCTAAGTTATCAACGATGTGCAGCAAGTTACTACTTATGTAGCTTAGGATGTGACAATATTATGGTAATACTAATTACGGATCAGGAGAGTAATTCTTGGAACTTTTAAGAACATTTGTATTATAATTTCAAAAATATCTGTAATTTCCCATTATAATTTCACGTGCATTTTAATTAACATTTTTATTATATTTTTGGTACATGGGACTAAAAACATAACTGGCGAAATGTGGGTGTACTAATGGGTACACCTCTGCCTAACCCTTCGGGGATTACAGGCGTGATGTTATGTTATATCTGACTTCCACAACCCAACTTTTGAGTAACACAATACCATTTAAGACTGGTTGTCAGACTTTCGCGCTTCTGACTCAATGCGAATATCAAAGATCTGAGAACCAGAGACCAGTTGTTCTTCCTGTAATCTTACTGGCAAAATGACCTTTATTTAAGACAATAAAATATGTTAACTGTAATCATTTTTCAATCTCCGGTCAGCACAGAAATGGCTTTTAAATGTACCTGAAGTATTAAGTTGTCTCGATGGATCGATTTGGATGCAAGCCAAAAAATAGATGCAGTTCCGATCCAATTGGCAGTCACTTTGGAAAAGTAAAGTATTATTATACTCTTAGTATATCAGTTTATGTTATGAAACGAAGAGTTTGTTTGTACTTGAGTCCTAGATGTCTATGTCATCTGACGGAAGACCTACACTGACCTTATTGGTAAGGTTCTTCAGAAAGGTCACGTGCGCAGTACTCGTAACCGGTGTGCTAACATCATAACATAACAACACACCTGTAATCCCCAAAGGGTTAGGCAAAGGTGTACCCATTAATACACCCACATTGTTATGCTTAAGTCTCATGTAATAGGGGGCGAGCCTATTGCCATCAACCGGGCACAAATCCAGTGGATTAACAAGAAAAAATATCCTAACTAATATTATAAATGCGAAAATAAGTTTGTTTGTTTGTTACAATTTTACACCTAAACCACTGAACCGATTTTCCTGAAATTTTGCATACACATTGCAGGGTGTACAGAAACGAACATAGGGGCCCCAGCCGCCGCGGGAGACGCCCAGGGCGTCGGACGTCGCGAGGCGACATCCGGCCACCGTAGGCGCGGGCTTGCGGACGGCGAGTAATGGGTAGCTCGCCGTCCGATCAAGGACCAAGCCCGGGTCGACGGCGCGTTCTGTTCGCGCGCGCCTCAAAGAGCTGTCAGCACAGGGACGGGGCCCCCAACGTGGCCAACGCCTGCCGGGGTTGCGGGACGTCTTAACAGGATACCGTGGCCCCGGAACGTAAAGGGCAACAGAAGGAACAGGGTGGTTTTTTAGTCAGTAAAAGTCTGACAGTCCCTTCCGCCCCACCCAGGGCGGAAGGAGTCATTTGATGATTTTTACCACCACAAAAAAAAAAAAAGGGCACATTTCGTCGCGAAAAAAGTACTGTTCCCGATAGAAATCACAATAACGTTCTTATGATGATAGATGGCGCCACATGTCTTCCGAATTGTCGAATTTTAAACTTAATTTGCGAGCGAAGCCGCCGGCGAAAGCTAGTAAGCTATAATTATAACATTACCCTACGACTTACGGGTGCGAAGCAGTAACCAAAGACATAATATTACCACCGGTAAAACCAAACCACGCATACGAAGTCGCAGTAAGCTAGTGGCTAATATTTCCTTTCCAAAAATCTTTCAATCGTCTGAAAAATCTTCACATCTGCCATAAATAGTGGAAATCCGACACAGAATAACGCACGTACGGAATTTATTATCATGGCGGGTTGCCGCGGTGTTTTCCCTAAACGTTTGATGCCGTGATAAATTCTCTAACATGTGTATGTATATTTATAAGTAGGTATATGTGTCGGAATTAATTAACGACTACCGCGTAATGGAAAATGGTAAAGTTTGTTGGGTAAGTGTGTGGAAATCAGGGGAGGGCTACCACAATCTCTTTGAACAGTAATATTACCAGTATATTACTGTCCCACTGCTGGGCAAAGGCACGAGCATTGATCACCGAGCTTGCTTTAAGCGTTTTGGCAAAACTTCGTGCTACAATTTTTGTAAAATTTTGTATGGGAAAATGTTTTTTCTTTAATTTAAATTTTCGTCAACTTGCCTATGTTTTAAATAGTTATTTTGCTTTTCGGGGCGGAGATAAATAAAATAAATCTCCAGGTCCAGTCATTTTTGAGTTAGTGTTCGAAAAGACCCGACTTTGTTTTATAATATATAATTATAGTTGAGGATGTCGAAGATGTTTTTCTTGACCGTTGGCAGCATGATTTGACTTTGTCATTTCCACTTTTGTTTATAACACCCAGCGCTGAATCAAGTGTTAAAAATTTAACAGCGCGGTAGACAAAGTAATATTTGAATAAAACTGTTTTAAGAAATGGTGGCAAGCCCCTATTGGTATTTAAGATGCATTGAAAGATTCCAGGAGTATTTTAAGTACGTACAAAAATCTTCTTCTTCTTATCGTGTGGGTAATAAGGCCTTACAACCCTACACACCCTAGTGTCAGAGTTTTTAAACCGCCTCAAGGGCCTCTGACATGGTTTGAGTGGAACAGTAAGTCCAGGTTTCCTTCACCGATGCCAGTGATGTCCAAGATAAACTTAAGAAAGTACATATGAATTGAAAAATTCACATTGGTACTTGCCCGGATTTGAACCCACAACCTCATGCATGAGAGGCGGGCGCCTTAACCACTGGGCAAAAATAGTAGGTACGTAAAAATAACGGAAACAAAAAAAACTCGGAACGCAATGAAAAAGCACGAAATTCTGTCTGGAATTAAATCAAAAAAGCAAAAGAGTTTTTTATACTACTAGTTTGCAATTAGGAAAGCGGAATTATCGTCGGAACCAAGAATGGGAGAATCAACATGTTGTGGTCGGTTCGGTTGGAGCTCACGAGCTGTGGCGCCAGCTGGCGCAAGCGGACAATCTCCATTGTTAATATTCGCTTTCTCTAGTTCGCTGACTAGGAACAGGCGTTTGGTGGTAATAAACAGTTTCTGTTTAATTTCTTAATATATTGAATACCAAGAATGTAAAAAACATAAGGCCAATGACAACTGTCACGGCGTCTTTTGGCGCCACGTATAGATAAAGTCACTTATGGCGCCCAGCGTGGATGTGGTTACTTATGGCGCCAAGCATAGATGAGGTCACTTATGGCGCCGTGCATAGATGAAGTCACGTATGGCGCCAAGTATAAATAAGGTCACCTATGGCGCCAAGCATAGATGAGGTCACTTATGGCGCCGTGCATAGATGAAGTCACGTATGGCGCCAAGTATAAATAAGGTCACCTATGGCGCCAAGCATAGATGAGGTCACTTATGGCGCCGTGCATAGATGAAGTCACGTATGGCGCCAAGTATAAATAAGGTCACCTATGGCGCCAAGCATAGATGAGGACACTTATGGCGCCAAGCATAGATAAGATCACTTATGGCGCTGAAGAAACCATGATGGGCCGAGCTATAAAGCAAATTTTCAACATGGCGAGAGAAAGGAATAGTTATTAGAGTAAGTACCTACTGTCGGTAATCGTCAGAATAATTTTGACCAACTTAAATTACTTTTTCCTCTCTGTTAACCTCCATTAAGCCACTTAATCAAAATAAAACATTTTTTCCTCGCTTAGATACTCTCATAAAAACTCTTCGTATATCTCTACAAAGAAAGTCGCTTCCCGCCTCTTAAATTGTTTAATATCATTATTTTTGATATACCTAACTATTATGTTTGTTAATAGTATGTTGGCGTAGTTAAATAGCTTGGTATTAATGAATGTTCAAGCAGAAATTAAAACCCAAGGGAAATGAAAATTCAAATTCAGGATACTTCCTTTTACCAACACATAATACTATTATGTTTATTTTCCATTACCACATACTTGCCCGAAAAAAATTTCAAAATTAAACTTCGATATATATTCAAAGCTTTCTTCTACACCGCTACCCTACACCCTTAAGTTCTTCTAACCAATATCAATAACCACAAAAATCGTTGTTCTATAAAATTTTATCTTCACACTAAGTGTTTTATTTTTCATAGGATGACTGTCTTCCAATCTTTTGCGTAGGTACTGGACCGATTTTCGTTTTTCCACTAACACACGTACCTACTTGCGTTGGTACTTTAAACACCCTTTCTCGTGACAGGAAATCTTCCCCTTTCAATGAAGCCTCCAAACGTCGTCTACATAATAATATACTTACTGAAAGTGGAGTCTTCCACGAGTCGGCGTGATTCGCATACGAAATACATGGTTTGTGCACTTCTGACGTGGCGTTTCGACTGTGTGTACCTTGCTTTATTAGCGAGTGTTTCAAGAATTACATCATTTTCTCAAAATGTTTGTTTATAACGAACTAGTGCCCCGCTCGGGTGCGTTTTCATACTAACTACATACATACATAACATCACGCCTGTAATCCCCGAAGGGTTAGGCAGAGGTGTACCTATTAGTACACCCACATTTCGCCAGTTATGTTTTTAGTCCCATGTAATAGGGGGCAAGCCTATTGCCATCAACCGGGCACAAATCCAGACTCCGAGGCTGCTACTGAGAAATTCCTGATGGAAAAACCCAATAACACTTTGCCCGACCTGGGAATCGAACCCAAGACCTCATGCACAGCAGTCGCGCTTGCGACCACTAGACCAACGAGGCAGTCAACAGTTGATACTAACTATACGTATATAAACCTTCCTTTTGAATCACTTAATATTCTCGTCCCTTACTTGGGACTTAAATATAACTGGTGAAATGTGGGTGAATTAATGACCATGGGTACACCTCTGCCTCCCTTGGGGGATTAGAGGCGTGATGTTGTGTTGAATCACTCTATCTATTGATGAATACGTTGCGTTGTTTAAACCAAATTATTCGATTTTAATTCGAATAATTCAATTAACAGTAATTGTGATGACAACAATTTTATTAACCACAGTAAGTTGACACAAAATTACCTATATTTAATATCCGCCCAAAAACGAGGGTAAACCTTTTAAACACTTCAAACTTCTATCCATTAAATATTGACATCATTTTCACGTGCGACCTATTTTCACATGCCAGTTAAGATAATCCAGTGGTTTCCATCCACTTCCATCTTTCAGAGGTAGGTACAGTCGAACAAATTATTTGGTATACAGCAAAAACTTGCAACTACATATTTTTCGAGTGTGCTATTTTTTTTAAATCTACAAAAATAAATCTTAATAATTCGAATAACATTTTTTTTACATAAATTTATATCTAAATCTTTTATTTTACATAAATTTATATTATTATTTCTATCAAATTATTAGACACCACAATTTTAAAAAGTGAACACAAAAATAACAATGAGTGGCGATGTAGCAGAAAGATAACATTGCTGTCTGTAAACCAAATAGCTTGGCCGACCGTACCTTCTACCCCCAAAGGAGAAAAGACGTCAGTAAATATTTATTACTCATTATAAAGTGGTAAGGGGTTGCAAGGTGGTCATAATGTTCAAGATTGTGGTATAAATGTATTTATAAGGAACCTTTTAACGCTACCCTAATCGGATCAAATGGCTTCGAGCAATTTAATGGATTTCTAATTTATTCATAAAAATCTGTGGAAGGGTTTGAATTTTAAACGTATTTTAAGTGTCAAAGACTTTGAGCGAGGTCTGGTTGGTGTTACTATGTTGTGAAATAACAATTAGGCGATAGAAAATGAAGATAATTTTTGTAAAGATATTATTTTAAAGACTGTGTTTATAAGCAATGGATGGTTGATGGCAATAGGCTCGCCGTCTATTACATGAGACTTTAAAACATAACTGGCAAAATGTGGGTGTACTAATGGGTACAACTCTACCTAACCCTTTGGGGATTACGGGCGTGGTGTTATGGTGTTTATAAGTGTCTGAATCGTGATGGCCGAGCGTTCAAGGGGACGCCTTTTGAAGCACCACAAGTCCTAATTGCAGTTAAATAATGAAAGAAAAAATTTTTAGCTGTTAGATGCAAACCGAAGATTTCTTATGAAGACAGTCCTGACCCACTTACACACAGTTTTGATAAAACTTCTAGATCAAGATTCACAGGAAAGTAATAAACTATCGTTTTAAGACCAAAAGTTTTTGTGACTTGTGGACTAAGTTCAACTTTAATGTCTTATTCTGGCTGAAAATGAAAGGAAAAGCGGCCTATAAGGAATTAGAATGGTCATAACGAGCTAGTTAACCTTTAGAGAAAATAAGGCAGTACGACAATATGGTCACTTTAGTGTCTTGTGTCTGTCAGAAACAACTGACAACAACAACAACATCCTTTCTATTCTTATTATAAAATATGTATGTATTTACGGTATAAATGAGTTTATGTACTTGTGTACATTTAAACTTGTTTAAATATTTGTTTTTAATGATTTTAAAATTTCATATTTTATTATTTCCTCATAATAATATACAATTTTTTACACCTGCTTTGTTATCTCTTCACCACCTTTGGTTGACTGGTAGAGAATGCCTAAGGCATTTGCATAAGGCAGTCCGCTTTTGTACTTTTTTGTTGCATAAAGTTTAAATAAATAAATAACTGACAACCAGCAGTGAATTTGTTCATATCTATACTAATCTATATGTTACGGCTAAAACCCGAAGTGCGGCTACACCTAGTTTTAGCCGGTTAGAACTAGGTGTAGCCATTTACTCTTGGTTAAACCTAGTACGAGCCGATTGTTGTCGGGTAAAACTAGGTCTTGCCTTCATCATGCCGGCTACAACTAGGTCCAGCCATTACCTGTTGGATAAAACTAGGTCTATCCGATATAATTCCGGCTAAAACTAGGTCCAGACAATCCCTGTTAGATAAAACACGCGCTGCTGCTGCAGACGCTGTGAGTCACACTCGCTAGTAGACCTGCAGTAGTGATGAATAAGAGAAGGAATATTATATTTGCAGTTTCTCATTATAGTTTTATTTATTACTTAAGTTACATTGTTTTCTTTTTTAATAGTTTGTAAGTATTTACATACTTACAAAGAGTTATATATTTTATTTTCTTTTCGTCTTCAACACACAGACTCTATATTTTTAACCGATTTCAAAGGTTCTCAGTTTAGCCCGTATGAATGTATGTTGGTCCGCGATTACCTCACGTTTGACTGAACCAATTTTTGTAATTATTGTTTGTAATCATGTCAAAAATTCGTTTAGCCAAGCGTGACGACAAGTAATATTCCTTCCACTCAAAAGTGAAAACTAAAGTTTCACAACTAAGATTTTTAAAACTAAAGTTATTTATATATTATTTTTTTTAGTTTTTGAAGGCGGTTGTTTTTTTTTGTAAAAAAGTCTTTTTTTTACTATACAAATCCCTATCACAGGTACCCTGAAAAAGATCTTTTTAAACATTAACCAAACATAACACTCCATGTTTGGGAGAAACGGTGAAATATTATCATATACAGGGTAATTGAAAAAATACCTGAAACCTGAAAAGGGGTCATTGTACTCATCATTATGAACAACTTTTACTAGGGGACCAACCCTTTTTTTTTTCGTGATTTCAGGATTGGTCCCATAGTAAAAGTTGTTCATAATGATGAGTACAATGACCCCTTTTAAAGTTTCAGCTATATTTTCAATTAACCTGTATAAACGTAATTTACTGTTTCTTTTTGGTTACTTATATGTATAAACAGTTAAATAAATAAGAACAAATACTTCCCAAACAGAACCCAATAGTAACAGATACCCATCGCTGTATGACTATACCCTGATTAAGAGAAGGAACAGTCTCAAGGAAGCAATTCCTATCTAACAAGACCAGCTCCAAATGAGGCCGATCAAACGCAATCAATTGCCTATTAAGGCAAATTAACATTTAAAATTACAGGAATCTGTTCCCAGATCACGTCTATATCATTCCATTGGAGTTGTACCTAACAGCTGACTTGGAAGGCTCCGCTTAATCAGTATGCTGTGAGGGTTGGCAGGTGAGGCTGATGGAATTATGGAGGTTAGTTTAACCATGGCTTTGATAATGGAACGTTCGGTTGTAGTCACCGATCTGTAATCCAAACTAATAATATAAATGCGCAAGTAAGTTTGTTTATTACTATTTTACACCTAAGCCACTGAACCGATCATCCTGAAATTTTCTGATGTCAGTTTAGAAGTCCTCTCTTATCTTCTGCAATTGTGAAGCAGACTAAGAAAATATTATATTATGACAAAAAGAACTAAAATGGAAATATCGAATTAAAAGTATATTTCATGATAGGTTTTACAATTTCCCCAGATGTAAAGCAACAGCATCTGTTAGTAATAGTTGTAAACTTACAGATGTTCGCAGCAGCCCTGTTTGCTCGTTCTGTTCGGACGCCTTTGTATCCCTGGTGATTTGCATAATAACAACACCGACATCGCATTGCTGATCGCAGAATGTTGTTATTAACGAGGAAGATAATGTCGGTGCCGTTCTTTCATAATTTCATTAGTTTTTACAACTTGCTAGACAAGATGGCAGAGTGGTGTCGGTGGTGTTTGTGTCTATAGTCCAAGACAGGGGCACGCCGCCGGCTTACACTGAAAACCTTACGTTTTAGTGCCTTCGTGCATTGCGCACGGCATTATGCTGAGCGTAAGCCCTTACGCGCGGTAGTGATGCATATTTATTTTTGAATTCATTTGATTTTTATTTATTTATTTAAACTTTATGCAACATAAGTACAAAGGCGGTATTAATGCGGTCAGCATTCGTAACTAGTCCAAAGGTGGTGAAGAGATAACACAGCAGGTACAAATTTATCGTTCACCGGTCTTTGAACCTAGATCAGAAGACAGGGACTTGTGACTTAATTGTTTTTATTTTTTTATTATTATAATCAACAAGGTAAGAAAAAAATAAGAATTACATGAGTAAAGTGAAATGTTAGTACAAAAAATTACCTGCAAACGTAATACCTACAGATTTACCTACTTAGTAATAACGCCATAAATGGGACTAAACTACAGAACGCCACCTGCTACGATCCTTACATACTCCTTTCGCCTCATCTACGTTCATACATCTCGTCATACAAGCACGCCGGTTACGAGTACTCCGCACCTGACCTTTCTGAAGGACCTCACCAATAAGGTCAGTGTAGGTCCTCCTAGGGCGACCGCTCCCGGCGTTGCCACTCACCTCTGCCATTTGTCAATCACCTTTCACTCATCCTCTCAACATGACCGAACCATCTAAAATAATTCATAACATAACATTACATCACGCCTGTAATCCCCGAAGGGTTAGGCAGAGGTGTACCCATTAGTACACCCACATTTCGCCAGTTATGTTTTTTTTAGTCCCATGTAATAGGGGGCGAGCCTATTGCCATCAACCGGCCACAAATCCAGACACCGAGGCTGCTACCGAGAAATTCCTGATGGAAAAACCCAATAACACTTTGCCCGACCTGGGAATCGAACTCAAGACCTCATGCACAGCAGTCGCGCTAGCGACCACTAGACCAATGAGGCAGAAAAAAAATTAAAGAAAAAAACATTTAAATTCATTAACATAATTATATGCTACGTTTATTTCCTTTTCAACATACATAACATAACATCACGCCTGTAATCCCCGAAGGGTTAGGCAGAGGTGTACCCATTAGTACACCCACATTTCGCCAGTTATGTTTTTAGTCCCATGTAATAGGGGGCGAGCCTATTGCCATCAACCGGGCACAAATCCAGACTCCGAGGCTGCTACTGAGAAATTTCTCAACCGGGGACAAAAGTTCCTTTTCAAGTATTTCCAATACCTTCACATCGAAAGAAAGTGCTGTCCCAATAGATACATAAGATATAAGTCGAGCGCTCTTGGAGATAGCAGCCCTGCTCAATCTGCGGGCCGTCGCCCGACTGATTTGCATAATAACACCCAGACCTTCATCGAAGTCGCATCGGGTACAAGTGATGAATGAACGGGGTTATACGATTGATTTACCACGATTTATGTACGATTAAAATGTTTTTTGGGTTAAGAAATTGTTTGAGACGATTTAAGTTGAGTGGAATTGAATGTATTTTTAGTTATGTTAGAATAGAAGTAGAAAGAAAGAAAGACTGTAAACTATTTGTTTATTCACGTGAAAATGACACACATCTATAAAAATTGTTGTTTACAAAAGCAAAAAACAGAAAAAAAAAAATCGTAGACGGAAAATATGTGCCACTGCCGCGCGAAACGGCTGACGCTCAGCATAATTCCGTGGCCCGTGCACGAAGCACACCGCTAGTTTTCAGCGTAAGCCAGCGTGTCGCTGTCTTGGAACTATAGATAAAACATAATTCACCTTTCGTTCCGAGGCACAGAACATTAATATTCTCACGAGTTCTGCTGTATGAGAAGTAGACGTTATGAGATAAAAGGTTTGGATCGTCAATTTAAATTTTGTTTACCCATTATGTAAATGGGTAAGATCTGGGGGGGATTTCTCTTATTTTAAGAACGTTTACACTCTAATCTGACAAAAATACTTCTAATTTGTTTACATTTTTTACAAGTTTTTGACACTGATTGTCGCTGAGATGAGAACAAGTGACCAGATTAAAAAAGATTTTTGATTCGGAAATTGGCCTAAGAATTTCCTTCCACGTGAATATTTGAAGTTTTTAAGGGTCTACCTTAAAACAAAACAAACACCGCCTTACAAAAACTCAATTTTACAATTATAATACCTTCTAGAAAATATTTATTATTGATCGATTGTTTAATAAACCTCTAAGTATCTACACAAATAAAAACAATAACTGTCTGTTTATAATGTCAAAATAACAACAAATAAATATGATTGTTAGCACGGTATTCACACAAAAAAATACATTTTTGTATGTTTGTTTGTTCCGCCCAATCTCTAACACTACTGGACTGATTATGACGGGATTTTCAATGGCAGATAGTTAGTAATATAGCTTAACTTTTATTTTTGAAAAGGAATTAGGGCTCTATGCAAAACAAAATCGTAGGTAGAGATTAACCGCCATTAAAGCGAACGAAGTTGCGGACAGAAGCAAGTTTCAAATAAAAATAGAACAAAAAAAAATTACAAACAAAAACAACAATCATTTTCTAAAAAGAAAAATGTCGCCATAATTAAAAGTAAGGATTTAAGGGGAGGGAGTGTCGGAAACGTTAATTTAATCAGGAATATTAAAAGGTGAGCACGAAGCGTAGGCTCGAGATTTTAAATAGGCCTCCCCTTAAGTACCTGGTGAGGAGAATGGCCCTTCATTGTTCATAGCCGTTGGGCTAATAAATTGACACTACTTGAGTGATGAGTACCTGGCTTAAAAAGTGTCTGGTTGAAAATAAATGATAAAATATTTTGTTCTTGTGTGTAACATAATATCACGCCTGTAATCCCCGAAGGGTTAGGCAGAGGTGTACCCATTAGTACACCGACATTTCGCCAGTTATGTTTTTTTAGTCCCATGTAACAGGGGGCGAGCCTATTGCCATCAACTGGGCACAAATCCAGACTCCGAGGCTGCTACTGAGAAAATCCCGATCGAAAAACCCAATAACACTTTGCCCGACCTGGGAATCGAACCCAAGACGTCGTGCACAGCAGTCGCGCTTGCGACCACTAGACCAAAGAGGCAGTCAGTTCTTGTGTGTATTTTATATACTATCGTAGACACAGTCGAAGTCGCGGAATAAAAAGTTGCCTATGTCCTTTTTCGGGGTTCAAATTTACCTTGTACCAAACTTCATTTAAATCGGTTCAGTAGTTAAGACTTGAAAGCTGTGCTTTTTGTATGTTTAAATGCGCTAATAACTAGTATTGCCAGTCGGGTTGAAAACAATCTTTACTACCTAGCCACCTAGCAGGCTGAGCGATGACACTGCTTACCTCATAAGCAACGGAGCGATTGTATTCATTGAAAGAATCACTCTTTTTGAACTATTGAGAAATATAAACATCAAAATAGATTTAATATAAATTTGTTTCTACTTTACAATTTTATTATATACAATTTTTATTTTATTTTTTATGTTGTGTGTGTCATTTGAATAAACAGTTTTTCTTTTTATCTTTGTAACTAAAAGTCTTTATTAATTACTAGCTTTTGCCCGCGATTTCGTCCGCGTAAATTTTGGTTATCGCGGACACAGACGAAGTCGCGGAAAAAATTACCCATGTCTTGTCATTTCAATTATATAGTTAAAATCATGATTCAAAACGACACGTGGCGCCATCTATGATCATAAGAACGTTATTGTGTTATCCCTAGGAAACAGTACGTTTTTTCGGGTTTAAAGGTACCCTTTTTTCGTTCCTGTACACCTGGCAACGTATATGCAAAATTTCAGGATGATCGGTTCAGTGGCTTAGGCGTAAAATGGTAACAAACAAACTTACTTTCGCATTTATAATATTAGTTAGGATTGACCAAGTGTCATAATTTTGATTCTTTTAGTAATTTTAATTATTAAAATTATTTTTTAGTCTTTTATGACCACTTCCTGTAATATATAAATAGAGAATATAAAACTACACCTTGTATATTGAAGGCCACAACGCTTCATCGTGTACCTTGAACCTCTTATAAACTACATTTTAAAACTATAGAATATAGATTGTGATTCTCATAATGAAAACTTTAACTCGACATCTGAGATTTTATTACGCGCAGAAAGATATTCAGGGTTCTGTTTAAATGTAAATTGATTTCACACCACAAGGAGGTATGAATGTTTATTAAGAAGTTTCCTGTTTTTTTATGTAGTGAATCTATGGGAAAATGATGGGAAATGAATAGAACATGTGCTTTTATTTATGTCAGTGCTGTTATTGTTTAGCAGATTTCTATGAATCTGGCGCAAAAGCAGACCCAAAAAATCTCGGAATCATAATCACGCCTGTAATTCCTGAAGGGTTAGGCAGAGGTGTATTCACATTTCACCAGTTATGTTTTAGTCCCATGTAAAAAGGGACAAGCCTATTGCCCTCAACTGGGCATAAATCTGGGCTCCGAGGCTGCGACTGAGAAACTAATAATGGAAAAACCCAATAACACTTTGTCCGACCAGGGATTTGAACCCAACACTAGGTCAATGGGGCAGTCGAAGCTCATATTTCTAATTCGATTGGTAGTTCCAGAGATTAACGTTTAAAAAAACAAAGAAACAAAAAAACAAAGTATCTCTTCAACTTTTTGATATTAAGTATAGAAAGAAAGAAAGAAAATAAAAGAAAGAATAACCTTTATTCACGAGACAATGACGCACATAACAAAAAAAAGCAAAAATTGAACACAAAATCAAAATAAAAACAAGCTGGCATTAAATATAAAAAAAAAAAACAAGTAAATACAATTAAGAAAAAAGAATAAAGCCTTAACTATTTTAAAAGGTACCTACCCGAATCGTTAAAATCGACATCAACTTTAATGTACCCCATCATTCAATCACCGCTTCCAAACAATACAGGCTTCGTTAAACGTTCTCGGGATTAAAAGAGCGTTCGACAGACGGACAGACAGTGAAGTGTAAACGAGCCGTTTTCCAATTTAGAATCGAAGTTCCAAACGCGCATCGAACTTTGACTTGCGCTACGGTGGGGATACCCACCAAACTTGTTTCCTATTACCTGTAATTACGTCCGGGAGCTTTGATTTAGGCGCTTTGCACATAGAGCAACTGGCAACTAGCTGTTTAAATAAAAATATATTTCAATTGGACTGCGCACACATAGCTAATCGAGTTTCGAGTTCTGGTTATTTTCAACAGTTTTCAGTTGCTGTAATCGATGACTAAGTTAGTTCCTAATTGCCGCAACTAGCAACTGTTAAATATTGTACCGGTTTTTAAAGTTGTCGGTTTCTTCAACCGTCAACAGCAACGCGTCGGGCGATTTCACACCCTCCCTCCCTCTTCCTGTGCCCGGCAATGCCAGTGTCGCTACGGCAACGGAATACGGCAACTCGGATATGAAAGTAGCTCACAGATTGCCATAAAGTTGCGGCAATCGTAAACGTTATAGCAACTATAATTTTTTTACAGGATACTTTTAAAGTGTTGATAGTTGCCTCAACTTTAGTTGCTCCGTGTGCAAAGCGTCTTACGCTTTCAACTTGCATTTCAGTATGGATGTACTTTTAAGCGAGATGCATGGAGCGCGTTATTGCCTAACTATGCCAGAATTTCTGGAAACTGAGTTACTACGTTTGGCAAAGTATTTATGACTAGATTTTGCCTGTGAGTTTGTTCGCGTGGTAGTCAAGTAGGTATACCTATAGCTTATGGCACACGGTGATAAAGTAGGTTTCTATCAGCGAAAAATGGTTTGTAATCAAACCAGAGTTTTCAGAGATTATCTCTTACGAAGAAACAGAAAAATCTTTATCTTTACTAATATGGTATACGAAGGTGAAGAGTTGCATGGTTTGTTTGAACGCGCTAATCTCAAAAACTACTAGTCCGATTTAAATAAATCATTTTGCGGTGTATAGCCTGTTTATCAAGAAAGGTTATAAGCTACATAACATCACGCTACCACTTACGGGAGCGGAGAAGGCGAAGTCGCGGGCACAAGAATAATAAATAAATGCATGAATATTATGAGACGCTTTCGTGACGGGCTGTCAAATTTTTCTTATTTTTAAATACCGTTTATCTCATGCATAAGGTAAATAAATAAGGTTGTATATGACTCAACCAGCCAAAATCATTACAGTACTGTCTTATTGGTTATTTCCATCTAAAAAATATCACAAGAAAAATAATCACACGATCCTTCATCCAAAAATACAATAACAACTTCTCACCTAACTTATGAACACAAAAAAGAGATAATCATATAATACGTTTCGTCTTCCGACGTGGAAATGAGCGGTAGGCCGTTAAACACGTTCTTTATTCACACTTCGCCGAGTCTTTAAGGGGTAAGTCACATGTGATACATGTACAGACAACAAAGGAGATAGGTATGCAGGGTCGTCAGATTTAGTAGAAGTTTCTTTAGAAAACACTTTTGACTCCTAAGTCATAGAGTCCCCCTAGTTTAGGATGCAGGGTTTTTCACTATTTGTGCAGCCTTTTTTCTCAAATTCCATGTACCTATATGAAATGTATTAGTGAAGTAATGTGAACAAAAGTATTTTGTGTCAATAAATTGATTAATTTATTTTAATCAAAGGGTGTTTTTAAATGTAATTTAAGTTTAAAAAAAGTATTTAATAAACAGTTCATTAATGAAGTTAAGTTTCAATTGATGACAACCATCTGTTTCTAAGAAAATTTAGCTGTATGTGACGACCCTGGATACCTATTTATTTGGTTGATTGTACATTATACAGAGAAAACATTATTTATGATATTCGTGGTGTAAAAAGACACATTATATGGCCCTTAGCTACGCTTACTGCCCATCAAAGTAAGTCACATTGAGGCTGCTTTTGCTGGGAAACGACTTTTCGTTTTGCTGTGAACAATCACTGCTTATGGTGGCCTGCCTTGTAAGACACGCAAACATTAAACTTACATATGCATGTAACAATACAGCGGTCGTGGAAGAATTAAAACTTTAGAGCCGGGGTCACTAATTGGTTTCGCTCGGGGTCCGTTTTAAGAAATGAAATGACCATCATGATCCTCACAAAAATATAAAACATTTATTAAACAAACCCTTATAATGGAAATAACAAAGGTATTTTTTTCGTATCAATGATTAAAATGACACACCGCAACGATCCGGGGGATATATTTTATTAAATTACGTACTCTGTTGTCCAAGTTGCTCTGTTCTCGCGGTCCGCACAGAATGGGTCGGCGGTCCGCAGTGGCGACCTCTGCTTTAGAGCATGTAACATTTGTTTTAGTAAACTAAAAAAAAATGCAATGATAGAAGAAACATTAAACTTTTAGCATAATAACAAAATAAGCTTCTCTATGACTAGTACAGTCACACCACCGACTTCCAAACTCTGGGCTGGTACTGAGAAATTCCTCATGGAAAAACCCAATAACACTTTTTGCCCGACCACGCTTGTAAAATCGTTGTCGTTGTCGCTTGTTGCATCGTTTCTTTGGGACTCGTCAAGCTTCATTGCCTCGGCGCTTTTCTGGCGGTCTCCACTTGATTCCGGCTTTCAAGAATTGCAGTGGTTGGGAATAGCATGGTGGAATTGTCCGAAAAATAGTCACGTTTGTAATGAAGACACCAACAAGACAGTCTAGCTAGGGCTGGTAAAGTATTCAGTGCGCAACAGTCTTTAGCGAGAAGAAAAAATAACAATGTAACTCAGAGAACGGTGACACATTACATCATTTCCGCGCAGTCGGTATAGCCTGACTTATTCCCTACTGGAGAACGGACTATTACTCATGTACTGTGTAAATAAATACTTTGTAATTTATCACTTTGTTCCCCTAAACAGAATTGTCGGAAGGAGAGGATAATTTTTGATGAGATTCTTCTCATATTAATTTTGCTGGGAATCGGGTGTGAAATTGAATTTGTTGTTTTTAATTTTATTGTTGTTCTCGTTGATGTTTGTTTTTGATTTGGTGGCGGTGAGAGCGATAACGAGAGATTACCGTGATTTAGATTGAGTGCTGAATTTATATTTTTTTGTGGCTTGTCGTGTCACGAGCGCCGTTCGGTTCTAATCTTGATTTCTAGAGTCTGTTTTTATTTGAGTTAGTAATGTAATTTACTTTTAAGTAACATAACATTATGCTTGTAATCGCCGAAGGGATAGGCAGAGTTGTACCTATTAGTATCACATCCACATTTCGCCAGTTATGTTTAAGTCCCATGTAATAGGGGTCGAGCCTATCGCCATCAACCGGGTAGAAATACAGACTCTGAGGCTGCTACTAAGTTATTCCTGATGTAAAACCCAATAACACTTTGCCCGACCAGTGAATCGGACCCAAGACCTCATGCTCAGCAGTCGCACTTTGCGACCACTAGACAAATGAGGCAGTCCCTTTAAAGTAATTTAAAGCAAATTTCTCTTAATTGACCTTTACAAAAAGTTTCAGCTTTCCGAAAATAAACCTGGGCTATTTATATTCGAGAGTTTTAATTTTCTGTAAATAATACGATACCTTCTTTTATACGATTCTCAGTGAAAGGTTTTTTATTTGTTTACTAATTATTTTATTATTTCTAAATATTGCTTATTATTTTATCTGTGTCCCTGTCTTGTATTTGTATAGCTTATTATAATATAACATGATATTTTTGTATAAAAATGATTCCAGCTTGAAATTATTCATTCCACTGCAGGATAAAGGCCTCTTTTCATACAGAGAAGACATGAACATTGATCACCATGTTTGCTCAAGGTGATTTTACACTTATCTACACTGATATTATAAAGAGGAAAGATTTGTATTTTTTTTGTGTGTATTTTTGTAATTAAAAAATTCAAAAACAACGGCGCCGATTTCAAAAAATTTTTCGCCATTCGAAAGCTACATTCGTCTTGAGTAACATAGGCTATATTATATTTTAAAAAACTGGGGATCCGTAAGGAAAATCACGCGAACGAAGTTGCGGGGCGAGTGCTAGTGTTAATTAAAAGTCCCGGTTTTCTCGCGATGTTTTTCTTTCACTGATATCAATTATGTCAAAGATAAACTTATAAATGACATAAGAATTTAAAAAGCCACGTTGGAAAATAAAAACCTCTCTCTATCTTCCTCTATGTCAAAGAATATAAAACAAATGCTGACTCGAGCTTCTCAGAATCTTCGTGAATGATCGTGAATGTTCGTAAGTTTTCGTGCACGTACCGAGATAACGTTCGGTACCTCATATCAGACCAAGTTTGAGGATTGGACGAACAAGCTGGCTGTGAAGTTGGGGCAAACTTTGTACGGCGCTTGCATGAGCTGTTAAGTTTTTGATCAATATTTATTTGGAGGTAGGTGTGGTACTCCGACAGAGTTTTATGAGTTTTATAAAGTAACTAACTTTTGCCCGCGACATGACTTCAGAATTAGGCCAAAGTCCTAAATTTAATCTAAATCGGTTCAGGCGTTTAAAGTTGTGGTAGAATAAAGAAACTCACATACATACATACATTAACCCTGAACACATAACACTCCTTTTCTTGGGGCAGTCGTGTAAAAAAGAGGATTATATTATTATTGTAAGTGGTTTGTGTTAAGCGATTAATTCAGATCCATATTTATATGAATGCCAAATTTCAACTAATTCTACGAGTATTTAGGATTTTAAATGTGAAAAAGTAACAAAACATCCACACATTCATCTATCCATCTATTCATTCTCACCAACTTTTTTGTTTATAAGAGACATGGTAACAGCAATAGGAGTTAAGACTACGATTAGGATGCAAGATTTTTCTCACCATGGTGTTTACTTAGTTAAAAGACCATTGTTTAACAACCTTAACAAATAGCATTGTAAAAATAGATTTATAATGGTTCCACTTTGCGAACACGCTCTCCCCTACCATAGAGCCGTAACCAACAAACTTGAGTTACAATAAATTCAAGTTTCTTTTTGCGAAAAAAAATGTCCTGTCTTTGTAACTTAAGTACTAGCTTGTGCCCGCGACTTCGTGTACGTCAAAGTTTAATTTAATTATGGTAAAATAATTTAGAGTACGTTCAGTACCCTAAATTACCTGACTGTCTTCCCTATATTATTTTTCTAAGAGGGGGTCAAGTAATATTGGGCACTGACCGTACGAAGCTCTAGCGTATTACAACGTGCAAACACAACTACCTCTATTCAGGTACACTTTAAATACCAATTTAAATAGAAATCCCATCGCCACAGAAACCATTTAGTACCAACTTTACCTAATCTAAACACCAAAGCTTCACTCGACTAACTTACATGTAGCCTCGCCTAGTCCAGTGGCATTTGCATTGGAAAACTAGAGGTGGCCGGTTGCCGGCTGTAGCTTTCCGAATCTGTAATCCAAATTGTTTACTCCCAGTTGCCCAATTAATAGTTGACCAGTTTGCGGGATGTCGAGCCAACTGGAACATTTCCACTGCATAATACACAGATAGTCATTTACATATAAAAGTAACGAAGCTCTGCCTGACGACTGGGAAGGGTAAATTGGAGTTCTGGATTGAAGAGATTGGCTCATCAATGGAAGCCTCCGAGGAGACTTTGTGGTTTTGGTCAACTCTTTGACAATTTTTGTTGATGTTTGTTTACTGTATATTGCAAGTTCGTTACTTGTGTAGATCGTATTGTAGATTCTACACTTTGAATATTATGTGGTATTTTGTTTCTACTAAGGAGAATTCCAGAAACGTAACGCGTTTGTATTTTTTTTTTATGTTATGTGCGCCACTTTCTCGGGAATGGATAGTTTTGCTTTCTTTCTTCCTTATATTATTACTATTTGAATGCGTTTTTTTTTGAGGATGAATAGATGAGTCCATGAATGTTTGTAAGTCTTCCAAGCATAAACGACTGAACGAAATCAGATAAAACTTGGCACACATACATATATAATTTTAATCTAGCTTAACACTTACCTAGGATATTTTTTTTATCCTGTTTTTATCACCGTGGGATAATTTAGACGATTAGCTTAATTCTCAAGTTTGATGATGTGCCTAGCCTTTTCCCAACTATGGGGTCGGCTTCCAGTCTAACCGGATGCAGCTGAATACCAATATTTTACATGGAGCGACTGCCTATCTGACCTCCACAACCCAGTAACTGGGTAATACGATACCCCTTGGTGAGACTAGTTGTCAGATTTTCGGGCTTCTGACGACCCGTAACGACTGTCAAAGATCCACGTAGGACAGCCGGGACCAATGGCTTAACGTTTTTTCCGAGGCACGGAGGAGTCTCGGTGTGTAAAGATGGTCACCCATCCACGGACCAACCCCGGCAAGCGTAGCTTAACCTGACGGATCGACCCGTGCGGCTGTTATTACTTAGCCACGAGCTCCTCATATGACATATCGAACTGTGATGTCACTTATTTGTCAACTCAATTGACTTACTGTCTACCAACGGCTTAACGTGCTTTCCGAGGCACGGAGGAGTCTCGGTGTGTAAAGATGCTTAATTCTCAAGTTTACACAGACGAAATCGCGGGCAGAAGCTAGTATAGTATATATCTTTTCAAAAATGAAAAGACTGCCTCGTTGGTCTAGTGGTCGCAAGCGTGACTGCTGTGCATGAGGTCTTGGGTTCGATTCCCAGGCCGGGCAAAGTGTTAGGAATCAGGAATTTCTCAGTAGCAGCCTCGGAGTCTAGATTTGTGCCCGGTTGATGGCATTAGGTTCGCCCCTTATTACATGAGACTAAAAACATAACTGGCGAAATGTGGGTGTACTAATGGCTACACCTCTGCATAACCCTTCGGGGATTACAAGCGTGATGTTATGTCTATGTCTTTTCAAAAATCCGATAAGTATGCACTTTGCATAAGATGGAAATTATCAGAAGTTTAGAGGTTGAACTACTTAAACTTGTAAAAGGTTATAAGCATTCGTATATCTAATAGCAATAGCTCTTTAACTTCAAGACGAAGCAATCTCAGATTACGAACAGTTTGTATTTACAGTTCACGGTTCTTTACCGCAAATTCACCCTCTTCAACCCTTTCATTCCATTCGACAATAGACTCTACTGCTTTAAAATAAAACTGCTTTTCCAAAACAAACTTTGCTGAAATAAAATCAACTTTGACAATCGGCAGTGCCTGCGGCGTTTTTCTGGTATTTGTAAAGGCTTCAAGTTTTATTTCTGATATCTTTTATGCAAATCAATACAAATGATTCCTTTTGCCTATATCTACAAATTGTGGTTTCGAAAAGTATCCTAAAGTTTGCTCAAGAAAACGTTTTGGTGCCATATATTAAATTGGGCTTTGATATAGGTACCTACTATCGGATTATCATTTTGCTTGAACGGGGTATAAGAAGACACATCAAATACACGTTAACTACACACACTGCCTATCAATATAAGTAAGTTTGAGCAAAAAATTGTGCTGGAAAATGACACCCGATGACTGCGGGCGAATATTTGCTGCACCAAACGTAGGCGCGGGCTTGCGGACGGCGAGTAATGGGTAGCTCGCCGTCCGATCAAGGACCAAGCCCGGGTCGACGGCGCGTTCTGTTCGCGCGCGCCTCAAAGAGCTGTCAGCACAGGGACGGGGCCCCCAACGGGGCCAACGCCTGCCGGGGTTGCGGGACGTCTTAACAGGATACCGTGGCCCCGGAATGTAAAGGGCAACAGAAGGAACAGGGTGGTTTTTTAGTCAGTAAAAGTCTGACAGTCCCTTCCGCCCCACCCAGGGCGGAAGGAGTCATTTGATGATTTTTACCACCTCAAAAAAAAAAAAAAAAAAAGTGCGGCTAGCTACCAATGTTCGTGTGTTCGCCATAGAAAAACACATACGGTGTGTGTGCGCCGCATTCGCGTTTTTTAGTCGAAACACAACGTGTGTGTTTTCCGGCAGTCAATGAGTTAATTTGTGATTTTACTTTTGGTGCGAAATATCTCTCTTTATTGTAGTACACAATGTAACTAAAACATTGTACTCCTGGCTGTATACAACGGTACAGTCGTAGCAATATTTAAAGTCTAGTTATTTAAATTGGACTGCCTCGTTGGTCTAGTGGTCGCAAGCGCGACTGCTGTGCATGAGGTCTTGGGTTCGATTCCCAGGTCGGGCAAATTGTTAGGAATCAGGAATTTCTCAGTAGCAGCCTCGGAGTCTGGATTTGTGCCCGGTGGATGGCAATAGGCTCGTCCCCTATTACATGGGACTAAAAACATAACTGGCGAAATGTGGGTGTACTAATGGGTACACCTCTGCCTAACCCTTCGGGGATTACAGGCGTGATGTTATGTATGATGTTATGTTATTTAAAGTGGTTTTCGTATGTTGTAACTTTAACCTTCAATAACTCAGTAAGTAAAAGGTTCCTAGGTAAAACTCTAGGGAGAACGTCTAGTAAAACAATGATAAAAGAAACATATTATTTTCGGCTATGCTAAGCTTTTTTTACCTTTATTTAGACTACACTATACAATTTAAGACAACTACGTAAAGTATGATGGGCATAAATGTAGACAATAAAGTTAGTTGTAAAAGTTTCCAACTATAACTTAATACATAGTATTCCATACCACAGGGAAAGTACTACTAACTTTTACGAACAATCGCAATCTAATCTCAGGCTCAATCTATCACAAATGTCTCTAATTTAACAATTTTTTTTGACTAGATGACTTGTTTACCAACTAAACTGAAATTAGACTATTTTTATCTTTTTCTGTTCAATAAAACAAGAAAGAGACGAATGTGAATAATAGCTGTCAAATTTAGTCAATCTGATACATCATCACAATTTTATAGTTGATATCTTAAAACGTATAGATTAAATATACGAAAACGTTTAAGGTAAAACTAAACTGACATCTCTAAATTAGTTCTTAAATGTCACCGTCCTTTTCTTTCGCTGTATGTTAGTAAGAGATGTCAATTCTCTTTTAGTCTAGTTTGTGAACAAGGGAATCGGCACCATTGACTGTCTCTGATAATGACAATTTTATCTTAAAATTTACAAAATTTTTGAACGTTTTTAGTGGTCTTCTAACATTCTAAATTGAATTAATAACCCTTAAAAAATACGAAAGTTCTACAGATTAAACAATGCAATAGCCTGACCCTAAAAAGCAATTTTATCAGTTGACAACACAGCATCGATGTTGCAAACCGAAAAAAAAGACGAGGCCGTTGACATCGTTCCGTTCAATTTTCGTGATTCCAACGCACATACGTAGGTACGGGACAAAATTGTAAAAAATAAAGTATCCCAACTAGTTTCCCGTCCATGCGATAAAAACAAACGGGTGAATTGAGATTTTGTGAAAAAAGATTTTTTCGGCCAGTTTTTTTTGCACGGCGCAGTTTTTCGAAGAGGACTGGATTTTTGGTGGCCTGTTACCTACATATCTACCATATTCATACTTGAACTGAAAAAGCCCATTTTTGATAAAACTTTAAACGTTTTGGCAAAGGATCAAAAATGGTTTTTTCTGTGCATAGACAGGTACGTCAAACGTTTTGAAAGTTTCATACGCAATTCTGAAACAATTTTATAACTTCTGCGAGGTATTGGTATTGATTATAAATTATTATTATACAAATTTCATCCTACTGAATATGAGTCGTAATATCTTTAAAGTAGGCGATGGTAGAGTTGTTCACATATTTTATTATACAAAAGTTAAATAATAAAATATTGTGTTTATGTTTATTTCATGTTCACAATGAAAATATTTGTACATCGATACATAATGGGTAAACATGATTAGTCTCTAACTGATATAATATCTTGCAAGCTCTTGTATGTAAACGTATGTTTAAACAAGTAAATAAATAAATATTATCTTATCAGGGCCTAGATTGGGAACTTCACGCCGGAAGACGCAGAATTGGCAGGCAAGGTCTGACCTAGTGAAAGTCGAAACCTTGAGAAAACCTTCAGGGTGACCTATGCCCAGCAGTGGGAAGGAATTGTGATAAAAGAAAACAAAAAATGCATACCTTCAATTGTACAAAAACTATGATGATCATGGTGCAATCATAGACTGATCAAACATCATGGCATTCTCCTATTTATCAAGATGAAAATAAACTTATTAAATAAATCATACTGTTGTCTCCTATAAGAGAAGGATTACATATAATTCATACATAATATCTTTTGTTAAAAATAAACAATGATAATAATATTCCACGTTAACTGATTTTAAAAATCTGGCTATCCAGTTTTGGGCTCCAGGAAAAATGGATACGACACTTCAGTTTACGTCAAGCCTAACAAGCTTCAGTAAAAATATTCGGCTACGGTTGTGAATATATAGGCGCAGACCTTTTCACGGGCCTCCCCAAAATGTATGTGACGTGCCCGGCATAGTTCCATGGATTTGTGAGCATTGACTTTTGCGATCCTGTTAAGTTCAGTTTTAAAATATATATTTTACTTGTGCCTGTCACCAAAAAGCTATGTGATTCTGTATCAATAGTTATTTACTTAATTGTGTACTTAATGTCATTCAGAATAAGGTTTAATTCCATTTATGTTTTTTAAAGCAATCAGTTTCGATAATAAAGCCAATCTAATACGCCTACTTATACCAAAATTGTAGCTTTGAGTTAGTTGTAAATATTTTTTTTTTGTAATTTAATTAACAATGTTTTATAGCCTAGTAGGCTTAACTCTAATATGGCAGTTGCCAAACTGTATAGCAATGATACGTCAGTAGATTCTTCTTCATTCTTATTTAAATGAAATGCAAGTTTACACTACTACCATAATTTGAAGTACTATTTTATACAACTTTAATTTGAATCAGCTTTCTATCTATAAAAACCTATTCAGTATCTAATCTAAATACAGACTGTTAGTGTAAACACCATTGTCACTAAAACCATAGGTACTTGATTTGTTTTAAAAAATGTTTATCTGAATTTAAAAATAAATAAACAAAGTTTTCTTTCAAAAATTTTAAAAAAATCTGTCCGACCCGCCCGAGTTACGTAATCACCGCAAAGGGCGTTGACCTACTGCACTGGCCGTCCGTTATAACTACCTACATAAGTTTTAACTATTACATCATTGTAATATAGGGTGAAATAATTTTGAGGAAAAATGGAGATTTTACTATTAAAAAAAAAGATATTTTTTTTTCATCGAATTTACGTTCTATTAGTGAAACCAAACCACTGGTTTCAAGGATAACGGTGTTTACACTAACACTCTGTATATTAGAGCGAAACGTCACTCACTCACTACGACATATTAAAAACCACTTGACGTATATAGATAAAATTTGGCAGGGAGGTCATTTATAGTTCGTAGACGCGCGTCCGCTAAGAAAGGATTTTGCAAAATTAACCTCCTAAAGGGATGAAACGAGGACCAAAGTGTATATGGAGAAATCAACTTTGACGGCAACTAGGACAAAATCGCGGGCAGAAGCTAGTATTGTATATTTACTTTCAGCTATCTGAGAATAAACATAGCAAAAGGATTCGTAGCCACTGCCCAGTGAATCACCTCTTTACAACTAATAACCAACTTAAACACAGACGCATTCACTAATTTTCTTTACTTGGTTAGTTTGAAGAGGACTTTATACCAACTTTCAAGTTGTTGGCTTAAACTACAAAGTTTCAAGACTTTGACTTTTAAAGAAAATTGAGTTCTGCCGGTCTATTCTGAAAAATCTCCCTCGGTTCATTCAGATAAATCGAGCTTGAGGTGAGCTATCATTTTAGTTGATGCTAGGAACTAGTCACCTCAAACTCACTTTACTTAGATTCACGGAGCAAGGTTTTTACAGAATACCACTGTTATTGCCAGTTACATGACTTAACAGTTAACTGATTCAGAATCTTATGTGTGTACTAGCGACCCGCCCCGGCTTCGCACAGGTACGATGTACGAGTAGATACAATTACCTTCCTCATGAATCACTCTATTTATTGTTAAAGACCTCATTCAAATCCGTTGCGTAGTTTTAAAGATTTAAGCGTACAAACTGTGGAAAGCGACATTGTTTTATACTATGTTTTAACACTAATAAAAAAAATCTCTAAAGATAAGAGTGCTTTGGCGAAGTTCAGGACAGAGAGATGAGGCACAATATCAAGTGAATTTATTTACTTTATTTACAAGACTACGGGATGTACACGGCATCAGGTGTTTTACTATTTGATTCAAAAGTGCCATTTCATGTTTCAATTGAAATAAGAGATTTGACTTTGATTGTTACATTATAATATTCAACTTTACGGTCGAGGGAAGTGGAAACAATTGAGTGAGGTTATTGCCTCGGAATAGCTAGTACTAGTTAGCAAAAAATTAAGAAAAGATAAACGTAGATAACCCCATAATCCACTTCCCTCCAAACAAGGAGGAGACAGATCAGATCTAGGCCAATAGACACAAGGGGATGTTTGCAGATGGGAGAAGCCCAGATTGCCAAGCATCACGGACTGCAATTGTTATTAAATTTATTAATAATCATATTAATTATTATTATTAATTATTTTTTCTTACTCCTCGGCTATTATTTTATGATTAATTTCGTTGCGGGACCCAAGACAGTTAGTCGTTTTTTTGGGACTCGTCGAGCTTCATTGCCTCGGCGCTTTTCTGGTGGCCTCCACTGTTGATTCTGGCTTTCAGGAGTTGCAGTGAGTGGGTATAGTGTGGCGGGCTTGTCCCAAAAAAAGACCCATAATCACCAGGTAATTTCTAATCACATCGGTTTTGATTCCAGCCCCCTTAAATAACCCTTCAAAATCTGATTCTGGAGCCCTGACTTTATTTCTTTTTGATCAATATATATAAAAACATAATCATAAATCACAAAGATACTAGAACATTTCGTTCGTAAATCCCGCAATGTATTTTAGAGAGAAAATCAAGATATTACCTATATTTCGTGTTTTCAACGGTAGAAGGTCACGTACGAGGCATACAAAGTAAACACTCGTCAGTTGCTTGAATATGTAATTCAAGAGGTTCCGTACAGAGGTTTTGGAAACGTTTTACATAAAATATTAATGTCGGTGTGACATCACTGGGATATTTACTGTTCAACTCGCTATCGAAGCTTGATTAAATATTGTTACGGTAAAAATTAGAAAAATATTTTAATCTCAGTATGAGAACTAGCACGAACAGGTAAACTTAAATAATGTATCAAGATTACTTGGCACCAACAAATAATTAATGTATTAAAATTTTGCTTATGCTTGCGCAGACTTATAAATTAAGCAAATAGTCCGAAAAAAATCCCATGAGGATACAAAAACGTCATCAAAAGTAAACTTTGTTAAGCTAGACCCATAATAAAAAAAAATTGTGACAAAAACTAATTCCATTTAGCGTTTCGCGTTTCTCGTTTATAATAGTAGTACCATTTGCTTATTATCTACATAACATTATAACATCACGTCTGTAATCCCCGAAGGGTTAGGCAGAGGTGTACCCATTAGTACACCCACATTTATGTTTTTAGTCCCATGTAATGGGGGCGAGCCTATTGCCATCAACCGGGCACAAATCCAGACTCCGAGGTTTCTACTGAGAAATTCCTGATGGAAAAACCTAATAACATTTTGCCCGACCTGGGATTTGAACCCAAGACCTCATGCACAGCAGTCGCGCTTGCGACCACTAGACCAACGAGGCAGTTATAATCTAATTTTCATATTTAGACGAATGAGAAACAAGGTGCCCGGTTGATGGCAATAGGCTCGCCCCCTATTACATGGGACCAAAAACATAACTGGCGAAAAGTGGGTATACTAATAGGTATACCTCTGCCTAACCCTTCGGAGATTACAGGCGTGATGTTTATGAGAAACAAGGTGTAAAGTTGAGGATGAGGATCCTCCATTTTATATGGAGGGTCCTCATCCTCAACTTTCCTCCATATAAAATGGAGGATCCTTCGACCAGACGGGTATTATGTCTGGTGGGCTACTGCCCGATGGTTGTTGTCGGGATTTTGTATATATGCTAATGTCGCGGCAAACTTTGATTGCGCGATGTAGGAATTGTCAGTTTTAGTTCGAATTCTGTGCGCTAGATGTCGCTGCACATAAAATTGGTAGAGATAAACTACTATAACATAGCGCGCCCCTCCACAAATTCAAAACGTTTGAAATCTTTACAAGACTGATAACGCATGTGTGCGTACTGAGACGGCTCTCGAAACAAAAACAAATCAGTGATTTGTTGCTCGACTAGCGGATTCATTAATTACTCATTTTTATTAGTATGGCGCTGCACTGACATACTCTATGAAAACGAACACAAAGCTGAACCCTAAAATCCACATCTAAAAAACAAATTATATCTGAATCTTAAACTAAGTAAGTACAAATAAATATTTATGTGGTTCAAGTTGAAAGGCGGACCGTCGACGGATCGGCACCTATCTGACGGCTGGGGCAGACCTAAGTGGCAAACTTTGCTTGAGGTCTTATGACAGTGATACTCAATCTTGTCGTACCCCCCTGAGGGGAGTAATCTGAATTTAATTTTAAAGTTTGTGAATAAATCATTTTGCTTGGCGAACTGTATAGTATCTGCTTTTATTTTCTTGTAATATAGTGTATAGTTCAAAGTAGAATACCTAGTACTTAGAGTACCTAGTATATTGTTAATAGATACCTAATTCTGTTGGCACCTACATGATCTGTCTTAATGTATTCAAATAAATCAGATGAGTTTTGCAAGAAGTAATCACTTTTTAATTAACTGCAGTGTTTTTGGAGCTGATTAATATTGTATACAGACTGTTAGTGTAAACATCGTTGTCACTAAAACCATAGGTACTTGATTTATTATAAAAAATGTTTATCTGAATTTAAAAATAAATAAATAAAGTTTTCATTCAAAAATTAAATAAAATCTGTCCGACACCGTCCGTATATTCATGGATACTATGTGCCCGAGTTACGTAATCACCGCAAAGGGCGTTGACCTGTTGCACTGGCCGTCCGTTATAACTACCTACATAAGTTTTAACTAATTACATCATTGTAATATAGGGTGAAATAATTCTGAGGAAAAATGAAGATTTCACTTTAAAAAAAAGATATTTTTTTTATTGAATTTACGTTCTATTAGTGAAACCAAACCACTGGTTTCAAGGATAACGGTGTTTACACTAACACTCTGTATATAAACTAGTTTTTGTCTGCCACTTTGTCCGCGTGAATTACGGGTCTCTAATTATTTGATAATAAATATAGGTATAGCCCCAATAACACTAAATAATATATTGTTTTTATAGTACTCAGGTATTTTGAATAGGATTAGTAATTCCGGACATTAGTACGTTAAAGCAGGTTTTTAGCTTTTTTAGGGCCTACCCTTATCTAAAGCAGTATTTATTTATTTATTTAAACTTTATGCAAAGGCGGACTTAATGCCTAATTAAGATAATAGGAAGAGAGATAGTTTAAGTATAATTTTAATATTATATTGCCTTGCGCACTGTTGGATTTTCAACGCTCGGCACAGCACCGGGAGTCGAAAATACAACAACAGAGATTACAAAATAATATTAAATGATACTGTTTTAGGAGAAGACAGTAAAAAAAAATTACATTACAAAAATTAGGATACATAAAAAGGATTAGTTTTATAGATACATAACGTAACATCACGCCTGTAATCCCCGAAGGGTTAGGCAGAGGTGTACCCATTAGTGCACCCACATTTCGCTAGTTATGTTGTGTGTTGTGTTGTGTTTATAGATACACAATAAAATATAAGAGTTTCAATTGTTCAAGTTCATTTATACTCTTATTTAAGAAAAAAATTGTTTCAATAATAGGATCCGGCCCGGGCCCCGCTCAACATACCTTCTACGTCTTCAAAAAAGGAACATTCCTTTTCATAATCGCATTTACAGTCGCAGCTACCTACACTAAGTGAGAAATTCTATGCGTATCCTATGACAGCCGCGCTCAACATTTCCATCGCGCCCTGGGGAGTCTTCGGAATCCATTACGCGACATATAAGGGACATTTCCGTTGGAGGCCGACGAATCATAAATCATTTTGGTATCTAAAACGAATCTACGATTACGGCCCGCGTTATTATAGCTTGTTTACATATTGGTTTTTGAGGTTCTGGTACTGTTTTCAATTTATTTCGGGGTAAAGGAGACGATTTTGATTGGAATTTTGTAATTGGGAATTTGAAAAACAACAAAAAAATTTTTTTTTATGTATTTAAAAACTTTATTATACACGTAAATATTATCGATGTATAATGCAAAAAAGTTAAAAAAAAATCAATTAATTATAAACAATTAAAAATTGACAAAATTCCTAAAAATATCACGTGACTATAAAACGCGCTACATACAACTATAGTTGTGACTTTTAGCTGGACTCAAAAGTAATTTTTTATTTTGAAATAACCTTTCCATTTTATGAAAAAAAAAAAATGTTCAAATACCCAATGGAAACTAAATGGTTTAAAATATAAAAAAAATGTACTAGAAATAATTATAGGATTATTTTTTCTCAATCCTTATAAACACTGTAACCTGTCATGGACATTTAGCTGCTTCTTTGTCTGAACTTCTTCTGTGTATTTTGTTATCTTTCAGCGGTGACGAATTGACCATTGACCACTCTGCTGTTCTTTGTGAAATCGGTTTATAAGATTTGGAACGCCGTTTCTCCTCAGTCTTGTGTGATTTATACTTCTATGAAAGTATAATTAAAAAAAAAAAAATATCTTGGGACAACTCACACACGGCTATCTGATCCCAAGCTAAGCAGAGCTTGTGTTATGGTAACCAGACAACTGATATACATACTTATATAATTTTATAAATACATACATATTATAGATAAAACACACCTAGACACAGAACTAACAATCATGCTCATCACACAAAGTTTGTCCTGGGTGGGAATCGCACCCACGACCTCCGGCTTAGCAGTCAGGGCCGCTAACCACTAGACCAACAGGCCCGTCTTGTTTATTGTCGGTTGTTTTAATTGTAGGTTAATTTTTTTGTACTGTTTTATTAACTAAAATATACCTCTAATAGGTTGGATATCACACTGCCGACTTACCTGAAGGTCAATTCCTATAATTAAAAACGTTAAAAGTCTAGACGTAATCTTATATAAGCAGCAATCAACAAAATGAACGCAAATTAGAGGCATTTTTGATAGATTGAAACCGAGATTAGAATGCGATCGTTCGTAAAAGTTGGCAGAATTTTCCCCCTTGTATAGAACTATGTATTAAGTTATTGTTGGGAACTTTTACAACTAACTTTATCCTTACCAATATTATAACATACATAACATCACGCCTGTAATCCCCAAAGGGTTAGGCAGAGGTGTACCCATTAGTACACCCACAATTCGCCAGTTATGTTTATAGCCACATGTAATAGGGGGCGAGTCTATTGCCTTCAACCGGGCACAAATTCAGACTCCGAGGCTGCTACTGAGAAATTCCTGATGGAAAAAACCACTAATATTATAAATGAGAAAGTAACTCTGTTTGTCTGTCGTCTGTCTGTCTAACGCAACGCGTTCAAGACTAAACTACTGAACCGATTTGCATGAAATTTGATAAGGGGTAAGTTTACACCCCAAAAAAAAAAAGGAATGGGCTACTTTATATTTCTCTACTTCGTCTGCCACTGCGATAGCTTGTCTATGTTTATACTTATCATACTAAAGATGTATAAAATGCAAAAGTTATTAAAAATAACAAGAAATGCTTTTCTGATTGTGAAAAGCAGTTTTCTAATAATTGACAACCACAAAATTTAAAAAGTTTTAACCGTCTCATTTAATTAATGTATTTCTAAGTCTAACTTAAACATGTTTAAGTATTTAATAAAATTGTACTTCAATAAAAATCCAACTATAGTATGCAAACAGCATTGCCAAAAAATATTTTTTCGCCATATAAAATTGAGACGTCCGGCCAATTCTTTCAAATAAAGAACTCGGACAGCCATGAAAATAGCTCATTTTTTGCTCTCAACTTTGGCAACCGCGGTCCACATCAATGAACGACACATTTATCTTCCGATTGGCGCTGGAGTCTCATAAGTCACTGACAGACGAATAATTTCGTTGAGACCTGCGCTGGATTGGCTGGTTTCGTGGTTGATATGTTTTTTTGCTATTTTATTGGCTTGCCATTTGTTGAAGGCTTGGTGTAGTATTCTTATGGGTCTGCGATATGATCGTGGTGAAAGATTCTTATGTTTGATTTTTATTGAATACTAGCAACACCGCGGCTTATTTTTAATTGAGATTTTCACACAAAAATATTTTAATTATACTTTTCTGGTGGATCTTCTAATTACATATTTTCTTTTATACAAACTATGTCTTGACAATTAAGAACACAAAAAAGATTCTTATGTTTGATTTTTATTGAAAACTAGCGACACCGCGGCTTATTTTTATTAAGATTTTCATACAAAAATATCTTTTATTTCCGACTTTTCTGGTGGATTTTCTAATTATTTTCTTTTATACAAACTATATCTTGACAATTAAGAACAAAAAAAATCGCCAGTATCTATTTTTAACTATATCATAGATGCAATCATTAGGTTTTGCTCGTGACTTCGTCTGCGTATCTAACTATACCTGTAACCAGATCCCAAGCAGGCTTATGCCTTTTATTACGATCAATTCAGTAGTTCTACAAGATAAGACAACACACAGACAGACTTGTAGATTAACTAAGTACAACTGATCGGCAGTTGATTAAAGAGAAATCTAAATAGATTGCCTCGTTGGTCTAGTGGTCACAAGCGCGACTGCTGTGCCTGAGGTCTTGGGTTCGATTCCCAGGTCGGGCAAAATGTTATTGGGTTTATAAATCAGGAATTTCTCAGTAGCAGCCTCGGAGTCTGGATTTGTGTCCAGTTGATGGCAATAGGCTCGCCCCCTATTACATGGGACTAAAAAAAAAACATAACTGGCGACAAGTGGGTGTACTATTGGGTACACCTCTGCCTAACCCTTCGGGGATTACAGGCGTGATGTTATGTTATGTTATGCTAAATAGATTACTAAAGTAAATGAAAGAAATACACGACTAAACTAAGTAGCTACTTAGTAACATCTCCTTCCACTAGACACAACCCAAAACATATACAAGTACATCAAATCCTACACTTGAAGACAAACAAAGTTGCTTACGATCGAGTTGTACAAGCGAGAGCAATAAAATGGACCACATAAACTGTAACCCAAGTGATCGCAACTTTCGGAAATCAGTTTGGGTGTCATAAAACATCGGAATAAGATATAGTATCGGTGGGGTGATGTCGGGTTTAGCTGGAAGACGCGCGGTCCGAACGCGGACGTCCAACGGGACATAGGAAAAATACTTGGAGGAAAGATTTTTTTCTTTATTTATTTATTTACAGTGGCACTTACAACAACAAAGTCACAAAAATATTCATAGATAGAAGATCATTATTAATACTAAATTGACCTTATCCGTCGGTTTCTTTACTAATTTAACCTATGAAAATGGGTCTTGAAATACTTAATTTTAAACGTTGCGTCTTTTATCCGTGTAGATGAACTTGATGATGGGTATTGGAATCTGGTATAACTGTATCCGGGGATAAACTCACCTGAGGATAAACAAAAATCTAGGGTACTAACTTTTCTGAGGTAATAATATTTCTGTAGGCTTATACACTTTTCTGCAGAAAAAGTATTTAGGGGAAAAAAAATATGGAAGATTTTATTTGAAGAATGAACTTTTTTGTAGAATAAATTATCTGATCTAATTCGCTAAATAAGCAGATCAGGGTGATAAGCCAGAAGGTGCCTGAGCCTTAATTTTTTTACTTAGGTAAGTTAATTTATTAATAAATATTGTGTAAGTTTAGACTAATGTGTACTCGAAAGATGTAAGCTCTAGTGCCTATGTTAGATTATGTTGTTTCTTAGTTTGATAAGCTTCTGATGTTGTCCTGTTTTCTCTTTTTCTTGTGTGAGCAGTACTGTGTTGTTCACACCATCTTTGCCAGCCTGTTTTATATAAGTGAAGACTTGCAATTGGCTTTCAGTTCTTTCAATATGTTTTATGTAGCTGTAAGTCTTCCATAAATCTTAAATAAATAAATAACCTCTATAATTTGGAACATAATCATAATTTTGTGAAAAATCAAAAACAAACCAATTATTAAGAACTTGAAAGATAAATTAGCGAGACCAGAAATCCAAATATTGACTTCAACGTAATAAAACTATTGAACACGACCAGCTTTTCTAAGTAAACTACCTCAAGCCGGGAAAACTGAAAGACAAAGAATAAAACTGCATTACCGGGGATTGCAACCGCCAACCGCTGAACACGAGCGGGACCATAAGTACACAGAACTTTATGCAAGCACTGGAACGTGAAGCGCTGCTTTTAATCTATATATTTATAAGGCAACTGAAAAAAAGGCAAATGTCGTGATGGCCTAGCGGTTAAGGCGCCCGCCTCTCATGCTTGAGGTTGTGGGTTCGAGCCCGGGCAAGTACCAATGTGACTTTTTCAATTCATATGTACATTCTAAAGTTTATCTTAGACATTACTGACATCATACCGTGCCTCGGAAAGCACGTTAAGCTGTTGGTCCCGGCTGTCATACGTGCATATTTGAAAGTCGTTACGAGTCGTCAGAAGCTCGAAAGTCTGATGACCAGTCTTACCTAGGGGTATCGTATTACCCAGTTACTGGGTTGTGGAGGTCAGATAGGCAGTCGCTTCATGTAAAATATTGGTATTTAGTTGCATCCGGTTAGACTGGAAGCCGACCCCAACATGTTGGGAAAGGCTAGGCAGATGATGATGATTTATAGGGCAACTGTTACTGACAGGCTGATCAATCCACACAGCTCAAACCACTGATCAAAAAAAGGCACGAAGGTAGTTATTATGACATAAATAAGCATGCGCTATGAAAGGATTTTCTAAGGAGGAGGAAATTAAGCCAGGCTCTAAAGTTTGTATGGAGAAACAAGATTAGATCGCCAATAAGCGACATTGACGCGGACGAAGTCGCGGGCAGAAGCTAATGTATCTATCTTTATAATTGAAGAAAAATAAAAATAAATGTTTATTGTCATAGACCACGAGCATATAAAAAAATGCTATTAAATGAAAAAACAAACAAATAAGAAAAAAAAATCATTATTGCGTGCCCCACAGCTGCGCCAAGCACGCCAGTTCGCGCGCTTCAGCTAACGCTATTTTCCGATTGCCCCGTTGGTCTTGCTTGCTTGCAACCAGCATGATTCCCAGGTCGAATCCTAGGTTAGGCAAAAAGTGTTGAGACCGTTACGTATTTCTCAGTACCAGCCCAGAATTTCAAAGTTGGCATTGTGACACATACTTCGGAAAGTACGAAAAGCAGTTGGTTCTGCACCTCCCTGGTCGTGTCGGATTGCGTGTCCCATCGGACTATGACAGTGAGAGAAGAGACAGTGCACCTGTGCGAACACACCAGTGGACTATAATATCTCCTGCGTATTTGGCTGGTCTTCATTAAGATTGGCCGCCGTGACTAAAATTCGGTCAGGAGAATATTATTATTAATATTTAGACTTCAGTGGACAGCCCGAGACATAACGAAATTAGTTTAGAATTTAATCCAATTGTTTTCGTGTTGCCCGGCCTGGATCACTGGCCGAGAAATTAATCTTAAACAAATATAAACTTAGGAACGATAATAATACGGATGAATTTGGATTTTCAGGGTGGTTTAATCAAATTGGTATACCAATAGAGGGGCTGGTTCATTAATGTTTTAGTTCGAAGTTTCGTTGCCCTAGTTCTTCATGAGGTATCGATTGGGTTGTTGACACCGTTAACCATCAATTCTAAGACATTCTGCTTCGTTGTTCTAGTGGTCGCAAAGCGCGACTGCTGAGCATGGAGTCTTGGGTTGGATTGAAGGTAGCAAAGTGTTATTGGATTTTTCCTTGCTGGCCTTAGAAATTTCTCAGTAGCAGTCTCGGAGTTTGGATTTGTGCCCGGTTGATGGCAATAGGCTCGCTCCCTATTCCGTAGGACTTAAACTTAACTGGCGAAATGTGGGGGAACTGATGGGTATCTACATCTTTGTCTAACCCTTCGGGGATTACAGGCGTAAAGTTATGTTCAAGACATAACTTATACAAAAACCTTTATTTTAGCAGAAACTCGATTAATTTTCAATTTACTGTAAAATTAGATTTTGTGGCTTTGAATTCAATAAACAGTAAGTCAATTGAGTTGACAAATAAGTGACGTCACAGTTCGATATTGTCATACAAAATATATGAAGAATCGCGTTTTAACAGACCACAAAAAGTATATCAATTGATTAGTCAACTGGTGTCAAAGTGCCCAATTAAAGCAATTAGTTCGTGAGGTGTTAAAGAGGGTAACAGAAGCGTCGATATGACAACAAGTATGTACAACAAAATTTGTTGCCGCTATATGGAGTTGCCTGAAACTCAATTTAGACGAACTAGTTTGACCTAGGCAAAACAAGTTTACGAAAATAGGATTTAGCTTGTGACAGGGGATGGTAGGTGTATTTAAAATAAATGGAAGGTACTGTGGAATATATTATTATTTTAATACTAATAAATAAATATAAACTCACGCCATTTTCCCATGGGGGTAGGCAGAAACTACAGAACGCCACCTGCTACGATCCTTACATCCTTTCGCCTCATCTACGTTCATACATCTCGTCATATAGACACGCCTGTTACGAGTACTCCTCTAGTAAGGCGTGAGTTTATTTTATAAATATCTATATAAATAAAAATGGATTGCCGAAATGTATGTACGCGCTTAACTTTAGAACGACTGCACTAAATTGGATAAATCTTCCTTATAGATATAAAAGAAAATTTAAAAATAAATAACTAATAAAAAAATTGGCGGCGAAGTTTTTTTAGCTAGATGTAAATGTTATGTGAGCGCCATATACACACATAACATAACATCACGCCTGTAATCCCCGGAGAATAAGGCAGAGGCGTACACCCACATTTTGCCAGTTATGTCTATTACAATCAACCGGGCACAACTCCAGATTCAAAAGCTGCTGTTGAGACATTCCTGATGAAAAAAAACTCAATAACACTTTTTGCCCGATCCGAGAATCAAACCTAGGACCCCACGCTCAAAAGTCGCACTTGCAACCACGAGACCAACGGGGCAGTACTAAAATAAAACTACAAGTTATAAAATATTGAACCGTACGGCAATAAAATTTCAAAACGTACATTTTATGAGGGACGATATAAAATTGTAGTGATCGTAATATTATAGATAAACACGGCGTTTTAAATCTTGATTGAAGTTGATTAAGGCTTTTTATTGTTTATTTACTATCGGTAGGTACCTATATTGGTACAATATATAAAGTAAGGCGATTCATACGCACCGCGCACCGCCGCGGTTGGCGGTGAAGCGGATCTCATGTCGCATTGGCTTCTAAGAAATCCGTTGATACCTAAAACATGTACACCGCCCGACCGCGCGGTCGTGCGGTGCAATCCGCTTTACCACCAGCACGCACCGCGGCGGTGCGCGGTGCCGTGTGTTAATCGCCTAATAACGTAAATATCTCTTCCCATATAGAGAGGCTCGAGCATTATCATCACGCTTGCTCAAGAGTTTCTGACATTATATTATATTAATTTAAGATCCAAATTCTCTCATTTTTGACCTAGTTTCTTAAAACTGACATTAGTGATGTCCAAAATAAACTTATAAAGTACATACCAAGACATAGAAAATGATACATTGGTACCTATACTTACCTAGACCTGGTTGCGAACCCACAGCCTCGAGTATGAAAGGCGAGAACCTTAACCACTAGGCCTTTAGAAGGTTAGATTCGGTTTTCCTAATGATGATAATCAACTTTCTCACTAACTGACCCATTCCTTGACAGTTCAAAAGTGCCTGCAATTGGTCTAATTTAAATAAATGTTTTGACTTTGAATAGAAATAAAGTGAAAAATTTGCGACTGAAAAATATACCATCACTAAATTCTCAAATACGGCCGAAACACTGAAATAAATTTAAAAAGTAATCCTTTCATTATTTCTACAAGGCAGTGTTCCCAAACAGAGCTGTTAGATAAAACGGCGACCCACATACGACGTAAAATATTCGCATATTTGTGAAATTGCTTTCCAAACATGGCGACGAAGCTTGCAGGTCGACGCCATTCCCCGTGCACACCAAATCGCGTCGTCTGGAGGATAAAGTCGTAGTATTTTGTGGTTGTAATTATGTAAATATCTGTGGAAGCAGCACCTGCGCTATCTGCTGTAATTTGTTAGTTTTTTCTTGCGGTAAGTGTTGGATATACAGCCTTAGTTTTTAGGATTCCGTAACCTATTAATAAACATCCGCTGTCCTTCGTCCGTCCATCTGTCAGTCGGGTACATCCCATAAGCCGTAATAGCTATAGATACTTAAAATTTTATCATAATGTGTATGTCTATTGCCGCTTTAATAACATTCAATTAAAATAAATAAAAGTTCAAAATGAAAGGAGTTTCAAAGGGGTTTAAAATTCAACTGTTATTTTTTATTGCGTTTTTGGCTCAACATTATAATGGCAATACTGTTATTATCTCCTACGATGGTACGGGACCCTTTGTGTGCAAGTTCATCTCAGACTTGACCGGCTTTTTTATTTACTTTATACCTGAAAAACGACCATAGCACTCACTCATTATGAACAACTTTTACTATCTAACCGAGAAATCAGCTGGTCCATAATAAATATATATTTTGTCTAGTTAAGCGAACATAATATTATTATAATTAGTTGATTTATATTTTTCGTTTATAATATTAGTTTAGACTGCCTCGTTGGTCTAGTGGTCGCAAGCGCGACTGCAGTGCATGAGGTCTTGGGTTCGATTCCCAGGTCGGGCAAAGTGTTATTGAGTTTTTCCATCAGGAATTTCTCAGTAGCAGCCTCGGAGTCTGGATTTGTGCCCGGTTGATGGCAATAGGCTCGCCCCCTATTACATGGGACTATAAACATAACTGGCGAAATGTGGGTGTACTAATGGGTACACCTCTGCCTAACCCTTCGGGGATTACAGGCGTGATGTTTATGTATTAGTTTAGAGAACTTGTAAGCAACCTTCATTATCTACATATACTAATATTATAAAGCGGAAAGATTTCATTGTTAGTTTGTTTGCATTGAATTGGCTCCGAAAATACTGAGCCCGGGTAAATATGCTCGGACGATATTATATGCTATATTTCATTATAAAAAAATTAGGGATCCGTAAGAAACATCACGCGAACGAAGTCGCGTATAGAGTGCTAGTAACTAGTAATTCAAAATTTTATATTCGTTCCATCAAAAGTAAGGTACCAATCTACTTCGGTACTCTCCCAAGTACAGTGCTATAGTCTGAAGAAGCACTAACAATAAACAAACCGTAGTACACACAACAATTTATACAGCAATGCAGAAAACACATAAATATTTCATGAGGCAAGCAAATACACTTTTATTATATTTTTAGTTCAGCATTTCCATAGAGTGCACGATTGCACTTTGCGTACTGTGCCCATTAGATTTTTTTAAACGAGATTATTTTTTCTAAGCGTGATGAAGGCACAGAGGCTTTAAAGCAGTATTACAACTAAAATAATTTCATATTATAAAGCTGATAGAACCAATCCTATTATTAAGACTGTTGTCTTTCACTTTTGAAGGCTTGGACCTTTTGCATTATAATTTTGGTTTATTTTTATACGACACTATAGCGACACGCCCCGGCTTCGCACGGGTGCAATGTAGATACATAAACCTTCCTCTCGAATCACTCTATCTATTGATCAAAACTGCATTAAAATCCATTGCGTTTAAAAGCTTACAGACGGCGGGAAGCCACTTTGTTTTATACAATGTAAAGCGGATATTTCCCATTTTATACAGACTGTTAGTGTAAACACCGTTGTCACTAAAACCATAGGTACTTGATTTATTATAAAAAATGTTTATCAGAATTCAAAAATAATTAAATAAAGTTTTCTTTCAAAAATAAAAATAAAATCTTTCCGACACCGTCCGTAAATTCATGGATATTATGCGCCCGAGTTACGTAATCACCACAGAGGGCGTTGACCTGCTGCACTGGCCGTCCGTTATAACTACCTACATAAGTTTTAACTAATTACATCATTGTAATATAGGGTTAAATAATTTTGAAGAAAAATGGAGATTTTACTTAAAAAAAATATTTTTTTTTTCATTGAATTTACGTTCTATTAGTGAAACCAAACCACTGGTTCCAAGGATAACGGTGTTTACACTAACACTCTGTATATCGAATTTACGTTAAGTTTACTCGCAGCACTAGTAGCATACCGCCCATATAATGCATACCGATGGACGCTACAGCACTAATATCGGAAACGCCCGACAATTAGCTTTATCACAAACTATGTAAGCTGTGTGATATGTGAAGCATGTCATTATGCGTCATGATGTCGAGATGACCCAGTGGTTAAGGCACGTGTCTCTAATACATGAGGTTGTTAGTTCCCTACCGGGAGTACCGGGTAAGTACAAATAAGACATTTTCAATTTTTATATGCACTTTCTAAAATCTTGGACATCACTGACATCGGTGAAGGGAACAAACGTAAGAAAATCTGGACTTAAAATTATTACATAACATACATAATAATACATAACATCACGCCTGTAATCCCCGAAGGGTTAGGCAGAGGTGTACTTCATTTATAGTATACCCACATTTCGCCAGTTATGTTTTTAGTCCCATGTAATAGGGGGCGAGCCTATTGCCATCAACCGGGCACAAATCCAGACTCCGAGGCTACTACTGAGAAATTATTATAAGTCTGGAATCACCAATCTGTCTTGAGCAAGCGTGGTGATCAATGCTAGTACCTTCTCTGTGTGAGGTCTTTGCCCTACAGTGGGATAATAATAGGCCGGTAATATCATACGATGACACTGGCGTAAGTCGACAAACAAAACAAAATATTTTTTTTTTTTACAAACTTGCCTTGCTTCTTTACCATGTCCGAGACCCTTGAGGCGGTTTAGAAACTCTTAAGACCTTACTGCTCACACAATAAAGAATAAAAAGACAAACTTGTATCACTGTTTTCTCTGCACCACACCGCCATCGTTTGCATCGAATATACGAGACAGTTCATACGAAGTTTTGAATTTAATTGGGAAGTACCGCGAAGTAGGTCAACTGCGCTTGTTTTTTATGTTTGTGGAACCTTTGAGTCGTATTTTCTCATCATTTTAGTAATATAAATAATAATGTTCCTCATCTACCTGCTTTGGTAAAAGAGGAGAAAAGTTTAGACAGTCAGAAAGTTCAGTCTTTTGAAACGGCGCCGAATTTTGGGATAACAATTGTCTCGTTAGTTTAGTGGCTGCGATCCGCAAGGAGCACTGTTGAGTGAGGATTCAGGCAATGACCATCGAAATTATTTATGCCCCACTATACAGGTCTTTCAATACTTACAAATACCAATACGGGTACTCATCGTCATCATATGCAGCTAAACGTCAACCACTGCTGGACTTAGGCCTTCCCTAAAGATAGCCACAATGATCAGTCCTGCGCTGTTCACCTGGTAGAGGACACCCACACTGCATATTGGATTTATCATGATATTATAAATGGTGAAGGGAAACCCAGTGAAAGACAAGACTCTGTGTCATACAAAAGTGTGACACATACACGGTCAAAAAAAGGAACAGCAGATAATATTTTTTTTTTAAACCAAAAAGAACCAAATTCATGATAAAGGTTTGCGTCAAGATGACAATATACCTTCCATATAACATAACTTATCGAATGTAATCTCCGAAGCGTTATGCAGAGATGTACCCAATATTACACCCACATTTTGCCAGTTATGTTTAAGTCCCATGAAATGGTCCGGACGGGCCTGTTGGTTTAGTGGTTAGTGGCCCTGACTGCTAAGCCGGAGGTCGTGGGTTCGATTCCCACCCAGGGCAAACTTTGTGTGATGATTGTTAGTTCTGTGTCTGTGTGTGATTTATCTATAATATGTATGTATTTATAAATTATATAAGTATGTATATCAGTTGTCTGGTTACCATAACACAAGCTCTGCTTAGCTTGAGATCAGATAGCCGTGTGTGAGTTGTCCCAAGATATTTATTTATTTAAATAGGGGGCGAGCCTATTGCTATCAACCGGACACACCTCCAGGCATCCCTTCGACATATATTTATGTTTTCTATTAACAACTAAAGACATAAAGTGTATTCTATATAAAGTTTTAATTACGTACTGTCCTTGACAACACTAAATATTTACTCTAAACCTCGTACAGTACGACAACTGTCGCGTCCCTCCAAAACATAGTTTTTCCAAGCTCTATAAACCTGTCTGATAACACAGCTTAGTGTCGCGTCAAGGGCCATTGTGTGGGGTATATTGTCCATGCTCGCCCACTGAACATCCTGCTGGTTGTGACTTCATTGTGATAGAAAGGGTATCGTGTCCGTTGGGTACCTACATTCATGGAAAACTGGCTAGTAAACTGTGACTGGAATTAACGAAATTCTCATGTATACAAGGTGTAATTTTGCGTGCTTGACTTTTAAGAGGTTATCAAAAAAAATATGACCGCCTTCAAAAACTACAAAATAAAAAAAATAACTTCAGCTTGAAAGTCGGCGGCTTTGGTTTTGTTTCTTGTTATGTAGGTATTGCCACCGACTTCCAAGCTGAAGTTATTTTTTTTATTTTGTAGTTTTTGAAGGCGGTCATATTTTTTTTGTAAAAAAGCTTTTTATTTTTCACTTTTTAGTGCTTGTGTGTCAATTTTTGAAATCCTTACATAAAGCCTTTTCAAACAATACCTCACACGATATATTAAATTTTGGAAAGTGGTAGGAGGGGGGTTGACGTACCCCCTCCCCACTTCCTTTAGTCAGTCATCGACTACACGTATAAACAAAGCAATTTGTCTTGTTACGGCGGTTCTGCTGTGATTTTATAAGGAGTTCCGTTCCATATCTCCAAAGTTCGTCATCAGATCATGACAATATTCCTATGGGACCTATTCGAAACTATACTCTTTCAACCAAAAAAAGAATCATCCAAATCGATTCATAATTGGCGGAATAATCGAAGAACAAACACACAAAAAAAAAAAAAACATACGGGTCGAATTGAGAACCTCCTCCTTTTTGAAGTCGGTTGAAAAGACTTACCTACTTATATGATCATCACCACTATTAACATCATATCAGCCTATAGCCTATATCATATATCGGATGGTTGGCGCTCTTTGGTGGAGGCCTACGTTTAGCAGTGGACGGCTATACATATATAATCAAATAGAATTACCATTGCTTTTTAAGTAGTTATTAGTTTAGTAGCTATGATAGAAATAGGTAACATATTAAATGTATCACAGTTTATTGTGTAAGCCTTATCATAAACATGTAACATGTTACTGTTTGTTTTTCCATAAATAAAACAAAATGAAATTATTGATTTTATTTCCGAATAGACTGTTTTGACTGTAGGCATTGTCGTGCGTCTATATCACTGTGTGCGTACGGGTTCATCGGCCCGCCTGCCTAAACCCAAACGCAGGATAGCTAGTTCAGGTTGAAAATAACGTATATATTTTGTTGTTGATTCGTTTCGAGAATCACATTTACCTCCTTGAATTAAACAAGAATGGAAAACTACACCGTGTATACATTTAGAATTTTTGATATATTGTTTTAAGGTTCGAAATCCAAAGGGTGCGACACTATTAGTACTAAGCCTTCGCTGTCCTTCCGTCTGTCTGTTAGCGACTTGTATCTCATAAACCGTAATAGGTAACACTTGAAATTTTCACAAAGTATTTAAGTACTCTATAGCCGCTGTAAAAACAATAGAAAAAGTAAAAAATTAAAAGGAAAATTTTTGATGGTTTACTTTGATGGATGACGGAATGTTTGCGTTGTTAATAATAATTGGAAATTCAATTAGCAATGGATATTTCACTCTTACAATAATCACAGTAAAAAGAAGGAAACAAAACACATACATAAATTATTCCATCAATTAAATACTTCAAAGATGACATTTCACAAAAATCGGTCATACAAAAAAAAAGTCGGTGAAAAGACCGGGAAAAAATAAAGGTCGTTTGAGTTCCCGTTGTAACTTTGAAAGCTCTTGAAGCCCTTTGGAGCTCCACAGATCCGTTGCAGTACGGTTCATGTGCATTTGTTTTTTCCCTTTACTTATTTTTTATGCCTTCGAGATTTTTCTATGCAATGCATCGCTTAAAACAAAATTGCTGAATTGTGATCGTTAACTGTCGTTGATGAGATCTGTTTTTATACATTGCGGACGCGAGGAGCCGCGACAGTCTAGGAATATTAGTCCAATTAGGGCAAGTATCTCGGAATAACAAAAAGTCAGCTATAAAATTGTTTACATCTATATTTTTACACCCTAAAACTTGTCTCAAAACCTACTTATCGTATGGTGTGTTGGTGTCCGCGACTACAGGTATTACAAGGTCAAAGGTCAAAAAAATAATACAACAAATAAAGGTTTATTCAACTTTATAGCTGACTATCTCTCTTTCCGAGGTGAAACCCCTAATTTTCCTGGACTACGATAGAATTTGAATTCCATTTAGTTGCCATCTGACTGTACTCTTTGCCACCTGCTTGAATCATTCCAATTATTTCTGTGGACAGTGAGTACCTGACCATTTACAACGATAGCAGATACCATGACGACGTAACGTCGATTCTGTAGGCTAAGCACAAGTGTTAGCGAGTCGATTTTCATATTGGAAATACGACTTTTCTTTCACCTAAAGAAAATAAACCCTTCAAACTAAATAAGTAATATACGGAGTATTACAAAACTTATCACATAGTTGTTAACTATGCACAGTGCCCATTCAAAGTAGTAGATTCCCAGGTATGGTTCAGAACTAAAAGAAATATCTCAATGACGCGAAGAACATTTAAATTTAGATATTTTTACATTCGTTACAAAACTCCTAATTAACATTTAAAAACCGATGGAATTTACGTTTGCCTCGTTTGTGTAGTGGTCGCAAGCGCGACTGCTGTGCATGAGGTCTTGGGTTCGATTCCCGGGTCGGGCAAAGTGTTATTGGGTTTTTCCATCAGGAATTTCTCAGTAGCAGCCTCGGAGTCTGGATTTGTGCCCGGTTGATGGCAATAGACTCGCCCCCTATTACATGGGACTAAAAACATAACTGGCGAAATGTGGGTGTGCTAATGGGTACACCTCTGCCTAACCCTTCGGGGATTACAAGCGTGATGTTATGTATGATGTTATGTATGTATTTACGTTGAGTTTATTCCGTTTTTTCGTGCCTCCTCATCTGGTAAAACTAACTACTCGCATGTACATAACGCCTCGTACTAACTACTACTAGTAGATCGTAAACACGCAGTAGTTTGTGAACGCATATCACTACGGCCATAATTCCCGCTTCTCTCTCTGCCGGTGACTTTTATAGTTACAGTGAATGGTGACGTACTAGACAGAATTATTGTTATGGATAGCCCTGCGGCTTTTTCGCGTTTTAGAAATTGAGATTTTTTTGCTGGTTGTGGTTGAAAAATTGTTGAATGAATTTTCGAGTATCAAAAAAATATTTTTAAAAACTGGAATGAAAAGTTTTGGCTGTGACGTGAATCAATGTTAGTTATATTCCATTTAAAATAACGTTAAAACGCTATCGTTATTTCAGTAACATAACATAACATCACGCCTGTAATCCCCGAAGGGTTAGGCATATGTGTACAGTCACGAGCAAAAACAAGTATACACTTAGCAAAATTCAAAAGCGATTTTGTTGTGAAATAATGATTGTAACTTTGATAAAAGACATATTTCATAGTAGTGTTGAATTCAAAGTACTATATTCCTAAAAACCAGACATTTTTTTATTTAAACTTTATGCAACAAAGTACAAAGGCGGACTTAATGCCTTAGGCATTCTCTAACATTTCAATCAATATATCCGAAGAAAATAGTTTCGTAATGTTGCTAAGTGTATACTTGTTTTTGCTCGTGCCTGTACCCATTAGTAGGTAGGTACACCTACATTTCGCCAGTTATGTTCAAGTCCCATGTAATAGGGAGCGCGCTTATTGCCATCCACCGGGCAAAAATCCAGGCTTCGTAGCTGCTACTGAGAAATTTCTAATGGAAAAACCCAATAACACTGCCCGACCTAAGAGTCGAGCCCAAAACCTCACGCTCAGCAGTCGCACTTTGCGACCACTAGACCAACAAGGCAGTTCATATATTACATGAATTTTATTTCAAAATCAATATTGCCAGCACTCAGTGAAGTGAATTTGAGTGTAAAAATCTGTACTGCAATCACTCTTGAACATTTTATATGTACCTACTACTGCATAGGATTATGTTGGCGCAGCATTATGGAGTGCAGTGCTTTGAGTTCGACAGGCAACGAAGCTTTCGTCATTTACCTATGTACATTTTGCAAGAATAATTTTAAAACTACATGTGTTATTGATATTTATTATGCAGTCCGCCGTAGCAAATGCAACGCATTTTTTATTTTGTATTTTCTAACATGCATCCATAAACTCACGCCTTTTTCCCATAGGGGTAGGCAGAAACAACAGAACACCTTACATACTCCTTTCGCCTCATCTACGTTGATACATCTCGTCATACAAGCACGCCTGTTACGAGTACTCCGCACCCGACCTTTCTGAAGAACCTCACCAATAAGGTCAGTGTCTTCCTAGGGCTACCCCTCCCTGCGCTGCCACTCACCTCTGCCATATAAATAATAATACTATTGTTCTGTTCAAAAGTAATTCAGAATGAGATATCATACAGTATTATACAAATTGTTTTTGAGGTATTGTTAAAAGAACGAACAAAAACGGTGACACCCACAAAAAGCAAAGATCATTGACCGGATTACATTTCAATCCAACCAATCTTCGATTAGGGGTATAATTCATTACACCAAGAAAGGGGGGGCGGTGCAAAAATGAACGACAATCTTTCCACCATCAATCAAACTGATTCGCTTGATTAATGACTGTCACCCCCCCGATACGTCGGCGTGAAGTTTCTCTCCACACTGCCCTTTGAAATGGTCTAACTTTCGCAGTATTTCTTCTCGAGGTACGCATTAAATTCTTAGGTCCGAATATTAAATTTGATACTTAGCTTATTGGTTTTGTTCCATTTTGCGACTGTTCGTTAAGTTTGTGTACGCTGTTTGAGTGTTGAGAGTTTCCTATTGTTTTTCTTTGATTTTATGATGGTAGATTCTTTTGTTCTCGTTTTGTTAGCAAAAGTCGTAATTGCATGGACGTATTGGATTGAGTTTGAGAAGTTTAAGGAGTTTAATGTTGTCATTTGTTTTTGGCTTTGTTTGGTAAAAGTTCTGCCGGCGTTTGCTTGTCAAAGTGCTTTTCGTTTGGTGGAAATGTTTGTATTTTACGTATGAACTGTTTGACCATTGTTTTATGGTTTTATTTATATTTAGGAGATAAATTTTATTAAATTTAAAACAATAATTTGTTGAACTTGAGCTGTCAGTTGGGATATTGTTTTTTTTTTATATTTCTAATCACCTGCATTGTTTTCATATATAAAACAAACAAGAGTAGTATACCCAGAATTTTGTAGGAACTTAACTGAAGAGAGTGTCTGTGAAGTGTCTTGCTCGTTCTTCTCCATAAAGACCTACTTACGTTTTGGAACGAGCAACTGGCTTCAATTTTCTGACTAGCTGACCGACAATTCAAAATTGCTTGTAATTGGTTTAATTGAAATAAATGTTTTGACTTTTGAATCAGTTTATCATCATAATTTTAGCTTTCTATAACCATTTAATCTTCAAAACAGCTTAGCAATATTACTCATATTATATTGAATACAGTTAACATCTTAAATCGACATTTAAATCCTTCTAAAATAATTCCCATTCGCGAGGACGGAACTCAGGAACTTGTCATTCAAAGGCGCTTTCCAAAGCCGCAAGACCAGTGAACCGTCATCCATGTAAGCCCAAATAAACGATCCCTTTCTTCTCATCCTTATTCCTTAGCCAAGTAAGGTGACAGTTATCTCGCAGAGTTGCCAACCAATAGATACGCGCTGTCAACCCGTCATTGTATAAGTAAGTTGGAAACATAAGGAAGAAAATTTTATAAAGTGCTGTAATAGAATTAATTATTGTATTGTTACCTTGATTATTCCGTTGTTCTTGTGATGGTATGACGTTGCTGCTAAGCGTGAGGCATTGAGTTTGATTCCCAGGTCGGGCCACGTGTTATTACCATTTTTTTTTATTAGAAACCTTATTATAAAACCCTTACTAAATATTATATGAAAACAGGCGTGTAATTAACTATAAACAAATGAAAATCTCAAAACCACAAACAAACAAACAAAATCTAAACAAATAAATAAAATTGAAGTGTCTGTTTGTAATGTCAAAATAACTTAATGATATTTACACTTTAATATGTTTATTTTGTCTGTCTATTTGTTCCGGCTAATCTCCGAAACGGCTCGACCAATTTTAATGAAACTTTATAAGAAGTAACTAAGTCTAAATTTATTTGAGAAAATGAATTAGGGTTCCTTGCAAAAAATGCGAACGAAATCGCGGACATAAGCATCATAAAACATCACAAACGCTACCGCCCCTATCGTCGTCCCGTATACCTCACAGAACTGTATCTATAAACGGGTAGATGTGGGGTTCTCATTAGCCGCGGGAGTCACCCCGCCCGCCGGCACCAATCAATACCTACCAGCTCACCAAGTACCGGTTTTTACTGTGCCAACATTTGGATAAGGATATTCCCTTCCTTGTTGTCAATCTGATCCCTTATTTTAAAGATTGATTTTTGAGTGGTAAATATGTGCATAAAACATCACGCCTGTAATCCCCTAAGGGTACCTATTAGTACATGCACATTTCACCAGTTATGTTTAAGACCTATGGAATAAGGGGCGAGCCTATTATTATTAACCGGGCGCAAATCCAGATTCCGAAGCTGCTACTGAGAAATTCCTGATGGGAAAACCTAATAACATTTTGCCCGTTCCAGAAGTCGAACCAGTACATCTCTGCCTTACCCTTCGGGGATAACGGGCGTGATGTTATGTGTTATGATAAGTAGGAAACCTTAAAAATGGATTGACGATAGAATCATCAAAATCGACCCACGCGTTTGGTCTTTAGAGCTGGGGCTCTGTGTTTTTTGTGGTCAAAAGAAAACACATACATAGTTACATAGACTAATAAACACATAACCCTTTGCGTCACACAGTCGGCTAAAAACCACAACACCCACCAAATCGAACATAATCATTCTACCTCCCCAATCCTTATCTCACTGATAGCTGCTTTCCTCAAAGATCTTCAACGATAACTAATAAAGATAAGTGCTTACCATAACACGCAAACACATTTTTACGCACACACACATCCTTCTTAAAAGCTTCAAATAAAAAACAAATCTAAAACTACGCATCTAACTCTCATTTCGTTTGAATCGAGATGGGATCCGAATTCGTAGTAGGCGGGAGCAGGGTTGGTACACGTAAGATTGTCTGGGTACTAGATATTTTCATGCGTATTAGATGTCAGACAAAGTTTGATTATTAGTATTTTAGACTGGTTTTAACCTTAAAGCCAATTCTACTAATTAATTACGTTCAAAATGTAGTCGCAAGTCGTCTCAGCGACAAAAGATGTACTTAATTAGAGACATTTTTCTTTTAGGTGGTAAAAATCATCAATTGACTCCTTCCGCCCTGGGTGGGTCGGAAGTGACTGTCAGACTTTTACTGACTAAAACACCACAATGTTCCGTCTGTTGCCCTTTGCGTTCCGGGGCCACAGTATCCTGTTAAGACGTCCCGCAACCCCGGCAACTTAGAGGCATAAGGCATTAACTTACTGTTCCACTCAAACCATGTCAGAGGCCCTTGAAGCGGTTTAGAAACTCCGACACTAGACTGGTGTAAGACCTTACTGCCCACACGATAAAGAAGAAAGAAGAGGCACTTTTTTCAAGATTGAGATTGACTTTACATTGTGATTGTTTACAAAAGTTAGTACAAATGTCCCCCTAGATGCTAAGTAAGTTTCTATAATTTCCATCCATAACTTCAGCCAAATGCTCTGAAGTTTTATACCTTTACAGCGTCCGGCTGAACGCTGAACTAAAAGCCCACGAAAAGTGTCTGATTTTGAACAATATTCTCTAAAAATCCTTTTTGCAAACCCCTCCACCCGTTAATAAGGCTAATAAGCAACGCGTCAACTGTTTACATTGACTCAGATAACCTTTGAACACGAACTCATCAAATTAAAAGGAATTAAACGAAGAATTGAGTATAAATGAAGCGCCCAAAGCATCTTTTTCTTTCCTATTAGTATATTTACAAAGAATTTCCTTCTTTATGACGACTATTAACAGGATATGAATACCAAAAAGCTCTGGCCACATTTAAGTGCTCATTATTCAAATATTTTCAGTAATGTTCAGCTTAAATTGGGGTATTTAACTGCCGGCCGAGTAACAAACTTCAGTCATAAAGATATCCAAAATGGGCGATTCAATCAAAAAAGTTGAAGAGAATCGTAAAAATTTTAGTATTATATTTTTGTAGCCAACGATTTTAATATAAGACTTTAAAACTGAAAAGGGCTTGATTAGAGATGAATGCCATTGTCTTGGATTCAAATCAAGAATTTTTATTTTTAAAGAAATGTTACTCGAATCTGAATGGCTTCAAAGTTTATTTTAAAAGTTTTCTTGTAACGAAATAATTTAATACTTTTTTTATTACGACTAAGCCGATTTTGAGTGATCATAATTAAGTTTAAGAAATAAAGTATATAATTACACTGTGAATTAGATAAATCTTTTCAAAATAAATTTAATATTCTGTTACTTCTAAAAATTCTATCTCAATGATTATTTATACATATCTACTCAATGTTTTTTCATGAATTGGATCCACTGCAGTATGTTATTAATTATTTGTTTACAAAATATTATTAATGATCTATTATTTTTGCGTGACAACCATAAAGACGACCTCCACACAGAGCCTCGATTAGGGAAGATGAATTACGATGAATCACCGCCTAGGGTCGCCCCACACATCTATTATCAAACAACCATAATGGCTGTAACCACGCCATCTAGTGACACGCTTTAAAACATTCATAATCGCTGATTAACTGATCACTCGTTACTCTAATGTAATTCAAAAGTTCAATTTTATTCTCTAGAGAATATGCTACGAAAATATGGGAAAAAATATTGGAAAATGTTGGAAGTAGGTCACATTGGTTAAAATGATGTACGTACCTATATGCAATGGGTTGTGAAAAACATCTGATTTTGTGGAAGCGAAATACACACCTGCGCCGCCGAGGCAAGAGGGATCAAAATAATGAAGGGTACATACGTACAAAAATGTTTGCCTACATTTTGCGAGTGTTACACAGAGTTTTTATTTGAGACTTTTAAGAGCGTGTGTACAAAGTTTTATTTTAAAATGTGACATGATTGTGTGCTTTTAATGTAATAGACGCGGATTTAATGCTTTATACTTGTGTATTATTGTCAGACTGCAGTGCAAAGGCCGCTTCTCACACAGAGAAGGCACGAGCATTGATCACCTCGCTTGCTCGAAGTGGATTAGCGATTTCAGACCTATTTATTAGAAGCCCCGAATTGCTCACGATATTTTCCATCACCGATGTCGGTAATGTCCAAAATAAATATAGGTACATGTCGAGTACAATATTGTAAAATGAGTCTTAACTTTACAGAAGAAGGTTTATTTTACAGCAATCCAAAACCTTACGATCTAACTTATTATCATAAGCCATCTAAAAATACGATAACAACATCCCCAAAGCATTAGATGCTTACAAAAGATTCCTTTTACGTAAGCTACTTAGCGTCACGCAGACTCAGAGAGTCTGAACTTTAAATTCGTAGGTTTGAATGTCAAGATCTACCTTCACAAAGTTTGTTTAGAACTTCAAAACTCGGTACGACAATTAATTAAACAAGAAATCTTTTGAAGTACGACACGTTGAGAATAGTTGAGGACTGAATTTGAATTTGCTTTTCTCATTTAGAGAGGCTTCAAGATTCTTATTATTGAAAGTGAGTAGAATTTCTGGTGGGTAATGGTTTAGTGGAATTTCCTTATCAAAGTCCGATGACACGGTTGGCGTAGTTGCTGAGCGATTGGTTGCTACGCTGTATGTCGCGGTTTCGATTCCAGCTGGGAACAAATGTTTGTATGGTCTACAGATAGTTGTTTCATGACGTTTTCAATAAAAAAAAGAATAAACGTATTATTCTTAATCTCGCCAAAATCTTCAGATTAAATAAAACTGGCATTTCCAACCTCAACGGGTCCAATCGGTTAATATACAATAGGTCCTGTAACACCCCAACATGGGTTGTTACTGGTACCGCAAGATTTATCAATCTACCTATGATTGAAACGCTAATGTACTTCGTATATTCTTTACTCTAAATTATATTATTATATTTTAATTCTAATTTTAGCCGTTGGTTTGACAGCTGTTAACACACGGTCTGTCTTCTTATTAAACATACATAACATCACGCCTGTATTCCCCGAAGGGTTAGGCAGAGGTGTACCCATTAGTACACCCACATTTCGCCAGTTATGTTTTTAGTCCCATGTAATGGGGGGCGAGCCTATTGCCATCAACAGGACACAAATCCAGACTCCGAGGCTGCTACTGAGAAATTCCTGATGGAAAAACCCAATATCACTTTGCCCGACCTGGGAATCGAACCCAAGATCTCATGCACAGCAGTCGCGCTTGCGACCACTAGACCAACGAGGCAGTCTTCTGTCTTCGAGGTTGTCTTCTTATTCTAATTATAATATTTATCTCATATGACAAATAGGTTTCATGTGACTCAACCAGCCAGGGTCTCTACAGTACCTACAAGTATCTAACCAAAAATCTAATAGAATTTTGGGTCAAAAGAAGTAAAGCAAGAATATAAGTAAGTAGGTTTCTTGTAATAATGCCCAACTTACTGGAGAAAAAGGGAAATATATCTCGTCGTACGCATAGTCCGCTGGTATTACAAGATTACTAGAATAAATCATATCAACGCTATTCCCTCCCGTTTTTGCGAACCGTACAGTTTCCGACCTTTTCAATTATATTAATGCCAATATACTGGAGGGTCTCGACTTCTTTTATTGAGAGAAAAAAGTTTGCGTCGTGCTTACTTGTCTCGAGACAAAAGACTGTCTTTTGAACTTTGACGTTGATTTTGTGATATTGTGTTGAATTGAGGACGTTGTAAAGTGAGACGTAGTAACGTTGCAAGAGAAGTTCTTTTGCTATTAGCCAATTAAAAGCCATTCAAAAATTTAGACTTTAAATAAAATAAATATCTTGGGACAACAAGCTTTAAAGGTGTTTCATTTTTTTCAGCGACCTTTATTGAGACCGAATTTAGATGTATTTTGTTTATAAATAACTATCACTCTTCCGACTTCGTTTGCGTAATGTTTCTTACGGATCCCTTATTTTTTTATAATAAAATATAGCCTATAAAATAGCCTATGGCACCCGGGGATAGTGTAGCTTCCCAACAGTGAAAGAATTTTTCAAATGAGTTCAGTAGTTTCGGAGCCTATTTAATGCAACAATCAATCAATCAAATCTTTAATTATAATATTATTAGTATAGGCTAGCGATCTTCACATGCTACACAATGTCGATACATAAACCTTTCTCTCCAGTTACTTTATCTATTGATGAAAACCTTATTGAAATGCGTTGCGTAGTTTAGAAGATCTAAGCGCACAGACCGCCGTCTGCCCGTCTGTACATGCTATGTAGAGATTTGACCGAATAAATGATGACTTTTACTTAAGAAAATATAAATTTAACTAAGAAATAAACTAGATTATCATTTCATTGTAACAGATGGGTACATGCCATCTGTAATACAGAGTTTTGTGTAAACACCGTTATCCTTGAAACCAGTGGTTTGGTTTCACTAATAGAACGTAAATTCAATGAAAAAAAAAATTTCATTAAAATCTCCATTTTTCCTCTTATTCACCCAAAATTATTTCACCCTATATTACAATGATGTAATTAGTTAAAACTTATGTAGGTAGTTATAACGGACGGCCAGTGCAGCAAGTCAACGCCCTTTGCGGTGATTACGTAACTCGGGCGCATAGTATCCATGAATTTACGGACGGTGTCGGACAGATATTTTTTTAATTTTTGAAAAAAAAACTTTGCTTTTTTTTTAAAATTCAGATAATCATTTTTTATAATAAATCAAGTACCTATGGTTTTAGTGACAACGGTGTTTACACTAACAGTCTGTATACACAAATTATAACTTTAACTTAAAATAATGAATGCTTTCCAAAACCTTCCAAACACCGAGATAAAAATCTTTACTTCCACTAATAACAATCAACATTACTGATAAGCCCACGTATATAACATGTACAAACAAACATACACATATCAACCGCACCACTTGACCTATCGTGCAATCAATCAGTTGATTCAAGCGGAATTGAATAATCAATGAAGTTACAATCGTACATCTGTATGGCTTTAATTGCTTCCCTGACCAATGATTGGTCGACCCTTTTGGTATCTATAACTATCTGAGAACACAGTTTGTGTTAGTTAGGATAAGTAATGAGAACTATTAGTTAGTTAGTTAGTTAGAATTATAGATTTATTTCGTAATCCTAATGGGTCATAAAAGGAAAGAAAAGAAAATTTACCAAAATAGTAAAATTTTTGCCCCAAAATAGGACTTTCCCATGTGTGGTAGATTTGTTTACAAACATAATATAAAAACTTACGCATAAAAATATATTTAGGCACTACAGATATTCGGTGCGGGAATGGAACTCGCAACGTGCAGCGCAACACCAACTGTGTCGACACAGTTAGTTAGTCACTCAGTCAGTAGGTCCTTCATGATTATGAAGGATTGTCTGACTGACTGACTGTCGGACTGACTGACTGTCGGATTGACTGAGTGACTAACTGACTGACTAAAGATGTGGTCTAGTTCGTGACTTATTATAATTTACTAGAAGAATAAAATTAATTAAAAATCTTTTAGTTAAAAAATAAATTATTCATTCTACAAAAAAATGAGTTTGTTTTAATAATGAATAAGTCTGACACATCCAATTATATTTTTAATAACTGACACAGGTACCCTCGGATTCTGAGTACGGTTTCGTATCAAACACTTAAATTAATCTGTTGTCAAGTGATTTGATTGGCTGTTGTCACTACGGTTGGGCCAATCACAAAAACGTACAAGAAAATGTAACTTCATTAGGGTTGAGACCAACTATCTCATTTATACTAATTTAATAAAGCTAAAGTGGGATTTTCTTCGTTAATTTAGCTAATCTGTGAAACTACTAGTCGGATTGGAAAAAATCGGGTATGTGATTTGTTTTTACATTCTGTATAACATCACGGTACGACCGGGGAGCGGAGCAGTAACCAAAGGCGTAACTTAATACAGATGATAAAAACTACACGGACGAAGTCACAGAGAGCAACTAGTCTGTCTTTCATTCTTACTTTTCTTTATCGTGTGGGCAGTAAGGTCTTACGACCCCACACACCCTAGTGTCAGAACTTGTATACCGCCTCAAGGGTCCTGACATGGTTTGAGTGGAACAGTGAGTCCAGGTTGCCTTACGAAGTTTTCCTTCATCGATGCCAGTGATGTCCAAGATTAACTTTAGAACTAGTCTGTAATAACAGGATAATGGTGCCGATTCTCTTGGTCACAAACTAAACTAAAATTAGACTACTTCCATCTTTTTCTGTCCAATAAAACAAGAAAGAGACTGATGTAAATAAGAGCTGTCAAATTTAGTCAATCTGACATATCCGTACAATTATAGTTGACATCTTATAACGTGTGGATTAACAATACATAAAAGTTCAAAGTAAAAATAATTTGACATCACTAATTTAGTTCTTTAATGTCACGGAATGTCACCGTCCTTTTCCTTTCGCTGTATGTTAGTAAGAGATGTCAATTCTCTAAATTTAGTCTAGTTTGTGAACAAGGGAATCGGCACCATTGTCAAACTTCACGCTAAACATCTAAAACCCTAAATAATCTACGTCAGTCCCGAGCTTTAGTAAGTACGAGTATATCATCTTAGCTGAGAAACCCTCTTCATTTCCTTTTATAACCTTGCATATTTGTCGTGCGTTACTCATGATGTTAGACTATTTTGTTTGATATAAATAGACTGTATGTACTTGTGTTACTTCGCAGACCCTTGCCCGAGCGCGCTGACGTTGAAGTTTCATATTGAGCCGATTTTTAATTTAATATAGTCTTATTTCTCAGTAAACGTGTGTGTGTATCGATTATTAAATTAGTTGTAGGTACCCGTTTTGTACAAAATGTTTAATTGATTTGTAGGCTATATAGCATAACATCACGCTTGTAATATCCAAAAGGGTTAATAGACCCACATCTCGCCAGTTTTGTTTCAGTCCTATCTAACAGGCACAGCAAGCACAAATCCAGACTCCGATGCTACTACGTACTGAGAAATCCCTAGTGGAAAATGCCCAATAACACTTTGCCCGACTTGGGAATCAATTCCAAGACTTCATGCTCAACCGTCCTGCTTCGCAACCACTAGACCAACGAGGCAGTCTAGTTTTACACTTAAAAAGAAACACCAACTAATCTACAAAGATTGATAATACAGCTCTTCATTCGCACCTGCGTATTATTTCTTATTTGACGATTATAAATTGGTGATGTCAGATTTGAACGTTGACTAGCCGAGCCATTTTTGTATTAATTGCTTTGAAAGGAACAGACGAGCCATCGTTAGTATTATGTCTATAAATGTCAGGATTTGTTATAAGACAAAGTTGGAGCACTTAATTTTGTCTTTTTGGAGATGTTTTTATTAGATAGAATGGGTAATAACTTAGTGAAATGTTAATCTCGTTTTTCCTTATCTACATAATGGGTGTAAAAACATTCTTAATGGTGCCAAAAGTTACACGTGCTTCTCATTATTGTGATATTTTTTTCTTTTTTAACCATACCTGGGAACTTTCTGGCTACATAGATTTAGAAGGTCAAAGTAACATAACATAAGCTAAGGGGATGAACAGGGTTTGAAAGTTGGTATGGAGAAACCAACTTTGACGCGAAAGAAGTCGCGGGCAGAAGCTAGTAGTTAATATATTAAGTCTATTATCGTCAATCCGCCTTTGACTTTGACTTTTGACTTTAACTTTGACTTTGTAACTATTTTATTACAAAATTAAACAAACACAAGCCGATTCACATATTTCTAAGTAAAGAAATAAAAAGCAATTTAATTTAATACTAGATTCACTTTAGATCCAACAAAGGACAGAGCTACAATTTCATGAATTTCGCTTTTTACGTTCATAGTTCTTTTTGTGAACATTTTTCTCTGAGACGTCTCAAGAATATTTGATACAGCGCTTTAAAATCTTATTTCTGCTCCACCTGTTCATAAAAAAGCCTCTGGGGGTTGGTTATGGCTATTTCTTTATACATCTTCAGAATAAACAAGCTCTGTTTAGTACTATACCTAGAGCATTCGACCCTATTGTAGCTACCACTCAATGTAGTTTAGCCAATACATTGTATTTATACTAATGTTATAAATGCGAAAACACCTTTGTCTTTCTGTGTGTTTGTTACGCTTTAAAGACTAAACCACTGCACCGATTTTAATGATATTTGGTACGGGGTAAGTTTGAATCCAAAAAAAGGACATGGGCTACTTTTTATTTCACATTTACGCGGACGAAGTCGTGGGCAAAAGATAGTAGTATTATACAGAGTGAAAGTGTAAACACCGTTATCCTTGAAACCAGTGGTTTGGTTTCACTAATAGAACGTAAAATCAATGAAAAAAACATTTTTTTTTAAGTGAAATCTCCATTTTTCATCAAAATTATTTCACCCTATATTACAATGATGTAATTAGTTAAAACTTATGTAGGTAGTTATAACGGACGGCCAGTGCAGCAGGTCAACGCCCCTTGCGGTGATTACGTTACTCGGGCGCATAGTATCCATGAATTTACGGACGGTGTCGGAGAGATTTTTTTTTAATTTTTGAAAGAAAACTTTATTTATTTATTTTTAAATTCAGATAAACATTTTTAATAATAAATCAAGTACCTATGGTTTTATTGATAACGGTGTTTACACTAACAGTCTGTATTTTTTTCGCGGGTCGAAAATCGTAGTCGTGTCAGCGGCCAGGATCGCACCTATAAAGTAATATGGACCCGAGACCCTTAACCCTACACCAGGGTTTCTAAACCTGTAGTTCATTGACTTCTTAGGGATGCGTGTAATGAACGCCGGGGGTCCATGACGACCCTACCTACTTAGAAGTAAGAGATGACATGCGCCTTGCATTATCATAATTATCTTTTACAATAATTTGATGTTTTATTGTATTTTTAATTATTTTATATTTAATGTCGATTATTTTTTCGATTGTAATATTTTAATGGTATTTATATGTTTATTTCACATTTTTTATTTTGCAAAATATCTACACAATGTGTATTGTTTAGAAATAAATGACTTATGACTTATCAAAAACAGCTCGATTGACATTCTAATCAAGTAATTACTCAAACGTAAACTTTAATCGTAAACAATAAAAGCAGGTACAATCTTAACCTATTTTTTCTTTCGGAAACGATTCGTGGCTTCTTTGAAATTTAGAGAGGGGTCCCCAACTAGAAAGAGGTTAAGAACCCCTGCCCTACACTATTGAATTTTATTCAACATCTCTACGCAAAGAGGAGCGGCCCTATTTTTGATGTGTAGGGGAATTAGGGACCGGTGACAGTACGAGGGTGTTATTATTTATTTGTATGTCTTTGTGATGTTCTTGGCGTTTTGGATGAGTAGCGGAAGAAATTGGTGATGTATTGTGAGTGTTAATTTATTTTTTAGGACTCATTTAAGAATCCAAGAGTATTCTTGCAGTTTCAACTGCGTTATGTTACGTTATTGATTACTGCTTAACTCCCGTGGATCATAGCGTGATGTTATATAGCTTTTACTATTCCTCATGTATCTGCCTATTATATAACATATTTTTTTTGAAAGGGACTACTAGTTTCAGCTATCAGTTCCAATTTTGAACAAACTAAAAAACTCTACAATGGTGCCGATTCTCTTGGTCACAAACTCAACTAAAATTAGACTATTTCCATCTTTTTCTGTCCAATAAAACAAGAAAAAGACTATATTTACATTAGTCTTTTTCTTGTCAATTTTAGTCAATCTGACACATCCATACAATTATAGTTGACATCTTAAAACGTGTGGATTAAAAATACGGAAAAGTTAAAGGCAAAACTAATTTGACATCTCTAACTTAGTTTTTTAATGTCACGGAATGTCACCGTCCTTTCCTATCGCTGTATGTTAGTAAGAGATGTCAATTCTCTAAAAGTCTAGTTTGTAAACAAGGGAATCGGCACCAGTACCTATATTAAGTATAGATCTCATATTTTTTACTCTTCCGCTGTTCTTTTCTGATTAATTTCGTTGCGATCCAAGACATTTAAATCATTTCTCCGACAAGTCGAACTTCATTTCCTGAACGCATTTTTGGTAGTTGTCACTATTTATTCTGGCTTTCATTAGTTGCAGTGGTTGGGAAAAGACAGGCAAGTTAGTTCGACAAACAAAAAAAGAATTATATTTTAAAAACATGGTAACACCATTACTTTTAAAATTTTATTTATTTATTTAAACTTTATGCAACAAAAAAGGACAAGGGCGGACTTAATGCCTTAGGCATTCTCTACCAGTCAACCAAAGGTGGTGAAGAGATAACAAAGCATGAATGAAACTTTAAAATCATAATCATAATTTAAACGCCATAATTACCTAATCCTAACATCACCAAAAGAGAATCAAGAAAAATCTTTTTCCCTAAATCTTTACCTTTGTAGGACCTGAATCCTTTCGACAATTGACAGAACAGCACACGCACGTACCCAGAGTAAACACAAGGCAAACGAATGTGCTATTAGATAAATTCTGTGAATGTTTGTAACCGCTGAGTCGGCATTAGAATGCTAGGGAGTCTTCCGAGTGAGTCTGATTCGAGCGCGGCTGTCACACAAGGTGAATTTAAAAGTGAAATTCTCTTCGTTTTATTATGAAACGAGTGGCATTGTCGAATGAATTGAGTTGGATGGTTTATATAAGGTTAGTTGTCAAGTAAATTCATGAATGGTAGATCTATTTAAAACAGCAGACTGTTCAAAATCCACTCAAATTAATCTTTTTTTTCTTTCTTTTCTTATTAAGGTCCCGATGAAAAATCAGGTCTTCTAAGAATCCATGTTTTAAATGATCAATACATAAAATAAAACTGATATTTCTGTACCTATGCCTAACATTTAATACAATCCTGACATACTTACACAATAATAAAGCTAATTTAGACTGTGACTTGTACTTTTATAGCTACTAACTAATGTTTAAGACTAAAATTGTAATACTTGACTAAAAATTTATTTTGACATTGTGCTTGTATTGTGTGTCTGTGTTAAGTATGCCTGTATTTGTATTTGTTAAACTGTTTTGCATGCTATAGTTAAGGCAGAAAGTATAAGGATCACTCAATATGTAACATCTCAATATTGTACCTACTTTCTGAGCAAATAAACAATTATTATATTCTATTCTATTCTATTCCAAAAATTCTGGCACCTTCAAGCCCTGAATCTCACAAGCAAATGGTGACTTGAAAGGTATAACTTTTATAATTCAAAGTTAAATTAAGGTTTGAATAATGGCAGAGGCCTAACCTACTTTCAAGCATTTCAAACTTGAAACAGTAGTGGGTCGCCACGAAAATGGACGACAATTTAAAATGACGATTGGGAAAGTAGATTCTTTTTTGGTTTTTTCCGAGTATGGTTATTTTTACACAAATTTAAATAGGAATAATGTAGCAAAATAATCTGACTTGGACTGACTGACCTTGACAAATAATAACACTTCTTTTTCATTTCCATAGTTATTTCGTTAGTTCCAATTAAAGCCACCAGCCCAATTAAGCTACTGCACAATTCCAAAGAATAATAACTACTAGTATTATCACCTACTAGCTTTCGCCCGCGACTTCATCCGCGCAAAAATAAAATAAAATATAGCCTATGTTACTCGCAGATAATCTAGCTTTCTAATGGTGAAAGAATTTTTAAAATCGGTCCAGTAGTTTTTGAGTTTATCCATTACAAACAAACAAAAATACAAATCTTTCCTCTTAATAATATTAGTGTAGACAATAGTACGTGTACCTATTTTTATGTGTGTGTAAATAATTTAATGACAGATGATAAGTAGGTACTTAATTTCCTATTAAATAATTTTACAATCCAGTGTGAAAGTTGGAGGTGTGAAAGCCTCGTGTTTCGGAAGTACATAAAGCCGATATAAATAGCGGTCGTGTCGGATTGCCGTCCGATCGGACTTTGAGAGTAAGGGCAGAGAGAGTACTTTACGTTTGCATGCCGTAAGGTAGAGTGTGCTGGAACTGTCTGTCATTGTATCTTTCCATCTGCTTTCTTTTACTATAGTTATCTAAAATAGTTTTACTTCTTTCTAAGGAACTATCGTACCACCGTATTATATTAGTCTTAAGGAGGAGCAGAACGACCCAACACAAGCATTATTACTTGCTTCCTGGGCAGATCCGGCAACTAAATAGAATTGTATCAACAAAGTTAAAGAAATAAACTATTTTAATTTTTTATTTTATTTTTATCTGTACCCATATTCAGAGCAAAATAAATGATTCGATCTTATTTGATTTGATTTACACCACATAATTATACTCGTACGCTAAAAATATATCCTGCGTACTTTCCTCGCCTCCATTGAGACTGGCGGCCATGACAGAAATTCGGGAAAATAAACATATTATTACAATTTCAACAAAATGAGAGAGATCTTCATTTCTGAATAAGAATAGGGTACAACCGGCCTAACACAATATTTTCTTAAATATGAGAACAGTAGTAATTTTCGCTTTACAACGTAGAGTTGGTCCTTTGTGCTAGATTTAAGAAAAACATGTTCAAACCATTTGTAATGTTATTGTAACGTATAACTAATTTTGAACTGGCTTTTGTCTACCATTCAATTTGCTGACATACCTAGTTCATGATAATATAAAAAGTATTCAAAGAATAGTTACTTTAATGGGGACGTAATAAAACTTAAGTTATAAGTAATACCTATAATGCAACTGTACCTAGAACTTAGTTTATGTTAAAAACCCACAAAAAATAATTGTTTGTTCGTCTGTTAGAAATAATATCTGAAAGTACTGAAACGATTTCAAAAGTTATATCACTAATAGAAACCTCGACCCAATTATCTACAGCTCTTGGGCATCTACTGTAATACAACACACAGGAATAAATGGAAGGCTATAGGGTAGACATTTGCCTAGCTGTGGGGCAATACAGGTTATTATAAAGGAAAACCGTTAGTTGTAAATACAATATTTTCAATAGTTTCCCCTTATCACGTGGGATCAAAATGTTCTCAATATAAGGGTAGTCAGCATGAAAAATACTGACACTTTTGTTCACGCATAAGAATCTATCAAAAACTTATTTACGTCTAGTCATGCGTCATTATAATCCTCGAATATAAAATATCTTCTGTTTTAAATATAGAACAATGGAGCATAATTATTCTCTTTATTTCTATTTGGATACGAAACCCGAGCGCTATTGTCATTCGTTCCAACGAATGACTGTTTTTTTAAAATTTTATGAAGAATTTTTTTAATGCTTTTTTTTTATTAAAATACGACAAGTGTTTAGTTTCGAAAGCTATTTATAAAATGCAATTTTTTGACTATTTTTGAGTCACTTATTTTACCGCAAGTAAAAAGGGGTTAATTAAACTATTATGGCAAATATGTATTTTTTTATTAAATGGAAAACCAACAAATAATAATCGTAATTTAATAATAAAAGTGGTTTGGCACTTTATGCTGAACTGGGCCTGTTTGGCATAGCTGTGGGGCACACAATCATGTTTTTTTTTTTATTGCCTCTTGTTTTTATTATTTTTGTGTGCACATGGCCTGTGTCAAATAAACCTTTTACTTTCTTTCTTTGACCCATGGTCGTGTTTTAAAAACGTTACCTCACAATAATAGGAGTGTTTCCTACATCGTGAGTGCGACATAAGGCGCTTTCCACACAGAGGAACTAGCTGGCAACTAGCTGTTTACATACATTTCAATTGGACTGCGCACACAGAGCAACTCGAGTTTCGAGTTGCGGCAATCGTCAACAGTTTTCAGTTGCTGCGATCGATGACATAAGTTAGTTGCTAGTTGCTGCAACTAGCAACTTTTAAATATTGTACCGGTTTTTAAAGTTGCCGGTTTCCTCAACCGTCACTCGCAACGCTTCGGGCGATTTCACACCCTCCCTCCCTCTCCCTGTGCCCGGCAATGCCAGTGTCGCTGCAAAAATTGCTCATAAATTGCCAAAAAGTTGCGGCAACCGGTAATGTTATATAGCAACTATCAACTTCTACAGGAAACTTTAAAAGAGTTGTCAGTTGCCTCAACTTAAGTAGCTCCGTGTGCAAAGCGCCCAAACTCAAAAAAAAAGTTAGGTATTTAGATTTGTGGTCAGTATAATTATGTAGTTAACAGATATGTGATCTTTTTACACCCTGTAAAGTAAGTAAGTATGTATAAGTATCAAAACTAAATGATTCTAAGAATTACAAAACCTTACCAAAAAGATGATTTGTGAAACAGCCTGCAGCGTTTTATTATTAGTAATTAACGGAGCACCGATGAGGTTTCTTTCACACTGATGTTGGTGTGTTGTAGGTGTGGTGAAAAATATACGAATTGAGGTCTTTTAGGGCTGCTTATCACAGTGTATCACAAAGGGAGATTTATTTTTAAGGCCAATTATTTTTCTAGACTTAGTAGGTACTTATTTTATGGCTCCAGCTTTTGTAAACAAAAATTTTATAACACAAGATTACATCACGCCTGTAATCCCCGAAGGGTTAGGCAGAGGTGTACCCACTAGTACACACACATTTCGCCAGTTATGTTTTTAGTCCCATGTAATAGGGGGCGAGCCTATTGCCATCAACCGGCCACAAATCCAGACTCCAAGGCTGCTACTGAGAAACTCCTGATGGAAAAACCGAATAACACTTTGCCCGACCAAAAATTGTATATATTTATAAATTATATATTATTATGTTGTTTTCTTTCTTTCTTTCTTTTCTTTAAATAATTTTACTTTGACTTTGACTAAATACCATATTTATTTAATAAGTACTTATGTCATGTATAACATTTCAATTTGTCAAGTATCAAGAAAGATTATGTAGATAAAGTCAATGAGTACAGATCCAGAGATTTTATTTTCTTACTTTTACGTTATCAGAGTTATTGGTTTACATTATTTCATGAAAGAAGGTCTAATTTAAGTCGAAAATAAGAATAAAATCTAAAGCTTTCCCGTTGCTTTGATCTCACGGAATTTTCCTTCTCCGTAATTGCCTGTGATTTACCATTTTGTATGGAATTCTATGAAACTGCAGCATTACGTTGGCTTCCTTTTGATAATGGGAAACCATTTTCCTATTGATGGGAATAAAATAAATATAGGATCTATTTTTTTGCGATCAGCTTCCGATTTCATTATTTGTTGATTTATCAATATATAAACCAATAACAGCAAATCAAAGTAAATAAATTCAACTAGCTTTTTCTCGCGACTTCACCTAACATTATGACTGGCCTGTTGGTCTAGTAGTTAGTGACCCTGACTGTTAGGACGGAGGTCGTGGGTTCGATTCCCACCCAGGACAAATCTTTGTGTGATGAGCACGATGATTTGTTCTGTGTCTGGATGTAATTTATCTATGATATGTATGTACTTAGAAATACGTTTATTTATCAGTTGTCTGGTTACCATAGTACAGGCTCTGCCTAGTTTGGTATCAGATGGCGATGTGTTGGTTGTCCTAACATATTATTATTATTTACTTTAAGGTTTTATGTATAGGTTAATTATTGTATAAACTAAAATACTTGAATAGCAGCAATTTAGTCATGTAATCTCTGTGTTGCATTTATATCAACTAAAGTCTTGTAGTGAACTTAGTTTAGTATATTAGTTCCCTGAGTATGATGCTCGAGTTTTGTTTGCAAAGTTTTGCAAAGTTCAAGCGATATTGATACGAGATCAATATCGCTTGAACTTTGCAAGTATTACCTATGTTACCCATATAATATCTAAATATATAAAAGCAAAAGGTCCTCTACTACTCATCACGAAATATCGAAAACCGCTTGACAAATAAAGCTGTTTGGCAGGGAGGTAGTTTAAAGGAAAAGTTATAAGAATATAGTATAGTTTATAAGAAAGGATTATAAAATCCACCCCCTAACGATATGAAAAGGGGGTCCAAAGTATGTATGGAGAAATTAACTTTGACGCGGACGAAGTCGCGGGCAGAAGCTAGTTAATTTAGTAAAGCTCAAGAGCTTTTTTGTTAGTTTCAACGCGCTAATCTTTGGAACTACTAGTCGGATTGAAAACAATGTTTATTTATGTGATAGCCAGATTCATGAGGAAAGTATAGGCTATATAACATCACGCTACGATACTTGGAAGCGGAGCAGAAAAGGCGCAACTGGACGCGGTTGAAAAACACCGTGAAGTCGTTGGTAACGTGTATTTTTTGAATGGAAAACTTTGCTTAGTAAAACAATGATAATATGTGTTTATTACAGAAAGGAAAAACTTTTGTTTCTCTTATATTTTCACTTTAACGTAACCATATTCAATATTCTTACACCATAATTTTATTTTAGCTTTAGGTACAACCATTGTGCGATTCTTTTTTATTTGTTTTTGTGATTAAGGTGACTATGGCAGAGATAGTCAACCAAGGGCACATGAGCCATTGTCGGTACGTGACAAACTAATTTGGGCACGACAATAATTGACAAACCTATGAAATACCATGTTTGATATGCTAAACGACTGCCTCGTTGGTCTAGTGGTTGCAAGCGCGACTGCTGTGCATGAGGTCTTGGGTTCGATTCCCAGGTCGGGCAAAGTGTTATTGGGTTTTTCCATCAGGAATTTCTCAGTAGCAGCCTCGGAGTCTGGATTTGTGCCCGGTGGATGGCAATAGGCTCGCCCCCTATTACATGGGACTAAAAACAATAACTAGCGAATTGTGGGTGTACTAATAGGTACACCTCTGCCTAACCCTTCGGGGATTACAGGCGTGATGTTATGATGATGTTAAAGAATTATTTTATTTAACTAAGTGTAAAGAGTTTAAAGTTCCTAGCAACTTGTTTTTTTTCTCTCTAATATTTTACTATCACTGTTTCATATTTTTAGAACAGTAACCCTCAAATTTTTAAACAATTCTTAATTATTAGGTACCGGGTAAGTTAGAACCCCAAGAAAAGACACTTTCTTGGGGATTTAACTTATCCGGTCTTCGTCTGAGTCCACAATAACCAAAATTTACGCGGATGAAGTCGCGAGCAAAAACTACTTTTTCATAAAAAAAAATGTCACGTTCATAAATAAAGGTTCATCATCCCTGCACTACGTTGTACCGCGCGACCTAGTCAGCTCACAAACAATAGCACTTGCGAGGTTACCTCTAGATTACCGCGCCATTGTGCCAGTTTCAACACAAAAATATATAAAGCAGTCGAGGTAAATCGTATTTTTTTTATAACGCGTTTAAAAAAACTGACGGACTGCCTCGTTGGTCTCGTGGTCGCAAGCGCGACTGCTAAGCATGAGGTCTTGGGTTCGATTCCCAGGTCGGGCAAAGTGTTATTGGGTTTTTCCATCAGGAATTTCTCAGTAGCAGCCTCGGAGTCAGAATTTGTGCCCGGTTGATGGCAATAGGCTCGCCCCTTAATACATGGGACTAAAAACATAACTGGCGAAATGTGGGTATACTAATGGGTACATCTCTGCCTAACCCTTCGGGAATTACAGGCGTGATGTTATGTTATGTTATGTTGCGTTTAAAAAAAGAAGACTTATGAGTTTTTTTAAGGGTAGAGGGGGGGGGGTAGGGTACTTTACTCTCGCTTTATACTTCAAGTAATGAGACACAATTGATTATCTATTGTTCTGTCATATCGATATGAAATATCCTCCCGACCCGAAGTTTTGGCGGCCAATCTTGATGAAATCTAGCCAAGTACCTATGCAGGATATATTATAGTGCACAAGTCTTAGCGTAAACACAGGTGCACTTTTTCCCTCACTCTAATGATCAGGCGTCACACCACGGCATTAAGTGCTTTCCGAGGCACGAGGATGTCACACCACAAACTTCCAAACTTCGGGCTGCTACTGACAAATCCTTAATGGAAAAACCGAATAACATTTTTGTCCGACCTGGGAATCGAAAACATGTCCCCACATAGACAGACAGACAGTTGCTTGAGTCGCATCGCAACGTTTACTTAGGCGATTGTAGTGCGAATACCAACATACTACCTGCATCAGGTGATGGATGAAAGCTTTTGGCCACAGGATGTGGTAAACCGCCACTATCGTGGGCAACATATAACATAACATCACGCCTGAAATCCCCGAAGGGTTAGGCAGAGGTGTACCCATTAGTACACCCACATTTTGCCAGTTATGTTTTTAGTCCCATGTAATAGGGGGCGACTATCGTGGGCAAGTGCCTCCGAAACGCACAGAGACTTTATTTTATTTTAGCTGGTAAAAATCATCAAATGACTCCTTCCGCCCTGGGTGGGGCGGAAGGGACTGTCAGACTTTTACTGACTAAAAAACCACCCTGTTCCTTCTGTTGCCCTTTACGTTCCGGGGCCACGGTATCCTGTTAAACTTAATGCAACGGAGTGATCCTGACATAGTTTTAAGTTTTATTGACTAACACAATTGTTATTAATTACTCAAGTTCCATGGAATGATTTTCTATTGTTTTGTCTTACCGGTATGACAGTCGAGCCTTGAGCGGTTATGATTAGCAGTCGTGTATGCAATCACGAGACTTAGGTCAGCTCACACTTAGGTAAATACAGATTTCAATACATCTTCCAATAACAAGAAGATATGAAATTCTTGCTTGATTGGACGTGTATTACTTACTTGCTTAGACTAAACAAACATGTGTTTCAAAGCGAACCTATTCCAATCAATATCAGTATTTACGCAGTTCAGATAACTAAATAGAGATGGAATAGGTATTAGGTATAACTAGACACAACAATCTTCTGACTAAATAACAATCACTTTGATAGATTAATTTAAAGTGAGATTATCAGTCGTTCAAGACAATGAAATAAAAATGTATATGTCGTTCCACGTGGATGTTTTTTTAATACAAAAATGTATTGCTCCCATAATAAAGTAATAAAATTATATATCCTATGTTTGTAGATAAACAAATTCTTTATATTCATCATCAAGTTATTATATTTGTAAGAGAATCAGAAATAACAACTGTCTTGTTTACGTATCCTTATGATTTAGGATTTTAGTGGGACGTACTTTATAACAAATTGAAGGAAAATAGCTATACCTAAGTAGATACCTATATTATTAGTATAACGATGAACAAATAATGTCTGTATTGGAACGAGAGTAGAATGATAAATAGAAGTAAAACTAGGTCAGAAGGTTATAGTAAATTATAAAAAAATTGAAACAATTTGATGTTAAGTTAAATAGCTGAACACGACATAAAGACAGACTTCGGGCACGGATTAACTAACAGTTCTGCTTCGGGTGCTTTTAATAAAACTAAAATTATTTAAGAGAAATGTGTATTGCGTGTCTATTATTATTTACAATAATTTAACAAATAGTCTTAAAGGTTTCACTTTCACAGGAATAAACAGCTTTAATTTTTTAATTCTTACTTTCTAGTATCAAAGCTCACACAAACACACCCTTGTGCTAAAAATACAAAATCACATCCTAAACACTTTCACACCCACAGAACCATACAAACTCATACAATAACTGTGCAATAAAACGTAACATTCAATATCACGTCAATGTATTTCCTATTCTAACAACAGTTGTGAATATCAATGAAGGAATTCCTACACATTCGCTGTAAACTGAAATAACGAACGACTATATTCTGAACAAAATAAATGTTGGAGTTCAGGGTATCGCGGTACCGCGTTTTATAGTACCAGCGCACACCGTGAAGTAATATTAAGGTCACTACTCACTAGAGCGTACCGCTCAATAAGTAGAAGATGGGAATATAAATAAGTGGTTTCTAACTGCTAAAAAGATAAATTATAGACCAGATGTCGTAATTCAATTCGATTATTTTAAGGTACAAGTTGGTAGCCGACTGCACGCAGCAGCAGCAGACGACATGTCGCAGCGACACTACTGGTTTCTTCGTGTTTCTATGAAATTCCCTCCGTAGTTAGCGACATGAAGCTAGCGACGCGTCGTCGAGCGGCAGACGGCAGTGTCATTCGACCACAGATCAGTAGTGCCGCTGACGCCGGTGTTTCTTTTCAAACGATTTTTACGATTCTGAACAAGATGCGATCACTATTCTCGAACAAGTCAGATATTTTTTTTCACCTAGCACTCGGAACCAACTGGATGCCATCTGCTGTTGCCGTCTGCAGTCGGGTTCGAAATGACTGCAGCGACATGACGCAACGACGTGTCGTGACGACATGAAGCGACGACATGTCGTCTGCTGCTGCTGCGTGCAGTCGGCTACCAACTTGTATCTTAAGTCTTTTATGACAAACTCCCGGATGCAAAACTACACCTTGTAAACACCGAAGTAATAACCTTTTTTTTGTTTTAACATTAAAATTAACAAGCTTTTATATAAAAAATCAGGTTTTGTATACATTTCAACCTTTAAGTTATTGCACTTTTGTATGAAACAGCAGATATTATTCTTATGCAACAAAGGAGCACTGGAGGGGTTTTTGTTTTGAATCAATCCTAACTAATATTATAAATGCGAAAGTAAGTTTGTTTGTTACCATTTTACGCCTAAGCCACTGAACCGATCATCCTGAAATTTTGTATATACATTGCCAGGTGTACAGGAACAAACATAGGGTACCTTTAATCCCGAATTAAAGTAATGTTTCCGAGAGAAATCACAATAACGTTCTTTTGATCGTAGATGGCGCCACGTGTAGTTTCGAATGGAAATGACAGGACATGAGTAATTTTTTCCGCGACTTCGTCTATGTCCGCGATAACCGAAATTTACGCGGACGAAGTCGCGGGCAAAAGCTAGTGGTTAATAAAGTTAGCTCATTATTGTCTTTTCACGGTATATAGACATCAAGCGGCGACTCTCCAGACACACTGCTCCAATGAATACGAATTGGTCACTTGGAAGAACGATCACGCACACCACACAATGTCAACAGTCAAACAACAATTGCTTTGTTCACTCAGAGATCCATTAAAGTGATTAGTAATCAATCAATTCACGGTAGAGAGAGATCAACACTGATACTGATACAGGTTTCACGTACTGAGGTAGTTATTTTAGAGAATGGTGTACATTTAACAAAAGAGATACGTATGCAGGGTCGTGAGATATAGTTGAAGTTTTCTTAGAAACCGATAGATGTATTCAAATGTTATTATTTATTTAAAAATCAGATAATGAACCGTTTGAACTTTGTGTGATGAGCATGATTGTTAGTTCTATGTCTGGGTGTGATTTATCTATAATATGTATGTATTTATAAATTATATATATATAAGTATGTATATCAGTTGTCTGGTTACCATAACACAAGCTCTGCTTAGCTTGGGATCAGATAGCCGTGTGTGAGTTATCCCAAGATATTTATTTATTTATTTTTATTTATTTTAGTTATTTTAGAGAATGGTGTACAGTCTACAAAAAAGATACATATGCAGGGTCGTTAGATATAATTGAAGTTTTCTTAGAAACCGAGGGATGTTTTCAAATGTAATTTAAAAAGTAGATAATAAACAGTTCATTAAATGAGTTAAGTTTCAAATAATATTCATCGGTTTCAATGATATCTGACGACTTGTATCTGTCTCTTTTATTGACTGTACATTTCGGGTATAAAAAGACTGAAACTGAACTGAAAAGTGTGGTCGATGGTCATAGAAACTAGCAACTATAGTTGATATGTCTGCGAAGTTTCTTTATGTTTAAACAGCTAGTTAGGAGTTGCCTGTTGCCACAATACGAAGATCATTGACCTGTTCAGCGCCAAAGCAACAAAAAAAAAAACATCACGTAAGCTACTAAACACAAATCTCTTTACTGTCGCAGATTTTAAAAGATGACAAAATAAAGTATTTTAATATTATTGCAATATTAAGTATTGGTCATTGAATTGTCATCAGAACTAAAGGTGCATGCAAAATTTTTTAGCTCAATGGTAGACTAGCAAATGGTCGAAAAATAGTTTACAAATTTTGAAAGGACAACTTACTTACATACATACATCCTACAAACTGTGCAAACTAAATAAAAGCTTGTAAAAAAGAAAATGGTTAACACTTATTTATGAAAATATATAGGTATACCTAAATACCTACACATACAAAGTTGATACGACAGATGGTTTTCCTTTAAACTGCCTATACTAGGTATTTTCCATTTTCAAGCTCTGTACCAAAGATCAAGTTTTTGCCCCGTTTAAACACGATGTATCTTTCCTAACAGCTGATTATATCTATACGCATAAGTCATGCATCTACGTTGCCGCTTTAATACCTAGCTATCTAAGGTCAGTTAAATTTATTTACAAAGAGTGTTTGCGTTTTACTCTGATTTGTAAGCTAAATAATTTGTTTGAAAAAAAAACCCTTTTTTATTTATATTTTATTTTATACCGTATCGAATTAATACTAAACACGTATAGTATACGAAGTGTAATTAAATGCCCCTCTGTCATATCAACTCTGTATATACGAGTAACAGTCTGTATCAAACGTCCTAAAATAAGACAAGTTAAAGCTTCCAGTTCACTAGAGCGTAATTAAGAATGACGTGACGGCACCGGTTGCTTTAGTCGGTAATAACAAAAAGAGAATATATTTCCCCAAAATTGTTTACTAGTTAATCATAACTGAATACCTCGCGAGCGTGGAGAAATTGTTTTGTTTGCGAAATTTAGGGTCAAAGGTCAAGTAAACTAGGTCAAGGTGACCGGGAAATATGTACGTTGTTATTTAATAGTTATAGTATGCGGTTAATGCAAGGCTCTTCTCTTAAAAAGAGGCTTCATTATTTCAGAAGAACCTTCGTTATTTTTCTAAACTAAACGTAGCCTTTACTTTCTATAGCATTAGCTATCTGCCAGTGAAAATACCATTAGAATTATTGGTCCAGCAGTTTCGGTGATTAACGGGAACAACCCGACAGACCGTCAGATATTTTTCATGTAAGTACCGTAAAAATATTCATATTTTTTTTTTTGTAAAAAGCTGTTATTTTGACATTACAAACAGACATTTCAATTTTATTTATTTGTATAGATAGGTTCGTTTTTCATAGCTTTATTCATTTAAGGCTAACAGACAAGCCTGAAACATGAGTATACACAATTATTTTGCAAAAACAAACTCAGAATGTGCATGTTTACGTAACACGACGTCATAAAATAACGTTCTCTAAAGCCTTGAATTCACTAGAGCGTAACAAAATGACAGTTCTGTTTCCATTTATTTCCTTCTAAAGTATTCCGAGAATAATCATTTCACAAAATGTTCTAGTTAATGCTTTAATGAATTTATTATTGTGTTTGTATTAATTCTGTAACAAAACAAGAGCTGCTGGAATTTACCAACATAGCTTCATATAGTCATGTTTTTGATAATAAGTAATTAGTAAATGAAATGTAGGTTAGATAAACACACAAATATCTACTTAGTGCTTAATTCTACAAACTTTTAGGAACAATCACCATCTAATTTCAGTCTTAATTTGTCATAAATATGTCTTTAATTGCCCAGTGCGAATGCTGAGGTCTTGAATTCCATTCCCAGGTCGGGCAAAGTGCTTTTAGGTTTTTCCATCAGGTATTTCTCAGTAGCAGCCTCGGAGTCTAGATTTGTCTCCGGTTTATGGCAATAGGCTCGCCCGCTGTTACATGGAACTTAAGCGGTAGGTTTTGGCCGAAGGGTGTCGTGTATCAGCGATTCCGCGGAAGGCTACGCGACACCACGCAGAGCAAAACAACGCCATCATTACGTGTGCAGTAGTTTTTGTTTTTATGAATATGTATGATAGTCTATAAAGTATAAGGTATATATGTTATGGGTCTTTGTTACTAGAATTAAATTAATAAATAAAATAAATTAATATATAAATAACTGGCGAAATACTGCGGTAATTATGATATTTCGTAATCAATCAATGAATGAATGAGCTACCTTTCGCTTTTATATACAAGTATATAGATAACCCAATTCCGCACAGCATGCATATACTGTTACTTCAACAATACCCCGCTTATTGAATATCGGGTCGCGTTTAGTGGAATTGGGTTCAATCACTTTTGATATCGATAGCGTAGTAATCTGTCCATTGACATTTGATGTATTGCTTGTAACGTTAACATAAATGGGCGTGCTAATCGCTGAGTTATGTACGTGTATGTTGTAGTTTATGGAGGTCAGTATTGTGTGTTTATGTAAAATTGATGTATGGATCGTAGTTGTGTTTTTTATTTTGCTTTGTCGTGTCGAGAGGTTTAGCCATGTTCAACCGCATTTTACGTCATACAAAGAACACACCCTCCAAGTTTCTGGTCTCTACGATCAGCGGTTTAGGCTGTATGTTGATCCGTCAGTCAGTCATCAACATTGATTTTTTAAAAGAGTCCGTATTTAGTTTCTTGCCCATTCTTCTCCATACAAAACTACCTTTTGGAAACAACTAGATTCAATCCTCTTTTTGTGTATGACGTTGAAAAGTGCCTTATATTGGCCTAATTGAAATAAATGATTTGACTTTGAAAACGTAACTGGTTAATTCTAAATCCCCATTAAAAGGGGTATTCATTAATGTTCGTGTAAAACACAACGTAATTTAATATGATAATGATCTAGCCAGTGGGCGTGTCGCTTACCCAACAGTTCGCTATCCGCACTCCTAACTATTCCAATTTGGACAAGTTCGGAATTTCCGATCGCCTTCACTTTAGAATCTAAATAAACTAGTTCTAAAACCAATCGGGTTCAGTTAATGAGCGTAGTTTTATGTAATGGATTTTTTGTTGAAGGGTTAAATATTTTGGGTTTAAGTTTGGGGATTAATTAAGGAAGTTATCGGTTGATTTGTTTATGGTGTTGTGTAATGGGTTGGAACACTTTTAATCTATATAGAAGTGTGTGGTTTTTTGGCAAAATAATAGATTGTTTTAACACAGTATGTTTGTCTTTATATGGTTAGGTACCTAAGATACCAAAAAGAAACAAAATAATTAAAAACAAATGTCTCTCTGTCTGCCTGTTTGTTGTCAGGCTGAACTCTGAAACGGCTTGACTGATTTAATTAAATAGGACTTTCACTGACTGACACACAGTTTATGTTATAAGAAGTATCTGGGGTTGGTACAACAACTAAGGCTCCGTGAAAATAAAATAAAAAAACACAATAAACCGACGTTTATGCGAATTACCTTGACTTGATCACAAGATAGACTTTAGAAGAATAAAATAAAATAAACTTTAGAAGAATCTATTCTAGAAGAATTCAATTTTGTTTCGTCTCGATTTCTCTATAGACGAGATGCTAAATCAATTCTTAACACATAAATCTTCCTATAATTTTGAGATCGACTACAGTAGGTGACTGTGATTTGAGTGTCTAGTAGCGACTGTTCTATTACGGAGAGAATGAGACGCTATTAAGATTATCTACAGCTCAGTGTTAAAGATGTGAACATGGTCATAAGCGATAGCGGGTTAAATCTTTGTAATACAACTTAGGGCTATTTGCACCAAAAACATAACTAAGAATTAGTTGCTAGCTCGAGGTTAAATTAGAAGGCGTCATAAATTGAAATCTGGTTTTTGTGGTAACACGGTCCTATTAAATACGAGATTAAGTTACTAATAAGGGTAAAAGTTAAGGGTAAAGGGGTAAAATTAAGGGTAAAAGTTACTAATAAAGGTCCCATTAAATACGTAATATAATGGTGATATCAACTAAGTCAGAATCAAAAGATAACCTTGCTTGGTACAAAGCTTTTGACAGCTGTAAAAAACACGACTCCCCAATAGATTTTGTACGGCAATAGTAAACTGTGTCATTTTTTGCCAACTCAAATGATTCACTATTTCATCATCATCATCTGCCTAGCCTTTTCCCAACTATGTTGAGGTCGGCTTCCAGTCTAACCGGATGCAGCTAAATACCAGTCTTTTACATGGAGCGACTGCCTATCTGACCTCCACAACCCAGTAACTGGGTAATACGATACCCCTTGGTAATTGATTAACTATTTATTGATTTCAAAGCAAATCTTATTTTACTATTCATTGAAAATGTATCAGGTCAATGAAGTTTTTTTTTTTAAATAAGCTGTGTCCTTGAATTATCGGATAATGGTATCAACTACACAATTTACCAAACAGATTTTCATTTGTTTTAATATTATAATTCTACCGTCGCGAACAGAGGGCGCGGTGTAAACGTAATAATGTATTCGTACGAATTTTAAATTGAAAATACCCGTTTCGCACGTAATATTTATTTAATTTGAAAGGTTTATTCATATCAATGGGTGATATTCATTGTATTTGTCGTATACAAATAAACCACAGTGTTGAACGATATTTGTGTTTCCAAACCGAATCGTATCGAATACTTTTACATTAGTGCGCTTGGCTGTGTCATGACGACAGTGAAGTCAGTCATCCAAGTCATTCACTGTCTCTGCTGGTGCAGTGGCTGAATAGCTACAGATGTATGTTGTGTATGTGAGTTTATATGTATGTAAACGCACTCACGATACTGCCGATAGCCAAGAAATGGCTATAGAAAATTCGGTGGAAAGACAAATCGATTGACGCAATAATCATCAAAATCGGCCCATGCACTTGGTCTCCAGAGCGCCTCAAAGGAGCAAACATACATTCATAAGCCGATAAACTCATTACCCTCTTTAGCGTCGTGCAGTCGGTTAGTAATCACAACGCTATGGAAACGATGCCTTATATGTTCATACACCCACGATACACTGCTAACGTGGGGAGATAGAATTTCTATTAAGTTTGAGTACCTAAGCTTCTATGTCACTTGAAACTAGCTCTTTATTACTATTATGGTGTAAGGGGAACCTCCAGGAATTGGGGTGGGGATGTGTGTGTGTGTTAATCTTACAATAGTCTTCCTCATACCATTGTTTGATAATGTGGAAGGAAAATTAAGCGAACTAACTCTTCGTGAAATGAAACCAAGTATTCAAATATTTAGTTCGATTTTCAGGACAATAAAGATTGTGCCTTAACAAGGGTGGACCCAAGGGGGTGGCTCATGACCTCTTCCCCCCTTGGCTGGGTTAATTTGACCTCTGGAATTTTTCTACTCTCATTGATAAGTTTAATAAATATAGGTACTTGTGATGACAAATAAATACCTACACACGCATAATAATGACTATGTGCTGTTATTATACTTAAGTCAAAGTCAAAACATTTATTTCAATTAGACCAGGCAATTTTGAATTGTCAAGGAGTCGGTCAGTTAGTCAGAAAGTTGAAGTTAGTTGCTTGTGTCAAAGCAGTGGTAGGTCTCTATGGAAAAGAACGAGCAAGAAACTCCATAGACACTCTTTTCAATTATAGGTTTTTACAAAATCATGGTTACAATGGTCTTTTTGTTTTTACATGTGAAAACAATGAAGACGAATATAAAACAATAATAGGAATAAAGTTAGTTTAAAGATGAGTTAAGTCAGTTTAAAGATGACCAATCCTAATTGACAGCACTCGTTCAAAATATGAATAAAATGATTATTCTGTTTTATTATAACTAGGTTTAGTATTGTAATTTAATTAGAGCCTGGCCTGACTAGAACTTGACTATAATGACCCCTCCCTTCCCTTGACTTGAAATTTAGACCCACCCTTGTACCAAATTGTATAAGGTTTTTTTTGTTGAGAATTCTGATATTATACATGAAGGAAAACTTTAATGAACAAAAAACCTTTCCCTATATTTTTTGTACAAACGCTAGAAATTTTATAATGGCCTAAGTATTTGCCTATTAGAGGCCGCGAGGGGAAAAAAAAGAAAAAAAACTTAAAATTTCCTTATCTACCTACTAAGGCAGTATAAAAGTTTTTTTATTTTTATTAAAGGTCTATCAGATAGAATAAAGCAGGAATGCGGCAAAGGAAACATTGCGTTCTGCCTATCTGTAGTATGATCGCAACACGCTATGTTTACGCATAGCTCGGATTATTGCGGTGAATTCACCTGAGCCGACAACTAACACGAACCTACCTAGCTTAGTGAATGCTTAGAATTATCTTACTAGTCCGCCCGAATAGACGGCAACAGGATATTGTGGTTTATAGCGAGAATACAATTTACGAGGGTTCTAAAACTGTAACGTAAAGGTATTATGAAACTAGCTTACCTGCCTCGTTGGTCTAGTGATTGCAAAGCGCGACTGCTAAACGCGAAGCCTTGGGTGCGATTCCCATGTCGGGCAAAGTGTGTTCTTTCTACTATCATGTACAATCATTTACTATCGTCAAATTACCCACATACACGTGAACATCCCAAAAACTTAAAATAATCCAAATCAACTATCCAAATTCAATTTTCGTCTGCTATCTATCTACAAAGCAAAGAAAAAATCACTCAAAAAACGTAAGTACATAATTCGCGTACATCTAGGTATATGTCACCACCCTAATCCCAGCGCTCGAGAATTCGAGATCGCTCCCCACTTTTTGTCCCTCTCGGCAAATAAAAATTTGCATACAAACAGTGCTGTTACGTCTCTCACTGTATACCAGGGGTCGCCAAATGGCGGACCGCGGTCCGCGTCCGGACCGCCGACCCATTTTTGTGGGCCGCGAGAACAAAGCAACTTGCACTACAGAGGACCTAAGTAATTTAAAAAAAAATGTATCCACCGCATTATCTTCGTTAACGTCAATTGTAAAACGGTCGGGCGAAGTAACGAGCTAACAAGCGAGAAAGAGTTCGCGAATAGCGAAAGTGTTGATCGTCGCGGTGTAATTTTTCTCATTGATATGAAAAAAAAATACCTTTGTTAACTGGCGAAATGTGGGTGTACCAACAGTACATCCACATTTCGCCAGTTATGTTTAAGTCCCATGTAATAGGCGGCGAGCCTATTGCCATCAACCGGGCACAAATCTAGACTCCGAGGCTGCTACTGAGAAATTTATAATTGGGAAAACCCAATAGCACTTTGCAAGACGTCATGCTCAGCAGTCGCACTTTGCGACCACTAGACCAATGAGGCAGTCATTTTTCTCATTGATATAAAAAAATACCTTTGTTTTATTTCCATAATAAAATTTGTTTAATAAATATTTTTTTTTCTATAAAATGTAGTGCTGACCGTGATGGTCATTTAATTTTTTTAAACGGACCCCGAGAGAAACTAGTTGGTGACCCCTGCTGTATACCATTCGTTAGGACGCTTATATTAGCTTAAGTAGTTACGCTTTTCGTACTTAATTCTCTGTCTGTACTAGTTGGTTCTTAGTACGTGATGAGTATGACTTTGATATCTGTTTGCGATGGTAATAGAATTAGGATTGTGCAGTGCACAAGTGAACTACTCTTGCGGACGTTTTAATTAGGTGTGTTTGTGAATACAATATGGCGCAACGAGAGTAGAACACCTTTTGAAACAATTTGTCCGAGATAGCTGGTTGGTAATTTTATCAAACGAATATAACAAGTAGAGATAAACTACGATAACTTGACGCACCCTTCCACAATTCAAAACGTTTAAAAGTATTTACAAGGCACAACGCATGTGTGCGTTCAAACGGCTCACACTCTCTCTCACAAAAACAAATCAGCGTGTCATTGTTGCTTGACTTATCATTAATTATTATTACATAAACATAACATCACGCCTGTAATCCCCGAAGGGTTAGGCAGAGGTGTACCCATTAGTACACCCACATTTCGCCAGTTATGTTTTTAGCCCCATGTAATGGGGGGCGAGCCTATTGCCATCAACCGGGCACAAATCCAGACTCCGAGGCTGCTACTGAGAAATTCCTGATGGAAAAACCCAATAACACAATTATTATTATTGAAATAGTAATATGAAGGAAAGCGTCATGTTAAGGTAGTTTATCTCTAGTAATAACGTTTTCCCGAATTTTGGTCCAAAAGTCCCAAAAATACAGCTATCGGAACTTTCGAATGAGAAGCCAAAATTAACCCTAACTTTTTTTATTTTTTTCTTCATGGCTGGGAACAAATAAGTGTTCCCCGTGGTAATGCCATAATTTGCCTGTGTGTGGTAAACTTTTCACTTGGATGACGCAACTTTTTCCAACCTGTTACATAAAAAGTTGCTTCATACTTTTTAATTCAATTTATTTACTAGCTAATGCCCGCGACTTTGTTCGCCTCAAAGTTGACATAATTATCTTACCGGAACCGTAATTTTTTCCAGAATTATAGAGCAGCCTTTGTACTATTCCAGACTTAAATCTCTCTAAGCTAAATTTCATACAGATCCGTTCAGCTATTCTGGCATTATTGAGTAACAAACATTTATCCATCCGTTTGTAACAAAAAACATTTACATTGTAGAGGACTAAGGATAGTATTTACATCTATTACACTGTAAATGCACAACATTTATAACTTATTGCAGTGTCTGTTCCAGAAAATTCTTTAAAGAAATAAATAAAGAATCATAATTTATAGATACTATTAAAATAAAAAGATTAAATAAAAGATTAAAATGATAAAAGTATTCAATTAAACTTGATTTTAATTACTTTCATTTCTTCTGCTTAATAATCAATAATATCGACCAATGCTGTAATACTGCTCATTAATGTATTCTGCACCTCATTCGCGGCGCTCTGCGCACTTAGGAGATTAGCTCAATATTCGCTCACATGACCGCTCCAGTGAGCAGCTGAACTCAGCATTATCGCACGTCTGCTGCACTAACGTACTGATGTAATTTAAGTTTATACAGGTTTGTATACAGGGTAATTGAAAATTTACCCGAAACCTGAAAAAGGGTCATTGTACTCATCATTATTAACAACTTGTACTATGGGACCAAAAATGAAAAATGATGAATAAAAAATCCTTCCTTACAAAAATGCTACACAAAACACACATCGTAATGTATGAAATAGGTGATTATTTTTTCTTGATTTCAAAGTTGGTCCCATAGTAAATGTTGTTCATTTTGATGAGTGCAATGAATGGTCTCGGGCAAATTTTCAATGACCATGTATAATTCGCTCAAAATTATTGGCGTGAGTTAAATCTTCTCAACATAGGTCGATAAGCCGTGTTGATGGCATGCCACCTTGGCTGGTATGTTCTATCAACAAGTAGGTACTAGAACAATGCAAGTTTTTTGGTAAGGCACTAGTACAACAAAAGAGGTCAGATATAGTTAAGTTTCCTTAAAAACAGGTGACATGTTTTCAAATGTAATTTAATTTAAAAAGTAGATAATAAACAGTTCATCAATGAAGTTAAGTTTTTGAAAAGAGATAGGTATTTAGGGTCGTCAGATATAGTTAAAGCTTTTTAAGAACCGATGGATGTCTTCGATTGAAACTTACCATACTGTACAGTCAATACTGTACATACATTCAGACAAGCAGAGACACAAATTCTAAAATAGTACATTATGAAATAAGCGGAAAAGTTCGTCATCTACAATACACTATTGCACGTGTGCGTAATATCCCGCATTGCAATCCTAAAAACTGTGCACACAAGTGTTTAAAAAAATAATTGATTTGAAAATACAAGCTTTATACCTGCGTTATCAAAATAGACATAACATAACATCACGCCTGTAATCCCCGAAGGGTTAGGCAGAGGTGTACCCATTAGTACACCCACTTTTCGCCAGTTATGTTTAAGTCAGGTAAGGGGGCAAGCCTATTGCCATCAACCGGGCACAAATCTAGACTCCGAGGCTGCTACTGAGAAATTCCTGATAGAAAAACCCAATAACACTTTGCCTGACCTGGGAATCGAACCCAAGACCTCATGCTCAGCAGTCGTGCTTTGCGACCACTAGACCAATGAAGCAGTCATCAAAATAGAATCACTGAAAGATACGATGGCGCTTTTAAAATGGCGAATTTATTTGCCTAATTATAAGTATTTACTTAAGGAGAACGAGAGAGTACTGAACTCGTTCGTAATAAAATTAATAATCAACGTTCCAGTATACCAGAGTTTCTAGTTAATATTTGAGATTATTTAATTATATTAGTATAATATCAAGTTGTCAAACAAAGGTGTTGTAGATTTATAAGGTTAGTAGCTTTTAATACTTTACTAAGAACTTACATATACTAATAATTATTATGAAGAGGTGTCGTGATGGCCCAGTGGTTAAGGCGCCGGCCCTCATGCATGAGGTTGTGGGTTCAGATCCGGACAAGTACCAATGTGAATTTTTCAATTCATATGTACTTTCTAAAGTTTATCTTGGACATCATTGGCATCGGTGAAGGAAAAACATCGTGAGGAAACCTTGACTTACTGTTCCACTCAAACCATGTCAGAGGCCCTTGAGGCGGTTTAGAAACTCTGACACTAGGGTGCGTAGAGTCGTAAGGCCTTACTACCCACACGATAAGAAGAAGAAGAGGTAACATTGTTTGTTCGTAAGAGAGAATATCTCTTTTACTGATAAAAAGTTACACTATTATCGATTCTTATAAAATTATGATGTTTTCTTATATTTTATAGTAGGTATACTTGATTAACACGCGGCCAAAGTCACAGGCAGAAGTTAGTGCTTTAATAAAAAAGAGTAGGTAGTTGTTGAATATTCTATTTAAATTAAATTAAATTAAAATAGAATACAAAAATAACCATTACTTTTTTTTAAGTATTTGTAATTCTCTTAATTATTCTTTAGTAAAACTATTTTTAACATAATTTTTAAATATAAAAAAAAACATTTTGCTATTGGATGGATGTTTTTTACTCATACACGCTAGAACGTATAAATGAATCTGGGTGAAATTTGGCAAAGTGATAGATTATAGTCTGAAAAAGCACATAGGCTACGCTTTTTCCTGAAAAAATGTACGGTTTCCGTAGGATAGTATATAAACTTTGACGCGGACGGAGTCGCAGGCAGAAACTAGTATTTTTTTAAAGTACTTCTTACTATTAAAGTACTAGTAGGTACTTTACAAGCTCATTGTTCCTATCTCCTTTTTAACAAAAGTTTGCATTTTTTTATTGCCAAATAACAATAATTAAAAGCAATTTTTGAACTAAATTATTTCCTACTTAGTTTTAGTTCGAATTACTGAAAACTTAATTATTAAGACAAGAACGAATTATTGAAAAATACTTTCACTTGTTAACTTGAAATGGTGATGACGTCACTGTCTACTTAACCTCGTCTTACTTCAAGGTCATAGGGCTTGTTTGATAGATGATTGAGGACTCCGACCCTGATATAATAATAGCACCTTTTGATAAATCGATCATTGTTTTCTGTTTGACACGCACTTACGTTGGCCCTTTCCTGGCAACAACAGGGGGAAATAAGGATAATAAGGTCAAAATAATGAGGTCTACTTCTACGGTCAATCTGAGCTAAATATATACATAACATCACGCCTGTAATCCCAGTTAGGCAGAGGTGGACCCATTAGTACACCCAGTTATGTTTAAGTCCCATGTAATAAGGGGCGAGCCTATTGCCATCAACCAGGCACATTTCATCTTGTTTAGGACATTTAAAAGTGCCTTTTAATGGCCTAATTGAAATTTGACAGAGACGCGGACAAATTTTTTGATGCTCTATGAGGTTTCCCCTTACTTTTTTTTTATAAATTGTACATAATATTTTATAATTAATTAGTTAAGTTATTAAACTTAACATAATTAACAACACACTTACACACTTATTTCAATTAGGATTATATCGTAATAAATATTAATTTATTACACTATAATCTTAATTAAAATAAATGATTTAAATTTGACTTTGACTGTATATCTTTTGTTGCCGATCCTACATAAATACCATCCCATATCACTCTGTCCAACACAATTAAATCGTCGTCATACAACAAGCAATCCCATTAATCCCAAAATCATGAACTCTATGACTAGTGAACGTATATGCAGCGATATCTCACTAATTGGAATGAGCTCTGTGGACATTTGACGAATTATTAATGTACTGCCTATGAAGACGGCTATCAATATAATGGAAACGAGATGGAAGCCAAGCGAAGAGATGTTTGGTGTAAATAGTGATCTTCATAATAATACCTGCTTATTATTGTTCCACAACAGTGCAAAGGCTTCTTCTCATGCAGAGAAGGCACGAGCATTGATTACCAAGTTTGCTCAAGCGGATTGGTGATTTCAGTCTTATACCTATAAGAAGCGTCAGCACAGGGACGGAGGCCCCCAACAGGGTCAAACGCCTGCCGGATACCGTGGCCTCGGAACGTAAAGGGCAACAGAAGGAACAGGGTGGTTTTTTAGGCAGTAAAATTCTGACAGTCGCTTCCGTCCCACCCAGGGCGGAAGGGACTGTCTGACTAATTTGATGATTTTTACCACCTCAAAAAGAAAATACCTATTAATTGGAAGTCTAAGTTTCCTAATTATTTTTTCTTTCACCGCTGCCAGTGATGTCCAAGATAAACTAAGACTTAAAAAGTACATATGAAATATAAAAAAATACTTTGACCTGGTACTTGTCCCGGCTTGGTTTCGAACCCTCAGCCTCGTGCATGAGAGGTGCCCCTTCATCACTGGGCCATCGAAACATTAACGAATGATATCTTTTCATAATTCTGCTCAACGCAATAGAAATCATGTACTAATAATGTAATGTTGTCGCCGCTTCGTTGTCGTAGGTCGTGGTCGCCAGCGTGACTGCTGAGCGTGAGGTCTTGGGTTCTTTTCCCAGGTTGGGCAATAAAATTTCCCATTAGGAATTTCTCAACAACACTTGTGTGAGAAATTGGTGGCCGTGATCGAAATTCGGTCAGAAAATATTATAACAAGATGAGTAGTAAGTTTTGTACTAACGATTTAGTTCTTCATGTTTGCCGTTTTAATGGTCCCTACTTACCATTTTGGTTCTTAAAACTAAACCCGTTGAACGTTTTCAACACTGGCAAAACCCTACAGGGCTTAGCGTAAAGATAAGTGTGTAAGTACTAAGTACATTGAAAAGTTGTGAAAATTGAGTTAAAACGATCCAAAACATTGAATATTTAACACTTTCAACTCGAGCTTGCGAGATTGAATAATGTACGGGAAGCGATCACACCAACTTTGTACCTATGTACCTACTTTATAATGCCGCTTTTTTAAAGTAGGTGGAAAAAGTTTGTACAGTACTTTAAATAAGGTAGGTATCTCTTTTCTTTCATGCTGTTTATAAAGCTGTCATTATTTACTCTTATTCTTTCTGTTGCTGTGGAGAAGCTGTCAACAGTCTCGAATTCTACGACCTGTCGTACAGCCGAAGTGCAGGCCTTATAGCACGCCACGCGAATATTAATGACATTATTCGATATGATATAAAAATTAAATTACCGCAGATAACCGATATTTACGCGGCCGAAGTCGCGGGCATAAGCTAGTTTACTTATGAATTGTTTATTCAAAACGTAAATCCAACTAACATCATTATTGCTATAACAGCTCCAATCATTTATCCTCAAAAGACCCGTCAGTTCTACTAGCCGTTCTTTACAAAGAATTATTATTTCTGAAAGACACTTTTACAACTAAATTACAGCTATCTCGTGCAAAATAAATATGATAACGCACATTTTCCTAACGATATCTGCCATCGCCGGATCATGGCCATTAAAGTGGCCTTGTATTTGACCTTGAAGAGACCTTGACCTCTCAATCGATACGTCAAATATGACAAAGAATTTTGAATCTGAATTTTTTTGTAAAGATTTTGTATTTTAAGATTTACGAGGGTTCTCGATATTAATATTCAGTAGATTTAGTGACTTATAAGTAGGTATTTTTAAAGGCATTTATTTGTGTTGTCTAGGGAAGTCCATAAGGGAAGAGAGGGAAGGAAAGGTTTTGTTCTTTTTATGTTATGTGCATCATTTTCGCGTGAATAAACAGTAATTCTTTCTTTCTAAATCAAAAATCTGTCTAGCCTTTTCCCAACTACGTTAGGTCGTCTTCCAATCCACCAAATGCAGCTGAATACCAGTAACTTACATGAAGCGACTGCCTATCTGACCTCCGCAATCTTTTGGTAAAACTGGTTGACATACAACTGTCAAAGATTCAAGTATGACAGCCGGAACCAACAAACGTACTTTCCGAACCACGGAGGAGTGTCGGTGTGTCAAGATGGTAACCCATCCACGAACCAACCTTAGCAAGCGTAGCTTAACCTGATGGATCGAACCGTGCGGCTATTATTACTTAGCCGCGAGCACCTTAGCTTTCCTTAAAAGCTTCGATTTAAAAACATCAATGTACAAAACTACGTATAAAACAGCAGATAGCGACTACAACCTGAACACGCTAAGTCGAGATAAAAAAGCACTAACAAATAAGTACGCGGCGATAGTCGATGTTTGTAGACTAAGAACCGAAATACTCATTTATCTGCACCACACTATCGCTAGTGTTGGGGCAAGTCGATGACTTCAGTAGTAGCTCCCGATTTATTGGAGACTCACCTAGTACGCATGATTTATACAAGTGTGTGTCTAAACATAGGTGCACTCTCTCTTCCCTCGCACTTATAGTAATTGATGGAACGGCCATCCAATACCACCAACGGTGACACATGCGTTCCGAAGTACGGCAGTTACAGCACCAACTTCTTCAACTTTGGAATGTTACAGAGAAACTAATGAAAAAAACCTAATGACACTGCCAGCCTCGGAATTTGTGATCATGACACCAAATGGATCGGGGAGTTGGGGCCGATCATTATAACTCGATAGTAACAGCAAAGCGGTTGCACGAACAACGCCTACGAGATTGCTACGAGGCGTATTGATGTGATGCTACGCTTGCTACGCGGCTACGTTGTCGTAGCAAATAAGCAATGCGCGCTGTTTACACTTTTTCTTGGGTATGACTTGTTGTTTGCGACAAATAAATTTAAAAGACGTCTTTAAATTATTAAGGACTGATTTTTCAATCGTCAGATAAATCATACCTTAAGAATAAATGTGGCAGTTTGACATATTTTCCATACAAAATCTGTTAAGATGTCATATTATTATATATTTTTCAGATAAAAGTTATTTGAAATTGGAAAAAGTAGCACTAAAAAAAAACAATGTTTATTTTGAGAAAAACTCGTTTCAACTACTTCATAAACATAACATCACGCCTGTAATCCCCGAAGGGTTAGGCAGAGGTGTACCCATTAGTACACCCACATTTCGCCAGTTATGTTTTTAGTCCCATGTAATAGGGGGCGAGCCTATTGCCATCAACCGGGCACAAATCCAGACTCCGTAGCTGCTACTGAGAAATTCCTGATGGAAAAACCTAATAACACTGCCCGACCTGGGAATCGCACCCAAGAACTCATGCACAGCAGTCGCGCTTGCGACCACTAGACCAACGAGGCAGTCAACTACTTCAGCTAATAACAATAATAATTCCAAAAAAAAAACAATGAAATACATAATACATTATCTTGTCAAGTTTATAAATCATATATACCAATATCACTACTAATTACCACCATAGTCATTAATTACCACATTTTTTCACCAATTCATGTTAACACAATATTTTAATATAAAAAAATAAATCCCCAACTAATCTATCGACATCCCAACCCATCCCATCCCTAGTCGTAACAAAGTTAACGTATTAAAGTGAAGCGCACACTATTTTTTACGAGCTCTGTTGACTGCAATATAAACGTTAGTTTACGATGCAGCGGTAACATCTCCGGATAGTCGAACATATGATGTCATAATACAGGGGTCAGTGTGGAACGTAGAAATGTTAGTGCAGCAGAATAAATCCTACTATCTTACAACTATTATAAAATCAAAACAAAACTAGAAAACCAGTGTGAGACAGAAGAAATGAAACTTATTATTGTGGAGGTGAAACTTTGTGAGGATTCATGGATGTTTATATAAAGATTTAAGGATGAAGATATGGGTCTAGGATAAAGAAAGATAGCGTAAATGAAATAGAAGAAGTTAATTTTTTTTAGCACTTATCCATAGTTGAGAATTGAGATGTTATGGATATGATATTTCGGATCTGGATGGATATAAGAATAAACTTATATCGGTTTCGGATACGGTTACGGATATGCAATTATTTCGGATTATAGTTTCTGTTACGGATATTCGATTGAAGAAAAATATAAAAACAAATTAAATAGTATGTAATAAATGTGAAAACACACAAAACATGTCGTTTTATTTAGACTCCGCTTTTATCCGAAACTATCCGAAACTTGTGAAACGGATACGGTTACGGATAGTAATATTTTTATTTCGGATATCCGAAAGTTTCGGTTACGGTTACGGAGCTCCATAACATCCCTGGTTGAGAACCAACAACCTCATGAGAGGCAGGTGCAGCCAGCGATCCTCTTAACCACTTAATCACTGAGTCATCACAAAATAGGTTAATATAGAAAAAACACTCTCTTTGTAAAAGCCAAAAGTATGCAAAACAATGTACTTTATAACAGTTTGTTACAAGTACAACTTGTTTACATCATTAATATAAATATAACCAAATCTGTGGCCAGATTTAAATATGGCCCATCTGTCGACGTCATAATTGCATTAATTTGTGCTTTGTTTTTTGCGAAGGACAAACCCGTGATCTGCATTGCTAATACCGGTTTATCATATCCCTGACGTCGTCGTGCAGATGGCGCTATTGTCTGTACAAGTGTCCTGTTTCATGGAAATTATAAGGATTTCGTTGATAATTGAAAACGTTTTACGTATTACGGTACGGTTTTTTTTAGGTCTAAGATGTTTGTTCTACGTTAATTCAAAAATGCCTGTAAATAGTCTATTTGAAATAAATGTTTTGACTTTGGCTTTGACTCTGACTTTGTTAATTGGTTGATTACTTTTGTTATCTTAAAAGTATGTTACTATTTTTCCATTTGACGATTTTAAAATTTTCACATCACTAAGCCAATGCAAACATGATTATTAATGCTCGTGTCTATTCTGTATGAGAAGAGGACTTTACCTTAAACTAGACTAGATTATTATTTTATTTTTAATTAGCTTCTGCCTGCCACTTCGTCTGCATAGACTTTCGGATTCAGCTAAAGTTCTAAATATCGTACAGTAACATGAAAAAGGGATGAAAAATATAAGTTAAGCTAGATTTATATTAATATGTGTTCTAATTTTCAGCTTATTTTGATAAACAAACATCTATCTATCCAGCCATCCACAAAAATATCCGTATTTAAAATAGTAGTCAGACAAAAAAGGTTTTAACCAACCCAATACAAAACACTTCTTCGATACAAAATTAAACAAACCAAACACAAACGCAACCTCTTTCAAATTAACACAAAAGCGATTCAAGTCTTAACAACCCCAAAACAAAATCAATTTCACAAATCGGCGGCTGCCAAACAAAATGGCCACTGCAACAAGACTCCGCAAATCTAGAATAGCCTCTGCTTACAATCTTAATTGGCCACAATTTATCGTGGAAGGTGGGCCAAATGGGCCATAATGGACGTAAAGGGTTCAGGATCTAATCTTAATTGTGTGGTCGATATAAATGTGAAATCAGAGGCTTGTTTTGTGGGCTGCACTAACATTTCCACTGCTGCGACTTAATTGGGTGGAAGGATAGTGTTGATTGTTTTAGATTCCTCTTGAAAGGTCTCGTTGGGCGCGGTTCGTAGTTGTTAGTAAGGCTTTGGTCGAACACAGATATTTAATGGGAGTATAATTTGATTTTCATTTGTTTATTAACGTTGTCAATTGTTTTGCATGTCTACAAATTTTGAAGAACGATCGCAATACAGGTAATTTACGTCACAATTTGTGAAAAAAAAAATTGCCTTTTATTTACCTACATTTTTTAACACTGATTGTCGCTGAGATGAGATTACAACTAGATTTTCAACGTTTTATTTTCTAAAATTGGCTTTTAGTTTTGAGGACTTATTTATATGTTTTTAATCCGAAAAAATCACAATAAGATAGCTCAAATATGTACAAAACTGAAGAACTGTCCAGCAATGCTATTCTGTGGAAATCTCACACAGTAAAATTAGGTTAGGTGAGCCTGTACTGAGCTGTCAATACATAGCATCAGTGAGATAGCTCACCATAAGCTCACATAGAAAATATCAGATATTCCTAACTGAACATTATTTAAGCAATGTATGATTCTGTATGCAAAGATTGTACAAATGTTGATTTTAAAAGAGTACGTATGGAGTTTCTTGCCCATTCTTCTCCATACAAAACTACCTTTTGGCAGGGGCAACTAGATTTAAACTTGTTTTTTTTTGTATATGACGTTCAAAAGTGCCTTATATTGGCCTAATTGAAATAAATGATTTGACTTTGACTTTGACTTTGCAACAGTACTTGCTAAAAATTCTCTATTTTATATATTCGTACTTTTCGCAAATCTGTATTTTTTGCTAGGCCATCTCCCGCAGCGTTGCGACGCATGCCTCCGCCGGATGTTTTCGCATACGATTTGTGTATGTAATGCATCAGAGCCATGTAAAATCCTCAAATCCAAAATATTTTGTTAAGCAAGTTAAATTCATTTTTATATCAGGTTACTTTAGAATCGTAAACAGCGCTAGCGCTATTCAGTCATTTTATTTATTTGTTACCAGCGTTGCGGAATTTATTCGAAAGAGTCACCGCGGCCCTGAAACGTAAAGGGCATTAGGAAGAACATGGATGGGTTTTAGTCAATAAGTCTGACACTCTCTCCTACTAAACGTTGTCTGTCTGTTTGTTCCGACTTATCTCCGAAACGCTGGAGTTGTAAGAAACACCTTTGGTTACTTTTATTTTAGAAAAAAAAAAATATTTCCACGCTATACAATTAAAACCCCGTTGATTTCTCCATACAATTCTCGTTTCATCCTCACAGCGAATTATGGAAAATCCGTTCTTAGCGGATTAACTATAAACTACCTCTCTGCCAAATTTCATATTAATATGTCAAGCGATTTTCGATATTTCGTGATGAGTGAGTGAGTTAGTGAGTGGCCTTTCTCTTTTATATGTCTACTAGATTCGCTTCTGCTCTCTCCGTCGTCAAGTTTCCTTGAATAGGGCACTACAGGGATGTATTAAAAATTATCTTAATTAATGTCGAGAACATTTTCATTTCTCCCTACGTCAAACAAAAGTTAATTAGATCAAAAGGCTCCGTTATGTTCACAACTTTCTACATTTAATTTTTATTTGAATGCATTTAAATGCAAATTAATTCAGGGAAAAGTTCCGCTTTTGTTAGAGTTGTGCCACAATTTAAATTCAGTTTGAATCGAGTTTGTTGTCCTGACGGTTTGATTTTGAATCGACAATTTCTAGAGGTGCACCCGATAGGAGTTGAGGATCAGTAGTCGATTGCTTCAGAACTTTCTCGAGTTGCTACTCGATACCGGCAGATGCTTTTCAACGAGAAGAGTTTTAATCAAATTCGATAGTTTAATTAAATAAAGTTTAAAACACGGTCACAAAAAGTATAAAACACGGTCACATAATATTGGAACCTTGACGATTTTTGCTTACGGTCGAATGTACATCAGTGAACTAAAAATAAAGCACAAATAGTGCCTATAATAATAGGTACGTGTTTTTTCTTTGTTTTAATAAATATTATTTTACTCCATTTATTAACAAGAAAAACCTCTGTACCAATATTTATAAATTGAACAGTTAACTGTTTTATCAGAAAAAAAAAAATACTAGGATATAAATGACATATTAAAAAATCTGCCGGGCGATTTGCTGCTACGCTGCGTGTCTGCTTCGATTCAAGCACGGAACAAAATGTGTTGCCTACAGATAGTCGGCCCGGATCTGGCTGTTCGTGTATGTGACTATAATTATTATGTCTGTAAATGCACGACTCAGGAGAAATTACTAGTGTGTGGCAATATTTTTCATAAAAATATATTTAGATTGCAAAAAACCATTAACATAAGTTCAAAAATGTGACTTTTTCAAATAAAAACAGTCGATTTCACGAAATACAAACATAAAACATTGACAAAATATTAAAATTATTTAGCAAATAAATCAACGAAAGCAAAGATTATTCAATTAAAATCCATTACTTAGTTAATCAAATTTTAAATTCAATCGTATTAATTTATATGAAAAGTCCTTGATTTCCATTGAGAAGCGGGCTTTGCGTTTTATTGTGATTATTCATTTATAAGTTTTGAAAGGTCCCTTTCTGTTTATAACTCGCTACTTGGATTTGGTTTCGTTTAGTTAGAAGAATAAATTATTGTTTTTTTTTTAATAAGGCAATAGGGCAACGAATCATAATTTTTAAATTATGGTTTGAATCATATTTTGACGCTTTTGTTGCTTATAGTTGGCTGACAGTTGTACAAATTAGGCCCAAAATATTTTAAACTGTTAATTGAAATATATTTATCCATACTAGCTTATGTCCTTGACTTCGTGCGCGTAAATGTCTCAAATTCTTTTTCTAAAATAAAATTAGGTATAACATTAGCTAACTAGCAGTGAAAGTCAAGTCTCATCGAAATCAATCCAGCCATTTCGGAGATACAAACGAACGGAACAAAGAAACATACAGACAGATAAAAAGAAATATTTTTCGTATGTGTATCGTGTAAACATTCATTTTACTATGTATATACATTATTTATATAACATCACGCCTGTAATCCCCGAAGGTTTAGGCAGAAGTGTACCCATTAGTACACCCACATTCCGCCAGCTATGTTTAAGTCCCACGTAATAGGGGGCGAGCCTGTTACCATTTATTATGTAAAAGGCTGTTATTTTAACATAACAAACAAACACTTCAATTTTATTTATTCGTGTAGATATTGTGTTTCGTGACGACTCAGAAAATTAGTAGCCGAAGCTACAGAATTTCCGTGCAGACTATTCTAAATCTGCGAGTACTTTGTCCTTTGACCCCGGGGTCAAAGTTCTCGCAGATTTAGATTTAGAATCCGGCTTCGAATCCATACAAAAACGTAACTCTGTATAAGTCCTTGTAAACGTCCTCTAGAGTTAGAGCACCGTGAACTTTCATTTCTGACGTTGATTTCTCTCTTTGACATTCGTTCCGCGCGCACTCTCGAAAACTCAGGCGCTATGGAAATAAGCTTATAAAGGATTCATGTTTTTAACTGACACAAACTTGTAGAACTATTACTATATAAATGTTTATTTTTATCTACGACTACTTTATAGTAGTAAAAATGTTTGTGTTTTCTTTAATTTGTATAGGGCTTTATTATTTTGTACTTGTGTACATTTTAGTTTTTTTTTAAGCATTTTTTGGAACGTTACATGGCATGACTGCCTCGTTGGTTTCGCGACTGCTGTGCATGAGGTCTTGGGTTTAATTCCCAGGTCGGTCAGTGTTATTGGGTTTTTCCATCAGGAATTTCTCAGTAGCAGCCTCGGAGTCTGGGTTTGTGCCCAGTTGATGGCAATAGATGGGACTAAAAACTCAACTGGCAAAATGTGGGTGTACTAATGGGACCACCTCTGCCTAACCCTTCGGGGATTACAGGCGTGATGTTATGTATGTTACATGGCAGTAATACTTACGTAACAAAAAAAGTTATGGTCCCCACCAGGTAACCTTCCCTGTCTTTCTATTTACCTATATTCGGGGGTATGTGTGAGGTTGTAAATGCGAAATATATTACAGTAGGTATATAGGTATAATAATACGTACACTACTAAGGGGACACTACTAAAACAGTGGTTCGTACGAAGTCGCGGGCAAACGCTAGTATTTTATAAAATTTATATTATATTTATTTTTATATATTTTTATATTACGCAAGTATTTTATAAAATTTATATTATATTTATATTTTATAAAATTTATATTATATTTATATTTTATAAAATTTATATTATATTTATGTATTTTATCAAATCAACTGTCAAAATTAAACACACAAAATCTGAAAAAAAAATATTACAATGTATTTAGATTGATGGAGAAAAAAAAATGTTTACGATATTTTTCGTCACAAAAAAGGCTTCATTATGTATAATTCTGTTTACGTGTCCATTTTTCCTGTATTCAACACGGAAGCCTAAAAACCCATCAAAATTACACGTGTATTCCCATCCCTTTTTATTATTACGTCTATATTTTGCGCGTCCATTTACCTGGACTTCAACCGCACAACAAATTGGCTCCGCGAAGAACATAATACAGACATTATTACAGCGTGACGCGTGACACGGCGCAATTAAACTGTAAATCGTGCTCGGCCCGGTTCAAGACGACGTGACACGTGTGTTGTGGCGGAGCGTGGCTTATTTTCACGCTCGTTGAGTTATTATGTAGTCTAAAATGGATTGGTCACGTAGAAAAACTTCATATGGGATATTACAGCGTGTTACGTGACATGTGACACGCTGCAATTAGACTGTAAATTGTGCTCAGTCCGGTTTGAGAGATATGTGATGACGTAGAGTTTCGTGCTCAGACTAATGACCGCCAGCCCAACTGCTATGACACAGCAACGGCCCGACCGGAATCGCATCAAAAAATTCAATTGTAAGTTGCAAGCTCGCCGCCCGCAAGCCTTCACCTTTTGATTTTACCATTATAAAAATAAAAAAATGTTCTAATGCAGACCATGTAAGGCCCCAACGTAAATAGCAAATTAGGTCAAAGTCGTGCTATTATGAGTTTTAAAAAAAGTTCTTGAATGATCCTTTTCCGTGATCGCGCGTGTACTAAGCCTACAGGTTTTTTTTTGCAAAATTTATCTGCTTAATATTGTTGGCATATCTAAAACACATAAACCACCTTTATATTAGTCCTTACTATCATTTTCAATCGAGCTCCAAACTCCACGTCCAAAAGTTCCACTTGAACATCTAGAACCATTACTAAAGAAACTTGCACGCTAGGAATACTTGCACGAACACGTCGATCTGCGATGTTGAGCATCGCTACGTCGACTTCTAACGCAGTTAGAGTATTCCAGAAATGAGAACGTATGTTAGATGCTTTCGATGCATTAACTTTTCGTTTGTGTTCGGATTTTCGTCGGATTTTAGCCGAAGATTTAATGGAAATGGTATGGATCGAAATGCTCAAATAATTACTGGAAAATTTATTTGTTTCTGAACTATTTGTGACCTTACCTATATATCAGTAAGATAGCTTTGTTTGTTTGTTTGTGTTTTCCTGTGTTGTTCTTACGTAAATTCAGGATTCCATAATAATAAAAAACCAACTATTTATTTTTTAATGTATAAAAGCGAAAGTCACTCACTCATTCACTCATCGCAAAATAAATAAAAAACCGCTTGACGTAAGGGGAATTTTTCATTCTTTCTTTCTTTCACGTATTTAATTTGGCAGGGAGGTAGTCTATAGTTGGTAAACGTCCGCTAAGAAAGGATATTCCAAAATTCGTCCCCTGAGAGGATGAAACGGGGATCATTAACGCGGACGAAGTCGCGGACGAAAGCTAGTATAATACAAAGCTAAACTTGTATATATATACAAAGCAATTGGTAGTTTATTGTATTCCTTGATAGTTTTTTGTAGTTTATTGTATTGTCGTTTATTGTATTGTATTCCTTGAAAGGGGATAAACTAAATCTCATTTGCAACAATGTTGATTCCGATAACTTGACGACGATACTCGGTTGATTTTTTGTTATAGAACTTACCTATATTATGTCGTAAAAACTGTTCAACTTAAGCCGCAAATGTACTTAAAATGTTTTGCTAACAAGCTATTAAAAAATTAAAAAACACGACTGCAAAAATTGCACATATTCGAGCTTTGTTCACTCGTCAGTTTTTTTTTTTACGACGTTTTTTATTTTCTGTGTTTTAAATTTTTTAAATCTACTTGTCAAATTCTAGACGATAAACATAGACACGAACAGATAATTTAAAAAAAATAATTGAGGCTGGTATTAATTTACGTTTTAAACGTGACCACACAGGATTCTTTTTATTTTTAACTAGCCTATGTTACTCGGAACGATGCAAGGATTGTAACGATACCCCATACATCTAAATCGGTTCAGGCGTTCGGAAATGCATCGAATTACCAATCACAATGTAGACAATCACATCAAGAATCAGTCTAATCGTAAAATTGCTTAACTAACTCAAAACCAACTCAATATTCCGCTCAGCCCTGACGTGTACACCAAGCCTAACAATAATAAATTCAACGTCATTACGGCAAACGAGGTTAATATAAAGGTAGCTACTCATTGTCGGGAATGGTGGCATTTACACACGGGACGCGGGACGCGGCGGGTGGCGTATGAAGTAACAATGTTTAACTTATGTGTGTGAGAAACGGCCTTATTTTGGTGCGTCATTCCTGGCGGGAGGTGTAAATTGTTTTATATAGTGTGGGAGAGTGAATGTCTTGTTTCTATTTACGTGTTTATATATTGTTTAGTTGTTTGTGTGCTGGTGTGTGCTTGTTTGTGAGGCAGACGCGGTTTAGTGGCAAAAATATCCATGTGGCATTAAGTCAACGAACCGAAGTTGGCGACCAATGACCCCTTTAGTACGTATAGAGTTTCTTGCCTATTCTTGTCCATACAAAACTACTTTTTGGAAGGGGCAACTAGATTCAATTCCTTCTTTCTTTTTGTATGTGACGTTCAAAAGTGCCTTATAATGGCCTAATTAAAATAAATGAGGTACTTGACTTGACCTTTTCGAATTTTCAGTTGTCCCAAATAATAATTTAATTTTCTCAACTGAGTTGACGGTGGTCAATCTTAATGCAGACTAGCCGAGTACGGAGAAGATATTATAGTGCACTAACAAAGGTGTACTCCCTCTTCTCTTGCTGCCATATTTCGAGGCAATCCAAGAAAACCGGACAAGTACCGACAAGTTCTGATCGAGGACCCTACGATCTATAGTCGCACTTTTTTTTGAATCTTTGCACTCTCTCACAATCTTTTTTAATCTGTTTGCTTCTGCTAAACTCTTAAAACGGCTGTACTGATTTTGACAGGACCACTACTTTTTTATTTTAGATAAAGAATTAGGGTATCGTACAAACAATTAAAAACAAGCAGACTAACTCGCGGACATAAGGTAAGGTAAGGTAAGGAAAGGCAATAACAAAATTGCTACTTGACTTTACCAAAATTGCCTACTTATTTTCTTTTTACCGAAAACAACAACATAATATAAATTCCTGTTCAAAATTACAGCATCTCACCTTCCCATTCCTTAGCGGAATTAAGCGATCGTATTGCAAGCCGTAACGCAGTAATACCGGTCTAAACCGTGACTCGGGAAGGCTGGCTGTAGCCTTCCCGCAAAAGTAACAAAAAATCGATCACGAGCGAGTCGGAACGAACACGAAGGGTTCCGGACCACCTTACAATATTTAACACAACATACGAGAACCAAATTTATAATATTTTGTGGTGTAACTACAAAACGGTTGTCGAATTGATTCGTTTACTTGTGCTATATAACATTGCCTCTTGCCAAATTTTATAATTCTACATTAACGGAAAGTTCCCTATAGGTTTTGATTCCCTAGCGACCATCAAAATATGCGCCATAAACGACCCTATCTTTAGATTGTATTGACTTAGAAGTTAAACTGCTCCAAGGGGTAGCAATTAAACTTGAGTACCTATTTGATATTAATTTCAGATTGATACCTCGACGCGTTCCTGAGAAAAAGGGTCTTGACAGACGGACAACAAAGTGATCCCATAAGGGTTCCGTTTTTGCCGACCAAGGTACGGAACCCTAAAAAAGAAATCCAAAGGATTCTCGTAAATGTTCGCTATTATGGTAAGGTTGGCAAGAGAGATGTCGCCGTTATTTTTCTCTTGTGTTGTATGTTCGTGTCTTTTTTCCTTGTGTGGTGATTAAATCTTTGTGGCGTTACGTTGGTATCTTTATGTGGCTTCTGGTAAAGGTTGGTTTAGACCGGTAACAGTTTTTATTTTATTTTAAACATGCTTTGGCGCGCTTTGGTAGTAAATTTAACTATTTTGCCGTGACGGAAAATGGCATGACGGCACCACTCTCGACTCCCTCGTGTGTGTGTGTGCGCATACTATAAACTCCGTTCCTTTTCTGTATAAGCTGCTTAATTTTTTCTTATTGGATTTTCTTTATAAGAAACAAATATATAACGGCCGCACGGGTCAATCTATCAGGTTAGCTACTTCTTTACACACCGAGAATTCTCAGTGCCTGGGAAAGCACGATATGCCGTTGGTCTCGAATGTCATACGTGGATCTTTGACAGTCGTTACGGGTCGTCATAAGCTTGAAAGTCTGACAATCAGTCTTACCAAGACGTATCGTATTACCCAGTTACTGAGTTGTGGAGGTCAGGTAGGCAGTCGCAGCCATGTACTGGTATACTGGTATTCAGCTGCGTCCGGTTAGACTGGAAGACGACCCCAACATTGTTGGGATAAGGCTAGATTTATTGAAATTTTGGGGGAAATTTTAAATGATAATTCGGCTTTTAAAAAACAAGTCAACTGTTAAAAAAGCAAGGTTAAACAACTAAGTTCCAAAAAAAGAAACTGTGTGAAGAGTTAGAAGCTTGTAACTTAACAAGCAAAGAATTTTCATTCATCACTCATTCATATTTTGAAGTTAAGTTAAAATATTTATACTCTAAGTTGCCTAGATGTATTATTCAAGTTTGAACTCTTTAAAAGTTCAAGCTTCGCCCCGCAGTATTGAAGTGACGAAGTATTTCGACATTAAGTAGATATTGTTCAGTGTCGAAACGTCTTAGAACTTTTGACGTTTCGTTTTAACTTTATGAATTTTCACGCTTTTAAATTACTTATTAGAATTTAATGTGAAGATATTAGTTTATGAAGTAGGCTAGCAAAATAAAATTGTTCATAGTAAATTGTGTTCGTCTTTCAATATTATGATTTATAATTTTTATAACAAGGATATTATAATATTTATAAGGTACTGGACTGGACTGCCTCGTTGGTCTAGTGGTCGCAAGCGGGACTGCTATGCATGAGGTCCTGGGTTCGATTCCCAGGTCGGGCAAAGTGTTATTGGGTTTTTCCATCAGGAATTTCTGAGTAGCAGCCTCGGAGTCTGGATTTGTGCCCGGTTGATGGCAATAGGCTCGCCCCTTATTACATGGGACTACAAACATAACTGGCGAAAAGTGGGTGTACTACTAATGGGTACACCTCTGCCTAACCCTTCGGGGATTACAGGCGTGATGTTATGTATGTTATAAGGTACTGTCGACCCGTCTTCTCATGGGTGCAATTTCATATAAACTACATAACATCACGCCTATAATCTCCGGAGGGTTAGGCAGAGGTGAACCCATTACTATAGTGGTTTTTCATGTAAACCTAGTCCTGATAATTACGAACCCATAAACAAAAAAAACGAATCTTAAATGATCATCTTTCAAACATGTGGTAACTGATTTTGATATGGTATAAAAAAAATGTTGTCTCAACAAAAAAACAACTTTTAAAATGTCCGTGTCTTTAAAGACTAAAATCCAACAGCTTCAAAAGACCTAATACTTTAACTCGTCGGACAGTTCAAAGCGAAGTGCTTGAGTAATTCAAGTGGACCACCAGCTGTCTGAACGCAACACCTGCAATATTCAGTGGAGTCCTGGCTGCGGCGATAAATATTCAATGCGGTACGTTTTGTGTACCGCTACTGATGCATTCTGTCACTTTGTCTGCAAGTAAGTGTGGTTTTACTTCCATTCGTTTTTGCACAGAGAAAATAGATTCTATCATGGACTAAAATGCCGGATTTCGAGACCTACGTGATTTTTGCGTGGGAAAATGTTTAAGGAATTAATCCAAAGATTTGCCTTTTTCATTTTCTTTTATTGACCAACCAACAATTTTTTTACACTGTAAATCCTAACTAATTTATAAATGCGAAAGCAAGTTTGTTTGTTTGTTTGTTACCACTTTACGCCTCATCCACTGAACCGATCATCCTGAAATTTTGCATAAACATTGCCAGGTGTACAGGAACGAACATAGGGTACCTTTTATCCCGAAAAAAAGTACTGTTCCCGAGATAAATCACAATAACGTTCCTATGATGATAGATGGCGCCACATGTCTTTCGAGTTATGATCGAATTTTTATTCTTAATTTGCGAGCGAAGCCGCGGGCGAAACCTAGTAGTTAAAATAATTTAACCTTTATAGGCCCGGCTATCATACCGGTACTACAGAACAATAGATAATCAATTGTGTCTCATTACGTGGGACTTGGTAATATAACAAATTCTTACAGTTTAGCACCGCATGCCCTATAAACATATTAAAGGTGTGCTACAAGCACTAAACTGTAAAATTAATATCTTATACCTAACTACAGTTAACCTTATAATGTTACACTGATCGTAGATACAGACAAGTGCCAAAAAGTCTGGCAGCATTGCCACGTTGTGTTGGTAATACTGATTCTTTGACCCGAGATACTTAACTAAATAAATTTGGATATATTGAGAAGTGAGATAAGTACTCGAACAGGATCTATCTCAGCCTACTTAGACGCCTATAGTATCCAATAACCTTAAGATTACCCCAATGACTTGCGCCTAAAAATAAAAATCAATCATAGTTACAACTTGGAATAAAAGCAACTGGAAGGAACATTTCGTACTACAAGTTACGAAACGTTACGAAAATATATCTGACTTTAGAAAACTGTACATTATTGTTCCACGAACTAATAATAAATTAATAAAGTATTTGTCCTTACACACGTCAACATAATGAGGTATGTAACAGTACGATCTGGTACCGGACAAGCACCACCTTATTAACCTTTAATAATTACATATCCAGCCACTTTTAGGCTCGCCCCACTATTACATGGGACTTAAATATAACTGGCAAAATGTGGGAGTATTATTGGGCACACCTCTGCCTAAACCTTCGGGGATTACAGGCGTGATGATATGTTATATTGTCACTTTAAATCACCCTCACCGGTTCACCTCGCACGCAATCAGTCCTCCCACTTACAACTGGTTGACTGTGAGTTGCCATGCGATATTGATTCGTTGACCACGTGGCGTCTGTCCGTTGACGACGAGGCTTCCACCCGTTGATGACGGATTGTCAATACGCGGGCCAGGCTTTGATGACGAGTAAACGTCTAGCGATAAGGTGGTGGGTGATGGTAGGTGAGTTAAGAGACGTGACTCCACTCATGCTCCATCTAGCTATTATAATTCTAAGTACCATAATAATATCATGTTTTTCCCGACATCTAATCCTTCAATATCGTTACTAGGGGTGTAAATAGGGTTATAAAATATGACCATTACCATTTATCAGACGGTAATTATTGTCCAAATCTGGGGTAGAAAGTTGTATGAATTTAGCATGAGTAAACGAAGCGGGATGGTTGCTGTGCGGTTCGGTCGCCGTAACTATGAATCTGGTAGTACCTGATCCTAAATTAGGAGCTGTAAGAGTTAACTGTGCCCTGTGAAGTTGGGCCCGTCGTTAGTCATGTTGAAGAGCAACTTTGCTTTATATTTAGCCGCCTGCCATTTGAAGATCTTCCGAGTTCCGGATCTGAGACAATATTTATGTGCAATGCGAAATTGGACCTTTTAAATCTGTAGTTAGAACTTATTTTATCATAAGATAAAGTAGGTCTAATAACACCAGCCTATTATTGTCCCACTCTGCAAGGCTTCTTCTCATATAGAGAAGACACTTAAACATAACTGGCCAAATGTGAGTACACCTCTGCCTAACCCCTCCGGGATTACAAGCGTGATGTTATGTTATGTTGGTTGACTGTACATAACCGCCCCTCTTTTGTTGGGGAGTGTATCAAAAAGTTTTATCTCATATATTGTTTTTGGCGGCAATATTCATTACTCAGTAACCTTGAAACTTTCTCCTTCTTCCTTGCCCTTTTCCTGCAATACTCCGTTTTTATTACCCATATTTCTTTTAACAACATTTTTGGTACATTTTTTGAATAAAAGAACCTTTTCAACAAAGTTCTCAATGGAAAATTGTACTACAATGTTTTTTTCTTTTCTCTGTTTTTCAATTTAACGCTTTTTTTGTGAAGATAAAATTTATTAAAAAAACTGTTTTACTGAATTAAAAAAATATATTTGTGTGTGATTTATTATTTTACGCATCATATAATTTCTGCTAACGTAATAATATTTTTTATTTTCTTTTAAACTTTGCCTCCCACCATTAATTTTTCCGGTTCTTGGCTTACAAACATATACCTAAACTTAACACAGCCAGACCCGAAACAATGATTTTTTGATCAATCAAGTTTTTGTTCCGTGCTGGAATCGATTCCGCGATACGCATAGTAGCAGCCACCGTGTCATCAACCTATATCTATTTTGTAACTTGGGTATAAGCTTGGCAATATTGCAAATTAGCACTGTGATGTAATAACAGGCTATCAATGTTCAGCTATCAAACATTAAGTCTCTGCCGGGGTTGCGGGACGTCTTAACGGGATATCGTGGCCCCGGAACGTAAAGGGCAACAGAAGGAACAGGGTGATTTTTAGTCAGTATATGTCTGGCAGTCCCTTCCGCCTCACCCAGGGCTGAAGGACTCATTTGATGCTTTTTACCACCTAAAAACAAAAAAAAAAAATGCATCAGGTCTATGAGCTACTCAAAAGGGTCTGTGAATCTGTTTGTTTTGATAGAAGAGATGTCTGAGAAATAAAAACTTTGAATAGAAAAAAAAAACTCAATCAATTTATATTGCTTTTTATATCAGTCGAACGACGTCCACCGGACATAGGCCTCCCCTAAAAATAGCCACAATGACTGGTCCTCCGCTGCCCACATCCAGCGGTTTCCTGCGACCTTTGCCAGGCCATTGATGCACCTCACCTCCCAACGGTACGAGGTCGCTCGTCCTCGAAAGATTTAAAGTAAGGAAACTCTATGCTCACTGAAGACACTTGTTTTGTATTCCTAACCATACCTACCACACAGAAAAGCCATTAAGAAACCAAATCGATTTTAATACATAATATTACCATTATTTTTCTACTCACCGAGCTTCGAATGGTTAAAATAAATCTAAATACATTTCCCATCCGGGTCAGTACTCAAAAACAACGTTATTTCGTACAAAATAATATCCTCGCATTGTGTTGTGAAGTTCTCAGGAGATTATCGTCTAAAACGGGCCAACACTCCAGGTACAAAAAGCGACGGGAAAAAAATATACAAGAGAATACATACGGTTATATTTTTTATTTCAGAAAAGAACAAAAGCCGAGTGAAGCCTAAATGATCCTCGGCAAAGTATGAAGTATTGCAAGTATTTAACCGCGCCCGGGGACAAATAAATTTTCAAAGTAACCCTGTGAAAGTGCTTGAAGAACTGGACGCGGTTTATTTGGCCTGAACTTGTATGTGTGTGTTTATGCGTACGAGTATAATCATTATGTGTGTGCGTAATAGAGTGTGTTTGTAGAGAGTTGAGTCATTTATTTATTTTTGTTTATTTGCGTCAGTCAATAGGTAAACATGTACGTAGGTGGGGGCTGTGAGTTAACGTCTCAAGCAGTAAGGTGCTTTGAAGGTTATGAGGAGTCTAAAATAGCAAAATGTACTTACTAGGTAAGTACCCATTTAATACAGCATACATGTTCTCCCTACATAATTTTGGTAATGGATGCATCCTATTTTCCCTCTCTCTCTCTCTCTCACAGTCCTATGGGACCGAAACCCGAACAATTAGGGAGAGATTATAAGGCACAGGACCAACGGCTTCATGTGCTGTGAGACACAAGGCTGTCAATCACCAACCTCAAACTCCTATTAGAATACTTCACATGGAAAAACCCAATAACACTTTGCCTGACTTGGGTATCGCACCCACACGACCACACGCTTTGCAGTCATACTTGCGACCACAAAACCAACGAGGCAGTCAATCAATTTTTTGTATGAATATCTCAGTGAGACCACAAAACAATCACAAATGAACCAAGTCTGAAACTTAGATCTAAGCAAAATCAAATGTTTCACAATACACGATCGATTTACACCATAAATCGTTAACCGCATCTAAACCACGTCGCGCCCGTAAACAAGGGAAGGAATTAACCCTCCCTCACTTACAAAGCTTATTTACAGACTACCATTATTGCTTAAACAGCTATAACTCATCACTGTTACTAACTACGGAGGTAAGAAACTTCATTCTTGCTTAAGATACCGCTCATATTAGGATACTTTTTGAATCGCAACAGTTGTTTTTCCTTTTTTTTAACATCCTCTACATTAAACATTGTACTTATTTTTTTTAATACAAGATTATACGATAAAATATGATTGTTTTTAAACACAAAATGTATGCAAAATGCTAAAACCTGTTCGATGCTCGGACATTACATTAACACTGTTAATTTCTATAAGGTAATAAAATTAAATACATAGAAATATGAACTAAATTAATCATCTTACTACTAATATAAATGTGAAAGGTTGGATGGTTGGATGTCTGTTACTCAATCACTTTAGAATCGCTAAACGTATCCGTATGAAAGACACAGAGATATAGTCTTGAATACTACATTTTTATCTCGTTTTTGTGTTCCTGAAGCATAATTTTTATTTCTTTGACTTAGAACTCAAATTTAAGCAGACGATGTCACGGGGTAACGCAAGTAGTTACATAAGGATAAATCACTAACAAAATTAGCTTAAGTAATGAAAAATATATTTCAGGAAAGAAATAAGAAATATAGCGACTTATCATGCGAATAAACTTAACATAAATATGTAAGGATAAATAAATTAAGCATATTAGAAAACAAAATAAATTGATAAGGTAAAAGTATTAAGTTTATTTTTGTCTAAAATTTTTTATACAGGCTTATTGAAATATGATTCATACAATTTTCATACATAACATAACATCGCGCCTGTTATCCCCGAAAGGTTAGGCAGAGGTGTAACCAGTAGTACACCTGAATTTCGCCAGTTATGTTTAAGTCCCATGTAATAGGGGGCAAGCCTAATAATAATTAAAACAAATGTATATTTAATTTCCATCTGATTAAATGTTAATGTTATTTTCGAGTGCCGTCAATTTGTAATTTGAGATGGATAAGATGGAGAGATGTGAAATTTCTCGCATAAAAAAATGTATGATGTTTTAATGTCTAAATAGGTATCCATTCAGGAAACCGCAACACTCACAGTAGCAAAACGTTTCTTCTTCGCCGTTTCTTACAAAAACGGCGGTAGCATGTACCTTTGCGTTTCATTTCGCAAGATGGGCGTCTGGCAGGACAAAGGCGAGGCTATGTACTTTTTATATACCTACCTGTATACATGTACCCAGATACTAATCAAGTCCGCGAACGTCTTACTACAAAATGAATAGGCACAGAGGGCCGGGTCTGTACAGTGGGCGAAAACGCACGCACACAGATACGCAAGCACGTACAGCAAATGCATTCATTTGAAGCTGTGAGATTGACATAGGTATATACGCATGTGTGTGTGCGTGCGTCTCTTTTCGCTCACTGTGTTGAGCAGGCTTTCTGCACCTTCATATGTGAGAAGCTGTGTCCGCGACTACGTCCGCGTGAATGTCGATTGTATCGGACTCAGGCCAAGTCGCGAATAAAAAAGTGGCCTATTCTGTTCTCAAGTTACCTCTTTGTCAACATTAGGATGTTACTTGTTTACGAGTTATTCTATTCTTCAAAAATCTGGCTAATTGTTTATACATATAAAATGATTTGTCCTGAATGACTGGACTGACAGATCAACGCGCAGCCTAAATTGCGCAAATTATCAGACACTTTCCATGCAACTTAAGCCAGATGTTTTAAAAATGGAGCTTTAACTTTTAACATACCTTCTTTACTACGTAAACATAACATACATAACATCACGCCTGTAATCCCCGAAGGGTTAGTCAGAGGTGTACCCATTAGTACACCCACATTTCGCCAATTATGTTTTTTAGTCCCATGTAATAGGGAGCGAGCCTATTGCCATCAACCGGGCACAAATCCAGACTCTGAGGCTGCTACTGAGGAATTTCTGATGGAAAAACCCAATAACACTTTGCCCGACCTGGGAATCGAACCCAAGACCTCATGCACAGCAGTCGCGCTTGCGACCACTAGACCAACGAGGCAGTCCTACTGCTAGTACTTCATAACAGAAATTTTGAGAGTAGATGGAGTACTCTCAAAATTTCAGTTATACTAAAACGACATAGATCTGGCTACTACCTTGGACCATTATTACAATTCAATGCACAGTTCAGTCATCAATGATTAAATTATCACATACCTATGGGCATGATTACCATAACTCATTAAATTACTATTATTGCGCATCCAATACCCGTTGCTATGGTAACAAGTATTAATGTAGCCCTATAAATCCTATTTGGGACACAATCGGATTCGGTTAGGAATAGCCTCAAGTATCCAAACCAAATGGATTTATGTCCCACATGGGAATATTTGTTGCTAATAGCGTGGTTTATGGAATCAAGAGGGTTTCTTGTATTTTTAAGCACGTTCGCTTTCTAATCTTAGTTACATTCTGTCAAAAATACCTTCAAGTAGCATATTGGCAAGTTTTTGACATTGATTGTATGACTGACATGAGATTGAGACTAGATTCTTCTAGTCTTTACTAGATAGTAAAGCAAAAAAATAGAAAAGAAAGAAAAAGACAAAAAAAATGTCCAACGCATTAAGTCCGCGTATGCATGGTGTATTTTTTTTACATTATATGCATAAAGTTTAAATAAATGAATAAAAGAAGCGTTAATTTATTTTCCTCTCCCATCGCGCCCTTTTCTATGTACGGAATACTTATGAAGGTTAACGAACCCACAGTGTGACGAATTCTTCTCTGCAAGTCCTTTCATTTGATACCCATATCATGAAAGTGCAAAAAATACTAGCTTGCCATCTTCGCTGGTCCGCCATATTGGATTTTGAATGACGTCACTTAACTCACAATAGATTGTCATTCAAACTAAAGGTTCATGCAAAATTTCAGCTCGGTCAGTTGAGGACCACTGCTTTAAAATTGAGTAGCAAGATTTGACCCGAAAATTCATAAAATAAGGTGCTGCCACACTGCTGTTTAAAAATGTACATAAACGTTTGTAAATATTTGTTCACCTATAAAATATCATAATTATTTACAATATGTATTAGTGTTAGAAAATGTTTGTACACATTATCAGAACATTTACTGAATATCAAGATGGCTACCAGTACACACACACACACCACAAATAATTTGTTGTACTTCACCACCTATGTATTTTTATCTCTCTCTACTTTATATTACATATTTTGTTTGTATGTATGTATATTATTTATTTATTTATTTATTTATTTATATAACTTTAATTAAAACGGTTAAATAACCAATTAAAATAATTAAAGACACAGAAGACAGATGAAAGTAAAAATATAAAAAAGAAAACACGAATATACATTTACAAACAGAACAAAATAACTTCATCCCTTTCATAAATTCACCTCACAGTACTTCTGACATACCGACAAAAACGATTATGTATTATTTTTATTTTTTATTCTCGAAAACTTTCTGTATCTGTGCACCGACTATGTTTTGTCTCTGCATCACCCTAAGGCAGACTGATAGAAAACGCCCAAGGCATTAAGTCCGCCTTTGTACAATATATTTTTATACATGTGCATAAAGTTAAAATAAATAAATACATTTTTAAACAGCAGTGTGGCATGCATTGTATATTGTAGGGGATGCCTACAGACACATTACATAGCCGTTAACAAGGTATACTGCCCATCAGACAAAGTAACGTTAAACATAAATATTGCTGGGAAAAACATTTATTTATGGTGTGAAAATCACTGTTTATGGTATAGCGCATTGTTACGCGTGCGTAGTATTGTGCTTGCGGGTGTCCGCGTTTATACAACCGTAATTTTAAAATACTGTAATATCGTGATGGCCCAGCGGTTTATGCCCCGCCTCTTATACTTGAAGTTATAGGTTAAAATTTACCAATGTGACTTTTTCAATTCATATGTACCTACTGTCTTTTTTTTGAGGAACATCACGCCTGTAATCCCCGATGGGTTAGGCAGAGGTGTACCCATTAGTACGCCATCAATTCGCCAGTTATGTTTAACTAAATCAAATGTTGTTAAAGTAATATGCACAATATTTACAGACGTAATTATAAGATAAAAAAAACAATAAGAAAAAAACTAAATGGCTAAATATGAAAAATAGTTCTGCTGGAGTTTATCTGGGAAAAAACTGACATCAGAAAAAGAAAACATCGTAAGAAAACCTGGACTTATAGCTAATACGTTGATCGATTCTCGTGCCTTCTCTGTAAAAGAAGAGGTCTTTGTCCTACAGTGGAACAATAATAATCTGGAATTATTGTCACAAAATGGCGCCAGCTCCCAAACACGTCTAACTCCCAAACAAAAACAAATATTTAAAAAAGATTTTATGAAGTCTCCAACACGTTTACTACAAACTTAAACATTATTATATCTTTATAAACAAACTCAGATTTACAGCTTCAAAACGACTTAATAACTTGACTGTATGTTTGTCATTCCCTTGGCAGTGATTAAGGAATACATTCATTATAATTAATGAACCTTACGAAGTTTATTCGTGAACTTCACTTAACATCATTGACTTGTGATACTGACAGTTATAATTCTCTTACTAAGTTGAAGTTGGTTTACAAGGTGCAATGTTGCATCTTAGTAAAATTTGTGAAGGTAATTGGGCTAGTGATTCTCAATACGAATTCATGGTAAACATAACATAACATCACGCCTGTAATCCCCAAAGGGTTAGGCAGAGGTAATAATAGTGTTTTCTTTCTTTGTTTGGACTGCCTCGTTTTTCATGGTTGCAAAACGTTACAGCTGGGCATGAGGTCTTGGATGGGATTGGATTCCCAGGTCGGGCAAAGTGTTATTGGACTTGGTACTCGGAGTCTGAATTTGTGCCCGGTTATTGGCAATAGGCTCGCTTCCCTATTACATGGATAAGTCCCATAGTAATATAACTGGCGAAATGTGGGCGCTAATTGGTACACCTCTGCCTAACCCTTCGGGGATGATGTTATGTTATTATAATAATGCCCAAATAATATTACACTAATAAGAGTAACAGCAATATAAATAAACTATTTACCATGTTATCTATGTTTCCCAACATGATAATTAACATTGCTTTATTTGATTATAATAATGCAAGCATAACGTTGTTATTCCACTAATAAATTATTTTAATGCTCATTTGAAAACACATTGTGTTTAGTTTAAGGAAATTACAGAGTTCTTGTTAATGTATGGTAGATATAATTAGGGTTAGGTTTGTCAAAAGGAACTTGTTACAAAGTGATTATAATGATTTTGAATTTATTTAAGGCTGCAGATTAATTAAAATCAATTCTTAGTGAAAGTTTGGTAAGTACAGTCACTAGCAAAAACAAGTAAACACTTAGAAGCATCATGAAGCAATTTTCATCGAATGTATTGATTGAAATGCTTTTTTTTATATAATAATAATATCTTAGGACAACCAACACATCGCCATCTGATCCCAAACTAGGCAGAGCCTGTACTATGGTAACCAGACAACTGATAAATATACTTATACATTTCTAAATACATACATATCATAGATAAATTACACCCAGACACAGAACAAATCATCGTGCTCAACACACAAAGATTTGTCCTGGGTGCGAATAGAACCCACGACCTCCGTCCTAGCAGTCAGGGTCACTAACTACTAGACCAACAGGCCAGTCTAAATTATTAGGAACATAGTATTTTGAATTCAATACAACTATGAAATGCATGAAAATCGCTTTTGAATTTTTCTATGTGTTGTGTTGTTGTTGCTCGTGACTGTAAGTACATTGAACTGTTACTGCGGGCACAGATAATATAATAAGGTGGGTGGACCATGGAAGGCCATGCTCCTTCGAAGGCCAATTATTAAAATTTCGTAGTTATTGCCATGTGATGACAAATTCCTTCTATATACATAAACACCCATCGAACTGGAAATCACAGACGCGGCGGTGAATCGTTTGCGCTACTATTTTGGCCGAACGCTCCCTCGTGTCATTGATATCGGAAATCGGCGACGTTAAAATAAGGTGGGTGTACAATAAACTCTAACAAATAAACAGTTATTATTCGTTTATTTACTAGATAAATAAAACTAACAAATATTTAAGTAATACTTTGTTTTATTACGTAACATATAAACCATTTCTTTTTATTGTAGATTTAATCGCTATTTATTAATTTTTAGTGTTAAATGAATGATTTATTATAATGGCCTTCTAAGGAGCCTTGTTTCTAGCAAGGCCATTTGGAAGAGTTTAATGAAACTTAAGTTCAATCAATATTGATCAAATCTGAAATTCAAAAAAGTGGTTTATATGTTACGTAATAAAACAAAGTATTACTTAAATATTTGTTAGTTTTATTTATCTAGTAAATAAACGAATAATAACTGTTTATTTGTTAGAGTGGCCTTCCATGGTACACCCACCTTATCTGCGGGAAGAAAAGACAGAACTAAACTGAATTATAAGTGCAATAAAATATAGTATTAACTGAATCATTAGAGCCAAATAAAATAAAAAAAACTTGCCGTGAACAATAATATTAAAGAGAAGAAAGAACCTTTAATTTACAAACAGATGTAAATATGGGAATGAAGATATGTAGGGACAAAGATGTCAATAATTTTCACGTGTAATGATTACCAGTCGTTATGTAGTGACGTCATTATCTTCTGTTTCACTCTCTCTACCGACCTGTCTCCGAAGTCTCGTCGGTCTATTTAACAAATTGCTACAGATTATCTGGAAATACCCAGGTACTAATATTATTCTTTATCTCCATATCATATTACGTAGGATTCGTCCGAAAATAATTCGTCTATTTTCGGGTAACTTAATTATAATTGGGGCTTCATTCAATAATAAATATCTTAAGCTCGTATAAGGTACCTAAGTATTTCTTTTGTAATAAAGAACACGAAAGGAGATAGTAAGTAATCAATACTATAGGGTAAACAAGCTATTTTTTTATTGGCATTGCCATTATTGACAACGTTGTCATTGGTTTGACGTCAATCAATACAGGGTTATTTTTAAACCACCAGCAACCGGAAATGGAGTCATTGTACTCATCATTATGAACAACTTTTTCTATGGGACCAACCTTAAAATCATGTAAATAAAATCAGCTGTTTTTTTTTATGTATCTGCTAGGTTTTACCCGCGACATCGACCGCGTCGTAGCATTATATTATCTGTGACCGCATAATTTTTAAAGAGAACCGGCGTACTTGTATGTCGAACTGTATGAACGTGGATGAGGCGAAAAGATTATTAAAAGAACGTAGCAGGTGGCGTTCTGTGGTTTCTGCCTATCCCCATGGGAAAAAGGCCTGAGGCGTGAGATCCCTAATTTTTTATAAAAATAATTATACCTCAGAGATGTGATGTTAAATAGCCAATTATAACTTTTATTGATAAATAGGCTAAATAACGCAAGGATTTGTTCAAATCGGACTAGTAGTCCTTGAGATTAGAACGTTCTTACAAAGAAAATATTTCAGCTTTATTAAATGAATCTAGTAAGATAGTATTCAGAGATAACGTGGTTCCTATCAGCTTTAGCGTTTTCAAAATCGCACCTAGCGCATTAAAATAAAATAACAAAAAAAAGTTTCAAGCTTCACAATCTATACGTAACAGTTTAATAGATAAATTCACTCTAGAATTGACTACATTTTCCCGCGCTATCTATCAATCTGACCGCTGTCATAAAATTGACAGCGCCATTTTTATTTGCCAAAAGTTTTAACTAAAATCACCTAAATTATGAATGGTCTTGCGATACTATAATTTATATAGTACATTACTTGTACATACATACACTATTTACTTAGGTCTGTGTGTACATAAGGCCACGATCAAAGGCGTTCCCGGGTTACGAATTAATGAGAGATCTAAACTAATATTATTATAAACAGTCCTCTTGTTTCAAACCATGCCGCGTTTAATGTTCCGACTCTTTGATATGCTAGGAGATTTCTATTTTTATCTCATTGTAATCTTACCTATCTGTTCATCTAATAATACTAAAGAGTGAAAGGTCACCGCTTGACGTATAAAGATGAAACATTGCAGGGAGGTAGGTAATAGGTAGTAGACGTCCGCTAAGAAAGAATTTTCGGAAATTCACCTCAAAGAGATGAAACGAGGGTCCAAAATTTGTATGGAGAAATCAACTTTGACACGAACGAAGTCGCGGGCAGCAGCTGCCCAACTAGCAAATTAAATAATACTTATTTCTTTATTTACACACATACAATTGTCGTTACAATTGTTCGATTCCCAGGTCGGGCAAAGTGTTATTGGGTTTTTCCATCAGGAATTTCTCAGTAGCAGCCTTGGAGTTTGGATTTTTGCCCGGTTGATGGCAATAGGCTCGCCCCCTATTACATGGGACGTAAACACAACTGGCGAAATGTGGGTGTACTAATGGGTACACCTCTGCCTAACCCTTCGGGGATTACAGGCGTGATGTTATGTTATAATTGTAACGCCTTTACAGTAAAAAACCAAAACGATGTTATAAGTAATATTAGAATTAAGTTAAAAATATCAATAGTAAACTAAATAAAATATAGAAATATACTAGGGTACATATATAACACAATACTAGGTACTAATAAAAATAACACTTAAAATATTATAATTTTTCCATAAGTAATAAATGACTAATTTAAAAAAAATGAGAAAAAAAAGTGAAACAAAAAATGAATCTAATGTGTAATATATGACTAATGCGTCGAATTGAATACGACTATAAAACTGTTGAACTGCTAAAAAACTACAATAAACCCTTTATGTGTCTGTTAGTTGTATAATTCAAAAACTATACAACTTTTTGCTAGTTGGGTAGTTCATAGATAACTCGCAACTACACGAAAGTTTTCAGTACCAACAGTAAACCCTAAACAACGAGAATAAATACCCAACTAACAACCAACGCAGTGTAAAACTCGCGGGAACACAGTGACGTCACCAAAATCAAACGTCATCGCTCCTATCAAAATATTGTCTGGATTGGTAGCTTTGCCATGTTAACATGACAGGATGTGTACTTTACATAGTGATTTATTCTGCGGTGTTTTTGGTTGCAAATTTAGGTTTACTTGAAAATAGAAAAAATGCACAGATAAAATTTTTAACCCTCGACGCAAAAACGACGAGATGTTAATATCTTGACGTGTCTGTGGCATCGTAGCTCCCGAAGAGATGAACCGATTTTGTTTTCTTTGTTTGAAAGGTGAATTAGTCTAGAATGTTCTTAGCTTTGTTTGATTAAAATCGTTCCAAGATGGCCGCGGTCAAAAACGCCGTCATAGGCATTAAATTGTGGTTATCTTTAGGGGAGGCCTATGTCGTCGTTCGGCTGATATGACGACGATGAGATCACAAAAGTGTTTAAGAATGTTTACCTATGAGATATTTGTGCAAATTCATATTCAGAACTAGGGTTCTCTTCGTGAAAAAGTATGTAAAAAGTTAGCCGTGACGCTTTCAGGAGTCACGTAGGAAAAAATGCTAAAAACATCCAGCTTGGAAGATAAGCTGGATATTTCCTCAACCCCACGATCATCATATAGATTGCTATAGCTTTATATTGTACCATTTTGAACCGCGTTTCTCTGTATCTCTTACATCGTAGTAACAGATGGCGTATTACGTTTTATCAAGATGAGGGTACGATCCAATGGGGGCTAGGAACATCTCTGTATTATATATTTTTTTTATATTGCAATCTTTCTTTATTGGATAGAATCTATCGATCATGTGAATTTGATTTTGAGTGTTCAAAATCAAACTCACATGCGTATTGCGCCTGATCTTTCACCGATTATGTCAGATTGCTGGCTAAGAGAGTGAAGGATGCGTTTTCGCATAAATTTTTGCACTATAATATTTACTGCACTCTAAACTCAGGGAGTCGGGGCCGCGGCAGGCCACGAAGGAGATGGCGGGACGAACTGGATGGATTTCTCCAAAAATGGAGGGATGAGACACTGAATAGGGAAAGATGGAAGGACTGGAGGGAGGCCTTTGCCCAGGAGTGGGACAGAACAGACTAACAAAAAAAAAACTCAAATCAAATCTCTTTAATGCATTCCTGTGTACATTCTGGTGTTAAAAGTAGGTAAGTTCCAACATGAAACCCGGTCAGGGTACGGCAACATAATAATAATTTTACTTTAATAATTTTACCATAATAATTTTACCATGATAATTTCGTTCTTCGTTACTCTATCGTCAAGATTTGCCGCGACCTTAATTTGCTCAGGAGAATAATAAATATTACTGGCCCGAATTTAATTTTGAATATTAGTAGATGAACTTACCATCTTCGTGTGTACTACCTGCAACAAAAAAACATTTTTAATGCAGTATAGATATAAATTCACTGCCTCATTGGTCTAGTGGTCGCAAGCGCGACTGCTGTGCATGAGGTCTTGGGTTCGATTCCCAGGTCGGGAAAGTGTTATTGAGTTTTTCCATCAGGAATTTCTCAGTAGCAGCCTCGGAGTTTGGATTTGTGCCCGGTTGATGGCAATAGACTCGCCCCCTATTACATGGGACTAAAAAAAAAAAAACATAACTGGCTAAATGTGGGTGTACTCATGGGTACACCTCTGCCTAACCCTTCGGGGATTACAGGCGTGATGTTATGTATGTTATATAAATTCAAAGTTTAAATAGCTGTATAAAAGTATAAAGGTACGCTGTTAAATGGCGGATATTAAGATGAAATTCCAAACACTTTCGCAGAATAAGAATTGACAAAAAAAAACAGCTATTACGTCGTAGAATACCTAATAAAGAACGTAATAAAGTCTAAAATAACTGAAAACACTGCCTTTAATCTATATGTATAAAATCCAAAGGTTATTCTAGAAAACTACTTGACCTTTGAAACTAAAACTTGGCAAGTAGGTAGTTTATTATGTAGGAGTCGTTAGCTAAGAATGGATTTTGCGACAGGGCCGAATTAGGGTGGTTCAATTGACACAGACAAAGTTGTTTACAAAAGCTTGTTATAATAATAATACTTATTACAAATTAAACTTAAAAACAAATACCTTATGTGGACAATTGTATCATCTTTACTATCCTAACTAATATTATATGTGCGAAAATAAGTTTGTTTGTTATCTTTCCACGCATAAACCACTGAATCGATCATTCTTAAATTTTGCTTATACGTTGCAAGGTGTACAGAAATGGACATGGGTGCTTTTTATCCCAAAAAAAGTACTGTTCCCGAGGTAAATCATAATAATGTTCTTATAATGATAGATGGCGCCATATGTCTTTCGAATCACGATTGAATTTTAAATTTAATTTGCGACGGGCGAAACCTAGTAAATAAATATTTATAACTGATGGGAAAAAAAAATTAGTAAAATTTAATTTTCAATCATAATAAAATTATAACAATAACAAAGTTAAATAGAAACTAGCGCTAAACGCGGACATTTTGCATCGATGCAGCGAGTTCAGAATTGAATTCCCAACCATTCAATCGTGAATCCAAACACGCGTGGCGGTATCGACACTGTTAATTCGATTAAATTGCAGTCATGCCATCATAGGCACAACAAAACGATTCGTTGATGAAATGTCAATCTAGCTCACCAACCAACCATTTGATTTGTTCATGAAATGTGCGACTTCTAAAATCCAAATAAAAAAAAAACAAATTTTATCGTAGAAATTAATTAAAATTACATAGCGAGCCCCTCCATATTACTCTCTTTAATTATTTTAATTGGTTCTGTAACGGTTACAATTAAAGTAAAAAATAAATAAATAAATTACTATTTCAATGTGTGTAGTCACATCCTTACAAAAGATTTTGTATGTAGTTGTAATTATTTGTCTTCAATAGCAGGTCAGCAGATTTGTTGGTCAACTAATCATGGCTAGCCCGATCTCGCAAGACAACGCACGTGTCAATTTCATAGAGTATGTCAGTGCAGCGCTTTATTATATTAATGAGTGAATTTGTTTTTGTTTCTCAATACGCACGCATGCGTAACCGTTGTGAGTCTTGTAAATACTTTCTCAAATACTTTCAAACGTGTTGAATTTTGGAAGGGCGCGCCATGTTATTGCATCCAATCGTAAATGAGTGTTGTGATAGCCTAGTGGTACCCGCCTCTCTTGCACGCAGTGTGTGTTCGCAAACGGGCACGAGCAAGTACTAATATTACTTATTAGAGTTCCGTTTTCGAAGGGTACTAACGAGACCCAATTACTAAGCCGTTGACCGCCCGTCCATCTGTCAGCGGGCTGTATCTCATGAACCGTAATACCTAGAGAGTTGAAATTTTCCCAGAATGTGTATTTCTGTTCTCGCTATAACAACAAATAATAAAAATAAATATTAATTAAAAAAAATGAAAGGGGGTCCATACAAATATGCAAGAAATATACAAGAAACCATTTTTTTTACGTTTTCGTCTCGATACTGTTATAGCACTATATACTATTATAAAACTCTTCTACAATGGTACGGAACCCTTCGTCCTTACATCCACATCATCGATGTACCGTTTCTAATAAAATATAGAGCAATACACCTGTGCCACGGTATAGGGGAAAGGTCTCAGTGAAACAATGACCCTTGATTGTTAAGAAGCGTGCACACATAACATTACATCACGCCTATAATCCTCGAAGGGTTAGACAGAGGTGTACCCATAAGCGCACCCACATTTAAGAATATTATTAAGAGAAAAGCTTTGTATTTCTGTATGTAGGTAATAGATAAAATGCAAAACTGTGTAACCGATTTAAAAAAATAATTATTTCTCCAATGGGAAAGGTACATTAATGGCGAGCAACATAGACAATATTACTATCTTTTAAATAGCGACAACAAAATTTACACGACATAACATAATACACTGACTGCCTCGTTGGTCTAGTGGTCGCAAAGCGCGACTGCTGAGCATGAGGTCTTGGATTCGATTTGTAGGTCAGGCTATTGGGTGTTTCAATTAGAAATTTCTCAGTAGCAGCCTCGGAGTCTGGATTTGTGCCCGGTTGATGGCAATAGGCTTGCCCCCTTTTACAAGGGACTTAAACATAACTGGCGAAATGTGGGTGTACTAATACACGTCTGCCTAATCCTTCGGGAATTACAGGCGTGATGTTTTGTTTAACATAATAAATAAGTAAATATCCTGAGTGGGGCGATGCTCCAATGTCCCACCCGTGGCAAGACATTACCAAGCGTTAGAACGATTTAATTTAACACAGAATCCGGGTTAGTATAAAATCAATTGAGTGTCTTTTACTGTCTTTGGTGGAGGTTTTAATAGAACGAGTTAAGGTCGTTTTGGTCGGAATTGGATTCGATAGAAGATGTTTTCTCGCTGTATCGGACTTAATATAAATTTGTTGCGGCTTGGAAATTGGAAATTCACACGATGCAAACATCTTGTGGAATAAGGAATTTTAATGGCGTTACTTTATTCCAATTTGTTTTGGAAACTAGTTTTATTTTTTTTTGTTAGAAATTGCCATTAATTATGTATATCTATAACCAGTTACGTTTTTGAATACTGCTCTGCTACCTTAGGTTGTAGCGCAATGTTAGCCTTATCGTTCCTTGATAAACAAGCTATTTTAAAGATATTAAAGAAAAGATATATTTTCTAAAAAAAAAAATATTATCGGACCAGTAGTACCTGTGCGTTACTGCGTTCACACAAACTCTTAGATTACAATTATAGATTAGTTCTTAATTCTTCTTCCTTTTAAAGAAATATTGTTGGTGGTCAACTCTTGCCTTACTCAAGGGCTGGCTTCTACCTGGGCCAAAGGTAAGGTAAGAGGTTAAGGTCAGGGCTAGAGGTTAAGCATTGGTACCCAACGTGGCAACGCCGCCAGTCTCTTGAACTTATTACCAATTGACAACGGAATATAATCCGGGCACACACTCTGGGCTGCTACTGAGAAACCTCAAAAACCAAATAATACCTTGCCCGACCTGAGCATTGAGTCCAATACCTCAAACTCAGTAGTAGTGCAGTGTTTGCAATCACTGGAAAAATTAGGCAGTTCTCGAGCAAAATAATCCCCAAGGCAAGTCGGCAAGCTCCCTAAATATAAATGTACAAGACAGGTGGGCACTCAAAGTTTCAGATGGCTAATAAAGCATTCTTAAAGAGGTGGTCGTAACAGCCGGCGTAATGAGGGTCAACACGATTATTATAGACATTAATTACCTTCTAACGCGAGCGGTTCTCACATACGGGAACCTTGGGTACAAGTGAGAAGAAATGTTCCTTAAGTGACTTTGCAAGAAGTGTGACAGTAATGCTAGGGTACGTTTGTATTGGTCTTGAGGGATGAAGCAAATAAGGGAGGCAATTCTAGTAACTTTTAGGAATGTTCGCATTCTAATGGTGACGATTCCCTTGGTCACAAACTAAACTAAAATTAGACTATTTTCATCTTTTTCTGTCCAATAAAACAAGAAAGAGACTAATGTAAAAAAGAGCTGTCAAATTTAGTCAATCTGACACATTCATACAGTTATAGTTGACATCTTAAAACGTATGGATTCAAAATACGGAGAAATTCAAGGCAAAACTAATTTGACATCGCTAACTTAGTTCTTTAATGGTGCCGATTCCCTTGATCACAAACTAAACTAAAATTAGACTATTTCCATCTTTTTCTGTCCAATAAAATAAGAAAGAGACTAATGTAAATAAGAGTTGTGAAATTTAGTCCATCTGACATATCCATACAGTTATAGTTGACATCTTAAAATACTGACTGAACCGAGAGAGGGCGCTAGTGGCGCACAGTCAACATCGACTCCGTATTTGATAAATGTAATTAAATAGTAATAGTGAATTAATTAAGTAATTATTAGCATAAGTGTATCCAGAAAGTGACTATTGACACTAAATAACGTTATCTTCGCAAAACTCAAGTGTTATGTGACAAAACAAACAACATACGTGCAGTGTTTAAAAAAACAAATAAATCAGTGCCAAAGAAGTGAGAAAAGTGATTAAACTGATTTTTACGACGTAACAACCCCAAAGACTACAGGTACAATAACTTAGTTCTATTAAAAACTTATCAATCTCACGAAGAGCGAATAAAGATCGTTAATTTTCAACATTTTGAATTTGTAGTCTAGATAGTGACTCATAAATATTGAGTGAAGTGACATCTAGCGGTCAATATCGATACTACATACACAACCATGGACGAAATCAATAACATCACTGTCCGACGCGCACGAGCGCACTCAAACTCCGAGGACGAAACTTTTGTCTATCACACAGTAGATGGCACTGTATGTAGTATGCCAGATATATCAGACGATGATGACATTGATTTAATTACCCAGTTAAAGAAAACCATCGAAGACCTCACCAGTAAACTCAGTAGCGCAAATAGAGAAATTGACTCATTAAGCCTAGACATTGGAAAACTTAAAAAGGAAAATGAAAACCTAGTTCGGAAAAACTCACTGTACAAACAAATAGTTGCTAGTCCATTAAAATCTCCTACCATCACACCAAAAAAGCAAGGAATTAAATGCTCAAAACAAGCAAGATGTATAAATAAAGAAACACAGACTGATAATGATACAGTAGTCAAAAAAAAAGTATCAATAAATTATGCAGCTTGCACACAAGAACCAAGATCTGAGCAGCTTACTACGACAACCAGTAAGATATGCATTCTTAGCAATAATAATGACAACAAAATACTTTCAATATCTAATACAACTCTGCAACTCGAGTCAGAAATATGTCACTACATAATGCCACACCGTACGATGGACCAAATATTGCTCAATATAGAAACCAAAGTGAAGTCATTTACTATGAACGACTTCTGTATTGTATTAATAGGAGAAGAAGACGTCAACTCAAATGACTACCTTAATTTGATTTATAATATACGAACATCGATAAATAAAATTCAACACACAAATATTATTATCTGCGCACCGACATATAAATGTGGCAGCTATACGAACATATTTAATGGGAAGGTGGAATATTTTAATAGCCTACTGTGCCATGACATATTCTCCCATGAACACGCTTACTTTCTCGACTCAAACTTGAACTTATCTTATGACTATAAAATGTTCAATGGACGTAGCGGAAAGCTCAATAACACTGGCATGCGAACAATTATTCACGACCTAAATGACCTCCTACTTGATATCAAACGTTTTTACGCAGACCCAAAAGAATCAAATAAGACGACACTAAACAATGAAAATAACCGGACTCGACAATTTGTTAATCAAGATGACATGGCAGGGAACCAGAAGAAAATAACAGACTTTTTTCGTGACTAAAAATGTCTGTGTTTTGCATCAAAATATTGCCGGACTACTAAATAAATCCGACAATGTAACAATATGCCTAGATGAGCTATTATCAGAAAAGGGTGTTAGTGTAGATATATTGTGTGTAACTGAACACTTCATTATGGCAGGATATGAATCCTATTTAACCATACCAAATTATCAACTAGCGGCTTCGTACTGCAGAAAAGAAAGCAAGAGAGGTGGTGCATGCATCCTGGTAAAGAACGGACATCACTTCATCGAACTAAAGAAGATAGCCAACATATCAGAACCCGGAGTATTTGAATGTTGCGCGATAGAGTTACCTAGTTATAACATTGTTCTGGCATGTGTGTACAGGGTTCCCAAGTTAACAAACTTCAACGTATGTATGGACAAATTACAATTCCTCCTGCAAGAGTTGACGAAGAAATGCCATCATAATATTGTTATAGCAGGGGATTTCAATATCGACATCTTAAAAAAGAGCGTACAGACAATTGAATTTGAATGTTTATTATTGAATTACAATTTAAAATTAGCCTTAAATCAACCTACACGCTTAAAGAGTAAAACTTGTATTGATAATATTGCTCATAATTTTCGCAAAGCAAGTAAGGCTGAAGTCCTAGAACTTGCTCTATCGGACCACACAGCACAACTAATGTCATTTCCAGTGCAAAAGAAATGTAATATTAAATATTGGCAGGTCACAAGGCGTGACTACTGTAATGAAAATATGTCAATATTTAAAAATTGCTTAGATAAACTATCTTTTTCTGACATTTACGAAACCAATGACTCTAATGTAGCGTACAATTCCTTTTTTGACATATTTTCGTTATTCTACAAATTGTGCTTTCCTGAAATTAATGTTAGAATCAGCACGATGAAAAAACCAAAATGGGTTTCACGTGGTGTGAAACTATGTAGTAAAAGGAAAAGACAATTATTATGGCAATATAGACTAAAACCAAATCCGATTAATAAAAGACAACTAACTTGCTATTTAAAAATATTTAAAAAAGTTATAAAACTTACTCAAAAGGCACAGAATAACTATGCAATAAAGACGTCAGATAACAAATCGAAAGCTACTTGGAAAATTATAAATAACTCAAAATTCAACATTCCAAAAAACTGTATTGATAAAATTTGTGTAAAAAATGACGTCATTACAGACCCAAAGGCTATTGCAGATGCTTTTAATAATTACTTCATTGACAAAATTAACCCTATAGCAGGGTCTGGTAAAAATGCTGCATCACTGATACCAAAAAGAAAAGATTCCTTTTTTCTCGCCCCTTGTCTGCCAATTGAAGTATTTAAAATTATAAAACAATTGAAAAATACAAATAGTGTAGGACATGATGGCCTATCAACAATAGTTTTAAAATATGTAGCGGGAGAAATAGCACCGCATCTAAGCTATATAATTAATCTGAGCATCGAGACAGGTGTTTTTCCTGATGCACTAAAAATATCTGTCATAAAGCCGATATTTAAAAAGGAAAATAAAGAGCTAATGCAATTCTATAGGCCAATATCTCTTATTAGCATAATCTCCAAAATATTTGAAAAGTATTTATGTAAACAGTTAAATACGTATCTTGAAAGAGAAAATATACTCACTAATGAACAGAAAGGGTTTAGAACTGGTAAAACAATAAACTTAGCTATATATGATTTTTTACATAATGTCATGCAAAATGTAGATTCGAATATCCCTGTATGTACGATTTTCTGTGACATGACACAGGCTTTCGACTATGTCCGGCACGATATACTTATTGAAAAATTAGAAGCATATGGTATAAGAGGTAATGTCTCAAACCTCATTAGATCGTATCTCAGTAATAGAACACAATTTACAGAAATCTCAGCAGTAAATAAAAGCAATAAAAAGGAAATTGTATATAAGTCCAAAGAACGTGTAGTTAAATTTGGCGTACCCCAAGGAACTGTCGTTGGCCCGCCGTTTTTTATACTGTACATTAATGACCTACCCAAAAGCATCGACCACCCGATGACACTTTTTGCCGACGACAGTACCATTACAATTGCTTTTAAAAACAGAGACACATACGAAACTGATATTAACAATTCTATAGAATCAATGGTAAAATGGCTGGAAAACAATAATCTTAAGATAAACCTTGAGAAAACTAATATTCTGCATTTTGCCCAAAGATCAGCCATACCAAATGTAAATGTACATTATTGTAATAACAAAATAGATAAGGTGAACGCAACCAAATTTCTTGGTGTAACTATTGACAGCAAATTAGATTGGAAAGCACATACGGAAGAATTAAGCAAAAAAATTAGTAATGCCACATATGCCCTATATAAATTGGCCCCCATCTTAAATGTTGATGCACTTCTAACTGCTTATCACGGCTTGGTGTCCTCTAACTTGAGATATGGACTAATTTTTTGGGGAAATTCAACAAATAAAGATGTGATATTTAAAACACAGAAGAGGTGCCTTAGGGCTATGTCTGGTCTCCCTTTTACAGAGAGTTGCAAGCCATTATTTCAAACATACAAAATATTAACCCTTCCGTCAATGTACATTTTAGAGATCGTCATGTTTGTCAAATCGAATTCACACCTATTCCCCTTAGTGTCAGACAAAGTAGTTAGAAATAGACGTGACAATAGTAAGCTATGTATACCGAGATCCAGAAAAGCTGTAATGCGTAAAAGTATATTTTGTATGGCGCCAATTCTTTATAATAAGTTGCCAAAACATTGGAGGGAATAACCTACTGAAAAATTAAGAAATAGATTAAAAAACCTTTTGTTAGAGAAAATCTATTACAGCACTGACGAATTCTTAACCGACAAATTAATTTGACTTCCATATTGACACCCTAATTTTATTAACAGTTGCTTTGACATGTGTATGTATTCCTTTCGATGTATTTGTATATTGACATGTGTATAATTAAAAAAAAAAAAAAAAATGTATAATTTTTAAATGTATAATTTTTAATTAAGTAATTTATGATTGTATTTTATTCTACTATTTAGTCCTTAGTATGCTCTTAATTTGCAATTTAGTTAACGATTTTAAAATTAACTGATGCTGTGTAGCGTTCAACCTCTCATATTTGTACGCCGTTCAGGCAAAACATGACTGAAGTGATTATAATCTGATGTAACATCTTGCATGCTATGTGTGTATACTCATGTTTTGAACAAATAAAATTATCTTATCTTATCTTATCTTATCTTATCTTATCTTAAAACGTGTGGATTAAAAATACGGAGAAGTTCAAGGCAAAACTAATTTGACATCTCTAACTTAGTTCTTTAATGTCACGGAATATCACCGTCCTTTCCTTTCGCTGTATGTTAGTAAGAGATGTCAATTCTCTAAATTTAGTCTAGTTTGTGAACAAGAGAATCGGCACCATTGTCACAGTCCTTTCCTTTCGAATGTATGTTAGTAAGAGATGTCAATTCTCTAAATTTAGTCTAGTTTGTAAACAAGGGAATCGGCACCAATCTCAGTCTAAAAATGTCTCTATGTCACTATTTTACAAGCTTGTGTTTACTTTCATCTGTCAGGTTGTCTATGGCAGATCAAATATTACAAGTACAATTTGAGCTACTTCCCGATCTTCAATTGAGCTGAAATTTTAAGTAAATGTGCAATTTGAATGACAATGGAATATAAATATGTCATAGAGCTGGTCTGAAGATGGAGCCGGAAAATGGCCATAGGAACTGATCAAATCTTACAAGTTAAATTGAAGACTTTCAATTCATTTTTGTTATTTTGTAACTTACGACCTATTCGACGCCGTCTACGAATTCTGAGGTGTTCGCAGATACTGTGTTAATAAATAATCACTTATACGCATAGATGTAGGTACGGCCAGTACTGCGTGTTCACAGCAATTCAAACTTTAGCATGCTACTGCACTTATGACCCTTTACTGTACTTGGAGTTTCTTCCTCCTTTTAATTTCACGATTTTCTTGCTTAAAGAATTTTTTTTTAAACTAGCATTTGCCAATAATGTATTTAATAAGAGAAGCCTTGTCATGATGTTAGAAAAGATTTCTATATAAATATAGATTTATTATTATATATATATATCTCCATTATTTCTTTTCCACAAAATACATTTTAAAACAAATTTCGGCTGTTCTCAGAAAATTCATTGTGCAACAATTGTAAAAAAAACCTTTGAACCTTAAAAATACACTAAAAAATATTTTTAGTTACAAAATAAATTTTAAGCATGACCTAATCTAAAACTTGAGCTAAAAAACCGAAAAAGCTCTAAAGCTGAAAAACCGACTCAAACAGTTCAGAAAGGCGATTAACACACGGCACCGCGCACCGCCACGGTAGGCGGTGTGAAAGGCAACTAAGAATTTTATAGAGGCCAATGCGACATCAGATCCGCTTCACCGCATACCGCGGCGGTGCGCGGTGCCGTGTGTTAATCGCCTAAAAATGTTTTTGTTTAGTATGTACGCAATTTGTTTTTGAAACATGTTTTTGTGTGACACAGCATACAATGTTGCTGGCAACATGCTGCATGTCTATAGTTAACTATCCAGTTCGGTTTATGAAATGTTGCATAATTTTTGTAAATCATTGTTTGAAATGTTCGAGATTAAACACTAAAAAAAAACCCGCTTTATTTTCACTAATGACTCTGTAAAGTCGCTTTTCGTACTTAACTTGTAACGTAATAAAAATATAAAAGGGTTGACGATTCAGCAGTACGGCAACGTGGAAAACTGCGAGCTGGCAAATAGATTTGTAGCTACAGCGATTTTCAATTGTCCTCGCACCCCGACCATTGTTAGCAGTCTCTGTGCTTTATTTATTACTCTGTGGACCCATTGTGATACTGGCCGAATTGTAATTAGTTATACTGTTGATATGTTGATTATTAATATTGGGTTCTTTGTGTTATTTTAATTAAAAACAAAAATAAAACAACTTTTGCTGTCCTTCACATAAAATAAAGTGATAAAATCAGATTTCATATTTACATGTTTTTCTTCAATTTATATTTAAATCTTGAGAGCAGACGGTTTTGCGAATAAATATTGAAAACGTTCATATTTTATTAATTTATATAACGTGTGGATTCTGAATGGCTATGCTAACTTTTGATAAAAATTAACTAAACATTTTTAGTATATCGAAGCCGCTTAATACACAGGGTGATTCAGACCTGAATAAAGTTGAAAGTCTATTATTGTCCTACTGCAGGAAAAAGGCCTCTTCTCTTACAGAGAAGGCAATAATATTGATAACTACATAGCGCGGTTTGGCGATTTCAGACTTGTATTAGGTACTAGTCCAGGTTTCTACCCGACAATTTTCCTGTACCGATGTCAATGATGTTCAAGATAAACTTGAAAGTACATATGAATTGAAAAAATCACAATAATACTTGCTCAGACTTTAACCTACAACTTCATTCATGAAGGGTCTGGACACGAAATCACAAAGGACACAAATTACTTACTCTTTAAAAAAAATAACGTTTTATAATTCTTCAATCTGGCAATTCAGAAAAATATCCAACCTGTACAATGTACAATCTAAACGATTTTCAACGTCTGTCTTTGACAGCGTTGCCAATAAATTGTCTGAGAAATATTACTTTCAGATTTTTCTTTTCGCTCCTAGATAAATTTTAACTATATATTCTCCTATCAATATCGGAATAGAAATAAAATACCAGATATCTTTTCTTTGTTCCCCATGTTTGAGTTCGCTTATTTTTGTTGTTTGTTTGTGAACTGATGTTGCTATGTAGAAGCGTGAATTCGTTTTTAATTATTCTCGTATGTCGATGTAAATAACGACCCTAATGTACTAATATTAGGTACAATTTTATTTGTGTTTCAATAAAATGTTTTTGACTAGATTATTTTCAGTGGTATTTCTTTTACCTAATACCTTCTTGTACCTTATTATGTAAGTAGGTACTTCATGAAAAAAAAAAATATGTAAAAATATTTTTTCCTTTTTTTTGGGTCACCGGGCTAAAAATAGGTTTAAACATCGTGCCTGAATTTTAGGTCGCTGGGCCCTAGTATAATGATTTTAAAAACTGTCTTGGGCTGGAGTGTACCTATACTAAATGTTTGTCATTATATTATATTTATATTGGTTGTGGTTTACTTTGGAGTGAAATGTTTCTAGTGATTATTATTTTTCTGATTTCAAAAATAGTTTGCTTCAGTCTTCTCCTTCTTTATCGTGTGGGCAGTAAGGTCTTGCGACCCCACACACCCTAGTGTCAGAGTTTCTAAACCGCCTCAAGGGCCTCTGACATGGTTTTGACTTCAGTGTACTAATTTATTTATTTTTCCGACCGAATTTCGGTCATGGCGGTCAATCCTGCGTACTTGGCAATACCTATAATTATCTTATAGTGTACAAGTCTGCATTCCCTCTTCCCTCACTCTTATAGACTGATGGGACGGCAATCCAACACAACCGAGGAGAGATAAGGCGTAGGGCCAACGGCTTTACATGCTTCGGCAGCCCGAGGTTTCGAAGATTGGTGGCACCTCACTAATCTCCGAAACTTGCTACTGAGAAATTTCTAATGGAAAAGCTGAACAATTTTGCCCAACTTGGAAATCGAACCTGGGATCCCGCTTTCAGTAATAGCGCTTGCGATCAGAAGACCAACAGGGCGGTCAGTTCACTGAGGCCGTATTATATAGTGTAGATTTTTTACCAGTATAAACGAGCAAGACGGAGCTATACAAGGCCGATAGTACCGTATATTTCCAGTACAAAATAATGATGACATTAATACTTCATAATACGGTCTCAAGGTATAAGCCTCTTAGTTGCCATGAAACTGTCTTTCATCTTCCGAATCTAATATTTTCAAAAGCGATTGCGTAAATAATTATCGTTTAATAAGTGACACGGTGTTCATTTGTTTCAATATTTATGTATAAGAGATGAAAATTGATACGTAACGAAACCTTTCTCAGTAGCAACCTCGGTGTCTGGATTTGTGATGGCAATAGGCTCGCCCCCTATTACATGGGACTTTTTTTTTAAGTTGGTAATAATTAACAAATGAGTCCTTCCGCCCTGGGTGGGGCGGAAGGGACTGTCAGACTTTTACTGACTAAAAAACCACACTGTTCCTTCTGTTGTTCTATACGTTCCGGGGCCACCACGGTATCCTGTTAAGACGTCCCGCAACCCCGGATTACATGGGACTTAAAACATAACTGGCGAAACGTACAATACACCTCTGCCTATCCCATCTAGGATTACCGGCGTGATGTTATGTTATGTTGTTAAACTTAAACCTAACAGTAAATTATAACTTCTAACAAAAACGTACAAACCAGATTTGTTTATTCAAACAAAATACAATTCCCTATTCAAAAATTAGCATACACAAGTATTCTAGAACTTGTATCGTCGATCGTGCCTATGTGGGTAGTTGTTAGTTGTTGTAAAAATCTAGAATGTTTCTCCAGACGTTTCACAACAGTTCAGGATAAACTTCGAACTTTGCCAGTGAAAATATTTACAATGGCAGGAATATTGTATGCGACTGTTTAACAAGTTTTAAGAGTTTTTCATAAAACTCTTTCAGGTATAAGAAGTCTTCCTGTCTTTATTATGGGTTTAAACGAAAATAGGGGTTTTAATTTAGGGGTGCCTCTGTGCCATAATTATAGAACCTTAATTTCACAAATCATTACAAAAAAGGTAGTTTGTGCCCGCTGCTTCGGCTGTATTAATGTTGGACTCCCGTTTCGCAGGACGTCACTAAAATATTATAAATTATTTATTTATTATTATTATATTTATATAAAAACCCGGTATCGCAATTTTATTTTACTGAAGATTGTGATAAAAATTTCTTTCCAGAGTAAAACTGGCTATCATAGATATTAATTATACCTTTATTATACCGTTCTGTGGTTTCTGCCCACCCCCATGAGAACTAGGCGCGAGTTTATGTATGTATATATGTAATTATTATACCTTTCCTTAACGGAAAAGTTTAAGAGACCCACTACTCTCACTTCGCGGATTATTAGTAATATAAAATCGAAGTAAATCATTAGGCGCTTTGCACACAGAGCAACTATTGCAGCAACTGGCAACTAGCTGGCAACTCGACGTTCTGTTGTCAACAGTTTTTAGTTGCTGCAATCGATGACTAAGTTAGTTACTAGTTGCCGCAACTAACAACTTTTAATTATTGTACCGGTTTTTAAAGTTGCCGGCTTCCTCAACCGTCAATCGCAACGTTTCGGGCAATTTCTCACCCTACCTCCCACTCAGTGTGCCCGGCAATGCCAGTGTCGCTACGGCAATGAAAGACATCGGCTATGAAAGTTGCTCACAAATTGCCAAAAAGTTGCGGCAACCGGCAACGTTATAGCAACTATCAACTTTTACAGAAATCTACGCTTTGCTCCGTGTGCAAAGCGCCTTAAACTTAAACGTAAAAATTTAAAACCAATTCCTCCCATTTAAAATCTCATTTCTATAGAAAACAGAAAACACTGTTGTGTTCGTAAGTAATATTCAATTACAGGATCGTAACTCCAACTTATTTTAACTTAAAACTATTTAATTAAAAACCCACTTGTTCCGGAACCAGTCGGTTTTATTGCGCAAACATGTAAATACGTGGCCCGAACACTGTACGTATATTTCTACGAAAACTTGTGTGAACTCGTTGCAGTTTTAATAAAAATGTCGATAAAACAGGTCGAATATCGATACGCACATCACTACGAGTATAATATTTTTTGTTTTTTGTTAGCGCTACAGCACACCTGACGAATCGCAATGACTTTTAGGCGCTTTGCACACGGAGCAACTTAAGTTGCCTCAACTGGCAACTTTTTAAAAGTTTCCTGTAAAAGTTGCTAGTTTCCATAAAGTTGCCGGTTGCCGCAACTTTTTGGCAATTTGTAAGCAACTTTTTTAGCCGAGTTGCAGTGATGCAAACTTAGCGATATTACCACTAGATCTAGTGGATTGGGACCCCCATCTGGTGGCCAGAATTTGCATCTGGTGGCTAGTGGATTTTTTAGTGGGCAAATTTTAGGTTGATGGTTTAAAAAAAAAAAAAAAATTTTTGCTAAATGAAAACAATATTGCACTCAGTAAGTATAATTAACTATCCCGCAAATAAATGATGAATGGCGTCAGTTACAATAGTTGGAAAGAAACAAAAAAAAAAACCCTAAAAGTTTTGGTATGAAGTAGTAAAAAAGTAATCGTACTGATAACGGTACAAGTTATTCAGGTCGACAAAAAAGAGGGTATGAAACATCATTCTCTTAAAAAACAATCCTATTTAGTGAGCCCGAGTGGCTGTGGAGCAGGACTAGCATTTAGCCAAGCATTTTTGTCCGTGATATAATCATCTAACTTATGCTTGATTAGATAGTGTGCGTTTTATGCATGGTTTAAATTTTCTCTCATTTAGTTGGAGAATATCAAGAGGTATTTTATTATAGCATTTTACTCAGTATCCCAAAAAGAAGTGTTTACTTAGTGGGAAAAACCACTAAGTTAATGGCAACACTATGCCGGGCACAGGGCGAGGGAGGGAGGGTGTGAAATCGAATATTTGACAGTTGCTAGTTGCGGCAACTAGCAACTAAAAAAGTTGCTAGTTGCCGCAACTGAAAACTGTTGACGATTGCCGCAACTCGCAACTTGAGTTGCTCTGTGTGCGCAGTCCAATTGAATTACATGTAAACAGCGAGTTGCCAATAAGTTGCCAGTTGCCAGTTGCTGCAAAAGTTGCTCCGTGTGCAAAGCGCCTTACTGTTAAAGAAATTTAAACAATGCAAGTGTCGATATAAAGTTGGAATTGAATAATCTGTATGAGTGTGCGAAGCATAGCTGTTCAATAAATTAATGCAATAATATCCATTGCTTTAGAGGTCTGTACGTTTTGACAAAACACGTCATTATATAATAACGATCTAATTTCTAATGGCAGCTAAATACGTTACGATGTACATGCACAAGTCACCATGACACTATTGCGCCCACAAATAGCTCATATACTTGCACTAATTCATGCCACACACGTTAATGCATACTTTGCAAGTTCACAAACGCGCAAGTACACCGTTACGTGTGTCGCTAGCATTATAGTGTCAAACCTATAGCGCTGGCGCGCTCTCACATAATCAGTTTTCAGTCTATAACTCGATCAAGCGCAACGTGAGTCATTTCGACACTGCGCCGGTCTCCTTATAATTTAGTTACGTTTCCCGATACTGGGATTTTATACATGGTGTAAAAAAATATCATATAACCGTTTACTACGTTGCCGCAAAGGAGTAGTGAGAATCGTAGCAGGTGGTGGTCTGTAGTCTCTACCTACCCCTTTGGGAAAAAGGCGTGAGTTAATGTATGTATGTATGTGTACGTTGCCGCAACTGTTTATGGCAGCGTGTAATGTAACGTACGCAAAACATTTTGCTTATAAAGTACAGGGGTCTTAGGGGAATTTAAAGCTTAATTATAACCTACTTGGTACTTGACAAAATGGCTCGAGAGAAAATCCTGATAAAAAACCCAATAAAATTTTACCTGAACTGGGGATCGAACGCAAGTCCTCATGCTTAGCAGTCGCGTTTTCCGACCACGAGGCCAACGAGGCAGTTCAATTACAACAAAATACAGTATGAACAAGTCTTCTTACAAACATCCACCTGAGTTCAGAAACTGCCCATTCAGGACCCACCCAATTCATTCTGCAGCAAACATAGTAGAATATTCTATCGCGCAAGACTTTGCGGAGGCTTCAGGCCTTTCACGAGAAGGCTCGGTCCTTTCATCAGGCAGCAGACAAAGACGGAGTAATCCTGCCAGTCCTGTTTTTGAAAGGAGCGTGAAAGGCGTGGCGTTGATTGTGGGACGCCTTGCTTTAATACACGCGTGTCTGTGAAAGCGGTGAAAGGATGTTTTAGAAGAATGTTGGGATTTTAAGAATTGTGTTTTTACGAAAAGAACATTATTCTTAAACATTTAAAGTTCGAAACGTTTTAAACCGCCGCCTATGGGACTAGTGACATCTCAAGGACAGAGAATAACAATTGGGTACTAATTACTATCTAATTTTATTTATAGACACGTACGCGTAGGTACAGTTAGCAAGAAAAGTCGATTAATGGTCATCGCATATTATTATAATATCACCACACCCACATGAAAACTGCTAGCGTGCCACCAGCGAGCCGTCACTTTTTTATATTGTCATTACAAACATTAATTTAAATCACACGATTTAAAGTTCAAACTTGACTGACAAATTATTTGCTATAGGAGTTTATTTTCATCTTGATGTTTCTATCTATTTCATATTTCTATCAAAAATAGAAAATGATTGCACTTATTCAAAAATTGTGCAGTCGGGGGATCCGCGTCAGTGACATCCGTATATATAAGTAGGAGAGGGGATAACGCTTTTACCTGACATGACGATTTTTGCAAGTTAAGTCTTACTGCAAGCTGGGTGAAGGAACTTCGTCATTATAATTAGGATTTCAGAATCTAAACTGATAAACGAGTTTTTTTGCTGACCATACCTATCCATCTGCTAGTAATGAATGTGTAATTATATTCTAGTTAGATTAATCTGTTTTTGACTTTCATAAATTATTGGTATGTCTGGTAATGTACTAGATATGTCAGAAAATGAATTAATGGTAAGCTTGAGGCAAGGGACGCAGACTATTAAAACTTATGTAATGTTAGATTCTATGTAAATGTTAGAAGTGTACGAGAATGATTGGAACACAAAACATCTATGATTCTGTACCTCTGTTTTATAAGACCGCATTAATTTACACTGGTGGAACGCAATAAATTATTTGATTTAATTAGATTTGATCCAAACTTATATTATTAATGCAAAACTAACTGTCCGTTTGTTACTTCATCACTGCAAAACCACTAGATCGTTATGAAATTTGACAAAGAGGTAACTTCTGAGATAGACCACTTATAAAATATGTATGACGGGGTCTGTGTCCGCGACAAACGATATTCTAGCAGACAAAGCCGCGAACAAAAGCTAGTCCATACTAATATAATGAATGCGAAGGTAATTCTGCCTGTTATGCTGTTGATGAATGGTACGGGGTAAGTTTGAACTCCAAGGAATAACATACGCTACGTTTTATTCAGCGACATCGTCTGCGTCCACTATAACTATTATTCAGACGAAACCATCATCTGCCTAACCTTTTCCCAACTATGTTGGGGTCGGCTTCCAGTCTCACTGGATACAGCTGAATACCAGTATTTTACATGGAGCGACTGCCTATCTGACCTCCACAACCCAGTAACTAGGTAACACGATACTCCTAGGTAAGGACTGGTTGTCAGACTCTCAAGCTTCTGACGATTCGTAACGACTGTCAAAGATCCACGAATGACAGCCGGCACCAACGGCTTAACGTGCTTTCCGAGGAACGGAATGTCAGTAATGTCTAAGATAAACTTTAGAAAGTACATATGATTTGAAAAAGTCACATTGATACTTGCCCGGATTCGAACACCACACCCTCATGCATGAGAGGCGGGCGCCTCAACCACTAGGCCATCACGACATTCCCATTTAGTCAGACGAAACCGCGGGCAAGAACTAGTCTAAAAATATATCAGACTATTCCAGTTACGTACAACTAAACGACTTTACAAAATCGCTACAAATCACACGATTATTGATCTTAATATTTTCACAATCCATCCGCCATCTTTATTTCTTCGTCACGAGTTACAAGCGTGATTTAGCATTAGAGAGATTGGCGCCTGAGTGGCAGACACACTGGAGTCTAGGTGAATGGCAAAAAGGTTACAGCGACGCTCGTAATGGGCAATATCAACGTCTAGAGAACCTGCGTTTGTCACAGCTAGGGCGTAGTGCGGGGTATGTGCAGAAGGGACACTTTGTAGAAGAACCATTTTGTATTTAGTTCTGCTAAACTAAACAAACTCATTTCAAAATTAATCCCATTTTAATTGCAATGATTTTGTATATCATCCGCTGATTATTTTTTAATAATTAATTAATTTATTTAAACTTTATGCAACAAAAAAAGTACAAAGGCGGACTTAATGCCTTAGGCATTCTCTACCAGTCTACCAAAGGTGGTGAAGAGATAACAAAGCAGGTGCAAAAAATTGTATATGAGGAAATAATCAAATATGAAATTTTAAAATCATTAAAAACAAATATCTAAACAAGTTTAAACATACACAAGTACATAAACTCATATATACCATATATAATATATAATTATATATATAATATACACATACTCATAAATACATACATATTTTATAATAAGAATAGAAAGGATGTATATATTTTTCTCATAAAGGTATTTAGGTATTAAGAAAAGGCTCTCCTACGACTTAGTCACTCATACGTTTACAATACTCAGTATAAGATTATTTAATCGCAATAATTTTAGATATAAATATTATACTGATCTGTTTTGAGGAATTGTAAAGAAACATATCAGGCATAATATTGAATAAGTATGACGTAAATTATTTGACAGATTTACGCTAAATTAAAGACAGTAAGATAGCGGGGTACGCAGTGGACTTTGGTTTCGAATAAAATCGAATAAATGTAGGAGATATATGTACCTATTAGTATTTTACGACTAGTTGGGCAATGTACTTATTCGAAATAAGTTCATGTTGGTTCAGAGTTCGTAGATCTCGGCGCTTTGCACACGGAGCAACTTAAGTTAACGCAACTGGCAACTTTTTAAAAGTTTCCTGTAAAAGTTGCTAGTTGCCATAAAGTTGCCGGTTGCCGCAACTTTTTGGCAATTTGTAAGCAACTTTTTTAGCCGAGTTGCAGTGTTACAAACTTTGCGGTATTTCCACTAGATCTGGTAGATTGGGACCACCTTCTGGTGGTCAGAATTTGTATCTGGTGGCTTGTGGATTTTTTAGTGGGCAAGTTTTAGGTTGATGGTTTTCAAAAACAAAATTGAAATAAATTTACAATACTAACACTTTCAGTGTACTTATCCGTTAGATTACTATGGTATGTAAAAAAAGAAAAAGTAATCGTACTGATAACGAAACAAGTTATTCAGGTCGACAAAAAAGAGGGTAAGAAACATCATTCTTTTAAAAAACAATCCTATTTAGTGAGCCCGAGTGGCTGTGGAGCAGGACTAGCATTTAGCCAAGCATTTTTGTCCGTGATATAATCATCTAACTTATAATAATGCTTGATTAGATAGTGTGCGTTTTATGCATGGTTTAAATTTTCTCTCATTTAGTTGGGGAATATCAAGAAGTATTTTATTATAGAATTTTACACATTACCCCAAAAAGAAGTGTTTACTTAGTGGGAAAAACCACTAAGTTAATGGCAACACTATGCCGGGCACAGGGCGAGGGAGGGAGGGTGTGAAATCGAATATTTGACAGTTGCTAGTTGCGGCAACTAGCAACTTATTTAGTTGCTAGTTGCCGCAACTGGAAACTGTTGACGATTGCCGCAACTCGCAACTTGAGTTGCTCTGTGTGCGCAGTCCAATTGAATTACATGTAAACAGCGAGTTGCCAGAAAGTTGCCAGTTGCCAGTTGCTGCAAAAGTTGCTCCGTGTGCAAAGCGCCTAAGAGCTACGCGTTGCTACGACGTAGCGATTAAGCTACGCCGGCTACGCGTTCGTAGGCGTCAACATCCCAATTCGGCTTTTTTGTTCTTTTTATTATTAAACTAGTTTCTGCCTGCGACTTAGTCCGCGTGGGTTTTCGTACCCGCGTTAATTGCGTCTTCGGTTACTGCGGCACTACCGTAGATAGAAGTGTGACAATATAAATAATAAAATATTTTGTTAAGTGAAATATTTCTGGTTTCACCTGCATTGTGACAAAGGACTCAAAATACTAGAAGTAGAATTTATAGGAACCGTCTCACAGTTAGTTGCGCAGTATTTGACTTACAAAAGTTGGCCTCATCAAGATTTATTTTAGCTTGGCGTTGTTGAAAGAGTTTATGTGTTTCAACAATGATATTGATTGGTATTGAAAGATATAGACTGCCTCGTTGGGCTAGTGGTCGCAAGCGCGACTGCTGTGCATGAGGTCTTGGGTTCGATTCCCAGGTCGGGCAAAGTGTTATTGGGTTTTTCCATCAGGAATTTCTCAGTAGCAGCTTCGGAGTCTGGATTTGCGCCCGGTTGATGGCAATAGGCTCGCCCCCTATTACATGGGACTAAAAACATAACTGGCTATATGTGGGTACACCTCTGCCTAACCCTTCGGGGATTACAGGCGTGATGTTATGTTATGTTGAAAGATATAAGTAATTTATTTTTGGTCTAGCAAATTATTTTTAAAAGTAGTCTAGTTATATTTAAAGCTTGATACTTAAGATTAATTGCTGTTACTAAATTAAGTCTCCAGAGAAAAAAATAAAAAATATAATTGATACTTACACTAATTAATAAATTGAAAGTAACATTATATTAATCAACTTTAAACTTCTATACAAGAATTTACTGTATTTTTTACATTAAAATTAAAAAAGAACCCAAATAATCCGTAGCTTAAAAATGATTTTTTGGTAAAAATAAATCTTTATTTTATGCACATGTAAAAAAAGAACTGTACAGATAACATTAATTTATTTTATAAACACCTGTTAATTCGACGCTAAAAACAGACACTTCAATTTAACATATTTTTTTTTAAGCTGAAGAGTAGTGTAGGTGCGCTGACGCATTAGTTTTGTATTCATCGCACGCGCAGCGCTCGTCGATTTCAGTTCACTTGAAACCGCCTTCCACTATACACGCGCTCGCAAACTTACTTTGTAGTAGTCAGCATACAGTAAAGACTTATCCAAAATTTATTTTTTATCGTTTCTCTCCGTACACACTACATAAAATCACCCCACGAATACACACAAAATTTGTATACATAGACGTAGATATAGACATTATTCTCTCATACAATAGAGAGGCAATCACAGTGAAGTAAACCCCTTCGACTTCACAAGTAAACCGCACTCCTGCGCTGTCGCCGACATTGTTCGAAGTAATTCTATTGTCATTGTGTTGTGGTTTCCGACGTCGTTGTTATTTTTAATTAAATACTAGCGACCCACCCCGGCTTTGCGCGAGTGCAATCGCCGATGAAAGCTGGTTTGACTTTTTCCGACACATAACTTAAACATCACATAATCCCCGAAGGGTCAGACAGAGGTGTACTCATTAGTACACTCACATTCCGCCACTTATGTTTAAGTCCCATGTAATAGGGGGCAAGCCTATTGTCATCAACCGGGCACAAATCCATTCTCTGAGGGTGCTACTAACAATTTTTTGATGGAAAGACCCAATAACACTTTGCTCAAACTGAGAAATCAATACCTCACGCTCAGCAGTCGCACTTTTTCCGACACTTGCTACAAAATTATCGTTATATTTCAACCAATTTATATAAAACCTTGATAAATTATATACCTAAACCTTCCTCAAAAACCTCTCTATCTATTAAACCACATGAAAATCCGTTCAATAGTTTTAGAGTTTATCGCAAACAGATAGACGCTGTCGATGACTTTGTTTTATAATATGTAGTAATATAGTGAGTGAAACTCTTATGCACGAGGTTGTGAGATCCGAGCATTATTTGAAAAAAACATGTCAAGTTGGAACTTTGACCTTCAAACACTCCGTAATTTACTCAGGTATGGTCTAGAGCAATAAAATTATCGCAATGAGAGGAAGATATTATGTAACTTTCGACTATGTAAAGCAACTTTTTCTTTTGAGAAGAATATTGGTCTGAATTTGACACAAAAAGGGAAGGGTTAATGCCACGTCTATCTGTCTGTTGACACGGATAGCTGGCTATTGAATTCTGATCCCGATTATCGCTCGATATTAATGAAGTATCTGAATCCCCAATCTTAATACGCAGTCTTTCTGATTCGTCCTCTCAAGGTTTCATATTGAAATCTCGACCATTGATTGGCTACTGGTAAAGATAGAAATCAGGATCGGGAAAGATATGCAAAAAATTTTTTAAGATGTCTGAAAATTGCATCTTGATTGCAAACTAGTTGCCTCTTTGATGTGAAGAGTGCTGGACGGTAATAGTAGCATCCTAAGAGGCGCCGCAGACAAGTATGTCTCCACTTTTTTTTAATAAATGTGTAAAGTAATGAAAGTTATTATTGTAATTTACCAATGTAAGACTTTGTCTAAATAAAATGTATTACTAAGTTAACTTTTATAGTTTTTAGTTTTTAGTAGATAAACATTTATGTAGTCGAGTTTCTGTTCAACAAAAATTAAATAAATACAGATGAAAATAAACAAAGGGCTAGTAAAGTTTTTTTTTGTAGTTTGTAGGAAGTGTTAAACATTAATTACCGACTAGCACTTGGCCGGTATTTTAGATAAGACAGCTATTAAAAATTTGACCCAGAGGTCACCTTATCAACCATAGACAGGGTCATAGTAAACACGTTATCTCACCATTACGGGAGTAAGCAGTATGACGGGGTTTTTATGGCCACCGTAAAACATTCAACGGTATTAGTGGGTCGAATATCAGGTAATATGATTTTTACTGTCTCATGAAAGTAGGTTAATGTTCAAAATAATGCAGGTCGGTTGTTAAAAGTATTGACGTGGGTATATATCTTGATTGTTTTTGTAAAGAACAGGTGTGCGTGATCGAAGTTTCTCGTGATCTTGTCCACGGAAAAATATATCGTAAAAATTGATTGTGTAAGTTAGTTTATGCTGGCAGTGGTGCCGATTGCCATGTTCACAAACTAGACTAAATTTAGAGAATTGACATCTCTTATTAACATACAGCGAAAGGAAAGGACGGTGATATTCCGTGACATTAAAGAACTAAGTTAGCGATGTCAAATTAGTTTTGCCTTGAACTTTTCCGTATTTTTAATCCATACGGTTTAAGATGTCAACTGTATGGATGCGTCAGATTGACTAAATTTGACAGCTCTTATTTACATTAGTCTCTTTCTTATTTTATTGGACAGAAAAAGATGGAAATAGTCTAATTTTAGTTTAGTTTTTGACCAAGAGAATCGGCACCAGTGTTCATTTATTTAAATTTGAACTTTATGCAAAAAAGTACAAAGGCGGACTTAATGCTTTAGGCATTCTATAACAGTCGATCTAAGGTGGTGAAGAGATAACAAGGTAGGTGCAACTTATTGTAAGAGGGTAAAAAAATAAAATTAGAGATTTAAAAAAGTGTTCAAAAATATTATATCAATAAAATAAAGTGTACACAAGTACAAAATAATAATGTTCGTCTCTTGTGCGATAGAACACACTGTGCTGCATTTTACGGCTATTATTATTATTTTCTTAAGATGAAGACTAGTCGTTCAAAAAATCTACAGTCAAACCAATTCAAACTTTAAGACTATGAGGAACAAGGTGGAAAGTTCTCCACGGTTAGGTCGCGGAGAACATTTGTAGTTCGCATGTTGTGCTACAGATGTCGCTACAAAACCATTTATATCACTAGTAAATTAACAAATTATAGGTAATTGTACATAGATGATATGAATTTATTACTGAAGCTTTACATACTCTGCCGTCAAAAGAGCTTGCAATAATATTCTATTCAGTTATTTTACGTAATTATGTACTGTCAAAAACAAAGTACAATAAAATGTCATTTACAGAACATTACCTAATATAATAACAGGAAATTCATCGAAATAATTTTAATATAGGTACTCAAATAGCTACTAAATTATTAATGAGGAAATTATTTATATTATACCTGTTGGCAACACAATATTTAGTTATTTATTTTTATGGAGCAAAAGCTCAGAAGCTATTCCAAATTTTAAATTAATTTATCTAATCTATCTGTCAATGTCACTAACAACACAAGAGAACTATAATTAAAACAAAGCACACGTTATCAACCGATCTAATTTTTACTAACTTTTATTATTAAAAGTACAAGTGCAGTTCAATTCCCCAACAATAGGTCTATGTATTTATTGTCTTTTTAACACAGTAAATAATTATTGAACATAATGCCTAGTCGCCTAGCCCGCCTAGACGCCTAGACATTTCTTATGAATAATTAATCTAAGTATACGCCTCCAGCTACCAAAGAACAAACTTCTTAATTATAATTTCAAAATAACAGCTTTCACGGGTTTTAAGAAAAATTATTTAAAAAAAACTTGTAAAATTATAAAATAACTTACAGAATACAGTTGTTATTTTGTTAATTAAGAAATAAGTAAAGAACACAGCAATTATTTTCTCAGTCTGTTTCTAACGTGAAATCATGTCGTTACAATTTAAACATAATTAATTAAAAGTTCTTGTTTCAATTGTTGCGAATTCATCTGTAAATACTTATGTTAATGACAAACAAACAAACCAATCTCGATTTACATCGGCAAACGATTAGTCAATCTTATAATCAAACTTTTGCTCGCGATTTCGTCCTCTCGGAAATCAAAGAATTCGGCCCTGATATAAATTCTTAACTGACGTCTCGTATTTAAACTACTTAAGTGTTAAATTTCATCTTCATAGGTCAAGAAGTTTTCGAGATTCCGTGTTTAGTCGGTGTTTGCATGATATTTCGCTTTTATAAAAACGTAGATGTAGATATTATATTTAAATTACAATATCTTCGTACAACGCCAATCCAATAAACGTAAAGTATTTTTTAAATGGTTTAAAATCAAAGTCATTTTTGAACATCACTTGTTTCAAGTCTCTATTGTAATAGGTGGCGAGTCTGCCATTAACCGGACAGAACTCCAGACTCCGAGGCTGCTACTGATAAATTCCTGATGGAAAAACCTAATAACACTTTGTCCCACCTGGGAATCGAACCCAAAACCTCATGCTCAGCACTCGTGTTTTGCGACCACTAGACCAACGAGGCAGTCAGCGTTTTTTTTGAAAAGCCTTTTTGATCAACGGACTTGGTGGTAGCTCAGTGGTAACGACTAATACATAAGAGTTATATGGCGTGGGTACCAACCCAAGAAGGCAGTATTTGTATTAAATAGTCCAATACCAACATGAGCCAAATGCACTGCTGACCGCGACCACGCCCGCTCCGGTGTGGCCGTACCTTTACAGAAAAAACCGGTTGATCTCTTATTAACAACCATAAAACGTTCAATTCCATAACTTTTGGGTGTGTCGTATAATTCATCAGCTGTAACGCAGCGAGGACCGGCCGCACCTTGTTGCATGAATATTGTATGAGTTTTGACTGGGAGCGCACCAATGCCATTATGAACGCGCGAACTCATGAAATTTAGATACACAAGGAACCGGTGGTCAGCACATAAGAAGTTATTGGTGGTGCTGTATCTACTGGTATAAGGTTATGGGTCGCGTTTTTATAGGTATACTAGCGTCTGCTCCGCGACTTCGTCCGCGTAAATGTCGGTTATTTGCGATCTAATGTTGTATCTCTATAAAACTACAAAAAAAAATTGTTATACTTTATGACTTGTTCTCATATCTACCAAATATACATTTAAAAAAAATATATAAATCAAGCCGTTTCGGAGGAGTACGGCCAAAAACACCTTGACATATTTTTTTATAAGTAAGTAAAGTTATTGAGGTCAATAATCGAGATAAAAACTATTCTATCTTTTAAGTTTCACTAAATTACACAGTGTAACCTATATTTTATAAAAAATGGTTGAGTAGTCCATCCCGGACAAACACCGTGACGCGTAATTTATATATATTAAGATATAGATTTAATAATCACTCGATAATTTAGTTTTAGTTTATTTAAAAATAGTATTTATCATGCTTATTTGCTTGTGACATCGTTATTATTATGAAAGTTATTCTTCTAATTTTTCTCAACTATTCCGAAATACTTCCCATCCACGCACATGTGTGATCTTCTCTTCTTTGCTTCACCACATTACATAAATCACAGTTGACCTTCGTTGAGGTCATTTTTGAACTTAAAAAACGTAACCTTCACACTTACTCTGGAACAATCTCAAGTTCAAGATCGAACCTCATTAAAAGTTCACTTTGTTTAATTTTGTCACACTTTTTCTTGTTATTATTTAGATTTATTACTCGATTAGAGCGAGACAAAATACACTTTGAAGTTACTTTGAAATTTCATTCAAACTTTTGACCCAATATCAGCTTTGTGCTAAATTGAATAAACTCGGCTTAATTGAGATTGAAATCCTTGTATAAAATAGTTCGGCTTTGACTGACGTTCAGTGAATTGAAGTCGTTCTGGTAATGAAGCCGCGGCTGCGAATAGGGGGGACTGGAAATTCGACTTCTTCAAAAGTTGGAGCTATATTCTTAATTCTCACTTGGAAATTCAGATTACAGCCGGCCTGCGAATTCGAGATGTTTCAATGACTCCGTTTCTGCGTTTTATTTTTATTTTGTTAAGACTTAGGTATTTGAGAATTCAAAACAGTTTTACCGCATTTTGAATAAATATGTGACGCAAATTTTAATGGAGTTTTATCTCAGTGTATGAATGTCAAGTGAGATAGTAGACAATTGTGGTTTGCTGACGCGGTTAGCCAGTGGCTGAGTGATTAGGTGCTAGGTTGTGTATCGCGGGATCGATTCCCGGAAAAAACAAATACTGGTATACCCTACAGGTAGTTGATTCGTGGTTGTTTGTGTATATGAGATTATTGTTTGTAAACGCACCCACGAACCAGAAGACATTCCTAGTGCAATATTTATTTATTTACTTTTACTCAGCAATATAACAAAATATTTATCAAATACTCGTAGATTAGATTACAAAACATTTGAACAAAAGTTATTTCACAATAATTTACGTTCCACGTTTGTCTTTCGGACTCAAATACCTTATTCTCCTAAATTCCAAATATCTTGTTAAACAAAATGGCGTCTCCTGCCAGCTCTACGTCATCGTAATAATAAAACCTCTCTACACAGAGACAGAAGGCTCTAACGTCTCTATTGACGGCTTGTACAAAATGGTGCGATCCTGACTTAATGACCACTATTACTCCTTATTTACATTACGTATGTTGTGATGGCTCAGTGGTTAAGGCGCCCGCTCTCATGCATGAGGTTGTGGGTTCAATAACTGACATCTCAAATTGCTATTCTCACACAAAATCTATGGGAGAATCGCGTTTTCACAGCTCATACACGAGTCAATTGATTGACGGTGTCAACTACCCAATCTAGATAAGGGGCCACATTATCTGTAGAAGGTATTTGTATAAGAATTCACAAGAATCCCGGCGATCCTGGGCTTAAGCACAAAAGTAGGCTTTAATTTTAGCCGAAGCATGGCGCGGCTGTCCTGTGAAAAGCCGATTTTAATGACGAGCAATTTCGACGGACTGCCCGCTGTGTGCGTGTGGTAGGGTGTGTGCGTGATGGGTGTGTGTGTGTGCTTGTACGGTTTGAGTACGCAATTTGTCTTACTTTTAGTGGTAATACCATTTTAAGCGGTAACTTAGTAGTGACGATATTTGATGTTTTGAATGAGAAGCTGTTATATCTATGTCATTAAGGTTTTATTTGCAATGAATTTGATATTGCTGACCTGTAGTCGCCATATAAGATGCTAGTATCACTGTAGTTGTGTTATTAATTTGTCATGGGAAACTACTTTAAAAATAAAAACAACAATAGTTAAAAAAAATGCAAATATGAAGGCAGTGCTATAAATAAATCATCGTGTGCGATGCTACAGCTAAATACATTCTACTCAAAACTTTACCAAGACTGCCTAGCTAGTACGCGAGTGATTATAGCGAGTGGAAGCCATGTTCAAACTTATTTTAGTACTTTATAGTTCGTAGACTATAATTTATGTATGAGAGAGAGACCGTGTTTATCTCTCACAAATACGGTTGAATATAGAACGATTGTACTTGACAGTTAGTTTGAATACTGACCGGCTGCGGTTTTACAATAATATTACTAGCCTATTATTGTCCCACTGCAGAGCAAAGGCCTTTTTTACACGACTGCCCCATAAAAGGAGTGTTATGTGTTCAGGGTTAATGAATGTATGTATGTATGTGAGTTTCTTTATTCCACCATAACTTTTAAACGCCTCAACCGATTTAGATGTATGGGATGTCGTTACAATCCTTGCATCGTTCCGAGTAACATAGGCTAGTTAAAAATAAAAAGACCGGTGTGGTTACTTTAAAACGTAAATTAATACCAGCCTCAATTTCAATTTTTTATGAAACTGGTCGTGTCTTTGTTTATCGTCTAAAATTTGACAGGTAAGTAAATAAAAAACGTCGTAAAAAAACTGACGAGTAATCAAACATACGTGCAATTTTTGCAGTCGTGTTTTTTAATTTTTTTAGTAGTATCTTGTTCATTATAATAATAACAACGTTTATTATCCAAAAGTAGGTATTACAATGAACATACCTGGTGAGCCACAAACTAAGCAATGCTTGTATCTTGTGCCTCAAACAGAGAATAAGCACGCTTGCTCAAGGCGAATGCAGACTAATATTTATATAATTAATAAATAATTATTAATTGTATCATTATATTTTTTTTTAGGTGCCCTAGAACTTGGACATTTGTTTTTATAAAATGGAAATTAATAATTTAGTTAATGCTATGTTACCAGTAATATGTAATAATATATAAGTTTAATTCTTATTTAAATAAATATCAGTTATGTAAAAAAAAAAATATTTCCAGTAATTTAAATACAGCATCACGCCTGTAATCCCCGAAGCTTTAGGCAGAGGTGTGCCTATTAGTACACCCACATTTCGCCAGTTATGTTTTTAGTCCCATGTAATAGGGGGCGAGCCTATTGCCATCAACCGGGCACAAATCCAGACTCCGAGGCTGCTAATGAGAAATTCCTGATGGAAAAACTCAATAACACTTTGCCCGACCTGGGAATCGAACCCAAAACCACATGCACAGTAGTCGCGCTTGCGAGCACTAGATCAACGGGGCAGTCAAAATAGAGTGTATTTAAATACAGTGTTCTGTTATAAATAGTTCGATCCCTAATCGGTACCATTCTGAATACAAGACAGTAAAATATTTTTTTTTTGTCTATTATTCTTCAAACGAAACTACCTTTAAATAGTTTAAATGGAATAAATGACTTGAATGTCTTTGATTACGTCAGAGTGGCACAATACTACAGTATGAAAGAAAAGGTACAAAAAATATATCTTTTTCTAATATACCTAAAAATAACATAATATGTGCAGTCAATAATACAATTTTAAATATGAATTCGTTATTCGATTGAAGAATCAATAATTCACCCAATTTAGATTGATTGATTTCCATATTTCAATGTGGATTCACCGCTGGTTTGCTCTGGCTCAATTGATTATTACACTTCACGCATTGTAAAGTAATCACTGAATCCGTATTTGAATTGTTCATTTCCTTTATCGATTAATGTTTCGGAAGACAAGGTTATTCATATATTTGATTTTTTAAAGCTCACGTGTAATTCGGTATGATTCTGTATGTAAATATTGTAAAAGAGTATGTGTGGAATTTCTTGTGAATTGCTTCTTCATATAAAACTACCTTTGGAAAGAGGCAACCAGATTCAATTGTATTTCTCTTGTATATGAAATTCAAAAGTGCTTTTTATTGGCCATATGAAATGAATTAATATCAACTAAATTTAATTTAAATATTAAAAAAATAATTTTAACTTAATTTTATTTTTTTATTAATTTTTTATTTTAATATTATTTATTTAATTATATTTTTTATTTTTTCTAAATTTTTATGAATGATTTGATGGTGACAGAGATTTTATAGTGCAGGTTGATAGTGTCGTGTGTATGTAAGCACCTTTATATTATTAAGTCATGTACGTGTTTCACAATATAAAAGATGTGACATTATTTAAATAAAGACAGTATTTACTCATCATTTGCCGTGTTATCATTTCGCTCCGATTCCCAACATCATATGGCGACCGTGACGTAAGTGTCCCATAGACTTTGTTTACAATTCCTTTCACCGTATAAGGATACCGTTCCACGATGAATCTCAAGTGTAGTCGCAAACAAAGTCTTGTGAGAATAAGTGTTTTTTGTGGCAACTGTATAGAACAATATTATCATGGGGAAAACTCAGAGTAAGGAAGAAGTCATAATAGCGCAAACAGCATCTGGCGGAAATAACAACGCAGATTTGGAGCAGCTGAAATACCACACCAGCACGACGAATGTGGTTTTAATGGTAATTTTAATTCTCCTGCTGCTGGGATTCGTGTACCTCATATTCAGGATTTACAAGAACTGTCACACAAAGTGGATGACCAATGAAATAAATCGACACGCTTTGCGAAGATCAATATCCTACTTGCGGCGAAACCCCAAAATCGAAATGAATACGGAGAACATATAGCACAGATCTAATGGATAAAACTATTCGATAAGGCAGCGACAACAACACATAACATAATATCTGTACCTCAGAGATATATATACCTACATATTGAACGACACCCTTGACAATATAACCATGGCTATGAGCTTGATATAAGAAGACAACTACGTGCTGATACCATCCCTCTAGCTCCGAAGTAAGAAAACAAAACTTAGTGAAGTGCAAGAAAAAAAAAAAAAAAAAAAAAAAAAAAAAAAACAGTGAAAATAAAGTGAGCAAGTGCCCATAATTTGTGAAGTTATAAGTTCAGTTCGACGGCATCCCGAAGTAGAACTATGGACATTATTACTGGACCCAAAGTAGTGAAATCTCATAGATACCTACATGTATACAAACGCCTAGATAAGTGTATAAAAAATTAATCAAGGTGAAATGTTCCTGCATTGGATGCGTACGTATAATAAGTAGAGAAACATAAATACACCTCATAATTACGCCTTATGGCTCGGGAACTGTCAGATTTACTAGTAAAAATAAAAGAATTGAGAACGTATTTAGTGAAGATAGGCCCAACGCGGCGAGTAGGTAAAATAATTAAAGTAAAGGTAGAGGAAGCTAACCACTTGTATGAAGAATATCAAAATATTTTAAGAAAATTAGAAGTTATTAAAGGTAGCATTAAGGAAGAAGAATACTTGTTAGTAAAAAAAAAATTGTGAACAATTTAATATAATATATAAGGAAATAATAAGTTTTTGTACTGTAAAAACTGAGGAAAGCCCAAAAATGGCCAAATTTGATTTAAAGATAGCTATGAATTTATTGCCTGTTGCAGCCAACGATGAATCCAGTATTCATCGCCTTATAGATGGTATTGAATATTACAGCTCAGAGCTCGACGACGACTCCCAGAAAAGGTTAGTAAACTTTGTTTTAAAAAATAGATTAACTCGGGATGCGAAATTGAAATTATCCGAAACTTATTCTAGTACTGATGCACTTGTTAATGACATGAAAATCCAGCTTTTACCAAAAAAATCGGCAACTGCAATTCAACGCAAACTGCAAGGTTTTAGACAAGATAATCTGTCAATTGATGAATTTGGTAAGCAAATTACAGAAATGTTCGTTGACCTCACCATTTCTCAGTCGGAAGGTAAGAACCACGCATACGAGGTTTTACGTCCACTAAACGAAAAACTCGCTATAAAATGTTTTTCAGATGGCTTGAGAAATCGTAGACTCAGTACAATTATCACAGCAAGGAACTATACCTCGTTAAAGGATGCTGTGCAAGCGGCTTTAGATGAAGAAATAACACGACCAACCGATCCAGAACTTTTATATTTCAATCGCAATAACTATCATAATAACAATTACAGGGGTTTCGGGAATCGTCGACCTAGTATGAGGGCCAGAGGTACATCACACGCAACTGCGGAAGAGCAGAACAGCGAGAATTTTGGTTACCAGCAGGGCACAAGGCGCGGTTGGCGAGGTCAACGGAACTCGGCGCGCGGTGCAATGCGGTCACCATTCAGGAGCAGAGGTAGATCAAATTATAATCGCCAAGCACAATTACATACTTTGACAAACTCGGACTCAACACAGTTACAGACAACCGAAGCTTCTTTGCAAACGGCCGAATCTTCTTTGCCATCCAACGAAAATAATGAGTTTTTTCGTGACTAAACGAGCAATACTTTTTACAAATAATAATTCAAGTACCATTTATTTAAATGATCGTAATGGTTACCCATATAATTGGTTAATTGACACCGGTGCCTCCATATCGGCAATAAAATATAAACATGTAATGAAACAAAACATTCCAATCCATAAACAGAACATTGACGTATTTGGAATGGGAGGCAAAGTTCAATCTATTGGATATGTTTATCTAAATCTGAGTTCAAGGAACCAGATATTGAAACATAAGTTCTATGTTTTCAATTCCTTACCTTGTAAGACCAGTGGCATAATAGGACATGACTTCTTAAACAGATACAAATCCGTTCTAAACCTAGGTAACAATACTTTGTTGCTATGGAATAATAATGTTCAAATTTCTTTCCCGCTGTGTTTTCCACGTAAAAATATAACTATACCAGCGAGGTGTGAATCAATACATTTCATAAATGTTCAGCCGAGGTATGCATTTGAAGAAATCGTAATATGCGCATCAGAACTGCAAAACGGAGTTTTTATTGCTAGCGCATTGGTTAAACCTATGAACGGAAAGTTTCCGATTCGAGTCCTTAACACAACGGATAAAGATTTAACCTTAAATGAAATTAATCCCATTATACAAAAATCGACTGCATACGATATTTGCTCCTTTGAGAAAACAATTAACAACGCGGAAAGGGTTAAAAAACTTTTTTCTATACTAGATTTAAAACACCTAAACAAAGAGGAACAATTAACAATAGAAAGAATATGTGCGAAGTATTCAGACATTTTTTGCTTAGCAGGGGACAAAATGACGACAACAGACTTATATAAGCATAAAATTAACTTAAAACCTAACGTAGCGCCGGTATATTCGAAGCCATATAGACTTCCATACTCACAAAAAGGAGAAATAAACAAACAAATAGAAAATCTACTTCAGCAAGGTATTATAGAAAAATGTAACAGCGAATGGTCAAGCCCAATATTACTAGTACCCAAAAAACCAGACTCAACTGGAAATAAAAAATGGCGATTAGTTGTCGACTATCGCAAACTTAACAGCTGCATTCAAGATGATAAGTTTCCTCTACCTAATATAAATGAAATATTAGACTCATTATCAGGGTGCATTTACTTCAGCCATTTAGATTTAAACCAAGGTTTCTATAATGTAGATTTACACGAAGATAGCCGCAAATATACAGCATTTGCTTCAGGGCAATACCAAATGACGCGTATGCCCATGGGTTTAAAAACCAGTCCCAGTTCCTTCTCACGCATGATGACAATGGCTATGGCCGGTTTAACATATGATAAGTGCTTAGTATATCTCGATGATTTGATAGTCCTCGGAAAGTCTCTTTCTCACCACAATAAAAACCTCATAGACATACTTGATCGCTTACGCAAAGTTAACTTAAAACTAAACCCAGAGAAATGCAATTTCCTAAGGAAAGAGATGCTTTATTTAGGCCATATAGTAACAAGTGAAGGTGTTCTACCAGACCCCGCAAAAATAAACGTTATCAAGGATTACCCAATCCCCAAAAATATAGAAGATGTCAAACGATTTGTCGCTTTTGCGAACTACTATCGTAAATTTATTCCCAATTTTGCCGATAAAGCTTATTATCTAAATTTATTGTGTAGGAAAAATGTAGTATTTAATTGGGATAACAACTGCCAGAAATCATTTGACACACTTAAAGAGACTATGATAACACCGCCTCTATTGCAATATCCTAATTTTTCTCAGGACAATAAATTCATACTACAAACAGACGCATCAGGCTATGCAATTGGAGCTATTTTATCAAATGCTGACGGGCGTCCAGTTGCTTACGCTAGCAGAGGCCTAAATAAATCAGAGAAAAACTATCCCACCATAGAAAAAGAATTATTAGCTATAGTGTGGGGGGTGAAACATTTTAGACCGTATTTATTTGGCCGTCATTTTAAAATTATTACCGATCACAAACCATTGATTTACTTATTTAATCTCAAGGACCCATCCAGCAGGCTACTAAAATTTAAATTGATACTTGAGGAATACGATTACGAAATTGAGTACGTCAAAGGTCGAGACAATGCAGCTGCGGACGCTCTGTCTCGATTAACTTCTAAAGATTTGCAGGATATGAGCAATCATTTATGTGTTATGACGCGAGCGCAGAAACTAAAATTGAATGCCAACCCATCAACAGGGGAGGCAGCTCCGCCAAGCGATTACTACGAAAAACCAACTCTCGTGGAGACACAGAATAGACCACAAGAAGTAGTTGAATTGAGATTTATAGACAATTCAGGGTTAGGAAAGTTAAGGAAAGAAAACGAATTTAATAAGGAAAACAATGTTTTCATCTATTCAAAAAATAAAAAGACAATCTTTATACAACCAGCGGCTCACTCGCAAATGACTCGAGCAGAATTTGTGAAAGCGCTGAGTAATTTTTGTAGTGAGATATGTGTAGAGGAAGTGTACTTTATGAAAAATAAGAATAATAGAATATTTGTTGAAAAATTAATTAACCAAATCAAAGACAGCGAAAATTGGTCAGGGCCAAGATTAATCATAATACAAGACGTAGAACGCGTAGAAAATAAAGACGATAGGAAGATAATACTTAATGATTTTCATCTTTTACCGACAAGTGGCCATGCGGGTATAAGACGAATGGTAAATAAGATTCGGAAATATTATTTTTGGCCCGGCTTAGAAACTGATGTAAAAAATTATGTGATGAAATGCTCAGAGTGCCAGAAACAAAAGTACACAGTACAGGTAAAGGAACCCATGGCCATCACCTCCACGGCACACACTGCTTTCGAAAAGATTTTCCTAGATTTAGTTGGGCCTTTAGATAAGGACAATAATGCGTATTCATATATTCTAACAATACAGTGCGAGTTGTCAAAATATGTATGTGCTTATCCGCTTAAAACAAAAACAGCAGTAGAAGTGGCACGTTCTTTTGTGGATAACTTCGTATTGCAACATGGCGTGCCGAAGGAAATCGCCACCGACAGGGGTACTGAGTTTATGGCTGACACGGTAAAGGAGGTATGTGCTTTGCTTAATATTAAAAAACTCAACTCAACTGCATATCACCATCAAAGCATAGGAGCATTAGAAAACTCCCATAAATGCTTGTCCGCATTTCTTCGTATACAAACAGAACAAAAATCAGAATCCTGGAGTACCTGGTTACCTTACTGGTGTTTCGCCTACAATACTTCTGTAAATACGTCAACTAAATTCACCCCGTTTGAATTAGTTTACGGTAAGACATGCATTTTGCCAAGCAACCTCACTCAAAAACTAGAACCGCTTTATAACTATGACAGTTACCCTTTGGAACTAAAATACAGGTTACAGGTGACACAAACACAAGCTCGCAAAAATTTAATAAACAGTAAGTTGGTAACAAAACGCAGGTACGACACATACGTTAACCCCACGCATTACAACCCTAATGACAAAGTATTAGTAAAAAACGAAACAGGCAATAAACTCACAAGCTTATACTCAGGACCCTACAAAGTTATCAGGGACATTGCACCTAATGTAGAAATCGAAATTAATGGTAAAACTGATGTTATTCATAAAAATAGAACAAAGCTCTATTTTGAATGATGCATTTAATGTACCTAAATAACACTGTGACCATTCTTACATAATTATTATAAGCACTTAGAAAATAGTAACGTAAGAAAAAACAACTTATCGTTGTCCTATAGGATAGTTATAATTACTAAGCTAAATGTACCATGTACTAGTATTATGCATACAATATTATGTGCTTAACCTATTTAGATAACTAAACTAACCATAATTACATATAAAAAAAAAAAAAGATACTAATAACAAAAAAAAAAAAAAAACATTTAGTTAATATTTTTTATTTTTTCTCCCCCCCGGGGAGGTGTCGTGTGTATGTAAGCACCTTTATATTATTAAGTCATGTACGTGTTTCACAATATAAAAGATGTGACATTATTTAAATAAAGACAGTATTTACTCATCATTTGCCGTGTTATCATTTCGCTCCGATTCCCAACATCATAATAGATCCAAGCTACTTTGTACTAGCTACCTAGGTAGATGTTATCTAAAAATTTGATCGATATATAAAAATCCATTAATTTTCGAAGCTGATCAATATAAACTCACTTTGTTTAAGGCGTTTTGCCAGTCATTTAACACGTGCAGCCTATGGGTTAGACATACGCAGAGGGCCTACAGCGCTCTTCGCATCCAGTACAATAACGCTTTTAGGGTGCTGTTGGGGCTCCCGCGGTTCTGTAGCGCGTCGGGCATGTTTGCTGAAGCAGGGATAGATAGCTTTCAAGCAATTATGCGAAAAAGAACAGCATCCCTGATGCGGCGGCTTCGGGGGAGCACCAACAGCATCTTAAAGGTAATAGTGGATAAACCTGACTGTCCGTTCCTGGGGCACTGGACCCGTATACACAGCTGCAGGTCTGGTGCACCGGGAAGCGGACTTAGTTATAGCTATAGGTTTTTGAATTGATTATTATTTTATTGTATTTTGATGATAATTGGTTATTTTAATGAGAATGTTGCTAACATAGTTTGTAAGTATTACTAACAACAATATGAATCACTTGTGTTCGATTTAAATAAATAATAATAAATAATATATCAAAGTTGACAAAGAGCGCTTTGCATTTATGTTAAAAAAATTACCATCTATTTAAAAAAAATGTGGTTTGCCTATTTATGCAAGGTATCCGTGGAAAAACGAAAACAACAGTACCTACTCTGTTGGTAAATAAATTTTTAGTATGACTTCGAGGTAGTCAAATATGAACGAGCAAGACTTGTTAAAAATACATTTATTTTATTTAATTAGACACGTGTGCTCAGCATGAGCTTTATAATACGAGAACTCTTAAATCCAAGTTACAAGGACTTATATACTAAAAGAGGGTTTACATGTGTGTGACTGTGATGGTTCTTATTAATGGGATTGCATATCGCATGAGGGATCAAACACGTCATCATCATGTTTTTGGCAGTTATGACGTTTATGTATGTATGCAGGAACTGCTGGGTGGCACGTTGTGTAAGAGCCTTCTAGTATATTTCGTGGAAATGGTTAGCTAGGCATAACTCATTACGGTTCGTGACAATGGTTGGCTATGCTTAACTAGATATATATTTTTTTATTGGGACAAGCCCGCCATACTGTTCCCACCCACTGCAAGTCCTGAAAGCCACTCAAACACTCCCATAAGATGTGATGAGCAGATTGTTCATATTCACAGTCAGATGTAGAACATTGACACAAAGGAGAAGCAACAAGCTTGAAAGAAAATAATTTACTCTTAAAGTTGCCATGACCTGTGAGAATATGAGAATACAGTCTTTCTCATAATAACAAGTTTTTTTTTTGTGTTGATAACAAGAATGCATACACAGCATACATAGGCAGATATATTTTTTCACATTATACACACGAGATCTAACAACTGATACCTAGAGAATTTCCATTTCGGGAAATAATTCTGTTATAAAAAGGTTTTTGATGTTTATGTTTTCCTGACAATTTTTTTGCGAATCTTCTTTGATAATTTATATTTGCTTTTTTACAGAATACTATTTGTATTATTAAATTCCGAAAATATTTTTTGTTATTACAATCCAGTTTTAAAAATATTCGTTGCATATTCAATATTGTCTCGATATTTTTACTATTTTTTTATTGGTGTAACAACAATTACTTTTTGACTTTATCTCAAACACAAAAATATTATATAAAGAGTAGGTGAATACCTACGTATTCAGACATATCTTATACAAAGCTATCTAGACGGTTAACTGAGTAAACTGGAACATTGAACACAGACAGAGAAATCTGCTGAACGTTGATATTTGACAAAAGACAGATAAAAAGCTTAGGTACTCCTTGCGACAGAACTCCATGCATAATGTAATCAAAGAGCTAAAAAACTTAAAAAAGTTCGCCAACAGAACTTGTGTTTAAAATATTCAGTGATTCATTTATGAATTTACGCTAGGCTTTGGCTGGTTGCCTGAAATGCGGAAGCTTTTACTCGTCAAAGTTGCATCAACCATTACTTATGTATACGTTATCCTTTGTCAGTCCACTCGTATTACTGTGGTCATTTATTAATCGACACACACGGAATTTCAATAAAGTTTATAAATTATTACAATTTTGAAACTGACTACCAGACTATAGGTAAACCGCTTCATTGAGTCGTCGCCTGGTGAGACTGTTCTCCGTTAACCACAGCGACGTCACATATCTTAAGAACTGTCCAGTGCTTTCGTCTCTCGTGTATCAAAATCCTCTATCAATGAATCTCAGTTACCAATCAGTAGCAGATTGATTAATTTATTTGGATGTGAACTCGGAATAAAAACTCAGTGAAAATAAACGGATATTTCATTTTTAACATTGGGAATCAAAGAGAAAATTAAATCAGTGTTTGAATTTGCAAAATTTCAGATCGCAGTATTTTTTTTTTATTAGAAAATTGTATTTACTAATTCGGAATTCGGGATTCTGACTGATAATATAATAAAAAAAACATACTTTTCCCAATTATGAATTAATTGACCGTTGCTGTTTTATTTCCTTTGTAATTGTGTAATGTAATTTTTTTTTAATTTTCTAGACAATGTAATATATTGTTACAAAATAAATTACATAAGACTTATATGAATTTATAATTACAGTAAAATTAGAAAATTTAACAAATCCAACACTCATTAAGAAAAATCGAATTAAAAAAATTAAATTATTATTCACCTTTGGTTGACTGGTAGAGAATATCTAGGGTATTATAGTCCGTTTGTATTTTTTGTTGGATATAGTTAAAATAAATAAATACTTACACGACAAGATCCGTCTCCATCTACCTTTTTGGGAATATGAGATCTATTAAGGGCGGGCAGTAAGCCAGCAAAATTTTAAAATTCACCCGCGCGCCCCTTTCCTCCCCTCACATCGAACACGATTGCGCACCAAAACAAGTGAACCTAGCCGCGCTCGCTCGTCACGTTTCTTCTGTAGTATACGTAAAATAATCACATAATACTAACAGTAGTATTCACAGTAGGTACCTATGACTGCAGGAAAGTAGGTAAGTGACTATACCATCGATACTGAACATGAATCCATAAAAAATGAATACCTCAAAAAAAATCTAGTTGCCCCTTCCAATAGGTAATATATGGAGAAAAATGGGCAAGAAACTCCATACGTACTCTTTTAGAATCAATGTTTTACAATATTATTATTTGTATACTACAGTCATACGTAATTACATGTGAATGCATTGTACCTTACATAAAAACTAATAAATAATAACACGCAAAAGAAATTTATATTACAAATTAGGAATTGACGGTACAAATACATATGTATATTCAAAGTTACATAGTGTTCACATGTTAACAAATATTGGAACGACGTATATTGTATAAAAATTAAAATGTTGCCAAGAACGAAATAATAAGTTTTTACGGATTGAAAAAAGTAATGGCTAGTAATAGTTTAATTAAAATAAACATTCCAAGCAACTTTTTAATAACCTTTTTTATTGGACCTCCCAAAGTCATCATCGACGGCTCTACATCGCCGTGGCGTATTGAGTTTTAGGTTGTCAATAGTGACCTGTGGAAGAAAGCTCCTCTTCCTAGATCAACCTTTGGAGAAAAACAAAAACCACCGGCCTTGCTACACAGCAAGGTCGGGCACACCCGTGCGCGCACATTATATTGCATGAATAAGATTGCTTAGCCTACCTCGTTGGTAAGAGATGACAATAGGTTCCATAATCTCGTGAGGGTATCCCTTCGCATTTAAATTGACTCGTATTAAAACATGAATTATGATCGTTACAAATTGGTAGGTAAGTATGAATTTCTTAAAGATTCTGAAATTGTCTGGCAACCAGGAACTGGCTAAATACACTTTTCTTGAATTGAGATGAACTCCGAAGTAAGACTCATTGGAAAAAAGAGTACGTTGGCCCGCACTAAACTATTGCCGCGATTTCGATATTAAAGAGTTGGTAATCTTAGCAGTCTACAAGCGTAAAGATTGACCTTATGTTAACTTTTCCTCGCGACTTGGTCACTGATGACCACTTAGTGCGGAGACTGGAGTCTTCCTTTCACTGACGAGCCGTAATTTGGGACGGTTCCCCATATTTGAACGAAAAACAATAATAAATTTTAGAATTGGAATAATTTTATTGTCAAAAGGGATAATTAAATTCGTATACTACAGTGACCCTATATAAATATATAACAAACTCTGACCATCTAAAATCATATATTTATATTGCATATACTATACACTACATTTTTGTGCCTCTACTATGACATTCTGGTTTTTATGTAACACAACAACTTTATTATTTTTGTACAAAATACAATGCCTTTTAAGTACTACCTCAGTTCGATCCTGTGTGAATAAACGAAGCAATGTAAAAATAACATAACGATACTTTGAATATTCGTGTTACCTGCCGCAGATAACGGCTATCGGCACAAGTAAGGCCTATTACGCTTCAGCAATTGACCGCCGACGTCGTTGAAACAGCGACTGACCGCCATGATGGTCAACCGCGATGAAACTGCATCGAGCGTTTGGATCGCTGAAAGGCGTGTTGGTCCATAAACTACAGCTTGTATTGTCTATTGTTATTACCAAAAACCACAATTAAAAATAACTAGATTCATCCTTTATTAGAAACGCTGCAGACTAAACCGCCCATAAACCGCCAGTGCGTATATATTGATGGTGGCCAGCCAAGAAGCGGGCCGCGGCCCCGTGTTCAACCGCCGCGGTTGAAATTATGTGGCGTGCGTACGATAATAGAAAAGCGGCTACCGCCCCAGCGATTAACCGCGAGTGCGTAGGGGGGCCTACTCTCAAAATTACCCCCGACAATTAGCCGTTCTTTCAATTTATATTTGTATTTTTATGTTCTCGTTTCGAAATCTTTTTAATGCTTTCTTATTATTTCCCATTTTACTATTTATTTCGACCACCAAAGCAGCCAAAAATTTGAGTGTAGTCATCTCGTCTCAACAGAGCAGCAACGACTGACGTGTGAAACAAAAAATATGCTTGAGGCTCTGTCAAAGTGCGACGACAGATGACTTGTTTCGCGGAATTAAAACGTAGTATGTGCCAAAAGTGTTTTATCGTAATAATTCCAAAACTAAAAAGAATTATCTAAAATGCCTAGACAAAACCCTCACTTATGTCTAAATATAACTAGTTATCAATTTTTTGTCATAATACTCATTATAATATCGTGTATAAATAGAAAAAATAAAAAAGTTAGAGGCTACTTCGTGATGTTTTTCTATCGAGAAAATGTTATTATTTTATGTTTTTGATCAATGAGAACCCTCGAAAATATCATGTAGTTTTCATACATATGTATTTTAAACCTAGAAATCTAGAATTGTTTATGTAAAATCAAAAAAAAGATTGGTAATTTTGCTTACTACGCCCTCTTAATAATACGGAATACAAATCGGGGTATCGTAATAATGCTTGTCGTACACTAGGACGAATCGAAGACGCCACAATAATAGATCTTTCCACTTTGTTACGTTATTGTACGGACATAAATCTAAGCACGAATGGCTCGCCATGAATAAGTTTATAGGTAATAAAAGGCGATATGAAAAACTTGCTCTTTTTGCAGACAGTTTCTTGAAATTAATTTTATACATAATGCTGTGCTTCACGAGAATTTCTTTTCACATCTAGGTTGGACTTTTTAACATTAAATTTTATTAAACTACGAGCGTTCTTATCTTCTAAATTTTCTTGAGCTTTTCCTCATAAAGGTTAGGGGGATGCGTGAAAATGTGCCTTTAGTATGTACCTATATTTCTCGTATTTTTCCCTCATGTTAAAAAATCCCTAACTAAGCTCATCTTTGCTTATACATCTATGGGTATGTTGCCGCTTTCATTTTTTGCACAGAGCTCGTTATTCCGAACATGAGTGTTACTTTTAATATTGTCGGTTTACTGCTTTGTTTGTTTTCCTTAGTAATTATTTTCTACAGATCAAAGTTAATACGTAAATAATATAAATATATTGTTTTTGTAGAAAGTTATGTTTTAACATCAAATATAACCACAACAACTTGGCTCAAACCCAAAAGATATTATCACTACCCAGCACAAAAAAATGCTAGAAACTAGAACACTCAAGTACTAAACTTCACCCCATAATTACCTACCCCATTTGAAGTTCTGCCTACACGATGGCCTACTTATGCAAGTGACCGTAACATTTCATCTGATTATACAAGCCTTTGTCTCTCCATCGGGTATCAAAAGAAATGCACTGAGTATGCAAATACACGATCACTTTAATCCTGCTTGGATCCGGGAGAAGGTTTTTACCAAGTTCCAGTTGTTTGCTGCGGCAGATTTTCTTGCACTTAATTGAGTTTCTGTGAGTTTATTTTTACGTATTGAGCTGATAATGGAGAAAAAATCCGGAAATAAAACATTCATTTGTAAAACAAAGGATATTGTATTAGGGATTAGGTTAGTATGTAGATGTCTGTTTAATATATTCACGAATAGGTATTTTCTATTGTCATGCATTTTGTATTTGTACTATTTTCTATTCCATGCACATACATTTTCTTTTGTATTCAATAAAACGTAAGAATTCTTGTCAAAGCATTGTACTACACAAATGCACTTAGTTGAACAATGAAATTAGTGCACAAACGATGACAAATTGCTTCTTCAGTAGAGACCGGGGTGTCTCTCAGAAACTTTACTCTTACTAATTGTTTGATAAAGAGAACAGATGATGTTTTCATCTTTAGTATTTTCAATTAGTTACTTACACATACATACATAAACTCACGCCTCTTTCCCGGGGAGGTAGGCAGAAACCCCAAAACGCCACCTGCTACGATCCATACTTAGTTCTTAATATCTACACACATAATTACGAGTATACGTTTCATCAAAGAAGTAGACCCTGCCACAGCACTGCGACTGTAGAGAACCTCAATAGACAAAGTATAGTAACCGTGCTGGCAACTATATTTTAGAGCTGTTTGGGGTTGAAACCTTCGGGTCGAGATGCCCGAGTGGTTATCTTCTTTTTCAAAATTACCCTGTGACCTAGGTGGCTGGTGTGGTTTGGCTGGGTTCTACTTTGGCTATAAGCAAAACATTGCCATCTAACGTAGCAATGCCAGTTTCTTGAATACATCACCTAACAGTCGATTGCGGCCGAATTTTAATACTAGATACTTTGTTTTAGTTTACGTAATTGTTATATAAACTAATATTATAAACAGAAAACATTTATATTTTTTTTGCAATGGAAGAACCCAAAAATTACTTAACCGATTTAAAAAATTCTTTCTCTTATGATCGAATACTAAATTATCAGCAAGTAACATAGGCTATAATATAACATCTCGCTACGACACGGAGTAATAATAAAAAACCTAACATAACGCGGGCGAAACCTATAAAAATATTTAGGTCCCGTCTAAACCTTATTATTAAGATCTCATATGACTAACTCCCAATTTCAATATAACTATCAAAGCTCACAACGTAATAATATAGAAATTCAATCCCCAATCTAATGGGAGAATGAAATAATAATATCTTCTCGTCGATAACGATTCCTTAAATTCGTTTTGCAATATTCCCCTGATAAAAGTTACACGTGGCGGGAGATTTTTATTAATAAAATTCTTCCCTATTGGAGCTTCGTTATTAATAACGGGTTTTTACAGCAAAAATATATTGCAGATACCTAATGCTTTTTTGTTCGGCAGCTTTCTTTAATTGAAGTTAGTTAGATCCTATTCAAACAAAATCGACTACTAAAGATAATATTCAAAGAAAAATGTCACTATATTTACTTAAATAATAATAATACCGATAATTCTCAAAGCAAAGCCCTCTTCTCAAACAGAGAAGGAACGAGCATTAGTCACAACTATTGCTCAAGACTGATTGGCTATTTCAGACATATATTAATTAAAAGTCGATATGTCAGTGATGTCCAAAATAAACTTAGACAGTACAGTCACGTGCAAAAACAAGTATATATACACTTAGAAAAATTCAAAAGCGATTAATATAAGACCTATTTCATAGGAGTATTGAATTCAAAATACTTCTTAAAAACAAGACATTTCAATCAATATAATTTCGGAAAAAATAGTTTCGTAATGTTTATATGAATTTAAAAAGTCACACTAGTACTTGCTGCGTTAAGGCGGCATCTTAACCGTTAGGTAATACTACATAGTTACCGTACCTAATTATAGGTATTTACACCACTAATACAATCGAACCGAAGCCCGTTTAATACACTAATTAGGTCAAACATCACTCACTCTTATTTGTGGCTGGAAAACGTCAGTTATTTAATAGACGCATGTATGTGCTAATAAGGCGCTTTGCACACAGAGCAACTATTGCAGCAACGGCTACTAGCTGGCAACTAGCTGTTTACATATATTTCAATTGGACTGCGCGCACATAGCAACTCAAGTTTCTAGTTGCGGCAATCGTCAACAGTTTTCAGTTGCTGCAATCGATGACTAAGTTAGTTGCTAATTGCCGCAACTAGCAACTGTTAAATATTATTTATTTATTTACTTATGTAACATGGAAGACCGACAGCTAGAAGAAAACAGACTAGTGACAGAAAATTAGACTGACAACCAATTACAAGTCTTCACTTATAAGATACAGAATAATACTATGTTCAGTTGCCTACAGGAACAAAACAACAAAAGAAAGAAATTACTGAATAATTTATACATATACAGCTAAACAAAATCAAAATCAGAATTAATCAAAATTATACCGGTTTTAAATCCAATCACAATGCGTCGGACGATTTCACACACTCCCTCCCTCTCTGTGTGCCCGGCAATGCCAGTGTCGCTACGGCAACGGCATACGGCAACTCGGCTGTGAAAGTTGCTCACAGATTGCCTTAAAGTTGCGGCAACCGTAAACGTTATAGCAACTATCAACAGGAAACTTTTAAAGAGTTGATAGTTGCCTCAACTTAAGTTGCTCCGTGTCTAAAGCACCTAAGCAGGCAGCAATGCCAGGTTGTATGGCATTGCCGGTTATTTGGCCCAAAAGTAAGGCATCCCTGTAACTTTATGTTATTAACATGTTAAATATTCATCACTTAATTTTAATTGATATTTTAAGTCCCTCTTCCACTCCTCCTCCTCTCCTTCCAATTACATACGCCATTAATTCTGTAAAAGCGATACTATTACCAATCTCCCAAGAGGATAAACACTTAAATACATCGGGGGAGCAGTACCCACTCCTTGATCTGTATCGGTTAACGAGCGCTGGCTCAAAGCTGGTCCAATTATGCGGCAGTATTGGCTAGACACGACAACTTTATACAGGAATTAAGGTTGACTCTCAGTAAGTTCAGTTTAGATTTCAAACAAGAATAGTTTAGTTTATTTTTTTTATAGCGGATGGAAGGGAAATTGAAATTAGGATCCCTTAGCGATGTCATGTTTTGTTGGGAATAATCAGCTGTTTCATAAAAAGTCAAATCATATAATTCAATTAGGCCATTATAAGGCACTTTTGAACGTCATTACAAGAAAAAAGAAAAGAATTGAATCTAGTTGCCCCTTCCAAAAGGTAGTTTTGTATGAAGAAGAATGGGCAAAAAACTCCATACGTACTCTTTTTAAATTAATGTTTTACAATATTTGCATACAGAGTCATACATAAATACTCTTGAATGCATTGTACCTTGAATAAAAACTACTTTAACATAACACGCAAAAGGAATCCATATTTCAAATTCAGAACTGACAGTAAAAATATAATTATTTAAAATTACATAGTGTTCACATGTTAACCAATTTTGGAACTGTAGAAGACCACTCTCAACATCTCATACAAAAGTATAACCTATAAGACCTACTGCATTTATAAAAAAATAAACAGAAAGCCACAAATGAAACTCTCCAGTGTATCATAGCACTGCATAAATATACAAGCGTATAGACAAACGCACGATTGATGCGCGACGGGTTCCAAGCGACGCTCTAGAGTTTAATAAAAAATCTTTATTAAAATAATTAAGTTTGTAATTAAAAGTTTGTTTTTTACATTTATCGGGAGTGTTACACCGTCAACTTTCAAACCCCTTTGCTACTACTGAATTTTTAATGAAACAAGATACTATGAATAAAAATAAAAAACACGACTGCAAAAATTGCACATATTTGTACTTTGTTTACTCGTCAGTTTTTTTACGACGTTTTTTATTTATAGTGTTATATATTTTATAAATCTACTGGTCAAATTCTAGACGATAAACATAGACACGACCAGATTCATTAAAAAAAAATGGAGCCTGGTATTAATTTACGTTTTAAAGTGACCACACCGGTTTCTTTTTATTTTTAACTAGCCTATGTTACTCGGAACGATGCAAGGATTGTAACGATACCCCATACATCTAAATCGGTTCAGGCGTTTAAAAGTTATGGTGGAATAAAGAAACTCATATACATACATACATTAACCCTGAACACATAACACTCCTTTTTTGGGGCAGTCGTGTAAAATCCAAATACACTGCCCGACCTAGAAACCTAATCCAGGACACCACGCATTATAGTCGAGTTTCCGTCCACGAAACTAACAAACCGGTCAAAATGTAAACTATGATTGGTTGCCAATTTTACACAGTTTATATTTCGTCGAGGGGCCGACCATGTAACATGCTGTAAACATAGCTACTGAAAACTAACTTGTCGACATTATCTATACGCCGATCGCAAAATGTTCGAAACACAGTATAGTCGGCGAACAAAATAGCTTTAATATAAAAAACAAAATATCTAACGTTCAAAATTGGCCTTTTCGGTAATAAATTGACCAGGGGCCGTAGACAAAGTAACAATTTTCAAAACGATAACGAAGTTAGAAAAGACTAAAATGTATGGGATTGACATAAGCCGCGTTAAGTCACGTGGTCAATCGACGATGCGATGTTACTTTGTCAAAGCCCCCTGTAAATGATGACAACGCGTGATGATGACGTTAAATGATGTTAATTTCAAATATGGAACAAAAAGCCTTCTCTGATAAAGATAGTTTAGTATTTTTATTTCTTTTAATACATTATTCTTTATGTCGTTTTTGTAAAAAAAATACAAATCCATGGATACAAAGAAGAGGGGAAGAGAATTAGACCTCAAACTACAATAACGACGAATGATAATAAAAAAAAAATGCCGCATAATTGGGAAGCCGACCCCGTGGAACGGGAAAAGGCCAAAGAAGAAGAAGAAATCATTACTCCTTACTAGGAATTTCTTCTGTATCGTGGTTGCCATAAAAAAAAATATTATAAACTCTACTACTCTATAACTTTGGGAAAACCTGCTAACCTACCTGAGTAGACCTCTGTTGCTGCTATCGTTTTATGACAGTGTAAGTTTCAACGATCTTGATTTTTAATAAAGAAAATTGTACCCGATAAAAACAGTACCTAAACACGAAAAATATCCTCAAAAAACGGCTAATGAACAAAAAGTACGTGGTCCGCTGCTGGAAATAGGCCTCTCCTAAACAAGAGCACAATGGCCAATGGCCATAGGGTGCCGGCATCCAGAAGCTTCCCGCGATCATTACCAGGTCGTCGGCCCATCTCGCAGGGAACCTACTTACCTATCTACATTCCTTTAATAAAAGTTTTACCCGCACTCTGATAACTTTTAAAGAGCGGATCATTATCTCAAGCCAAGTAAGCCATTTATTCCGACTTCACTATCACAGCCTTTAAATCAAACTTATTTTCCTTAGCGTGTTTATAAATCGCGTTGAAGTAACACCAGCGTGGTTTTAGATAAGCTTGAATGATACACGCAACGTGCCTTGAACTTTGCATTTTTATGGTGAAATTTTTTTAAACAACTTTGTAAAATATAATCCATTTTTAACGCCTTCATCAGGGTTACACAACATTTTTGATGAACGATAAAAACCTTGTTGTTTACTTACCCCTGCAGCTAAAAATATTTAAAAGAAACGCTTAATAAACTGTTTGCTGATATGAAACGAAATAAAGACAGCTTTGCTAAATTGTTTAACAACACAAAAAACACTAAAAACATAACTGGCGAAATGTGGGTGTACTAATGGGTACACTTCTGCCTAACCCTTTGGGGATTACAGGCGTGATGTTATGTTATGTTTTGCTAAATTCTTTGAAGTACTTTAATTCATATTCATTTATTTGCGTACCATAATGTGAGTAGTTGGTGTTACAAACGGCTTAAAGCTAAATAACAATTATGGATCCTGCTAGGGTACAGCAACAAAATTTAAATTACATTAAAATTAATTCGACTGAGGAAACCCCCTTTGGGTTAAGAAGTTATTTATAGCTAAAACAAACAGGTCATGCATTAAGGGACTACTCACACTTATTCAGCTCCATTCAGCTTTTGTCCATAGAAAACAACGATTTTGTATCGCATGCGTTCAGACGCGGAAATCTGAACGGACGCGTACGCGTCTCATACGAAATCGGCGATTTCTATGGACAAAAGCTGAATAGAGCTGAATAAGTGTGTGTAGTCCCTTAAGTGGTACAGTAAACGAGTACAAAAAGGCCATTCTTTTATTAATAATATGAATCTATAACTGTTCCACCGCAAGGCCGGGGTTGCGACGTCTTAACAGGATACCGTGGCCCCGAGCGTAAAGGGCAACAGAAGGAACAGGGTGGTTTTGTAGTCAGTAAAAGTCTGACAGTCCCTTACGCCCGCCCTGGGTGGGGCGTAAGGGACTGGAGGAAGGAGTAATTTGATGATTTTTAAACAAAAAAAAAAAAGGCAAAGGCCTCTTGTCACACAGAGATAGCACGAGCATTGAACTAGCTTTTGCCAGTGACTTCTGCAAAACGCAGACTAAGTCGCAGAATAAAATGTAACGTATATCCTTTCATGCGATGTGAACTAACCCCGTACCATTTCATCGAATTTGGTCCAGTGGTTTAGTCGTGAAAGCGTTACAAATACACAGACCGACAGAGTTATGCTTTCGTATTTATAATAATAGTATGGATATATATTATAAAGTGACTTGTAATTAGTAACTCATGATTGTAGGTACTCATGAGCTAGGTGGTGCTGATCCATGCGTCATGCTCGTGAACGGGTGCTGTCAGTTGGGATTGGTCATCTCTTAACTGCTATGGCTTACATCTTTAATTTATATTTAATTTCAGTTTTATATTCATCTTCATTGTGTTCACATGTAGAATCAACAAGAATAATGTAACCACGATTTTGTAAAAACCTAATTTGAAAGAGTGCCGTGGAGTTTCTTGCTCGTTCTTCTCCATAGAGGCCTACCTCCGTTTTGGAACGAGCAACTAGCTTCAATTTTCGGACTAACTGATCGACTCCTTGACAATTCAAAAGTGCCTGTAATTGGTCTAATTGAAATAAATGTTTTTGACTTTGACTTTGATTTTGACAAGAAGACTATGCTCTACTCCTTATAAATTTTAATATCAACCGTAAGGAACTCACGAATGTTGTTTGCTATCATGAGTACAATCTTGTGTTTTCTATGTCACTAATTTACCAATAAGTATCCTATATATTTTACGATTTGTGTCGATATAAGAAAAAAAATCTCCTAATGTTTTCCCTGTACAATCTTCCTCAGCTAAGCGGTCACAACCAAACTTCTCTTTGCACGCATTTCTTCGTCATTACTATTCAGAAGCGATTTTTTCAGACTCTTACAAACTCAAAGAAAATCTTCCTAATGCATTTTTAATGCTTTCATCTCGAGCAGTGTAACATCTGTATATTGAATTGGTATAAAACTGTTTTGATCTGCTTATTATGTTTTTTGTTCTGCAAAACAAGGATAGAAACAATACAAAAGTATTATAGTTCCCCCCCTATTTATATGGCAGATGTGAATGGCAAAGCAGGGAGGGGACGCTCTAGGAAGACCTACACTGACCTTATTGGTGAGGTTGTTCAGAAAGTGCTTGTATGACGAGATGTATGAACGTGGACGAGGCGAAAGGAGAATGTAAGGATCGTAGCAGGTAGCGTTCTGTGGTTTCTGACTACCCCCATAAGAAAAAAGCGTGAGTTTATGAATGTATGTATATGGTATACTTACGTTTCAAAGTTCATTTGAGCATAAAAATATCAAGACCGTTAGATAAATATGGGAGTTTGAAACAGCAAATATCAAAATCGTGGTTGGTGTTCCATCACTCAATTTAGGTTGTCAAATAACATAACATAACATCACGCCTGCAATCCCCGAAGGGTTAGGCAGAGGTGTACCCATTAGTACACCCACATTTCGCCAGTTATGTTTATAGTCCCATGTAATAGGGGGCGAGCCTATTGCCATCAACCGGGCACAAATCCAGACTCCGAGGCTGCTACTGAGAAATTCCTGATGGAAAAACCCAATAACACTTTGCCCGACCTGGGAATCGAACCCAAGACCTCATGCACAGCAGTCGCGCTTGCGACCACTAGACCAACGAGGTTGTCAAATGTCTTTGAGAAACCAAAAGTCATTTCATGCAATACAACGGCTTCGGCATTTTTCACTTAACTCATACATCATTTTTACATGAATCCGAGGCAGAGATACTCCGAACGCGTTTTATCTGAACCCAGCCATCCTTGTAAACTTAAAAGCATCTCTGCCGAACCCTATTCTGTACACGAATACGCGTATTCCATCTTCTTCATTACATTATGTATGGCACCAGTTAAAAACGTAGGCAGTTTCGTATTTTCCTAGCAACACCTTCCGTTCATCAACCTTTCATCGATTTTGTCGCGTTCCCTTCATCATGCTAATCTAACCCTTATCTTTAAAAACGTAAAGTTAAAATTCGCTTAGCAAAATGTATTTGTTAAGTAGTTCGTGAGCTATCAACCTAAAATAGGCTTTAAAAATAAACCCTAAATTGCTCAGCTATCCAACAGTTTAGATTAAACTGACCACTTAACATGTAAACAGATTTCTACAACATTTTCAAGGCTCAACAATAAAATGAGTTCTAAACAATGAAACAGTATCCATTATAAGCTGACCCTTGTTAGTAAACTCGATTCGAAATTTAAATTTAAAAAGCAATTAACCGTTGGAGAAGCAGAATTGAGCATCGAACTTGTTAATGCATAGAAAGATAAAGTTGAAGTAAAGTTTTAGGGAAGAAGATTAATTTTCTTGGTGATTTTAGGGTTAAAGAAAAACACGGCTCCTGTTATTCTTAAGAAAAAAAAACATTTATATGAAATTCATGGAAGTATTAAGAAGACGAAAGTCGAACGAATGAGCAAGTAATGTTATATTATGTGTATGTTCATAATTTGTGAACAAAATTAAGAATATTATTTTTATAATGTTTAACAATGATTTATGTTTACTTTCCACAAAGTTTACTTACAGTGTAAAACAAACCGAAAGTCAACAAAAGGAAATGTGAGTAAAACGTTTCTTATTTAGCGTCTATGACTAAAGAGTTAAGAATGTATATAAGTGAGATGAAGGTTGTATATTCGAAACCGGATAAATCCTATCTAATATTATTATTTGTTAATTTACAACGGATAAATCTATTACAGTAAATCAATTTGACATCATAGTAATATAGTTTCAATAAAATATATGAGCGTGAACGAAATAAAGGTGAGTAAAAATGTTTTTTCTTAGCGCAGTCTGTCCCGGGGTTGCGGGACATCTTAACAGGATACCGTGGCCCCGGAACGTAAAGAGCGACAGAAGGAACAGGGTGGTTTTTTAGTCAGTAAAAGTCTGACAGTCCCTTTCCCAGGACGGAAGGACTCATTTGATGATTTACTATCACCTAAAAAAAAAAATTGTTTGATTGTTTGTTAATTTTTTTATTTAGTTTTTCCGTAAACAATTGAAATTTAATTGAATGTGAAATTGTATCCGTACTTATAGTTATTTTGGTACGATCAATTTTACTTACTTATTACATAAAATAACGTACTTTTATTAAGTACTGCATAAAAAACCCGACAAAAATGTTAGTCGAAATCGTACACAATGAGTTTCGTAACACCGTATAATATTTAAAAGAACATACAAGAAAAGAAAGTCTTTAATCTCTCTGACGTATGTGAACACACGATTCTTTTTATGAAAAAAAAATCTTTTTTTGTTATAGCAGCTATAGTAAGTTAGTAACACACACGACGTGAAATTGTCAATTCTACTTATTATTTTTCAATAGATATATTCATAAGACGGACGGACGGACAGTCAAGCATTATTGATAGGGTTCCGTTGACAAGCCTTGAGTAAAAATAAATTATATTTTCCTTTTTTTTTAGAAGATAATTAATGCCTTTCAACTCAAGTAAATTCTCTAAGAGATTTACACGAATACAGCATCCCGAATCCATAATTATCTGGTTCATAAAACACTCCACAATTTTCTCCGAAATCATCATTTTCTCACATCACTCAAACAACATCCTTAATTCTGAGTAACAATTTGAGTACTCGATAAATGTGAAGCCTTCCTTTTCATCTCATTACAATATGAGAATTTTCTATGAAATGTTTCACATCTTGTTAAAATGGCTCCTGCGTAAGCAAGACATAATCTGTAGACGATTGTTGCTTAATGAATTGTTATTGTTGTACCTATCTACGTGCCATTGTACTGTTTATCAAGTTTGGAAGTTGAAATAGATAGATACAGAAGTTTGGCTCACAATGGTCGACGCCATAATCAATAATGGAAACATAAATATTTTTTTATATATTTTACAACTTAAGTCTGAATTAATCAATATAATAAAAATCATTATGTACTTATTTAATGAAAAAGAGGGGGTAGGGCATCAAATTGGGCCAATTTACCGAAAGGCTGGCAGCATTGCAACGTTGTATAGCAAAACTGATTCTATGGCCCTGAAAAGGTCAGCCCTGTGGTTACGCGAAGAGTCGACTAGCCACCTGGCGATATTCCGAAAAAAAAAGTGAGCACTCATTAACCCGTAACCCCAGTGTTTCAACCCCAAACAGCTAAATCATTATCATCATCATATCAGCCGAATGACGTTCACTGCTGAGCATAGGCAGCCCCTAAAGATAGCCACAATAACAGGTCCTGCGCTGCCCGCATCCAGCGGTTTACCGCGACTTTTGCCAGGTCGTTAGTCCACCTCGTGGGGGAATAAAGCTTCCATATATTTATATAGAATCATTATTTTCACTTTATATCTTTAGCAGCTCTCCATTCAATTATCCATTTAATAAATCTAGCCTCCAAGCAATTTTTCCGTCTTAAAAATATTTAAGTAATCGTAATATTTTTCGCCAAACAAAAAATTGTCGTACCGCTAATCAAAACATAAATATTGATCAAAACATTTAAGTTTCTACAACAAGTCACGTTGAAGGACTTAGCTTGTCAACTTCAGGCTCAGTTTTCTTGTAAACTTGTCAGCTTAAGCTTATCAGTACAAGGAATAAAAAAACAACGAAAACAAAAGGCGCCGATTTTCTTCACTAAATTTTTAGTGTCCGATGACGTCACTATGTCATCTTGAAAATTGTGAACGGCATATTTTTTATATCGATATCTTTAACAAAATGAGAGATGATGAGATAGGAGATGTCGTGATGGCACAGTTGTTAAGACACCGCCTCACAGACACGAGGTTGTGGATTCGTAATCAGCCACGGAAAACTACCTACATAATATGTGACTTTTTTAACGCATATTGTACTTTCTAAGTTTATCTTGCACATCACTGACATCGGTAAAGAAAGCATTGTGAGAAAACCTGGACTTATAAATAATATAAGCTCAGAAGACAGCAAGAAAAAGTGGCCTGGATAACACTTTTTTCTTACGTGACGATTTCTGACAGTTAACTCCTATAAGTCGCGTTAAGAAACTTTGTTCGAAAAATATTATCAAAAAAACTAGGATATGTTGAATTTGCTGATTTTTAACTCTATACGACGTGTGAAACATAATACATATAACTATCTTATTCAGTTATTGTTTAGGGTTCCGTAACAAAATAATAAAAAGGGACCGTTTATCTGTCCATACCAGCAAATTTTTGACCACCATCAGTTTTTTTTTACAATTATCATAGCCCTAAACATTTTTTCTTAACACTTAATAATATCGCGGATCAATATAGAACGCGGACGTATCAGTGAACATCATTATCAGCGATCTTCAAGTATTAAAGAGTACATTTCAGATACAGCTGACGTGCTTATCTTTTAATATCTAGTCATTCTAGGCCAGACTCGGGTCACAGCTTCGAAATGCTTCGGAAATTCTTTCTGCCTACGACTTTGACATCGGTGAAGAAAAACAGCGTATTTAAAATGTATAAGTCTAAAATCGCCAATCCGCCTTTAGCAAGCGTGGTGATCAATGCTCATGCCTGAGAAGAGGCCTTTGTCCTGAAGTGGGACAATAATAGGCTGGTAGTATTATATATGAATATGTTTATACTTATGTTGAACGTCGTTAAGACTCGTATAATGTTTTAGCATTGCCATAGGACAGGGGTTCCCAAAATTGTTTTGTCTATTGTCCACTTTGAGAATGTTTTTTTGTTCTATCGTCCCTTTTTCACCTACTTAAAAATCACCTAGTAGATGAAAGCCAAGCCTCTTCACTACGCCCCAATGTTTTTTTTCTGGGTTTCTTATCGCCCCCCTTTAGGCCTGCAGCACCAACAAGGGGGCATTATCGCACACTTTGGAAAAGGCTGCCATAGGACATCGCCTTTTAGGTCAAGTAAATGTCTCTTTATCCTAAGTAATAGATGCAATAAAAAGCTAATTTAGTACCTATTTGTCTACGTCCTCTAATTGACCTTCGAGTAAAAAATTGTGTTTATGAAGCTGTGTGAGTCAGATAGTCATTTGTAAGGTTTTTGTTAAGGTGCTGTGGTGATAAACTATGAAGCTAGCTAGATTGCCAACTTCTCATCTGAGATTAGGAATATAAAATCACTATAATTTTTTTTAAGTAGTCGGTAAAATATGCCAGCGTATTGTTTGTCTTACTGCAGGTCAAGGACCTATTCTCATATGGAAAAGGCACGAGCATTGATCACCACCAATTTTAAGGAATTCTGTAACTGAGAATTTTCAAGGTCGTAGAGATAAACTACAATAACACGGCGAGCCCCTCCACAATTCAAAACGTTTAAAAGTGCTTGTAAAAGTATTTTAAAGACTGACAACGCATGTATGCGTACTGTGACGTCTAACGACACAAAAAAAAATTACTGATTTGTTGCTCGACTAGCGGCGTTATTAATCAGTCATTATTACTAGTATGGCGCTGCACTGACATACTCTATGAAAATGACAGGTAGGTACGTTGTCTTGCGCGGTCGGCTAATTTATGATTAGTTGACCATCAAATCTGCTACTGAAGACGAATACTTACAACTACATACCGGCGCACGGTGTGCGAAGTGTGCGGACGTGTGCTTAAAACTTACTTAATAAAATATCGCTAAAATATTAAATATTCATTCTAAAGCTATACTAAATTAACTTCTGTGGTAGAACGATTAAAGTGTATTTTTAAAAAACTACATAAATCACTTAAAAAGTTTACCTGCAGTCAAGAAAGATAAGAAACCATAACCGGTTCTGTGAGCTTAGTCCGGGAGCTAGGTAGTATGAATATACCGCGAACTCCAACCAAAACACAAATGTTTAGCGGGAGTATGAGCGGTGGATCCACCTCTAATTTGTCCAATTTTGAAGATGATGAAGGTCGAGTAAACAAGGACTCAAGAAAGAGAAGACCACATACTCTAGAATATGATTTTAAAAGAGATTTAGCCGAGTTTCGTAGCGAAATAATGTGCTGCATCAAGGAAGCAATGAACGAACAAACTGTAAATATAACTCAGATGCGGAACGAAATAAGGCAAGACATTCAAGCTCTCAAATTAACAGCTGATAACCTAACAGAAGAATACAAGAAACTGCATAAATCCGTGGAAACTATTACAACCGAACATAAAATAACTCAGAATAAAATTATAGCAATCGAGGATGAGCTAGATCAACTTAAAAGTGACAACCGAAAACCCGAACTAAATCCTAGTGCACAGCACGAGTTGTTTGTTGAAATGCAAGGTAGACTTCAAAGAGGCAAAAACATAATATTAGTGGGTCTGAACGAAAAAGATGTCCTCGATCTCTCCACAGGCAACAACTCCGAATCTGAAGAAATTCACAAGATTCTAACACAAGCCTATCAAGATTGCCCTAAGCCCTTAATATCTACAAGACTGGGCAAATATAATGCAGATAAACCCCGCCCAATAAAAATTGTATTTGATTCTTCTGATATACCAAAACATTTACTGAAGAATCGCTCCAAGCTGCCTAAAATTATAAAAATATATTCAGACCAAACACCAGCTCAAAGGACTTATATGCAAGATCTCCAAACTGAGCTCAAAGAGCGTGAGCAAAAAGGGGAAACAAATCTAATAATTAAATATATCAAAGGAGTGCCCACTATAACCAAAAACAATTACAATTCAAAAAACTAACCGGGGCGAACTCCAGCTATTCCTATAATGTTAGCCCAGGAAAAATTACATACCAAAGAATTCACAAGTATAAAGATTTGCCTTTAAAGTCATCATTCCTCAAAACCTTCTATGCCAATGTAAGAAGTATCCGCACTCCAGGAAAACTTGAAGAACTACAGTGCATCCTTAAAGCAATTCCGTCTACAGTTCATGTTGTAATTCTAACAGAGACTTGGATAACATCAGAACAAGATGCAAAATTATACGATCTACCTAATTACAAACATATTTTCAATTATAGACATGATAGTAAGGGAGGGGGCGTATCTATCTACATTCATGAAGGCATTCCCTTTGAAATAACAGAGGACACCTACAAAGATAACAACCACTACCTATGGATATATCTTCCTAAATATGCGCTGCATATTGGAGGTATCTACAAACCAGGCCATTCGAACATTAAAAAGTTCCTCGAAATATATACCTTGCAACTGGAAGCTAGAAAGAGATCGATCGTGTTTGGTGATTTTAACTTAGACCTGCTGAATCCAAACACGTGTGTCACTCAATACCTATCAGAACTCGAAGAAAGTGGGTATGACATTTTAAATAAAATAGATAAGGAATACTCCACGAGACAAACTCAAACAACAAGCACCATCTTAGACCATGTTGCAACAGACTTACAAAAACAGTCCTTCCATTTTGTTATTCTAGAGTCTGCTATGTCTGACCACAAACAGATTTATCTGGAAATGTTTAAATACAAACCAAAAATTAAACAAAAGATCCAATATGAGGCAATAGACTATGAAAACTTATACAAAAGTATTAGCAAAGCTTCATGCATTGAAATAGATTATGATTACAAATGTCTGGAAGCTTTTGTTACGTCGCATATACTACAAAACAAGAAAGAAAAGTCAAAAATAATGAATCTACCAAAGGACGACTGGATTAATAAAGAAGTTATTAGGATGATTGATAACAGAAATACCCTGTGGCAACAGTTAAAAAATGAAGAAGCAAATATTACTTTAAAAAGGAAGTTTTTAGCGGCACGAAATAAAGTAAGTAAGAAGATAAACAATGATAAAAATAGTTACTATTACAACAAATTCCAAAAATGTAACAATAATCCGAAGAAGATGTGGAAAACTATTAATTATCTAGCTATGAATAAGACTAAAATTAATACTTTACCTCCAAAGCTAATAGTAAATTCACAAAGTGTAACAGAGGGCGAAAAAATCTGTGATATACTGAATGTCTATTTCGCCAGTATTGGCACAGAGCTGGCTGATGGGATACCATCGAAATATCATTTGAATTCAGGTAACACACTTATGTACAAAGACGGACACGAACACACAGAAACGCTTAGTCAGTTCAAACATTGTACAATTGAGGAAGTTAATAAACTTATCGATAGTCTGGATGCTGATACTAGCACAGGTGTGGACGGAATTAGCACAAAAGCATTAAAATGTATCAAGAATGTTATAATTACACCCTTAGTAAGCTGTATTAATAAATGTCTGGACCATGGTACATTTCCTGATAGCCTGAAGCTGGCGAAAGTTTCCCCTATCTACAAGTCGGGTATAAAAACGGACCCAAGCAATTATAGGCCAATTTCTGTACTTCCGGTGATATCTAAAATCTATGAAAAAATTATATACAACCGCTTAATTGAATACTTAAATGAGAAAAGCTTCCTAATAGACCAACAATATGGTTTCAGATCAAAATCAAACACCTTGTCAGCAACCATTGACCTAGTAACGAATATAAAAACAAATATAGATAAAACAAATATAGGCTTAGGCATTTTTATTGATTTGAAAAAGGCGTTTGATACTGTTTCTCATGAAAAACTATTACAAAAACTAAGTAACTTGGGTATCACTGGAACCGCCTACAAATTATTCGAATCCTATTTATCGAACAGATCCCAAATTGTTAAAATTGGTAACTACAAGAGTATTCCTCAAAAAATTGCATGCGGAGTTCCTCAAGGATCTATTCTTGGACCACCATTATTCTTAATTTATGTAAACAACATCAATCAGATAGGGCTAATGGGATATCTAACACTCTATGCAGATGACACTAGTCTATTCTACTTCGGTCAATCCATACACGATATCATTAATGAGGCGCAAAACGATTTAAATGTAATAAATGAGTGGTTTCTACACAACTTACTTACTATTAATACTTCTAAAACATCCTACATGATATTTGCACCAAAAAACAAAAAGATTCCACCTCATGCTCCTTTAATTATCAATAACCTAACTATCAAACAGTCCAGTACAGAAAAGTATCTCGGTCTATTATTAGATGATAAATTGTCCTGGAAACCCCATATTGAGCATGTAAGAGCCAAGCTAGTGTCTCTTTCTGGAGCACTTCGCAGAATGGGAAACTGCTTACCACCTAAAATAAAACGCACTATCTACAATTCCTTGGTAAAACCCAATCTAGAATATCTGATTGAGATCTGGGGGTCAGCATCCAAGACTAACCTCAATTACATACAGAGGTCCCAAAACAAAATTATAAAACGGTTATATTGTTATGACTTCCTAACACCTACGAAACAGCTATATGAAAGAACTGAACTCTTCAATCTCCATCAACTATACAATTACAATACTTGCATATTAGTAAAAAAGATTTTGGAGAACACTACACTAACCAACATTAAACTTACAAAAAAGACTTACACACATAATCTAAGAAATAGAAACGAAGTTGTTCTGCGATTTCCTAGAACAGTAAAATATGGAAAAAAGAACTTTCTATATGAAGGGGTCCAATTGTATAATAAACTGCCAAATGAAATTAAAGAGTGCAAAAATATGAATATTTACAAACGAAAACTGAAGGCCTACATAATGAAAAAAATAGTTTCTACCTAAATATCATAACAACACAATAATAAAAATAATACTTCATAAAAGAAAACAAAAAAAATATATATATATATATATATAACAAATACAAATAAATTAAAATAATAATAAGTATAATAAACAAAATAAAACACAAACACACGTGAATAATACAAATTAAGAACACATGAAAACACACACAATAATCAAAATTATAAAATCAAGATTGTAAAATCAAGATATCCCCGGGCTCCGAGACTACACTTGTCGCACACAAACAATCACGTACAGGCATTTTGCTAGCACACAGAAGCGTATTCAATTCACACATTTGTACACTTATTAATCGTTGTTTGTGTTCCTCACAAAGTGAAGTACCAATACTTATGAGGGTACCTTGGTGTCAAATTGGCCAGCTATACTAACTTGTTTTATATAACTACCTACACGTTTACACTTTTACCTTGCAATGTTGTTAATGTTATAGTTTTAGTTATTACATATGTCTGCATGCTTCGTCATTAGACGACGATTATTTATATTAAATGATAAAACTTTAAACCTACATAGAAACTCTTTCATATGGATTTCACTACACACATTGAAAGAGGAAAATAGAGAACTTAAAAATAAACTACTATAACATGGCACGCCCCGCCATATCATAGTAGTTAATCTTTAAGCTCTTATATATTTTCAATTATTATCCAATTGCAATGAAGCAAAGACACACGAGGCTGTACAGGTTCGTCTATCGTTTACCCCATATTGATCTAATTCCATTATTTGATTCCTCAAAGAAGACGTACCGACCCAGTCACCATGGTAACTGAGACGAGTCACCCCGAATATTCGAGCTAGTCGTGGCTATTACATATTTCATGAGTGAATTTTTATCTTATAAGTAGCTATGGCAACCCAAAGGGCCCTTTGGAAAATTAAAGAAAAAATAAATTGCTTAACGTACTCGTTTAGGTGGCAGTAAGTAGTGTATCTTGAGATTGGGAGAAATTATATGTAATAAGTACAGTCAGCAACAAAAGTCGATTAACATTTATGATTTTTAAATCCTAATTATTAAGTACAATATTAAGCGTAAAACGCAATTAATATAAAATTAAGACTTAGTAAACCCTTAGCTATTGCCTGACATTCTGAAAGCCAGTATGTGTTTAGTGTTTGTTTGAATGATATAAAAAAGTAACATTGTTAATAGACTTTTGTTGTTGACCGTACGTAGATATGTATATAGAGTCTGGATTTATGCCCGGTTGATGGCAATAGGCTCGCCCTATATTACATGGGACTAAAACAACTGGCGAAGTGTGGGTGTGCTAATGGGTACAGCTCTGCTTAACCCTTTGGGGATTAGCGTGATGTTATGTATAGTAACATCACGCCTGCAATCCCCGAAGGGTTAGGCAGAGGTGTACCCATTAGTACACCCACATTTCGCCAGTTATGTTTTTAGTCCCATGTAATAGGGGGCGAGCCTATTGCCATCAACCGGGCACAAATCCAGACTCCGAGGCTGCTACTGAGAAATCCCTGATGGAAAAACCCAATAACACTTTGCCCGACCTGGGAATCGAACCCAAGACCTCATGCACAGCAGTCGCGCTTGCGACCACTAGACCAACGAGGCAGTTATGTATAGTATGAAAATATATCTCCTATAGCCTTGCATAACCCCCACTACATCAAAATTACTATGACAGATTCTTCCCCTACGAGTACATTACACTCTTACCTATGAGTTAACCCAACTCCACACGACTGCGATTCAAAGCCGGGCTTTCATAATCAAACATACAGAAAACAAAAATCCCGTTTCCATTTGTTTGTTGTTAGGCTTATGTATTCAGTTACGACCGATGCCAATGAATACATATCTATATTTATTTTTATCCATCCGAAGCTTCCATTTGTCAATTTATTTTGATGTAAAATGTTTATGGTGCTTTACATTTTACGGTTTATCGAATTTCGTCCGACGAAGTTCGTTTTCGTCGAATTGGGATAATTGTGCCAAGAAAGTTTCAACTGTTTTCAATATTCATGTTAAAATTAGGGTTTGTTTTAAAACAATGGTTTGTATAAATAAAATTGATTATATTGAGTCTTGATTGTTTAGCGAAATGGGATATTGATTGATTACATTGACGAAGATGAAAATAAATCGGTTTTATGGGTTTTGTAGATCGTACTTCCTCAGCTTAATATTATGGAAACACTAAAATGTATTAAAATTATGCGGTCGGGAGTCAGAGAAGAAGTCCCATAGGAATTAAAAATAAAATAAGTTTTAATACAATTTTTAAATTGTAAGCTGGCCGCGCACAACCTCGCACACTTGTATATAATAAAAAGGGACAGAAAAAAAGAGAAAGAGACGGCAGGTCGCCTGGAGGGGGCATAATGCTTTTTCTTTATGTGTCGATTTGTGCTGGTTAACTACTACAACACAAGCCGCGTTAAAGAACTTAATGAAAATGTATCATTTTAAAACAGTAATGTTTTAACTAAAATGAGGAAGAACAACATTACATCATTCTTACTACGCTTACTTTGCTACGGGCTAAGCTACGGCGTAGCACATTGCTACGATGGCGTAGCCTTCATTTTCAAATATCATAAAACAAAGCTATTAATTGCATAACAACCATTATTTATTGACTAAATATTCATTTTCAACGACCTATTAACCTATTAGGTTGCTTGTTTATTACCTTTTAATAGGGTAATGTCCTGTAAGAAATCGTTTCACTAACCATAGATTATATTAGAAGACAATATTGACAAATTTCATCACTGTAAACAATTGTTGGTTATATTTATCTAATTATCCAAGATAAATAGATTATTAATACCAGCCTCTTATTTATATCTCATACAGGGAAGGAATAAGGATTGATTACCACGCTTGCTCAAGGATTTCAGACTTATATCTTCTTAATATATCTAAATAAATAAAAGCAAAAATCACTCAACACAAAATATCGATAACCACTTGACGTATAAAGATGATTTGGCAGGGAGGTAGATTATAGTTAGTAGACATTCGCTAAAAAAATTCACCCCTTATAGGGATAAAATGGGGGTCCGAAAAATATGCAGACGAAGTCACGGGCCATAGCTAGTTATTTATATGTCTAGGTTGACGATGTTTTTCTTCACAGATGTCCAAGTGAAACTTAAAGTAAGCATTAAGTCCGCCTTTGTACATTTGTTGCATGTAGTTTAAATAAATAAATAAAGTACCTACAATAATTTCATTGCTATTTGCCCATGCCCACTTGTGAACGGGGTATCCTCATGTATGAGAGGCGAGAACCTTAACTACCGGGCTATGACAAAATTGCCACAGTAATAAACGAAAATCAAAAATATACATCAACTTATAAACAAAATGAGCTCAAAAAGTTTAGTAGGTAAAGTAAATAAACAGTAGCAGATGGTACACAATTTGGAGTGTAACGAGTTTGGACAACTCACAATGATTAGTTTAGGGAATATACAAGAAAGGTCGGGTAACAGCCCCTAATCCCACTTGAACAATTTTATACTCTGTTTTTGTTCTGTTTTATTCATAAACATAGAAATTGGTTTGATTGTCTAAATTCTGTTTATTATTATGTATAACTTCTCTGCGTGACTTCGTGAGCGTAAAAGTCAATTAGATAGTTGACCACATGAATTAAAAATTATTTTATGATTTTAAAATTTCATAAACATAACATAACATCACTCCTGTAATCCCCAAAGGGTTAGGCAGAGGTGTACCCATCAGTACACCCACATTTCGCCAGTTATGTTTTTTTTTAGTCCCATGTAATAGGGGGCGAGCCTATTGCCATCAACCGGGCACACATCCAGACTCCGAGGCTGCTACTGAGAAATTCCTGATGGAAAAACCCAATAACACTTTGCCCGACCTGGGAACCGAACCCAAGACCTCATGCACAGCAGTCGCGCTTGCGACCGCTAGACCAACGAGGCAGTCAAAATTTCATATTTAATTATAACTTCTCATGTACAATTTTTTGCACCTGCTTTGTTATCTCTTCACCACCTTTGGTTGTCTGGTAGAGAATGCCTAAGGCATTAAGTTCGCCTTTGTACTTTTTTGTTGCATAAAGTTTAAATAAATAAATTTACTTAATATTTTTTTTTTTTTCATCAGAAACATATTTACTTTGTAAAGTTTATCTTGGACGTCACTGACATCGGTAAAGGAAAACATCGTGAGGAAACCTGAACTTATAATTAAAATAAGTCTGGAATCGCCAATCCGCCTTGAGCAAGCGTGGTGATCAATGCTCATATACCTTTTCTGCATGAGAAGAGGCCTTTGCCCTGCAGTGGGACAGTAATAGGCTGGTATTATTATTATTTATTATTACTTCTTAATATTATTCATTTTATTCATCACTCAATATAACAGCAAAATTTATAACTAACAAGATAAAATTAACTTTGATACACACGATTTAAAGCACTAAGTTAAATGTCAAGTTATTTATTATGTTGGAGGAGTGGTGTTGCTATAGTGGGCGATGACCTTAAGCTTGTATATGAATAGTTACTTATAATAATAGACTCGTGCGTCTTATTTTTTCTTAGTCGTGCAAATAGAGACAGACAAGCACAGTGTGTTCTGTCGCCCGCAGAGATATAATTTTCTCCTTTTTAAAAAACCTTGCTCCACACTAAGATTTTTTCTATATTGTGGGTGCGATTACAAAGATATGAACTCACATACACACCTCATCAGACGCATCAAAACTACTTTGAGGACATCCATACTAATATTATAAATGCGAAAGTGTCTGTCTGTCTTTTACCTCTTCACGCTTAAACTGCTGAACCGTTTTAGGTGAAATATAGTATATAGATAGTTAAAGTCCCGGGGAAGGACATGGAATACTTTTTTTTTTTAGGTGGTAAAAATCATCAAATGTCTCTGGTACTGGTAATGGTAATGGTACTGTCAGACTTTTACTGACTAAAAAACCACCCTGTTCCTTCTGTTGCCCTTTACGTTCCGAGGCCACGGTATCCTGTTAAGACGTCCCGCAACGAAATCACCCCCTAAGAAGGTGAAAAGAGGGGAGGGGGATGTTGAATGCAAGTAGGTACGATATAAACCAGTTTCACGCGGACGTAGTCGTGGGCAAAACCTAGTACAAATATATGTTCCAAGCGTTGCAGCAACAGCTACTGGCTCAGTTACTGCCACAGTGACGTCATTCTCCTCCATATTATTTATTCTTATTATCATAAGAAAAAAATAACTTGACAAAGCCGCATCTAGCGTCGGATACGGGACGTGGAGATTAATCATTATACTTCCATATTAATATTACAAATGAGAAAGTAACTCTGTCTGTCTGTTACGCTTTCACGACTAAACTGCTGAACCAATTTTGATGAAATTTGGTACGATGAAAGCTTAAACCCAAAGGCAAGACATAAGCTACTTTATACGTGGACGAAGTCGCCGGCAAATGCTAGTTGTAAATATATCATTAATTTAATATTTTCTATAATGTTATCTTTTTTTGTTCAAAACATTTTTCTGACATGGCGTGACACATTATAAACCTTATTGAAGCACTTAAAAAGGTGAAATTTAAAGTTCACAAAGTGAAATTCCCAAAGCTTACATAAAAAGTATCAGCTCTTAAGATAATGCTGTTGTTTTCAACCTCCATAATATTTAATACTTTAAAGCCCCGACTAACTTAGAAACGTGAGGAAATTGCCAAGGTGTGACGTCACGAGATCCGGCCGTCGCTTCGTCACTCTGTGAGCCCAAATCCAAAGTTTGAGTGGGTGTTAAGGGAGGTTTACTTCGCAGTGTATCGATTTGCATTTGTCTCGTAGCTGTCAGGTTTGTAGTTAGTTTCAGACTGAAATGGGAAACTGTCTTGTGGATAGCAAGGGGCTTAGACAAAGTAACAATCAATAACGCGATTTCTTCGATAACGAAGTTAGAAAAGACTAAAATGTATGGGATTGACATAAGCCGCGTTAAGTCACGTGGTCAATCGACATAGCTATCGCAATTTGGTAGAGAATGTTATGATTCATAAAGAAAACAATAAAGTAACGAATCGTTATCGTGTTTATAAAACGAACGAAAACTAAGAAAATATAAATTAACTAAGGACCGCCCGCGACTTCGTCCGCGTCAAAGTTAATTAGTTATGCCACGGTAACAGTAATTTTTTTCTATCCTATTCCAGACTATTTTCTATCTCCGTGCCAAATTCCATCCAAATCGGCCGTTCTGTCGTGGTTGAGTAACAAACTTTCACGCCTTTTTCCCATAGGGGTAGGCAGTATCCACATAGTCCTTTCGCCTCGATGCAAACATTCATTCAAACTAGAAAAAGCATACTTAAGCCCTTTTGCGCATATTTATTTTTGTATTTACTGGATTTTTGTTTTTTAGATTTAATTCAAACTTATTTCTATAACTTGTTTCTTGTTTGTATGTACAATTTATTTTTTCTTTTTATGTGGTGTGCTTTATTTTCCCGCTTTTCTTACTTTCTTTCTACTATCTTTTTATCAGGATCATGTTCAGTCGTAGATATAGTAGTTAATTGTATACGAAAGTTTCATCCAATTAAATAGGAGAGCCATATCACCTAAGAGAAGACATTTTACTTGCCGTCGTCTTCAACTCAATAAAATTATTTACACGTCACACAGGTAGCTTAATGACGTGCTCCTTACACTTATAAGGGTAGTATTACACTGTGTTGTATGTTAATAGACTATGTCATATGCCGTGGGTGTCGTAAAAGGAAACCAAATAATTGAATATAAGACACCATTAACATATAATTCTAAGATATACTTGTCTAAAGAAACACTTAATTTAGCCCTGAAAACATTTTTCCCATGGGGGTAGGCAGAAACTACAGAACGCCACCTGCTACGATCCTTACATACTCCTTTCGCCTCATCTACGTTCATACATCTCGTCATACAAGCACGCCGGTTACGAGTACTGCGCACGTCCTGACCTTTCAATTCATTTCTTTCAATTTTCGATCAAATATAAAATTAGATTTTTTGTCACTTAAAAACCAATAACTAGTTAGTCAGTTAACTATTGTCATATAAAATCTATGAGGGTATCGCGTTTTTACAGGTCATAAAAAGAATGACAGTTAGTACACAATTATGTAAAGGAGCCAGGTAGCAACGTCCACCTTAACAATAACAAGAAAACCGTTATCAATATAAAATAATCATCATCTGCCTAGCCTTTTCCCAGCCATGTTGGGGTCAGCTTCCAGTGTAACCGGATGCAGCTGAGTACCAGTGTTTTACATGGAGCGACTGCCTATCTGACCACCACAACCCAATTACTAGTTAATACGATACCCTTTGGTCAGACTGATTGTCAGACTTTCGAGCTTCTGACGACCCGTGACAATCAATATTAAATAATAACATAAAAATACACATAACATCACGCCTGTAATACCCGAAGGGTAAGGCAGAGGTGTAGGTACCCATTAGTACACCCACATTTAGCCAGGTTCGCCAGTTGTGGGTGGGATTAAATAATATTAATGAAAATATACACGTGTATTTTGATAAAGATAAATTGTAATAAATAAAATATGAGAAAGTAAATAACAATAAAAGCACTTAGGTTTTGTTTAAGTAATACGAGAATGAGAAAAATAAATACTAAGTTGATGTTATTAAATCTTTATGATTTATTTATACCAGTCTATTATTGTCCCATTGGTGGGTAAAGGCCTCTGGTGGGAAAAGACACGTGTGTTGAATACTACGCGATTTCAGACTTATATCAATTATAAGTCCAGGTTTCCTCACGATGTTTTCCTTCACCGAATATGACAGCAAAGTTCCGGATTAACTCAGAAAGTACATATGAATTTCGCATTAGTACTTGCCCTTAATTTATTAGAGTAGTATTTAATTAGTTAAATTCTTTTTTCCTTAGGTATATACATACATAAATGATTAGTGACTGCCTCATTGGTTTAGTGGACGCAAAGCGCGACTCTTGAGTTCGATTCCCAGGTCGGGCAACGCATTATTGGGTTTTGTCATCAGGAATTTCTCAGTAGCAACCTCGGAGTCTGAACTTGTGACCAATCGATGGCAATAGGCTCACTCACACGTGGGTGTACTAATGGGTATACCTCAGCCTAACCCTTCGGGGATTACAAGCATGATGTAATATATGTTCAATAATTTGTGTGTTACGTAAAAATTTCAGCTTAAGTATAAAAACGTGTGTGTACTAAAACACTTGATACAAACACTAACGGCTTAACTTTTGAGCGAATTCTTCCCGAAACCTCTTAGACTAGCGTATATAGGACATAAATAACGTCGATTTTATGCCTAGCTCCTAAACCTTATAGCACTTTATCTGAGTAAGGCGTGGAAACCAGAGTTTTTTTGTTGATGTTGAAATTGCTGCTTCGATGGCATGCTATGGTATAAAATAAAAATAATAGGTACTGGCCTATAGTTGTCCAACTGCTGCTCTTCTTCTACAGAGAAGGCCCGAGCATTGATCACCATGCCTGCTGATTGAAATTATAAATACTCAATTTTGTAAACCAAATTTTTACCTAGTTGTTACTAGCTGCAAAGTACGATAAGGTCATTGGCCTAACGCCTGCCTAGATATTCTATCTCCGGAACCAAAACTCAGCAAAATCGACAAGTTTTCCAAACTTTTCAACGAACCCTGGGTGGTTTTTTCTCCCCGATTCAGGAATAAAAATATGTAGGTCATCGAACACACCCTTCGTCCTTCAACTTCCACATTTTCTTATTCCACTTTATATATACCGCTACCCCGAGGGTATTATAAAACAATTTGTATCGAACGCTCTTTTAATAACTCCTAAAGAGATTACTGAATATTAAGGGTACACAGTAATTTGCCAAAATAACGCGGTGAAACTTTGAAACTAAGTTCTTATTAAGAGTTTAATATTTGCTCCCACGAACCGACGATGGGGCGAAAAAGCAATTTGTTTTGATAGTACTTTGATGTTTTTGTACACGTAGGTGCCTAGAGGTATCAATGAAAAATGGTAATGGAGACTTAACTATCTGTAACTGTCGTAAAAGCTTATATTATGTAGATAAAGTTTAAATCTAAATATATAAAGGCGAAAGTTTATACACTCAGTCATCACGAAATATGGAAAAACGCTTGACGTATAAAGGTGACATTAGTAGACGTCTGCTAATAAAGGATTTCCCAAAATTCGCCCCATAAGGGCATGAAACGAGGTTTCGAAATTGACGCGGATGAAGTCGTGGGCAAAAGCCAGTTATTGATATTTTGATTCGTTTTTTTTAAGTGAAAACTTAAAAAAAACTTTAGTTTGAATTTGGTCATCAATATGCCCACGCCAGCTTATTTTTTGTAACATTCTACTGGTACTTTCTATACTCCATATTTAAGGCTATGCATTGGTGTTTATAATACAGTTTCATACGGGAATAGGGGCCAGGGAATTAAAATAACTACGGTCTCAATGAAATGCCGATTGAGTTTTTTTATTCCGTCAAGGAAAGAGTTCGTTCTGTTAAAAGTATGACGTGTCTGCCTGTGACATCGTAGCCCCTAAACCAATGGACCGATTTAATGCAATTTTTTTAAAGCTGTCTTAATCGAGATTGTTCATAGCTATAATTTATTAAGATCTTTTCAGGCCTATTTCATTACCATATAAGTTCCGATTAAATTACTTAGTAGATCATTTGACACAAATTCTGTTCCATTTTTGAATATCTGACGAATAAGGAACTAGGTACGTATTCATCATTCTGTGATATTAAATTACTTAGTAGATCATTTGACACAAATTCTGTTCCATTTTTGAATATCTGACGAATAAGAAACTATTCACCATTCTATGGTCAAACATAACCAGAGACTCAAAGCACGTTCCTTCTATTTACGTGAAGAGTCCTTTCCCCTGGATAAACAGAGGCCAGTATTATTAGTTATTGTTAGGCTACGTGGTAAGAATGACTTAGAGGAAATCATAGGAGAGATTTGGAACAACAAAGGATAATAACGAAGAGGGGAAAGGAATATCTGCGATTATAATATGCATTCTAATTGCAAGCTTTGAAAGGAATGCTGATACGAGTGATAGAATAGATAGTTGTACTTTAAAGCAAAGTGTGCTCTATTAGTGCAGAGTAAGGTTTACTTTTAAGTGGAGTAAAAGATGACGTAACAAAGTTTTTTTTTTTGTTATTTTCGTCCGCGTCACATTTGATATATTGATATATTTTTACGGGATAAAAAGTAGTCTTTAATCTATCTCCGTGCTTTTTTTCTTTCATATCAGTTGACAAAAATGACTGCCTCGTTGGTCTAGTGGTCGCAAGCGCGACTGCTGTGCATGAGGTCTTGGGTTCGATTCCCAGGTCGGGCAAATGTGTTATTGGGTTTTTCCATCAGGAATTTCTCAGTAGCAGCCTCGGAGTCTGGATTTGTGCCCGGTTGATGGCAATAGGCTCGCCCCCTATTACATGGGACTAAAAACATAACTGGCGAAATGTGGGTGTACTAATGGGTACACCTCTGCCTAACCCTTCGGGGATTACAGGCGTGATGTTATGTTATGTATGTTGACAAAAATCTCTCCAAACTTTCACATTAAAAAAAAATATAATAGAGGTAAGATACTTAGTAAGATTTAGTCAATGTTCCAATTTTAAGCCAAATGTTAATTCGGTTCGAAAGTTAAATGATCAGAAAATCATTTTTACTAATTAATTAAAAACATTTAAAACCTAGTCGCAATCCCATTTCAAAGACAATGGTGCCGATTCTCTTGGTCACAAACTAAACTAAAATTAGACTATTTCCATCCTTTTTTGTCCAATAAAACAGGAAAGAGACTAATGTAAATAAGTGCTGTCAAATTTAGTCAATCTGACACATCCATACAATTATAGTTGACATCTTAAAACGTATGGATTAAAAATAAGGAAAAGTTGAAGGCAAAACTAATTTGACATCGCTAGTTCTTTAATGTCACGGAATATCAACGTCCTTTCTTTTCGCTGTATGTTAGCAGGAGATATCAATTCTCTAAATTTAGTCCAGTTTGTGAACAAGGGAATCGGCACCAATGAATGTCAAAAAATAAAAGAAAATTACATATATTTTTGACAGATTGAAACTGAGATTAGATTGCAACCGTTCATAAAAGTAAAAAGAATTGCCCTTCAGTTATGTCATAAAAAAAACTAGTTACTTGAAGTATTATTTCTAAAACTTTTAAGATTAAAACAGTAAATCAATCTAAAAAGTACTTTAGAAGTTTATTTTATAGATGTACAGCTATATCAGACGTAGGCAACGAGCCAAGCCGTCTATAGTTAAGACATTATGCAGTAAAACAAATATCTTTGCGAGAATTTATGTTTGTATCTCAAATAAGCATTTCTCACTAAGCTCTGGTTTATATTGCATGCACAAATTAAACGTGGGAAGGTAGGTTGCCATAAGCTGTAATAGATGTTCAGAATGCAGCTGATGTTCTGTGGCTGGTCTTAAGTCTATAACGAATTGCTTTCTTCACTTGTGTGCGGAATACTGAAAGATGATGAAAGTTTAAAACTCTCTGAGAAAGCATAGCTTATGATTACAATCAAGACTAGTGTCGTGATAGCCAAGTGATTCTCGCAACGTTCATGCACGTGGTTTTGGGTTCGCAATCAGGCACGGGCAAAGGAGACTTTTTCAATTCTTAGGTAGGTACTATCTAAAAGTTTATCTTAGACATCACTGATATCAGTGAAAGAAAACATTGAGCAAACGTGGTGATCAATGCTCATGCCATCTTTGTTTGAGAAGAGGTCCTTGCCCTGCAGTGGGATAATAATAGGGCTGCTGAAAATATAACACCAGCCTTATATAAAGCCGTATTATTATTGATAATCGCTTTTAACAATAATTATAAGCGATTATCTACTGCCAGGACTTCGTTTGCATAAAAACTTATGACATCCGGCAATAGTGTAGCTCTCTATTGGTGACAGATTTTATGCAATCAGGCTAGTGTTTCTAGAGATTAACTCTCACAAACAAAAACATAAAAAACTATACAATTTTACGTCTCTATAGTAGGTATTGGTATGTTAGTATACATTGTTGATAAAAATGTTTCACACGTTTGTTATAATGGCATAGAATCCTTACATGCTACGTAGGGTGACTGGGTAAGAAACGGATGTGTTAAGGGCCTTTGACTGTGCCCCATTTTACCCTACTTTCCTCTACAAAATTGCTATCTTAAAAATATTATATTTTCTCGTCCGAATTTCGGTCATCATTCGTCATTCGTCATCAGTCATTTCGGCTAATCTCACAAGATGTTATAGTGTATAAGTGTGCATATGCGCAAACACAAGTGCACTCCCTCTTCCCTCACTCATAGTGCGATTGTACGGTAATCAAATACGACCGGGGAGAGATCAGGTGCAGGACTGTCAGCATTACTTGCATTCCGCTGGACGGGGGTGTCACACCACCAACTTCCAAACTCCCGGCTGCTACTGAGAAAATCATTTTTTTCCTAGGACATTGTGCTAAGTGGTCCTAGTGGCAATAAGACCAAAGGGACAGTCACCAAATAAAAGGCTCAATATAGGCAATGGGATACTTCTACTACAGAATAAACAACCTTAAAAGCACTTATATGTAAGAGAAAGCGATCTAATTTCCTATATTTGTTCAAAAAAACAAATGAAAAACGCTAGCTTTTTTAGACAAGCTGGAAGTATTTGTTTTTTTTTCTGCAATTCTTAAACGTACCGCGGTTTTTGGGTTCCTTGCGACAAGAAATTCTCGTTGACAAGACAAGTTTATTTGCTTGAAATGTGCGCGAGTCGGGGATGCAAGATAAAATATTATGAAAAAAGATACTTTTGGTATTCTGTTTGAAATATCGACTGTGGAGATGAAGTACTGATGTTTTTATTGTAGGAACTAGAAAATTATTATTATTGTTTCGTCCGTGTGTATGAATTCTTTGACGAATTTCAACTATTTCTTTTTCTATAATAAAATATACTATATAACAATCAGGGATTTTTTTTTTTTTTTTTTTTAACGTAGCTTTTTACTACCGAGAATTTTTCAGAACCCGACAAGTACAAAAAAAAAAAACCCTTCAACTCTTCCTTTTTGTTTATGACGTTCAAAAGTGCCTTATAACGACCTAATTGAAATAAATTATTTGACTTTGACTTTGACTTTTCAGCTTCAGTTTACCTTGGACATCATTGACGTCAGTTACGGAAAACATCGTGAACAAACCTGGACTTAGAGTTAATGTAAGTTTGAAATCGCCATTGCGACTTGAGCAAGCGTGGTGATCAATGCTTGTGCTTTCTCTGTATGAGAATAGTCATTTGCTCAGCAGTGGGACGGTAAATAGGATGGTATTATGACCAGCAATAAACATTTTTAGAAAGTACTGTAGAGACCTAGGCTTGTTGGGCTATATGCAACCTATTTGTGATATGAGATAAATATTAATTTTTAAAATTATAATTCGTAATGAAGTCTTCCGTCAGAGAATCATAGTCACCGACATTGCTCGCAAAATTAGTGCGCTGAAGTGGAAGTGGGCCGGCCATGTCTGCAGACGGACAGACGGTCGGTGGAGCAGACACGTGTTAGAGTGGAGACCACGTTTAGGCAAACGTAGTGTGGGACGCCCTGCTGCACGGTAGACCGACGATTTAGAGAAGGTGGCGGGCTGTGGAGGGATGCGGGCTGCCCAAGACCGGGTTGGTTGGCGCTCTTTGGGGGACCCTACGTTCAGCAGTGGACGGCCATAGGCTGATATGATGATGATGATGATAATTACAATAGAAGCAGACCGGGTGTCAACGGCTGTCAAGCCACCTATTAGTTATAGAATTAAAATAAAATAATATATTTAAAAGTTAATACAGAAGTTTATAATATTAATACGAGCTTCAATCTAAGTAGATTGACTAATATCCCGGTACCAGTAACAGCCCACGTCTGGGTGTTACAGTAGGTACCTATATACACATTTGTGCAAGTCAGCTTAAGGATCAAAACAAACACACACGAAACGACGTCACATCCTGACACGATGCGACGATTTCCTTGGTGCCACGATGCGATGTCGTATTGTATGTAAGTAAGCCTATTCGCCCAACAAAAAGAAAACGCAAACATGAAATTGCTTGTTTTTAAAAATGCGTTGCCTCACACTAGCTATTTGTCATGTGTCGTGGGTGTGTTTACAAACATACACAAATAGCCAGCCTCGGAAAATATAAACGTTTGCCACGTGCAGGAAACGAACCCACTACAAGCAATGCAGTACTCACTGCGCTAACCATGTCGTCATTTAAAGCTTGACTAACTTTGAGCAAAAAACATCAATTATTCGGAAGCGGCAAAAAATCTGCACTAAAAAAACGAAACCAATGTATTTTAATTGCGCTTTTGTATCAATCGGCACCGGCAAAGATAAGTGGCCGATCCGAAAACAGAAAAATAAAGTTCGTCTCGATAGTGGACGGAGCGAGGGGAGAATCGGGGTTCCGCCTGCGCGGCGCCGCGCGCCCCCCGCACTCCGCACACACCCCGCCTTCAGTCAAAACCAACCCTCGAATGGTTACGACGCTTCTTGTCGTTTTATATCATAACCCTATAATACTCGGTGTGTGAAATTACAAATATGTTGACTGTATAGTACTGTGAAAAGTGTTGAATGAATGTTTATGAAGTGTCTGAAGTGTGTGTGCTAGTGATGTTTCATACTTAAATGCACTTACAAACAAATACTCGTTTGGTGTGGATTCTATCCCGTAATGTGTTTCACGTATGTATTCTTGATTATTTATTCTGTTTATTATTAAATGTTTGTTCATAAATTACGAACGTGGTAAAATAAATTTATTTGAAAATTATTTCGTTAATTCACAATGTGATATGCATTCTGAAAGAAATGAAAAGAGACGTATAATCTAAACACTATTAGATACTAAGCACTAAACATTGAAATTAGTTAATTTGAACTTTAAAGCAAAATATTTCTTTTAAAAACGTAAAATTTGTACACATTATGAAAATCTAGGAAACGAAGTAATTGTACAGTTACTTGTTTTTTCTCGATTCAAACAATTGTTTTAATGATTATGTTGAATACTAAATCAATTAAAGAAGAAATCAAAGCAATGTATACTATATCAACCATTTTCCTAAAATAAGGAAAACCGAGATTTCTTTAATTGAATTTGCTACAAGAAATGAAAATGCAAAAAGAAGCGACGTAATTAATTTCCCAACGCCATGGTATATTTAAAAAAGGATTTTTTCCTATTAATTAAACATAAATGATAGATGAAAGTAAGACGCGTTTCGTTTGACATAAAAAATCGATTTTTGAAAAATTAAAACTTTTTCGAAAATCACTGACCACGTTGAAATATGAATTGCAATTTTTTTTTTGTGGCCTTTAACAAAATCCTACCTGTTTGGTCCGAGTGCTGGTATCGTACTGGTATTACATGTTTCGGTATCGGTTTCACCGCTAACGTTAATTAGGTATATAATTACTCTATCTGTATTTTTGCTTGGGTTATTTTGACGAATCAAATACAGATGCGCAGAGTACTAATAAAGGTGCCTACAATACAAAATGTTGGTATAAGGCATCATAGACGATTTTGTGTTTTCATAAGTGTCTCTTAAACTGATAAAAGATATGTATAAAAATAAAATGAACAATTTATTGTTTAATTCAAGTAACAAGATGCTTAAACAAATAGATACATTATAAGGATAAAGACAAAATAACTAGGGCAGATAAAAACGAACATTCACTAGGTAACAATAGGTCTGCAGCATTGCCGGGTATAAGGGCAATCCACATCACGCCTGTAATCCCCGAAGGGTTAGGCAGAGGTGAACTCATTAGTACACCCACACTTCGCCAGTTAATTTTAAGCCCCATGTAATAGGGGGCGAGCCTATTGCCATCAATCGGGCACAAATCCAGATTTCGAGGCTGCTACTAAGAAATTCCAGATGGCAATCCAGTCCAATATAAAAAAAAAATCTGTTAGCTGTGAGCAAAAATATCTCAAGGGTTCAAGAAACTCTTAAGGAAAATGGGATGCTGTAATGCTCTCGAAACTAGCCGAAACTACACGACTGTCCTCCCCCGTGGGCTGTAAGACGACTAAGGGATTATCTTTGTAAGATTACAGCGGCCAAGAGTTTCGTATCTGGTGACAGTACCTATAGTCTGCGGACTGGGAATAGCGGACACTCTTGAAATATGTTATTATATTATGACGTCACTGTATTAAGGCGAAATTGTGTAACTTGAGAACGTTTTCTTATACAGAGATAGAGTGACAATCCTTCACCTTGACTTTTCACAGTGTTTTCTAATGAGGTGTCGTCTCGTAGATAAGAAGGAATGTCGTCTGAAAAAACTATTTATTTTAGCAGCTTTTTCTTTTTATCGAGTCGATAATTTGAGATTCCCTATCTTTTTTTTCTGTTCTCTTGGTCTTTGTGTATGAAAACCCTTCAATATTAATTGAGGTGACAATGTGGGAGGGCATGGAATGTCGGTAGTGGGTCCCTTTAGTGTGATCAAGAGGACCATTCTACTAACTTTTAGTAACGTTATCGAATCTCAGTTAGAAACTGTCAAAAATACCTTCACAGTTTTTACACGACTGCCCCAAAAAAGGAGTGTTATGTGTTCAGGGTTAATGTATGTATGTATGTATGTATATATGTATGTATATATGTGAGATTCTTTATTCCACCATAACTTTTAAACGCCTGAACCGATTTAGATGTATGGGGTATCGTTACAATCCTTGCATCGTTCCGAGTAACATAGGCTAGTTTAAAATAAAAAGAATCCTTTGTGGTCACTTTAAAACGTAAATTTATACCAGCCTCAATTATTTTTTTTAATCAATCTGGCCGTGTCTCTGTTTATCGTCTAGAATTTGACAAGTAGACCTAAATAATATATAACACTGTAAATAAAAAACGTCGTAAAAAAAACTGACGAGTAAACAAAGTACAAATATGTGCAAATTGGCAGTCGTGTTTTTTAATTTTTTAAATTATAGTAGCTTGTTGACAGACACAGGTTGTCACTGAGATCAGAACGCGATGAGATTGATTTGAACGTTTTTGAGTGTTTGTATATTATATATCATTATTTAGCACGCTCTGTAGTCTAATCGATTCGATGGATTTTAGCTTGAGATATGTCGTCTTATGTTGAGTGACACTAGGTATATCAACATAATGGACGATGAAATCAAATGAACTTTATTTTCCCTCAAATTCCCCTCTTATTAAAAGAATAGAATTGGCCTTTACTATTAACATCAGCCTAGCCTTTTCATAGTGTGTTCATATTTAGGTTACGCTTTCACAAATAAGTTCATATATTTATCTAGTCTCACACTTCCAAGTACACAACAAATCTTTAACACTCCCAAGACGCAAGAACGATAATTCTTCATAACAACTTGAGAAAACAATTCTTTAAACAAAACTCAAGTTGTGGGAGTTCGAGCCGGGTAGGTGCATCCGGCCTACCCGGGTGCTTCCGACCTAGCCGGGTGCTTCCGACCTACCCGCCTATTGTCTGCCCTCAATTGCCTCTTAAACGAAAAGGGATAATAAAACGAAACTGGATTATCATTCGTAACTATAATGTTGTTACTATTACACTAGAAAATTGTTTACAATATCTGTAAAGGAACGAAGTGGTTATGGTTATGTAAGTAGTCGGATACGTAATTATGTTTTGGGTTTCGTATAAAAACACTTGTATTTATTAAGAAACTAGCTGCCGCCCGCGGCTTCACCCGCGTTCAGTTAGTACTTCCCATTTCACCCAAATTATAGACTAGATACATCATCATCATCATCTGCCTAGCCTTTTCCCAACTATGTTGGGGTCGGTTTGCAGTCTAACTAGATGCAGCTGAATACCAGTATTTTACATGAAGCGACTGCCTATCTGAACTTCACAGCCCCTAATAATACGATACCCCTACGTAAGACTGGTAGATACATCATTATACATATACATAATTGTTTAGCTACATCAGAATTACATATTTACATAACATCATGCCTGTAATCCCCGAAGAGATAGGCAGAGGTGTACCCATAAGTACATCCACATTTCTCCAGTTATGTTTAAGTCCCATATAATAGGTGGCGAGGCTATTGCCATCAACCGGGCACAAATCCAGTCTCCTAGGCTGCTACTACAGATAACACTTTGCCCGACCTGAGAATCAAACCAAAGACCTCATCCTCAGCAATCGTGCTTTAAGAACACTAGACTCACAAGCAGTCAAATGTATAAATAATATTACTGTAAACTTTCCTCAAAATCCGTTCTGTAGTGTTTCAGTGGAAGAGTAATAAACGTCCATCAACTCACAAACTTTCTCATTTATAGTGTGTAGGATTTGTTTTATAATTTTCCAATTTGATGTTAGACATTGTTTCGGGATTGTTTCTGAGTGGTTCTGTTAAAGGTACCGGCTGAATAATTTAACACTATTTATAAAGTACGAGACTTTTTGATAAACAAATTCTTGTAGATAAATGTTTGTGAATTAACCACAATATTGTAAACGTGTGAGCACTGTGTATCTGCAACAATTAATTTAGCTTTCATTTCTAATCTTTGTAGCACTTGGTACGTATTGTAGTACTTTGTATGACTTTTATTTTAGGTACATCGTCTTCACATTCGTATAAATAGAATTAATGTACCTACTACTTATTGTAAATCATATATATATTTTTTAAAAGAGTAAGTATGGAGTTTCTTGCCCGTTCTTCTCGATACGAAACTAACCTTTTGGAATGGGCAACTAGATTCAATATTATAATTTTTCTTTTCTCTTGTAAATGACGTTCAAAAAACGAAGGACTGCCTCGTTGGTATAGTGGTCGCAAGCGCTACTGCTGTGCATGAGGTCTTGGGTTCGATTCCCAGGTCGGGCAAAGTGTTATTGGGTTTTTCCATCAGAAATTTCTCAGTAGCAGCCTCGGAGTTAGGATTTGTGCTCGGTTGATGGCAATAGGCTCGCCCCCTATTACATGGGACTAATAACATAACTGGCGAAATGTGGGTGAACTAATGGGTACACCTCTGCCTAACCCTTCGGGGATTACAGGCGTGATGTTATTTTATGTTATTAAATTAAATCAAGATGCAGATTACAATTAAGAATATAATGAATTACGCCGAAAATATTGCTCGACAACTTACGTAACTAGGCTTCATTTTAAATTGTAAATTACATTTCTAGCTTAAACGTCAAGACCAATGCAAAATGGCCGCTGTAAAATCCTACAAATGCAACTGAAAGTTTATACAGCAATTAGCTAATTAACACCATTTAGTGATAAAATATCCAAAGTCGCAGTGCCACTCTTGCTGAATGCAGTTGCTAGATACCCGGCAATAGCATTAATAATTCAGTTACAATTTAATTCCTGTATATTGCTTTTAGTATCGTACGAAACTTTATTTAAACGCCAAACTAAAACTTTTATTAAGTTAAACGGAAATTCTGAACAGTAATTACGGTTCATTTTGCTTTTAAATAGAATTTTCTACGTACTCTTTATCCCGAATAGTTTCAACGTTTTAGTTTGAAGAGTAAAAGAGATAGACATATTGGATTCAGAGAAAACTAAACCAAATACCTTTCACAGTTTAACGTATTAAATCTACACTAATATAATAAAGCTGAAGATACTTTTTGTTTGTTTAAAATCAATCATGTCTGGAATTACCAGATTCGGATTGGGAAAAAATGTATTTGTATATGGTAGCCAGATTCATTAAGTATAGTATAGGCTACATAACATTACGCTACAAGGGAGTGGAGCAGTACCTAAAGGCGTAACTTAACACGGGTGAAAAAATCCAAGCAGCAAGGAGCAGCTACATAGTAGTTAATATTATAAGTCTGAAGTCGCCAATCCGCCTTGAGCAAGCGTGGTGATCAATGTCTGTAACTTCTGTGTATGAGAAGTGACCATTGTCCTACACTAGGGCTGCAGGACAAGCTGACATTGTTATCCATACTAATATTATAAATGCGGAAGTGTGTCTGTCTGTCTGTTACCTCTTCACGCTAAATCCGCTGAATCGATTTTGATAAAATTTTGCATGGAGTAAGCTTAAGACCCGGGAAAGGACATAGAATAGTTTTTATCCCGGAAATCACCCCCAAAAGCGGTGAAAAGGGGGGTGGAAGTTTGTATGCAAGTACGATATAAACAAATTCCACGCGGACGTAGTCGCGGGCAAAAACTAGTACCACATACTAGTATACTTAGCTACTGACTCATACATCAAACTTACATTTTATATTTTAGATCGTGTTGTATTGAATTTGGAATACTCAACATAATTTTAAATCCCATTCGCTGACGTAACCCTTACTATTTATATGCTACAAACAATACTTTGTATTAGTCCTTCGGAAGGGGTTTTATAGAACCTGTGAAGTGTGTTTTTTGTGTCCCCGACCCCTATTCTGAGAACCTTTTGACCCAATGACTATAAGGAAAATTTAACCTTCGTGATTTTCTATATTAAGCGCGTATTGGAATCGTTTATTTATTTTCGTACAGTCACGTATGTTATAAACCTATTGGTTTTTTAGTTAGTCGACTGTGATTGACATATTCATTCGTATAAAGAGACGTACTTGAAAATAAATAACTACTGACATTGCTATCTTAATATCCATCGAGACTTTAGGAGAAACCAAACAACAACGCCTGTTTATGCGTGTGTTTTCCACATAGGATTGTGTCAAAGAACACCTCTTTACAATCACGTTTGTGGGTGCACCAAACATAACTGGTGCGTTGTAATTTAAGTGTGTAATACGTAATACTAATACTAATAGGGGGGCTCGGTCTATCACGATTTGGGGGGTTCAACTACAATTTTTTTGGAACGATTCACTTTCATTTTTTAACATAGATTGTCGCTTAGATTTGATACCGACTAGATTTTAAACGTTTTTACTCGTAATTAGTAGAATTGGCATTCTGGTCGTCTCAGTATTAATTAAAAAAAAATACTTATTATTGACTGGCCTGTTGGTCTAGTAGTTAGTGACCCTGACTGCTAGGATGGAGGTCGTGGCTTCGATTCCCACCCAGGACAAATCTTTGTGTGTTGAGCACGATAATTTGTTCTGTGTCTGGGTGTAATTTATATATAAAATGTATGTATTTAGAAATATATAAGTATATTTATCAGTTGTCTGGTTACCATAGTACAGGCTCTGCCTAGTTTGGGATCAGATGGCAATGTGTTGGTTGTCCTAAGATATTGTTATTATTATTGATAGAAAAAAAGTTGAAGATCGTTCCAGCAAAACCTCCATAACATCGATAAAGACATTCTATTACTTCACAATCAATAAGCAATTACACGCACGAATACCATGTACACGACATACACCCTACACACGCGCACAACAGATGTAAGTACCAATTTACACTGATATTTGGCAGTAATCCACATCAAAGACTGATATTCAGTAGAGCGGAAGTCTGCACAGTCCTGCCCTGGGCTATGGCGTGACCATAAAGTTGCCACCCCAACTTTTGTACGAATGAGGTGGGGACAACCCCCTCGCACATTTATCTTAGTTGGGGCTGAGTGGAAAACTAATAGTGCATGGGTGATGTTGTCTTTTTGCTGATGTCTCGAGACTGTCTTAGGAACCATTATTGATTTGTAATGAGTGTTGCTGGAATTCGAGTTCGTATATTAGATGTTGAGTGTCTAAATTAAGCTAAGTAAGCTATTTTTTTACATAACATCACGCCTGTAATCCCCGAAGGGATAGGCAGAGGTGTACCCATTAGTATACCCACATTTCGCCAGTTATGTTTTTAGTCCCATGTAATAGGGGGCGAGCCTATTGCCATCAACCGGGCACAAATCCAGACTCCAAAGCTGCTACTCAGAAATTCCTGACGGAAAAACCCAATAACACTTTGCCCGACCTGGGAATCGAACCCAAGACCTCATGCACAGCAGTCGCGCTTGCGACCACTAGACCAACAAGGCAGTCTATTTTTTTTAATAAACTTAAAAATGGGTCAATATAAATATTATGAAAAATAAGATTGTATACCAACAGTGACGTCATTTCAAGACTGTTGGTATATAGGTACTATCGATAATATTATCCTTGATGAAATAAGCTAATGTTTTGTTTTGATGTTTGCTTTACAACTAGGTAATATACTTCTGTTTAGGCATGTAAATATTTATGTTAGTTATGTTGTTGTTGGCAGTTAGTTACATAAACGAAAAATATAAAATAAATAAATAAATAATACTGTATTACGTCAGTTTTTTTTTCCAAGGAGTAGGAGCTAGATTTAAAATGTATGGAACAGCTGATTCTTTTTCATGATTTCAGGGTTGTTCCCATAGTAAAGGTTGTTCATAATGATGAGTACAATGACCCTCTTTCGGGTTACGGGTAAATTTTCAATGACCCTGTATATTTATTTAATGAAAAGGCAATAAAGACCCGTCCATACTTATATGATAAGCGCAAAAGTAACTCTGTCGATTAAACGATTTAGATGAAGTTCGAACTCTAAAATAAGGACATAGACTACTTTTTTTTCTGCGACACTCTGCGTCCGTGATTACTGACATTTACGCGGAAAAAAAGCATAATCCAAATCTATTAATAATTGGCGGAGTAATCGTAGAACAAACATACAAAAAAAAAAATCATACGCGTCGAATTGAGAACCTACTCCTTTTTGAAGACGGTTGAAAAATAAAAATCAAAAACAATTTCAATGACCCGGTATAAATAAAACGTTATGTAAAAGCACATTATATAAAGCTAAATAAAACATGTTGTTTCTCACTTCCTAGTTGAGCAGTATATCTTGGTGGTCTGCTCTAAGAGCAAGTTCCCCTGAGCATCGTAAGAGACGACTTAGGGTCGGTATTAAAGTTAATTAAGAGAAATGGAGACTTCGTGGGGATGATATAGTATCCCTATTGTGCACATACTCGTGTACATAGTGTAATTGTTAACTTTTACCATAACGTGTAAATTATGACTGCCTCGTTGGTCTAGTGTTCGCAAGCGCGACTGCTGAGCATGAGATCTTGGGTTCAATTCTCAGGCCGGGCAGTACTATTGGGATTTTCCATCAGGAATTTCTCAGTAGCAGCCTCGGAATCTGGATTTGTGCCCGGTTGATGGCAATAGGCTCGCCCCCTATTACATGGGACTAAAAACATAACTGGCAAAATGTGGGTGTACTAATGGGTACACCTCTGCCTAACCCTTCGGAGATTAGAGGCGTGATGTTATGTATAAATTATGACTGCCTTTTTTAGGCCAATTTTTTAGGCCGGGCAGTAGTATTGGGATTTTTCATCTGGAATTTCTCAGTAACAGCCTCGGAGCCTGGATCTTGGAGAGAAATCTGGGTGTATTAGTACACCCACATTTCGCCAGTTATGTATGTATTATGTATTGTTCATGTCTAGACACATCATTAATTTAATAAAATCCACTCGTTCCTATATTACAGCGACTGTTTCATCGTGTTCCAGTTAATTTCTACATTCCTGGTAGTTTTGATTAATACACTATTAATTTACAGTTTAAAATATCGATATTACTGAATATGTATGGTATATCCTCTATTTCATGTTACGTCACGGGCTTTGAGGAATCAAGTTTGAATATTTTAATTTAAATTCGAAGCGCACCTAAAGGGTGCGCTGTGAGGAATAGTTTGGGTGCGTTTCGACGGGTGCGTTTCAAAACGGGTGCGCTGGGAGGAATACCCCACTCGCCGCCCTACTATTCGTAACTAGTAAAGTAACAAATAGTAGGTTATTGAAAACCCGAAAAATTACCAACAGTAATCTCTACAGCGCCCAGTCACTACCCCAGACATTCGAATGACCAGACCTAAATCGAATAAGCAGTTTACATAACTTCTTTGGAGATTAACAAAGACCATTTTCGTCTTACTTCAAAGGCAAAGTCTGAAAAAGGTCGAATTGGATTAGCAAGTGAAATCAGTGTAGGTACCGTGCAGCGAAACATTGAAGCTCTAGATAAATACTGGGGTGACTTGAGGGTGCGTGAGGGAACGTCGAGACGACAAAAAATCTCTCCACTACCCTTATAACAACCCCCTCGCTACAGACTCCCCGGGGGGCCGCAATGTCTGCGTCTGTCTAAATATTCCGGAAAATTCGGGAATGTATTGGATTACATTTCGTAGTTACCTACCAACGTTCGCTTGGTAGGTATTTGAATTTATTTATGACATTGTTTTAACGTTGATCAAACTAACAGGTACCTATACTGATTCCGTGAAATGTTTGTAGGTATGTTGCCGTTTCAATGCACATAGTCAAAATAGGAAGAAAGTTTTTTGTAAAAAAAAAACCGACTCAGAGAAAGTCTACTACGAGAACACGAACCAAAAAATAATTGTGTAATTCAATTGCAAATATCCTATTTTTTTTAGATGAATACGAACAAAAAGATTTAGAGAACACCTTTTACGTAAATTTTCACATCTTTATTTTACCTACTAAATTCCATTGAAAAATAAAAAAAAAATCGTCTATTAGAAAATTGCTTAACTTTTTCGGTTGGCGGCTGTGCACCCACATTCACGTACCTACACAAGTGGCCATTTCAACAATTTTCCATTCACAATAAACTCTGCACCACAGCTGCACAGCTACAACTCAGCAGTTCCATTAATTGAACGCGTGCTAAGTGTTAACCGAATGAGTTCTTGTAGTATTTAATTTCGTTCAAAGTGGCTGCACAACGCAAAATGGAAGGCACTAATGTGTACCACCGTTTATAGCAAACGCTTTTCACTCTAAGTTAAATTGTTTAGCTTGCTTGAACGTGTTGCTAAGTTCAACGATCGAATAACGTTTAAGCGCAGGTGGAGGTAAATAATTTCTTAGTCATGGTAGAAAATTAATTGAAACGGCTAAGGGGATTTGTTCAAACAACTTGTGAGGGTGGAAATGTGTACAGTCAACAAAGTAGATAGATATGCAGGGTCGTCAGATATAGTTGTAATTTTCTTAGAAACCGAGGAATGTAAACAAATGTAATTTAATTTAAAGGTAGATAATAAACAGTTAACTAATTAAGCTAAGTTTCAATCGAAGACATCCATCGGTTTTTAAAAAAACTTTAACTATATCTGACTTCCTTGCACACCTATCTGTTTTGCTGTTTGTACACGTCTGTAACTACTTGATTTTCTGTTCGATAGGTATTTCTAAATACACAATCACCCTTATTGGAGTGTGATAAGACTTACTTTTGTTGTAGTTTTCTAGATGGAAACACAATTTTTACTTGTTTATTTATAGCAAAAATGAAAATAAGAAAGTAGGTAATCTTGCATGCTTCGTAAAATTTAATATACACAGTTTATCACGTCATATTTCTTGTATACTATAGTCATAGGTATAATAATATGGCAGCGCTAGAAGTCATGTGGTGCCGATTTAGTTTATGTCTTGTTAAATCAATAGAGGCTACACAGAGCGTCACGTATCCTGTATCAAAATTTCTAAAGCAAACGTCCTTATCTTATTTATTCATATACTACCTAATGCCCACGACTTCGTCCGTATATAATGTCGGTTATCGCGAACGCAGACGAAGTCGCGGAATTGAAAGTAGCTTCCTTTCTTGGGGTTCTAACTTACCCCGCACCAAATTTCATCAAGATTGGCTCTTGATTCAAAACAGGCATAAAAATGTAACAGACAGACAGACAGAATTAGTTTCACATTTATAATATTAGTAATCTTAATAGCTATATATATAAAATACGAAGCACTTTGTTTGTCTGGCATGGACTAATCTATTTAACCGATTTTAATCTTTGCACACCGTGTGCAGTTTGATCCAACTTAAAAGATAAGTAGTTTTTATCTCAATAATTGGTCTTAATATTTTTTTTTTATTGCAATCTGAGCCACAGCAACGCGTGGGCTAGCAAGTAATTAATATGGATTTATAAATTTACAACGGATAAACCTACAGTTCATCAATGTAAACAAAGTTATAAAAAAAACGAAAAATGTCTGCCTAACCTTTTGTTGATTACAGGTTTGATGTTATGTACGTATGTCTAAGATTTAACCCTAAAATAACCTTTGTAAAAAAAACCAACGTTATATTGATTTTTGAGAAGGAAAACATCGAAAAGTGTTAGTCAATCAATCACTGAGCGAAATTGATTATTATGGTGCCTACGCTCACAGGCGAATGGCGATGGATTGCCCATCTATCACCACCAAATGAGTTGTAATAACTTGACATATGGTGGTTATACTTAAACGTGTAGGCACCTCTTAATGTTATTTTCGCTTATAGGCTAGAACATGTTTATGATAGTACCTTTTTTTTTAGGTGGTAAAAATCATCAAATGACTCCTTCCGTCTGTCAGACTTTTACTGACTAAAAAACCACCCTGTTCCTTCTGTTGCCCTTTACGTTCCGGGGCCGCGGTATCCCGCAACCCTCGCAGGCATTATGATAGTACCTAAGCAATACATAGCGGTTTAGAAAGGAGGTTTAGTTTTTACACTAGGGTGTGTGGGTTCGTTAGACCTTACTGCCCACACGATAAAGAAGAAGAATTACATACATACATCACGCCTGTAATCCCCGAAGGGTTAGACAGAGGAAGATTTGTACACCGATTCGCCAGTTATGTTTAAGTCCCACGTAATAGGAGACGAGCATATTGCCATCAACATATCAATATTGGTCAGACAACAAAAAAAAAACGTGTTCGTTTTTTTCTACCTCTGAGAGATTTAAAAATCAGGCTGTATAATAAATAAACTGTAAAATTTATAAGTAAAATACATCAACGAATCCTTTTACCAATAATTATAAATGCAAAAAGTAATTACTTAATGTTATTACATCCGCCGAAATATTTTTACCTCGTTAACGAACGTTTACCGACGCGCTTAAAGTCAATTTACATGGCGTCACTTACTGATTTTATATTAATCGACCTTAATAATAATTTTGACAGCTATTTTAATAGTAGACCTACCCTAAAGTACCTTCATATTTAGTTATGTATACTAGTTTTATCAAAAGGTAACGTGTTTTTTGTATCCCCAACGCAATAAGAGGGGTGTTAAAAGGCATCTGTCTGTGTGTCTGTCTGTGGCAACGTAGGCCCTAAACGAATGTACCGATTTGGATGCGGTTTTTTTCGATTGAAAGGTGACGTGATCTAGATGGTTGTTAGCTATAATTTAAGTATTTTTCGGTTTACGTAAATTCTCGAAATTCTGGTCAGATTACAAAAAAATTGTTCCATGATAGAATGCTTCATGTTTTATGGTACACTTGTCTTTCACGCGGACATTATAGTGGGCAAAAGGTAGTTAGAATATATTTTGAACTTTATTCCGGGCCCTACAATGTTCTTTTTACATTGACAATTTAAACTAGGTTCCAAACCTTTTTTGTATTAAAAACCTTAATAAAGTTTAAAATATAACAACTGGCCTTAAAAAATTATGCTTACTCTAAATTAAGAACTGATTACGCATTGAGACGGAACCAGTCCCTGTTTTCATCATGGCTTAGTCTAAAAACTAAACAAAAAAAAAAACAAAAGATATCTTGTTGTACCAAACTCGAAATCAAATAATTTATTTCAATTTGACCATTAAACGGCACTTTTGAACGACGTTTACAAGAAAAGAAAAAAAAGTTAATCGTATTGAATCTTGTTATCAAAACTGATAATGCAGTAAGCTATTCTGCAGACTTTAAGCTACACTGCAGAGTATCACCTGAGTACAAAATGGCTGGGGATTTACTCGTTTTCCCTTAATGTGTTCGGCCTCATGTTTGTAGGTCGGACTTAAGCCTCGTTGGGAGAGGCGGAATGCAGATTACGTAACGTATTGAAAACCTTGAGCTCATTTGCTCTTAATTAATTCAAAGCTGATCCAATCTGTTAGAGTTTTTATTTTTTGTTTGTTGATTAGTGGTTTTATTTATTCAGATTTTTAGTAGTTAAAGTCAAAGTCAAAAAATTGGTTTTAAAGCAATAAATACTCGTATTGATCACTATGTTAACGGTGTACAAATATTAAAATTGTTTTAATTAATTGTAACGGGAAAATGACACCTTTTTCAATTTTACATGTACTTCCTTAATTTACACATAGTACATACATAAACTCACGCCTTTTTCCTATAGGGGTAGGCAAAAACCACAGAACGCCACCTGCTACTATCCTTACATACTCCTTTCGCCTTATCTACGTTCATACATCTCATCATACAAGCACGCCTATTACGAGTACTGCGCACCTGACCTTAGTCCTGTCCTATTTATCTTGAACATCATTGACACTCGTGACATCGTGAGGAAAACTAGACCTATAAAAAATCAATAAACTATAAATAAGCAAGCGTGCTGATCAATAGTCATGCTCTGTATGAGAAGAGGCCTTTGTTCTGCATTAGGACAATAATAGACCGACCGACTTCATTAATTAAACATAACATTAAACAACCCAATCATCACTGACCCAAAACCACCCAATAACAGACATTTATTATTTTCTATTCTCCTAAAATATCAGCAGTCAAATATATGTCCAACTATTAACCACTCGACGATACATATCATACATGTTATCTTTTATTCATTTAATACGTCGGTCTATTGAGGTAGAGGGTCCAAATTCATAATGTAAAACAAATAGCCACCGACCCTTGCCACCCTGCGCCCCACTACAAAAGAGACCACGTTCTCAGATTTATAAGGATTTTGCTATGGAGGTTATTTCGTCTTGTTTGTATAGAATTTCGTAAAGCTCACAATGTCTTGTCGAAGCTAAAGTTATAATGGACTATATTTTTGTTACGCTGGACTGTGAAACTTTTGAAGTTGGCCTTTTGGATCTTTTTAGCCTCTTTTGGATTGTATTTTTTTAGTCTTTGATCTTTTTTAAGAGATAATGAGAGTAATGTAAGTTGTGATAATATTTTTTTGTATCTCTCGTTACGTTTTGAAGCCTTAATTTTCTAGAAATGTTTTTATACAGGGTTCACACGCACAGTTAACGAGTAGTATTTCATGAGAGGCCATTAAAAGGGATAATTAATGATAGCTTTATGATTTTAAAGAAAAAAAAATACAGAGAGTGGCAAAAGATTTTACAAAAAAATCTTACCATACAAGTATTTTTTTATAAATCGTAATCGTATTTGTGATGATATGATTAATATTTTTAAGATTCGTATTTATATATTTTTATCTGTATAAAGTAAGAAACATAAGGTTAAACATTTTCAAACTCAGTATGGGTATATTTTTTGTAGGTGCATTTTATTTCAAAACTTCAACTTTGGCTGAAAATGTCAGAATGACCAATGTGTTAGCCACAACATTTGAAAGACTTTTTGCATCCAAACTTCACATCAGTGATAGACAATTATCTGCAAATATTGGCCTTCACAATTCTGGATATTTCTGGATTTCCTCAAATTACTTCAGAGAGAGAGATTCCGAGCCAATGGCAAACATGCGACTAAAGTCTTTAGAAATTTAAATTTTCTTGGGATTACACTTCTTAAAGCTTCGACTTCGTCATTTATTCCCTGTTCAGTAATTAACACTGCTGTTAAAATTATTTTGTCTTAAAACTGGTTACAATTCCGGCTCAAGAGTTATTTTGACGTTTACAATTACAGCTGATTTAAATATTTCAACATTATGCTGAATAAGTAATTTTAACGCTTCAGACTTGTTTTACGATTAAACTAATCCTTTTACGATGACGTCTAATTAAAATTAGAAACGGGTGAGACCGTCATAACTCCACTTCGTCATAGCTCAATAACTAAATTAATTAGTTTGACAGCTTATGGATCGTATTAATACTTAGGTACATAGCCGCGAGCATTTGTTTTGCAAATTCGGGTTGCGAGCATACGTTACGCAAGTGAGCAAAGTCAAGGTCATCAACTTCAATGAGACCATTTATAGTCACTTTTGAATTGTCAAGGAGCTCGTTCTAAAACGTAAGTAAGCCTCTACAGAAAAAAAACGAGCAGGAAACTCCACAGGCATTTTTGCAAAGGCAGAAACAGAACGCCACCTGCTACGATCCTTACATACTCCTTTCGCCTCGTCCACGTTCATACATCTCGTCACACAAGCACGCCGGTTACGAGTACTGCGCACCTGACCTTTCTGAAGGACCTCACGAACCTTTTATTCCATCGTATGCTAATATTTATCACATTACTATGTGTTATGCAGCAATATTTCTTAAAGCACATAACGTTTTACGTAACACTTCACGAAGCAAAAGAATAATTTCACAAAAACTTCTTCAGTCTTTCGCCAAAAAGCCCACAATTTTTACGGCCATTATAAACATAAGCAGAGTTTCTGCCAAGAGCCGTAGTACTCACTATTATTATAATTTATTCAACTTTATTGCGTCTACAAAGATTCCTTTTTTCATTGAATATAAATTTTTTTTTTATTGAAACGATTTTTCTTTTACTACTCCGACCGTAACGAAAAGATTCTGGTTGTAAACTTTTTGCTTTTATGATCTCAAACTTAATGTTTTAGTGATGTTTATTTTTTTTGGTAGGTAAGTATGATGTCGATTAATTCGGAGAAGCTAAACGTAGCTCGAGATGTATGAACGTGGATGAGGCGAAAGGAGTATCTTAGGATAGTAGCATGTGGCGTTCTGTGGTTTCTGCCTTTCTCAAGACCATGGGAAAAAGGCGTGAGTTTGTGGATATATATTTATGTATGCTAAACGTAGCACATGTATACATGCTTAATATTTGGATAAGTAAACCACTAGCATCTGCCATAAAACTTATCTTATGACAGAAGAAATGCAAGATTTCTTGTAATCCGACCAGTTTTTCCAAAGATTATCTCTTACAAACAAAAAACAACCAAACTTTACCTCTTGAAGAACTTATAGATTACTGGGTCAAAATGAATTCAGATGCCTATAAAATTGAGCGGAATCAACTCAGCAAAAAGGACGAATCAGAAATAAAATAAATTAAAATCTTGTTCATACATATTTTAATTGGCTGTACTTTATTATTCATTACAGGAATATTATTGACCACAGGCAATATCATTCAGAGAATTCCATTATTGAATTAACCGAGGTTGTAAGAACATATAAATATTAACGTGGTTTTACCTACTTACCTACATCCCGAAGTGGAGCAGTAAAATCGCAGGTAGATTGGCTCGATTTCAAGTGGATTTCGGCGAATTCGACAGCAGTATTTTATTATATTTAATATATTGCGCCAAAGCTTATAAATAGCGACAGATTCATGACCCAAATTTGTAAATGTTTTTGACCTTTATACCGCCTACTACGTGTCAAGAAATTGGCAAATAGTTGTTTAAAACTAAATGTTATATAATGTTTATGGTACTTATTTCATATAAGGTACCTAGTGCTATGTCTACAACAGTGCACTTTCACGTTCATCTTGAATTTTCGTCTGACGCATGTATGAAGTGCATGCGCTCAAACTAGTTCAAAACAATGCATGCACGTAGCGCACGCTGATGACGATGATGCCTCCTGCGCTTGATGCGAGATGAATTTGATGTTGAAGACGCAAGATAATCATGAAAGCGCACTAGTCTGGACATAGCTATAATATGGGGTTAATACACATACCCAGCAACTACGCATACTGCATTTAAAACTAAGTAACTTCGAGCAAAAATGACATTTATTTTTTGCGTGAGAAAAATCATTATTAAAAGTACTGCTCAATTTGATGCACGTAAAATATTAGAGTGCAATAAACAGTAGGAAGGTCGTGAAGGTATTTAAAGTTTATTAATAACTGTTAAAACTGTCTTCGTAATTTAAATATCTCCATGACTAGAAAGTTCTTAATTAAGGTTCAGAAATACAAAAAAAATACTGCAATAATGGATAGAACATAATATCACTTTCAGCTGCATTCAGTTTCTTTTTACACTTTTATTTTGCAGGAATATGTAGACACAAGAAGTGAGATACATGAAACAAACCAACTTTAACACACATAAAGATTAGGGCCATCCATCTTATTACGATTGCGTGTTCTAGTTAAGTTATAAAAAGAACAACTAAGTTGGCTAGTTATAACTATATCTACTACTCATACCTACATCCTATTATAGATCTGCTGAGGTTCTAGATTTTTCTAGTCATTTAGAGCCAATTTGATTAATTTTTAACTTCCGACGCAAAAACGACGGGGTGTTAAAAGTTTGACGTGTCTGTGATTGTGTGTGTGTCTATCTATGGCATCATATCTCCCGAACGGACGAACCGATTTTGATTTAGATTTTTTGAAAGGGTAGTGAGTGAGGGTTGTATGTTTAATAAAAATCGATCAAAGATATCCGCCGTGTCGGGGTTTTTTTTTTTAATTTTTACTTATTTAATATATTTTAAAAAGTAATCTATTCGATTTTTTAAATGGAAATACGGCTATCCTATATTAAATTTTATACGACGATCACGATAAATATAAACCATTAATATGAATAAAAGCTTAACAATAAATAAATATTTTGTACGAAACGCGTATTTTTAATTAAAAATCTAATTTACGTTACGTATACGTACGTCAAGTTACGTTTACTCTACGCGCTAAAGCTTGGCCCTCTATTAAACATTTTGACATACTGTGTCACTTTACGTGTGTAAGGCCAATTCTATTACACACTGTTAGTTATTATATACTTAACGGAACATTTACAATCAGTAACAGAGTGACAATGGCCCTTAACGTGTCATTTAATAACTAACATTAAACATATTAAAATAAAAAACTCTTTTTTCTTTAAATTTTTGTTTCATTGGATTTTTCCATCAGAATTTTCTCAGTAGCAGCCTCGGAGTCTGGATTTGTGCTCTGTTGATGGCAATTGGTTCGCCTCCTTACATGGGACATAAACATAACTGGTGAAATGTGCGTGTATTAATGAGTATACCTCTGCCTAACCCTTCGAGGATTAAAGGCGTGATGTTATGTTGTTATTTTTCTTTTGTATTTCTTTATATAGAAGTAAAAAAAACATTTGACAAAGCTGAAATTTATACAAAAAATTCCCTTCCTTTTTTTTTAACCATATCTGGATAACATCAGGTTATAGAGTTATTGTACGTTGAAGTTCTAAGTTTTTCATATTCCAACTAAACTTTAAACGTCCCCACAGCCCACGTGCTCTTGAATGCATCGTAAACATAATCTTTTTTTACAAAATTGCGCGCTAAGAAAAACAATAATTTATTACACCAAAAATAAACGTCATTTCCCAAATGTCTGGTAAAATTGAGCAAAAGTTATTAATGGTGCCGATTCCCTTGTTCACAAACTAGACTAAATTTAGAGAATTGACATCTCTTACTAACATACAGCGAAAGGAAAGGACGGTGACATTCCGTGACATTAAAGAACTAAGTTAGCGATGTCAAATTAGTTTTGCCTTGAACTTCTCCGTATTTTTAATCCATACGTTTTAAGATGTCAACTATAACTGTATGGATGTGTCAGATTGACTAAATTTGACAGCTCTTATTTACATTAGTCTCTTTCTTATTTTATTGGACAGAAAAAGATGGAAACAGTCTAATTTTAGTTTAGTTTGTGACCAAGGGAATCGGCACCATTGTCTTGCTTAATTTTAATTCGTATAATAATGCATAGTAAATAGCTTTGTATTGTGTTTTGTTTTACCCCGTATTATATTGTTTAAGCAACAAACCCTAAGCACTTAAACATACAATGAAAAAAAAACTCCTTTAAAATACAAAGCCGTCAGCATTTTCCAATATCAAAGCAGGTGTTCGTTCAACATGTTCCTTGCATAGCAAATATTGTCTATTAAACAAGTCGACTTTATTATGGCTGGGGCCGACTTGGCAGGGGCCGGATCGGCGACTCGACCTAAATATCGAGGGCCGAGACGTCTCACGGAGACTTGACAATGCATGTCAGTATAACGGTGGAGCTATACGAGTACATAGTATAGCTTTGGCAGGGTTTGGCGCGCCTTGAGATTGGTTGAATATTGTAAATATAATATAAAATATAGTCAAAGTTTTTTTTGCTATCTGTCTGTTGTACACTTTCATGACTAAATAACTAAACCGATTTTAAGTTTGAACCCTAAGAAAGGAAAAGGCTGGGCTACTTTTTATTTTCGCAATTTCGTATGCGTCCGCGATAACCGACATACTGTAATGTGGGCGAAGTCGTGGGCAAAAGCTAGTATCTCAATATATAAACCCTGTTTCTTTATTTCAATAAGTAAAATGTTATCCGTGTTTACTTGTAATCTTCACACAAAGGTAATAAGTACCTACACAAGTACTCACATAATATCACGCCTGTAATCCCCATTAGTACACCCACAATTTACCAGTTATTAAATGTTTTAAGTCCCATTTAATAGGGGGCTAGCCTATTGTCAATAACCAGACTATGAGGATGCTACCGAAAAATTATTGATGGAAAAAACCAATAACACTTTGCACGACTTGGAAATCGAACCTGAAACCGCTCGCCAGTTGCACAGTCGCGCTTTGCGACCACGATACCAACAAAGCTGTCATTATTTCAATAAGTAAAATGTTACACGTTTTTAACATGTAATTTTCACACGCAGGTAATAAGTACGTACACAAGTACTTATTACCCATCAAAAGGTAAAACAAACAGTTATTCTGATTGTATTGTCAAATAGGTGGGCTATTCATGGTTTTGTTCATAACTTTAATTGAATTTTGAATGGGCAAAGTTTAGTTGGCAAGCAAAAGTGTGGCTGATTTATTGCTCGGGGCTATCCCCGTTGTTATGATATAACGACCCAATTTTAATTATAATATTTGTGTATTCTGATGAGTATTTGTTTTATAGATTTACTTTGTTTTGTATGAAAGTGATTTTGGTATTCGTAAAAGCTGAGATAGATTTAATTAGAATTGAAATCTATAGGTATATAATAAAGCTAAAAAGATTTTGTCTTAGTTTGTTTAACCGCGCTGATCTCTGGTTTTACCAGTCGGATTGGAAAAAAGCTTAAGTGTAAGATAGCTAGCTTTATGAAAAATAGTATAGACTGCATAACATCAAGCTATAACCGACGGGAGTAGAGTAGTAACCACGTAACTTCACGGGTGAAATAAAATTACGTTTACGAAGTCGCAGCGATTAGCTTACCTACCATTTTTTAATGAAATTTTAAATGAAGACATTATATAAACAGCGTCTGCTGTTCCCTACAAAATGCTACACAACACAATCGTAATGCATGGAACAGCTGATTTCATTTTCACGATTTCAAAGTTGGTCCCATAGAAAATGTTGTTCATAATGATGAGTACAATGACCCCTTTTCAGGTTTCTGGTGTTTTAAAAATAACCCTGTATATAGGTACTCTTTAAAGACAAGTAGGTACTTTAATTAACTCATAATAACACATAGCGACCAAATATCTACTTTATACTATCGATAAAAAAAATTATCGACATCTCGATGTCTCCACCCTAACAGCTAACCCTAACTTGTTTCTTTGTAGATAATTCAGTTAAGTACCTACTGTTTTCCGTTCCCCCTCATCTTCCATATTAAAAAATCACGAGTAGAATTAACTAAATAAGTTAAAAAAGTACATTAATGATACGACACTCCGCTATTAGGTAAAAAGTGGTGGTTTCATTAAAAGTTTTACTTTGATGTTCCGTAATGCAGTCGTTGGCTGAAACTTCTGCGAACTGAAAGTTGCAGCGGTATAGTCGTGAATCGATGCAAGAACGGGTGGTATTTTTATAAGGTTTTTTAAAGAACAGCTGCTTTGTAAGTAAATGACGTTAATTAAAAATGTATGAAAGAAAAACGTGGACGTGCTCGTTCAAATAAAAATTACCGACGCTTTAGAAAAACTTCCTCTTTTTGTCACTTTTGTAATTATCACGTACATACTAGCTTCTGCCCGCGACTTTGTCTGCGTGAAAGCTAAATATAGGTATCATTAAACATGACCTATGACACTCGACAATAGTGTCGCTTTGTATCAGTGGAAGAATTTTTGTAATCGGACTAGGACTTTTAATTATTACCTCTTACAAACCAAAAAAGAAAAGAACAAACAATCTTATTTCTTTATTCTTTACCCTTTTTTTTTCTTTAGTATGAAAAAAAAAACAGTTTTTCGTTTGCATAAACACCAAACAGTTTCAATTGCGTTGGTTTGTCTTCGCAAAATTAAGAAAATAATTAATTACACTACGTGACAACAGTTAATATCAACAAAAACATAAAGTCAAAGTCAAAACATTTATTTCAATTAGATCATTACAGGCACTTTTGAATTGTCAAGGAGTCGGTCAGTTAGTCCGAAAAATGAAGCTAGTTGCTCGTTCCAAAACGGAGGTAGGCCTCTATGGAGAAGAACGAGCAGGAAAGTCCACGGCACTTTTTTAAATTAGGTTTTTACAAAATCCTAAACATTCTTGATGATTCTACATATTAAAACAATGAAGATAAATATAAAACAAAAAATCGAGTCAATATTTTAAGCATACTAAGTACGAGTACATCCAAAACGGATCCAGCAATAAGAACTTAAAATATCACCCTAATATTTCAGTTCCACACATCGTCACAATTTTAATGGCCCATTATATCCATATGGGCAAAACTGGAGCACATTTCTCAAAAGCCGACTAGACAGGCTTTCTTCACATAATGCTGACTTGAAACCACTGAAACCTATTCTAGCACTTAGAAAAATGGTGAGGGAAGCATTAGTAATTCAACAAGCGTAGGAAACCGCTCCGTTAAGGGATGGTGTAAAAATGAGCGCACATTATCGTGACTGAGATCTCTGCTTCATGTCGATTCGATATTTTCTGGGAGAGCGTTCAATTTGGATCTTGTTAGGAAGTGTACGGGTGTGTTGATACGATATCACGTATCGTAATTGATGACTATTTTTGACAAACTTGAAATGAGGCGTATTTTTTTAAGAGTTTTTATTTTATCAGGAAAGATAAGTAGCCTATCTCATGTTAAGCTTTTGCCCGAGACTTCATCAGCTTAAATATCGGTAATCGCGGACACAGATAAAGTCATGAAATATAAAGTATCCTACATCCTTTCTTGGGGTCAGACTTAGCCCGTGCCAAATTTCATCATAACCGGTTCAGTAGTTTAGTCATAAAAGCGTAACAGATAGATAGACAGAGTTACTTTCACATTTATAATATTTATAGAAGTATGAATACTACGTTTTGCGAGCGACTTTTTATCACAGCCAAACATCATAAGCTAGGTCATTCTTCTACGTTTATAAATCCCCATTAAAACATGATGGGCAGCGCGCAGTGACCACATGATCACCTATATTATATAAAGATGTTTATACAAAAGAATTGAGCAACTACGCGGTTTACGTCACTTCTGAACGATTAGCAACCTTAAAAACACCTGAATTAAATTTAAACTCACATTCAAAACATTCACCATTACGTTAGTTCCTGCAGTATCAATACTTTACATTTAAACTTCTACAGTTGCAAACTGCTAACAGTTTACTAAATAAATCGCTAAACTCTCGCTGAAAATCTAAACTTTCGTGCAAATGTATCTAAAACTTGTGCTTTTACGGCAGTTTATCAAAACGTGGTTAAATGAATTGGCTAAATTATTTGGACTTAAATATTTATGTTTAACGCTGAACCAGAAATAAATTATCTACTTAGACTCAGTTACTGAACACGACTGAAAGTTACTTTTTCCTTTCACACCGAACAATATAACTCTCTGCCTTCACTTGTTTATACTTTTGTTTGCCTATATTCTCCAACATACTAAAAACTTTTCAAAGACCCACTTTATCAGTTATGATTTTTGTTTTATAGTTTGCTATCATTTGTTTGACAGTCGTTACGGGTCGTCAGAAGCCCGAAATTCTGACAACCAGTCTTACCAAGGGATATCGTATTACCTAGTTGTCGGGTTGTGGAGGTCAGATAGGCAGTCGCTCCATGTAAAATACTGCTATTCAGCTGCATCCAGTTAGACTGGAGGCCGACCCCAGGAGGAAAAAGGCTAGGAAGATGATGAGTTTGCTATCAGTAAATAGAGTGACGATTAGTTCTTATGGAGTGCATATATAGTGAAATTGAATAAATAATAAAAAATACGAACACCTTTTACCTAATTAAAATTAGTCTTTAAAGACGTTATTCCATTGGAGTCTAAAACTAGTCGAGTAGTTCCAGACACATCACATGAAAACAACTGAACTGGAAAAACTTACCAAACATCGTAATAGACATTTTAATTTTATAACATTACGTCTTTATTCCCTTAGGGTTAGGCAGAGGTGAACCCATTAGTACACCCACATTTCGCGAGTTATGTTTAAGTACCATGTAATAGGTGGCGAGCCTATTGTCATCAACCCGGCACAAATCCAGACTGTGAGGCTGTTACTGAGAAATTCCTGATGAAAAAACCCAATAACACTTTGACCGACCTGGGAATCGAACCAAAGACCTCATGCTCAGCAGTTGCGTTATCCGACCACTAAACGAAAGAGGCAGTAATTTTTTTGACATTTTAATTTCAACACACACAAACAACAAAAACATGTTCTTTTCAATTTAACACGATCTTGAAACTAAACATCAATAATCTAGGCACCACAACAGCTCAAAAAATACACTCTTTCTATCTGTATGTTGAAAAATGACCGCAAACCACATACCTACCTACGGTACCCAGATTCAGTACGTTTCATCCATCAACTTCAGTATATCGCTTACTAAATCAACTTTATGTGGCCATATAAATGTACACTAGACGCCACTTTTTTAAGGTTCCGTATACAAAGAGTGCTAAAGACCCTTGTGAGACTCCGCAGTCCGTCCTTCTGTTTGTCACAGTGCTCTTTTAATTATTTGAAATTTTCACAACAGTACACACTATGGCCTTCATTTCGTATTTATTATTTGTTGTTATAGCAACGAAAAATTATAAAAACAAAATTAAGTAAAAAATAAAGAAAGGAACTACCTATACGAAGAACGTGTTTTAAAAGAAAAAAAGAAAACTGGTTATTCAAGTGAAATAGACGCACTGAATAAAAAAAAATTCTTACAAAAGTCTAAATCAGTAACAAGTGGGTATAAATAACTAACAAAAACATATCCTAGGCATATGCTCCACTCACTATGCTTTTTTTCGCTCAATGTTAAAAAAAATACGATGATACAGAACCCTTCGTGTGATACTTCGACTTGCACTTAGCCGTTTTTTTTTTCTATTAGATCATTTTTCACCGACAATGCCTAGGTTTTGTAAGAAAATGTGTTGCTTTTTTGCAGATTCAGTGACAAGTAAATAAATCTTTGTAATACGTTATACATTTCAGCAATGAAGGAGAGATTTGGATTACATCATCAGTTTTATTGTGATAGGAGGATAATAGATGGATGTGGCGCGTTCTTCTTTTGAATACAAAATAGTTTTTGTAACGTAGTTTTGCGAAATTTAATGTAGGTACGTTTTGACAGCAAGCAAAAAAGGATTGTGAATTTTTTTCTTTAAATCAGACGTGGAAATCGACCTTCACCTATCATGTACCTTGATGAGACATGCCTATGATAACTTGCCTATCGAAAAGTTTTCATAGCTATTTTTAATTATCATAGGCATGTTCGTTAAAAAATCTTCCACAGTTCTTAAGCTATTATCCTTGTCTTTTCACTAGGATACCACACGAGATATCTATATTATTGTTTTTATATTGTATCCGTTAATTGTATTTGTTTTAATCATAACATAACTGACACTGCAAGTTGTTTTATGTAAACTTTTGAGCTTTTAATAAATAATAAACCGATTTAGAAAAATCTTCATACTTAGATACTATGACTAAAATAATACTATACTGGTGCCGATTCTCTTGGTCACAAACTAAACTAAAATTAGACTATTTCCATCTTTTTCTGTCCAATAAAACAAGAAAAAGACTTACAGCTGTCAAATTTAGTCAATCTGACACATCCATACAATTATAGTTGACATCTTAAAACGTATGCATTAAAAATACGGAAAAGTTCAAGGCAAAACTAATTTGACATCTCTAACTTAGTTCTTTAATGTCACGGAATGTCACCGTCCTTTCCTTTCGCTGTATGTGAGTAAGAGATGTCAATTCTCTTAATTTAGTCTAGTTTGTGAACAAGGGAATCGGCACCATTATGTATTATTTTAGTCTAATGTAGAGTGAATTTAAGTTTTATTTTGATTGTTTGAATCGCTACTAACTTCAACACTTTTCTTAAAAATATTTATAAATACTTCACAACCTGACATTCCAATCACTATAAAGGCTCACTCCTGTAACAATACACATTCTCACACATGTCAATGTTCACCCATTGATACAGTTGATATTATTAAGTACCTAGGTATAACTTTAGACCGTTACTTGAATTATAAAACACATATTATCTTGGTAACAGGCAGGGTCAGAAAACTAATATATATATTTAAAACCCTACAACACATTGCTAAGCAATCAGTGATTCGCAAGGTGTAGGTATTACGCATAATGTCAATCGATTATCACAAAAAAGAGTTATCAATATCGATAAAATTGATTACTTTGGTTAATGACAAGAAACTCAAGCCCTGCTTACCTAGCACTTGACAAACTAACCATCCACGTTATCAGAACCAGATCCAAGAGCCATGTCTGTTGCTAGTGTAGCTTCATCAATACCGCTTATAATTTCACTCAAGCAGTAAACACTGTGTATATTGTAGACAAACCTAGCACTAACGTGGTTATGCGGTTCACCGCACTGCTAGACAACGCCCATTGACACAGACCTGACCAGACAAGGAAACAGTGGGACACGAATAACTACACAGATGTGATATTTTGGACATGTATGTGTATAACCACGTGAATTTGGTTGAGTGATTGCGTTGTCAAATGTAGAATTTCCACATGAATTCTTCTCCACACGAGCTCAATTAAATGTAGCTAGTTAACTAAACGTCGTGACAGTCACTGGGCCATGAAAGGCTTGTGGCGAAGCTGTGGTTGGTTCACAAGTCACGGGCAAGTACCAATGTGATTTTTTCTAATTTATAATGTACTGTCTAAGTTTATTTTGGACATCACTGACATCGGTGAAGGAAAACATCGTTAGGAACCTGTACTTATCTATTCTAATTTATACTAATATCATCATCATCTGCCTAGCCTTTTCCCAACTATGTTGGGGTCGGCTCCCAGTCTAACCGGATGCAGCCGAATACCAGTATTTTACATGGAGCGACTGCCTTTCCGACCTCCACAACCCAGTAACTGGGTAATACGATACCCCTTGATAAGACTGGTTGTCAGACTTTTTTAGCTTCTGACGACTCGTAACGACTGTCAAAGATCTACGTATGACAGCCGGGACCAACAGCTTAACGTGCTTTCCGAGGCACGGAATGATGTCAGTAATGTCTAAGATAAACTTTAGAAAGTACATATGAATTGAAAAAGTCACATTGGCACGTCTTGCCCGGGTTCGAACCCACAACCTCATGCATGAGAGGCTTGTAATTAATACTAATATAATAAGGCTAATTTACTTCTTAATATAATATATCTAGCTAAAGAGGTTTTCTTGTTTCTTTGTTGGTTTAAACGCGCTTATCTCTGGAACTAGTCGATTGGAAAAAAATATTTTGTGTATGATAGCCAGATTTACAAGAAATAGCATAAGCTATATATAGCGGAGCAGAGCAGTAACCAAAGACGTAACTGAATATAACATAACATCACGCCTGTAATCCCCGAAGGGTTAGGCAGAGGTGTACCCATTAGTACACCCACATTTCGCCAGTAATGTTTTTAGTCCCATGTAATAGGGGGCGAGCCTATTGCCATCAACCGGGCACAAATCCAGACTCCGAGGCTGCCACTGAGAAATTCCTGATGGAAAAACCCAATACCACTTTGCCCGACCTAAGAATCGAACCCAAGACCTCATGCATAGCAGTCGCGCTTGCGACCACTAGACCAACGAGGCAGTCAGAAATAACTGAACGCGAGTGTAAATCTATAATGAGACATTTTCTACTCATACGTACCTACACACGGCGCAAACCTCATTCTACCCACAAAACTCACACAAAAGGAATAAAGAAAACTGTTTCCATCGCGCCACTACACAAGAATACAAAGTAACTGTCTCGTACACATGTACTCAACTTAGATTGAACTTTGGAGATCTTTCCGAGCTTGTATCAAATACGATTGCTGGGAATTACAAGCGAGGCAGCGTGTTTGTGGCGTGCTAGTCGGGTTAAGTTTTAGATAAGAAAAGTTTGCTACGTATGACAACGGTATTTTGTTTGTAAGTTAAAACCTTCCACCGCAATGATACCTATCACTGTTCCACTGCAGAGTAAAGGCCTCCTGCCGGGGTTGCGGGACGTCTTAACAGGATACCGTGGCCCCGGAACGTAAAGGGCAACAGAAGGAACAGGGTGGTTTTTTAGTCATAAAAGTCTGACTGTCCCTTCGCCCCACCCAGGGCGGAAGGAGTCATTTGATGATTTTTACCACCTCATAAAAAAAACAGAGTAAAGGCCTGTTTTCATACAGAGAAGGCATGAGCATTGATAAACGCTGAAGGCGGTGAGTGAACTTTATAATTATGGTTGAAATGAAATAAATTCTTGAATTGAAATGAATACAATTTATTATTGAGATAAAGGAAAAAAAATACACAGAATTATTACATGGAGAAAAGATAACAATGAAAGCACAAAAGAATACTCAAAAGATTTTTAGTAAACAAACTTGACCTCTTTACTATTCTAGTATAGAAAAAATTCTGGTTTCCTCATGATGTTTTCGTTTACCGATGTAAATGATTAAGTTAGAGTTGAAAAAGTGACGTAAGGAATGGCCCGGGATGGGAGTTGTAATACCACGCTTGAATTTATAACTGGGCCATTATAAAAAAAAATCACCATTAAGATAGACTGACTACCTCGTTGGTCTAGTGGTCGCAAGCGCGACTGCTGTGCATGAGGTCTTGGGTTCGATTCCCAGGTCGGACAAAGTGTTATTGGATTTTTCCATCAGAAATTTCTCAGTAGCAGCCTCGGAGTCTGGATTTGTGCCCGGTTGATGGCAATAGGCTCGCCCCCTATTACATGGGACTAAAACATAACTGGCGAAATGTGGGTGTACTAATGGGTACACCTCTGCCTAACCCTTTGGGGATTACAGGCGTGATGTTTTAAAATAGAAAAATGAAGGTTGGGAGGTTTCCGAGACTCATCCAGCATCATTGCCTCAGCGCTTTGCTGGCGGTTGCACTATTGATTCTGACTTTCAGGAGTTGTAGTGGCAAGGAATAGTGAGGTGGGATTGTCCCAAAAAATAAAAAAAATTAAGCGTAGGAAGGTAAACGTGTGACCTAAAAACGTTGAAGGAAAACATTGTAAGAAAACGTCTTAGAACCAAACATTTGAAGACAAGTGACATCCTCTAATCCTTACAGGGCTCGTGAGGATTACAGCCCACTCCTTCTTACAGAGAGGGGGCGTGTGTCCCAACAGTGGGAACATTAAGGACTTACACGGGCTGACTTTTAATACACTTACTATTTTTCAGACTATGAAATTAGTCATGAATATTAACATAACATCACGCCTGTAATCCCCGGAGAGTTAGGCAGAGATGTATCCATTAATATACTCACATTTCGCCAGTTCTATTTAAGTCCCATGTAATAAGGGGCCTATAATTGCCATCAATTGGGCACAAATCCAGACTCCGATGGTACTACTGAGAAATTCCAGATGGCAAAACTCCATAACACTTTGCTCGACCCGGGAATCGAACCCAAAACCTCATGCTCAGCAGTCGCGATTTCCATCACCACTAGACTAACGAGGCAATCAAGTAACTAATATAGTTAGAGTTAACAATAGTTTTTCATATTCGTAAAATTTGAAAAACTTATTAAAAAAACAAAAGGTATTTATATAGCAGCGGTGAGTGGCAACGTAGGGAGGGGTCGCCCTAGGAAGACCTACACTGACCTTATTGATGAGGTTCTTCAAAAAGATCAGGTGCGCAGTACTCGTAACCGGCGTGCTTGTATGACGAGATGTATGAACGTAGATGAGGCGAAAGGAGTATGTAAGATCGTAGCAATAGTTTCTGCCTACCCCCATGGGAAAACTTTTACTTATTACTTAACCATTCTCAACAACCACTAGCCATATTAACTTGAAAACCAAAGATTCGGGGATAAAAGAATACAAAGAGAGTATCATGATCTAATTCCCGAATATTGAAGCTTTCTGGTTCCACACAAGTACATAGCAAACATTACTTTGAAACATCAATAGTAGGTACAAAACGAAAGTATGGACCGAAGGTTTATCTATCATCGTGATTTTAATTAATCAAAAATAAGAATAGTAAATGTAAAAATAACAAAATTTGTTTATTTTGTTGAAAAAATTGTTTTTGTAATCGTCAGATGACTTTTATCCAAAGAATAAATATGACATTTTTTTTGTACAAAAGCAGTCAAATCGCTATATTTATCCCTTCGTTAAGAGTTACCTAATTGAAAAATTAGCTCTAAATGCTAATTTCTTTCAGCTAAGGCTTTCTTTCAGCTTTTGTAAATAAAAGGAATCAAAATGTCTTATTTATTTTTTGGATAAAAGTTATCTGACGATTGAAAAATTAGCCCTTAATGCTATTTTTTTTTAATTATCACTGGCAAAGTCTTGATGGCCCAGCGGTCAAGGCCCGCCTCTCATGCACGAGGTTTCGGATTCAATACCGCGCAAGTAACGATGTTACTTTTTAATTGATATGTACTTTCTAAGTTCATCTTGGTCATCATATTTGTAACTTTATTCGTATATTAAGTTATGTTTTTATATATGTGAAAACTAAATTGAACGAAGAGTGGAACTTCTGCTCCTATTTTTTGTTATTAGAGAAATGGTCAGATAAAAGTCGGTTAATCCATTTGTGATTGAATAATGAGATTTAGTTGTAGATACTCTTTACTCCTATATCATTTTTACGAGAAAGAAAGAGACAGCTATGTCTGTAAGACTAATAACGTTACGTAACAATAAGAAAGGGAATTATTGCAGACCATTGTGAAAGATTTTCTTTGTAGTAGTAGGTATTCTATTTCATGGTATTATGTAATTACTGTTTCAAAAAGCCAGTATCGTACCTATCGTGATGATAGATAATATTATATTAGGTACTACAAAATAACATTTTGTCGCCTCAAAGGTAAAACGGATGTGTAACAACACAGATGCATACCAACATTTAGCGCAGGCTATCTTTAAGGGCCGGGGTTGCGGGACGTCTTAACAGGATACCATGGCCCCGGAACGTAAAGGGCAACAGAAGGAACAGGGTGGTTTTTTAGTCGATAAAAGTCTGACAGTCCCTTCCGCCCCACCCAGGGCAGAAGGAGTCATTTGATGATTTTTACCACCTAAAAAAAAAGGCTATCTTTAAGAGAGGCCGATATCGAGCACTGAATGACATTAAATCACGCCTGTTATCCGAAGGGTTAGACTGAGGTGTACCCATTAGTATACCCACATTTCGACAATTATATTTAAGTCCCATGTAATAGGGGGCGAGTGATTAGCCAGGCATAAATCCAGACTCCGAGGCTGCTACTGAGAAATTCCTGATGGATAAACCAAATAACACTTTGCCCGACCTAGGAATCGAACTCAAAACCTCATGCCAAGTAGAACAACGAGGAAGTGGACGTCATTCAGCTAATATAATGATGATTATGACAGAAATTGAAAAATAACAGTGTTGAACTCATGATAGGTAAATGAGCATGTAAGCTCACTCATTACATACAATTAATGAAACATGTAGTGTTTAGCTGCTGCAACGCCAGTTAATTCCACAATAGAACATACTTACAATTACATAACATCACATAACATCACGCCTGTAATCCCCGAAGGGTAAGACAGAGGTGTAACCAATAGTACACCCACATTTCGCCAGTTATGTTTAAGTTCCATGTAATAGGGGGCGAGCCTACCATCAGCCAGGCACAAATCTAGACACCGAGGCTGCTACTGAGAAATTACTAATGAAAAAAAACCCAATAACACTTTGCCCGACCTAGGAATCGAACTCATAACCTCATGCCAAGTAGACTAACAAGGCAATTATTATTATTATTATTTATTTATTTCAGACCATGGTGTCCATTTTGTTAGTAACAATGTTCATATAGATTAATGTTAGTAAAACTTAAGCTACTCATACTCACAACAAGACATACAAAGGATGTCAGCACAACAATCACTGCTGTGCCATCCCATGACAAATGGAGCAACAGTGACTGATATAACTGTAGTCCAACCGACTAGCAATCATGCTAAGGATGCTGTTGGCGCTGCCACGTAATCTACGCACCAGGGATGCACATCTCTTCCGCCTTGTAGTGTAAAAACAGTCTACGCGATTTTCAGCAAACATCAACAACACAATGGCAGTCGACGTCATTCAACTGATATAATCATAATGATGAAAGGAAAAATAATGAAAAATAACAGTGTTGAACTAACTCATGATAGGTAAATGAGCATGTAAGCTCACTCATTACATACAATTAATGAAACATGTAGTGTTTAGCTGCTGCAACGCCAGTTAATTCCACAATAGAACATACCTACAATTGTGAAATGGTTCGAAACGTGCATTGTTTCAGAGCTTAGGTACTGAAATTGTACTTAATACTAGTTTAGTCATAACAATCATGCTAAGATTAACATAATTATGGGTTCAAATATTATAATACCTCTGTAAAATAATTCTAGGGATATTATGATACGCGTAAAATTAATTTCTAAAATTCTAAGTCATTTCGTGAAAATCATTGCATCGACTGCTAACGTATCGTTGGATTCATTCGACAAATAAATTATTCAGTTTGTCCGATATTAATTGCGTGTTTACTGCCTAATTGATCGGTCAGGTGTGGAGTACTCGTAACCGGCGTGCTTGCACGACGAGATGTATGAACGTAGATGAGGCGAAAGGAGTATGTAAGGATCGTAGCAGGTGGCGTTCTGTAGTTTCTGCCTACCCCCATAGGAAAAAGGGGTGAGTTTATGTATGTATGTATGTTGATCGTTCAAATGGTTACGTGGTGTGAGGTAGAAATAGCACTTACCTGGAAGAATAAACACCATCATCGCCGTTACCTGAAATGCAAACAAAACGGTGAAATCTCAAAAACTACTTGACCAATGACAATGGTTGGATAGTTTATAGGTGGACACCAGTTAAGAATTGATTTGACGCTAATTTAGACTTATACTTAGAAGTCATGTGCACAGTACTTGTAATTGGCGTGCTTGTATGTCGAGTTGTATGATCGTGGACGAGGCGAAAGGAGTATATTGTGAGGATCCTAGCAGATGGCATTCTGTGGTTTCTGCCTAACCCCATGGGAAAGAGGCGTGAGTTTATGTATGTTGGACTTACAAAAATTACATATTACATTACATAAAATCACACCTGTAATCCCCGAAGGGATAGGCAGAGGCGTACCCATTAGTACACCCACATTTCGCCAGTAAGTCGCAAAAAATTGTTTTTTTTTCCTACTATAAGACAAAGGCTGCCTTTTTCAATATTTTCATAATAAATAGTTTAAAATCTAACCAAAAAATGATCTGCTCATACCGCTATTAAAACACAAAGTTTACGACCTATTAAAACCAAAAATGGAGTAAACGTAAACACAAGCTTTTTAGTAAGGATAATAATTAGGATGCCTGAATATAATATAAGTAGGTACCTATATAGCTGCGGGTAACGACCCCGGCGGTTTTAGCCCTAAATGCTTCTAATGTTCGCTCTTAGTACTAGAATGTGTAGCAATATGTTATCTGCCTTTATTGCTATTGTGGAGCCCTAGAGGCAAATTCGGTAGCCATTTTGTGGGGATTAATAATAATTGGTATACGGGGTCAAGACTATTAGTGTCTTAAATAATTATTTGTATGAAATGTTGTTAGTCTGTTTAATATTTATTTATTTGCGCATGATAAAAATACACTGTACAAAGGCGGACTAAATGCCTTGGGCATTTTATATCAGTCTACCTTAGGGAGATGCAGGGACAAAACGTAGTAGGTTTCCAAGATTTTTTTTACGGCCAACCAATTTTTTTATAAGACAATGAGTTACGTCTTGATGGCCTAGTAGTTAAGGTGCCTGTCTGACTTGAGGCTGTGGATTCGTAACTGGGCACGGGCAAGTACCAATATGATTTTTTTCTATTTCATATGTAATTTCTCGGTTTACCTTGGACATTACTGACATCAATGACGGAAAACATCGTGCAGAAACCTGGACTTATAGTTAATTTAAGTCTGAAATCATTATTCCGCCTTGTGCAAGCGTGCGATGATAAATGCTCGTACAAACTGTAAAGTAAAAACCTTGGTTATAACTAGTATACTCCATAACTTACTAACTTTTGTATCCGACTTAGTCCGCGTGGATTTTATGTATGAACACCTACATTTTTGAAAATAAAATATAGCTTTTATTACTTGCTAATAATCCAGCTTTCTTTGAGTAAAAGAATTTTCAAAATCGGTTCGCCAGTTTTTGAGTTTTCCCATTAAAAACAAAATACAAAAATATTTTTCTATATAATATTAGTGTAGATTTAAACCATCCGTACCAAACACATTAAGAACACTACTTCATTACAATAATGAGCATATTTTATACCAGATTGAGTAAAACAAACTACAGTTACTTTTGCTTGTCGACACGCATTATGTTTGCACGCGTTCACTAATCAAAACTCATTATTCAAACACGCATAAAATTCGGAACACGCAATACTATGTTTCGTTTATAAATCATGTTTATAGAGCTGGATTTCGACTTTCAAATTGCTGTTTCACATGCCATGCCGACCGTGTCAGTTCATCAGTCACTTTATTGGTACTACTCAACTGCCTCGTTGGTTGCAAAGTGCGGCTGCTGAGCATGAGGTCTTGGGTTCGATTCCCAGGACGGGCAAAGTGTTATTGGATTATTCCATTAGGAATTTCATAGCAGCCTCGGAGTCTGGATTCGTGCCCGGTTGATGGCAATAGGCTCGCTCTATTTTACATGAAACTTAAACATAACTGACGAAATGTGCGTGTATTAACGGGTACAGCTTGTCCTAACCCTTCGGGGACAACAGGCGTGATGAAATGAAACTCAATATAATTATGTTTTTCGATAAAAACAGAGAACACAAAGTAGGATAACTTCAGGTGAAATGGTCTTATTTAAGTTAGACATAATATAGACTTTTCCAATAAAGAAAATTTATTATAAAAAGATTTTTCCAATAAAGATATTTTTCATAAAAAGATTTTTATCCAATAAAGATCTTTATTATACAGCAACGAGAATATTATGTAGAATAATTTAAAATTATTGACAGATCCGCAAATACGAGTGTCACAAATATAATAATACAAGGAACGTGGATCACAAAATATCTGTCATCTGAAACAAACTAAAGGTATGGCCAGAAGGCAATATTCGTAGCAGAATTTTCAAAATATTTTTTTGAAAAGTCATATTATACTTTCATATTACAAAGTTCATTATTATACTAGCATCTGTCTGCGACTTTGTCCGCGTCAAAGTTCATATATTATCCCGCAGGAATCATACATTTTCCGGGATAAAAAGCCTCAATGCTATCACTGACAATAATCTTTATCTGTGCCAAATTTAATACAGATCCTATCAACCGTTCTGACGTGATTCAATAAGAAACATCCATCCAAACATTAAGTAAGATGCTGTAACTTACATAACATAACATCACGCCTGTAATTCCCGAAGGGTAAGGCAGAAGTGTACCCATTACTACCCCTACATTTCACCAGTTATGTTGAAGTCCCATGTAATAGGGAGAGAGCCTATTGCCATAAACCGGTCACAAATCCAGACTCCGACAGTGATGTCTTAGGATTCCGCTTGGCATTCTTTGGGCACGGAACCCTAAAAAAGGAAATAAAACATAAAACCTAGCCTCTATAAACTAAGTCGAGGCTGTGTTACATAACACCAGTAGAAAAAATTCTATTCAAATGGTAGTAAACAGGAAATGGCCGCCGGCTTTCTGGCCACACTGTCTAGCCTGTAAGAAATAAATTGGGGCCTCGATAATGACATATCGTAATGTCTCTGTTCCAACATGTTTTTTTTTGTTTTGAAAAGGGTTTTCTTTATAGGTTATATATATTTTTTTGTTTTATGTTTTGCCCTTTTCGGATTCAGCACCCGAAGGATGCTAACGGAACCCTATTTTTAAGCCTCCGCTGTCCGTCCGTCCGTCTATCAGTGCCAACACCAACATCGCGCCTGTAATTCTCAAAGGCTAGCCAGCAGTGTATCCTTTAGTATACCCACATTTCGTCAGTTATGTTTAGGTCCCATGTAAGAGGCGAGTCTATTGCCATCAACCGGGCAAAAATCCAGTAAATAATTATGTTTTAATAAATAATAATAAATAAATACTTAATCCTCGTAATTGTTATAATTTGTTGTATAAGTAACATTCAATATTAAAACACCATACTAACAAAATAGCAAACACTTAAAGTAATAAAATGAACAAATTTGTTTCGATTTACATGAAAATCATAACAATTAGAGTCCCCCGGGCAACGCCGGCGCCGTTCGTGATAAAACTTGATTCGGGACGTTGTCGGAATAATATTGTGTTGTCTTTTAAATAACACTCTTAATTAATAACAAACAATGGTAGCAACACCGTACTGAAAGATAGGCGACGCTATTGCTAAGGAGTATTTACTTTAGATATATATGTATAATATTTATACTTCATCATCATCATCCGCTAAATATATAAAAGCGAAAGGTCACTCATTCGCTCATGACGTAATATGAAAACCGCTTGACGTATAAAGATGACATTATAGTCGGAGACGTCCGCTAAAGCCTCCTCTACACGTTTGCAGATGCGTCCGCAGACGTATACTGCCCTCGTAATTAGAAAAGGCACAACTAACATTTTACAAATGTTGAGAAAATTGAGATTTAAATATTTATTGAATTTTGTTAAAAAAAACACGTTTAAAATGTGTTTCTCGAAATTGTGTAAATGTGAAAAATTGCGTATTTATAGTATGTATACAAAGATAGCAATGTTATATTTTTAATTTTAATGGATATATTTAATAATTAGCATATTTCTTTTTAATTTAACATAAAAAATAACATGAAAAGAGCAATATTACGTTTAAAAGGCACATATAACCAAATATGCCTTTTTAATGTAATATTTTGAGTAAAAATTTAAAACTTTTACGACAAAAAGGCATATTTACTCAATTGTGCCTTTTTACTGTAAATTTTTAAAATAAATACATAGGTAAATGTGTCTCTGCAATGGGATTCTATATTTTAAAAGAGGCTGATAAATGTCATTGTGTAAGAAAAATAAGGCAGTTGTAAGAAAATAAAACATTTATTTCAAAGAGTTTACACAAACAAAATGTTCAAAAGTACTATCACTTATTTTATTGAAGGACTCAACAAAACAAAAACAGAATTGTTTACTAAAAATGACACTTCAAAATCTCTCTTAGTTAAAAATTAGGCAACACAGCCAGTTAGGAACTTCAATATATTTATCAAAAAAAGAAAACGAAGTTTACAAAAACAATTAAATTAATATCATAACAATTATGTATCAAACATCTAAGTAGTTCAATTTTTTATTACAATCCAAGGAATGGAATTAACTTCTTTTTACCTTATACTAAAAATGGCACTATGTATCTCTCTATCACAATCTTGACAAGGTTACAAAATAAGTAGGAACTATTTATTATAAAAATTAAACAAAAAAATAATTCTAAATCTGAAAATTTGAAATTTCAAAGCATCTAATATATTCTCAATATAATTAAATCGACACTAAAGTGAGCGCAAAAAAATCCATCTTGCATTATTTCAGTCTTCTTGGTTTTGAAACAAATCGACTGCTCGATCATTTATAGGTAGTTTCCTAAAAAACTCTCCTGTCAGTATAAGTGGACCAAGCTTTGTGAGTATGGCAGATTTTCTTTCACTCATGATACCCCTCGGAACAAGTTTTTGTCGTGGAGGTGGTATTCCTTCTTTAATATTTTTTAACTTAAGAAAATCAAGCTAAAAGTATTCGTCGAAGAGCAGTCTTCATAATCATAAAGGTCTTGAACTCCCATCTTCCTTACCATGGTGCGAAAGCCAGTATCACATACAGCTTTGCAAAAGTCTTTTCGACAATATTCTCTTCTCGCCTCGACACATCAGGCACAACTGACGGCATTCTCTGCATACCTTGCCCCCCTCACTTCATCTCCGTTCAGAAATGTTTAGTAGTAAAGGCACTTAAACGCCAATGTGCCTTTTTTATATAACATTTAAAAGCGTAGGGGTAAATAGAAAGGGCATAACTGCCAGTTGTGACTTTTCTTTCTACATTAATTGCTAAAGTATTCGTATAAAAAATAACCACAATTGCCACATAAGCCTTTTATATTTAACGCACGTCAGTTATGCCCTTTCCATTAAATATATCAATAATAAAAAGGTGAAATAAAAGTCATATCTCACAATATGCCTTTTTATTGTAATAAAACTTAAAAAATGATGCAGTTGTGCCCTTTAAGCTTATGCTATCTCTGTTTATTTTGTAGCTAAAAATCCACAAAAAATCAGGCAGATAGACCTTTTTTTCCTGATTCCGAATATATATATAACTCATTTTGACAAAAAGTGTTAGTTGTGCCCTTTTTCGGTAACACGGCAGTATAGAGGGGGTAATTTGTGCATCTGTTGTAGGTATTTAACGTCCGCAGATGCACGCAGACGCGTCCGCCTCGAATCCGATTGTTGTCGGTTTTTGTGGCACAGATCAAAGGATTTCGGCGCGGACGTCCGGCGTCTGCCCACACGTCTGGCGACGCATCAGTTAAATCGGAGTTGCGAATTTGCGATTGAGAGTGCACGCGTGCTTCTTGTGGTTTAATTCTTGTTGAAATGGCTAATAATATGAGCACCGAGGAAACTTTTAGGATTATTGAGCTATATCAAGCTGAACACTGTTTAATATTCATTTTTAAACGTGTTGCGTCTGTCGAGTATGAACCTAGACTAATCGACCTGCAGACGTGTGGACAGCTCGTGACGATCCATCTGCGGATGCATCTGCGGGCGTCCGCGGACGCATCTGCAGTCGTGTAAAGGGGGCTTAAGAACGGATTTTTCAAAATTCACCCCTTATGGTAATGAACGCAGTCGTACTTCATATCAAAACAATGAAGCATATAACAAATGAAGTTAAACAAAAGTTATTTATTACCTTTAGTTTGTAAACACTTCAATAAATTTACACAAGTATGCTTTACAAGCAGCGTAAGTGTTTTCGGTGAACTCTGGCACCCAATGTAAGATTTAACTTGTGTTTAGGGTGCCAGCGTCCTCGCCTGCCAATTGAGCATAAAGTAGCAGTAGTTGTTAAACCAGCACAATGTAAGATTACGTACTTTATTTCTTACTCAACTATTTTGTATGCTATTTAATATTAAATTTAGCAGTTAGACTATTGCCTTATATCATAGAGATTATCATATAATATCAATTGCGAGCCTACTGCTCGCGACTGTCAAAAAAAGTTGGGAGCACTTCACCATGATAAATTTTGTGAAAAATACAACTTTTTGTATTTCATAATTATACATGTACTTTCGAAGTTTTCCTTGGACATCACTGACGACAGTGTAATAAATGAAACTTAACTATGGAATGGTAAAATTTATTTCCTGATTTCTAAGCGGTAAAAAGAACTAAAATACAACCTCCAGTAACACAAAAGCTAAATACGAAAAGGAAAAGCAACGCAATAAGTACAACCGATACCTACCTATCAAATTTATAATAGAGAGGTATTTCTTCAAACATTAATAATGAATCCGATAGCTTCAACGATGGCCGGTTGTCACGACGGCATTATAATGGCGATATTACTTCAGTTTCATATTGAAGCCATTTTTTAGGACTCACAAAAATTCACCGCAAAATATTTCGTTTTTAAATACGAGGAAGATTTTAATAAAGTTACTCCTCGGGTTTATATAATGTTTATGTCGCTCACTGCCTCGTTGGTCTAGTGGTCGCAAGCGGGCAGTCGACTTTTATTCAAATAAACATAAAACATTTAACATTTTTATGATTTACATTTTTTTTTTTTTTTTACTATATCAGTCTAGTCGAGATTCTTTAAAGGAATCAGGGATGGTGAACCATATGCCAGTTTTTATAATAGTCACATTATTATAAAAACTTCCATAAGGTTCGCCATCCCTGATTTAGACCTTAAAGTAAAGAAAATAAATCGTCGATTTACTCGTCATGAATTTGCTGAGATAAACACCGTTTTATTACATCACGTTATGGTTGAAATTCATCGTAGGTACGCAATGCTATTTACAGCACTCACTTACGAGCCAGTATATCACTGCGCGAGCATGTAGCCATCCATATGGAGATTTTATGTTGTCCGTTATAGGTATGTAGCTAGCTATGGGTAATGGATGAGACTACTGCGTTTTGTTTAAATGGCTTGTGCCTGCGACTTTGTATGTGTAGACTTCAGAACTAATTATCCCGCGGGAATACAATAACTGTATAAAAATTATCCTTAACGTCAATCATATAAAAATTCTACGTGTAAGAAGTTGCCTTTAAATTATGTTCTTCTTATATCATTGTAGTAACGTAATGCCAAATTTTGACTCGATTAAACCTGTGGAACATACTCATATACATCCATTAAGCAGACAAGAGCTAATAATCTTTAAACAGCTACACAGATTTTCTGGAACCCATGCTAAGAAACTTTCAAACAAAAAAAAACAAATCAAAACTGGTTCAGCCAATTGTAAGCTACGATGCCACAGACAGACACACTCCTACATTACACCCCTCTACTTTCGTTGGAGGTTAAAAAACTTATTGTAGATTCAACTACTTTTAAATAAAATACAAACTGTACAGAATCAACTATTGAAATATATATAGTTATATAAACCAATATATATCAAAGTCAAATCATTTATTTCAATGAGGCCATTACAATTCAATTTTGAGCGTCAAATACAAGAAAAAGGAATTAAATCTAGTTGCCCCTACCAAAAGGTAGTTTTCTATACAGAAGAATGGGCATGAAACTCCATACGTACTCTTTTAAAATAAAATATAAACCAATGAAGTAGCCACACGCTATAAATATCCCAGCAAGTCTATCAACAGTCGACAGTCGTTCGTAATTCAACTGAAAGACATACTAAAACCTTACAAATACCTATTTTATAAGGTGACCGTCGTAAACTGGAGGATTGGAAGATACTGCGTCAAATCTCCTTTTTTATCTTCAAAGGGAACGATCAATCATGCGCCGAAGACATTTGTAATGTACTTGCATTTTGTCGCCGATGTTCACACAGCCTTATTTTAAAGATGAGGATTATCCACGAAATCCGAATGAGGCTTGGGATGGAATAAATAAAAATGGGAACCGTATTTGAGGTCGTGTATAAAATGGAGGCCTGCCTTTGTGGGTTTCAAATTACAGTGGAATAAAAAAGGCACACACTGATATTTTACGAAGATAATGGTGCAGTAATAACGCGAGTATTTTTTGTGTACAGGGTGTGTAAAAGGCGAGATAAAGTATTGTTTTATGAACTGTCGGTACAGTAAAGACAGCTAGATAATTACTTTGCTAACTTTAGAGAAAATTATGATTTTCCATGAGTAGTTATCAACATCCATATGAATATTACAAATGCGAAAGTAACTCTGTGTGTCTGTCTGTCTGTCTGTCATGCTTTCACGACTGAACCGCTGAGCCGATTTCGATAAAATTTGGTACGAGATAAGTTTTGAACCCCCAAAAAAAGACATAGGCTACTTTTTATTTTGCGACTTTGTCTGCGTCCGCGATAACCAATATTTACGCGGACAAAGTCTTGGGTCCAAGCTAGCAAGTTGTAATAAAGGTTTTGATACTGCAAATATTACTGACTGCCATCCAACCACATACACAACTAATGTTAATATTGTAATTATGGAAGGAACATTAGGTTAAACAAGAACTGTTTACTGTGGGTAGGTACTTACCAAGACGGTATGACGGTGAAATTAAAGGAAAAGGTCAGAAACCAGCACACAACCACATATACCCACACACAACCACATACACCCACACACTGTACACTGACACACACCACTTCACCAATATTTCACAACAACGTAAAATTGATCCCTTTTCACTTTCCGTGCGGGACTTTCCGCAATCGAGACTTCAGAGAATTCTGACATACTCCTTAGTAATGATAAAAAATGACGTGTAATGAAACAAATGAAATATCACAAGGTTTGAGGGTGGATTTCACTGCAGACAATCTACCTCAGTAATTATTTTCGTATTCTAAATTTAAAACTCGATTAAAAACATTCTAAATATAAAAGTGATAAGTATAATGTAATAATATTGTGTTTCTTTTTTCTAAATAGAATATCGATCTAAAACATTCTAAATTTAAAACAATTTAATAATATTATTGTAAAGAGAAAAGACTTGTATTTTTGTTTGTAATACTTTTTTTTGTTTTATAAATAAATTTTAAAACTACTTTACCTATTTTGAAAATTCTTCCGCTTAAAGAAAGCTAGATTTTATCAGCGAGTAACAAAGGCTATAATACAACGTCACGCTATGGCCAATGGGATCAGTAATCAGTAAAAAACTTAACGCAAGTATAGCCACGGGGTATTGCTAGTATTTAAATTAAAAAAAGGAATTTCATAACAAACCTATTCAGAGCACATGTTCAGTTAAATTGTGTCCAGCCAATCACTCTGCCGGATAAAACGGATCCCTGGACATTGCTTTAAATTAACCGCTCCGTTTTCACAACCGAGTAATTTTTCAAGCCAAGCCGGGTGTAATTTTATTTATAATTAAAAAAGGGGTATTTTTTGCCTTAACCGGACAGTCAATGCGCATTTCATTTTAAGCAGATCTGATTTAGTTTGGTGGATTGATTTGATTAGGTATCATGGAACTATTAGAGGAAAAAATTAATGCTGTTGTGTTCATTTTTAACACGCTTTTTTTGTTTTCATTTCATTTCTTGTGTCCATCATGGCAAAGTGGAAAAAGCAAATGTGTTGCGGACCCCAAGGAACATGGAACAAGGGCAGGAAGATGATATCATGAGTTGGGTTTTTTTTGTTAAAGCAAAATGAAAAATGAAGAAAGAAAAACTATTTATTCACGCGAAAATAACGCTCATAATATAAAAAGAAAAATATTATATACATAATAACTTCACTTGCGTCCAAGTTTCTGATAGGCGCAATGAATATCAATTAAAATTGCTTATTAATATACGAAAATATTCTTTATGTAATCACGAACGTGAATCAAGTGACTTTTATAGACATTGTCATAAGGTTCAAATTACTATGACTGACGGGCGCTCTTGAAATGCAACAACTCATACGTTTTTGGTTACTACTCCGGAGGTTGTAGCGTGATATTATATAGACTAATACTATTCTTATTAATCTGGCTATCATAAACAAAAACACTTTTCCAACCCAGAGATAGTTTTATACAAACAAACAAAAACTCTTCATCTTTATCTTAATGTAAATGTATAAATTACGCGTCACGTTGTTTGACCAGGATGGACTCCTAAACTACTCAGCCATTTTTAATGAAATAAGGCTTACTGTGTGTAACTTAAAAGTTTTTATCTCGAGTATTGACCTCAATATCTGTACTTACTTCAAGCCAGAGCAACGCGCGGCCGAGTCAGCTAGTTTTATTTTATAGTACAGACGTTTACACAAAAGCATCACATTCCCTCTATGCTCCACACCCCCAATTTCATTACCTACTAAGCCCCCTAACACCTTAAGCCCCCATAATTCTTTTTCTGCTCGGCCCCATAACTTCCCATCAGTCTTCTCCTGAATATCCATAATTTCCTCAAGACGACAGGTAGACCGGTCACGTAGGGCTCCGCGATCCGTCACGCAACTCATTGGTAGGGGGAGAGGGACTGAGGAGGTATTAGGAGATATGAGATCGTTTGTGGATATATTTGGAGAGGGAGAAAAGTTTGTAAAGACTTTGTGAAGATTGCCATGACCCTTTTGACTAAAGTAAATTGAGTCTTAATGAAAAATGCGACCTATTTCTGTACTAATAAAACTGATATTTGTAGTAATTACCACCCTTATATTGAGTACTAACTTCTGCCCGCGACTTCATCTGCACAGAAATTAAATATACCATAAAAAAGAGTCTGTAAAAACAACTTTGTAATAGAAATAGCAAATCCAGAGATTACCTCTTATCTACCAAAAACAAAAGTTTACCTATTTTTGTTACTACATAGATTAAAAGTATAGATTAAATAAAAAGACATTGTATTTTTTTAAATATATATCTTCAACAAACAAGTCACTCCTGAAGTTTTTCATTCTCGCTTACCTTTGTAATAAACCGACTACATATGTATGAAACCGCCAATATTGCAGTACCATAATGCAGGGTGCAGGTCACGTTGGATCGCAATCTGTCACGCGCGCACCGCTACGTGCACAGGGGGCCCTATCCCAGGTATGCATTGTGAGAGGGAGCCCCATGCTATGGGGGACCAGGAAAATTTTATATGACTTTAATTTTTACGTTCTTAGAGAGGTGCAAAATCATGTTTCTGAATTTCGATCGCTGAATTATGTTTTTTTTTTCAAAGTCAAAGTCAAAACATTTATATCAATTAGACCATTTACAGGCACTTTTGAATTGTCAAGGAGTCGGTCAGTTAGTCCGAAAGTTGAAGCTTGTTACTGCTTTTAAAGAACTGTTCTATGAATTTCTTAGTGGTGCTTCCTTGTTAAAAATAAACAGTTTTGGACCCAAAATTTATACCTACGTAGTAATTCGTGATTGGTTCTTTATTAGTATTATTTATTTAATCTTTATGCAGCAAAAGGTATAAGACCGACCCAAGGCCTTCCCTACCAGCCAGATTAAAAGTTATTTATCACATATATTTAAATAATACACATAAATAATAATAAAACATTTCTTTCTTTATAAAAACGTTGCCCCCACTAAAAATCTTTCTGTATCATGGGTGGGTTTACAAACATATAAACTCACATAAATAAACAGTTCTGTGCGGGAATCGACCCCCGACACGCAGCCCAGCAGCCAATCACTACGCCACCATCATTTATGCGCGTGCATGTACATTTAAAGTCAATTTCGCTGTATAACAGTAGTATTCTGTTGACATAAATATCTTCTTAAATATATAATCACATAAATTATATTAAAAAAGTTTAATTATATTATTAAAAACTTTCTTTCTTGTTTCTATTAACAACAAGACTCTTCTGAACATTATCATTAAAATTTTCCAGACAATTTTCAAACAAAAGCCATTTTTTATCAGCAGCTGAACCGACAAGACTTTCCGATACGTAAGCTCATTGTACTTACAACTACATTCACTTCAGTATGAAAATTGTGAACTTTATTATCAGCCTTCGAGCGCAGAACCCCGAAGCGAACCGACAGCAAACAACTAAAGACTAATTTACGTTTTTTCTTCGAAACTCGTTCCCCCGAAGACTTCATTATGAAACTTGTTAAAAAGCCCAGAAAAAAATCTTTTAATTACAATATCAAAGTGATCGTCATAAATTAATCTTCATGAAAGTCTCACGACCTTTTCCCATCTTAGTTGGCTACTTTTGAGCCTTCGGAGTCTTTGAAGTCGACAACTTCCGAAGCGGAAGCCCGATTTTTCCACTGGGGATTCTCCAAGTTCACGATACTTTGGGTAGGCGGTGGAAACGTGAATGATCATGTCCCTAGAGTGATTATTAAGTGGCTGGAAAATAAGCCATGATGTACAACCCCTGTATGTATACAGGTTTTCCATTTTGAGACACCCCATTATTTATCAAAATCGCGCAAAACATTATTAGTTTCATTAGTGATAGAAAACGAATAAACAAAAGGATTGACAGAAAATGATTGACTACCTCATTGGTCTAGCGTTCGCAAAACGCAACTGCTGAGCATGAGGTCTAGGGTCCGATTCCCTGGTCGGGCAAAGTGTTATTAGGTTTTTCCATCAGGAATTTCTCAATAGCTGCCTCGGAGTCTGGATTTGTGCCCCGTTGATGGCAATAGGTTTGGTGACTTAAACATAACTGGCGAAATGTGGTTGTACTAGTAGGTACACTTCTGCCCAACCCCATGAGGATTACAGGTGTGATATTATATGTTAATAAATAGAAAAGTAACACATTGACGTAGCAGTTCCTAATTAATCGGTAAAAGAAATATTGTAATTTGTAAACCAAATTGGTGGTAGAGTTTGTAAAATATCGCAATTTATGAAACAATTTACTGATGCAACTGGATGAATGACTGAAATAAATGAAAATTCTATGTAATTTCATGGTGCTTTTGTTATTTATCAAAGATTGGAAATGAAAGATTAATCGGCTTTTTGCAATATTGCCGTCAGGCAGAATGAAAAATATTATCTTTTAAAGCTTTGTAAAAACATGTTTCAGTTCATAAAAGAGCTTTCAATAGAGATTCGTCGACAACGCTACAGCTTTTAATCGAATTAATTTTTCATAACCAATTTTTTGATAACCAATTTTTTGATAACAATTTTTTTTTATAACCCTTTGCTGATGAAATGCTAGGCATAAAATGTATACATATTACTTATTCTGTAATTACATAACTTGCTCAAAAAAGCTGCATAAAAGTAACATAATCATTTCTTAATTTAATTTAAGAACCTTAAAATTTCTCCAATGTTACTTATCTTTCGAGCTTCCGAACACAGCTTAAGTTTATGTCTAATAAAAAAATCTTATGTTCCTCCCTACCCAATACGTCGAGATAGGCAATTTTTACGATTCCACTCTGGTAGATAACGTAATAAATCTCCGGAACTCATTTGTTTACGGCCGAAAGTTTTTGAGTGTCCGGAATTGTTGTGACAGCATCTCGGACGAAAACAGGCTGTTTGTCAAGAGAATGGTAGGTACTGATTATTGTTTAGTAGTAAATATAAGCCTTTGTCCTATTCCGGGGCAAATTCCTCTTCCGTACCTACCTACATACCACGCCTGCGCACTGCGTGTTTGCAATTTCGGATAATTAAATCCAGGTTTACACACAGTAATTCTTCATGAGTGTCGAAAATAAACTTATTATCAAGTCAATTTGTTTCGATTGAAAATATTTTATGAGAATTCATTTTCAATTTGTTTGTAAACTCTGTAGGTAATATTAATTTTCCATTCATTTGTTAGCAGCTTACTGATTGTACTCGTAGAGTGTGGAAGGGATATCGTAAACCTCATGCTTGAGAGGCCTCACGATATTTACACGGTCAAAATGTATGGAAAAGATGATATTTTTTAATAACCAAGCAGAAATTTTAACGCTGGTTGGAGGGTCTACAATCATAAATACTAAATCCGTGGTAGAAGTTTGTGTCACTAAGAACGCAGCGCAGACTACGAATTAAAAAGAAAACAAGCCCAGACGATTGCAAAGCCTACAAATAAAGATTTTCATCAGAATCTCGGTCACGTCTGCTCCCAGTTGGCTTTAGAATGGTGGATTAGTATAAGACGTCTGAGTCTCATCTATATGTGTATATATAAAAGGCAACCGTTACTGACTAACACATTAAACCACTAAACGAATTGCGGTGGAATTCGGCACTCAGGTAGGAAGACTTAAGCATGTTCTAAGAAAGGATTTTCTAAAATTCTTTCCAAACGGGGGTCCAAAGTTTGTATGGAGAAACAGAATTACCCATTCGCCGACATGTTAACACACACACACACATCGATCATCTTTATAATTAGTAATATATCAATACATATGGCAAAGCAATAAAGATATTGAGTATTGAATAGAGTCTTTCCATTGCATCGAAATCAAACCAGCCTAGACCACCAGCAACACACCTGGAGCTTGATACTCAACAAGATAAGACCGCCAATAACCGAAATTTACGCGAAGGAAGTCGCGGGCAAAAGCTAGTCTCAGATATTGTTCCAGACTTTCCACAATACTTACTCTTTCTCTAAATTTGATGCTCGGCTATGCTGCGTGTCGAGTTGGCGTCTGCATCTTAATCAGTTGAAATGTGTTCATCGCGATCTGTGTTTCATTATTCATTTTTGTCTACATTTGCTCTCTTTAGTTGAAAGCTTTGAAAATTTCTTTAGTCATCTTAAGTGTGGTAAAGTGGATCTGTTTTTGGGATACGTGAAAATTTTTCTTTATGAAACAAATAAAGGCACTTCATTTTTTTATATATTTCAAGCTAGCTTCTGCTCATGACTTCGTCCGCGCCAATGTTGATATATTATCCCGCGGAAACCGTACATATTTCGGGATAAAAATTTCATATGTGCTTATTCCAGATTAAAATCTATGTCTGGGCCATCCTTATTCGTTCAGCTGTTTTGGCATTATTGAGTTACAAACATCCATATATCTAAACTAAGAACAAAGACATTTATAATAGTTATAAAATATATGAATAATGTCCACATCTCTGATCAAAAATTCTATTAGCTATCTTAACGGGTTCATTCATATTAAATGATCGTATGAATAAAATAATTCAAATACCTAAAAACTGGCAAAAAGCAATCAACGTTCCTTCAAAAAATGAAAATATAAGCTTTTATTAATAACTTTTTTGAATTTACTCATCGCTGTAATCAAACCTTATAACATCAAATTGATTTCAATTAACATTGCATTGTATTTTGCTATCAAATGACCTAAAGGTCACCCCTAATTGACCTTACCCATTAAAATTCATGAAATGTACGCAATCTATGCGATATCTTCGCTGAAGGTGATTTAAAATGTAAAAATTGATCATTTAGTATTATTAACAATACATAATTTATGGTAACTTATTTATTAATGCGGTGCTTAAGCCTGAACATTTATTTTTTACTGCCAATTTATTTAAATCTGTCTGGCTGTATTATAGAAATATTGGATAACATGAATCTTCACTGTCAGGTTTCATTTTCGTAATTAACTTGAAGGCTTTTATAAAAATCGTGTTTCTCTTGATAAAAGCCAATTATTTTAAAACTTTAAATTGTGGAACCTAAAATGTTTAGAGTAAGATATTAAATATTAAAAGTAAATATGGATTGTCCATTCTTCTCCATATTTATCTTGTAAACATATCATCACACCTATAAACCCCGAAGGGTTAGGCAGAGGTGTACCTATTAGTATACCCACAATTCGCCAGTTTAGACGCATTTATTACGTCGATATGCGTCCACCTTAAATCTAAAATAATCGCCGAGAATTTTGACACATAATAATGAATTTAGAATGTTTATTAATGACAAACGCTGTCATTAATCATAATGGCATTGTCATTAATGTTCAAAGTTAACAACATAGTCGTTAACTTTGATGTACACTATAGTCTTACATCAATTTATTTACTTACGATAAATTTTACATAAATCTGAGAATTGTTACGTAACATCGCGAAATAATGGTGTTTGAATTTTGTTAATTTTGAAATACAATAATTATTTTTATATAATATTTATTTTTCTATTTTCATGTTAGTGGTTTTACAAGAATTTATTTATTTTAATAAAAACTATACATTACTTTATAATTTTTAACCTAAACACAAAGCTTATTAATAATAATAAAATTACAAAATATGTATAATTTGTAATGAAGGAGGAAGCTCATAGGACATCAAAAATTTGTCCGCATCGTTGTCAATGGGGCTAGTACCCAAAAGATCGGCAACATTGCCACGTTGCGTGGCATTGTCATGTTATGTGGCATTGCCATACTATAAATATTAATATACTATTTCAACCTTTTATTTTTGAAAAAAATATTTTGTCATTTTACCCATACATTATCCATAGAATTGTTGAGGATTGTTTAGCAAAAGTACAATAAGCAAACCAGATTTCTAACAATATTAGGTCAATCAATAGCAAATTCAAATTCCTATTTTTTCAATAGGGCTTTTAACTTTACTATTTTATTTTTAGCGAGTACATGGTACCAAAAGTAACTCAACTCGTTGACTAAAATATAATATAAAGCAGTAAATTTAATACAAAATCAAAAATATGAGCACTTTATCGAAGTTTTTGATTTATATTTATTTTCTGCTCCATTAATCAGACATCAGACGCACTAAACGTCAAATAATAACATCGTTAAGTTCTCTCATATTACTTGAACATTATTTATTGAAGTCTAAGTATTGAAGTTTAATTGAGAGTGAATTTCTGTTGAAATAAAAGTGAATAGTGCGAGCAATATTGAGACGTAAAGTGGCTGATGCTGAAAGCATTGAAATTGATGTATTAAGTAATAAAACTTTTAAAATATGTTTTCATATTTTGTATGGAACATTTTTTTTTAAAAGACCATTCTAGAGTTTTTTCCAGAGTTGTAAGTCCTTTTACAAACATATAATCCCACATACACAAAAAACTAGACCTGAGACAACTATCTATAGGTTATACAAATGTTTGTTCCGTGCGGGAATGAAAATTATAATCCAGTTATTTCAACAAAATTTATCTGATAATCGTTATTTGGCCGCTTTTAAACTAATAATTCTGAAAATAAATTCGATTATAGTACTTACCCACACAATATTATAACGAATAATAGGTATGTCCGCCATGTTGGATCTGATTCAACATGGCGGACGGGATTCTTTCATTAAATGTTTATTTTTGTACTGTCTCTTTTTCATTTGTTTCTAGAAATATAATGTTATCTCTCCATACTGCTTATAAAAACAAAATGTAAATCTTTGTTAATTATGAGGCAACAATAGTTCGCAACACATGTCCCCAAACATGTTCTATACGACTTGTTTACGATGCAAACTTAGTTCTCGCCGCTACTTCGTAAATCATCGCACGTTGCAAAATAATTGGGTTAGGTTCCCTCTGCTCGGATATATCCGTGTATCATGGCGAATGCTGTAATATTTTTTTTATAAAATTTTAAATTGTAACTGAACATCGTAGGTAGTATACACTGTTAATATTTTTATTAATAATAATCTATACAATAGTAAAGCTGAAGAGTTGTTGTATGTTTAATCGCGGTAATCTCTAGAACAGCATAGCATAATCTCGTAGTAATACGACAGGCAGTATCAGACAAGCCAGATGCAGTTATAAAACATCACGCTTTGACCCAAGGGAGCGGAACAGTAAACAAATACCGCTATCGCGAGCAGAAGCCAGTTTAATAAAATCGTATATTTGGTAAAATAATATATTTGTATACCACATATTGGCGCTGGACTAATAATAATGTAATAATGGGCATAATTCGACAATAGTCTGCAAATACATAAACATACATAAACTCACGTCTTGGGCTGAAAAATTATCAAAATAATTTTCGTTTTTCTTTTTTTTTAATTATCAGCTACAGATAACTACGGAAAATTGGAAGCGTTTTTTATCACCATTCTTCAAAATATAGTGTTATCTAATCCTAAACATAATTTAGTCTATTGATTTTAGTCGTAACTAAAATGAGTAGATAATAGGCAATCTATCTAAAATCTGTCAAATATACCTATAATACAAAGGCAGGTACTTCGACCCTATGTTAAACCAATAAAGACCACTTTGCTATACCAAGGTTTACCGGTAGCGTCTCCTACTAACGCAAACTCCGATTCCTCTCACTCAATGGTCAGTCAAAGGCAATGAATTAAGTTTATTGCTCCATCACTAACATTGACAAACTAAATGTTTACTAGTAGTGAATTGATAGACGCTACTCTCCTGACGATGGCCGGCGACAAGACCTAACTAGACTGACCAACACAAAGAGATTCTATTTGTTTTTGATTTCAACATTGTATACCTAGTAGTAGCTTATATTTAGCTTGCACTGTTCGTATGTAAAGTACTTACGAATGTATAAATGTAAGCGTCCTTCAAAATTTGCAAACCATTTTTCAACCATTTGCTTATATCGTATTGAGCTGAAATTTGCATACACCTTTAGTTCTGGTGTCAATACAATGTACAATTCTCATTATTGTAATAATTTTAAATTAAAGCATGTTTTTAAAAATATTTTTTAAATTAGTTTATTCAAAATTGTATGTAGACAAAGCCGTAGGAAAAAGTTAGTTAATTAAACTACTCAGGTTCTAAGTTTCTTTAAATGTTACTCGACTTTATCTTACCACTGTATATTAGTGAGTTTATATGAGAGTTGGAAGAGGGAGTGCGCCTGTGTTTATGCACACACTTGTGCACTATAATAATATCTCCTTCGTCCAGTCTCCATTGAGATAAGAAATCGTTCTGGACAATATTAGGAGCCTTTATAAAAGAATCGATTGGGAACATACATACATAAACTCACGCCTTTTTCCCATGGGGGTAGGCAGAAACTACAGAACGCCACCTGCTACGATCCTTACATACTCCTTTCGCCTCATCTACGTTCATACATCTCGTCATCATCATTTCGTCATCTCGTCATTGCGAACATGGCATTAGGAATTAGTGATTTCAATGATTTGCTGAAACTTTCATGCCAATCACGTCTTCATAGCAATTTGGACGAATTTTAATGCGCGTCAAGTTTAATTTAGTACAATTTATGAACTGAAAGCGGTACATTCATTTCGAATCGGGGTCATAGTGTCGTGCTTGTTAAACGGATAGTGATTTATCGAAGCGCAGTTAAACGGTGAGAGTACTTCACTTGATGACCTTCCATTACTCACTAGTGTTGAGCGTTACGTTTGAATATGAATAGCTTGAGCTTTGAGCTTGACTTTCGATGTCTTGAATATGAATATGTTACTCATATGTTGCACGACCTTATATGGTATAGATGCCAGCTATATTGAATGTCTTGATTACGTTGGAAACATAACTGGCGAAATGTGGGTATACTAATGGGTACACCTCTGCCTAACCCTTCGGGGATTACAGGCGTGATGTTATGTTTATGTTAATTACGTCGAAAGTTCTAAATTCAATTTGTCTTACGTATTCGTAAATTTTTACATTCTGTTTCGTCTTTTTTACAATCTGTGGTAATCTGTTGTAGTCTGCTAATCCCTTAAAGCAAATAGTGTGATAATTTAAAGTCTATGGACTAATTTGGTCAAAGTAGATTATTTATTTAAAATTTGAACAAAATCTCTCCGGCAGGATTTGTGAGATGCTTTAACAAACAAACAGAAAAAAAAATCTCCATTCGTATCCTTCACCAACCCTTAAACACTTTTTTTTTATCAAAAATATTAAATGTACAGTTTTGACTTCGCTACGATTTAATTATATATAGATATGCAGCTAAGTATTGCGTTGTTTGGTATATCTATTAACACAATTGTAATAATTAAAACCACAAACTTAACTCTTAAAATCGATTTAATTCATAAGTGAGCATAAAGTTCAAAATGTACGAGCGACTGTCAGCAGGCGTTGCATTGAGTGTGATCATGGAATTATAGTACATAAAAATACTATAAAGTGGGTTATAGGTTGTTTGTCATTTGAATTCTTAACCATAACCTCTACATAGTACTATTAAATAAAGTCGCTTCTCGCAGTCCGTACGGTTAGATCTTTTAAACCACGCAATGGATTTTAATGCTATTTCCATAATATATAGAGTGATTCAAGAGATTTTTTTATGTATCTACATTGCACCCGTGCAAAGCCGTGTCGGGTTGCTAGTACTTCATATAATTTAGCAACGAAACGTGATAAACGACGCAACGACGCGTGGCATGACCTTCAAAACATACATACATAACAGCACGCCTGTAATCCCCGAAGGGTTAGGCAGAGGTGTACCCATTAGTACACCCACATTTCACCAGTTATGTTTTTAGTCCCATGTAATAGGGGGCGAGCTTATTGCCATCAACCAGGCACAAATCCAGACTCCGAGGCTGCTACTGAGAAATTCCTGATGGAAAAACCCAATAACACTTTGCCCGACCTGGGAATCGAACCCAAGACCTCATGCACAGCAGTCGCGCTTGCGACCACTAGACCAACGAGGCAGTCTGACCTTCAAAAGAGCCGTATAAAGGCCTAATTGAAATAAATGATTTGACTTTGACTTTCGCACCGACACATACAATCCAATCGTCGGGAAAACTGGTATATTTTCGAAAATACAAATAGCTTTATCTACCGAAGCACTTGTAACAGTAATTTCGCTAACAGGCTATCAGGTCGCCGCTCGCTCCCACTCACGACGTAGCACAAAGCCTATCTGCTGCTAAAGCTGTAAGTGGAACGAAATGAAAGGATTACCCGGCCTCGGCGCTGATCCTCGATTAATCACAATCAGACGAATCAGCTGCGGTAGCCACGGTGATTTTTCATGGCTTCCCGAAAGTACTGAAATTAATTGAACGGACGTGGTCTAAAAAATCGCCTTTGAAAAACTTTCAATTTTAATTGCGCTTGATTCTGTTTGAACGAGCCAGCCCGACCTAACCATCTGTAATTAAATTAATCAAGTCAAATTAATTCAGTGTACCAATTGTGTTACATTACTATCCAGTAAGTTTAATGTACACCCAAAACGTTGTGCCTAAAGATTTGAAATAAATCAGTTTTAATATCTAAAATCGTTTTGAAATACTGGAACAAAAACGAATCAATAAATAGGTATTAAACATACTCAGATACATATGATTTAGGTGCTGTAAATAAATAATACCACACTATTATTATCCCACTGCAGAGTAAAGACTCTTCTTATACAGAGAACGCAGAGCATCGATCACCAGGCTTTCTCAAGGCGGATTGGCAATTTCAGATTAGTTTTATTTATAAATTTTAAGTCCAGGTTTCCTTATGAAGTATTTCCTTTAACGATGTCAGTGATGTCCAAGATAATCTTAGAAAGAGCACATTAATTGAAAAAGTCATCGACACTTGTCAGGTTTTGAACCCACATCCTCATACATAACATTACGCCTGTAATCCCTGAAAGGTTAGGCAGAGGTTTACCCATTAGTACAACCGCATTTCGCCAGTTATGATTAAGTCCCATGTCATCCCCTATTACCGTTTGCGCGAGCCTATTTGCCATCAACCGTGAACAAATCTAGATTCAAAGGCTGCTACTGAGAAATTCCTGATGGAAAAACTCAATAACACTTTGTCCGACTTAGGAATCGAATCCCAAGACCTGATGCTCAGCAGTTGCGCTTTGCGGCCACTAGACCAACGCGGCAGTCAACGACATTATACGTGTAATACAAAATTCAATATTCATCATAGCGAGTTCCATAGCAATAATAAAAGGCAATATAATAAAGAAAATGATTTCAGTACGTACAAAGTAAACAGTCAGATTCTTCGAGCGCCCTTGCCAAAAATATTTCTTCCCAAAAATTCATTTGAACAGAACAAACGGTTCTTGGCTAAAAGGAAACAAACTCCATTTGTTTTGTCTCGTCTATTTTTAAACACTGCGTCGAGAAGAACATTTTATATTGATCTGTTTTTTAAGCTAAAATAGCTACTACGTAACATCACGCCTGTAATCGCCGAAGGGTTAGGCAGAGGTGTACCCATTAGTACACCCACATTTCGACAGTTATTTTTATGTCCCATGTAATAGGTGGCCAATTAGCCATCAACTGGGCACAAATTTTTAACGGACAGCTAATCTCGCAAAGACGTGCATACGCGTATTCTCCGTATGCTTGATAATTGAACGAAAAAAAAATTAAAACATAGTAAAAGTACGAGTAGAATACCTATTTGGTTTTCACAAAAGGACAACTTTAATTAAGTTACTCAAGACTTTCTGTAACTCTTATCTCCGTGCCCGCAAACCTACGCACATTATTGCCTCTTCTCAAAAAGCCAACGTTCCGCCTTCATACAAAATAGTCTAATAAACTTTATAAAAATCATCTTAACTCAATCCAAGGATTCCAGCATTCAGTTTCCGAAGCACATTTGCATCTCAATCTGTCCGATACTGTCGGTAATATTAAAAGGTGTTCCGCCCCGTCTTACCTGTCCGGATTCCATTTAAATGTACATAAATTGCAGGAGTGCAGCGACCACAGTCTCAGCGCTACTGCTAGAACTCTCGCAATGCTTTGAGAACATTATTCAGCTGTCTAATTCTGCTGCATTGCTCAAAGAAGTATTCTTTAAAAGCGTTTGAAATTTTTGACGAGCTGTTTAAAATTCAAATGGTTTTTGGTTTTAGTACTTAGTTGTAGACAAGTTTATAATGTAAGTTTATACATAACTTAACATCACGCCTGTAATCCCCGAAAGGTTAGGCAGAGGTGTACCCATTAGTACACCCACATTTCGCCGGTTATGTTTAAATCACATGTCATAGTAGGCGAGCCTATCGTCATCAACCGGATATAAATCCAGACTCCGAGGCTGATATTGAGAAATTCCTGATGAAAAACCCAATAACACTTTACCCGACCTGGAAATCTAACCCAAGACTTCATGTTCAGTAGTCGCGCTTTGCGATCACTAGTCCAACGAGGCGGTCAACGGAGTATAATATGTATTATATATCCAAACTTATTTAAAATCTATTTTCATTTCTCAAATGCGTATGAAGCTATCTAGAAAGTTTACTTGCTGCCCATATTCATAAAAGCTAACAGACGATACAACACATAAAATGCCAATATACAGAGTGATAGTTGTCTATAAAACCTGAAGAACAATATAAAGTATCGTTACAAACGGCTGGCGAAGTGGGTGACGACTACCATCGAGCCGCTACGTTTTTTTTTTATTTAACAGGTTCTTCTATAGGGATGAAGTGCTATTAGTAGCAGACAGGCAACTTGTACGCCACTTTGTTGCGACAATTCTCTTGCTGGTGTCAGTGGCAAAACGTCATGCGTGTGCAATAAATATCATTGTCTCCATTTGCAATATTAAAACCTAAGACTTGGAGAATTAATTTAGTATACTTGACCATGAACTAGAATGTACCATTGTGTTTTTAGAAGCATCAATGGGCTTCGGGCAAACTTGTTTCGGTAAAAAGTTAATCCGGGCAAACGAACCTACTTCGGGCAAGTAAATATTGGGCAATAGTAACGCAAGACGTGTATGTCTTACGTACATGTTTACGTAAAAGATTTCCAATAAAGCAACTCCACTTCCAAACAATAAAAACGTTAACATTTATGGAGTCTAGATTTGTGACCAGTTGATGGCAATAAGCTTACTCCCTTATTTTATAGGGCTTAAACATACCTTCCTGTCGAAATACTACACCTCTACTTAATCATTCGAGGACTACAGGCGTAATGTTATATATGTTAAAATAAATGGCAAGTGAAATAAACTGTTTGAATGAATGAATACACATTTTTTTCTGCTTATCTCCAAATGGAAACAAGAAATATAAGGAAACTTTGGTATTACTATTTTTTTTTCAAAACCTTGGTGTTCATGTACTCAAACATGCACCTATCACTCGTCTACATACTATACAATTGGTTAACCAGACCGCAAACCGCTTCAGCACGAGTCCGTACCTATTTAATATTTTAGCTGCTTTTCAAAGCAATGTTCTTTTAGACCTTTTGTAGGATTCCTAGGCTCGCCACAGTCTGTGGTATTTTTTTAGAAAACAATTCTAGAATGGAATGAATTCCATTTGTATTACCATGTCAGAGTCTTATAGAAGTGGGTGGAAGGTTAAAAGTTAATATAATCAAAATAGCTTTGTTGGAAGATATAACGTTTAGATTGAGAATAATATATTACTAATACAAAACTAGAAATAAACATTTTATTGAATTATTCAGAAGTTATTTGTTTTGTTGATAAAAATAGAAAAGAATAATATGAAATGATTGATGGCTGGAAGTATATGATGTAGCAAAGATGAATTAAGCATTGGGATAGAGAACGGCTGGTAGATTTTCTATACAAATGTGGGATCATGTTGTTAAATAAAGAAGTCACTTAGATAAAACTTCTTTATTTCTTTTAATCAAGAGAAAAATGCTAAATATTAAATGAAAAAAGAAATAAGCCTATCACGTCGTTTCTGCACTTCACGCCATTTTTCTTTTCTTTATATTTTTTCTTTCTTTCTCTATCTTTTTTTTTCTTTCTATCTCTTTCATTCTTATCCATCTTTCTTACTTACACATTTTATTGTAATATTCCCTTTTACTCAAAATTCATTCCACGCTTATAACATGAGGAGGTAATATTTTTTTTGCGGTAGAAATCAACTGTCAGAAATCGTCACGTAAGGAAAAAGCGTTATCTCCCCTCAAAGCGACCTTCCCACTCTTTCTCTTTGTCTCTTTCTAATACACGGGTGTGAGTTCGTTATACACACATTTTTTTTGTTTGCTAGAGGTAATCTTTGGAAGGAGTCATAATAGAAAATTACACCATTGACAGCACCACTAGGCTTATGATACTCGGCAATGGTGGCAAGCGAAAGCGGCGTTAAAAAGTGTTGTTGAAGTTAAATACCTATAGATATATACGTACAGACTGTGCCTTCAACAAGAGAGGGAGGTTGACGACACTTGTATCGTTTGTAAATTTTATTAAGTGTTTATGAAAACAGTTTTATTTTATTCGTGTCCGGATTAATTTTATTGAAATGAAACCAATTTTATGAGTGATGTCACCATTTTTTGTGCCTTCATTTAAATTTTTTGTCGATATTTTAATGAAAAAGCTTTTCATCGTTTGATATGTGGACAGGAGGTGACATAACATGGTTTCGTAATGAAAAAAGGTGCCTATTGTTGGATACCTAACGTGTCTGTAGAACTCCGTTGATGTTCTGTAGCTTTGAAGGGGTCTTTATTGGTTTTATGCTGTTCATGCGTTGCTGCATTACATTTTGAAACAGAAATAAATTATAATAATGGCTTTAAGTTTTTGTAATTGTTATTTTCTAAAGTTCATTAATAGATCTGACTTGAACAAAATAGTTATGAGTTAGAGTTTTTGTATGGGTAAACTACCCATACAAAAACTCTCTGACTTAATAATAAGGCTCATACTGGGTGTACGTTCGGTAAAATTCACCCTTAGACATTAATTTACATTAGACCTATCACCATTTTGACTTTAAGAATCTTAATCATTATTCAATTATCAAAACAAGCATCTAACTAAATACAGTATAATAACCCCCAAATTAAAAACGTTTCTCTTCACCATTACCAGGGCAGCATAGCCTCACATAACTGATTACCACAGCCTAACAGTATTACTTATTGATAGCGCCAGCAGCCCAATTGGCATGCTGCCACAAGCCCGGATTATGTTTGTTCTACATCCCAGCGGACGATGGCCCACAGTTTACTGAGCCAGATCATATTAGATAGATGTTTGTGGGATATTCTAATTATTATGATGCTTGGTATAATCAGAATTCTTTCATGTTTGAATAGCTATCGTTATCGTAGGTAAAAAGGTTATTGGAACATTATATTTGATAGGAAAATTGTCTTGTTTTTTTCCCACTTAGTAAATATATATTGATGGTAAATAAAATTGCCAAGTAATAGTCATATTACGTTCGTTCTTCGTATTAAATAAAGAGTATTTATTTATTGTATTTTCCCTTTACACATAAAGGCGGTGTGCTACCATAGAGACACAATAGGCTTGCTGCTCATCACAACGCCAAATTTGCGAAGCTATGACGTCACATATGCTTAGCAACGTAATTCATTATCGTAGAAAAAATGATCACCTCACGCTATGGTATTAGGACGAGGTACTGCAATGCAATGATCATAATTGAACATTTCTTTTTTTTTACATTCATTTAACTATTGTACTATGATAATTTTAGCATATAAGCGTTTCGGTTCCTGTACTGTTAGCTTATAATGCATTTGATTAAATAAATAAATAAATAACAGACAGAGATAGTTTCCAGACATTTTTTCACCAAAAATTAGCAAGACATAACGTAAAATATTTGTTCGTACAACATTCAACTAAATTGCTGTATAAATAGAGTATTTTTTACTAATACAATATCGTACAACCAATCCTCTCCTCGCCTGGCCTGTGCGAAACCACGTAACTGGAAGATATTGAAGTGTCTGCTCAGCAAGTCGATAGCCATAACAACTTTATGGCATAATACAAGATACGTGTTATACTCAGAAGGAAAACATGATAGGCTACGGCGAGGAAAACATAGTTACAAAGTTATTAAAACGGGGAAAAGCTCCAGCTAACCAACCAACACGTTTTTCCTCAAATCATGTTAAACCACGTTCCTTTTCCACCGGCCGCAATGAGACTAAACGTGCCGCTTAAAATAAATGGAAGGCCTCTAAAAATAGACGGAACCTCTTTCTGCGTGAATATTTAATTATCGCGCTAGGTGAAATACAAAGTGTTACAGAAGAACACTTTGAACGTACTATTTATCTACATTGAGTAGAAAAATATAAAGCTAACTAGCTAACTCGACAACGCGTTGCTGTGGCTTGAAGTAAGTAAAGATATTGAGATAGAATGAAAACTATCCTATCTTTTAAGTTACACACAGTAAGCCATATTTCATAAAAAATGGTTGAGTAGTTTAGGAGTCCATTCCGGACAAACAACGTGACGCGTAATTTATATATATTACAATCATGACATAGGTATTAAAACAATGTTTGAAAATATAGTTTTATTAAAAGAACTCTTGGTATGTCGTGTGTGTTCAATTTGCAACTACGTCCAAGAAGCTTTATAAAAAACTAGTTGTAATCTGCGAATTTGGCAATATGGAAGTCAGAGTCAAAGTCAAATCTGTTCGTAGTTGATACCTCTTACCTATAAAAAACCTGCCAGCCTATCAGCTTCATAGGTCATTTGAATGGTGTCAATTTCAAAGTCAAAGTAAAAATATATATTAGATTTGCCGAGATTTTGTTTATTCAGTGGGCGTGAATGTCTTTCGTTTTGTAAATTGATATTTCAAAGTTGAAAAGCCAATAGTTGCTAGTAGCTTTCTTTGTTTATTTTGGACATCACTGACATTGGTGAAGAGAAAACCTAGGCTGGATCGATGTTCGTGCCTTCTTTGTACGAAGAGGCCTTTGCCCTGCAGTGGGACAGTAATAGGCTGATATTGTTACTCAGTATTATTATTTTAAAGAGGAGTATGTGTGGTGCAACTTTGAACGACAGAGTGAGGAATGAGGTTATACGGGACCGTTGCGGATTAAAAGAAGATGTAGTGACAAAGATAGAAATGGGTATGCTTAGATGGTTCGGTCATGTTGAGAGAACGAGTGAAAGACGATTGACAAAAGGTATTTATATGGCAGAGGTGAGTGGCAACGCCGGGAGGGGTCGCCCTAGGAAGACCTACACTGACCTTATTGGTGAGATCCTTCAGAAAGGTCAGGTGCGGGGTACTCGTAACCGGCGTGCTTGTATGACGAGATGTATGAACGTAGATGAGGCGAAAGGAGTATGTAAGGATCGTAGCAGGTGGCGTTCTGTAGTTTTTGCCTACCTCCATAGGAAAAAGGCGTGATTTTATGTAGTATTATTTTTCATTATTGTTCAATTTCAGAAAACATTTGTAAATTAAATCTGACACGTCTTTTTTTTCTTATTGAGACGTTGTTAATTTACCAAAGCTTTGGTTCTCTCATTACGTGTCATGTTTTATGTAGGTATGTTTTCTTATATTCCGATACCCGTCCAGGCATCTTCCGAGTAAATTCAATTACTGGCTTTCATTTGGCTAAAAGCAGACAAATTCTTTTTGCTCTCTTTATGCATAATCCCAGTTCTCAAATTAGGTTCAATTTCAAAATTTGCCTGTTTTTGCAGACCGCTCCTCTGCGATATCAATTACATTACCTATCTCGTATTTTCAAACTTCCTTTTGGTCAAGGTATAAGCAAAACATAACATAACATCACGCCTGTAATCCCCGAAGGGTTACGCAGAGGTGTACCCATTAGTACACCCACATTTCGCCAGTTATGTTTTTAGTCCCATGTAATAGGGGGCGAGCCTATTGCCATCGACCGGGCACAAATCCAGACTCCGAGGCTGCTACTGAGAAATTTCTTATGGAAAAATCCAATAACACTTTGCCCGACCTGGGAATCGAACCCAGGACCTCATGCACAGCAGTCGCGCTTGCGACCACTAGACCAACGAGGCAGTCAGTATAAGCAGACATTATTTATTTTTCACTTTTTACTGTAGTTTTTAAAGCAAGGGTTTATTTCCACATACGAATCGATGCTTACCTTGGGGTAATTCTACTAACTTTTAACGACCGCATTCTAATCTCAATCTGTCAAAAATGCCTACAGTCAAAGTCAAAATGAAATTATTTATTTCAATTAGACATCAATTATTTAAAGAGATTTTTTAAAATTAATTTACCATTGTTTTTTTGAAATTTATTGTCCTAAGAATAAATAAATAAATATGAATATATATTAAATGATGAATAGGCAATTAAATGAATATAAATTAGGTGAGGTTTCGACTAGATTTTGAACGTTTTCAATTACTAAAATTATCTTTCTGGTTAGTTTTAATGACAATAGTGTAACGAACTAACAAAATTCCAAACCAAGATTAAGATGAAGTTATTGACCTAAAATACTTTGCCTAATAACATATTAAAACCTAAAACAAATAAAATGTGTTAGGTATATTTCCTACATAAGTCAAAAGGTCAATGACCCTACAGCTAAACAAAGCATCACATTATTTAATTTCAATATAAAGTAAGTCCATTCCAAAAACTAATAAAAAGTCAATCCTCAAACAAATCATAGACAAGTACTGAGAACTAAACTTAATTTGAAGTCGACAGATCAATTTCACAGAATCCCTATTAAATTAGATAGAAAATAACGTCTTTTTTGAAACACGAATAATGTCTTAGACTTAAAGATTTGAGTAGGTAAGACTTTGATGAAAAACTTAATAATTGAGGCAATGATCGAATATTTACAAACCATTACATCACACCTGTAATCCCCGGAGGGTAAGGCAGAGGTGTACCTATTGGTACACCCACATTTCGCCAGTTAAGTTTGAGTGTTATGTAAGCCTATTGCTATGAACCGGGCACAAATAAAAAATCTGAGACTGCCACTGAGAAATTCCTGATGAAAAGACACTTTGCCCGACCTCCAAACCCAAGACCTCATGCTTTGCAGTCGCGTTTTGCGACTACTAATTCGACTAAACGATTCAACTGTACTTGCCCCGTACTTTGCTTGCCGTGCAAGGCAGGGCGATTTAAGACTGGGTGGGGTAAATGAGGCTTCATAGATGAGGATACAACTTATAATGTAAATTAATTTTATGATAAGGACCTTAATACAGCTTTCTGGCCAGTAATTTCACAATCTTCACAAGACCTAGTAATTTTATTTTACACTCAAAATACTTCACTGTTTCAATGTACCTTTAGCCAGATTCTCTGCAGTGTTCCTAGTGTGGAGCTATTCATTTCTCCCTCGGAATCTTTTAGAGACAGGCACGAGTCTTGAAACCGTGCATGAAGAGAAATGTACGACTATCCGACATTTAGTTCCTTTTTGGAGCTCGCTACATGTTTTAGAGAATTTAGTGCGCTTTTATTTCAATGTTCCGTGGATATTTAAAGGGATTTTTCGAATGTGGTAGAAGTAATGGGAATGAAAAGAATTGTTTGAACCCCTGTGCGGTTAACGTGAGATTTGTGGATGGTGTTAGGTAAAACATTGAGGTTCTTTTACTACATAACATAACATAACATCACGCCTGTAATCCCCGAAGGGTTAGGCAGAGGTGTACCCATTAGTACACCCACATTTCGCCAGTTATGTTTTTAGTCCCATGTAATAGGGGGCGAGCCTATTGCCATCAACCGGGCACAAATCCAGACTCCGAGGCTGCTACTGATAAATTCTTGATGGAAAAACCCAATAACACTTTGCCCGACCTGGGAATCGAACCCAAGACCTCATGCACAGCAGTCGCGCTTGCGACCACTAGACCAATGAGGCAGTCCAGTTCTTTTACTACTCACAAAGTAAGGATTTCCAATCAAAATTTGCTGCTCTGTTTGATATTTCTAAATATAGTTCCGGTTACTTCGAAAGATTTGTTAAAGTATAATACGATCTGACCAAAAACTAAAAAAAAAACATATATTATGAACAATTCTGGGTTTTCACAAAACTGAACTGCCCCGTTAGCCTCGTGATCGCAAACACGACTACTGAGCGTGGCGTACGCTTTGATTCCCAGGTTGGGTAAAATATTATTGAGTTTTTTCCATTCGGATCGTTCTCAGTGGCCTTTTTTGAAGTTGATGGTGATATGGAAAACAGAAACCTGACACTTATAACAAAGTCAAGTAGAAAGCAACACAAAAAAAAATCAACAAAAACGATACAAAAATTCAAACGTGAAAACGTGTTCAACAAATACGTGTGATGAATAAAAGCAAAACCCAATAACAGCCATCGGAGCTTCCATTACAATTCCTAAACACAATGCGAGATCAGATCGCAGTCCGTAACTCGGTACAAATAGCCGCGGACGAGGCGGGCCGGTCGATGCCCGTACATAATGGAGCAGCATGCATTATGGACGCGGCGGGATCAACAAATACATTGACATGCCACATTAGTGGCGAATATTTGTGGAAATACGGTATTTACCGTTATCCGCTACTAGCTGCTCCCTTTTTAGAGTTCCTTACTTCGGTTGGCAAAAACGGAACCCTTAGAATAGAATAGTTCTTTGATGTTTACATAACATAACATCACGCCTGTAATCCCCGAAGGGTTAGGCAGAGGTGTGCCCATTAAGTAGAACACCCACATTTCGCCAGTTATGTTTAAGTCCCATGTAATAGGGGGCGAGCCTATTGCCATCAACCGGGCACAAATCCAGACTTCGAGGCTGCTACTGAGAAATTCCTGATGGAAAAACCCAATAACACTTTGCCCGACCTGGGAATCGAACCCAAGACCTCATGCACAGCAGTCGCGCTTGCGACCACTAGACCAACGAGGCAGTCGAGGCAAACGTTAGTTATAATTTAACTACTAATTTAATATACGTTAGTTATAATTTGACTACTAATTTAATATACGTTAGTTATAATTTAACTACAACACTCCCTTACATACTGTAAGGGAGTGTTGTAGATACTTATGAAAATGAACCACTTTTATTACGGAAACAATTTTGAAATTTAAAATTAAACATCTGCTGTTTCATACATTAATGTCCGTTTATTTGTTGAAATGTATGAAAAAGAAGTACTACACTTCCTTACAGTACGTCCTTCGTTGATCCTAACACCCTGCTTTGGTATAGTACAGTTCCACAATCTGTAGCACAACCTCGCCTACAGTAACTGCTAAAAAAATACAACGAAATATACCGCCGTATTTTTGGAGGTACATATTTTTTATAGAAATTGTTCTTGAAGAGCAGACTGATGAAAAAGAAATATGATCTCTAGAGTACAATAATAAAATACGATTCATTTTGACAGCCAGTTTGAAATTTTGCGCCGACGCTGTAAATACTAGCGGTGGGTCGTTGCCGATTTTTGACGGACGAAACGCAACCGTTTTTTCGACGGCGAAAACGGTTGTCGCTGTAACTGTTGCTGCGACTACGACCGTTTTTTAATTCATAATGCCGAACGATTTTGCACTACAACCGCTATGAGCTTATACAAATTTGACTGTCGCATCACGAACGGCAGTATTGTCAAGTCTTGTGGTAATAAAATATAGACTGTATTTCTTTCAGAAAAAGTTCAGTTTTTTTATAAGAACTGTTTGAAGAACGAACTGTTCACACGACGAGTGTAATAGTAGAATTAATGCGTTCTCGAAGGTATTTTGTTAGCAGTATTACAAAAAATCGGATCGAGTAACTCGGAGACCAGTTTGTAGAACAAAGACTGTTTAGACGCAGGACGTAAAAACGGTTTCATCGTCGCATAGCAACAACAGTCTTTCGAAACGGTTCGTCAACGCAACGCCCACCGCTAGTATTAGTGACCATTTTATGTACCTACCTATGGATTGGAGAAATTATAAATGATGTGAGAAATAATACATATCTACTATTCTTTAAAGATCCTTTTTCGTGTAAATAGATTTAAGGAACCGTCCGCTCGGATAAAAACCTTGTTTTCAGGAGTAAAACTTCAAAAGGCGCCCGGTTTTCACGGAAACAATGAAGATAAGACCCGGGCGTGTAAGATTCTTATATACCTCACTAAAACCACCTCGGTGGTCGCTATTGGAACATGGAAAAGGTCACTGTGTCCTTGGACCACCTCGGTATCGCCACTCATATGAGGTGAAATAAGACACATCATAATATAGTCGATACCTAGACATTCCTCCCATCAAACTAAGTAACTTGAAGCTAAGTAAAGTGAATTTCGTAAAATCTTTTCTTATCAGATGCCAAATTTCATCATAACACGTCAAGCGGTTTTCGACATTTTGTAATGAGTGGGTCAGTGAGTGATCATTCGCTTCTATGTATACTAGTAACATATAATATTTGGGTAGAAGATAGATTCAGCTTCAAAAAGTAAAAACTAGGAGAAGAACGTACAATAAACATCACACAGAGCTCTGGGTTCGAGCAAAACTAACATTTTGCAGAAAGTCAAATTATTCAGGTCATCGCTCGATCCCAATTCTCAAAGACAATCCAGTCCCTAAAGCAACCGTTGCTCTGAAAATATAATGTTACAAAATTATTAAAAGACTTTTACAATTATTTAGGAATATCTACTGAGAAATTGAAAATATTATATGAATAAATTCGGCAAATATCTGAAGCCACGTTTTTGGGAACTGGGACTAACAAAATAAGTTTAAGAAAAAGATATATTTTTAGGTAATCTAGTGCCTATAAATGCGAAAGGTTTCATCATCATCATCATCATATCAGCCGTAGGACGTCCACTGCTGAACATAGGCCTCCCCTACAGATTTCCAATAAGACCGAATAGAAGCGGCCTGCATCCAGCGCAATCCCGCGGTCTTCATCAGATCGTCTGTCCACCTTGTGGGTGGACGTCCTACGCTGCGCTTGCCGATGCATGGTCTCCACTCAAGATCTTTACCCTAAGGTTCCCTCACTTCTCACAAAATATAGAGAACTGTTTCAACCGATTTTGATGAAATTTAAGTTTAAACCCCAAGGAAGGACATGATAGGCTACTTTTATTCCGCGACATTTATACGTACAAAGCCGTTTGCAAAAGCTACTTTGGTATATAATTTGTGAACTACTCTACTACAGCTGATGCCTAAACTAAGTTGTTTTTCAAAACCGATCAACAAACCTCCAGCTTTATAACTTTAGTAAGCTTATTTTTTTCTTTTTTAATCACCCCAATTGACTGGGCCCAATTTTAATGGATACATCTGCCTAACCCTTCGGGGATTACAGGCGTGATGTTATGTCACCCCAATTTCATAACTTTGAATCCAGCTAGCTACGTAGAATTGACAAACTAATATTGGCATCACAGAGGTTGCACGTGCACTTCACAGTGAAACTAAGTAAAATAACTATAATTCTGCTAAAAGGTACGTAGAATAAAGTGGTTTGTTTCAGAACTGTAGTAGAAAACTTGCCGGTCGTGCGATTGTGGCCAATATATACCCAGTGCAACGGCAAACTCGTTACCCATTTTCATTTCTAAAAGTTATGTTCTCTCTCTGTGCAAGGATTTTAACACTCATTTGCAATATACTAGACTGCGGCAGAAGACTGCCCAAAAGGAAGGTTGTTTTTGACAAAATTGTTTTGTCGGTAGGTAAATGCTCTAGATTCTCTGCATAGTATAAAACAAAGTCGCTTCCCACCGTCTGTACGCTTAGATCTTTTAAACTACAGAACGTATTTTAATGCGGTTTTTGACAATGGATAGAGTGATTCAAGAGGAAGGATTGTGTATCTATATTGCACTCGTGCGAAATCGGGGCAAGGTTGGTAGTAGAAAATAAAAAGGATGAAAGAAATAGTTATATATTTGAATCATACCAATAGCTGTATTATTTTCCGTAAATACATACATTTACTTTAAAAACAGGCACGAACATTTTACTTATGTGTACCTATATGCATAACATCACGCCTGTAATGCCGGAAGGGTTAGGCAGACGCTTAGTACACCCTCATGTCGCCAGTTATGTTAGAGTCCCATGTAATGTGATATGTCCTATATATATATATTGAATCCTATATTATGTTTTTATCTAGCCAAATACAACTTGTTAGCCCTCATGGTGGACTGTCAAGTCTTTCCAATTTCTAACAGATTTTATCGCAAAATATTATTGGAAAAAATTTAGGATCGATATGGCTTAATCAATTTTGAAAAAATATAAGTTTCGATATGACTAAAACAGCCAAAGCCTTAACAGTACCTAATGTACTGCTAAAGTTGACTTTATTTGAATATTTCAGTATTTATAGCATTCTATTAAAACTAGCGCTGTTAACTCGATTAACTCCAATTCTCTATTGCGTTACAAAGCTTTTTTTATTGCAAAAATGGATTTCATGTGATTTTAGTTTTATTTATGTTAGTTGAGTTAGTCACAGTTAGCTTTGCCTGTGTTAGTTTTACGTTTTATAAAAGTGGACCTAGATTTTTGAATTTATTTAAATCGCGAAATGTATTATTAATTTATGGCTTTAAAACAGATACTCTCCCAAATACAAAACGCAAAGTCAAAGTCAAATCATTTATTTCAATAACACCATTAAAAGGCACTTTTTAACGTCATTTACAAGAGAAAAGAAATAATATAATTGAATATAATAATATAATAATAATATAGAATCTAGTTGCCCATTCCAAAAAATAAATCTTTTTAAGTTTATCTTGGACATCACTGACAGCAGTGAAGGAAAACATCGTAAGGAATACTAGTTATTAATTATAAGTCCAGATTGACTTATAATTAATAACTAGTATAAGTCTGAAATCAATAAATACTTGTGCCTGCTTTACACGAGAAGAGGCCTTTGCTCTACAGTAGAATTATTATTTGATTTCGATCAAGAGTTAACGAAAAATTAATGAAGAATTTTTAACAAATAAACTAAAAAGAGTTTTATAGTTTAGTGACTTTTTTTTTCTTATCTTTATTTTAGTATTAAAATGAATTCAAAACTAGACCCAATTAAGCTATAATGGAGAAAATGCAATACTCTTTGTTGTTACCAATGAAAAATTCACAAAGCAATTAAATTGAAAGCAGAAAAGAACAGTCGAAATCCTTTAAAAGTAAGTGCAAAAACGTAGAACGTGGTTGTTGAATAAATCATTACACTCGCAAATAAAATGTAACCAGAAAACGGCAAAACAACATTTTAATTTTAAAACGCAAAATTTCGTTACTGCGAGCCAATAATTGGTTCTATCAACGGAAACAACGAAAAAACAAACATTGGTACCCTCGTCAATGTCCGAATGATACCTACTTTTAATTTGCCAGTCCGTTAAATTCGCGATGTCACGAGAACTGTGCGGGGGGGAGGGAGGGGGAGAGTTGTTGGTTCAATCCCAATTTGTGACTCCTGAACACAGTGAAAATTTAATGGAAAGCGTTTAGTTGTTTTGTTGTTTGATTATCAAGGTATTGTATACGGGGTGCAAATTGGTATACGGGGTGCAAATTAATATACGGGGTGCAAATTGGTATACAGAGTACAAATTGTTATGCGGGGAGCAAATTAATATACGGGGTGCAAATTGGTATACAGAGTACAAATTGGTATACGGGGCGCAAATTAATATACGGGGTGCAAATTGGTATACAGAGTACAAATTGTTATACGGGGTGCATCACATAATTGAACTACGTACACTACTCCTCAAACTAAGTACCATTGAGCAAAAATTGTTGCTGATTTTGAAGCATTAGGGTACCGCGCAAAAAATAAATAAAACCAGTGCACATAAGCTAGTATAGAATAAGGTTGAATTTAGCGAACAAGCCAGTCACTACAGCACCAATTTCGTGACAAAAACATAAAACCTACAACGACCTGATTTATAATAAATACTACTAAGAAGACAACGAACAAAACAAAACATACATTTCGTTCATTTACAAAAGCCTCCCTCTAAATTTAGCGCCGAATAATTCAAAGAGAAACATTCATTTACTTCGTTTGCAAGATACCCGTGCCAATGCACCCTTTGCCAAATTCATTAAGCATAATTAAGATAAGAATTTTAATCTATTGTTTCGTTCCCACCCTGACATGGGCTAAAAGAGGGGAAAGTGAGCATTTCCCTTTTAAGGGTTCCGTATGTCAGTCTGCAAAAACGGAACTCTTATAGGATCACTTTGTTGTCCGTTTGTCAAGACTCTTTTCTCAGGAACGCGCGGAGGTATCAATATTCAGGTCGGCTACCCCTAGGAGCAGCAAAAAAAAAAACAAACTTCTAAGTCATCGCAATCTAAAGATTAGGTCTATGGTTTATGGCGCATATTTTGACGTTTGCTAGAGAATCAAAACCTATAGAGGACTTCCCATTTTTGGGAAGAAGCAATATCACAGTTAGGTAATTACTTTTTCAAACATTGTATGGTAATACAATATTTAGATCCTTCACTTAGAGATTCATAAACGTTTATTTGGAGTCATTTCAATGTCTGTCAGACTGTCACCTGCTTGACGTGGCAGGTGAGAATGTTTCTATTGTCTCATAATAGACAAAGGGTGAATACTTTCGTTATGTTCAGGAAAATGTCCTTCTTTGTTATTCAACGATTAACTAAATGGTTTACTCGTGCGAAAATGATAACGTTCACAATTGTGTGTGTGGGTTTATTGTACAGGTAAAAGGACAAGGAAGGAATAAGGAATATTCAACTGAATAGTTCTTTTTTTTCTCATTATTGTTACTTTTACTGCCTCGTTGATCGCAAGCGCGACTGCTGTGCATGAGGTCTTGGGTTCGATTCCCAGGTCGGGAAAAGTGTTATTGGGTTTTTCCATCAGGAATTTCTCAGTATCAGCCTCGAAGTCTGGATTTGTGCCCGGTTGATGGCAATAGGCTCGCCCACTATTACATGGGACTAAAAACATAACTGGCGCAATGTGGGTGTACTAATGGGTACTGACACCTCTGCCTAACCCTTCGGGGATTACAGGCGTGATGTTATGTTATGTTATTGATATTTTTTGTGTGTTTAAATTTATTCTGTAAAAACTGCTCCATGCGACTTCATGGTTCGTTTTAACGGTAGGAAGAAGTCAGATAGGCAGTCGCTCCATGTAAAATACTGGTACCTATTCAGCTGCACCCGATTAGACTGGAAGCCGATTCCAACACAGTCGGGAAAAGACTAGGCAGATAGATTGACATTATTGCCAAATACGTTCATTGGATCATAACTTCAGCTAAACGCTTTAAAAACCTAAAGTTTAAATCGTTTTGCACAAAATAGCTCGTTTTCAAAAACAAACAAAATGAATTGTCATGGACATGACGTTAAGCCAAATTCAACTCGAAACAGCAAACAAACAATCCACAAAAGTCACACTCACAGTTTTTCCCATTCAAACGAATTTACGGATTAAATGAAAACATTCCCATTCATTTGCCATGAAGAATTCTCGTCGTTATGAATCACGGCCGACAAACAGTCGGATAGGACGACAAAATATATTTCACAACAAGAGACTGTAATGAGAACCGTGTTTGTACTCCCATTTATAATGTGGAATGACAAAAATGATATTTAACATTCTATAAGAATTAAGTAAACATGAACAAATAACGTGAAACGAAATATTACTGAGGAATTAATGAAACGACCGTACCGCTGGAATAACGTATTGCGAATTAATTATTGGTTTTGTTCCATCATTATATTCATTATGTTTTCTTAATTATATAATAATTGTGCGTTCGGAGTTAAAACGACTTTGTTTTGTTTCAGATAATGTTCGTGGTCCACACTCGGATGCCTTGAGGCACAATGAATGTCAGAAAGAGCTTGGACGTGAGGCTGATCGCCTTGTGCACCACCTGCCTCCTGCTCCCCGCCATCGCCTGCCCCTCGCAATGTGTTTGCAAGTGGAAGAACGGGAAACGGTACGTCGAGTGCTCAGAAAAAGACCTCAAAACAATTCCAAACTCTCTCGACCCAGAAACTCAAGTACTAGACTTCACAGGGAACGACCTACAAGTTCTACAGAAAGAAACGTTCCACAAATTAAACTTGCTCAATCTTCAGAAAATCTACCTACAAAGATGTAGACTGCAGAAAATCGATAACCACGCGTTCAAAGGTCTCGCGAACCTCGTCGAGTTGGATCTCTCGAACAATTACTTGACAGTCATTCCGTCGACCAACTTTGTTTTCTTCCCGTCGCTAATGAGGCTCTCGCTCAACAACAACCCAATAACGAGCATAAAAACTCACTGCTTTCAACATTTATCGTATTTGAATACTTTGGAACTGAGCGATTGTAAAATAGAAATAATAGAGAGAGAGGCCTTCTCCGGCCTCAACCACCTGGAGTGGCTGCGACTGAACGGCAACAGACTATCAAATATTCAAGGTGAAAATTTATTCCCCGATACTCTGCGAGGGATCAACTTGCAAAATAATAATTGGAATTGCGATTGCCATCTCAGGGATTTACATAGTTGGTTGTTGAATTTCAATATGCCGCACGCCGTCGAACCAATTTGCTCCCTCCCTGAACGTTTGAGGAAACGGACGATCACAAACGTCGATGAAAACGAGTTGGCATGCTTACCGAAAATGAGCCCTACGTCTGTATTCTTAGAGACGAACACGGGTAACAATGTGACCCTCGAGTGCTTAGTGAAAGCGATACCCGAAGCGAAAATAACGTGGTTATATCAGGGCCAGATCATTCATAATTATTCGAGCATGTTACCGGACGCTCGCGACCTGTATTATGTGGAGAATGGCGTTACGGATAAAAAGAGCGAATTGTACATATTCAATATCGGGAACGACGGCAATGGCACGTACTCGTGCATCGCTGAGAACCCCGCAGGCAGGTCGCGCGCCAACTACACGATACGAATACTAGTGAAGGAGGAGCCCGTCGTCATAGTGGTCACGTTCCCGCAGAGGCACTTAGTAGTCATAGTCACAGTAGTGTTTCTTATCATCGTCTTACTTATAGCCATAATAGCCGTAGTATTATTGAAATTCAAAACGGACACACGGAGCCGCAAGAAGAAAGAGAGCGGTAAGGACGTGGCGTTATGTAATCAAATCCTGCCTTCGAACAGAGGGAACGGGATGCCTAAAAATAACGGCAGTGTCATAGTGAACGCGCACTCTCATCACGCGTTGCACTACACTGTACAAACAAACCGAGATTACGACTCGAGCGACGTGTATCAAAGCAATAACATGAAAGGCTTTGTCGACAGGAACCCCGACCTAATTAGCGACGCGGAAACTGTAGCAAACAATGCGCAAAACGAAAACACAGTGCTATCAGTATACAAAGCTCAAACTGCAAGTGGCGACGGTTTTCAAGAGGAAACCGCGTTCACCGCGCCGACAATACCTAGACAGGTCACGTGGCAGGATCAGCAGACCATTAACATGCCGCAGAGCGCTATCAACAACATGTACCAGCACTCGGCGGATGTACACCTCAACCCGGGATGCTTCCTAGATAACGAGGGCTACCCGTACGACTATGGCCTCCCGAAGCATCCTTGCCGGCCGCCGATAATGTCCAACTATTCGGTAGTCGGCCCATTTTATCAAACGCTACCACACAATCGGCCAAAGGGTCAAAAGCTTGTTTGTAAATTCGCAAAAGACACGGAGTTTAACGCGCCCACGCCACCCGCTTGTCCTAATTTTGAAATGCCGTTTGGGCCGGGGAATGTGCGGCGAACGTTAGAAGGGTACCCGGTACCGCGAAATAGGCAGATCGCATTCGTTGGTAATGGGACGGTGTATTATAATGAAGAGTTCGTGCCATCGCCGCCCGAGGGCTACAAGACGGAGCCGGTGCAGTGTTGCGCGCCGACGGAGGCGTGCAGCTCGTGGGTGAACCCGAAGGGGACGTGCGCAGTGATGGTGCCGATGAGTGTGGCGGAGGGGCCGGGGCGGTGCTACCAGGTGGAGACCCGGTGCGTGGACACTCAGACCACGGACGCGCGGATGCCCGGCGAGGGCACCGAGAGTGTGCTCAAACCCTTACCGCAAGTGTCTAACGCGAAGTGTGCCGCTGACATATGTTCGGAAAGCCCCGATGAGGGTTACGTCGGTGACGCTAACGATATCTGACGACGACGCCAGACCGATAACGCTTAAACAGGGCAATTTAGACGCTAACAAAGTGATAAAGCGACTGAGTATAAAGTAGTTTTGTAAATAAATATGAGCTCGCGGCGACGGCGAATGGAGGCGGAATTCCATTACTTAGCGAACGATCCTGTTTGATCCCTGTTTTGCAATTTTGTATATTTTATAGCGTAAGTCCGTTTGATACCGCCTTTGTTCGGCAGTCGTCGGTAACGGTTAACCGAATATCATAACCAATTCCGTTTTTTTAAGGCAACAGTGTTTTTCAAGTTCATTAAAAACCATTTCACATAGGTAGTAAACTAGTAAATTTTTCTACAAAATATCGTATTGTTGATTAGAAAATTATATGTTGTATTTAATGATATTTCATTTTGTTTAGACAGTATCAGATTACGTGTTACATAAAGTTACATAAAAACTGTCATATTTCTCGAAACTTTGTCTCCTTCTCGGGAATGTTTCCGTCACGTAAGATGTTTTATACGATAAATAATTAAGTAACCTCTCTGGATAGATGTTAATATTCATAACAGACGTTTTAAAATTCTGTCTTCACCTTTGCCAGGAATGTTGAACCTCCCTGGAGTTCGCACATGTGCAATATTGTCACTCGATTTTATATGTTGTATTCTACAAAATATGATTTATTTTCATGTGTACTGAAGTTGTTAGTTGTTGAGGATAGTTGAGTTTAGTTCTGTTGACACATAAACTCTCAAGAATTTAATTAATTACGTCAAACATGTCTACAGCAAAAATAGATTTAAAACAGTAATTATAAATTAATCAACGTTTAATATCCAAGACCAGTACAATTTCTTGAAGAAATTGTGACGTGGTTTGGTTTGTTTTAACAGAATTAGACCCAATTCTAATTATCAACATTTAGAATGAAACATTATATGATAAATCGTAACTTCAATGATTTTCGTACGTAAATTTTACACATCACAGTGTCATAATTAGTTTTCCTTATTCAAAGGATACTTTTACTTTAAATATTTAGCTAATAAAATTATTTAAAACAAAATTGAACTGCATGTATCACTAGAAAATGTTAATTATTCTAAAAATTGTTTAAACATTATTTTACCATTACTTTAATAATGTAGGTACCATCATGTTTAAACATAGCCTACTGGTCTACATTCAGTAGGTACATACGAGTAATATTTTTAATAAATAAAAATGTAAATAGATGTAAATATTAGTAAATACTTACTTTCTGTAATCTAAGTAGCTGATGTTAAGTATTAAATTGATATCAGGGTATCCCCTAAGAATAGAAGTGGTGTTTCGATGACTAACGTTTCATAGATTCGTTTCATTTTCTATGGTTATTTTGTTTTTAAACATGTTAACAAAACTAGAAATTCGAATTTAAAATATGTTTTTTTGTTGTTGTTTGTTTAATTACGCTATTATCTGGAAGTAGGAGTATGATTGGAAATAATCTTTTTGTATGTGAAAGCCAGATGCATGAGGAATATTACAGGCTATATAACATCACGCTACAGCTCACGGGAGCGGAGTAGAAACCAAAGACTTAATGCGGGTAGAAAAACCATGCGGACGAAGTCGCGAGCAGAAGCTAGTCATCAAGTATTAAAACATTACCGGTAATATTTAAACGGTTCAAATGATTAAATTTATTTGCACATAACTACACGTTTGATCGGAATTAAACAAATTTCAATAACATTTAATAACACAGACATCAAAATCATCTATTGAATAATTAATAATTAAAATGTAATTAATTTCTGTGAACCTAATGTTAAATAACTGTACCTGAAATACTGTTGATGTAATAATTTTAATTACGTTTCGTTGGTCAAAAGCTTGTTATTTGAAGTTTTAGCAAAAACCATTTACTTATAATAATTATTTAAAAATGTTCAAAGTAAATAAAAATATTAGGTACGTACTTACTTAAAAAATCATTGATCCACATTAGGAATTTCTCCTGTATCGAGGATGCGCGTTTACAAACATATAAACTCGCATATAGAAGCAGTCAGATCTGGAAATACTACTTATAAGCCATACAAATACTTGTTCAGTATGGGAATCGAAACCGTATCACCCAGCGCAACAGCAAATTGCTCAACCAAAGCGCCAATCACGCCGTCGCGCAGGTTCAAGCTTAGTCTGTACCAAATTTTATTAATAAATATCTTCTTCTAATAAATAAATATCTTGGGACAACTCACACACGGCTATCTGATCCCAAGCTAAGCAGAGCTTGTGTTATGGTAACCAGACAACTGATATACATACTTATATAATTTATAAATACATACATATTATAGATAAATCACACCCAGACACAGAACTAACAATCATGCTCATCACACAAAGTTTGTCCTGGGTGGGAATCGAACCCACGACCTCCGGCTTAGCAGTTAGGGCCGCTAACCACTAGACCAACAGGCCCGTCGAATTAATATCTGTTAAACAGTTCTACTGGGAAAGCTTAACAAACAAATAAAGAAACTCACTTTAGTATTTTTAATATTAGTTTGGATTATTATAAGTAGAAAGCCGTTGTCTCACATAAATAAGCACTAACAGAAATATGACACAATAATAAAGTGTTAGCAATTACCAAACTTCATTTACAATATCTGGCAAAGACTATTTTCAGGCCCTAGATTCTACTCTCTTCTACTAAACTGCGCCAGTCGTGTCATCAATTAAAAGTACTACCAGCTCAAAAACAGCACGCCTTATACTCATACTGAAAAAAATCCAAAGCAATTTAACACAAGACACTTAAACCCGGACACAAATCGATACCGGTAAACCGTACACAAAGAGCATTCACAACACAACCCTCCCAGAAATTAACGATATTTATGACTACGTAAACTTCTTCCCATAACCTTGAGTAATACAGGGTTTGGATGCTAGCCAAACTCATTAATAATACTGGCAACTATTAAAGAGACACTTCAACTTAATTTATTAATTAATTAATAGAGTAACAACCTTAATTACTGGATCATAAGTTTGATATTTATTTGGCATGTAATCTGAAGAGTCTGTTAGAGTGAAACGGGGGAATTTGTCAGGGGGTTAATATTATCTTGGTGATGGACAGGAGTTATGTTGGTATTAATTTGTTTATTTTCCTTGTGTTTGTTTACCGTTTTTCTGTTAATAAAAATTGACTCGTTATAACAATTGACAAGGAAAAAAACATTTAAAACAGCTTTTTTTGTGTGTAATGGCTTCTGTTACAGATTTTTGTTCTTTGGCCTCGCCGTTTTCCCGTTTCGCGGGGGTCGACCTTCCCAATCTCGCAGCGCTATTTATTTCGCTCTTGTACGCCATCTTCTGTAAGACCTATCTCCCTCAAATCATTTTGGACCTTCGTCATCTATGTGGTTTGAGGTCTTCATCTTCTCCACTTCTTTATAGCCATAGATAGGTACTTTTTCACAACATGGTCATCTGTTTGTCGAAGTACATGCCCTTACCATCTCAGTCCGGACTTTTTTACTTTATCCGCTGTTTCTGCGGCCTTGAAGTTTCTTCTTATATTATGTTCGTTGCGCACCTCGTCTCTGGGTTTCCGTTACAGAATTCTTACTAATATAATAAATGCAAAAATACCTTTGTCTGTCTGTCTTCTGTTACGATGTCACGACTAAACCACTGAATCTATTTTGATGATATTATTGGTGCGAGTTTAGTTACAACTCTAAGAAAGTACAGACGCTACTTTTTATTCTGCAATAACCGCAGACGAAGTCACGAAACAGAAAACCGTTTTTAATGTTAAATATCGAAACTCAATTACAGTCGCTCCATGTAAAATACTGGTATTCAGCTGCATCCGGTTAGACTGGAAGCCGACCCCAACATAGTTGGGAAAAGGCTAGGCAGATGATGATGATCGAAACTCAGTTACAGATAGCAGTATCGATAATCAAGGTTGGGACGAAAGTCAAAACACATGGGTAGCTTCTGCACAATATTTTGACTTCCATTCGCAATTATCTTGTTATACTGGAAGCCGGCCGACGGCGACTTCTAATGAGGCTAGTTGGATTTAGAAAATGGAACTTCCATTTTCCACCCTAGAAATATTGCGCTAAACAGATTATAACAACGTTATTACAGAGCAAACCTGGAAGCAAAACAAGTCCAAAAACATTAGAATTATTTTACAAAATATTTTTTAAACATTTTTTCCTTAAAGCTTATAGGAGACATGACTAACGTATGATCCTATCAATTTCTTTTTCAATAATTTCGCGTGTTTTCTTTGAATCAAAACCTTTATAGACGCTCAGTTTTTCTTCCTACAAAAAATAACATAACCTAACCAAGAAATTCTTGGAAAAAGTGACAGGTGAATGAAAAATTAAGTTAGGAAAGTTACATCAGGATAAATGAGAAGCGGCTCTGTGTAATGGCAAATGATTATTGTAACTCAGAGCCCGGGTCCGAAGTTTAGTAGATAACTGCGACTCTATTACTCAACGTCAGATTTCGTTATGTGATGGTAAAGACTTTTATGAACGTAATTGCTACTTTTGATGATGGTTTGAGCAAGTGATTAACTTGATTCAAGTTTCAATGTTACGTGGTATATTTTTTATTCGATTTATGGCGAATTTCACTAAACTTTTATACTTAGTGTCAGTCTTTTATCCGTTAAATAAGATACCACACAGTTTTTGAAAGGAAAATTAATTCAACATTTATTTATTTATTGTAATATTACAATGGATAAACAATTACAGTAAATAAAAAAAAATGTAAAAGGGTGATGAGAATGGATGGATGTTTGTTACTCAATCACGCAAGAACGGCTGAACGGATCTGGATGAAATTTGCCCTAAGCGATGGGGAATCATAACAGATTTTTTTTTGTATATTCTGAGTAGTTTGCCCACAACGTGCCTTGCATAACTTATGATATCTTTCCTAAAACATTTATCTTTATAACATCAACAACATTTTATTTGTTTACCACAAAGGAATCATAAAGATAGGATATAGGCTTAAGTCTAGACTGAAGTTGGCAGTTCTAGTCTCACTAAGTTAGATCTAGATCCACGAAGGCTTCAGACGATCACTGCGGTCCTTGTTTTTGTTCCTTTGTTCCAATATTTAGGTTGAAAAAGTCTGGAAATCCAGCAAGAAAAATGTATGAATAAATCATATAATGAATAACTTTGTATACATTGTATTGTATTACGGGTTGGTGTCTCCTCTCGTCTTTGCGCGTATTTTGCGTATCTTCGTACATTTACCTTGCGGTTAACTCGCGTTAATTTATGTTCTTGGTTACTGCTCTGCTCCTGTGAGGTGTGGCGTGATGTTATATTACCTATAACCTTTCTCAATAAATGGTCTATATAACGCAAAAAAAAATCTTTCAAATCGAACAAGTAGTTTCTGAGATTAACGCGTTCAAACAACCAAATGAATTCTTCAGCTTTATCTATTCGCCGCCTCAGCTTTGCACGGGTGCAATGTGACAACCGACTATATATATAAACCTTTCTCTTGAATCACTCTATCTATTAATGAATATCGCATTAAAATCCATTGCAATCCATCAAAAGATCTTAGCATACAGACGGTAGGAAGCGACTTTGTTTTATACTATGTAGAGAGTAGTATGGATAATAACACAAAAATATTGTGCTACGAGTACCTACCTAATAATTGCTACACAAATAAAAATCTGACTGCCTCGTTGGTCTAGTGGTCGCAAGCGCGACTGCTGTGCAAGAGGTCTTGGGTTCAATTCGGGCAAAGTGTTATTGGGTTTTTCCATCAGGAATTTCTCAGTAGCAGCCTCGGAGTCTGGATTTGTGCCCAGTTGATGGCAATAGGCTCGCCCCCTATTACATGGGAGTAAAAAACATAACTGGCGAAATGTGGGTGTACAAATGGGTACACCTCTGCCTAACCCTTCGGGGATTACAGGCGTGATGTTATGTTATGTTATGTGTAAATAAAAATCTATTCACACAAATGTTTTTGTAAAACAAAATGGCCCGTTGGGGTTTAAACTTGTGCGTGTTTTACAAATATTAAACTGGGTTAAACATGAAAATGTGTTGTATTTAAGTTTTCATGAGCTCATATAAAAAGAAAGTCATGTAAAATGACTCCAAATCGTTAACGTAATTAAGCAATTACCGATGTTACATTAATTTGTGTGAATTTATAATGAGAAGAATGTTTTGATGGATATTTGTAACTCAATCACGCCAGAACAGCTGAACGGATTTAGATGAAGTTTAGCATGGAGATAGATTATAGTCCCGAAAAGCACATAAGCTACTTTTTATTTAGAGAAAATGAGCGGTTCTTGTAGAATAATATTTTAACTTTTTTGCGAACGAAGTCGCCATTATTAGCCAGTATTGTAATAATTCAAGCCAATCTAGCCAACTATTTTTATTTTTGCCACACTCAAAAATTCCGTTTGAACATCTGTCGAAAATCGGAAAACATACTTTTTGTTTACAAAACAAATCCACTGAGTATGTTAATTTCTTATTTTATGATCATTTGCTCCCACGACACGTATGTTATAGTAATATAGATATGTAATATGTAGTTCCGAAATAAATTGTTGATTCCAAACTCATATTTGTTTACTTAGGGAATAACATTTCCATATTATTCTCTTATTTAGGAACTGCCTAGTTATCTACATCTACACTCATACGAGTATTATAAAGAGGGAAAAAAATATTTTTGTTTGTTAGTAATGGATAAACTCAAAAACTACTAGACCGATTTTAAAAATGTTTTTACAATTGAAAGCTAAATCATCTGCGAGTAACATGGGCTATATTTTATTTTATTTTTGCGCGGATGAAGTCGCAGATAAAAGCTAGTGTATAATAAATATATTTTGTTAATTATTGTGCTATTAGTATTATAATTTGTTTAACGTTCTGTGATGTAATTCATTATAATATCCCGCAAAGTTGCATGCTTGTCGGTTTTCTACAGATTGAACTTCGGCAAGTGTGCCTAGAAATTCCACGTTCTCATCCCACTGGTCTCCTACCATCCCTACCTTGTTGTTGTCACAACAATTAGCGCTAATCGTTTCCAAACGTCTTACGTCTTTTATAATGCGCACAGCAAAAGAGTGGAACTCTCTACCTGCGTCTGTATTTCCGAACACATTCGACCCTAATCTCTTCCAATTTGGAGTGAACCAGCTTCTTTTGGGTAAGCGCACTCCATTGTAGACTTTGTCTCTGTCACCTCTGACCTAGACTAGAGTCAAAGTCAAACCTAAGTTATATTAAAAAAATAGTTTAAGTAGGGTGAAAATAATGATGTGTATGAAAATACTGGGAACAGTATTATATTGTTTAGTAAACTATGAAATAAAGTCAAAGAAACACCAAGATAGGGACATAATATTATTGTAAATGTAACACTATCTTTTGTAAGACGATTAGTTGTAACTTCGTTTTTTTTTAAAAAATTGAGGTAAGACATAGCAATAAATAAATCTATGCAAGTCTATCTTTATGTAATACATACAGTTTAAATAATAAGTTGGATTTAAACAATGAGAACTGTTGTGAGTTGTGGTGATATGTTTTTGTGTTGATTAGAAAATTACAGAAGGTCCACTTCGATTATAATTGTATGGAAATACAACCAAACAAAAATGGGCTCAACTTTTTTGTAATATTTAGTAGTTGCCTATCGATTTAATGTGTCTAAGATTGTAAAGTGGTATTTTTTCAACCCTACATTGCAATGTGGTTATTTTTTGCGTTCAAAAAGTGTTTTAAACAAATATAATTTTGTAGACTGTAAGTTGCGTAATTTGCATACCTTTTCTTGCAAAAGTCCTGCTTGTGCCACGGAAAATGAGTTGTCGATTCAGTTAAATTGCGAGACTCACAAATCGCGATTCACAAGTCATAAATATTACGCTCATTTTTATCATTTTTGGAGCGCATAGTCAGGTCTTAAGGTGACTTCAATCAGTCAGATTTTTGTTTCTTTCCGCTAAATCATCGCTACGTGCCTTATGCACTAATTTTACGTCCCATATAGTCAGGAAATGTATCCCAACGTCCGTAAAATGTGTATGTTAATTAAGAAATCATGTGTTACAATGTATTATAGTTCATATTTATTGCAGTAACACAACCCTGCATAGTATTATATGTACAGCTAAACTGCTTAATTGAGGCTCGCCTGCGGGGTTCAGGGGCGTGGGGGTAGGACGAGAACAGAGACCGGGAGAGGTGAGGGCGGCGGGCGTTTGTGGCGTGATACACAAGAGGTAAAATGTGCACTGGACAGTTCTTAAGATGTGACGTCACAGTGGTAAACAGTGAACAGTGTCAGCAGATGAGGAATCGATTATAAAGCAGCTTAGCTATAACAACATTTTATAGCAAAAATATACTTCGAAGTTAAAAAATTGTTTTACATTAAATGTATCTAGGCATTGGAGCGTGAGCCTTCTGTTTATTTTGTCACTTGATATGATATTGGGACATTATAAACTGATTTAATTCAACTAATACGCTCATAACAAATTGTTAGAATGAATTATTTTTTGAACTCATTATGTTAATTAGTTATTGAATCATGTTTCAACGTAAATTGATTATTTATTAGTCTACAAAATGCAAAATGTCATTGGCTTTTTGAATGATAATTGATTCATAATAATAATTGTATCGGTTACAGTTTTGATAAATAGTGCAATGTTATGTTTTGTTTAGTTTTATACATGTTCAATTATGTAGGTGTATGTATGACGATAATTATCTTTATATCGGGTGTAAAAAGAGGCTTAACGCAGTTGAAAGCTACATGTTGTTCCCATCATTACAATATTTTATTGTACTCCATGTAACCTTCTAAAAGGTTATGGAAGGTCAAAGTTCCAACTTTAATACAGATTTAATTTAAGAATACGAACAAACTGTGACCTATTGCGTGTCGCATTGTCATCGCATAGGTATATAAGCGCACCATTGAAATATTACCCCATTATTACCGCATGATACTGTTGTACGCACCCAAAGATACTATTTTGCGTGCGTTACATGGTGCATCAAAAAGAGTGATTTTTCTCAGAAAAAGGCTTTTCCCAGCAAAAATGTTTGTTTAAAGTTACTTAGTTTATTGGTCAGGTATAATTAACGGTTATGTGATAATGGTGCCGATTCCCTTGTTCACAAACTAGACTAAATTTAGAGAATTGACATCTCTTACTAACATACAGCCAAAGGCAAGGACGGTGACATTCCGTGACATTAAAGAACTAAGTTAGAGATGTCACATGAGTTTTGCTTTGAACTTTTCCGTATTTTTAATCCATACGTTTTAAGATGTCAACTATAATTGTATGGATGTGTCAGATTGACTAAATTTGACAGCTTTTAAGAAAAAATAAGAAAGAGACTAATGTAAATTAGTCTCTTTCTTATTTTTTTGGACAGAAAAAGATGGAAATAGTTTAATTTTAGTTTAGTTTGTGACCAAGAGAATCGGCACCATTGTGTCTTTTACACCATACACATGACTTTACTAAAACTGATTATGCAGTAAAAAAAAACACTTCAACCACATTCAATGTCAGAGACGTAATAATATGTCAGTCTCATCTTACATTTTAAGTACATCAACGAAAATAACTTTCAGCTACACGAACTTTTCTTTTCAAAATGTTTTAGGTACCTACTATAAAGTCATGTTACGATAGTCTCATAATAAAGAAATATGCTTATACGTAAATGGTTTGTGAAAGTTTTATGTTTCATGAAAATAAAATTGTAATATTTTTACATTATGGAATCCTATATGAAGGTAATGTGTTAATGATTAAAGCCGTTAAATTATCATTTAACTTGTTAATTAAAGACTTGTCACCACAACTCACAACACGTAGTAATTTTCACATTATGTATAAAACCAGGTTGGACCCGACAGACTGGATATCCCACGAGTTGACTAGCACAATGATATCACAATGTTACTCTTTAGTGGAAACAAATTGTAGATGTGCATGACATTGGAATAAAAGTGTATTTTTAGCTCGTTTCTTTTTTTGACAACCCTACAATTTTTTATTACAGCATAATGAAAATTTTACGTAGGTACTGAAATATATTATAATTTACAATATTATATACCTTATAATTATAAAAATATATATTTATATACTATTAGATAATTGTTAATTGACCAATAATCTGTGGCACAGTGGCTAAGCGTAACGCAGTGTAAAGCTAATGCAGTGGTGTATCGCTGGTTACATTCCCGCATGGAAAAAAAAAATGTGTAGCCTACTGGTCGATTTTATATGCTTGTATCACAATACAGAAGAAATACGAAGTGTTAGGTAACGTTTAAAAAGAACTTTACTACGTGTAGGTTCATCATTGTGTGCTGCAGATGTATAAAAGCCATCATGTTTTTTATTTTACAGTATATGTACAGGCTGCCGGTATATAGACGGTAAATTATGGATGACTAGTAGCTACACGACGACTGCTACGATACCTAATATACAAAAGACGTAAATGAAATAAAGAAGCGTAGAAAGACCGTGCCAAGATTGGCACATAACTCGGGTTGCCACAGAAACACATCCAATTTAAATATGTCCCTAAAACCATCATATAGGTCAAACAATTTATCTCAGGATATTCCCATTTCGTCGACCCAAAAACGTCACGAGAACGATTCATTTGTCACCAACAAAAAAAGAGATAGATGTAGGCCTACAAAGTAACAATTTGAATCGAACCTCTTTGCTCGAGCGGAGGTGTAAATACCAATATTTGTGGCGGAGCGCCCACCCGCACGTCCGCTCCGCATGACTGGGTAATGTTGACTGAAGTTTGTAGTGCGCGGTACACTCAACATGGAGCGTAGAGGTGAGTATTTTTTAACAATGTTACTAACTGAAGAAAAAATATGTTTTTGTAATTTCTTTATCATCATTTTCATATTATTTTATATTATTATATCACTCCCTCCATTTCTTCCACCTATCGTGACTTTGCACTACATCTTGCCAGTTTTCAAAGAGCCGATCAACTCGTCCTGCCTTCTCTTTCGTGGTATGGCACGTGCCCGTCTCGCCATTTTAGGGCACCAATTTTAAGTTCTAAGTTGTTCTAAAATAGTGAACTTGACTAGTCTTCAATGAGATTGGCCGATTCTGACTGATACTCGGTCGGGAGTAGTATGGCTTTTTACTCATCTGTCCTTTAATAATTAAATATATCGTCAAAAGTCCGTCAGTAATTCAATAGTCATCTTAACCTAACTAATAGTAAATGGAAGTATTTTCAGTTCAGTTATCAAAGGATTTCCGATCCTCATTTCAATTTTATCCCCGTGACCATGGAAACGGGGACTATTCTAAAAATGTTAGCAAAGCAAAATTTTTATATACGCCCAAGATATGTACGGGAATCGAATAGATGAGAATTCTCGAGACCGTAAAAAGGTAAAACTGAATTAAGTATGTATGAGACCATTAGTGCGCCGCGTCGGAGCCGCGCCGGAGCCGGGTGTCGGCGGGGCGCGAGGACTGTAACGAATATTATGTACTGTTGTGCCTATCCTAATAATATGAAGGAGAGATATTTCGACTCATTAGTGGATGAATTCAGGTGAGATTCCCCATTGCATGTCTATTTCTTTCCTTTCAAAAAATTTAATATCCTTACAAATAAAAAAAAAAGAGTCTGTTTGTGAATGAATGTTTACACAGTACCTACTAATACAAAAATAACGTATTTTTAATAGTTTTTTTTAATAGTGACGAAGTCGCGGGTGTTAGGTAGTATCTAATAAAAAATATGACGATAAAAGCTACCAACTGTACTACGAAAAGAAAGAGAAACTTCTCTAAATAAATTTAGAAAATATAAGTTATTTTTGTTCAATTCATGAATTGCTAAGATCGTTGTTAGCATTAGCGTTTTGATATGAAAGCTCAAAGAAAACTTGTATAACTCAGTTTGCTACATTGAAAGCTTTGACTCTAAAGAGGATCAATTTCTAAGAAATATACCTACCTATTCTGACACCCTACATATTCTTCTTTAGAACTCCGTTGGTATCTAGCTCTGAAACCAAGTCTTGTTTGAGTTTCTATAACAAAAACGTTCCTACATACCTAATATTCGCGAATTTATTTTAATATCAGTTGAAATGTGTTCTATTTATGTAGAAATATATGATACGTTTTCTTTTGACAAAGTCAAAGTCAAAATATTTATTTCAATTAGATCGTTTACAGGCACTTTTGAATTGTCAAGGAGTCGGCCATGTTTCAGTTATTAGTTTATCAGAATATATATAAATTACGCGTCACGTTGTTTGTCCGTGATGGACTCTTAAACTACTCAACGATTTTTTAATAAAATATGGCTTTCTGTGTGTAATTTGGTGAAACTTAAACGATAGGATAGTTTAATATGACCTCAATATCTTTACTTACTTCAAGCCACAGCGACGCGTGGCCGAGTCAGCTAGTATAATTATAGTTTGTAATATCACAAATTATATTAACAGGAAATAAAAAGAGAAAAAAGGAAGGAGGAATGAGGTTATACGGGACCGTTACGGATTAAAAGAAGATGTAGCGACAAAGATAGAAAAGGGTATGCTTAGATGGTTCGGTCACGTTGAGAGGATGAGTGAAAGACGATTGACAAAAGGTATTTATATGGCAGAGGTGAGTGGCAACGCCGGGAGGGGTCGCCCTAGGAAGACCTGCACTGACCTTATTGGTGAGGTCCTTCAGAAAGGTCAGGTGCGGAGTACTCGTAACCAGCGTGAGGCGAAAGGAGTATATAAGGATCGTAGCAGGTGGCGCTCTGTAGTTTCTGCCTACCCCCATAGGAAAAAGGCGTGAGTTTATGTATGTATGTATGTGTATATTATCAGAAAAAGTAAATTCTACTCTTCTTGTATTACCGACTATTATCTTCTATAAAAAACTTGTTATAAAACATTTTAGATTAACATTAGTTCAACCGTTAAGTACTTTCTTTTAATATTAAAGTAATTAAGTATAACGAAGATCTTTTACTTACAAATTATTATGGACCAATGAACGTTCTCCAAGAATTCCTTTGAGGATTCTAAAAATACTGATTTTCCTCATAAAATTAGTGAAATTACGTAAAGACTCAATTTAAAGACTTAAGAGAGTTTGCAAGAAGAAAACATACTTACCTAGATCATTTATCTTCAATGGTCTACTTAGCATAATTAGGCTTCTTCCATTTATAGTTTTCACATAAAAATATACAGGATATAAGGATCAGGAATATCAGAATTGTGAACGGGCGCTGTCAGTTGGGATCGGCCATCTCTTAACTGCCATTAATGACTCTAGAATATTGTAACCAGGACTTTGTTAAAACCTTATTGTGAAGAATGTTTGTATAGTTTCTTGTTCATTCTTCTCCATAGAGGCCTACCTCCGTTATGGAACGAGCAACTAGTTTTTTTTTAATCTTTATTTATTTATAGGGTTTTTTCTATACAGAATATGTCACCCCGATTATTGAATACAATTTTTTTAAATAATAACTGAATTATGAAATATTAATTGAATAAAACTAGTCTACCCGCAACCTTGTACCCATAATAATAATATGAGCAACTAGCTTAAACTTTCAGACCTGTAAATGGTCTAATTAAAATAAATATTTTGATACTTTGTTATAAATTATAATAGGTATATTGTTTGTGCATGTGAGTTTATATGTCTGTGAATACATCCACGTTACAGGAGAATTCCTAGAGTAAGATGAAAAAAAAAAGATTTGTCTGCAAAAAGAAATTCTTATTTACATAATGAAATACACTACCCCAGCTTCGCACGGGTTTAATTGTCGATGAAAGCTCGCGGCGGCTTGACTTTTTCAATTTCAATCAATTTACACAAAACCTTGTTAATTATATACCTTGCTCATAAATGACTATATCTATTGGTGAAAATCGCATGAAAATCTATTCAGGAAATAAGGATTTCGGCTTGCTAAAGGCGGATTGGCGATTTCAAACTTTGATATTAATAATTGTATAAGTCCATGTTTCCCAACGATGTTTCTCTTCACCGATGTCAGTATCAGATGTCAATATCCAAGATAAATTTTGAAAGTACTGTATATGAATTGAAAAAAGCGCATTGGTACTTGTCGGTTTCGTTTTCTTCTAACCTCTATCCTAACAATGTTTTTGTAAGTATGTAGGAGAGAGAGAGAGAATAAGATAGAAATAAAAAATCCTCAAAAACTATAGTAAAGCAATTATAAACTAAAATAGTTCACGATTGTAGTTTAAAAACTTTGTCAAAGTTAAAGTTTTATAACTTGCTTTGTCTGCGTAGAAGTCAAAGTACTCATTTATTTTATTCATACCTGACGTCTCAAACCTAATAGAGCACTGCAGTTCAGTTTATAAGATAAAAAATACACTAATTTTATACAAATACTAGCTGCTGTGCGCGACTTCGTCCGCGTGGTTTTTCAGCCGCGTTTTACACGAAAAAAAAACAATCCAACTCGTAGTACCAGAGATTAGCGCGTTGAAACAAACAAACAAAAAATCGCTTCAGCTTTATCATATTAATATAGATAGGTACCAAGTTCTACAAAGTTTATTAAGAAATGCCTACAACATTACTTACACCTCCTCTTCACAAAGATGAAATACCTAAAATAAAAACTAAAGGCATTAAGCCCGCCTTTGTTCTTTTTTTGTCGCATAAAGTTTAAATAAATAAATATATCTGTAATACACAACTTCGTTTCGCGCAGTCGGATTCCGGGTCTATCGATTTCATATCCGCGGGCGCCGTAAAAAAATAGAAGGCCTGTGTAATAACGTTGTGATGTTTTACTTGTTTTCAATTTAGGACAAGCACTTTTAGATAGCGAGATAGTGGTGCCGATTCCCTTGTTCACAAACTAGACTAAATTTAGAGAATTGACATCTCTTACTAACATACAGCGAGAGGAAAGGACGGTGACATTCCGTGACATTAAAGAACTAAGTTAGAGATGTCAAATTAGTTTTGCCTTGAACTTCTCCGTATTTTTAATCCACACATTTTAAGATGTCAACTATAACTGTATGGATGTGTCAGATGGACTAAATTTGACAGCTCTTATTTACATTAGTCTCTTTCTTATTTTATTGGACAGAAAAAGATGGAAATAGTCTAATTTTAGTTTAGTTTGTGACCAAGGGAATCGGCACCATTATACTGATACCCTTGATGTGCGTGCTCGTGTTCGATTAAATTGTAGTTTTTACTATTTGCGTTTTTGTTTTTTGTTTTTTTTGTCTACAATAAAAAATAGTTTTGTTGTTTTTGCCATATACTTCACTCGTATCACTACATTATTACAAAACAAAGTCAGGAATCCTTATTTGTGATGAATGCTCGTGCCTTCTCTGTATGAAAAGAGGCCTTTGCCCTGCAGTAGGACAAAAATAGGCTGGTATTATTACCGTTAGCCTTCGGAATAAAAGAAAAGCCTTAAGGTAAATAACCTTTCAAGAAAACGAAAAAAAATAAGTGCTTGGACCGCGACCAATAACACAAAGGTTTAAGGATTGCAATCCTATATCTTTTTTACGAGAACCAGAAAAAATATCAAATCGATTTCCCGATAGCGCGGAGCGTAGTAATGTGAACTACGGTCGCAGGTGGCCTTGGGTGCTATTCTGATAAATGTCAATGTCGAATTTACGATCGAAGTCGAGTCGAATGAAGCTTCTCACGCGCGTTCGGCTTATTTCGGCTTTATTCGGTAAGCCGGCGACTGGAACCGACTTGCGGCGTGCTTTGGGCCAGATTTGCGAGGTATTTGGAATTGATTGGTTACTGGATTGAGGGTTTCAAGTATTTTGTAGCTATTGCAGGCTGTGGTGCGTGATTGATAGCGGTTACGTGGAGGAGGTGGTTGGAACTACCGGAGCCATAAACTTAGGTAAGTAAGTATTTCGGTGAAATATTAAGGTCGCCGTCCAACCATAACTTTAGTCAAACATTAAAATATAAGATGAAACGCGTGGGTACATAATCTAATAAAGAAAATGCTAATCTCGCATGATGAACAAAAAACCTATGAGTCAACATTACAAAACAGTTGTAAAACTTCTTGCGTTTCTTTACGTTAACAAAAGATGAAAATCCCCACTAAAACTTGATTTATCTGTAAAGAAATCCTTGTAATACGAAAAACTAAAACGGAGAATAAATCTATCTTACGTATTCGGACAGATAGGCGTAACGTGCCCGTATCGTGGACAAATCTAAATCTATACATATAATAAAATCGTAGAGACGTCAAAACTGTACATTTAATATTTTTGAAAAAGAAAAAGTGCTTAGGGGTCTTTGAATGATACTTTTGCCGAAAATATTTTTTTTTTAATTTTTGTCTGTTTGTCTGTTTGTTTGTTGGAGCATCACGCAAAAACTGCCAGATAGATTTTGTTCAAATTTTGAATGAATATTCGACAGTGGCCAAATTAGAACATAGGCTATAAATTATCACGCTATTTGCTTTGGGGGAATAGCAGACTACAACAGTTCACCAAAGGATTGTAAAAAAGACGAAACAAAATGTAAAAATACTATAAATAGCTGCAGATTGAAGTTCTAAAATAGTTATTATCACGCTATACCTTCAAGGAGCTAAGCAGTCAATTATGGAAAACTAGAACGGCTATTTCAAGTCATTTGTCATCAATGTAAATTGCGTAATGGTTCGACGACCGTCGTGCGAAACGGTGGGCGGAAGTTCGATCCCCAGTGTCAGCATTACTTTTTGTATTTTTTCTAATTTTTTTTGAATGTTTTTTAATTGAATAATGCGATTTCCTAACAAAAAAAAAAAAAAAAGTAGGAGTGCATGTTTCTACCACAACTTTGATTTGTTAACGTATTTTTTAAATATTAATGTAGAAAATAATATCTATGCATAGTTACACAACACATAAATCAGCAGCTAAAGAACTTATGTCTGTTTGCACGACTGCAAAGCATGAGGTCTTGGGTTCGATTTACAGGTCGGGCATAGTGTTATTGGATTTTTCCATCAGGAATTTCACAATAGCAACCTCGGAGTCTGGATTTGTGCCCGGTTGATGGCAATAGGCTCGCCCCCTTTTACATGGGATTAAACTATACAACTATATAAATTTGTATAGGTAAGGATTATCGCATTATGGCTATTATTCTTAAACATTTTACTGCTAGATTGCTATAAAACGACAACAACGGTACATGCAATACTGCAGTTAGGTATAAGTTATATTTTATCCTTTGAAATCAAAATCATTACGCTAAACTACAAGGAGCTACTCAACACACAACAAGTGACGGGCGGCCTATCTGCAAACATTTTAAGTATACAATATTTTACTACCCGGGCTTCGCTAAGTCAATCATGGCACAACAATACTGCCAAGTATACTACTGGAATACCAGCGGACGTATATTAGCGAGGAGTGGCGAGTGTAATTTTTTTACGCAGTAGTAGGTAGGTAATTAGTATTCATTTCGTTGCGCTTCCGAATTATTTTATAAAAAGATCTTAGTGTAAGATGAGTGATTAGGTACTACAAATATTAGTTCTATTGCAATGGCTAAAAAGAAAGAATTTGTCAACAACCGGAAGTGCACCATAATCAATTAAAAAATCTGTTGCAGTAATTAACCTGTCGGAGAATGTCTCATAGACTTCAAGCTTTCTGAGTATTTGATTTGATGAAGCGACTGTGATGGCAGGCAGAGTTTTTTTCATAGGCACCGTAAATGGCATTACATTTTTTAGGTTACTTATTACCGCGGCTGTGTGATGGAAGGATTCATGTCTTGCACATGAATCCTTCCATCTTGGCAATAGATTCGCCAACAGGACACTTAGTATTTCGTGGCGAGGAAGTTACGTAGAGTATTAGAAGAACCCTAAGTACCCTGGTGTTATATTGGACAGAGCACTAACTTTTTATATACCTACATTGCCTCAACACCAATCAAAAAATCATCTGCTACTACACCTTATTTCTACCAACTAGGGAGCAGCACCCGATGTTTGTCGCATAACTGTTACGTCTTTATGCTCCTTCTGCTGGTGAATTTGCGTGTTTAGTGTGTCATTGACCAAAAAGCAATAGGTATCATACTTAACGAGACGTGTAGAATGATATCGGGGCTGCCTAAAACTGACTGCTCAATAAGCTCTTCCCATGGGCTGGAATTGCACCACCTGTCATTCGAAGTTATCTATGTAGCATGCACAGATGAAACAAAATCAAGAATCCGCTTCCTTACATCCCCTCTATCAATATGCAGTAGCTCTGGGTAGATTGAAGAGTCGGAAGAGTTTTCTCCGATGCACACCGGCCATACAGAACCAGGTCGACACCCACTATCACACAACTTCCACCAAAAAGAGTTCAACCCCAGGAACACATGGCACTCTGTTGTGATCATTAGTGGCCTATATGGAAAGCGCTTAATGGACTGCGCACTCATGTAAGCCGCTGCAAACGTAACCTAGCCCAATAAGGAGTTATAGATCCCGCAGATACTCAGGGCAAGTGTGGTGTTCCTTTTATATGATGGCTCACTTACTACAGCGCCCGCGGAACACCTGGGCACAACTGGGCCAGAAAAATATTGCAAAAAATCGGCCAAGTGCGAGTCGGACTCGCACACGAAGGGTTCCGTTACACCATACAATATTTAACACAACAGAAAAAAAGGTTCTATAAAAAGGTTAATAATCGCATAAAAAATAATTATTATGTCTACATGGCATTGCTTCTTGCCTTTCATGATTCTAGGTCAACGGGAAGTTTCCTTTATATTTGGTTTTGATTTCCTAGCGAGGGTCAGAATATGCGCCATAAACGACCTTATCTTTAGTTTGCGTTGACTTAGAAGTTTAATTTTTTCACTGCTCTGAGGGATTGCAGACCAAAGTTTTTTTTTTCGGGTTGTAAGAATCATCATATGAGTCCTTTTGCCCTGGGTGGGGCGAAAGGGACTGTTAGGCTTATACTGACTAAAAAACCACCCTGTTCCAAAGAACGCAAAGAGCAACAGAAGGGTTGCTCTTTGCGTTCCGGGGCCACGGTATCCTGTTAAGACTTCCCGCGACTTCGGTAGGCGTTTGGCCCTGTCGGGGCCCCGTCCCTGTGCTGACAGCTCTTTTGTGCTGACAGCACTTTGAAACGCGCGTGGAACAAACCGCGCTGTTGACCCGGGCCTGGTCCTTAATTGGACGACGAGCTACCCATCACTGGCCGTCCGCAAGCCTGCGCCTACGGTAGCCGGATGACGTCTCGCAACGTCCGACGCCCTGGGGGTCTCCCGCGGTGGCTGGGGCGTGAGGTGGAGGATGTCCTCTCCTCACGTGTTCCGCCTCCTTCTTCGCTAGCATTACTGCTTCGCAGAAGTAGGTTACTGTGTCCCATTCCCTTTCGCTCCGGAGCATGGCCTGAACCAGGGCTCGGACGCGAGAGGACACGGCGGTCTGCCCAGGCGGGGCAGACCTACACCGTATGCTCCACCGTGTCTTCCGGGCGGTCCACACAGTGGTTACACCCGGGCGTTTTCTTCCGCTGAATCCAACACAGGAACTTCCCGAAACAACCGCGTCCGGTGAGGACCTGCGTCAGGCGAGTGGTGCAGCCACTCCAGCCAATCCTCAAGATACCGTGGCCCCGGAACGTAAAGGGCAACAGAAGGAACAGGGTGGTTTTTTAGTCAGTAAAAGTCTGACAGTCCCTTCCACCCCACCCAGGGCGGAAGGAGTCATTTGATGATTTTTACCACCTAAAAAAAAAAAAAAAGCCAATCCTCAAAGAGGGGTCTTACCGCTGCGATTGCAGCGTGCCCGAGACCTGAGTATTTGATTTTAATTTTAGCTTGATACCTCCACGCGTTCCTTAGAAAAGGGTCTTTACTGACAGACAGACGGACAACAAAGTGATCCTATAAGGGTTCCGTATTTGCCGACTGAGGTACGGAACCCTAAAAAAGATAATATCTAAAATCATCGATGAATCGGGATTTAAAACGGTAAAACTTTGCTTAGACTTTAAATAAGCCTATGTTTACAGGGTTTTGCTCATACTTTCTTTCAAAAACACAAAAGTCAGATTCTGATTTCAGTTGCTCTATCGAATCTAATATCTAAATAATCGAAGCTACAATGTAAGGTACAATATTAAAACAGTTGAACAACAGAACTTGCGTTTCAATGGTTTGGGATCGAAAAATAAGTCAATTTAGATACCACTTTATAATATTTTGGAAAGAGGTAATCTAAATTTACCTTAAATAAATATACAAAAGCGAAACACTTTCACTCACTCATCACGAAATAGCGAAAATTTCGCAAAATAAAGTACCCATTTCCCAAAGAGTAGGTATGAAACAGGGGTCCAAAGTTTGTATGGCGTTATCAACTTTGACGCGGACGAAGTCGCGGGCATAAGCTAGTAATACAATAAAGAAAAAAGCGACTCCATGCCATTGTTCTAGAATAATACGAGCGACTCCGGTTCGAATACCAAAAGATCATAACTTACCGGAATAGGGACCCTTAGTATCTGTTATGAGTCCAGCACAAGAATAATAATACTTATTGGATTTTTTTCTCCCTACAAGCCCTATATATCTCTTCAAAAACTTTGTTTTGAGTACTTTATGAAAGTAAATGAGAATAACAAGGGGTAACAAGCTAAAAGGACGGCGGGTAATGAAAATATCAGAAAAACAAGTGTCATTAACGGACGAGTGTTATCTCGGAGAAAAAGTTTGTGACAAATTAAGAAAGAAGTGGGTAGCTCGAGTTTGGGGGCTAATGGAAAATACGTTTTGGTTCCAGATAAAAAGTTTACAGGCAGAAGTTCCGGTGGACGTGCTCCGGTTCGACGGAAAGCATCAGACTTGAACGATTTATAGCGTACGAACCGTACATTTGTACCGAAGTTGTGCGAGTTCAATAACTTTGAACATTGGGGCGGACATTCCCTCCTCTCAGAGGGAAATGTGGTGTGCATTGTTAATGTTGGCCGTTTGCTTATTTAGGACCGCGTTTGTAACGTCTAGTGACGTAACGGATGATAAGCGGTCATATCAGACATTGGGTAGTCAACATCGCGCTGCGGTCTTAACCCTTCAAGATTTTACATAACCCTTCAAGACCGTAGTATATTTCAGAGGATTTTGATCAATACTTTGTTAAAGGCGTTGGGACGTGTCATCTCAGAACTGAAGGTCATTCTAAACGATTCCTATTGTGTCAAACTCCCATATTATAATACCTCGCTCCTTCTATATGACATTTAATTCATTACCGAAAGCACTTCATGAATGTGAAAACTACTACAAAACTTTTGCTTTGGAGACAACTCTGTGCAGTTGTTTGTATATAAGTTTATACGACTGCCTCATTGGTGTAGTGGTCGCATAGCGCTACAGCTGAGTATAAGGTCTTAGGTTTTATTCCCAGGTCAGGCAAACTGTTATTGTTTATTCCATTCACCAGTAACAGCCTCGGAGTCTACATTTATGCCTTGTTGATGGCAATAGGCTCGCCCCTTATTACAATGAGACTTAAACATAACTGCCATATTGTGGGTGTACTAGTGGGTACACCTCTGCCTAACCCTTTGGGTATTACAGGCGTGATGACATGTTTATAACACAGCAAAATACCGCTATACTGTCAGAATGCACTTCAATACAAATTAGCACACAATATGAGCAGCTTCAAATACGTACGTACTCTTATTTCTGGATCCGTTTCAACAAGTTTAATCACTTCGAAATGTTTGCAACAAACATACAACGCATACACTACATGTTACGAGTTTATGCCACAGAGATAGAACTTTGCAATGTGATTTGTGCAGGTTGGCAATGACAACGTGGTTTAGTGCAAATAAATGATACATACATAAACTCACGCCTTTATCCCATTAAAGTAGGCAGAGTATGCATGTCTATGAGTATGCGCCTGTCATTCAGTTGTCAATAAACCGCGTTACTTGCAACACGTTGTTTTACTAAAATACCTCATTGGCGAGGTTTCTAAGAAAGCTTCAACTATATCTGACGACCCTGCATACCTATATGTTTTGCTGTATGTACATGGCAACTACCTAAAATCAAAATTTTCAACTGACGCATACTTAAAACCACTCCCAATAAACCCACTTCAAAGCAATAAAACGCCACATAAACACAGAACAGCTTAGCATAGGTTCTAAGTTAACGAGTGCAGGTCATTACAAGTCCCGTCGGGTCAAATTAGCTAGGTTATCAGAAAACCGTCTAATGTGCCTACTCGTAACTCTTGTTAATGCCTTTATTGGTCGTAATATACGGTCCAGACTTTCAGACTATTAAAGGAATGGTACAAGGATTCGTTTTATTGCGCGCACCCCATTATAATCAGGCACGTACTGTATTGTGCTGAGAAAATCGATGATAATTTAATACGTTTATTATGTTTCTTTTACAAAATATGTTAGAGGTTTCTTGTGTTTTGATTTTTGATAAAAGGTTTAAATCTATACAAATATATACCTACAATTGAAATGTCTGTTTGTAATATCAAAATATCAGCATACCTTAAATGAAAAACACCTTTTTTTGTCTGTCTGCCTCTTTGTTCCGGCTACTTTCCTAAACGGCAAGACTGATCAAGAATCCACGCAAAAAACAATCGAGATTCAGTTGGACAAAGTCGCGGGCATAACCTAGACTATAGAAATTATAAAGAGGTAATTTTTTTTTTTTTTCAAAGACGGAATTTCTGGTCTGATTACAGAAATTCTTTCACTGATAAGCTAGTCTTTCATAAAGAATTAGTTAAAATTATCGGCGTAGCATACTTCGTAGACTCGTAGCGGATTCGTAGCTTCATTCCAGAATTCGTAGACTCTCGTAGCAAAACCGTAGCCGCGTAGCGACATTTCGTTGTTAATATTATGAAATAAACTAATTTTATAACTTTAATAGCTGACTGTAAGTCTCTATTTAAATGTTTATTACATTGTTTGCTAACACGGTTCGTATCACAAAACATTTAAACTCAGACATTCTAATCACAGTTCCAAGAAACTTGACTTTTCGTTATTACAAATTTTGTATCACAAATAGATATTCGATAAAATCTGCCTACGCAAACAAAATGAACCTCTACAAAAATGTCTTGTCATAAAAATACGTAACTACCTACAATATACTTGACAATATCAGCGATATCACATAAAAAACAGCTCCGTTCCTAAAATGGACGGTCAAACACAAACCCTTTGCAGGACCTCTTAATTTGGCTGATATATAAGGGCCTGGGGAGCTCACATACGCATAATAAATTCGCTGTACGTGATTGTACTGAAGCAATCTATAATGCGACCAAATAGAAATGCTCTTATCGTTCTGTCACATTCGTAATTTATTCTTGGGGTATATAAGCCAGATATTGTCACGCAAGCACGGTTTGGGGGTCGCTGTAAGTAGGTAGGTGTGAATGGGCTAAATACAATGCCTTTGTAATGATATATTTATTAAAGAAGGATCGCACCGATTGGTTCATTGCATGGCTTGTTTTAGATTGGCTTTGGTTTTTTCAGCTGTAATTAATCAGCGTTAATTATTCAAAATAAGTATTTATTTATTCAAATCAAATCAAATCATTTATTGCAATCCATGATGTACACTTATAGGTGGTGTCGGGCACAGCAAATTTCACTATTCACTATATTCACTACAGTACATCAACAGTATATACATCAAACATTGGCATACAGTACTTATAGTAATGCATTTTTTAAAAGTATACATAACATTCACAAACAGATACTTAGGAAAGGAACTACTATCATTATGTATAATTTATATCGAAAAAAATGGATGAGATATTTTAATTTTTTAGCCGTCCCCTACGAACTCAATCTGTCCGAGTCGGAGTGTTCCAAGTTATTAACATGATAGCTAATTATTACTTATTTTCAATTAATTACGCTAAGTTTCGTTGAAATAAAATACCATAAAAATTCACCGAACAAACAATATTCTTTGAAAATAATATACTGTTTTGATAAGTTTGTGAAATAAAAAATGTGATTTAAAATTGTGTTTCTGTGAAACATTTATCTTTCATTCAAGTAAAAAGTTCTTAAAACAATAATTTTCAAAATGAAAATAATTATGAGAACCGAATATTCTATGAAACAATTTCTGCAAAATGAAATTCAATGAAACCTCTGTCTGCGAAATAAGGGGACGCCATTCTATCAAGTTTTTTTGGTCAAAAAAAAACAAAAATTATTGCTATTATGAAGAAATCTTGAGGTAGCTTAAATAAACCTATTCACTTGTAAACCATTTCACAAAATGTGGCGTTCGTGGGAGAATTTCGAAGATAAATCGCTAGAGGTGTGAACCGTTTAGTATTCTGCTTCGAGTAGAGCTTGCGGCCATGATTCGCACGCAGGCCGAATGTCCGGTCACCGCGGTATGCCAGCTTGAAAACAGGTAAATACGTGGCGTATCCAGCACCTATACTGAATTTATTTTACACTAGCTTTTGCCCGCGACTTCGTCCGCGCAAAAATATAAAATATAGCCTATGTTCCTTACAAATAATGTAGCTTTTTAATGGTGAAAGAATTTTTAAAATCGGTTCAGTAGTTTTTGAGTTTATCCATTACAAACAAACAAAAATACAAATCTTTCCTCTTTATAATATTAGTGAAGATCTAGATGCTTGGCAAATTTCAAATGATTATATACTGGTTGATAGTTAATTGACTAAAAACCTGACTAATAATATTTTTGTAGTCATAATTATGAATAACTTTTACGACGAGAACAACCCTGAAATCATGAAAATAAATGAGCTGTCCCATACATTATGGTCGTATTGTTAAGCATTTTCGTAGGGAACAGCTGATTATTTTTTTTATGGTTTAAAGATCATAATTAAAAGTCTTAAAATGCCAATTTGCCTTTAGCAAGCGTGGTTATTGCTCATACCTTCTCTACATCTTCTTTATAGTGTGGGCAGTAAGGTCTTATGACCCCACACGCCCTAGTGTCAGAGTTTCTAAACCGCCTCAAGGGCCTCTGACATGGATCGAGTGGAACATTTCCAGGTTTCCTCACGATGTTTTCCTTCACCGATGCTAATTATGTCCAAGATAAACTTTAGAAAGTACATATGAATTGAAAAATTCACATTGGTTCTTGCCCGGATTTGAACCCTCATCATGCATGAGTGGCGGGTGCCTTAACCACTGGGCCATCACGACGAACTGTTCTCTACATAAGAAGAGACCTTTACCCTGCAATGTAACAATAATAGGCTGGGGCAGAATGGAAAGGAAAATACACACCCATAGACACAAGCCTGGTACCTCGATAACTCGTACAATGATACCCACCCCACCTCGTCCCAGCTCGTTCACAGTCGCCACTCGTGCCGTACGTACAGCACTCGCTACGTCCAATCGTCGGCACATCACTATGCATTACGTCACGATTCAAATGACGTAATTATGCCGACACGCATGCTTCGCGTGCGGGATTTGCATCATACTGACTTGTATGAATAGTCGGATGGCGTGTTTTATGAACCGCTTTGTCGTGTTGATGTTTGAGGATTGTGATTTAGTGGTTTACGGAATTTGTATAAAATATAACATTTTATTTTTGTTGGTACTTGGAAAATTCTTTTGTGTTGTGGGTGCGTTTATAAATATACTCATATAAACTTACAAACAACCAGACCAACCATCTCTTAAAATAATATTATGCGCACTGTTGAATTTTCAACGCTCGGCTCAGCGCCGAGAGTTAAAAATGCAACAACATAAATTACAAAGTAACATTATAATAATATTGTTTTAAGAAGTGGCGGTAGGTGCCCTGAACCAACTACTTGCAGGCCAAACAAATATTTTTGCGGGAATTCGTCTAAATCCATCTATTGAATAAAACCGTATTAAAATCCGTTCTATAGTTTAAAAGATCTAAGCATTTTATACTATGTAGAGACTTTGATAGTAATTACCTGAATTATTAAACCACAAAGCAATTATCAATTAATTAGCTAAAACATTGTACAATGATTACGTATTCATCATGAACTAATCATCTGCTTATCTGATGACGATGAATAATAACTGAGCACTTTACGACTAACATCGATTTATCAGACACACAAACAATCAATGATTATTATTTGATTGATAAAGTTTTGTAGACTATTCTTAATCACTTTGGAATAGGTTAAAGTAACAAAACTTTATTTGACTTTTATTAATACTGAGAAGTTGATTGTTTTAAGTGTTTCTGATTAGTTTTCTTATAGAAGTCTGAAGACATAGCATAAATAGTCACAGAGAGACAGCTCCATGGAACGCGTGAAAAGGCACGCACATATAGGTCCATGTCTATGTAAATGCGATTGGCTTTCATCATAGATATACGTCTATGCGCCTGTCTTTGCTCATACTTAAAAGATGGCTTTCGGTACTTAGAATTTCATTGTTTATTTATTAAAACTTTATGCAACAAAAATGTACAAATGCGGACATAATGCCTTAGGCATTCCCTAACAGTCAACTAAAAGCGACAAATAGTTAACATGACAGGTGAAAATTATTGTTAAACAACCAAATATACTTAAAAACCTAAGTAACGTATTGTGTGCTGAAGTTTTGAATTCAGATGATTTTCAAAAGAACAAAAACAAATGGTTTTTCTTCTTTTTCTCCATATAAAACTACCTTTAGGAAGGGGCAACTAGATTCAATCCTTTTTTTTTGTATGACGTTCAAAAATGCCTTATATTGGCCTAATTGAAATAAATGATTTGACTTTGACTTTGGTTTTTTAATTAAAGTCTGTGATCGTATTTGCAGCCGGCGGGTTCAATTTGTAAAAGTGAACTTAGGATCTAGTTAAAAGTTAGTTAGGTACTGAGAGTTAACAAACTAAAGATAATCTGGATCTTGACGTTTGTATATTTGAGTAAGATTTTTTTTGTAAAGTACTGAAGCTGTGTATGTCTTGATGAAAATTGCTTTTTTTTATGAAAGGTAAAACAAGATAACTTCTAACAAACAAACCATCTGACAATTTTAATCTTACCAATGGGTATCGTTTTACCCAGCTACTGGGTTGTGAAGGTCATATAGGTAGTCGCTCCATGAATGCTGGTATTCAGCTGCATTTAGTCAGACTGGAAGCCGACCCCAACATAGCTGGGAAAACCCTTTCGCACCGTCCACGTTCATACATCTCGTCGTACAAGCACTCCGGTTACGAGTACTGCGCACCTGACCTTTCTGAAGAACCTCACCAATAAGGTCAATGTTGGCCTTTCTAGGGCGTCCCCTCCCTATTCCGTCTGTTTATTTTCTACTTTTTAAATTAAATTACATTTGAAAATAACTATTGGTTTCTAAGAAAACTTCAACTATATCTGACGATCCTTGTTACTCACTTCTTTGGTTGAATGTACCAACGTCTAGAATTTATAGTGTCTATCTAAACTACTATGAAATATACTAGACAACTGAGGTCACAAGAAGGGTCCAAAGCGTTTCCTAAAATGATATAGTGCCCAAACGTGATAACCTACTCCACGTCAGCTGTTACAAACACCACTAAACATAACAGGACAAACTTCTCACATCGACTGCTGAGCCGCGTAACTTCCTCACTTCATAGTTTTCACATAAAAATGACTTCGCACTTGTGTTACCATGACTTTGTACGAAACTTGTGAGTGTTATTATGTCTTTACGCAAGTGGTTGTGATGTGCGTAGTGTAGTGGAGATAATTGTAAAGATGCAAGGAATTAGGAGCTGTTACGTGTATTTAGAGCATGTGTACTCAATAATGTGCAAGCTGTGTTTACTTGCAATTAATACTTAACATCACTACGCCTGTAATCCTTGATGGGTTATGCAGAGGTGTACCCATTAAAACACCCGAATTTCGCCAGATATATTTAAGTTCCATTTAATAGAGGCGAGCCTACAAATATTGTAGGACATTGTATGGAGTTTCTTGCCCATTCTTTTTCATACGAAACTACCTTTTGGAAAGGGCAACTAGATTTAACTCTCTTCTTATATATTACGTTCAATAGTGCCTTTTAATGGCCGAATTAAAATACATTATTGAACTTTGACTATTGGGGTGTTTAGTTTATATTTTATAGAAGATATTTCTCAAATAGATAAATATCTACGTGAATACAATTTATTATTTTTTGTAGTTGCAAAGTTGTAACTAGATGTCCCAAACAGTAGGTTTTAATGGAGAAAAACGACCAAGAAACTCCTTGAACGGCTACTATGAAGAGATCGAACTTACTTCATTTTCTTTGGTAACATAAAATATGTAAACCAACCCTAAGATAGCTAGTTACTAAAACTTTATACAACTATAAAACCATGTAAGTACATCGTCCGTACATAAACAATGTCACCACATACTAAGAACCAGTATTAATTCTGCCAATGGGCCGTAATAAATAAATCCTTCGGTAATATAAGGGACGCCCCGTCGATGACAAGCGAGCTCACTATTAATTAGCCATATTGTATTGTTATACAAAACGCTGAGCGTAAGCCGACAATTTAGGATTTATAGGTACAGTCAGCACAAAAGTTGGCGAACAATTTGAAATACAAAATGTATTGCCTATCTTCAGTTTCTTTGTGATTTAGTTGATAAGAATATTGTGTCATTATTGTAGAAACAAATATGTAGTATGTTGAGGAATAAAAAGCAGCATTTTTCAATTATTAAGAGGGGCAATTTTACTAACTTTTCAGAACGATTGAAATCTATTGCCAATCTCAATTTGATCTCTCTGATCTGTCAAGAATGCCTCTAATTTATAACCTACTTTTTTGCATTGATTGTTGGGGAGTTGAGATTGCAACTGGATTTAAGAACGCTGAGTTCAGATTACAACCGATTTTAATAACACTTTTAATTAGTAGAATAAAATTGGCCTTCCAGAAACAATTTTACTAACTTTTGTGTCAATAAGTCAAAAATTCATCTAATTTACATATAATTTTTGACTTTGATTGTCGCTATAATGAGATTGCGACTAGACTTTGAATGTTTTAAGTATAATTGACCTTCTAATTACTGTTAAAGGAGGAAAAAATAAGACTGTGTGACAGCTTTTGTATATAAAAAAAAACTAAAATTGACACATTTATTCTTCTCATTCATGTGTGAATGTCGATTATCACGGACGTAGACGAAGTCGCGGAGTAAAAAGTAGCCTCTGTTCTTACTTGGGGTTAAAATCCCCGTACCAAATTTCATGAAAATCGGTTCAGTAGTCGAGAAAGCGTAATAGACAGACAGAGTTCGCATTTATAATATAAGTATGGATTGAAAGTTAGTTGAATATAAGTCAAGTTAGTTGTTGTTATTTTCTTGTGTATATACTACATTTTAATTATTCTTGAGCAAACCCTTATTCCGTTATACAAGTCAGATTAAAATAATCAGTAGTTATTGGAAATTAACAGCAATTATTAGCGTCTATAACGCGAGGTTAAGTATTCCAAATTATTACCTACAAAGGTTAGTTAATAACCTTCTCTATAAATTCTAATTCTCCGTTAATTACAAGGTTCTAGATTAAATATTCCAGGTAAATAGTTTTAGATTTCGATCTCTAGGTGCCTATATCAAACAAATTATCCTGTAAAAGCTAGTTTGAAGTCTTAATTAATATTTAATCTTCAGGTTTTAATATTATCCCTTGAGTACTTATATATTTTATATTATTTTTATATTATATGTTCATTACTTATCTTACTTTGTTTAATTTTATCCAATAAACTAGTAGTAGTAACTACTTAGTAGTATTAGTAGTAAACTTTCATATTTTTGTTTCTTGTTTGTTTGTGTTATAATTTGTTGTTTGAGTGTTTTTGTTTTTGTTTTTTTTTTGGTTGTGTTTACTTTTTCATTTTGTTTGTGTGTTTGTTTGTTTAGGATAGTAAACCTGATACTATTATAAACATGAAAGTTTGTAAGGATGGACTAACGGACAGATGGATGGATGGATGGATGTATGGATGTTTGTTACTCTTTCACGCTTTGACGGCTGAATGGGATCACCTGAAATTTTGCACTTGATCTAGCTAAACGTTTTTGTGATCTCGTGGGATACATCAACTTTAATGCAGACGATGTCGTGGATGAAAGCTAGTTAATTTTTATGTTCTAACATAAAAATGAAGCCAGATATAGGCTTGTTTAATTTTATATATTTAGAACTTTATTTATCAATGTTTACACATCAACATGGTTGTCTTATGAATACAATATCAATTATTTATTTAAATAAGACCATTGAAAAGTAGTCTTGAACGACAATTATGCAAGAAGAAAGATTTAAATATAGTTGACCCTTAGGGGAAGAATTTACATAACATTTTAAAATAAATGTTAAACAATAATTTGCATAAATCAATAAATAATTTAACACAAGAATACGATGCACTTTGTATATACCCTGTACTTACCTAGATAAAGACAATCACCATGTTATTAAATACATATATAACACCTACAATCTTGTCATCAGAACTACTCGCAATGTGTAAATGGGCCCCTAGAGACAGCAAAGTGATTACATCTAGGAATTGTACACCAGTATCAATTTGAGTATTAATGTCACAAGATGACGCTCTCACAAACTGGCCATAACAAAGGAGCAATGTGCTGTGGACTTGCTAACGAGGATATGTGTGTCATGTTTCTCTAAGTAAATGCATGTCCGGCTCCTTTGTCCAAGACGATGGTTAGTAATCGGGGTTCGGTTTCCAGGTCGTGCAAAATTATACTGCGTTATTCCGTTAGGAAATTCTCAGTACCGGGACCGGAGCTGCGGAGGTTGGAAGTGACACGCCCTTGTTTTTGAAAGTAAATAAAGCCGTTGGTTGTGCGCCTGATTTCTCCCCGGTAGGTTGCCGTCCCATGGGACTGTGAGAGTGAGGGAAGAGAGAGTGCACCTGTTTTTGCACACACACTTGTATACAATAATATTTCCTGCATACTTGGTTTACGCCTTTAGCGAGACAGACCGCCGCCGTCTTATTATTTTTTTTTTTTCAATAATACATTGAGGCTTGATTAACTCTTTGAAATAATAACTCATACCAGCTTACTATTGTCCCACTGCAGAGCAAAGACGTCTTCTCATACAGAGAATGCACGTGCATTGATCACCACGCTTGCTCAAGACGGCGCGTCGTGGCGATTTTAGACTTACAATATTAGATAGGTACAAGTTTCCTTCCGATATTTTCCTTCACTGATGTCAGTGATATCTAAAATAAACTATGAAAGTTTATAATTATGATATCTCGGTAACAACGCCACAACATCATGCATAAAAGACAGGCTCCATAACCACTGGGCTATCGTAATACTATTTTAAAATAGCTCGAAATACCATTTTAATTTACAATACCATCTACACGTATGCTTTAAGCCATTTATACATTAGTTTCATAAATTAATGAAACCCGCATCTGATAGCTTACAAGCCAATTCCCAAGCCACCGCACAAATCGATCTAAAAACACTTTGTTAGCATATTAATGCTACTGCATTCATTTCAGTTCAACTCACTAACTCGAATGAAATATTACCTAACGTGTTTTTAAATGGCGTCGTACATTCCCTCATGTCATTTTGGAGTAATAAAATGCAGGTGCCGCAAAAAGTTTTTAAGAAAATTCATGCAACCTCATCCGCTATTCTTCTCCTGATTTAAAACTCCCACAGATGTTTTTTTTGTGGACACATCTGTGCTGGATCTAAATACCTAGACATCTACTTTGAATCCTCAAATACTTATTCAAATCTACTCTTTTCAAAATTAAATGTCAATTATGAATTTATAACATAACATCACGCCTGTAATCCCCGAAGGGTTAGGCAAAAGTGTATCCATTAGTACACCCACATTTCGTAAGTTATGTTAAGTCCCATGTAATAGGGGGCGAGCCTATTGCCATCAACCGGGCACAAATCCAGACTCCGAGGCTGCTACTGAGAAATTCCTGGTGGAAAAATCCAATAACATTTTGCTCGATCTGGGAATCGAACCCAAGACCTCATACTCAGCAGTCACGCTTTGCGACCACTAGACCTACGAGGCAGTAATGAGAGGAGAGGTACAAACGGGTACGCTTCTGCCTAACCCTTCGGGGATAACAGGCGTGATGTTATTTTACCACTTACAAACAAAAAAAACTTTACCACTTTACTTATATGGATTAAGCCTTTTCTACACTACTGTCTTTGTCGGCACCGTAATAATGACCACTGAAACTTATCAGTAACCCTTAAACATTACTTAAACATTATTAGTACTGATTACAGGGTGGAAAATCGAACGGCACTTATGAAGAAACTACGTCGTTGATGACAGCATTTTATTCAAAAGATAGTGTTTTTCTTCAGCTAAGTATCGTATAGTCAAGCGCCGTTTGAAAGTGCGTTTACCTATTTACTTTATAAACTAAAGGAATATTTTACGGTACTTTACTTCTACGGAGGATTTTTTTCCTTTTCGTTATAAAATAATAGTATGAAAAGTAGCTTTTAGTGGTTATCTGTTTGGCCGCTTAGTTTTTCAAAGCGACACAATGGACTAAATTTAGAGAATTGACATCTCTTACTAACATACAGCGAACGGAAAGGACGGTTACATTAAAGAACTAAGTTAGCGATGTCAAATTAGTTTTGCCTTGAACTTTTCCATATTTTTAATCCATACGTTTTAAGATGTGATGTCGTGATGGCCTAGTGGTTAAGGCGCCCGCCTCTCATGCATGAGGGTGTGGGTTCGAATCCGGGCAAGTACCAATGTGACTTTTTCAATTCATATGTACTTTCTAAAGTTTATCTTAGACATTACTGACATTCCGTGCCTCGGAAAGCACGTTAAGCCGTTGGTCCCGGCTGTCATTCGTGGATCTTTGACAGTCGTTACGAATCGTCAGAAGCTTGAGAGTCTGACAACCAGTCTTACCTAGGGGTATCGTGTTACCCAGTTACTGGGTTGTGGAGGTCAGATAGGCAGTCGCTCCATGTAAAATACTGGTATTCAGCTGCATCCGGTGAGACTGGAAGCCGACCCCAACATAGTTGGAAAAAGGCTAGACAGATGATGACGTTTTAAGATGTCAACTATAATTGTATGGATGTGTCAGATTGACTAAATTTGACAGCTCTTGTTTACATTAGTCTCTTTCTTGTTTTATAGGACAGAAAAAGATGGAAATAGTCTAATTTTAGTTTAGTTTGTGACCAAGAGAATCGGCACCATTGTTTTATAACTTGGCAAATTATTAGGGACTAACTTCTGCCCGCGACTTCGTTTGCAAGTACAGGAACACCAAAAAGTCACACAAATTATAGGTGTTAAGTTATCTTGGGCTAATTAAAATTAAAATAGAATATAAAAATATTGAATCCTGTTCAGGTTCATCGTGTAAATGTGGTGCTGCTCCAAAAGCATTGAGACACTTGATATCGTGTCCTACCTGCCCCTTTGTCTGCTCATCACGGGAGATGGACGCTAGTGAGAGTGCCAAACACGTTGCCAAATTTAGGGCTGACTCAATATAAACTATCATCGACACGCTAAGAACTGATAGAGCAAAACCTTTGAACAGGTAGGTCCATCCACACATCATCGACAATATAAAAGTGAAGAGTCCACGCGAAGTTCTCACACATTACTCACTTTTTCACGTGTATGCATCTGCGTCCTACTATAATTTATCTCGAGATGGCCGCGGCTTGGTACATAAATCACGTCGCGTTTTTCACGCGCGGGTACGATGGGGGAAGAGAGGGTTATACGGGTCGCGAGTTGGGATGGTCGCGGCCTGCATTGTTACGCTTGGATTGTAACAATACTCGACTGAACAAAGACTTTGAAAGAGTAAAAAGGAATCGAAGGGACTTGGATATAATTTGAGTTAAGGAAGGTTTTATGACTGCTTCATTGGTTTGGGGGTCGCAAAGCGTGTCTGCTGATCATGAGGTCTTGGATTCGATTCCCACGTCGGGCAAAGTGTTATTGGGTTTTTCCATCAAGACTTTCTCAGCAGCCTCGGAGTCTGGATTTGCGCCCAGTTGATGCCAATAGGCTTGCCCCCTATTACATGGGACTTAAAACATAACTGGCGAAATGTGGGTGAATTAATAAGAACATTTCTGCCTACCCCTTCGGGAATTACAGGCGTGATGTTATGTTTATGTGAAATAAATACTTTGAATTCATGTTAAAGTACCAGAATGCGTACGTATAAACGAGTAGGAGAATATGAAATACTATCTGTTGTTTCTTGTTGGTACCACGACGCAATGCTGTCTTAGTTTTTGTGCCGCGAAGAGGAAACCAATTTATGTACATTATTTCTTGGCATAGCATACAACTTGATGAAATTCCTTACCAGTAATTTTTTTTGTTTGTCCTGTCGGAAATAATAATTGTTTGCCTTGTCTTGTTATTAATTGTCTCGCCCTACTACCATTTCGTATTAGAACTAGAAAGAGAAAGAAATATCGGCAATAAGCTTACTGCTTGTTCTGAGACCAGCTGCTGCTAACCTACCGCATTTCCACCTAACTTAATTCCAAGTAATCAACAACGAAGTCTGCCGAACCCATTAAGTTCTTGAGCGTAATGTTACGTGTTAACTTTTCCATTACAGTTTCTTTTGAGTAAAGAACACAGAAGAGCAAATAAAATATATTAGCATAATATTTTAGCCTTACACTTTCTGATACTTTGAAATACTTAATAATGTCTCCCGCAGTACCCTGTTCCAAGTTATTAAAACCGTAGTAATACCGGTTAAGCAGACATTACGCACAACAAAAGTCTAGCTTTAAACATTATAAAAGGTCAATAAATTGGGAGCGAGCTGTTATTACTTTTAGTCAAAACTCCGGCGGGCACTCGGGCTTAATTCAAATTTATTTTTATTGTGTACATTAAATGATTGTTTTGCCGAATGGTTTCTAACGTTGCGTGATAATAATGATGCTAAAAATTTACAAATTATTAAGTTGTTTTGGATGGTTTATGAACCATTTTTTGTTGCGATTCAATTTACTTTAATTTCATATTATGCGTTAAGATCATGTTGTTTAGCATTTTTGTAAGAAACAGCAGGGTGTTTTTAATTTCTTTATTTCAAGTTTGGTCTCATAGTAAAAGTTGTTCATAATGATGAGTACAATGACCCCTTTTCAGGTTTTGGGTAAACTTTTAATGACCCTGTATATAATTTTAATACAATAAGACAATAAGTTTAGAAAAGATTAATCCTGTGCCACCTACAACCACTTATTCAATAAACTTCATTTGTCGATTGAAAACCTTCGTTTCATATAATTTTATAACATTATTTTAATTTTGTAAATGTGAATAGTGGTGCCGATTCCCTTGTTCACAAACTAGACTAAATTTAGAGATTTGACATCTCTTACTAACATACAGCGAAAGGAAAGGACGGTGACATTCCGTGACATTAAAGAACTAAGTTAGAGAAGTCAAATTAGTTTTGCCTTGAACTTCTCCGTATTTTTAATCCACACGTTTTAAGATGTCAACTATAACTGTATGGATGTGTCAGATAGACTAAATTTGACAGCTCTTATTTACATTAGTCTCTTTCTCATTTTATTGGACAGAAAAAGATGGAAATGGTCTAATTTTAGTTTAGTTTGTGACCAAGGGAATCGCCACCAGTACCTACCAACCATGAAGCAATTTATTAAGTATTTAGACATTTAAAATTAGAAGAATTATGCTTACTTGATTCGATTCATAATTGAAAGGTATATAAACATTCATTTCGATTTAAAATTAACGAGTTTCACGCGTTTGCATACAATTTTAATGTTTTCTTTTATAAAAATAAATGTTTATATTCCAGACATAATTCCATAATGCTCACAAACAATTTATACACTGCCGCTTGACCAACATACCCGACCGGACAAAAACATAACCGTATTAGAATTTGTGATATAAAAAATAAAGCTGCAAATAAAAGTATAAATGGGGACAAAAATAACATTCAATTTGGCATTGCCATCATAAGGCTGTGTTCACATTGCCGCCCGCCACCATTTTATTTTGTTATGCCATTGGGGAATAGGACACATGCGATGTATGGGAAAAATATGTGACGCTATTTTGTTTTTGAAAATTACTAGCTTTTTGCCCGGGGTTTTGGCCGGGTTGGTCATCGCGGACGCAGACCAAGTCGAGGAATAAAAAGTAACCTATATTCTTTTTTGGGTTCAAGCCTAACCTGTATAAAAGTTCATCAAAATCGATACAATGGTTTAGTCGTGAAACCGTAACAGGCAGACAAAGTTACTTTCCCATTTATAATATTAGTAAGGATCTGGTGTTGGTAGATGGATGTTACTTAAAAAAGTCCTTGGATTATTTTAATTAGCATTTACTGATATCTCGAAAACTCCTGAACGGATTTTCATGCTTTTCACCAATAGATGGAGCGATTCATGTAGAAGGTTTAGGTAATTAACTTATCAAGGTTTTGTGTAAATTGGTTGAAATATAACGATAATTGTTGGAAGTTTCGGAAAAGGTCGAGCCGCCGCGCGCCGGGAGCTTTCATCGACGATTGCACCGTGCGAAGCCGGGGCGGATCGCTAGTTAATTTTTTTTTGTAAGGCAAACAGATAGAACTTAATAATTATGTTGAATGACAAGGTCTGTAATTTAGAGACGTAAGTACAGGAATATTTCTTGACAGAAAAGTGACTATTTTTATGCACATAAATATTACAACGCACGTTATATCACGTTATAACAGTGGTAGTGCTTTACCCATTGTCACCATATTTCACTTTAAATTACACCAACGCACTATACGTCACTCGCACAAACTTTGCTAAGTGAAAACACATACATATTAACCCTGCAGTGGTCGCGCGGATCACATATGTAATACTCTGTTGTTTAAACTAAAATTTCTCACAAACTATTCTAGTGTGTTCGCTGGGACTTCATGTTCTTTTAGTGTATTAGCTCCCGCCAACTCACAGTTGCGCTCGCGCATTGTGAAAATGTGATTGTGTTAGAACGTGTCTCGGTTTACATACATAATTCGCAGGATCAATTATGTGTTTTCTTTATACTTTTTGTATTTTGGATACGTATTTTTTTGTTATTATGGGAAATTATCGTTTTGAGAAAAACGATGAAACAAACTAAAGATGGCTTCATGAAATCATCTAAATGCACACTTTTAAGTCGTTTTTGTTAAAGCTGATTCGAACAAGGCCATTTTTTTATTTACTTTTTTATTTAATTTTGGAACAAGATATATTGTTATACTTTAATAAAAAAAATATGATGAAATTTAATTTTATAACGACAATACAGATTGGCCTACCGTGCGTAGGCGTGCGTTCGAATATAAACCGCGAGGCCACTGTAGGGTTAAAGCTATAAGCACACACTCACACACATACATCCAAACACATGCAAAGGTCTTTGTGGCACTGCCCTTACAAAGTGGGACTCGCGCAGATATTATGCAAAAGCCACAAGTAATTATTCCGAGGGTGGTCGGGAACCAAATACGAAGCAACACAATTATGTACCAACCCTCACAGTATTTGTATACCTATAGGTATAATTATGTGCCCACAATATTTTTTACAAACTTTTATTTAGCTTGAAATGTTCGTAAGAATGTAAGTTGTCCTTTTAAAATTTGCACACCATTATTCGACCAATTGATTTGAACAAGATTTAAAATTTTCTTTTACACACATGACATCATCACATTTCAATACAACACTCACATCACATCACATTACATTCATTCATTTTTTTTTCATGTCATTAACATAACATCACACCTGTAATCCCCGAAGGGTTAGGCAGAGGTGTACCCATTGTACACCCACATTTCGCCAGTTATATTTAAGTCCCATGTAATAGGGGGCAAGCCTATTGCCATCAACCGGGCACAAATCCAGACTCCGAGGCTGCTACTGAGAAATTCCTGATGGATAAACCCAATAACACTTTGCCCGACCTAGGAATCGAACCCAAGACCTTATGCTCAGCAGTCGCACTTTGCGACCACTAGACCAACTAGGCAGTAATGTCATTATTTCTTAAAAAAAAAAAGTGTTCCTTAATACAGATTCTGCGAATATTTCAAGTGTCTACCTACATAAGTTCAAAATATACACTCATAAGGCAGTTAAAAGGCTGCCAAGCTTTCACATTTGCAATAATAAAATAGGTTTAAACTTTCAGATTCCTTTTCTCAAAACCGATAAAATTAATAGATCTCAAGAGATACTTTAACTCCTCAAAAGGCCAATTCACTATACTTTTGATAAAATTCTCTTAACCAAGAGGGCCGTTATTCTAGTCTCAAATTCGTCCAAGTACACTTACTTTAATAACTTTTAATTTTGCCCATTAACCCCCCTCTTTTATTTGATTCTTGTTATTTTGACAGATCCGAAGAGTTTGCATAATGGCCGCTTAGTATTTGAAATTCGAACCGTCTTCTTAACAAAAAAGTTTTTTAATATCGTTTTGACAGAAAAGAATGTTCATTTAAACTTTTTATCAACGGTTTTTATCTAGATTTGTTGGTTAATTTTGGTTGTTGGGGTCCAAGGTTGGAATTAAACTAAGATTAATTAAAGATAAGTAAAGAAAAGTTATTTTTAATGAAATAATTTGACTTATCTAAGCTGTGGGCGATTCCTGTGTTGCAGTGGATCATGGATGTCACTACCTTACATAAACAAAATTATAGGTACACAACATCATAAACATAACATCCCGCCTGTAATCCCCAAAGGGTTAGGCAGAGGTATACCCATTAGTACACCCACATTTCGCCAGTTATGTTTTTTTTTAGTCTCATGTAATAGGGGGCGAGCCTAATGCCATCAACCGGGCACAAATCTAGACTCCGAGGCTGCTACTGAGAAATTCCTGATGGAAAAACCCAATAACACTTTACCCGACCTCATGCACAGCAGTCGCGCTTGCGACCACTAGACCAACGAGGCAGTCAACAAAATTATAACCTTTTGTTTTTTACTCTACCGCAAATTGACCTCTCTTTGGATTGCAATTCATGATGTAAGTACACTTAGAGGTGGTAAATAAAAATTAGATACATTAGAATCTATCGTGGACCCTTCGGGCACAGAAAATTATCTCAAAAAGTTAGAGAGAGATTCTTTCATGCTTGGAAAGAGGTATATTTGTCTGAGAAACATGTTAAACCAATCACATCGCCCCGTGCGTAATTAAGAGTTTACATTGGAAAGTCATGTCGTGTGTTTTTCGGTTGGCTGACTTCAGTTACATAATGAAGCCTTTTTCAAATAGGTACTTGTTCGTCAAGGTTTTTGATAAAATAAATAACATAATACTATCGTATTTATAAAACGTTATAACGTTTGGTAAATGCGGTATGTTTAGGTTCTATTTTTAATATTTACGGTTGGAGGCATATTATGGACTAAATTATAAAAAATATTGAAAATTTTTCATTACACTTCATTCAGAACGTCTATGAATGAAAACAGTTTTTTATTGTCTCACTGGCTTCTGACCACGAATTTGTCCAAGTAGAAGACAAATGCACAGTCAGCAACAAAAGTCGATTAACATTTATGATTTTAAAATCCTAATTATTAAGCACAATATTAAAGGTAAAACCCAATGAATATAAAATTAAGATATAATAAACGCTTAGCTTTTGCCTGAAATTCCGAAAGCCAGTATATTATGTGTTTAGTGTTTGTTAAAATGATATAAAAAAGTAACATTGTTAATCTACTTTTGTTGTTGACTGTACCATAAATCATAGTCTATGGCACTCAGCGATAAAGTAGTTTTCTATCAGTGAAAGCATTATGAACGTCCAGAGATCACCTCTTACAACCAAAAAAAATATGAACACAAACAAAGTTTGTCTAACTCTCTCTCAATCTTTTATTTCGTTTTTTATTTCTAGACTGCTTCGTTGGTCTAGTTGTCGCGCGAGTGCTGAGCATGGTTCGATTCCCAAGCCAGGCAAGGTGTTTTTGAATTTTTCCGTCGGGAATTTGATTTTTTCGCCTCCTATAACATGGGTCTTAGAAACATAAATGATAAAATGTGGGTGTACTAATAGGTACACCTCTGCCTAACACTTCAGGATTACAGGCGTGATGTTATGTTATGTTACTGCAGCACGTAGTACTTACCAGACTATGCCAAAACCAAAGTAGGGTAATGTAAACACAAGTGATTTATTTCAAAGTAACCAAATCACACTTGCAACTTGCTAAGTTGTGTGTCTAACACACTTCAAACTAGCAAGTAACTAGTATGAGAACATACAGTTGATTCCCACGGGTGTCATAAGAGGCAACTAAGGGATTATTCTCACGGAACCAACCTATCACTGGGGTATAATCCCTGCAGATACCTGGATACTAACGATCTGCAGTGTCGGACAGTTTCGATTGAATCTTGATAACCTTTAATAGCCTTAAGATTTAAATTTAAATTGTTGACATTTTAATTTAATCCTATGTTTCTTTTTCTTTGTAAGTCATTGTTTTAATTTGTTATTAACGATTTTATAATTGTCTTTTTGTATTAGTTGTCTTAGTGCGACTAATTTATTTCATTTACTCACAAACTACATAACTACAATTTACTACACGTATTCTTTTATATATCTATACGTCTTTCATTATAAAGCTAGTTTATATACGTGATACTTCACACACAAAGGTCTAGTTTCAACCAGCATCAGGCACAAGTGGTCTGGCATATTTGCTATAGATACTGGGCCTGTTTACCGCAGCTGTAGGGCACATAATAATGATTTTTTAATTTTTTTTATCACATTGTCTGTTTAATGTTACAATTTTTTCGTTACTTTCTTTCTTTGTTTTTTTTTAGGTACCATCTAGCGGTGAGGTAGTGAGTAAAAATAAACCCACATGTTTTTTTTTTCTTAATTACGTACTATGCTGTTAATTAAAATTCTGGCGCTTCCAACACTCTACCCATATTGCAGCTCGGTCAACACTTCAACGTAATGTTATATTTAATCGCAACCCTATAAGTTCGTTCACGCGACGGAGACGTATCGCAGCTATAAAACACGGCTGGCGAGGTGTTAGAACATATTTACCTTTAAACACAGACGAAGTAGGACATGAAGACTTATTGCTAAAGCTATATTATATAGTAGAATAGTAATGACGAAGCATTCGCTAGGAGTGCTTATGTGTTAGGTATTATACAAATGTATTGTATGCGCTGACTACAACAGTAGAATACAAGTTTTCAAAGTCACTAAACAGGTGTAAAACGAAGTTTACTAGCCCAAAGTTACATGTTCTACCCATCATTGGGATTATATTCTAGACCATACCTGGGAACGCAGTGATAACGGAGATATAAAAGGTTAAAAATTCCAATGTTCCGACACGATTGTTTTCGAAAACCAGTTTTATATGACTGTTACAATCAAAAGTTGTGTACCAGCAAACATTTTTGCTTTAAGTTGCGTAGTTTGATGGGCAGTGTGTATAGTTAACGGCTTTGTAATATGTCTTTATACACCGCGTATTATCAAACTGGAATCCGGTGTGATGATAGTAATACTTCTGGTTAATAAATTTTCTGCCTATTCTAGTAGTATGCATAGTATACTAAAATAATGCGTGTAACATCACTGAAAAAGCCGTTATTTTAAAATTCTGCGTTTGAATACCACTTAAACTAACATATTGGACAAAAAACATACAAACATCCGAATTGAGAACCTCCTCCTTTTTTAGAAGTCGGTTAAAAAATGCCCTAACAGAAGAAAGCATAGGTTAGCTGATTTTATATATTAGTTAGTTCTCCATTCACGTTCTACTCCATGTTTCCACCGTGTATGGCTTCCGATCAACGTGTAACTTTATATTAATTACCGGCGAGGCAAAGTGGTGTAATATTTTAATGGGCAATTACAGAATAGCTTTCCGTGTTTATCCGGGATTAATCGTAGCTACTACGTTATTCATCCAGTAGTTACGTATTCATTCTGTGATTTACTACTCTTAAGATATTTTCATAGATTGCTGTAAGGATGTCGCTGTGTTACTATTTATGTTTAATATTGCTGACAAAACTTAAAACCATCTTTAAAGAAAAATATTATATTTTTAGATATCAGTCTTGCGAATTACTTACTGTTTTATTATCTAAAGAAAGAAAAACTATATTGGGAAACTTTTAGTTATCACTACGTACTTGTGGTTCGGTGTCTAGTGGTTCTAATTGTATTGTAACCTATGATTATTGCAGATTTTTTTTTTTCAATAAAATGAATAACATGATTCCATATATTTACGTACACGTGTACAGTTTTCAATTAGACATACAAATTATGCCATAAAATACTTCAATCTGCTTCAAATGTGGTGTCATCAAGTGATTACTAAAAGGTGAACAGAAAATCGTTTAAATAATATATTCGTTCGTGCGATAATATTCATGCCAGCCCTATTTTTAATCATGAATAATGGCCACCGCCTCGGGACCAAAATGATGAACTCGCTAATCCACCGCACATGGTACAGAAAAGCAAAACAAAATTAATGTATCCATCTCAAAACACATCTGTTTTTCCGACCCCCGAGCCAAACCACCAAGAAATCAACTTAATGAAACATCATCTAATCTGGCAAACAAGTCATAAAGCGAGTACATTTAATTAATCAAACATAAATTACGCGAACCATTGCCGGTTCTGACGGCAATAAAGACAGTGATTCATTACGTGTGGCGCGCAATGTAGCAGGAACATTGCTAATGTTACGACCGCCGTATTACGCTGAGGCCGCGATTTTGGCTACTTAGAACTGTCGTTAAAGTTAATGGTGGTGTCACAGTGCAAGATGTTGGAGTCTAATGGTGGTTTTGAGGTGTTTTACGTTTGTGGAGAGCGGAGTTAAACCTCTTGTAGGTAATGGTGACGCTTAGCTTGTTTTAATTCGGTGGCTCCAACTTTTACACGCAGGTTTAATATCTTGATCGCTAGCTACTGTCCTGATTTTGTGCCGTGACTTATGACAATGCGCATGAACGTTGACATTTAAACATAACGGTCATGTTATGTTTAAATTTACGCCTGTAATCCCCAGTGGCCATGTAAGTCCATCAGTACAACCACATTTCGGCAGTTATGTCTAAGTCCCACGCAGTAGGGGCCTGCCTAGCAGGGGGCCAGCCTATTGCCATCCACCGGGCACAAATTCATACTCCGAGCCTGCTACTGAGAAATTCCTGATGGAGAGCCCAACATCACTTTGCTCGACCTGGGAATCGAAACCAAAACCTCATGTCATAAACTTTTCAGTAAACCAATCGTTAGTTAAGGGCGGATCATTAAGTGTGGTTTTTTGACATTACAAACAGACACTACAATTTTACGCAACACATTAAATGATTCTCATTTAATAGCTTGTAAGTCATCTCAACGTAGGTATAGGGTTATAAAACAAGAACATATCATACCAATTGTTTTATAAATTGTCATGACTTACAGTCGCGCAAAAAAAGGGTGGCCGTCCCTAAACCCTAAAAACCCGAGCCTACTGACCCAAATACAAGCAAAAATCCTTTTAATAACGAAGCCTAAAAATCTATCTCAAACAAGGTTTACAAAACAATTTTGTAATTTATTTCTCGTAAATATAAAACCACATCTTTAGTATCCACTAAATTGTTATTACTTACATAAGATCACGCCTGTAATCCCCGAAGGGTTAGGCAGAGGTGTACCTATTAGTACACCTACGTTTCGCCAGTTATATCTAAGTCCCATGTTATAGGGGGCGAACCTATTGACATCAAAAGGGGCACAAATCCAGACTCCGACGCAGCTCATGAGAAATTCCTGACGAAAAAACCCAATAACAGTTTGCTCGACCTCGTAATCGAACCCAAGACCTAACTCCAAGCAGTAAATTGTTATTACTTCCATATCATCACGCCTACAATCCCCGAAAGGCTAGGCAGAGGTGTACCCATTAGTACACCCACATTTCGCCAGTAATGTTTCAAGTCCCATGTAATAGGGGGCGAGCCTATTACTACTTCCTTGCTTGGTCTTTGTTATTACTTGTTCAATAAAATTAGAATAATATTAATCAGATGTCCGTAGATGAAGAATTTTGAACCTTTAAAGTCCCTATTAAACTGTCCTTTTAATAACCTAAAGCTACAAAAATAGCAGGGACAGACGACCTGGCCTGGCTGTGTGCTCAGTCCTCGCACATGAAGGAACATGTAATATATAGACGTCATCTTCTGACCCCTAGCGAATAAACTCTTTTGTGTTTTGTGTAAAAAAGGAGGGCAACAAAAATGCTTCATGCTTAAAATAGGTACCTTTATTTTTAATTTAAAAAAAGAACGTTCGGTGTGTCGTAAACTTTGTATCTGAACAATATTGCTTTTTTTTTTAATTAATTGAAATAAATACTGACTTGATATTTTCTGTAGTGTATAGGTACTTGTGTGTAATGTGCCTCGTTGGTCTAGTGGTCGTAAAGCGTGACTGCTTAGCAGGTTGTGGGTTCGATTCCCAGGTCGGACATGGGGTTTTCATCGGGAAATACCCGGAACCAGCGTTGGAGTTTGGATTTGTGCCCGGTTGATGCCAATAGGCTCGCCCCCTATAACATAGAACTTAAACATAACTGGCTAAATGTGGGTATACTAACGGGTATACTTCTGCCTAACCCTTCGGAAATTACAGGCGTGATATTATTTTATGTGTTAGTTATTGCTTTATTTACATTACCGAACAAAGAAATTTTGAAACTTATGAAGCAAGAAGCTTGTGCTCACGACTTCGCCAGTATATAATTACTTCAGATTTAAACCGATTAGCTAGTCAGCAAATACCGTAGTAATTAGTAGTTCATCCGCTTAATCGTGAAAGAGTAACAAACATCCATCTATTTTCACAAACTTTCACATTTATAATAGTAGTAGGAAGCATTATCAATCCAATTTTAAAATCCTTCGTGTAGCGATTGTTACTCTGTTACACAATCAGGGTGCTCGCTGGCCTCATAAGAAAAACATTTAAAGTCGAACCTACGAAGCAAAACAAAACGGTCTAAGTGTACTTTCATAAAATCGGCCCAGCTTAACGACTTTAGCAAGTTAAACCGTTTTCACTAATACGAATCGTTACTAACTCCAACTTGATATTAAAGTGCTTTCGTATCGATTATTGCTCAGCCTGTGCTTTTTAGAGCTCTTACCCAATTTGAATCGGTTGTAATAAATATGATTTGTGCACATTATTAATTTTATTGTGAGATTTATGAGCTAATTTAGGCCAGCTGATTGGCTGCGCTGTGTGTACTGGGTTCAAGTTCTGCACTGAACGAGTATCTGTATGGCGTAAAAGCTATTTTATTCCGGCTCTGGTATATGTTCGTAAACGCACTCATGATACAGAAGAAGTTCCTAGTTTAGTGCTAAGAGAAAAAAAAAAAAAACGGATTAGGTATAAAATATTTTTAAAAAGAAGCTTTAATTTAAAATTATTTTATTGAGTATTGGACATTGTATTGTCATCAGAACTAAAGGTGTATCAGCTAAATCGGATACCAGCAGCGGTCGAAAAATAGTTTGCAAAGGACAACTTAGAATGTTTTTATTTTTTTCATTTATTTCTTAGTTTTGCCACTTCCATATTCTCACCGTCTAGATTCTACCACAAACAGCAGTAGCCAGAGCCTTTAGGTTTTTTATTTATTTATTTATTATTTAATATTGTTTCTACCATACCTATCATCACATGACCGAAATTGGTCGGGAAGAATATAATAAGTTGACGATTTTTTCCCACCAATGCTTTCCACCAATCCGATAACCGTCAAACCGTTTGTCAAAAAAAAAAAAACAAAAAATAAATTAAAAACGAAGTTCACATCTTTTCCAGACATTACACAAAGACTGGGTCCTTTGAACACATTTGTATGCGTATACAAATACAGACCTAAACAAAACACTAGCAAGCCCTAACAAAATAACGTCAAGCAAAACTTTCAACAAAAAGAAGTAATACGGGTAGGTACTAGCTTTGAAAGTGACACAGAATAAAAAAAAAGATCTTAATGTTTCCAATAAACCGATTTCCAAGCAATTGACCAAAAATAAAATAGGACCTCTACGGTTTTCAGTTTCAATGGAATTACTCGAGAGAAATTGCTCTGTCGCACATAATCCTTTGATCTGCTCTTAGTTTCATTGTTCTAAGAAATAACAGATATTAGTTCTTTTTTTTAGATAAACCTTGTTAGAGTCTACCAATTCTTTTTTTACTGAAAATTTTGATTTATAATATATCGAGATATTGATAATATTAATGATGAGACTTGAAATAGTAATGCTAGTCACTTTAAAAGGTATTTAATAGTTCGTATATTTAAGGTTAAGGCAAATAAATTGCCATTCAAATTAGCTCTTTAAATCTTGTGCATTAAAATATTTTTTACAAGATAAAGAAGTGAGAGCTCACGGTCGGCACACATTCAGTCATAAATTGGAGTTTTAGAGGTATTGTCGTGTCAAAGCGATGCTGTTGTAATCGGCGATGACCATTACAATTGAAAAAATCATGACTTTATTATTCTTTGTTCAAATACGAAGTGATAGTAGAAAGATTTATTTTAATAAATAGTATACCTATAGATAAATATTTAATTACTTCTATCTTATCTGCAATATGATTGTGATGTATGATGCATGATATGATTGTGTGTGTAAATAAGTTTCCTTTTTTATTGTAAATATTTTACAAATTTTATTTTGGTAAACCACAAGGCAAGAGTAATTGATTAACGTATCCCATGAACAATCTGCAATTAGAGACATCCTAGTTACCCGGCCATCCCAGAGACAAAGTTGAAATGTCTCATGTGTCTGTAAGGATAATAACTCTCATTTCCTTCCAACCGGAAAACAAGCACGCTTGGAGGCAGAAATATGTATCTACCGTGGTAGTTATTCCCTGGGACACAGAGACTAAAGCTTTTAAAAACTTAAAATCAAAGTCAAAGCCAGTAAATCGCTTATTTCAACTAAACTCTTAAAAGGCACTATAAAACGTCATTTGACACAAGCTTTTGTGTAAGATTTGTATTTTTCTTTTATCTTCGCGTGAATAAACAGTTTTTCTTTCTTTCTTTCTATTTTACACGACAAACATCTACAATCTAGTTAGAGGTAACTTCCACAATAACAACATTTTTATGATTTACTTAGACTGTACATATGAAAATCCATGAAACTTTAAACTTTGGTCACTCGGTATATGTAAATGAAAAACTTCAATTTTAGATACTGTAAAGGTTTTGACATCGGTAAAGGTAAACATCGTGAGGAAAACTGGACTTTAATATCAATATTATAAGGTTCCGTATGTAGATATGTAGAAGAATGAGGAAGAGATCAACTTTCGTTCGACACATTTTGACCGCGTAGCTTAACATTTATCATCAAAATAAATGAATTTGAATATGAAAATATGATCTGAATTCATGGTAAACGTTTTCGTTACGATATTCCTATTATTTCTCCTTCTCAATACTACTAGGTACCAGTATATCTACGGTTAAACTTCCAAATCGAACCAAACTCTAAACTACAATAAAGCAAGCTAAATGCCGTAAATACGTAGAAACAATAACAAACGACGCATAACTTCTGAACGAGGGGGGACTTTAAGGCATTAAACGTAAAGACAAAAGAAAACCCATAAAACTTGGTCCCCAAAACTTGGGGCTTGAAGATTGAAGGTAACAATTGGCGGGGGACCGGTTGAACCCGATTCGATTGGGAACATTCATCTATGTGACTCACTAATACGCTGTAATCATTCATCTGGGTCTGCTCCGCGACGCGAGATCCAGATGAATTGATATTAAACGGTGCGTAGTTAGGTGGGGTAGGTAGGTGCGATGCTATGTTTCGAGCTTTTTTTTCTGCCAGGATTGGAAAGTACTCATGGACGCCCAAACTGTTCCATTGCTGGGCCAGTCTGGGCATAAACATAACATCACGCCTGTAATCCCCGAAGGGTTAGGCAGAGAATCCGAGAATACGACCGATACTTTCTGAGATTAGCGCGTTAACAAAAAACATAAACAAAAAATCTCTTCCGCTTTATTACTTTAGTATAGATAGGTATAGTACCTACCCAAACATAACATCACGCTTGTTGTCCCCGAAGGGTAAGGCACAGCTGTACCCATTAGTACACCCACATTTCGCCAGTTATGTTTTTAGTCCCATGTAATAGGGGGCGAGCCTATTGCCATCAACCGGGCCCAAATCCAGACTCCGAGGCTGCTACTGAGAAATTCCTGATGGAAAAACCCAATAACACTTTGCCCGATCTGGGAATCGAGCCGAAGACCCTATGCACAGCAGTCGCGCTTGCGACCACTGGACCAACGAGGCAGTCAAGTCCAGTCTGGGCAGTACAGGCTAAAACCACACTCCTGCCATTCTGAATATTCCCTGACATTAGGGACCTTATTGAGCTGCTGTTACGGGATTGACTTTTCGGGTTGGGATGTTCTTCTTAGATAAAGGTCGATGACATAGGCCAAACTCCACCTGTGGAGGTTCGCTGCAGCTGACTTAGGTGCGGAGTGTGTTTAGTTAAGTTCGGGATGATTAGTCTTTATTTTGTTAATGTAGAAGTCATGATAAACTTACTATAATAATTAATTGTTTGAGAAAATTATTTAATTTGATCTCTATATAAAAACACACTATATTATTTGATAAGCTATTACTGCCCTCAACTTCGTTCGCGTAAATTTTCTCACTGACCAAAAATATTCTGCTCGACTTCCTCGTTGCTCTAGTGATCGTAAAGCGCGACGGCTGAGCATGAGGACTTAGGTTCGATTCCCATGTCGTGCAGTGTTACCGGGTTTTTCCATCAGGAATTTGTCAGTAGCAGACTCGGAGTCTAGATTTGTGCCCGGTTGATGGCAATAGGCTCGCCCTCTATTACATGGAACTTAAACATAACTGGCGAAATGAGGGTGTACTAATAGATATACTTCTGCCTAACCCTTCGAGGATTACAGGCGTGATGTTATGTGTATAGATCAATAAGCAATTTCATGAAAATAAGCAAGAAACATAGGAACACCTAAAAATATTATCAAACCATTTACTTTAACAAATGATTTGTACAAGTAATAACTTGTTAACATTTCATTTATTTTGTTACAAAAAAAAACTCATTAAAAATGGACGATCCTACAAATAAAAAACATGACCAACGAATATAAACGTATCAAATCAATTTCAATTTTATTAAACGCCGCTACTGGCTCGCTTCATAAACTTGGAGTTTGATTCAGATATTGTGAATTTTCATTAATTAAACTACATTGAAGCACTGAAAACTGAGACTTTTTGCTGAGTTTGATTTCATTTTTTAAAGATATTTTCTTCTTTGGATAGCTAGCATGCTGACTATCGAATGAGGGGTAGGTACTGTAGAGGCCCTAGCTAACTGAGCTGATATACAATTTTATTTTGAGGTATTATTAATCGATACTTATACAGAAAAGATGAAGAATTGTTTTGTTTGTTTTTTGTTTAAACACATTAATCTCTGGAAATACCAGTAGGATTGGAATTTTTATGTGATAGCCAGACTCAAGAGGAATCCATACTACTAAAATAAAAGCGAAAGTAACTGTCTGTCTATCTGCTACGCTTTCACGAATAAATGAACCCATTGGTGCAGGGTAATTATGAACCCCAACAAAGGACAATGTTACTCTTATTCAACTTCGATTTTGTTTGCATCCGCGATTACCAACAATTATGCGTTAAAATTCGCTGGTAAAAGCTAGTAGTATAAATAACATCGTGCTACAACTCACGGAGGTGGAGCAGTAAAAAAAGACGTAACTGAACGCAGGTAAAACCGGTGTAAAGGTATAGCTAGCCTTTTATATTAATTTAAATACAAAATGAGAAGGCCGGAAGATTGTGGTGTTTTATAGTATATTTTATCCATCCTTTCATCCAATTTGCCGAGCCGATACATGGAATCCCCTAAGCGGAAAAGCTTTTTAATTATTACTTTGAACGACAAACCACTGCAGTATACGGTATAACAAGTGAGACATTTTATGCGTATGATTTCCCTATGGAGTAATCAGTATTCTTGATTACTATATCATGTAAGTATTCATTACCGGTGTCTCTTGGGAATCGAAGTACTCGATCCGTCTATAGCGCGGCAGCAATTCATTAAAATTATCCTCGTTGTTTTATAATTTAAGGTTTTCGTATGTAGGTCAAATTGTAGACTGTTCAAGGCTGTGCAGTGCTTTCCCAGGTCGGTTTGTGGATGGGTGAGATGAGTTTGATGTGAGAAGAAGATTTACTAAGAAGATTGCGTGTTTTGTTTTTAACTGACTTTAAAACAGGAGGAGGTTTAAGGCCTTAATGGTTTCATCACATCCATAGTGCAAAGGATTTTGAACGCTAAGAGTGACAAGAAGCTTTTCGTATTTGTATGTTTGCTAATCCATCACGCCTTAAAAGCTAAACATTTCTCATTGAAATCTGGCACATAGGTAGACTATAAGCTGAATTAGGGCATAGAAAACTTTTTGTTTCATTAGTAACTTCCCGTGGGGCAAAAACAAGCATAAATTTTGTGACTTTTTGAACTTTACGCGAGCTAAAGCGGGCAAATTTAGTAAATAACCATTTTAATATTATAGTGTGGACAGCCGAACAATTGTACCGAAAATATAATTCTTTAAGTGTTCTATGCTTGTCATCTTCGTTTTCCATTTTTTATTTCCTTTTTATGCCATAAAGGTAAATACATTTTTAGTTTACAATAGGTATATACAATGAATGAATCTGTGAATGAAACGAAACGTTGTCGTGAAGTATGAATGGCCTTTTGCGAAGAATGACGATACTTAGATCGATCGATTCCCATGGTTCTTCTTGCTACCGTATAAGGTCGATATTCGCTTGACGCATAAAAACCAGGCCGACTGGTATAGGATTGGCGGGCCCTTTAAATCAACCTAAAAAAAAATTAAGTTCCTCAAATCGTTTTATACAAAGTTTGTTGACATCCTTAATCCCCGAAACGTTAGGCAGAGGTATACCCATTAGTACACCCACATTTCGCCAGTTATGTTTAAGCTCCATGTGACAGGGGGCGAGCCTATTGCCATCAACTTTGCACAAATCTAGACTCCGTGCTGCTACTCAGAAATTACTAGTGGAACAACCCAGTAACACTTTGCCCGACCTGGGAATCCAACCCAAGACCTCATGCACAATAGTGGCACTGCCACCACTAGATCAACGAGGCAACAACTTCTTCCCAAGCTAATGATGTGCTGCATTTATTTGATATTTATACCAAACTAAGAATGTAAATGCGAATCGTAGGAAAATTTAGTTTGCGGAATATTACGTTCCTTTGTTTGAAATTTACATACATTTGTACAGTTTTAATTTTGCTCTGTTCTCGGCTGAGCCCATTTCCATACTAATTTCGGGATTAAAAATAAGCTGTGAAATAATGGTTTCAGCCTTGAAGTTCTGCTCGGTATGATGGGATTTGTTTAGTAAGATCGTGAAGGGAAAGTCTTTAATATTATATTGTATTAAAATTAATATGAAAAAAATACATAAAATGTGGTTTTTAGTTAATTATTTCATATTGAAAACGTTGAAGTAGGTAATCGATTTTTTAATAATATTTCTGAGTTTATTACGTTGTTTAATTATTTATTGTCTATACTTATTTTATAAAGAGGTAAAGTTACTATTTATTTTTAATGTACTTATAAAGCGGAGGCTGTTCAGTTGCATGTTCGACGCGCGCACGTTCCACTTGTAAAGTCATTGTAACTTGCAGGTAGCGTATTTGACATCTGAAAAATGTTGCTCTTTATAATCCTTTAAAAGTCAACCTTAATGTACAATGAAGTAGAATAATAATTTATAGTGCAGCAAGTTTAAATAAACAACAAAAAAAATATTTTCTTTTTTAAATAAACGGGTTAAAAATATATTATATTATAATCAAATCATATGCCTCTTTTGTCCAAAAATCCTTTCAACTATCAAAACCTTTACAAACTGCAATTGTTTCAAAACCATTTCACGATATTTTACGCTACTGAGTACAAAACAGTATAAAAATGATAAACGACGGCGCGAGGACACAGATACATTCGCTAAAAAAACAGCGCTTTATTTTATAAAGCGTAATTTAAGGAACGCTTGTACTCTGAAAAAGTATTCAACATGATTTATTTTTCAATTTGTCTTGTTAGTTTAATTTTTTTGTTTCTTGTGGTGATTTATACATTGTATTAGGATACTGGGAGAAGACACTGATTCCTGTAACACAGGTTACTACCTAGCGCAGGAGTCAGGGTTTCCATATAATAATGTAACATACTTTTATGTCAATAAAGATTATTATTATATTATTATATTATTATTATACTAGAGTTACTTTTCGTCACTTTATCACTTTTATACTTACGTAGACCTAGGTCGTCGTTATAGCCTAGTGGTTAAGGCCCCCGCCTCTCATGAACAAGGCTGTGAGTTCGCAACTCGCCACGGGGAAGTACCAATGTGTTTTTTTTTTTTCGTTATCATACATATATTTTAAGGTTTATCTTAGACATAACATCAGTGAAGTAAAACATCGTGAGGAAACCAAGACTAGCAATAATTAATATAAGTCTGAAATCGTCAATCCGCCTTTAGCACGCGTGGTGATCAATGCTCGTGCCTTCTCTGTATGAGAGGACGCCTTGTCCTGCTGTGCGAAAATTATAGGTTGCTATTATTACTACTTACTTAGCTCCTCCCGTGGGTATATTATGAGGTGTCTGAAGCCATTCTTCTAAGCTTGATCATTTTCGGTTGTACCCATTAGCGTCTCTTGAGATTTAAGATGCGATTCTTAAAATTCAAATTTTATTTGTGAAATCTCAAAAAAACTCGTAATATTTTTGACAGTTCTTCTTGACATTTGCCTTTGACTTTTGCTCTTTCGCAAAATGTTGAGATTAATCAAGATTAATCCACAGCTGTTTGCAATTCGAGGATTTCGCAATTGAACAAAGAAATAACGTCAAAAAGAAGGTCAAGTACGTCCACTCATGCGCGAAAAGCACTGAATTAAACTATCAAGCGTGTAAGTAAGTATGGCAATTATCCGTACGACCGTTTATTCATTTATATATTCCATAAAAATAATTCAGAAATTTCTCAGTAGCAGCCTCGGAGTCTAGATTTGAGCCCGGTTGATGGCAATAGGCTCACCTCCTATCACATGCGACTATAACATAACTGGCGAAATGTGGGTGTACTAATGAGTACACCTCTGCTTAACCCTTCGGGGATTACAGGAGTGATGCTATGTTATGTTATTCAATAAAATAGGTTCACAGCATAGACATCAAACAGTCCCACCAGTGTCAGTCCCATACAGCAGTACTTTTGGTACTTACGATTGCGTCCGACAGGATGTCGACGCATACGAGCGGTTCCGTACCGTCACTTAATTAATTAAGTTTAATTCCTACCGTGTTGACGTGTTCTCGGTTTTTAAAGAATCCGATCGCATACGAAGACAGGCGAACGGAGCCAATCGCGCGACAGCTGCTGTAAGAGGCTTGGTAATATAGACTTTATATACTGTATACACGATTGAATATCGTTTAAACATTGTAAAATCCGTTCCGATCCGACGCGAGCCGTTTAGTGGAAATCACACTTAAAAGAAAGATTCCTTGTCAATGAACAAACTCCAGGTAGAATGGGTGGCAGACTTACATAATTCCTTATTCGCTTCCTCGACAGTTACAGGAAAAGATGTCGGCTTATCTACCGAGGCCGCGGAATAACCACTTCCTATTGACTTAAAATATCGTTTGTCTTGTAATCCAATATTCCGGAAAAACATTCTAATGCGAAAAGGACCCAATTCTTACATTTCCCTTTTTTTCCTTTTAAGTGAGAGTGTAAGTTATTCAGCTGTACGATATTTTTACCGCTTCGATTGTCGGTAAAAATAAAGTTCCCTTTGTGGAACGTCTGATTATCTCGGAGAGACGCGACACGGGTATTTTTTGCTTGGTTTCCACAATTGCAAAATTTTGGTTGAAAGAAATTAATTCCGGATTTGGGATTTTTATTATTTGTTTTTTAACAGTGTTTTTTACTGATAACTATTTCTTGAAATTTTTTTCGCATGATTAGTTTTACTCGAACGAATTGGTACCAATATAGCAACTAGATTCACTAAAATTTATTTGTACCTATTCTTAGTCTTAGTAGTCTTATCAAAATAAATAATTTGACTTTAACCTTGTCTTAACTAAATTTTAAGTTAAAGTATAGTAGTCAAAGTCAACATATCTAAAACCCAGTAACTAAACACAATGACCTGGAATTTAATCCTAAACTGTACAACTACTACACGAGAAGTATTAAAACTCTATTAATAATATTATTAATTAATTGTAACTTGTAAACAAAGCGTCATTTCAATAAACCTCTAGTTCCAATGTCACTAAAATTCTATCCGAAACATATCAAGATTCTAGACAGAGATTAACCTAAAACTTGCTACATGAACTAAGTATTTATGTAAAGGAACACTGCCGAAACAGTCTACGCGGCTTTAATCTCGTTCTAATTCCGCCATAATTCACTGAACTTAACCTTAACCATTTGATCATCCGCGGATTAACAAAAAGACGGTTTACGAGTAGTGATGTGCGAGTGTCGCCGATGTGTCGATAAAACGCGATGCTTTAATTAATTTAATCGTTAATTTATTTTTCAAAAACAATACATTTATTTATTTACTATCAAATACTTACAAGAAAATATATACATATGTAGGTGTAATGTTATGTATTATTATGATATCGTTTATTTGTTAAGTTTCGTTTTCTTTGCTGTAGATAAAGGCAAGACATCGTTAGTTCAGTGGGTGATCGATTGACCGCTGCGCTTTGTGTTGCGGGTTCAATTCCCGGACAGACCTACAGGCCTACAGGTTGTTCTAGATTTGGCTGTTTATTTATATGGTTATTATCACACATTATAGAAATAATAATTAGAGTGAAGTCAAGTTTTTTACTTTATAAAACAGGACTATTACTTAAAACACAATGGTACAAAGTAAAAGAAATAAAAATCTAAACACGGCAGGTCTTTACCTACACGTAAAAAAGAGGCTTTTTTCAAAACCATAAAAACTTGAGCGTTATACGGACACTGCCTACCTAAGTGCCAAACACCAGCCACTTAGCTTAAACGATCCCAAGATCTTTCGTCGCACTTGGGCTTATAATAGGGCTCTCAGCATTCAAAAACCTACAGTGGAAATTTTAATACCAACAAAAGGCCCATATTCTTGAGCAGTTAAAAAGCGGGAGAATTGTTTTATGGTAAACGAAACAAAAGTGTATAGCGCGGCCAGAATAACATTTAAGAAGTTAGGTACTGTAAAAAGTTAGAGGCTATTTTCTTTGCTGAAGATTTTATTTAAGCTAAAATGAAAAATTCTTCTTGAATTTATATCTTGTAATGAGTCCTACAGCTAAGCAAAATAAATATGGATAGAAAGACCTAACTTAATCTACTTCTGTGTTGCACTAATAATAAATTACGTTCACATACTTTGTTTCCATATCCTGTTATAGTCATGCACCAACCGAGGTCTATCATTGGATGCACTTTCATAGTTCAGCTAGAGATAATCGTCGGTCGGTGTCCCATTTTATTTAAAGCTTTAAAACGGCTTCTGCGAGTTGACTTTGGCCTCTCGTACGATTTAAAAAGACCCGAATCCTCAGCGTCCAGGCAAAAAATAAAAGAGAATTCATGTTGCCATTATAAGACATTTTATTTCTTACAACATTGGTATGGAACATGCCCGCCACACTACTCCCATCCACTGCAACTCCTGAAAGCCAGAAGCAACAGCCAGAATCGACGAGTCCAATAAATAATTCGACTGTCTTGGACCCCGCAACAAAATTAATCAGAAAAGTATAAAAGAGAAATAAGAAGATGAAAACAACATTATCTATTGGTATTGGTCTACTTTATTAAAATCTATCGTAAATCAACAACATAGAAACACATCCAATTTAAAATCATCGATAACCAAACATCGTCGCGCCACATCCCTACCCCCGGGAGCTCCTAGCAAGAATCTTTCCTATGTAAATTTATTGCAATACTCGGCGCGCCCCGCGGGCTTGGTCGCCATACAAACACGCCAGACGTTCCCTCTGATATTTAAATCAGACAAAATAGGGACACTTGCTGTATTATACGTCTCAATAGTGGTTTGCTTTATTGAGCTCAGGACATTTTTGCGTAGTTGTTTTACAGATGTCTCTTGAGATAGTTCGAGGTTTGGTTGGATTGAAAGTCGGATCTCGACTTTGCAGTATTTCAAAGCGATCGAATGTGGTCGTTGATATACCTACGTTGTTGAGAATATCCCTTGCGATCTATTCAAACTAAAATACATTGACAATATTACACATATTTATATGAGCTTCTGCCCGTCACTTCATCTATGGGACAGTCAAATATCACCTAATTTGGCCCTGCAAGCAAAATCCTTCCTCGGTTAATATTCCCTTATAAATGCCTACATCTTAAAACCACCTACCTGCCTAAGATTCCATGATCAGTCAGTGAAAGGCATAATTACATTCAAATAGCGTTACCGCAATTTACTCCTACTCCGTGTTTCCTTTTTTTATTTGTCTAAAATAGACAAAGCCAGTGTCAAATCATTTATTTCATTTAAGCACTTTTGAACGACATAAACAAAAAAAAGAACTTAATCTATTTGCCCCTTCCAAAAGGTATTTTTGTATGGAGAAGAATGGGTAACAAACTCCATACATACTCTTTTTAAATCAATGTTTTACAATATTTGCATACAAAATCATACATAATGCCACGTGAATGCAATGTCAACGACTAAATAGAGAAAAAAATATGTAAAAATTATAATTAAATAAGAATTGAAACGTTAAAATAATGTTCAAATTTATACATAGTGTTCACTATTGTGAACACTATATTGACTACTGTCAATATTCACTAGTATCACATAATTCGTAAAGATGGCCGCTAGCAACACTTACGTTAGAACCAATCACTACTCGGACAAACTCGAAACAAACATAAACATAAATAAACTCCCTAAATATAGATTGAATTTTCTCAGAAATATTCTGATTATATATAAACTAGCAAATTCACGCCAAGTATTGTACCGTCTACTGCCCCGTTGGTCTAGTGGTCACAAAGCGTGAGGTTTTGGGTTCGATTCCCAGGTCGGGTAAAGTGTTACGTTATGAATTTCTCAGTAGCAACCTCGGTGTCTGGATTGTGCCCGGTTGATGGCAATAGGTTCTCCCCTATTACATGGGACTAAAAAAATAGTAATGAGTATAACACCTCTGCCTAACCCTTCGAGGATTACAGGCGTGATATGCTATGTTATTGTACCGTCAAGATATTTAGATGAGCAACAATATAAACATGGAATAAACTGGTGTAACTCGTAAACTGAAATCAAATTCAAAATGTGTCGCCGGGGAATAATCCTTCGCTTTTAAAACAGACACTATCGCCGGAGCCGGTGGGACATTCCGCAATTTATTTCTTTGCAGACTACGTTGGCGCTCGGTTTTGCTTGTGGATTTATTTTATTTCTTGAAGAATTATAGTTCTTAGAAGAGTTTTTTTTTTTTTATAATGGCAAATCCCTAATATTGTTGGTTGTTCTGGAGAGAGACTGGCCAACTGGTTTTCTAGATGGGCCAAAATTGTTTAGGCTCTGGCGGTGCGGGCGCCGGGCCCCTACTTATAGTGAAAGCTGCTAAACTTATACACAAGAAAATATAATGATATTTTCTTGATTTGTGATATAAATACATACGTACATACATAAACTCACGACTTTTTCCCATGGGGGTAGGCAGAAACTACAGAACGCCACCTGCTACGATCCTTACCTCCTTTATTCTTATATAGATAACATTGAATTTAAAAGAAAAGGCGAAGAAACTCACAAGCAAACTAACTTCTTCCTATTAAATCACCGCATTATCCAGTACTAACTACAATTTTATAATAAAATACATGTATATCTCATTTTGTGCTGCATTCAAGGCACTTAGCTCAGTGAAAACAACGTCCCTCTTAAGAATTTAAAGAGCTACTTAAGAAATAAAAGCTTTTCTAAATTACTTCATTTGTGATTGTGTAGGACTCGTTACATTGCAGAATAGCCCAGGCCGTGATCTGGGAAAATAAAAGATATTTAAGGTCGTTTTGAACGAAACGGTTCAAGATAATGAAGACGCTTGAGAAGTTGGGGATCCGGAGACTTGTTGTCGAGATATGTTTGCCTGGTACTTTTGTATAATGTTTGTATCTTGAAAACTACGTACTAACGTGATACTTGAAACATAACTGGCGAAATAGAGGTATGGGTACACCTCTGCCTAACCCTTCGGGGATTACAGGCGTGATGTAATGTATATCGTGAAAACTATGTACAGTTACCTACGTTATAAGGATGTTTTCGCTTCCACGACACCTATGTTTGGTCACGCTATCTGGTGAACTGCGACGTGCGAAATCTTTAGTGGAAAAATTCTAGAAACCTTTAGGTACAATCGCAATCTAATCTAAGTGTCAATAAGACAAAAATGTCTCAGATTGACAACAATGCCATTTGTTGACATTGATATTCGCTGCGATGAAATTGCGACTAGACTTTGACAGTTTTTTGTTTTTCTAGATCTTAATTAAATACGTATTTTCAAAAATCTATTATGAAAATCGGCTTACATTAAAAAAATCTAAAAAGTTTTAAAATATAATAAACAATTTCCGATTTTAATAAAGTTAATTATTTATTTAATTTTTGGATAATAATTATAAATACATACATTTGAGTATAATATTTTAGTTAAACTACTTTGTAGTAAAAAGTAAACCTTCTTATGTTTAAACTACAAAACCGAGGCATCCTAGTTTCTACAATGACTAAGTCAAGTAGATTAATTTGACGATGAATAGAATTTCTAAGTTGATATAAGATTAAATTCTAAAGCTAGTTATTATCGCGCCAAACTTGTACGTGGTACTGGAGGGGGGAGGGGATGTGTAACCTAAATGTTCAGTACGAGTTCTAGACTTGCGTATATTAGATGAGCATAGTCTAGCAAGTTAAGACAAGAGATTACTTATTATCTGATTGTAAGCCTATCTTAGGATCAGCAACAAGAGAATATTATGCAAAGTCAATATTTATCATTTCAGAAGTCAGTTGCTGTAGTAATATTTCATAGTCAACATATTTTTATAGAAATTTTGGGAATAATACTGACTAAGTTCTATACGAATTTAAATCAAAATCGATTCAGCAGTTTAGCCGTGAAAGTGTTGCAAACAAACTCACTTTATCATTTTAATATTAGTAGGTCAGGTGTGGAGCACTCGTAACCGGCGTGCTTGTATGACGAGATGTATGAACGTAGATGAGGCGAAAGGAGTATGTAAAGATCGTTGCAGGTGGCGTTCTGTAGTTTCTGCCTACCCCCATGGGGAAAAGGTGTGAGTTTATGTATGTATGTAATATTAGGAAGGGTTATTATTGGTACTTTTATCTCACATATTAATCAATAATATATTAATCAATGAAATCAATAATATTAATAGCTTCACTCAACAATCGACACGAACAAACACATCAACCACTTTAGTTGGCAATGACAAACCTATTTTTATTTTTCAGTAGGTTTTTTTTTGTGAAGAAAAGAATCGAAATCTATTTCCTAACCCTAGCTTCTACGTAAGAATAACCCCAGTAACTTCAACTAGCCCCAACCAACATAACTTCAATTCCATGGTCCATTATATAAATTGCATTAGGTCCACAAGAATCTAACAGAGAAATATGAAAATGTGAGCAGTCAGTATGCAAAAAGGTCGATCGCTGGCTGCGACGAGATGGTATTTTATTACCATCTACATTATTATAGTCTAGGTTTAGGGTTCCTTGGTGGATCGAAAATGTCCAAAATTTTATTTCTTTTCTTACTAATAAATGTTTCCTAAAATTTTTTGAGTTTGCATTTTCCAATATGATTGACGCACTGTGTGTGTAGAAGGGGCAAAGTCAAAAGTCAAAGTCAAAGTCAAAACATTTATTTCAATTAGACCATTGACAGGCACTTTTTAATTGTCAAGGAGTCGGTCAGTTAGTCCGAAAGGTGAAGCTAGTTGCTCGTTCTAAAACGGAGGTAGGCCTCTATGGAGAAGAACGAGCAAGAAACTCCACGGCACTCTTTTAAATTAGGTTTTTACAAAATCCTGGTTACATAATTCTTGTTGAATCTACATGTGAAAGTAGATTGAACTTTTTACTCTGTAAATAAAGTTTAAAAGTGTCTTTTAATGATTTAATTGAAATAAATGACTTGAATTTGACTCTGTTTTTAATGTTCAATCCCAAATTGTTTGTATTGATATTAATACTTCTTGTCATCTTACTTCACCTATGTATTGTTTGTGATGATTCTATACCATGCATACAAATCAGGTGATGTCTTGTTTGTGGTGGTCTAAATATGTTTCGGTTAATTAATCATATTTTCATCAGGCATTTGTTTAAAGTAATGAAACTTCACAAAAGCAAGAAAACAAAATGCACATCACTTTTCAAAGTCGAAACGTAGACGGAACCACTTAACGTAATAAATCTGGAACTTAACCTTCCTACAACAGCCCGAACGGTCTGCAATATCGTGGAACAGGTTTTAGATAAAATTGATTTTAGCTTTAAAATAAAACCTACGAGATACATCGTGGAATATTGCAGCTACGCTTCATGCAAAACAGATCAAATATTAATTTTATTATTGGTTCTTTGTTATATAACAGGACAGTTTATTCTAGCTTAGAGGTTATGTAGTTTATTTTATTGTTACTAGGACAGAATTGAATTTTGAATGACAGTTGAAAAGCATTATTGTGGGTGTAAGAATAAAGTGCAGTTTTGCAACCTCATCAAATTTAGGGGGTAACAACTAACAACGAATCAATAAAAAATACAAGATTATTTTTTGTAATTGATTTTCGAATTCGAACTAACCATCTTGCCGCTAGGTTTAGGCAGGTGGGGCGATTAACACGCAAGCACACAGGGATATAGTCGCGCGACACTGCCCACCGCATACGCAACGGGGCGATTTTGTTTTCTAAAAAAGGTATACTTATTCTGAATATTGTTCAACACAATTAACTAAAAGACAAGTAGGTATTTATTAAATATTGACCAGGTGTCGTAATTTTATTTCATTTAATATGTTTTTCATAACAACCTCTTGAAAAGTGATGACGTTGCAAAACAAATAAACATTCTGAGACCACATTTTTATTTGCGACTCAAAATTCATGTATTTTTTTAATGGAACATTCATTACCCTCGCTATCAGTGTACTAGGGCACCATAACATATAAGGAAGGTATTACGTGAGTCAGCGTGGCGCGTGACGTAACTCCGTGTGGCTCAAGTAAACATGTCGCGACGTGGATTGAGCAGTAATTCAGCTCCGTGCTGTGGGGATTCAAGATGTAGTGGAAACGATTCTTTGAGCATTTTTTATTGCTACGTATAGCCTGTCTTTCAGTTGTTTGCCCGAACGGAATGTTTAGAAAAACAGACAAAATTGACAAATTTTTTCTAACGATTTTTTTGTTTGTAATGAATAAACTCAAAAATATATTTATAAAAAGCTAAATTAGCGAATAATATAGACTATATTTTATTTAAAAAAAATAGGATGCGTAGGTAAAGAAAATTCACGTGAATGAAGTCGCGAGCGAAACCTAGTTCTATACATAAACAAACGTGGCCCTTCTGCCTTCATGTCTGTCTACCACTACAATGACAAGGGTCACCCGATACCCGTAATCTACTTATCTATAGGAGATTTGGCGCGGATTTGAATTAAATTTGAGATCCGCGGCGTCTTGTATCTACCTACGTGTTAGGGTTGCCAGCATTTCTTCGACAGATAGTAGTATTTTTTAATACAAAATAAAGTTCACTTAAAAAAATGAATTTTATGTTATCAATAACAAACACAGATATTAATTGTTTTGATTTTTATAAAAAACTATAGTTTTTAATGAGAAATTTGTTTTTTTTTTTATATAGTTTTTTCTTGGCGATGTAAAATAAAAAATGAACCATCAAATAAAATAAATAGTGTTATTGCGTGCTATATATTTCTTTAACAGTATGCAGATCTGAAATACAGTACACTATATCACTAGGTGTCATGGCGAACTTCAATTAACTGTAAGTATATTTTTTTTTTCCTAATTTTTTGTTTTTGTTATAATAGCAAAATTTGTGACATGCCGACAGCAGCGCCACCTACCAACTCTATTTGTATTTTCAAACCATTCAGAAACCCATTAAAGTAAACACACAAAATTTCATCCAAATCAATCCATCTGTTAAGGAGGATTTAGGTGACAAACACACGTACAGAAGAATTATAAATATTAATATAGTACGGCTGGCAACCCTGTTACGTGATAACATTCGATACCGAAGGCACGTGTCACGTGTAATGAGATTGAGATATGAACTTGTACCTTGTACCTGGAACCTTAAATGATGTTGATGTCATTTAAGTTAGAATTGTTGTATTTGGAAATGCTTTTTGGAGTCTTCAGGCACCTAGTATGTATGCAGATCAACAAGAATAATGTTACCAGGATTTTCTAAAAACCTAATTTAAAAGAGTGCCGTGGAGTTTCTTGCTCTTTCTTCTCCATAGAAGCCTACCTCCGTTTTGGAACGAGCAACTAGTTTCAACTTTCGGACTAACTGACCGACTCCTTGACAATTCAAAAGTGCCTGTAATTGGTCTAATTGAAATAAATGTTTTGACTTTGACTTTGGTCGTTTCCGAAGTTAGAGTTAATAGCGGGAAGATCTCCTCTCTCTTTCTTTCCCCAACGATTATGATTTTTAAATCTCGAAAATCATTTAGAATCTCATAGATTCTTGAAACTAATTTATTTCAAGGGGAACTGACTAACTACAAGGGGTAAGTTTAAACCCAAGAAAGAACATAGTTTACTTTTTATTACGCGACTTCCTTCGTCTGTGTCTGCGATAAGCGGCATTAGCGTGGATGAAGTCGCGTGCAAAAACTAGTCCATAATATTTAATTGAGTTTAATTATTTATTGTAAAAATATGACTGAACTTCTCATACATATGTATAATATGAGTGCGCAGTCAGGCCAGTCCTTTTAAGTGAATTAGTAAATTAAGTCAGAAAGCGTCAAAAAGTGATAAACAATTTATCGCTCAATTAGACCCAGTTAAAACTACCTTACCAAGTTTCAATTAAAAATAGTTAATGAAAAAATAATCTTCCACCACTTAATCTCCTGTTTACTATAATTGGATTCTATTTTTGTCAACTAAATTATTTCTTAATTAATAAATCCAGCCTATTCATTATTCAACACACAAAAATGGCGAGATGAAACTGATGTTTTTACTTATCCCAAGAGTAAATTGTTGAAACATTAAATGGTTAGAATTAATCATTGAAATAACAGCTTCAGTGATTTCTCGACGTAAAATGAAATGGATCGTTACAATAATCTATTCATAATCCGACACAATTATAAGGCTAGGTTCACACGATCGTGGTTAATCGTGCATTGCCTAAATTATTAAATGGTTATTTAAATATTAATTAAATAGGAGCGCGCGGCAGCAATCGTGTGTTGAGTTCCTTAATACCCTTTTCAAGTATTTACTAACAGACTCACACACACTTTTATTTTAAAACTAGCTTCTACCCGCGGCTTTGTCCACGTGGCTTTGGTTACTGCTGTTATCCTTCGAGTCGTAGCGTGATGTTACATAACCTCCTATTCCTCACGAATCTGGCTATCATGAATCGTAGTCAACAATCGTAAATTTTGTCCCACAGCTCGATAGATGGCGTTAAGCTGTTTAAAATCGCGCTATGGTTTTGGTACCTACGATTAGCTATAAGAAATGATTGCTCTAAATGTATTCAAAATAGCAACGTCTTGTTTTAATACCAAAATTCATAGCATGGTGAAGAATCACGGTTTGGCTTTGTTCATGGTAAGATTTTTTCCAATTCGACTAATAGTTTTAGAGATTAGCGCGCTTAAACAAGCACATAAACAGACACTTTACACTTTACGTGTCTTATTTATCGGCGTCTTGAAGAGGCCATATTATTACATTTTCTATTTTACATTCTACTTTTAAGGGGACTTCTTTTATTATTATTTAATTGAAACTGTATTGGTTGATGTATGATTGTTGTAAATAAATAATATTTTCTCGGCATGACCTTCTCCATTACATTGCCAGCAACGTTCTAGGTATAACCGGGCTATACTTGACAATATTACAATAACGCCGGTGCCTGTTTAGAGGCACCTTTAGGCATCAAAACGTTCACAAACAAAAGCCTAGTATTCCTGCAACAAACAGTTTGACAGCCAATCAAAACGTTGATCGCAGAATATTTGAGATAAAGCTATGAACGCACGCTAACGTAGTTATATAACAATGTTGTGTATTGTGACACTTAACGACGCCAAAAGTTACATAGTTCTTCCTATTATGGCGATTTATTTTGTATGTAACATCACGCCTGTAATCCCCGAAGAGTTAGGCAGTAGTGTACTCATTAGTAGGTACACCCCCATTGCGCCAGTTATGTTTAAGTCCCATGTAATGGTATGGTCACTATAAAAAAAAGAGAATTCAGGAATTTCTCAGTAGCGGCTTCGGTGTCTGGATTTGTGCCCGATTGATGGCAATAGGCTCACCCCCTATTTCAAGGGACTTAAACATAACTGACGAAATGTGGGTGTACTTATGGGTACACCTCTGACTAACCCGTCACAGATTACAGGCGTGATGTTATAAATAATGCTATAAATATATAGCGAACCTTATCGACAGCTGAAAAAGTAACTCAGTTCTTTAATAACTGTGACCGCTATAAAATCTCAAGGCTGAGCAATTTTTTACAATTTATAAGCTAAGTGGTTTCCAGTATAACGCGTAATATTTTTACGTGTTACTCGAAAAATTCTATTCTTAATATTTGAAGTAAAAACAACAATCCATTTTCCTAACTTATGCCTAGGTACGGTCAACAACAAAAATCGATTTACAATGTTACTTTTTTATCAGACACAAAACACATAATGTACCGTCTTTCAGAATTTCAGGCAATAGCTAAGGGTTTATTACATCTTAATTTTACATTCATTGCGTTTTACTTTTAATATTGTACTTAATAATAAGGATTTCAAAATCATAAATGTTAATCAAATTTTGTTGTTGACTGTACCTATAGTATCATAATATCTCAATTTACAAAGTCTAATATCCATAAAGTAATATAAAAACAAGTTTCTTTTTTGCTTACAGTAAACAGAAAAAACCATCTTAAAGATACCTACGATGCCTGAAAATCTGTAACGGTTATTTTTCATACTTTTTTATCGAAATGGCGATGTCCATTTAGCGCTGTGTGCGAAACTTGAGCTTTATCATCAATCACTATTGTGAAGTGTATATGACCACGAGGAGACTGCGATAAAATCGAGATTAACGTCATAAAGAAACCGACATAGGTACCACAGTGTGGGTAGTCGGCGGAACGAAGAGTGTGGGAGTGATGAACGAACAACAAGCGGATGTCACCGTGGGAGTAGACCAGCCACGTGCAATGGCAATTAGTTAAGACAATAAATTTATGACCTAATTAATTATAAAAAAATAACAGAATTAAAAAAAAAATGGCATCAAAAAAAAATCCGCATAGCCGTCAACTACAAATGTGCTCAAAAGACTGGCCGCGTTGCCAAGTTATATGGCAATACTTAGCCTAGATAATAGCCAGCCCTTGGGTCACGGGGAGTATCAACCAACCGTTTGGACAACTCCTTGAAAAGGCCATGGGCCCCCGGACACCACGATCCGAGGGTTTCCACCCCAAATGGCTCGAAAATATCTAATCTAATACTTTTTTTATTATATTGATTAAAAAAACAGCTCCTTGTGCAAGGGCTGAGGGCTGGTTCAGAAAAGTACTGCCATTATTCATTCTACTTACTAATATCGTGAAAGTTTGTGAGGACGAAATGGATAGATGTTTGTTAGGTACTTAACCAGGCCAGAACGGCAGAACTGATTTAGATGAAATTTGGCACAGAGATATAGTCTACAAAAACACATTGGTTTCCTATTCTCCCGAAAAAAAGAAAAGTTTGACGCGAACGAAGTCATGGGCAGAAGCTAGTATTACATAATTTAAGTCCGTGTACTCAGTATATACCTACCCATTCTACGAATAAACGAATCTCGTAAAGTACAAAAATATACGGAGCAAATGCACGCTGCGAGATCAAATTGTCGCTCATTAGTTACTAAGTAATCTTGTTACATCGCTACGGATGGCTACTTTTACTATGGCAGAAGCGTTTTAAGGACGTTCTCTCATTTTACGTTTATTATACTTCAAGTCTATCCATATCTCAATACTAGTAATACCCCGCGGTTTGACCCGTGTTCAGTAACATCTTTAGTTATATAGCCTGTATTATTACACATGATTCTGGCTATTATTTTACAAAAAAAAAGAAACGACTGGTTCCATATTTTAGCGCGCTTATACAAACAAGAAAAAGAAATAAATATTCAGCATTATTATATAATAATGCTGAATGTTTATTTCTTTTTCTTCAGGGACGAAGTCGCGGGCAGATAATATTATCTGCCCGCGACTTCGTCCGCTTCCTGCTCTGCTCCCCATTGCTACCTTGGCTTATACTATTCTTCATGAATCTGACTATTCAGATTTTCACAATCCGACTGATAGTTCCAGAGATTAGCGCGTTTAAACTAACCATCTAACTACAATACTCTATAGCTTCATCAACAAAAAAAAAACTGTCCTCGTTAAGTTCCGTTTATGATAACTGCTCCGCTCCCATAGGCGATAGCGTGATGTTATATAACTTTTCAGCTTTATTATATGAAACGCTAAACCTTTTCTTCTTCAGTCCGTCCACAAACCAGTTCCGTCTAAACTATTTGCCAGCCTGATAGATGCGCGCTGCAGTAACAAATGGGACACATTAGTAACGAGTAATCTTGTCGCAATGCAACCTCCGCGATGTTTGTGTTGCTTTGCGACATGTCGCTGTTACCGCGCGGTGTCAAGCGACAAATAGTTAGCGCTTTGTACTTGGAATTATATACTTAGTTTTTAGTCGTATATCTTGGCATGTATAGTAGGGGTAATAAGTGGAGTGGCGATCTCACAAAGCAATAAATAGTTTTTATTTTATAATTTACGACCTTTCGACGCCATCCACGAATTCTGAGGTAATCGCAGGTACTGTGTTAATACATTATCACTTATCATCAAAGGTGGGGCTTTGCAGATGGCTCCGATCTTTAGTGCCTATGCGGTGTTTCTCCGCAGACCATGGCTCGCCTATTATCTTGCGCCGCATACCCAGTCACATGCACACGGGAGGACCTAATGACTCAGCGGATAGTGTTATGGTAGCTGAATACAGGGCCAAACAAAAAAATTAACAAAAATTATATGTATCCATATTTGCCATTTCACACATGTGGCATAAAGTCCGCCTTTGTACTTTTGTTGCATAAAGTTTAAATAAATAAGAAGATCACTTATACGCTCGTGGGTGTACTATTGGGTACACCTCTGCCTAACCCTTCAGGGATTACAGGCGTGATGTTATGTTATATTTTCACTTATACGCACAGATGTAGATACGGCCTGTACCGCGTTCACAGCAATTCAAAGTTTAGCATGCTACTGCACTTATGACCCCTTACTGTACATGTGAAGAGGAGGGGTAAAACGCATGTGACCAAGAAAGTTATGGATATGAATGTGGATGGATGGAGAAGAAAAGGAAAGCCAAAGAAAAGATGGATGGATTGTGTAAAGAATGATATGAAATAAAATTAAGTCAGTGATAGCATTATAGCTGATAGGACGGAATGGAAGAAGAAAACGTGTTGCGACGACCCCACAAGTCACATGGAACAAAGGTTTTTAATTGAAGTTTTATTTATAATACTTTTATATCAACGGCTTATCAACATTAAGTGATTATAGAAGGAATTAATAAATAAGATAACCTATGAAAAGCATAAACCAAACGGCATCAAAATATTGCTACACCGTCAACTAAAAATCTGTCCAAAAGACTGGTGGCATTGCCACGTTGAATGGCAATGTTTAGCCAAGGTAAAGCCAGCCCTTGGGTGACGGGAAGTGTTAAACAAATGTTTGGACAGTTCACAATATTTAAGTCTGTAAATATTGTACAAGTTCCTTAAAAAAATATGATAAAAGTAAAGTTGAGGATAATGACATTAATGAAATGAAACCTGTAGTGAATTAATTAATTATCTATTATATTTATTTTTATTGAATGGCTAAGTTTTTATTCAATTATTTAAAGTAATTCAAGAAATTAATTTATATACCTCTGTATTTATTTACCTTCGAAAGTGACATGTTATTATTTTTAAAATAAATATAGTAGTACTTTAATCGTGTTTTCCAAACGTTCGTTTGCTCAAACAAACAAATAAACTGTCACCCTAAACGCATACACGTTCTCCGTTCCGTCGTGGGCAAAAGAAGTCCTACATACAGTCAGTGTTATAAGACACGTATACATATATCACACCACAACTTAAAATAATGATATTCACGTTTCTACCCTCTCCAAACAAAATGTATACATAGCTATATTGTACCAGACACCAAGCTTCACACAATGGTGTTATGTTAAGAACGCCGTGCAGGTCGTGATAATTATAAATTCGCAGGAGTATAGAAATTGACACAAAGAAAGAGACCTATATCCAGAACTCACAAGCAAAGTGGCCTATATCCAGAAATCACAAGCAAAGTGGCCTGTATCCAGAACTCACAAGCAAAGTGGCCTATATCCAGAACGCACAAGCAAAAAGGCCAGCAGTCGTATTAAAGGTCGGCTGGTAATAAAAATAAACTTCACGTACCAACACATTCCCATTATGCCTATTGACCTACTTCTGTTCCGTCTCCTGCTTGTTTTGAAAGAAATTATAATTATAAATTTTCTTACCACTCTGCTGTTCTTTTTTGATTAATTACGGCGCGAGATCCAAGACAGTTAAATCGTTTCTCCGGGACTCGTCGAGCTTTATTGCCTCGGCGATTCTTGGTAGTCGCAACTGTTGATTCTGGCTTTCAGTTGGTTGGAAATAGTGAAGCAGGCTTGTCCCAAAAAGATCCCATACCCAACGTCATATACACATGCAAGCAAGGGCAAATTTATGGAAGGAAAAGGGGGCACGTGCCCTAGACGGTATATATAATTATGTACTGTGGAGATTCCATCATAGTACATACTTAGAAGCAAACAAAATTTTAAGAGTTTGAAAAATTTTAAAATCCGAACTGTTACGGTTTTTTTTTTCGCCCGTTCACCCCTTGTGTCCTCCCACCAAAAAAAAATCCTGGCTCCGCCCTTGCATGCAAGGAAATAATGTATTCATCGCAACATCTTGTTTCATATTCGGTCTCTGTCGGTTACCTACTCATGTGCCGAAACTCTCATATTCGCTAATGGTCCGATTACGGCTTGTTTAGTCTAATTGCGGCCGAACACCCACGTTACAGTCATAACCTCATATTGTTATGATCTCATTTTCGTCTGTTGCTAATTGTATTGCTAGCTGACTTTGAGGGTAGGAGTGTATGTAATAGGTAAAGTGGCTGTGCTTATAACGTGTCGAGAGTTTAATGTTAACATCAAAAGATAAGTGCTATCTTTTTAATTTGTCATGACATTTTTCAATAAAACTATAGGAATTATTTTGATCAATAATTATTTTAGAAAGTTCACTAGTAGTTCAAATCATATTGTGATGAAGTTTCAAACAAAAGAAAAATAAAATCTTTACCTGCGTTTTTCTCTAAATCAGGTTTATCCTGGTGATTGCACTTTTCGCGTAAAACAAGACAATTAGCTAGTAGATACCATTAACCAATAATTCTAAGACACAAGTACTCTAAAAAAACACAGAAAATACGATTAATTTTCAATTAACTGATCCGAATTTGAATCTGAAGAGGAGCCACCTTCAAACTTCCTCTTATGTACACATATACATAAACTCACGCCTTTTTCCCATGGGGGTAGGCAGAAACCACAGAACGCCACCTGCTACTATTATTAGTTCATACATCTCGTCATACAACGCCAGTTACGAGTACTGCGCACCTGATCTTTCTGAAGAACCTCACCAAGATTGTCAGTAAAGTTCTTTTAGGGCGACCCCTCCCTGCGTTGCCAATCCTTAACTGGTCTCTCCGTACATCCATCTCAACGTATATCATATCAGATAAGCAATAGTAATAGCCCATAATGCTAACAGAAGGCTTAGTCAAGACCTGCGGCCTACGAGCAATCCGTAAAGTATCGTTGACATAATTCCGCACATCCATCAATTAGTAGAATTGACATGTTTTGTAAAATACTCCTGAAATAAACGTAGGCTTTATAACGAGTGTTAATTGATTAATGGATTATCTTTATGCTGAGGCTTTCGTTTTAAGTATTTGGTAATTGAATTAACGTTAAGTGAGGACCTTAGATGAGGAGAAGGATCGGAGAATTATATCATTTTGATAGCATTTCATTTTTGTAATACGTTACCAGCAACTTTGTCCGGGGCCTAAGTTTTTTTTAAATTAATTTCAAGAAAACTTACATCTAGTTGATCTTAGTAAGCAACACTAATGTTGTTTGTTTATTTGTTATCCTACCTCATTGACTACTTATTTCCAGGTATATGTGCTATTTTAGGCTATAATCTATCTCTGTGGCAAATGTCATCAAGACTGAAGATCAAGACTGTCATCGGCTGAACGGCAGCCGTTCTAGCGTGATTGAGTATCAAACACCCATTCAACCAAACTTTCGCATTTATAATTTAGATTAAATAAGATTTGTCGTCAACGAAAATAAATAAATATATGTACCACTATATATGAGGGATGAGGCGCTGAATAGGGAAAGATGGAAGGAGTGGAGGGAGGCCTTTGCCCAGGAGTGGGACAGAACAGGCTAACAAAAAAAAAAAAATGTACCCACTCATAGGTTATGTATGTAATTGTATATTTTTTACACAAAATTGTAGATCTTTAACAAACCATCGATCGATGTAGCAGTAATAAAATGAGAATGCCTAAGGCATTAAGTCCGCCTTTGTACTTTTTTGTTGCATAAAGTTTAAATAAATAAATAAATAATACTAAAACATTATAACAAATAATAAAAAAAAAACATTAAAATTAATCATTTATTTGCGTAAAACGTAGTACAAAATAGTGTTAAACATAATAAAAAATAGGCACAAGCACGCAGAATTTTGGTTTACAGAGAAACGGTTATAAGACTTCAACATTTCATACATACATACATAAACTCACGCCTTTTTCCCATGGGGGTAGGCAGAAACTCCAGAACGCCACCTGCTACGATCCTTTCATACTCCTTTCGCCTCATCTACGTTCATACATCTCGTCATACAAGCACGCTGGTTACGAGTACTGCGCACCTGACCTTTCAACATTTCTTATCCATATTTTTTTTTAAATTATAAAAATTACATTCACATAGCTATTTGTACAATATTATTTAACTTTACTCTTTAATATTTCCTCTAACAAATGAATTGTAATTTGATATTTACTGTGAATAGTAGTATCCATACTGCCTGTTAAATATTATATTATCATCGGATAACTTCGACTAAACTCGGCTACGCTTCGGCACCCCTAGAACAAACGCCGCGCAATATTGAACCTGTGGAGTTTTTGTGTAAATTTAGACTACTAAAGCACTCCATCGTTATACTTTCAGCTTATAAAATATTACTTACTTAAAACTTTGAGCCTTTAAACCAATAAAACTGTGACCCAATATCGGATATTAATTTTGAACGAAATTATAAAGGTTTGTCAGCACAACGGCACATATTTTATATCCGGCCGGTTATCGGGAAATTCGATTCAAAGAATGGGGAAAATTTTCAGGTTATTTCTGTGACCACTCACTTATGCTGTATCGTAGATAAAGTTTTATATAAATAAAAGATAATTAAAATAAGAGTTGATATATGAATTGGAATATCAATTTTATTACGCTTGTGCCCTATAAAAAATAACATATCTAGAGTTCCATGTATATACCATATTTATATAGTATATATTCATATTATTATGTTGTTTGTTCATTCATTGGTATCGTGGTTGCGAGCAGGATTGCGGAACGTGGATCCTGGGTTCGATTCCCAGGTCGGGCAAAGAGTATTATTGGGTTTTTTCATTAGTAATATTTCAGTAGCAACCCGGAGTTTAGAAGGTGGTGGTGTGACACCCCCGTGGCTTGGAAAGGACGTAAAGCCGATGTTGGGCCTGATCTCTCCCCGGCCGTGTCGGATTGCTGACCCATTGGACTACGCGAGCGACGGAAGAGTGAGTGAGTCTGCACTCACACTAGTCTCCATTGAGATTAGCCGCCGTTACCGAAATTAGGTTGAAAATATATAATTATTTAATTATTTGAATGCCTCGTTGGTCTAGTGGTCGCAAGCGCGACTGCTGTGCATGAGGTCTTGGGTTCGATTCCCAGGTCGGGCAAAGTGTTATTGTGTTTTTCCATCAGGAATTTCTCAGTGGCAGCCTCGGAGTCTGGATTTGTGCCCGGTTGATGGCAATAGGCTCGCCCCCTATTACATGGGACTAAAAACATAACTGGCGAAATGTGGGTGTACTAATGGGTACACCTCTGCCTAACCCTTCGGGGATTACAGGCGTGATGTTAAGTATGTGTATATAATTAATTTAAGATAAGCTTATTGTTATTTTCTAGTAAGTGGACAGTGTAGGCTAGAGGAAAAATAAAGAGAAATTTTCATACAAAAAAATAAACGACATATTTTAATTAACATATTTTTTTTTAACTGTAAACAGAGGGCTAGCTAAGCCCCACAGCCATAATTAAAATAATGTAAATGGCGACCGCCTTTCCCGTAAAGAGCGAGGAAAATTTTATATCCCAAGGACCATCGCCTGCCGGAACAACGATTGTAAATGAGAATTGATTAACATTAAAAAACAATATTGATTCAAGACCTAATAATGCCAGAGCAAATTACTATTTACTTTCGCACAAAACTCTCTTTAAACAAATAATAGGAGAGGAATTGTTAGTAAAAACACCGTGATTAGGTGTTTATATAACTAATGGAAGTTGAACCACCCCCGGGGATGCTCGGCCGCCACCTGAAGCATCCCTTGCGCTAATATTGACACGTGATTAACGTATTTAGACAGCAGTCTCCTTATAAATAGGTACTATGTGGTCATTTCTTTTAGGGAGGATTAATAATATAAATATTGTTATCCCCTAAGGCACGAGCATTGATAGTGATCATGATTTCCGATTTAGATTAATACAAGTAAATAAAATTGAAAATTATCATGTCTGCAGACAGACAGACGGCCGGTGGAGCAGACACGTGTTAGAGTGGAGACCACGTTTAGGCAAACGTAGTGTGGGACGTCTGCTGCACGGTGGACCGACGATTTAAAAAAGGTGGCGGGCTGTGGATGGATGCGGGTTGCCCAAGACCGGGATAGTTGGCGCTCTTTGGGGAAGGCCTACGTTCAGCAGTGGACGGCCATAGGCTGCCTATGGCCACAAGGCAAGCAGACGCTCGTAATGCCAAAATACCAGCTATTTACAATTTCAGTAAAAGAATTAGGATTCCGTACACTAAAACCCCAGTATCAACCAACAATCACGCAAACAAAGTCGAGGGAAAAAACTAGTTTATTATAAATTCAAGTTATTTCAAAATGTTTTCCTTCGCCAAAAACAGTGATGTAGAAAATAAACTTAATTAAAAAAGTCATATTGGTACTTGCCCGCTATCGAACGTGCAACCTCATGCTTGAGAGCCTGACTTCTTAACCACTGGGCCACCACGACAACAACAAAACAACGAATCAACAAACAGTTTAAATTGAACACACTTCCAGGAAAGGTTAAGATGGTTTTCACGTAAGATTAACAAGTAAACACGCCGGTTAAATTATTAAATTAATTATTCAATGATTACTTAATCTGCTTACTGTTTAAATACTTATGAATATTTCAGCACCTTATTATTCACGGAGCGCTTGCTTGTAGGGTGTATTCTTGATAAATACACCACCACCTACGTTGTACTACTTTGAACTTTAAATTAAAGTTAATTGAATAATTATTGTTTGATTGGATATAGATTTAATGACGTTGAAAGGGAGAAGTATTATAAGATTGTTTGTTTAATTAAATCCTGTAGTTCCTTATGTTGTTTTTTTTTAGCTATGTAAATTATGATGATTATAATGATACATGATTGTATTATCAATAATTTTTAGCGTATTTACTCTTTGAAGAATATAAAAAGTATTTAATTAAATGAGAAAAATAATAAATAATAATAAGTTATTTATTTATTTATACATTTACCACACTGTAACACTAAAGCTGCTTTCAGACGACGCTATAATAAAATAGCATATAGTATGTAGCTCATAGCACAACAATATCACGTTATGGACACACTTCGCTTTAGTATATAATTATGTACTATATTTATTTTAATGTTGCAAGAATAGTATAGCGTAGTCTAAAATGAGCTTTGAGCATAAAAAAAGTAAATATAAAAGCTTAGTTGTACAAAGGTTTATCACTGAAAATAACAATTGACTCCTAAATTTAATAAAAATAATACTTCCGTTACATATTAAGCTCCTTCGCTCAGATAGAAAACTTATATAACGAGCTACTATAATTTAAAAAAATATAAAACACGACTGCAAAAATTGCACATATTTGTACTTTGTTTACTCGTCAGTTTTTTTGTACGACAATTTTATTTACAGCGTTATATAATTTTTAAATCTACTTGTCAAATTCTAGACGATAAACACACACGACACGACCGGATTCTTTAAAAAAATAATTGAGGCTGGTATTAATTTACGTTTTAAAGTGACCACACAGGATTCTTTTTATTTTTAACTAGCCTATGTTACTCGGAACGATGCAAGGATTGTAAAGATACCCCATACATCTAAATCGGTTCAGGCGTTTAAAAGTTATGGTGGAATAAAGAATCTCACATACATACATACCCTGAACACATAACACTCCTTTTTTTGGGGTAGTCGTGTAAAAACTAACCGTCTTCTAAATACGTTTTGTTAGATATGTTTTATACCTAAAGCCTGAAAAAACATCTAAATCCTCTTCCTAACAACAAAGTACCTATCTGTCCCCAAAATTTTAGCCATACCAGTATAAAATAAATCACAATGGATACCATAACAGTATGAACACCAAAATCCAGACATCAATAAAAACCTTAAACTTACCTAAGTCCTCTGAAAGTCCTACTATCCTCTTTCCCAGTAACCAGTATTGATGGGTGTCGGGCAGTATCGGGCATTATCGGGCATTGTCGGGCCTTCCTCTAACTTCCTAATTGTGACCGACGCACTCTCTCCGATGACACTAACTACTTATTGTACTCAAACTTATTGAGCACTTCCCAACTTTTTCCTGGGAGCTTCCCAATGGCCGTAATTTAGATTAATGGCTACTTTTGTTTTTGCTTTCAGCTATTTTTGTAAATAAACGTCTGAATAATAAAGCCATATCATCACGCTTGGATCCTCTGCAGGATTGCAGACACGCATACTGCTTAATACTTATTGTTTTCTGAAATGAGCCTATTATAATCACTAATAATTTAATTACTCAGTTGGTCTTGTGGCCTAATGTCGTGTCATGCATGAGGGTGCGGGTTCGAATCCGGGCAAGTACCAATGTGACTTTTTCAATTCATATGTACTGTCTAAAGTTTATCTTAGACATTACTGTCATTCCGTGCCTCGGAAAGCACGTTAAACCGTTGGTCCCGGCTGTCATTCGCGGATCTTTGACAGTCGTTACGAATCGTCAGAAGCTTGAGAGTCTGACAACCAGTCTTACCTAGGGGTATCGTGTTACCCAGTTACTGGGTTGTGGAGGTCAGATAGGCAGTCGCTCCATGTAAAATACTGGTACTCAGCTGCATCCGGTGAGACTGGAAGCCGACCCCAACATAGTTGGGAAAAGGCTAGGCAGATGATGATGGTCTTGTGGCCTCAATCGCGACTGCTGAGCGTCCTGGGTTCGATTCCCAGGTCGGGCAAAAAGTGTGATAACCTAATCACAATCACACGTTCCATTAGGAATTTCTCAGTAGCAGCCCTGAGTTTGGCAGTCAACTTTTTTTTAAATTTATATTTATAACGAAGTTTTTTGACGTGGTATATAATAGGCGTTAACTGACAGAAAAAGCGTTATCCAGGCGACCGTCCCTCTTTTTCTGTTTTTCTCCGTTTCTTTCTATTACATACAGGTGTTCTAAACTTCTTCCCTGACGGGGTTCCCGTAAACCACCGACAATCAGTATACGAATAACACACATAGCAAAAAGTTAGGTAACAGTTAACCTAGCTAGCTGGATGTTGTGGTTGTACGATCGGCTTCAGCGCTACTGGTCACAGATTCGATTTCTGCACGGATCAAATAGTTTTATGTCTTAAAAAGACAGTTGTCCCTATTCCGGATGTTTGTGCATGTGAGATTGGCAACATCCACGATACAGGACAAAATTGACTGGATTTGCACCCGGTTGATATTAATAGGCTCGCCCCCTATTACTTGAAACTCTAAACATAACTGGCGAAATGTGGGTGTACTAATGGGTACACCTCTGCCTAAGCCTTCGGGGATTACAGGCGTGATGTTATGCTTTAACAAAAACAGCTCCCAAGTAGTTTCAGGACTTGTTCGATTAACTGTTGAACTAACTATCTTAAGTTGAAACGTGTACCTAGCTAGTGAGTTCTAGGAAAGGAGCGAGTCGACAAAACATTGTTAAACTGCCTGGCTCCTCGTTTACATGGATAGTGAAGCAGAAATGTATAATTATCTAATACATTTAACGGTTTAATTGAAGATACAGTGCAATGCGTACACGTTTGTCCTTTGAAGTTTGTGGTAATAAAACAACCATATTATTTTATTTATTTTTTAGATATTACATTTTTAATATATTACAATTATATTATAATTTATAATAGAAACGCGAATGAAGTTGCAGGCAAAGGCTAGTAAAAATAAATATCACGCGTAGTTACCAGGGTTCCCATTCACGTGAATAACGAGGAAAAGAGACCACGTGACACGTACGTGAGCGAGTTCCTAGAAAATTCAGTGTGGAAATACAAGCGAAATGCAAGAGCATAAAGCCTTACATTTCTCAACATGAATTGAACTTAGAAGCTTTCTTTTTTAACCGCCTGTAAAAAATGAGGAGGTTCTATGTTCGACTGTGTGTATTTTTTTTCAATATTCAAGGATGTTCATCGATTTCTTCCACAATCGTTAACATCTAAGTCATCATCATCTTCCTGCCCTTGCCCCATGTTACTTGGGGTCGGCTCAACACGTTTTCTTCTTCCACTCTGTCCTGTCAGCCGTCATGTTATCACTGACTCCCTTTTCTTTCATATCATTCTTCACACAATCCATCCATCTTTTGCAATCATAAATAGATATTTAAAAAAAGTTGAGTTTGCTCCTGAGATAGATCCTATCCTATCCTATCCTATATTAGGTAATTTTGTGAAGATCTGATGTATACCTTCGGAGATAAATATTGGAACTCCTCCACTCCTCCTCCTCCTCCTCTTATTCTGTGCAGGATTTCTTAAATGATAATTTTTTGTAATATCTTTATTTTAACCACTACTTTATTACATTTGCTTGCTATATTATGGCAGAATGTACATGGATCCTATTATATAATTAAACAACTTATTCTTATGTACCTACATTCTAAGCAAATAAAGACTTATTTTATTCTATTCTATTCTATTCAATAACGAACAGTACATCATTGAAAATCGGTGACAATAATATAAAACCGAAAGCAGAACCAAACCGGCCGACTTTCAAAACTAAAGTTATTTTTCACTTCGTAGTTTTAGAAGGCGGGTTGTGTCATGATGGCCCAGCGGATAAGGCGCCCGCCTTTGAGGTTGTGGGTTCAAATCCAGGCAAGTACCAATGTGCCTTTTTCAATTCATATGTACTTTCTAAAGTTTATCTTGGACATCACTGGCATCGGGGAAGGAAAACATCGTAAGGAAACCTGGAATTACTGTTCCACTCAAACCATGTCGTAGGCCCTTGAGGCGGTTTAGAGACTCTGACACTAGGATGTGTGGGGTCGTAGGACCTTACTGCCCACACGATAAAGAAAGAAAGAACAAGGCGGGTTGAATTTTTTATAAAAAAAGATTTTGCCTATACAAGAAGCGAATGATTTTAAAAACCGAAAGCGTTAAAATCCCTTTAACTGTCCATTAATTAAAGGAACACGCTCAACTGACCCATCCGATAATTAACAGTAAGAGTAAGCATTTTCGCATTGCTAAATTAGATTTTTTTTTCCTCAATTTTTTTTTTTCTATAATGAGATTGTAACAGGAGCCTTGTTTCGTCTCTAATTGGTTGTTCGGGCCTTTTACAAGTCAAACAAAGGTACGATTTATTTATTAGGGTTCCGTAGTCGTATATAAATATATATAAATGTTTAAAAGCAATGTTGAAATTGTGGTTTTAGTCAAACCCTTGTAGGCAGTTGAAGTAATGCTTTAGGATGATTTTGGTTCAATGGATATCGACAAGTAGATGTGTGACAAAATCATAGAGTACAGAAGATGATTTACATTATTAAAATACCCATATTCCATAAGACTCAGAAATAGTATAGCTTTCTATTAGTGAAATAACTTATGTGATCCGACCAGCTTTCTATAGATTACTTTTACAAACAAACAGAAACATTACCTCTTCGTAATATTTTAAATATATTAAGCAGTTTCATTGTTAGTATATTAGTATAGAATTGTGCCCGGTTGATGGCAATAGGCTCGCCCCCTATTACATGGGTCTTGAAAACAAAATTGACGAAATGTGGGTGTATTGATGGGTACACCTCTGCCAATCCCTTCGAGGATTACAGTAATATTATGTTATGTTATCATACCATCTAGCCGCAGGCTAACTTTAATCATCATCATCATCTGCCTAGCCTTTTCCCAACTATGTTGGGGTCGGCTTCCAGTCTAACCGGATGCAGCTGAATACCAGTATTTTACATGGAGCGACTGCCTATCTGACCTCCACAACCCAGTAACTGGGTAATACGATACCCGATGCAGGCTAACTTTAATATTATAAGAAAAAAAAACTATCTCTTTTTTCTTAATATATGTTCAAATTAAAACTACATCATTTAATCTCGCCTCGTGTTTCTTTAAATAATTACTGTTTCATTTTGAGTAAAGGAAAAAGATAAGGAAAACTTAACAAATCATCATAATTATGATAAATGGTCGGAAACAAGTAAGAGTCTATTAATTAACTATTACCAACTTACAGTAATTAATCACTTTTCTGATATCAAGATGTCCTTATGGATAAATTAATGTACCCTTCTGGTGATTATTAAATGTTTACTAATATGCTCCAGAATGATTCCGGTTACAGCAGCGAATTTTAATGGAGATTAGCCAAGTACGCAGGAGATATTACAATGCACACAGATGCACTCCCTCTTCTGACACTCTCAAAGTCCGATGGGACGGCAATCCGACACGACCGGGAGGAGACGATGAAGACACGGGGGTGTTAATCCATCAACTTTCAAGCTCCAGGCTGCTAGTGAGAAATCGGGGAATATTAAACCCAATTGGGAATTGAAACCAAGACCGCACACTCAGAGTCGCGCTTGTGACCAAGAGATCAACGGGGCATTCAAAAACACACAGTACACACTCACACACCCCCCCACACAGTATTTGAGTAGCGTGTCTACTACCTTGCCTAAACCAGAAAGGCTTTCCCTATGTGGTTGACAACGGTACACTGGGCAGGTTGCATACATCTTCGCTTTGACGAATACATAGTCGCTCAACTGAACTAGCCGAGCGTTTCTGTTTACATAATTATGTTATGTATATAACTAGCTTATGCCAGCGACTTTGTCCATGAATGTCGGTTTTCTGCGAGGTTTAAGTTTTATTGCGCGGAATCCTATATTTTTAAGCCCTGAGCAATAACAAAAAATCACTGAGGGATACATTTACAAAACTGGTTTAAAGATAGGTACTTTTACCATTTTTTGAGGTATGACAAGGATGTCACTGCTACCATAAGTCGGCAGCTCGCCTACGTATTACGCATTATTTAATCTATCCGTAAAAATTTAACTGGCTAGGTACTTATTACGATTAAGCCTTGTAACAGACAAACGGTCAAACAGATGGTAATACTACCTATATCATATACGTATTAATAGTCTCATTGATATGCTGCACTAAACCAAGTACAAGTCTGTACAGCGACCGATCAAAACTTGGTTAGTACACTTGTAAACTAATGCTAACTTGAATCTGACTCCGCTAATTACTAACTGACTAATTAGCGCAACATTTACACGGACACTGTGATCTATGGGGTTAGACGGAATGTTCCTTTAAGTATTTAAAACAGAGGCGAGATGATTTTAAATTGTTTACCAAACATTGTATAATTACGTATCTTAATTATTTTAATCTATATTATATCGATTATAAAAATCTCGTGTCACGATTCGATTCACGATTTCGATTAATCACTCTATATCTCTGTATTTCCTCTATTGTGGATGTTGGTTTTCGCTTACAGTAACTCCCCTAACCGATCATGACAAGTCTAATCAGAAAGATAACAATAATATCGCCCCTCACAACATACATCCATCATAAGTTAATTTAATTTGCAGGAACAGGAAGTCCGTCCCAGAACTCCTAGATAATTAGATAAAACTGCGAAAATATTAAGACAAACTTTCGACAGTTACCGAAAATATCTCGTATTTTCTATTTTTTTTTTTCAGTGTCATAACGACATACTTTATTTTTTTAGTTTCATTAAAATTTACGTTATTTATTTTAAACTATTTTATTTTATTTGTTATATACATGACCATATAAACTACATAATTAATAAAATATACATCTATAATTTGATTTCATTGTTTGTTTTTATGCATTGAATAGCCTCCAAAACTACTGAACCGATTTGGAAAATTCTTCCATTGTTGAGAAGCTACACTATCCCCGGCCTATAAATATAAAATATAACCTATGTTACAGGCTATATTTTATTATTATAAATCAGAAATCCGTAAGAAATATCACGCCAGCGAAGTCGCGGGGAGAGTGCCAGTAAATAATATGAAAAAACTGGGGAGAGCTCACAAGATAAACATCAAGAAATTGTCAACATGGCAGTCAATGGGGCAAGTGCCCAAAAGACTGGCAGCATTGCCATAATCTATTAGTTTAGTTTACGTTTAAAACAGGGGTTCCCAAACTTATTTTGTCTACGGCCCATTCTGAGAACAAATTATTTTCTAGCGCCCCCATTTTCTTCACCTACTTAAAACCACCTAGTAGATGGAATTACAAATAGCTCCCCAAGCCTATACACAACGCCCCGATTTTTTTTTTTTGGGTCTCTTACCGCCCCTCTCTATGCCTGCAGAACCCAACCCAAAAAAAAACACCCATTATCCCCACTCACAAGATATTCAAAGCCCACTCTAACCGTCTGACTCCATTTTAAAACCGCACCACTTTAAAACAGTCAGCTTTAACTTTACCCCGCCATAAATTAAAGAAAATGTCAATGCATACGGCTACCTAGTTAAAATCTCGGACAGGGAAATGTGAACGAGAAAAATTGCCGGACACTTCGCTAAATCGTAAACATACCCTTTAAATCCCGACCGGTACCATAAACTTGGACACCGTAGCGTTTTCCAAACCAGTGTTTCTTTCTCTTTTTGTCGTATGCGGGGGGAAAGAGATAGGGTTTTAAAGGAGGAGCTGAGTGGATTCCGGGGCTAACTCACATGGACAAGTCAGTTTGTTTTGTGGTAGATGGTAGCTTAGTGGTTGCGATCCGCTCGATAACGAAGCTTTCGGAATCCCGAGACTAAGTTCATTTTTTTTACTCTGTATTTAGCTGCCTCGCAAAGCGCGACTGCTGAGCATGAGGTCTTGTGTTCGATTCCCAGGCCGGGCAAAGTGTTATTTGATTTTTCCATCAGAAATTCCACAGTATCAGCCTTCAGTCAGTAGGATCAGTCAGGATTCAGGTCAGTTAGGATTTGTGCCCAGTTGATGGCAATAGACTCGCCCTCTATTACATGGGACTGAACTATAACTGGCGGAATGTGGTTGTACTAATGAGTACACCTCTGCCTAACCCTTCGGATATTACAGGCGTGATGTTACACGGTCGGTCGGACGGTCACAATTTATGCCACGAAAATACTCCAAAAATGTGACTTCAAAATTACTTTTATGATATTTTTAGGCATTCAAGATCTTGATGGGCTAACTTTAATAGTTTGAGACACAAAGAAAGAAAAAATCTAAGACCACTTTCTAGAGATGACTACATTTTTGGGGTTCCGTACCTCAATCGGCCAAAACGGAACCTTTATAGGATCACTTCGTTGTCCGTCTGTCAAGACCCTTTTCCTTAGTAACTCGTAGTATCAAGCTGAAATTGAGGAGCTCGTGGCTAAGTAATAACAGCCGCACGGGTCGATCCGTCAGGTTAAGCTACGCTTGCCGGGGTTGGTCCGTGGATGGGTGACCATCTTTACACACTGAGACTCCTCCGTGCCTCGGAAAGCACGTTAAGCCGTTGGTCCCGGCTGTCATACGTGGATCATTGACAGTCGTTACGGGTCGTCAGAAGCCCGAAAGTCTGACAACCAGTCTTACCTAGGGGTATCATATTACCCAGTTACTGGGTTGTGGAGGTCAGATAGGCAGTCGCTCCATGTAAAATACTGGTATTCAGCTGCATCCGGTTAGACTGGAAGCCCCAACATAGTTGGGGAAAGGCTAGGCAGATGATGAGTATCAAGCTAAAATTAATATCAAATAGTCAGGTATGCTACCCCTTGGTACAGTGAAAAAATTAAAGACATTTAAAGTAAGGTCGTTTATGGGGCATATTTTGTCGCTAGAGAATCGAAACCTATATCCGTAAACCTATATACCTACTAGAATGAGGAAAATTGGCAGGCAGCAACGCCATGTAACAAAATTAAAGGAATAAATCCGAAAACCGTAAATATGTAGTTTTAAAATAATCAAAATCATTACTTATTTGTGACTATAAACATTTTTTTATGTTATGTCAAAAGATTGTACGGTGGTACGGAACCCTTCGTGTGCGAGTCCGACTTGCCGGTTTTTCTTCTTAAATTAACCTCTCGAAATGTTCTGTACGACCTTGGTCACCATAGTAATATCAAGGGTAGCACTTGAACCTTGCCTCTCAGTCTCTTGACCCTGAGTTAAGAAAGGTCGTCGATGCCTCCAACGCCTATTAGCTCCCCTTATCACATGCATAATTCACGATGTGTTTGAGAACTTAATATAACTTTTGACAAAGTGATGAATACTTGAAAGGTATTATACTCAGGTAATTTCTATGCACATATGAAAGTTGGATAAACTTCTTAACGTAACTAAGTGGGTCTGTGACAAGACTTCATTTTTGTTATTATTTAAATATAAATGTATGCAGCCTACGCGTGATGATACTTATTTGACTAAGAACCCGGTGTCGTCAGACCCGCGTTATTTTACCATACTTAAAATTTTGGGAATAGACAGTGGAATATAATGGTTTATACTTGCTGATGTAAAGCCCATTTAGTAGTAACAGAAACGAAAGATACCTCACATACCTACTTACGTTTATAAATATTCTGTAAAATAAATATAAAAACCAGCCGTCACACCCGAACGTAAATGAGTAAGGTTCCTTTTGTACCTGACACTAAAAATGGGTCCAACATTTAAGAGAGTAACTAAGTAAATACACACACCTTCCTAACTAAATATTCCTGTGAGATCGTGTGCTGAAATAAATTAGTCACTTAGGTAAAATTTCTTAATTTTTTGGAATTAAGAGAAAAACTTTAAACAAAAAAAAAACAGACCTACCCTCGTACATTGCTTCTGCACTTCTCGCAATATTTTTTTTCTTCTTTGTATCTCTTTTACTCTTATTTATCTCTGATATTCACTTCCTGTACATTTCATTTTACTCAAAATTCATTACATTTAAAACATTTCAGCCATGCTGTAATGACGTAAAATTGGCGACGTTATTGGCGGGATCTTGAACTATAACGTTTTTCTGTTCTTAATTTCACTCTTAAATAACATTTAACTTGACAATCAATCTTGCTGTCTGTCTCTTCTCTTAAAAACTAGGTTAGGTTAATAGGCAAGAAACAAATGAATACGAATTTCATTTTTTTTTACAGCAAATACTGAAAAATCCTTTGATCAACGTTGGTTTTCTCCCAGTTCGTGGGCGTTGTTACGTTTGCAGCAATCAGTAGTGAATGTAAAACTTTTATTTGTTTCAGCTTACATGTGAATTTTCATCTTCTTTGCATTGCGTCGTTTCCTAGCACTGCGATTTTGAATGAATAGTTTTGTATTTCGCTTTTTCACTTTGTTTTCAATTCAATTATTTATGCATTTTGGAAACAAAATACTCAAATAAAACCGTTATTATTAATTATCAAAGCATTATTATTTATTAAATATTGAGAATTAGCACGCAGACAATATAACAATAATATTCCAGAAAAATGGACCTATAATGAACTTGCTCTGCTCGCGTTTTTGTCTGCATACATTTCAGAACTAAGCCAAAGTCTTAATTATCCCTTTGAAATCACAATAATCTGTCTCTGTGCCAAATTTTATCCAGATTCGTTCAGCCGTTCTGGCGTGATTGACTAACAAACATCTATCCATCCACACTTTCACACTTATAATAGTAGTAAAGTTATTGACTCCGCAAGAAAAAAACAAATAGGTACAAATAACTGAATGTTTCAAAAAACAGAATTTTCTATTAAATAAACAACTCAGTAACTAACTATCTGAAGAAAAAAACAATTTAAAAATTTGTTGTGTAATTAACTATCTTTTGTTCACACTTCGCTGGATGAGAGAAAAATAACTGGACGAACAACTCTACTGTTTTCTTTGCAACAAGAAAATTTCTGCTACCATTCATCTATAGGTAGGTACTAATATAATACAGCTGAAGAGTTCATTTGTCTGTTTGAACGCGCTAATGGCTGAAACTACCAGTCGCATTTGAAAATATCATTTTATTTACGAATAGCACTCTCCCCGCGTCTCGTTCGCGTGATTTTCCTTAAAGATCCCTAACTTTTTTGAAAATATAATATAGCCTATGTCACTCAGGGTGAATGTAGCTTCTAATGGTGAAAAAAATTTTGAAATCGGCACTGCAGTTTTTGAGTTTATTCATTACAAATATACACTAAAATATAAATATACACAATAAAATACAAATCTTTCCTCTTTATAATATAATATTATATTATATATTATACACAACCAGATTCATGAGCAATATTATAGGCTATAAGATATCACGCTACGACAGACGGGAGCGGAGCAGTAACACAGACGTACCTCAACGTGCCAGCAGCTACTCTCTATGAGATATTTCTATCAAAGGAACTATTCTCAGTATTTCTAAGTAGGTATACATTTATACATAACATCACGCCTGTAATCACCGAAGGGTTAGGCAGAGGTGTACCATTAGTAGACGCACATTTTGCTATTTATGTTTAAGTCCCATGTAATAGGGGGCGAGCCTATTGCCATCAACCGGGCACAAATCCAGACTCCGAGGCTGCTACTGAGAAATTCCTGATGGAAAAACCCAATAACACTTTGCCCGACCTGGGAATCGAACCCAAGACCTCATGCACAGGAGTCGCGCTTGCGACTACTAGACCAACGAGGCAGGCAATTATTATTATGTTGAAAGTATATAATTTAAAACGCTGACAATAAAATAATTTAACGAACAATATTACATACTGACAGTACTTATCAGTATAAAAAAAAACAGAATGTAACTACAAATTAAGAAAGAAATCAAAACAAAAAAAACAGCATCTCATCAGAAAAACAAAAAGGAGAAAAAAAAATGTTAACAACGATTCAGCTCCCGAGTCGCCGAGCCATTGTTAGAGATTCTTTATTTAACAATAACTCATTTTTATTTCACCCGCACCTAACTAATTACAACGGTAAACAGCCTTGCAACAGTAAGAAGAAAAACTTCCCAAGCACTCTTTGTCCGGGATTTTTCACGACAATCTGCGATCCCTGAAGCTAAGGAGCAAGTTTAAACAAGTTCTCCCAGTAATATTAACTACCTCTACTAATAATAAAGAAAGAAGTCGCATTAGAGCGTTTAGTGCAAAAAATCTGCATGATTTACTACTTCAATTAAAGTTGGCCAAGTTTTTATTGAGTGCTGAAGATTGGCCGCAGCGGACGCTTTTAGGCACCTCTAGGCTTTTGAAAAATTCTAATCGAATTTTCTAAAGTGTTTTTAGCGAGAATTTTTTAAAGTTTCTGGAAAATTGTCGGCGCTCGAGCGTGGGGCGGTGGTTGTTAGCGCTTTTGACGGGCGATCAATCGTCGCGGCGAGTGATGTTAATTAATTTTCAGTCTTTCATTAATTTATTTCTTGATTCTTTAATTGATTTTTTGCTTAGACGTTTGGTGGGAGGAGGTTGTGGCTCAGTAATAACAGCCGCACGGATCGATCATATTAGGTTAAGCCAAGCTTGCCGGGGTTGGTCCGTGGATGGGTGACTATCTTTACACGCCGAGATGCCACCGTGTCTAGGAAAGCACGCTAAGCCGTCCCGGCTATCATACGTGGATTTTTGACAGTCGTTACTCGTCGGGTCGTCAGAAGCCCGTAAGTCTGTCAACCACTCTTACCCCTTGTATCGTATTATCCAGTTACTGAGTTGTGAAGGTCATATCGGCAATCGCTTTATGTAAAATATAAAAAAAATGTAAATAATAATGTAAATATTCAGCTGCATCCAGTTAGACTGGAAGCCGACCCCAACATATTGGAAAAGGCGAGGCAGATTGATTAAGTGACGATGGATGAGTACTTGGGTTTTTGTAGACAACATGTCAGGTTTCCCGGATCAATAGAAACTAGTCGTAAAAGCCTGTAAAAAAAAGCTAATATGGCGAAATTTTTGGATAAGCATCTAACAAATCCATTTAGTGAGGGAGTGAAGTAATAAAATTGTTTTTCTTCCAAAGATTTATACGTAGGTACACTCCCCGAATGTTTTATTACGAGATAAAATAACAAATGCCAAGTTTTATCATCTGTTACATTTATGTGTTTCTCTGGATTACATAGCCATACTTGTATTACGTGACTATTTCACGATGTATTATGTAAAAATGATTTGAAAAATACTCCATTTGTTTGTTATTATTGTTTTATGTTAATCTTCATTGTTTTCACATGGAGAAGCAACAAGAATAAAATAACTAAGATTTTGCCAAAACCTAATTGAAAAGAGTACCATGTAGTTTCTTGCTCGTTCCTTTCCATAGACGCCTACCTCCGTTTTGGAACGAGCAACTAGCTTCAACTTTCGGACTAACTGACCGACTCCTTGACAATTCAAAAGTACCTGTAAATGGTCTACTTGAAACAAATGTTTTGATTTTAACTTTGACTTTGTTCTTTACAAAAAATTACTGGAATTAAGCCATTTGTAATTACTTGCATTGCTGCTCTATAGACATCTCACATACTGGAGTGCATACCTATTGCTTATAGTTAAAACTAAAAGATTTAAAATGTGTTGCCAACCCTTCAATAATTTCAATTAGAAACAACAAGTTTCTGCCTACGTCTTCGTCTGCGCAAACTTCAAAATTAAGCCAGTCTTAAATTATACCACGAGAGCACAAAAAAGGGATAAAAATGATTATACAGACTGTTAGTGTAAACACCGTTGTTACTAAAACCATAGGTACTTGATTTATTTATTAAAATGTTTATCTGAATTTAAAAATAAATAAACAAAGTTTTCTTTCAAAAATAAAAATAAAAATCTGTCCGACACCGTCCGTAAATTCATAGATACTATGCGCCCGAGTTACGTAATCACCGCGAAAGGGCGTTGACCTGCTGCACTGGCCGTCCGTTATAACTACCTACATAAGTTTTAATTAATTACACCATTGTAATATAGGGTGAAATAATTTTGAGGAAAAATGGAGATTTTACTTTAAAAAAAAAAAGATATTTTTTTCATTGAATTTACGTTCTATTAGTGAAACCAAACCATTGGTTTCAAGGATAACGGTGTTTACACTAACACACTGTATAATAATTAATTATGTGTGCCTATCTAATTCCATTCAGCCGTTTAAGCGTAAAAGATTAACATAGATCAATTCTTTCTTCCTAACAAATCGCGTTTATATCAATATTAGTAGGAAAGTTGAACTTCCCACTACAGGTAACTAGGTTGCCTCATGGTAAACTTCACCAAGATCTAGAACTTTGTCTAGAAGCGACAATCAACCTGTTCATCGCCGGAGGCAGATTACTCGTTCAGTTTGCCTAGATTAACCAATCGCTGTGTAAACCTTCGGCTTGTTTGAGTAGCTCGGCTTAGTCCTTAGCAACTGAGGATTATCGATTGTAGTCCTTTAATTCGGTGCCACGACTGTCCTGACACTGCGAAGGGCTGATATTGATTACACAGTCATGAAAGGCTTTGTTACGGGGTATATATACTTAAAGGACCTGGTATCTGTGGCGTTATCTTAATGTAAACAAAAAAATTCAAGCAAAAAAAATGTACATAATATACATAAAACCTATATAAAAAATATACACATGATGTGATCGAAAACTAGTATGGAGTCGAACTAGTCTTCTATGACAATAAAACACGTAATACGACTACTACGAGGTAACTGACAAACTTCAAACTTGTAACCTCATACTTAGCAGTCCGACGTTTTAACGCATCTACATAGTGATGTACTGTAGGCCATTTGCCATTCTCCAGATTCAGATTTCAACTAAAAATTGTCTCTGGTCGTTATTATTTCTACACTTTTATTTTTTGCTGGCCTTAGCTGTCCCATTCCTGTGAAAAGGCCTCCCCAAATCATTTTACTTGCCTCACTCTTCTGCCTCCTCTCGCCAATTCCAGAAGAAGCTTACTTGCGACCCTGTCTTACTATGTCAGAGCTCCACTAATAATGTATATGTATACATGAATAAAGGAAATAGTAATAAGAAGAGAAGAAATGAGGAAGAGATTATAAACAATAAAGCAATATTAATGTATAAAACAAAACTTCTCTCATCAACCTGTCTTGTTTGCAATTTTCCTTACAAACCAGTTCGAACGTGAGTCACTTGCATGACGGTCATTCCAATTCCAACACACTCCAGAACTATGTCGGAACAAGTTGGGTCCCAGTTCGAAACTATTAATTACAAGTTGGAAGTCGCTGTCGCACGATTGGAGCGGCACGTCACTAGTTCACGCTACTTCGCATTAGTTGCGAGTTCGGTTACATTAGCGATCAGCTGACTGCTGACTCATTCGCTTATTGGCCCAAGTATCGGTTACCGTGACGTCACGGCACTAATGTAGTGTTCGTGAAAGTGAATGTCATCGGAGTGTGCCATTTATGAGATTTGAGATCTAGGTGACGTAGGGTTGTTTGCAATGTAAGTCTGGATGAGGAATCCATACTAACTAATATAAACTAGCTTCTGCCCGCGATTTTGTCCGCTTCAAAGTTGATATTTATCCCACGGCAATCGTACAATTTCATAGATAACATCATCACACCACGTCTGTAGTAACCGAAGGGTTAAATAGATGTGTTCCCATTAGTACACCCACATTTCGCCAGGTATGTTTTAGTCCCATGTAATAGGGGGCGAGCCTATTGCCATCAACCGGGCACAAATCCAGACTCCGAGGCTGCTACTGATAAATTCCTGATGGAAAAACCTCCGTACAATTTCCCGGGACAAACAGCCTATGCCAGAATATACAATTCTGTACCGAAATAAAAGTATTACAATTGTACAATAGTGTTAACTTTATACTTTTCAGTTATTAAACCAATCATTTATATCAGCTTTGGGTGTTCAAATAATTTTTCCTCTCCTACTAATTGATAAAGCGATACGTCTGCGCTATGAACATCCATCTTCCTTCCGTCAACTTACCTCACGACAAAACCACTAGGCTCTAATGACCGTCAGACCGTGATAATCAAACACTTTGGTCGCTTTTAATACCTACATAGATAATTTTTAAAGTAAGGTTCTTGAAATTGTCTTCTTTTTGTATCGATGATACATCTACTATATTTAAAGGTAAGGACAGACGTGCTAAAAAAAAAGCGTACTTTTATGCTTGCTTAAAGTGAGCATGCTCATGCAATTTGCCAGCAATAAGCATGCTTGCTTAAAGCATACTCATAAATAAGCATGTTCAAAGCAAACGTACCGGACAGACATGCTGCTATTTGGCACCAGGCTCTTGAACAAAATGGATGTACAAAGATATAGTGACAGTGCTATCCATACAGAACTCAATAAAATAATCATATTGCTTGTAATTGTGTAAGAACATTTTGGTGAAACAGAAAAAGAAGAATATGTGTTCCACAAACATTCGTAACTTCGATAATGTGAAAAGCAAAGTTTTTTCTCTTCTCCCGAACGCCGCATATTAAAGGTTCAATTTTCGTTTTTATTTTAATTTGACCACGCTTACTGCCGCTTCAGAGGTATTGTGTGGGTAGTCAAGTGTGCAGGTGGACGGACAATTGTGACACTCCAGCATTTGAGCCATAGTCTGATCAGGAGTTCCTGGCCCAAATGCTGAAGTCGCACTGGATGTAATGTAGGTATAAGATTACTAGCTCCTGCTCACGACTTCGTACGCGTGGTTTTTTTCATCCGCGTTTAGTTACGTCTTTGGTTACTCCGCTCCTCTGGTTTGTAGGATAGCTTATATGTTATGTAACTATTCCTCATAAATATATAAGGTTTTTTTTTCAATTTGGCTGATAGTTCCAAAGATTAGACAAACAGAAAACTCTTCAGCGTCGTTATATTATAGTAGGTAAAGAAATGTCAGGAGTGTTTAAATATTTAAGCTTTAGCAGCGCCTAAAAAAGACTTTAAAAAAATACAATATGTTCTTCAAAATCTTACTAATGCCAGTGAATTCTCAAAGGCTGTTGATATAGAATAAAGCACGCATGCGTGAGCATGGAATAACAACATCTCGTTAGTTCAATCTGTCACATTGATTTGTTAGCGCCTTATTTGATGTGGGAGCCAGTCTTCCATGAGCCTCACGTAAATTATCATTACCTTCATTCTCTTGTATTTTACGATTGATTACCTTTATTTTCTCATAGCTTATGCCCTCGACTTCGTTTGCGTAAATGTCGGTAATCGCGGACGCAGACGTAGCGACATAAAAGTAGCCTATGTGCTTTCGTCGGGTTCAAACTTTCCCCGTACCAAGTTTCATCAAAATCAGTTTAGTCGTGAAAGCATAACTGACTGACAGACAGAAGGACAGAGTTACTTTCACGTTTATAATATTAGTATGGATAAAAAATGTGTAGGAGACGGTGTGTGTGTGAGTGTGGAAAGCAGTACAGACGTCATGTCCCACTTTAAGTTCATCACGCTCTGTATTTTATTATCTAGTCTTAAAAAATGTCTGTAAACTTTGAACAAAAGAGCCTCGTCTTTTCCTATGACTTTAGCAAAACATTTTTGGTCTAATCCAGTTTCAACAAGAAAATTTAATTAAGTCATAGCAAGTGGGCTTTATACTACATCAACGAAAAGTACAAAGACAACATTTCCATATTTAATAACCACACAGCACTAACCGCTTTCCTCATTATACCATCCAGTTCAGCTCATCTTAGTATATCTATTATCTACAGCTTAGCCTAAATTTAAGTCGTAGAAGCACGGCGATCCAGCTTAGACAAACTTGTCACTTCGAATATAAACCTTAGTTTAGTGATATAAAGTTTGGATTTGATTAGAGGGGTACAACAATAGCGAAATCCGTATTTTATAGGCTGTAATCGGTGCGAGATGTGTCACGCGTCTAAGCGATGTTTTGCGCGTTATGCCTTCTTGACATCTCTCCGTATAATGAGTAAAGTGGGTTTCATACGTCAGTCTGATTGCGTCTACGTCTTGATTGTGTTACTTCGTCTTATTATGTGAGATAGTTATCGGGATATGAACGAGAATCTCTAAACTACGCACTAATGGACAAATAAAATGTTTTTGTGTGTATAACAGGTTTATACTGGTGTGGGTTTTTTTGTTCTGGACTATACTTTTTGTTTACGGAGATATTGAAGGTCAAAATTTTAAATGTTATAACAAAACTTCTAATAACCGTGGGGGTTATTAGAACACATAACATCACGCCTGTAATGACTGAAGGGTTAGGCAGAGGTGCAACCATTAGTACACCCACATTTCACCAGTTATGTTTAAGTCCCATGTAATAGAGGGCAAGCCTAATTCCATCAACTGGGCCCTAATCCAGACTCCAAGGCTGACACTGAGAATTTTCTGATGGAAAATCCCAACAACACTTTGCCCTATCTGGGACTTGAAACTAAGACCTCGTGCTCAGCAGTCGCACTTTACGACCAATGAAGCTGTCAACGTTATTACAAGTTTAGTTATAACATTTAAAATTGACCCCCTTACTGCTACATGCACTGATAAGCACAATATTGTGCGTGTTAACATAAACAGTGATTTGGTATCCACAAAATATTATTTTTTGTTTAAACTTACTTATTTTGATGCGCAGCAAGCGTACTTAACTGCTGTGTGATGTGTCTTCATACGACTCGTAAATAAACCTAAAGCACAAACTACATTTTAAAATTCCCTCTACATTATCTAACCTACATCATGTAGCTTTAGCAACAAAAATGCGCTCCAACAGCGAATAAAAGCTAAACTTCTTCACGTAAAAGCCGAGCAATTTACGGTAAAGAGTACATTTATTTAGGAACAATCTCATTTACTTAGCTCGGGCTCACGTTAAGTAGAACACGCGGCAGATTAATCGGTCGGTCGACACGACCCACTGCAGCAGTTTGGGGTTGAAAGATTTACTCGTGCACTTATATTATAGTGTCGTGCTGATGAGACTTTGTAACTTAGTTGATTTGACGAGTTTTGAATGTAATCGTTTAGATTTTAAAATGCAGAAGTTTTGACTAATATATCAAACTATGTAAAAGTTTTAGGTGTCACAGTTTGACACATGTTTTTGACATGGTGGTTGAATTTTAACAGTTTTTAGAATTTTATTACTATTATAAATGCAACTCTTGAAAAAGTACAGAAATAGTAATACAATTACAACCAAAACAAATGTCTCGAACAAGAAGTTTATTGCCATTCAAGAGGTGAAAAGTTCTGGTCAAAAGTTTTTGATCACTTTTGAGCTAAAGTACCCGGCACCAGAAAATAGTAACCACAAAAGTCTGTTTAAACATGGTTATCGTATGAAAAAACGCACAGAAAAGCCTTCAATTTACTAAAGGACCTACAAAATTGTATCGTTAGCCAACATGGCCGGCGCGGCAGCGAAAAGTGGCGATGCACGATCTGTCGATAGCCTAAAAAACAACGTCCTAGCAGGCAGGGCTGCAACAAAGAAGGAAGAGGGTGGCGTGTCGAACGCGTCGGTCGCATCGTGTCAAGCGGTTGGCTTGCCGCCAGACGACGCGACGCAACCGTTCAATAACTCGCTAGTGCCAACCTTGACTAAGCAAAGTGCAGTCGCCGTATCGCAGTATTTGTTTTGAAAATTTAAACGGATAAGATGCTGCAGTGATTTATTGGTGCGGGTTATAAATACAAAATGTAAAGAGTTAAACTTGTATTTGTATATTCATGATTTTTATTCATTTTTTGTTTGATGTATGTTTTTTTTTGTATTTCTTGTATTTGTTGTTTTTGACTGCCTCGTTGGTCCAGTGGTCGCAAGCGCGACTGCTGTGCATGAGATCTTGGGTTCGATTCACAGGTCGGGCAAAGTGTTATTGGATTTTTCCATCGGGAATTTCTCAGTAGCAGCCTCGGAGTCTGGATTTGTGCCCGGTTGATGGCAATAGGCTCGACCCCTATTACATGGGACCTAAAACATAACTGGCGAAATATGGGTGTACTGGGCACACCTCTGCCTAACCCTTCGGGGATTACAGGCGTGATGTTATGTTATGTGTGTTATGGTATGTGATGTTATGTTATGTTATGTCATATCGACTTTAAATTAAACAGGTCTATAAAATTAATTTGTGTACAATAAAATAATACCAACCTAATATTGTCCCACAACAGGGCAAAGGCCTCTTCTCACATAAAGATGGTACGAGCATTGATCAACATTTTATACTTTTGTATCCTGCTTATGTATAGCTTAGGTAGTTTCAATTAAAATCGGTTCAATCTTCTTAAATAAGGTCTTAAAAATTTGTAGGCATGAAATGCGATAAAGCGAAAACGAAATAATTATGGTTTAAATGGCAATGACGTTTGACAAGACATCTAGATATTATAAACTGTTCTGGACCTAAAACGTCAATTCAAATATTGCCTCGCCTTATTCTCGTATCATATTTGTTTATTCGAAAGGACACAAGTTGCGAAGTGACCTTGACCCCTGTATTTGTTTGAAACAACGCGTTGGAAACTCTGCGAGGAACTTTCATGAAGCGAAATGTAACACAGATTCACTCTGGACCTTTTTGCAAAATAAACACTTCAGAAACAGAAAGGTTTGTTTCTGCTTACCCTTTCATGAATATAATAATAATAAGACAAGCCTATCATTGGTCTACTGCGGGGCAAAAGCCTCTTCACATACAGGAAGGGCACGAGCATTCATCAGAACGCTTGCTTAATCGGATTGGCAATTTTACACTTATGTTAATTAGTGACTGCCTCGTTGGTCTAATGGTCGCAAAGCGCGACTGCTGAGCATGAGGTCTTGGATTCGATTTCCAGGTCGGGCAAAGTGTTATTGAGATTTTCAAGAATTTCTCAGTAGCAGGATCGTAATCTGGATTTGTGCCCGGATGATAGCAATAGGCTCGCGCCCGATTACATGGGACTTAATTATTCAAGGCCTTCGTAATGAGACACAATTGATTTTCTATTATTCTGTCATCCCGGTATGACATCCCAATAGAACTTTGGGCCTTGAGAGGTTAAACATAACTGGCTAAAATATGTGAGTGTACTAATGGTACACCTCTGCCTAACCCTTTAGGGATTCCAGGCGTGATGTTATGTTATATTATGTGTTTTTTTTAGCTATTTAAATTATTCTGATTATAATGATAAAGTACTATGATTGTAATTAAAAAATGTCATCTCTTTATCTGATATTATGTTATTAATTAATGCAGGTTTTCTCACGACGTTCTTCCATCACCGATATCAGTGATATCCAAGATAAACTAAGAAAGTACATATGAATTGAAAAAGTCACTTTTCTCATCTAGGACACCATAACCACTGGGCTATCACAACAAGAAAACAATATTATATGTATTTATGTTAGTTTAAGATTATTTACAGCAACGTTCTTGCTTGTTCTTCAGCGTTAGTTGTAAGTACCTCGTTAATATTCCGTTGTTTATTGTGTCCATGAATATATGTATGAGCGGAGAAGTTTGCGGGCGCGCCTGTATCGGTGTGATGGAAGCTATCGATGTAAGAAGAATATTCAAGATGAAGAGTTTTGTACATTATTTTAAAGTTTCGTTTGCTTTATGTTTTTGCCGATAAATATATGGAAATAGGAAAGAAGGAAAATTTTAGATAAAAAATAAGAAAATTGGTTGAAAAATAAATCTGTGTTTTTAGTGTATATTTTTTTGCTTTCTTATTTTATAGTCATTAAGGCGCCCATCTGTTACACGAGGTTATAGGCTCACAACCCGGCACGAGTAAGTAACTTTTTCTATTTCATATATACTTTCTAAGTTTAGTGCAGACAAACATTGGTGCAGGAAAACATCGTGTGAAAACCTGGATTTTTAATAAATTTGCCTGAAATCACTAATCCGCCTTGAGCAAGCGTGGTGATCAATGCTCGTGCCTTCTCGTAATGAGAAGAGGCCTACATTTTCCCTGCAATTGGACAAGGATGACCTGGCATTATTATACTGAAATAATACGTAACCATTTAAAAAAAAAAAGAAGAATTTGGTATTATAGCAATTTTTTCCACAGTGTAGCGTTAGTAATATTCACTTCAAACAACAAGATTTTTTTTTATTACATATAACTAACATCACGCCTGTGATCCCCGAAGAGTTAGGCAGAGGTGTACCCATTAGCACACCCACATTTTGCCAGTTATGTTTATGTCCCATATATAAGGGTGCCAGCCTATTACCATCAACCGGGCACATATTCAGACTACTGCTAGTGAGAAATACCTAAAACTAATTTAAAAAACCCAGTAACACTTTGCCCGCTTTGCTTCGCTGTTTTTTGTTGATGTTATTCCTAGTTTCCAATAACAAATATTGCAGCTTGTAAATTGATCCCCTTGAAAGCCAGCTCTTTTCACCATCATCGGTCACCTCGCCTCGCTTACTGAAGCAAGTTGGCATTTTCACTTCCACCATTCAAATCCTCTCACGACCTTTATCGTAACTCAGTGGTGTCTTAATAAATGACTCTTCCTTCCTTAATTTCACCAATAAGTCCTGCCCATGGGAGGGGTTTATCCTCATTTTTAACCTGACCTCTTTGAACCGTGCGCTCACCTCTTCATTCGTTATGCGGCCTGCGGCTGACTTCACACATATTTCAGAGGGCACGCATCACGACCTCATTTGTTGTAAGGAGGTTTGTTATGAGTTCTATGTCTACGTTTGAGTTTGGAACGTTGACAATAAGTTTAGTGTAACATTCAAGGTCTTCATAAACTAAAGTTAAAACTGTAGCCTGTGCCTTGAACTTCTCCGTATTTTTAATCCACATGTTTTAAGATGTCAACTATAACTGTATGGATGTGTCAGATTGACTAAATTTGACAGCTCTTATTTACATTAGCCTCTTTCTTACTTTATTGGACAGAAAAAGATAGAAATAGTCTAATTTTAGTTTAGTTTGTGACCAAGGGAATCGGCTTCTAAGTCTATTTCTAGATTAAGTCTTATATTATCATGTAATGTTATTGCGTTAATTTATCTTTTAAATTAGAATTATGTAACAAAAAAGGTGTAATTAGTTAGTAAACTGAAAATTGCAGCAGAATTCATCCTACCTATAGTTTTTTTAACGTCATTCTTTAAGCCACGCGTTGTAATGTTTCTCTGGATTATGGCAAACTAATTAAGTTACTTAATTTGACTACTACAGTGTCTTTTCACATCCAACAAAATCAAAACTATTTATCTGAAATATAGAAGCAAAAATTCATACTCTCAGTTATCACGAAATATCGAAAAGCGCTTGACTTAAAACGATGAGAATATAGTTAGGTAGTCGTTAGGTAGACGTCCGCTAAAAACGGGTTTTCCAAAAATCATCCCCTAAGGGTAATTAACAGGGGTCTGACATTTAAATAAATACACAACATTGATACAATAAATTAAATAATATACCTACCACACAAATGCCCTAGTTACTCGTACACTATCCTGTCCACATTACAAGCTAGTAGCAACACTAAACCATACCATAATGAACAGGCTAAGGCCAGTGCTACACTTGCCAAGAATGCCTCACAATATAAGCCTACTTAATGTATTCGTGAACGATTCATTCGGGTCGTGTGAACAAGGCATGCACGTGAGACATATGGACTGCCTTATTTATAAGTGCAATGAATTGGTGCTTTAGAATGTTGGTTTTAAAAACTGTTGCAGGGTTTAATGAGTTAATTAAACCTGGGTTTGACGACACGGTTGGCATTGTGGTTGAGCGATTAGCTGCTGCGCTGCGTGTCGCTGCTTCAGTTCCCGCACGTAACAAATATTTGTATGGCTTGCAGATGTTTGCTTTGGGTCTGGTTATTTTTGTATGTTAGTAAACGCGACGAATTTTTTGGTGGGGAGTGAAAATTATATAACTTGTTTAAAGCAGTTATTTATTATAAGAAAACATTTCAGTGAAACATTCAAAGAGCTTTTTACAGCACCTTCGAATTAATTAATTGGCATAATATAATTAATTACATGCAAATTTTAAACGATACGCTATGGATTGAATATAGGTATTTGTATATTCGATAATCATAATATTTGTATATTTTATTGTTTGGGTGAAATATTTGTGTGTAATAAAGTTATTATGGCTAAATAATCTTGTATTAAAATCAACAAATTAGCCAATCACCAAGTAATGCAAATGATCATGAAACTTCAGTTTAAACATAATAATTTAAACAAAAATCCGAGACCAACAGTCCAGCCATTTTGTGTAACAAACACATGCCAGCATTGTAAAGCCAGTGCTACACTTGGCAAGAATGCCTTGCAATGTAAACATGGCGTACGACTTTACAAGTTACAGAGTCTATTCGTAAACAATTCATCTGGGCCGGCTGGCGGCTGGCTCCAGTGCACAATGCGGACAAGGGCGAGTCATATTATAGTTTGTATGCTTCGCCTTACTGTATAAATGTTTGGGTTATAAGTATGCTATTTAGCTTTAATTATTTTTAATAATTTCGAGTGTTATGGCACTGGAGTAGTGCGCGTGTCCGTCTACTCACGGACAGAACTAACTTGGAATGATGTTCTTTAACGCAGCTGAACGTAGGAGTTAACTGGTAGAAATCATTTGTTCAATATAGGTTGACGACCTCCTTCCCCTCATCACGTAGGTAACAGTCTGAACTCATTAATTAAGGAAAACGCATTTTGTCCATTCAGGTGACCGTCCTTCTCTTTCTCTTTCTATTATATTATACGGTTGTATGTGTGTAGCAAGCATTGTGCGCGGCCAGCTCTACAACCTCGATTCCAAACACGATTTTTTTATTTGTTTTAATTTTTACGGTATTTATATTGTGTCATTTTTGTAATTTTATAACTTCATTTTTTTATCCGAACCATCATGAAAGTAATATAATCAGTTAGTAAGTAAATAACAAAACTGTGTGTCGAGTAATTTCCCCAAAATTTATATGGCAGACAATATGACAAGGTTATAAAAGAGAAACAAGCACATTTCCTGATAGTTATTTGCACAGCACATACCTCTGCATACAATAAAGGCAGCACGTGCCAATAGCGCTCCTCCCGTAAACACATTTTTTGCTCGCTGTTCCTAAGAGCGTTTATTCAACATTTCAACTACACAATGTAGAACTACAACGCGCTTGTAGCTTTAGAAAGAGTTACAGAGTTTCCGGGAATAACTTATTGGTATACAAAGTACAGTTTTGCATTCAGAAAGATGTCATAAATATATTACGACACCTGGTCAGAAATCAATAAATACTTGCTTTTTCTTGTTGTTTACATTTGATAGAATTTCAGAATAGGTACACCTCTTACGAAGAACAAAATCGCCAAATTGCGTGTGTGGTAGGCAGTGTCGTACGACTATACCTATCACTGTTTGCGTGCGGGCTTATTACCTGCCTCGAATTCGAGAATGACTCAACTATCTAATTAATTAATGATTTGTGTTGAAAATCACTAGCAAAACTGTACCTTGCATAAAACAAACTATGCCTTGAGAGATGGTTTTAACATTTGAAAATATTGTTGACAGACTACCATTTATCAATATTTTGTTATAATTTTGATGCTTGTAACTTTAGACTAGGTACACAAAGTAAAACTAACAACACTGCACTGAACTAAACTATAAATGGTTTAAAATGTTAAGCCAAAGGATTTGATAGTAAGTGGACTCAGTAAGCTTGTAGATTGCCAATAATGTAGACACAGAAGATGCATAATCGAGCGAAAGTGCTCGCCTGCATTAACGTGTAAGTGCCAGCGCACTCACAGCTATCAATGCTTCTGTACCCGTGCGCCTGTTTTCTCTCATTTTGCGAAGCTGGCCTTCTGTATCAATTTATTCTGTGGTGTTTCAGCGAGAGATGTGCACTCCGCCTCTAGGCGAATATTTATATTTGCAATGCTTTGTAAGCTGCGGGTAATAAACGAGTTTCTTGTCGGTTCCCGACTGTTTCGCGACGGTAATGAGAATTCAGATGTAGAATAAACATAGCAAAAGGGTTTTTATACAGCGTGTGGTTTGTTTTCCCGGGAATCTTTAGTGGTTGCACTTTTTTGTGAGGTTTAAAATTAAGTTTTGTTTTTTGCACTTATTTCATTTCTGTTTGTGTATACAGATATAGCTGACGTGGCTCAAAATTCGGAGTCGTACCAGGAACGAACTGGAACATTTCTCTGAAATTGGAGGGAAACGTAAAGGATGGATGGAGTGGAGGAAAGCCTTTAGGCAAGAGTGGGATAGAACAGAATAATAAAAACGAAACGAAGTATGTCTTTATGCCTTGTTATATTATATCTTTATGAGAGGCTATGAGAAATAAACATGAAAGACGTCCAATATTCCAAAGTCAAAGTCAAAGTCAAGTCAAAGTATATAAATAAATAGACCTCATTCAAGAACCACATCAACAACCGATCAGAAAAAAATAGGATCTACACAAAGTATTAATTAAATTCTTTAACCAACACAATTAAATATTTAATTAAAAATCTCAATTGCGCACACCTATTGCACCTGACCGCAAAGTTGTGGTTGGTTTCCGCATGACCACCGGTACTGCACATAAATCGCACCAGGCTTCGACTGGACACGGAGGTAACAGCAAATGAAGTGCTAATACCTCGAAAGGATATAAACGCATGTTTGTCTTATTTTAATTTACCCTATAAATTGTGTACTGTTCACTTTTGTTACAACACATAATACTATGCTTTTATGGAATACAAAGCATATGACATTATTTTGCCTACTTTTATTATCTTTTCTATGACAAGCAATCTCTCTTATATAGACGTCAGTAAGATAATTATAACAGGAATTATTAATGTACAACTTGCATAAAATTCTTTGAGACTATTTTATTGCAAGTCTAACATTTTTATTATTTAAAGTTATTACTTATCACTTCATTTGCTCATTACTCCGTGGCAGTGGACCACAAACGGTTGCAGCACATAGCTACCGCCAGTTTCACTACACTGCAGCGGTGCAGAACATTATTTTACTGCTCAGCCGAATTGCTATTGATTCGTTTAGCAGTAATTCATGAGCGTTTAATTCATCGCTGGTAAATGAATGGATGCCTTGTGTGTGTCTTTTGGGCATTATGAATAATGTATCATAGCACAACGAATGTGCTAACAAAAGTTTATGCAGAGGTTAAAGAGTGGGCATCATTTTATAGGCAGCTAGATTCAAACCTTTTTTTGTACCTATATGACTTTCAAAAGTGTCTTATAATGGCCTAATTGAAATAAATTATTTGACTTTGACTTTGACTTAGGTTTAAATATTAATATATTTTGTGAATTGCAGTAATAGTGAAACAAAACAAAATACTGGCGAGAAAGGAATCATTGTCATTTTTACAGAACCCTAAAAATGAGAGTCTGCCGTCTGCCCCAGATCTGTATCTTTTGATCCGTTTTAAGAAAACACTTAAAACTCAAAGTGTATTAAAGTATTTCTATAGCCACTATATAAAAAAAGTAAAACAAATAAAGGACACATAATGTACTACATTTAAAAAAACCTGCTTTTTAAATGGGGACCCCATTTTAAAAACGGTTTTTTTTTAATGTAGTGTTTTATATTGTCAGGTGGTATTTAACGCTTATTGAGCGAGGCCGGTTTTTTTTAATGACATCTATTTTCATCATTATGTTATTACGGGTTTAGCAAGGCCTAGTACTCACAAAAGTTTAAATGCCCTGTTTATTTACATTTAAGTTATCACAAACCAAAACCACACATTACACAGCACCACTATCAAATCCGGGAATAACTATCTAGTTAATAGCATGCATCTGTGGTTTCCTGCCGATACGACCACAGACTACACAATAATCTGCCACAGCAATAAAACAGTACACCAACCCGGAATCCGACTGAGTAATATTGAAGAGAAGCCTTGTTTTAATCTAGATAAAAGCGTACTCAGACTGAATTTGGACAGGACTAAAGTTAAATAAAGAAGTACGGAGCAACTTTGTTAAAGGCCTCTTGAATGGGGAGGCGTTTGAATGAGTAACTCGACCAATGTTTGGTTCTTTTTATGCCAAAAATAGGTTGATCTGGGTACGAAAGGTAAAGAAAGGTGGATCAACTGGCGTTTTTTTAATATTTTGCATGTTTTTGTGCTTATAATGTATGCTATTTCGGGTGCTTAGAATGTCGAAAAATAATATGGAAGTAGTAGGTAATAACACTAGCCATCCAAGAACCAACACTTGCTATACACCCGCGGTTTCACACGCGTTAAACTACGTCGTTGGTTACTGCTGCGCTCCCGCAGGTTGTAGGGTGATGTTACCTATAAAGTTTCCTCTATAAACGAGCAATTTATATTTTTTATTCAGATCAACTTCTGGGATTAGCGTTTTCAAACAAACGAAGTCTTACCTTTATAATATTAGTATAGATCCTTACTACCTTAAAATTATAAAGCAAAAATAAATTCTTTGTCTGTACGACTAAACCACAGAACCGATTGTCATAAAATTTGTTAAAGGGTAAGTATGAACCCCAAGCAGTCGCGGGCAAAAACTACTCGTAGTTTATCTTAAGTGTGGAAAGCTTCTTTTAGCTAGCTCTACTTTCGTGCTCGTGGTTCATGGGTTCGTGGTCTACCCGTTTGAGTACCTTCAAAACATGACATTTTAATTAGAAAAAACCCATTTGTAAAACAGTCAATGAATACCTTCCCCAGTGATAAAGCAATCAACAAAACAAATACTAAGTACCTACCTACTTACTTAATGTAAAACGCTTTTTAAAAGTCTTTGAACATCCTAGAATAAAAGGTAAAGGGTAACGGAGATAAACGAAGGGTCTGATGTCGCACGTAAGCGATCTATCACACGCAGCTCGGGGATTTTAAACATTATTGATGTATTATGTAGGAGGGAGCTAGGCATAGGTGTGAGGTGTGAGGGGATTACAGTTTTGTTTAGTAGGTTTCTAGGAAAAAAAAAACTAAGCAAAGTGTGGTTTTTATTTTCATGTTTTGGTTTTTGAATTAAAGTATAATAAGTTAACAAGGACGCGTAATAACAAAATGTGAATTGAAAAAATATAAACACAACATTACACCTCTAATCCCCGAAGGGTTAGGCAGAGGATGTACTAGTGGGTACTAGTACATCCACATAAAAAAAGATATTACTCGTATTTAAAAAAAGCCATTGGACAACAATCTTTTTTATTTTTCAAAATTGTAATAAGTTACGTACATAAATTATTATTATTGTGTAGTGTAACAATAAAAATTGTAAATGAAATAAAAATATTTTGTCTATTTAAAAAACGAATTAAATAAAAACATTTTTTTAAACTGGATAGTTTTAGCAACATGCTTTACTGATAAGTACATACATTATACATTGTCGAGTAGTTAATGATTCTTAGACACGTACTTTCTTCAGAACCTTTCAAAAGATATTCACACTATATCTACTTAGTTAAAAATACATCGAAAACTATACACCCTGCCTGAACGATAACACTAATGTAATAAAAAAATAAACTCTTATACAGAATGTTCCACGCTTGCTCTACACTCAGCAAAGGAATTGATAGTCTCTCAGGGAACGCCTATTATAGAGCCGTTATAGAGTTTATCGATGCCCAGAAGGCAGACTCTACGTATTACTGAGCTGAGCTAGAGTCCTCGGAAATGTGCACAAGGAAATGTTAAGGCGGGGTTGTTGCAGTGTGTGCAGTTAATATGATATAGGGGACGATTTCTGTGTAAGTTTAATACCCTCTGGAATTGTGGGAGCAATAGTAATAAATTGCTGTCGCTTTTTTCATCTGCGTTTTGTTATGTCTGTTAACTGCTTTCCCGTGGGTCTATACTACCTATTACTCATGAATCTGGCTGCTGCTGCTGCATAATATGTACAAAAAGATTTCTTCCAATCTGACTAGTAATTCTAGAGATTAGCGCGTTTTAACAAAGAAAAATCTCACCATCGTCAGTTAAACTTAGAAAGTCCCATGAATTGAAAAAGTAACATTGGTATTTACTCGGTATCGAACGCGTAAACTCATGCATGAGTTTAACAAAAAGGGAGCATCATGAAATCAGTATTTAAAAAAAACTATGCATGAAAGTAATGTACCAATGTCAACGATTATTCCCATGCAATGTATCATAGTTTCATTTCACCAAATTGCTGTCAAACAGCTCTCAGTTCACAACTAAAACTGACATTTCATTTATTTATGTTTAGAGCACGTAGCACTCTCATTTCCTTTTGAATGATGACAGCTTTTTTAGTTTCCTTTTGAAGTCAAACTAAAACAAATGAATGATGGATAGCTACGAACGAAGCAACTTTATTTTCTCTCATTTTTTTTTTCGAAAATGGAACTATATATCCTGGAGACTAGATTGGGACCTGAATTCGAACGTCACTAGCTCATGCGCTTAGTAGTGCATTCAGAAATTAACAACCAATATGACTATGCTAAAAAAAAACATCTATTATTAATTAGTACGACCAGGTGTCGTCATTTTATTCGATTATTGTTTTGTTTAATATATACATTATTAACAAGCTTAACAACAAAAATAAAAAACAATCAGAATAAAAAAGAAAGAGAAACTAAATGGCATCAAAAAATTCATCCGCATCGCCGTCCACTGGGAAAGTGCCCAAAAGACTGGCCGCATTGCCACGATGGATGGCAATGCTTAACGTCTGGCTTATGTAATAAATAAATTATTAATTTAGTTTATGACATCCTCCTGAATTTTGACGACGATGTAAAACTAAACCCGCACTATTATAGTTACGTAACGTTTACGGTTAATCTTTACACATTTTTGCTATGCTTTGTAGTCGCCTTTACAGGAAAGTGGCGGACGACAGTACTGGAAAACGATTACTGCAATTATAATAGCGAAAAGTGGTGTCGCCGAGCGCGCGCCGCCCGTGTCGTGACTAAGGGTAGGTTCAGATGACAAGCGCTCAACGCGCGTTTAGATAACGCGCGTTTACAACTACATACATTTTATTCAGGCCGTACACATGCTAACGCGCGTTTTAGTAACGCGCGCGTTCAACGCTGCGCTAGCGCTCGACTGTTGTCAGCGCGCGTCAACGCCGCTTTGAGATCATTGGTTTTCTATGTTTCCGTTCAGTTGAGCGCGCGCTTTCGACGCGGATAGACGTATTTTAGGGTTCGTCAGTAAGTCATCAAATGACTTGATGGACATTCTGAAGTAGTTAAAGAATTTGGGCTCAAATTGCCTTAACTTAGGATATAAAATAATGTACTGACTTTCAGTCAGCCTGGTTGACAAAATTGGGTGAACCCAATATCTCCGTCTTCTGTTGTGTCGTTTCTGCCGTCTGTATAAAATCACCAATAAAACTGTTTCTACGTCCATCTTCGACAAATGTAGAACTCAAACTGGCAGCAACAACGCGCGTTTAACGCCTGACAAGCGCGCACCATGTGAACACTATACAAAAATTCAACGCGCGTTCAACGTGCGCTGAGCGCTTGTCATCTGAACCTACCCTAAATCCGTTTATGGCAACCATTTTCAAGTCTGGTTAAGAGAGTGCGCAAATTAATATATGTATTTAAAAAAATACGAACTTTTGCAGATTCAAAATTAATCACACAAGTTTACTTCGCACTATGTCAATCCATAATACACTACTGTATCACCTCATGGGGAGGCGCACAAAAGACTATCTTGCTTCCTCTTGAAAGAGCTCAAAGAGCAATTTTAAAGGTAGCAAATTTCCATCCCTTTTTCTTTCCTACAGATCAACTATATCGATCCTGCAAAGTGCTGACTGTGCGCCAGCTTTTCATTATGCACTTAGTATTAAAACAGCACACAATGCTTACGTACAATGCTGACAATACTAACAAGAGACGGAATGATATTGTATGTAATTCAAACGAAACCTCGAAACATGTATTTGTGGAAAGATTCTTTTCATTTTTAGGCCCATTTTTGTACAATAGATTAAATAGAAAACTAAGTATATATAAGTTAAACTATTTTAGCTGTAAAAAATCTATAATTAGTTTCTTACAACCCATGTCTTATACACAGACAGAAGATTTACTTGTTGTATGCAAGTAAATTGCAACCACGCTGCCTTGTTTCTGTGTAACACTTAATTTTAGTACTTTACTGCTTTCTTAATGTTAATTTATTTATTTTAAGTAGATACGTATGCGTCTTGTAGCCTGAAACACAGGTTCAACCTAGTTCAGGCAATTAAGAAACAATGCTCTATTCTAATTTTTAAGATAAATTTAATTGTAATTGTGCCTCTTTTTATAAATAAACGATTTATTTATTTTATTATTTATTATTATTTTAATTTTACTATTAAAATAAATATTAAACTAGTTTCTCCTGCGACTTCGTTTACGTGAATTTTCATGAGGATCCCTAATTTTTTTATAGTAAAATCTTCGTATTAGCGAAAAAAAACAGAATACGACCAGTGCTTCCGGAGATAAGCGTATTCAAATAAAAAGCAAGCAAACTCTTTATCTTAATAATATAGATTAGGAAGTAGCGTTTGACTGCTAGATTTTCGTACGGATACAGAATTTGACAAGCTTCCTATAGTGAAATAAATTCGGATTCGGATCAGTATTACCGGATGAAAAAACCAACGAACTCTTTATGGCATTAGTATCTATAGATTAGTATTAAAAATATAAATGATTATTATTATTATTAGTATAGATTAACAGATTTATAGTTTCGCCGAGTGAGTGTACCTACGTATCATCATCGCCTGTAATCCCCGAAGGGTTAGGCTGAGCTGTACCCATTAGTACACCCACATTTCGCCAGCTATGGTTTAGTCGTATGTAATAGGGGGCGAGGCTATTGCCATCAACCGGGCACAAATCCAGACTCCGAGGCTGCTACTGAGAAACTCCTGATGGAAAAACCCAATAACATTTTACCTGACCTGGGAATCAAACCCAAGACCTTATGCTCAGCAGTCACGCTAGTGTACCATTAACGTTATAAAACACACTACAACCACAACAAAACTATCACAGTAGGTACCAACAATCTAACAATTGAAAACAACATTTAAAACGTTCAGCAGCACTCCACACAGAACAACCACGTATTTGTTCACTTGCAGGCATCGGTTTGAAGCTCGCATGTTTGTTTAAATTATTTGCAATTGGCACCCACAACACAGAAAACCCAATCAACGGTAATTATCGGTCAGAGGTCAGTTTCACGATAAAATCAACTGGATTTAACAGTGTATGAATTGGGAACAGAACACGCTGTACTATGTGTAGTGAAGGCAAACTGTCTGTATTTCAGTGTATGTTGAAATGAAGCCGGAGGGCACAGATATTGGTATATGTTATGCACGATTTTCACCTCACGGAATGTGTGAGGACGCATTGGTGTGTCGAATTCCTTTGATGGCAAATAGCGGTATTTGCCATTCGGGTTTACGCAGACGACAGACTTGTTGTGTCCAAGCGACAGCGTAGACCAAGCGTCTTGCACGTAATTAATGAAAAGCAATCAGAAAAATAATGCTGAGTTTACCATAGGAAACTGATTTTGTCAGAATGCTTGAAGTACTGCAAGAGGAATGTATAATAGGTACTATGCTTAATTACTTTTGGTAGTTTGGTATATTTAACTCCTTTTTATTAAATTATACAATAGTTAACCTATACATAAAACCTTAAATTAAATGTAAAATATGTACAATTTATTACAATTGTATTATTGACTGCCTCGTTGGTCTAGTGGTTGCAAGCGCGACTGCTGTGCATGAGGTGTTGAGTTCGATTCCCAGGTCGAGCAAAGTGTTATTGGGTTTTTCCATCAAGAATTTCTCAGTAGCAGCCTCGGAGTCTGGATTTGTGCCCGGTTGATGGCAATAGGCTCGCCCCCTATTACATGGGACTCAAAACATAACTGGCGAAACGTGGGTGTACTTATGGGTACACCTCTGCCTAACCCTTCGGGGATTACAGGCGTGATGTTATGTTATGTGTATGATATGTACAATTAAAAAAAAAACGGCAGAAAGGAGAAACCTCTTAGGGCATCAAAAAATTCGTCCGCGTCGCTGTCAATGGGGCAAGCGCCTAAAAGGCTGATAGCATTACCACGTTGTATGGCAATGCTGATTCTTTGGCCTAAGAAAAGGCCAGCCCTCTGGTCATGTGAAGAGTCGACCAGTCACTTGGCGATGACCCGAAAACAAGGTGAGCGCTCGGACCCCATGGCCCCAGTGTTATTACTTTTGGTTACCTTACCTTGATGCTACCTTTGTTTTGTCCAAGCACATGTTTTTATGAATTTATATAACTAGTATTTCAAATTGATTTACTGTCGTTAGTATATCTATACTTAATATTATAAATGCGAAAGTGTGTCTGTCTGTCTGTTACCTCTTCAAGCTTAAGCTGCTGAATCGATTTTGATTAGGTATGGAGATAGTTTAAGATCCGAGGAAGGACATAGTTTTTATTCCGGAAATCACCCCCTAAAGCGGTAAAAAGGGGGGTGGAACTTCTTATGCAAGTACGATATAAACAAGTTCCACGCGGACGTAGTCGCGGGTAAAAGCTGGTCCGTTATAAATTAACAAATAAAAAATAAATCAATGGAATGTTATAGTTATTTTTTTTGGCGTGTGTTTATTTATGGATGTATATATGTTATAAAGTTCGTGCCTCTCGGATTCGGATCACACAACATGTCTATCGTTTGCTTAGGGCCGGCTCTGTTTTGATTTCATTATGGTTCATGTTAAATTAAATGAATATAATAGATATGTAGAGATGTAGATCATAGACAATACCTACTTCAAATTCTACATGAATTAAATAAAGCTCATCGCCCAATTTACACCAGCCCTCTTGTAGTAATACTGACACCAACAAAGAGGTTGAAAAAAACGAAACTTATTCCTATAAAGGTTTAAAAGGAAAAAATATAAAAAGGAGAATCATATAAATACTTGGCAGGCTTTGAACCCACAAACCGGAGCGGATACTTAAACCCCCAAGCCAAGGGTTACCGACCGATAATTCAAAATCTATCAAATCCCTACTGAAAAAATGTTATCGTTGGTCCCCAAAATTTTAGCGAAAAGATTTTTTTTATGTTCACAAAGGGTTAATCCGGTCATCGCCTTCAGTAAACCTTCACAAATTCAATGAGTGAAACTTTGTATAACAAGTATATGGTGTCTTATCTGTTCAAGTACATATATTTAAACATAGATAATCAATATCACCATATCAGCCGAACAACGTCCACTGCTGGACGTAGGCTTCCTCTAAAGATAGCCACAATGACCGGTCTTGCGCAGCCCGCATCCAGCGGTTTCCCGCGACCAGGGCTTACTCTTGAACAAAATCGAGAATGAGATTGGAATCGACTGCATGTTTGACTACAGCGATTGACATGAGGTTGCCATACAAATGAAAATGTAAATTACCAAATTTTAAAATATGAAATAACTCGTTAATACTATAAATAAATATCTTCTTTAAATTAGGGCGGATACAGACGATCCATTTAATCGATTAACTTTTTTTTGCTCGTCAAAACTGACCACTAAAGGATGATCGGAGAAAAATCTGAATATATAGGGGATTGTGGTGAGGGAGAGAAAGAGAGCTAATGAACAAGGTGAATTAAATTTACCGTGTTTTAAAAATTACGACACTTGGTCAATATAATTTAGTTGGCTGTATCTGACAATATTTCAGAGTAGGTACCTACACGTCTCTAAAAGAACAGAAAGGCCCCGTTACGTATGTGGTAGGTAGTGTCGCGCAACTATATTATAACTGTGAACGTGCGGGTTCATCGCCTTGCCTGCCTAAACCCAAAGGCAAGATGGGTAAATCGAATTCGAAAATCCTATTAAGTAAAACTAAAACAACCTATTTATGTTATTATTTATTCGTGTTGAGAACCACTAGGATAGTTACCTCCTTAAATTTAAGATTAAGTTACAAAAAACCTTGTAACTATCTATAATGGTGCCAATTCCCTTGGCACAAACTAAGCTAAAATTAGACTATTTCTATCTTTTTCTGTCCAATAAAACAAGAAAGAGACTAATGTAAATAAGAGCTGTCAAATTTAGTCAATTTGACACATCCATACAGTTATAGTTGACATCTTAAAACGTATGGATTAAAAATAAGGAGAAGTTCAAGGCAAAACTAATTTGACATCGCTAACTTAGTTATTTAATGTCACCGTCCTTTCCTTTCGCTGTATGTTAGTAAGAGATGTCAATTCTTTAAATTTAGTCTAGTTTGTGAACAAGAGAATCGGTACCAATATCTAAGTTTGGAGGGTAATGCTAGGTATCATAAAGAACTCTAACTCGCCATAACTCATCAAATTAAATCCCAATTGCCGAAAAAATAACAGACAAAATAATCGAAACATATAGTATGGCGCCCTTATCACGGTTCACGTTTCGACAATTTGCAAATGGCGGGCGCTGGGACGGCACGGGCCGGACTATTTATCATCCTCCTCTCTGCCCACCAATGAAATGGAAATCGGACGCTAATTTACGCACCGACGTACCACAGAACAGAAATGTGTAGAAAGACCACTTCTGGGCGCCTACCGCCATCTCTTATAACAATATTATTTTAATATTACTTTGTAATTTTTGTTGTTGCATTTTCAACTTTCTGCGCTGATCCGAATCCGTTGAAAATGCAACAGTGTGGAAGGCAAAGTAATATTAGAATAATATTGTTTTAAGAGCTTGTGGTTGGCCCCCTGGTCGCTAATGATAAAGCATTTGGTTTTTTTTTTTTTGGAGCAGCCCGCCACACTGTACTTATTCATTGCAACTCCTGAAAGTCAAGAGTGATGAAAAAAAAGCACCGAGGCAATAAAGGTCTTATCGGATTATAAAAATGCTAGTAAGGCATGAAAATGAACTGAATATGGCCGTAATAGGAATAAGAAACAGCTTTAAATGAAAAGCTTGTATAGGACGTCAAAACAACTAACCAAGAACCAAATACAATAAACGTTTTTCTACTCTCAGTTTAGAAATCTCGGAAAACTAATCTACTAAAACTAAAATTGTGATTTATAATAGACTGCTCTGGGTACCTATAGGCAGCTATACAATCATATTGTGTTCTTTTCAACCGACTTCAAAAAGGAGGAGGTTCTCAATTCGACGCGTATGTTTTTTTTTTTTTTTTTTTTTTTGTATATTTGTTCTACGATTACTCCGCCAATTATGAATCGATTTGGATGATTCTTGTTTTGTTTGAAAGAGTATAGCTCCGAATAGGTCCCAAAGGAATATTGTCATGATCTGATGATGAACTTTGGAGATATGGAACGGAACTCCTTATAAAATCACAGCAGAACCGCCGTAACAAGAAAAATTGCTTTGTTTATACGTGTAGTCGATGACTGACTGAAGGAAGTGGGGAGGGACGTACGTCAACCCTACTCCTACCATTTTCCAAAATTAAATATATCGTGTGAGGTATTGTTTGAAAGGTCTTTATGTAAGGATTTCAAACATTAACACACAAGCACTAAAAAGTGAAAAATAAAAAGCTTTTTTACAAAAAAATATGACCGCCTTCAAAAACTACAAAATAAAAATAACTTTAGCTTGGAAGTCGGTGGCAATACAAGAAACAACAAGAAACAAAACCAAAGCCGCCGACTTTCAAGCTAAAGTTATTTTTTATTTTGTAGTTTTTGAAGGCGGTCATATTTTTTTGTAATTTATTTCGTGATTGTATTTAACTAAGTTCTGAACGCGACTTCGTCCGCTTGTAAGTCAAGTATACTACCTATAAAACATAGCCTATGACTCGTCAGCAGTGTGTCTTTCTATCAGTAAATTTAAGGCAAGTACCAAAGTGACTTTTTCTATTCATATGTACTTTCTAAAGTTTATCTTGGACATCACTGGCATCGGTGATGGAAAATATCGTGAGGAAACCTGGGACTCACTGTTTCACTCAAACCATGTCAGAGGCCCTCGAGGAGGTTTAGAAACTCTGATACTAGGGTGTGTGGGGTCGTGACACCTTACTGCCCACACGATAAAGAAGAAGTGAATTTATAATTAGACCGTACTGATTTCTGGTCCGTTGATTACCTCCGACAAACAAAAACAAACTTTACCTCTCTTCAATATTGGTATAGACTAGTACAGATTAATAGCTAGTCTACTGAGTTTAATTTTGTTTAATGGCTTCCCGTTGCCGGACCTTTGTACAAAAGGTACGGCATTTTTTTTTCACACTTTTTCAATGCCGAGAAAATTCTAGGTCCAAGTTCACTGTGTGTTTTTTTAGACAAGACCTTTGTTATTTTTGGGGCCGACTTGACCGACGAAAAATAATCCTATTTTTTCTTAAGATTAAAAACCCGTCGAAACCCGCCACCCATACTATTCTGTACTTTATAGTCCCTCGCAGTAGTTTTATATTTCAATGCCTTTTTTTAATTTATTGATTGAAGTGTTTGGTATGTTGAGGCAAATGTTTAGGTTATTAAAAATTTGTTTTAATACTTTAACAAAATAAATGAAGTGTTCAATGAATTTATGAAAAAGAAATCAATTATAAAAATAATAATAACAAAATATATGTACCTAGATATATTATGATGTCTCAGACTGAAATTACTCTTTATTTAAAACGTAAATAATTATAATAATATCACTTAGCTTAGCCCTCCTTAAAAACCGTAAAATATAAAAATTATTCATGAATATTTGCGCATTAAATATTCAATTTCTTTTGAATTTTATTCCAAACTTTAAGATCCAAAAATACATTCGACAAAGTTATTACTTGCTACGTGTCTAAAGAATAAGATATCAAAATGGGTTGAAATATAAATACAGGGTGTTTAAAATTGACATATTTCAATTGACGACTAGGTATGTCAAATTTATTAAAGCGAATTTTCGAAAAGGTGTCGCATTCAATTTAATTATGGATTCATTTTACAGCTTCTAAAATAATAATTAACCTTATCACAAAACTTAACATTAAAAAATAATTTATATTTTATTAACATTTTAATGTAATAAATGTTATAAAGTATCATTAAGATCATTTGCAGTTTGTTGTACCAACTTATCTTACTACTATTATAAATGCAAAGGTTTGGATGAATGTTTCTTACTCAGTCCCCAGAACGGCTGAAAGAATCCGAATGCAATTACGCACAGATATATGTAGATATTAAAGTTGAAAATAGCATATAGACCACTTTTAAAAATGTACGGTTCCCGTGGTGTCATAAAACTTTAACTCTGACGCGGACGAAGTCGCGAGCGGAGGCTAGTATGCTATAACTTTGAGGAGAACGACTTATTTTAATACAATAAAAAAACTCACCAAGTAAAACATGCTGCTAGAATTTCACGGTATAAATTTCACAGCCTGTATATCGAGGCCGTTCTACTAGATAACACGATATATGGCACTTGGAATATAATATATTCTTATTGAAAACACCTCATCACATATTCATACAATATATCTTTGGAATAAGACAATATAACCAAGATATCACTGTGCTCCGGCGACATATTGTCAATGCTGTATTCAAACTATCTTACACGATGTAAATTGAAATCAACGATGATGGTAAGTGGTGAACGCAATTTTCTTTCTTTCTTTCTTTCTTTCTTTCATCACTGCCTATGTACTGCAAGCAACAGCTTCGTAGATACGTTGCCCAACGCAAAACTTACAATTCAGTTATGCATTCTCGTCATACAGGTTGCCATAAAAGGCTCAGGTAGTAAGCAAATAAATTACACCTAGATTATAGTGAACAACATAACACATAACACCACGCCTGTAATTCCCGAAGGGTTAGGCAGAGGTGTACCCATTAGTACACCCACATTTCGCCAGTTAGTTATAGTGAACAAATACATGTATAATAATATTTTTTTAGTCGTTGATGTTTGACAGTATTTCAGAATCACCCCGATGCGCATAATTATGGTAGGCAATGTCGTGCGATTAAATCACTATGTGCGTGCGGCTTCTTTGCTCCGCCTGCCTCAGAGGCAAGATGGCGTTGCAAAACAGCTTGTCGGTTAACTAGACTTTCCGATTTAAAGTGATGAAAAACACCATGAGAATAACTGTTACTCCTAATATGAATAAAATTGTAAAATGAAACATAATATATAAAAGAAAATGCAAAAATAAGGCTCATTCTCCCTTGCATCGTGATAATTATGAGTTTTACACGAATACGGTGAAAAAGCCTCTCAGATAAAGCCACATTCATTCGTACGAACTCATCAATTTTGCATGGCATTTATATTTAAAATGAAAAATGCATGAACGTGTGCGATAAAATTTTAATAGCTTGAGAACGACCGGTGACGAGTGTTGACGACCCCACAGAAACGGCTTCACAAGCAGTTAAATTAAGTTATTAATTAAATTGAATTGACTAGGCAATTTATTATGACCGATTGTTTTACCTACCTTTCGACTCATATTTATTTTTGGTCTCAATAATAATTTTATAATTATTCAAGCTTAAGTTCATGGAAGGAAAACAGTAACTGAACCCGCAGTCTTTAGCAGGTGCATTGGAATATATAATAGGCAAATCAAATAGCTCAAAATTCAAATAGCCAATAAAACACAAAACGTAATATGCTATTGAGCTTTTTCTTTTTGTTAATATTTTAAAATTCGAATGACTACAAATGTTATTGTTGTCCAACTAAAATATTACTGGTCATAATATTTGTTTGTGAAGTTTAAATTACGCAGAAAAAATAAATTTCGTTCATCGAACAATTCCTTTGAACTGTAATAAAAAATAATTAATTTGCCAAATTATAGAAGTTTGTAATGGAAGCCATGTTTTAATTATAGCCTGAATTGATTTTGGGCTACATTGTACATATTATTGGCACAATTAATATTGGTTAATAGCTCATTAATGGGTTTTAAAATACAAGTCAATGTATCGGTAAACGGTTGTGAAAATTGATCTTTATTCTTTACTAGCTACTGCCTGCGACTTTGTTCGCATAAATGTCGTACGAGTCATATACATAAACACAAACAAGCACATTATATTTTGTTTTCCTCTATTACATGACTTAAACATAACTGACGAATTGTGGGTGTACTAATGTGTACACCTCTGCCTAACCCTTCGGGAATTACAAGCGTGATGTTATGTTAAGTATTTCGGTTTCATTGACAGAAAATACGTAGGTAACCTTTGAAGTAAATTGACACACCTCGATCAATGAAAGAACTGATGTACTTACAAATCGTTTATGAGAGTAAAAGCCTTAAATTGTGCAAAGAAAACACGTGAGGGGGGCGTGTATTCAAATATGTAACGCGTCACAGTCGCCGATGTAATCACGGGAACGTTTGAAAGCGCGCGATGCGATCGACTACATTATGTGAAGCGTCGAGGTGCTGAATGGTGGTGCCGTGTCACTATACAGGTACATCAGGAAATATGACGTGAAAAGAAGAGGTACTGCTTCGTTGTTCTAGTGGTCGCAGAGTGCTGAGCATGAGATCTTGGGTTAGATTCTCAAGTCAGGCAAAGTTTTATTGGGTTTTTTCATCGGGAATTTCTCCGTAACAACCTCGGAGTTTGTGCCCGGTTGATGGCAACAAGCTCGCCCCTATTACATGGGACTTAAACATAACTGGCGAAATGTGGGTACACCTCTGCTTTACCCTTCGGGGATTACAAGCTTGATGTTGTGTTATGAAGTGCAATGCAATGTAAATAATTATGAAGTAGGATAAAATAATTTTGGTTACAAAATCTTCCGGGTACGAATCCTGACACCGAGGCTGCTACTAACAAATTCCTGATGGAAAAACCCAATAACATTTTGTACGACCTGGATCAAACCTAAGACCTCACTAGACTAAAGAGGCAGTAATACTACTACACATACATACTACATGTCAATATACTAAGTACTACATAATATTGACATACCTACTCGTACCAAATGTTTGAATACAAACACGAGTAACGTTGAAATAGAAAAGTTGCCCCATTCAAAATATTGCAACGGAATATTTTATTTGGCGTTGGATTTAGCAAAAGTAGCCGCGATACCTCGTGAAAGTATTTTGCAATTTCATAGATTGATAATAAACTGGATTGAATATTTTCAATATTCCTGATTTTGATGGAATGCGCATTTATTTTACAACTTTATACTAGCGACTCGCCCCGGCTTCACACGTGTGTACTTAGTATGTGAAGGAGGTCTTATAAAACTATATCGGGTGTAAGGGACATCCCTCCGAAAACTTACAGGGTGAATTCAGTAAACCATATTAAGATGACCGGTACATGAAATGATTTCAGGAACGTTACGGGAATCCACTAATCCTGATTTGTTTAAATACCCTAAAAGCAATGTATAGTTTTCGTGGCAAACGCACGTAGTGAACGGCAAGCGCAGCGAGCCTTCGGCCGCCCTCCCCGCCAAGCGCTCTCGCGCCGGTCGCTCCACGTTATTTGTTAGGTACGTAGGTACGTCATGTTGAAGAGAGTACGAGCGAGCCATAAAGCAGATACCGGCGTGACGTCAAGTTGCATTATGTGGTCAAATAAAAAAAAAATGTTAATAAATCCTAGATGCCTCAGCATCGCTCCGGTCGAATGAGATAAGTACGGCTCGAAGTGACCTCCACCGAGGCGTTCATACACATAGGAACGGCGCAGGGTCTCTGCGTGCAAGCGGGTCATCAGCGTGAGCGCCTTCCCGGTGAGGAACAATAGGCAACAATAGTAGGTTATCTAACACGCCGTGATAGGCATTGGTAATCATCCGGGAGTCTGATAATAGACGCCGACGGTCAGGATACCTACCTTGAAACGTAAATTCGGAGCACTTCGCTAGCATTTCCCCGAGCTTCTCCGTTGCACATAATCATTTCTCCATACTCATGAGCACTAAATGTAGCCATTTCTTAATAACAAACAACACCACAACAAAAAAATAAGTCGAAAAGCGTAGGTAGGTACGTAATGAAGACGCGGCGTAATAACACATTGAGACTGCGCGAGTACCGAACTACCGACATGCGCTCGCGGCACAACTCAAAGCGACACAAAGAGACCGCCCGGCGCCAGCGCTTTGCACGATTGCACGATTTTACGGGAATGTGTTACCAATTATTTGCACGAAATTGTGATTTCGTGCAAAAAGTTGTGCAAAATAAGAAAATTTTTAATCTTTACTAAATCTCATTTGTTATTTTTTTTTGGGAGAAATGATTTTCCTTTAGAAATTAAGTGCACGAAAAGATTCACGTTTATCAATAAAGAAGTTCATAAGTTTAAACCGTAAACTACAGCATAAAACTTTTAATCGGCCGCGGATGGCCGGGACAACATCGTCCCCGAGTGGCCTCACGCGCTCTTTGTCGGGGCTACGAAAATCCGGCTGGTGCATTATGGGGTGCATCAAGATAGTTCTAACATTTTCGTTCACAAATTGAGGTCTAATAAGTTGGCAACACTGTTGAGATTAGGCATTTTGTGCAAACGCCGACCATTCGACCAATAGGAACGAAGCAATACTCTAACAGGAGCGTCTGTTACTGGTTGGGAAGGGTAGGTAGTTTGCGGTGAATTCAATGAACTCTGTAGCTAGGCAGAACGTAAACAGCTGATTTCGCGCGTCGTTTGTTTCGAGTATTTCAACATCCATCGCTGGTTTTTTGATTTTAGCCGTATTTTTTACATAAATGGAGTACTGGGTACAGATAATGTAATTTTACATTGAAATAAAGGAATACTAACTGAAAAAACGGGAAAAGTTATGGAAATTTTCCTGAGGAAAATTCCCGTGGAATACGATTCAAAATAAGGAGCTGAATGCACCCTGTAAGTTTTCGGAGGGATGTCCCTTACACCCGATATGTCTTTATGCTGACCGCCCGTTTCTGATTAATAATTTAAAATCTGTGACATAATTTTAATGATAAATGACGTGAAGGGCAATTTTGATCTGCAATAAACTTATCTAATGTGGTCGGGGAAAAAGTTTCTTCGCATTTTTTAAGAAAATTTACATTTAACTAAAGTATGTAGGCACCATTTTGCTCGATAACTTTTTGCCATCTTGTAGGTAGGGACATGAACCCATTGCTATAAAAATTTTGGGACTTATGATCAAAATACCGCGATAAGTGGTTTTGGCAGGCCTCTCGTGATGATAATATTAAATTCTCGTGATATTTAATTGGAAAAACGATGAATACTGTATTGTTTAAAATTTTCTTCGTATAGAACCCATTCTTTTTTAAGAATATGTACAAGATAAAAATGGTTACTGTGGGTTATCCTTAGAAGATAGATATAATAACATCGCGGACTTTTCTATAGAGCATTTTTAAATATATAATTCCTTTGTACATCATTTTTATATATTATCTCTAAAGGTTTTAGCCTGCGTAAGCCATGTAAATTTATTTTTCGGCGACTTGATTGCAATTTTTTTTTTCTACTCACATAAAATCGTAATTAGGTTTATTGTTTATTAGTATTAGTATACTATTTGACCTTCCGTGAAAAATTATCTAACTAATGGTAAAAATCGCAATAAAATCCGTTACGCAGTTCCAAAGATATAAACATACAGAGGGACAGAAGGCAGGAAGCGACTATATTTTATACTATGAAGAGGTAATAGTTCAAAATACTTGCACCTACACAAACCAACTATCGAGTGGGTGTATGTGTATGTTTTCGATTTGGAATATGGAAATGTTTGTGTGTACGAAACGAGCAATGAAATGCATAAAATGCTGCAATATAATAATAGTTATCGTTGCAATTTCAGCCTTACTGCTTTATTGCGACTGATTTTGTTAGCTTGGAAAAATACAACAATAATTGTGATTTTTATTAGCACTGAAAGTCTAATATAGCGTTCGTTTTACAGTGCGATAAAGTTTTTAACGGTTGGTATTAAATTCTTAAGTAGGCATTTGCGTTACACTGTAAACTTTATTTAATCGGTCTCGACACATTAAACCTGTCACACTATTTTTCACTGATTTTATAAGTCACGTTCAAAATAGACTGAGATGCCAGAGCCCCTGGATTTGTTTGTTCGTCATTTCGGCCAAATTACAACCTCACAGTATACCTTTACACAAAACCTAACATCAAATAGCTATATCACATGCAGCTAACACGTTTTCCGTGAAACATAATTTGACGGTAACGTATCGACGTTCCATCGTTCATCGTTCATCGCTCTCCGAACACACACGTGACGTACATTTGACTGCTGACACCTTCAACGGTACGACTTAACGATGATAGTGACAATCAAAATGTTCAAATTCAAAATCATTTATTTGCTTATCTATTTATTTATTATGGCACTCCAACAACAAAGTCACAAAAACATTCATACATACAAGATTTCTTAAATTAATACTATCGTGACCTCGTCACTTCACAGGTGTGCAGCTTATATGGGTAATTACATAAATTTGTAATTTAAAAAATAGAGCATGGTTCAACTATATCAAGAAAAATCCCAAGCTTTGATATTAATATGCAGTTACATTAAGTGCAACAAAAAATTATAATATTAATATTTAACATAATTTTCAATTTAATATTAATTTTCGGGCCAGTACTTCTAGAGAAAACAACAAAGTTACAAACAAATTTTGCCTTAATTTATTTATAACTAGTTTCTGCTCGCGACTGCGTCCGCTCGGTTCATTTTACCTGCTCTTTTGTTACTGCTACGTTTTGCTATGACGTTATACGCCTATAGCATTATGAATCTAGTTGACTAAACAAAAAGCTTTTATTTCCATTCGACTGGTACTTTCAGAGACTTGAACAAACAAACAAAATATTCTTCGGCTTTATTATATTAGAATAGCCGAGGGAGTACAACCTTACAATCAAATGTTAGACGATGTGAAAGTATAAGTCATTTAAAAAGTTGACAAAAGCTTACATTAAGAAAAATTACTAAAACAACAATTTGTTTATTTACTTTGTATTGTATTCATAAGGAATCTCGTTTACTCAATTTTGTTTTTACTCTTCTCTATATTTAAGTAATGTAAGTAAACTGTAATGTTCTTTTTTTTGAAAAATAAATGATGTTTAAGCCTCAGTACAAGTCTTCTTTACGAGTTATTACAGTTACAATTTTATGAGTAAAATGTGATTGTCGAAAACATTTGCTTTGTACAGTTTTTTGAATAATAAAGAGACTTAAGGTTGATTCACACATATCAGTGAAGCCACAGTTCCGGCACAGCTCAGGCACCGTCCCGTATCAGTGATCATTATTATTGTTTCGTATCATTCTCTATAAACTGACTGAATGACTGACATTGAGAGCACTGTGTCGTCACCACATGTCGTCACTGACACTGACAAGTGTGAATGCGTTCATAGAGAATGTAGAGATAAACTACAATAACAATTGCGCGCCCTTCCACGAATCTAAAATGTTGAAGGTATTTGTGAAAGTATTTACAAGACTCACAACGCATGTGTGCGTCCTGAGACGGCACTCGAAACAAACACAAATCAGCGATTTGTTGCTCGTCTAGCGGCGTCATTGATTACTTATTATTATTAGTATGGTACTGCACTGACATACCTACTCTATGAAAAAGACACGTGCTTTTGTCTTGCGCGGTCGTCTAGTTATGATTAGTTAACCAACAAATCTGCCGGCCTGCTACTGAAGACGAATACTTACAACCACATACAAACTCTTACATATAGTTGTAACTACACACATTGAAATAGTTATATGGAGGGGCGCGCCATGTTATAGTAATTTAGCTATAAGAAAGAATAATTTATCACTGATACGGTACGGTGACGGAACTGTGACTACACAGATATGTGTGAATCAAGCTTTACAGTATTTTCCTGAAATATACAGAGTAGTTTATGAGATTATCTATCCTATCTAGGTACATTCTGACAATACACACTGGACCTTTGAAAGGTCAAGATTAAGTTAAAAGGGCTCGACCTTTTAGTTCGTTCAGTGTTCCTTTTCAAAGCTAAAAACCCTGGCCTCGTCTAGACTTTGAAAGTGTGAATAATAAAAGGTTAGTGTTACTTATAATAATATGATGTGAATTAACTAGCCAGTTGGTCTTGTGGTCGCGAGAGTGATTGCGGAGCATGAGGTTCTGGGTCAATTTCCAGGTCAGTTAAAGTGTTATTGAGTTTTTTTAACTTGTTTACATAAACATAACGTCACGCCTGTAATCCCCGTAGGGTTAGGCCGAGGTGTATACTTAGAATATGCTTATGCATCACGTTAATATGAGTTTATTGAATTATGATGCTTAATATTGATGACATAGAAAAACTTGCTGTATTTGTGCTTGTGTGTGTGTTTTATAACGTTAATGTCATACATTTTAGCATGAAAAAATTATAAACTATATAATATAATACTAGCTTCTGTCCGCGACTTCGTCAGTGTGTATCTTTACCCGGGTTGCGAAACGTCTTTGGTTACTGCTCCGCCCCCGTAATTCGTAGTGTAATGTTACATAGCCCTTACTATATTTAATAAATATATATATCAAATATTTTTTTCTAATTCAACTGGTAGTTTTAAAGATAGAAAACAAACAAACTAAAAATCTCTTCAGCCTTATCGAATAATTATTAAGTAGAGAAATATGTAGGTAGAATAAACATTCACAATGTTACCTACAGAAATTCTATGATCATTTGCATGCCACATGTACAAGCACTAACGCAGCCACCACAGCACAGCCATCATGAATTGGTTCTGTAATGGTTCTATTACAAATTGTAGCAGTTGTAGCTAGAGTACATATTCTGTTCTGGATATACAGTAGTATCCAGAATGTAGTCAGACATCCACATAGGTACACGAACTATGTACCCATATTGTACCTTCAATAGATACCCATGACACGTGTCTAGGCCTAACCCTTTCATAACACAGCTGTGCTTGACTGTGATTGAAACGTGGGCGTAATTCAGTACACAAATATTCTCCGCTTACACATCTTGAGATAGATTGACACTGGTACTAACAGACGAAGAGCTCAGTGTCCCACATTTACGTCATTTTAGCATGAGTCGAAATTTTAAGGATTAGTTGCAGTGGCGAAAGGGAAGTCGTGAGAGGGAAGCCGTGTGTTTCCGAACGCATTAAATCTTAATCTCTTCAAAGTTAGAGTTTATTTATTTATCATGAACAATTTACATACATACATCATTATAACTAAAAATTATGTAGATTCTAGAACATGCAAAAAAAGAAGACAAAAAAACCACATGATTACTAAAACAATAATAATAATAGCATTTCACAAAATAGAAAATTGAGATATTGATATTAAATTACAGGTCATCCACTGAGTATAGGTTTCTATCCATTAGAAATGTTAGTGTGTGAGTGTGTGAGTTAGAGTGAGTTAGTCTTCTTCTCGAAAAGCTGACGCTATAGTCGACTAGTTTTTTTCTGTCACCTTTAACCTGGACCAGAGTCGATAGCAAACCTATCTAAAATAATAAAAAATGCCGAAGCAAAAATGGCTTCATTTTTTATGATATAAAAATTATAGGTAAAAAGTATAGGCATTTCTATAATGTTTCTAGTTCCAACTAACCTTTTTAAAATACCTGCAGTGTAACTATATTTTTTGGATAAATAAGAGACACTGCTGATTATAACATTTTGCAATGGCGGTAAGGTAGCAGTTGTCTCCAACATCCAAAGGAAAACCGGTAGGAACCAAGGTGTTTGAAGTCCTTGCTCCTGATAAGTAGAAGAATATGCGGCTAGGGTATGTTAGCTTCAACACTGGGTCCTTTTCAACCGACTTCAAAAAGGAGGAGGTTATCAATTCGACGCGTATGTTTTTTTTTGTATATTTGTTCTACTATTACTCTGCCAATTTTACAAAAAAAGATAATCGAATTCAAAAACTACAAAATAAAAAATAACTTTAGCTTGGAAGTCGGTGGCAATACTTATATAACAAGAAACAAAAACAAAGCCGCCGACTTCCAAGCTAAAGTTATTTTTTATTTTGTAGTTTTTGAAGGCGGTCATCTTTTTTTGTAAAAAAACTTTTTTTATGGTGACAGATTGGCTAGTTTTTAAATACAATATAACAGGATAACGTAGTTCTAGTGACTCTGAGACCTTGGACCATAACAGATATGCAGAGCTTCTTGTGATAAGGCTCCTCTTTAAAAATACTACGTAATATCTATTTATTATGTCGCCTAACAGCTGTATTATGAAGAAGTTGTAGAATTAAAAGGTCAGAGGAATATCAATAATAACTAGCGGCCTGCCCCGCTTCGTATCTACGGGCGTATTGTAAATACTATAAACTATATAATATAAACCTTCTTAAAAATCCGTTGCGACTTTGTTTTTATACGATGTAAAGATTCTTAGATTGATAAAAGTCTTGGAAACAGCATGCATTGTGAGGAGGTGCCTCAATCTAGATTCTTAACCACTGTCTGCTTGGGGCTTAGCACATGATCGCTTTGTGCAAAGCACTATTTTTTGCACACATTTTTTTAAATTGTACTTTGAAATTTTTTAAGAGAATGTATGGAAAAAATATTCGTTCTGGGGACTTCCATCACCCGTATATAATAGAAAGAGACAGAGAGATAGAGGACAAGAGGGAAGGTAGCCTGAAGGGGCATAACGGTTTTTCCTTACGTGATGATTTCTGCCAGTTAACTCCTACCGTAAGCAGTGTTAAGGAACTTTGTTCGAGTATGATAAAATGCAGAACATTGAGTAAAACAATACAACGAATATTGTTATTGTTTTTGCAACTATTTCGTAACGTAATCGAAACCAATACCAAGTATCAGCTACATGTCTATATATAGGACAGTTTCACACTAAAATAATACATTTCTTTGAAATCGACACAAATCCACACAATACTAAATTAATTCAACAAAAGTTGTATTATATTTATTGCCCCACACATCAAAAACTATTGTTTTCTCCGCAATAAACTAACTTCCCGAAGTAAAACAAAAAAAAAGAATACGAATCTATAAGCATAAACCTACCTATAAGTAATACCTATGTAAGGAAAGAAAACCTCAATCGAAGTAAGGACGTAGTTGGAACATTCAAATACATAAATCTTTGGGCGACGTTAAGTTTTTTATGCTCCGACCCGATAAGTAGCCCGCTCCCTGGGGCATACTTACACATTCAGAATATCTTACGGAGCGCGCACCCGCGACTAGTCGCCCGACAGTTTGTCTGCCACGTAAAATATGGTCTAATATTTTAAGTTACGACCATTTATGCATGTTGTGATGTATAGTGTCCGGGTAGGAGAGTCGCATATATTTAGAGAATGTAGAAGAATGTTGTGACAAGACGATAACCTCTGGGTACTTTGATAATAAATAATTTTCTTACCAAACATTAGGTCATGGAACTGACATTTTGAATTAAATGACATTTAAAATGATATTTAATGTATTTTTAATAATTACCAACTAGGTACTAGCCCGCGACATCATCCGCGTGGAAGTTAAATATTATGCTATAAACACTACGTGTCACCGTCTGTACGTTTAGATCTTTTAAACTACGCAACGGATTTTAATGCGTTTTCATCAATAGATAGAGGGATTCAAAAGACGGTTTATACGTATAATAACTTTACTGCACCCATGCAAAGCCGGAATGGGTCGCTAATATTCTAAAATGCTCGACAAGTATGGAGCTTTCTATCAGTGAAAGATTTTTTGTAATCAGATCAGTACTTTCAGGGATTCCCCCCTGCAAACCAATCTCTTTATCGTGTCGGTAATAAGGTCTTACGACCCCACACACCCTAGTGCCACAGTTTCTAAACCGCATCAAGGGCCTCTGACATGGTTTGAGTGGAACTAGGCTGGTTTATAATATTAGTATAGGCAACCTCATTACAATTATGTTAATCATTTTTGACATTGCTGCTGGTTTAAAACTATGGCATGGAACTGACTTTCCAGATTTTTTAAAGATTTGTCATGCACAAATTCGTTAGTGAGTGCCCCAGCTTATCACTGCAGATTTCACCGTATTATTTGGTTTTACGAGCGAGAATAGAAGTAGTCCTAGATTTTTACAACTCCTGATTGTTGGAGCAGTCATTCTAGATATTTAAACTTATGTAATTAATAATTTTACGGAAACTAATTTTACGGAAACTTTGTAATAAAGTTAGTTTGTTATCGTACCTAAGTTGTTAATGGCAATCTACGAGTAAGAATCAGGAAATAGTTATTGTAAGAAGTTTTGAAAAGAAAGAAAGACGAAACTTTATTGCCATAGCGCGCACTATATGCACACCAAAATAATAATAAAAAGGCTACAATAAGAACAAAAAAAAATACATTATGGTGTCAATACCACAGCTTCGCCAAACAGGCCCAGTTCAGCATCAATTCCTGGTTTTAACTGGACCTTATTTGGACTATGATCAAAACTATGCATTTTATTACTTTGCCCTGCCATGGGGTACCATGGCAGGGCAAAGGCCTCTGATTTTTTCTTTTTCTAACCAAAATCATACATACCAACATCGAAAAACTTTGAGCTATTGAAATAGTATTCTGAACTCCACCCACTTCATTCTAAGCCCCCATAACTACTAGGGAAAGACACTTAGACTCCTATATTGTAACCATATCTCTATATTACTATCTCGCAAATCAACATCATTGAAAGACACAAAACTTCAACTAGTTTAATTCTCACTCAAAAGTGTACCTAGAGCGACGTAAAATAAGAGTAAAAGCATAGTTATTGATTCTCTAATTTAGTTTGCGCGAACGAATGGAACGAATCTCAAATAGGGGCGACTCCGGGTGGCGGCTCCGGGCGCGGGCGGCGGGAGCCTGACGCTCGACTTGATTTGCACAATCAAAACGAGACTTACTGCTTTAGCTGTAAAACTGGCTGTACAGCATTGCTATGCTCGAGGAGGGAAACATCAGGTTAAGCTATAATTGGCGTAGTTGGTCCGCGGATGGGTAACCATCTTTACACCACGAGACTCCTCCGTGCTTCGAAAAGCGCGTTAGACCGTTGGTCCCAGATTTTACACGTCAGAAGCCCGAAAGTGTGACAACCAGTTTTTCCAAGGTGTATAAATTACCCAGTTACTGGGTTGTGGAGGTCAGATAGGCAGTCGCTCGATTTAAAATACTGGTATTCCGAGAAATCTTTACAGAATAACAGTGCAGGTGATTAGATACGGCTCATGCTACATTAAAATATATATATTTCTTTTGTCGGTATTTTCAACAAATATTGAAAAAGATTACCTTTCTAAAAAAATTGATGAATTATTTTAGTTATTCTTAAGTAATATACATACATAAACTCACGCCTCTTCCCCATGGGGGTAGGCAGAAACCACAGAACGCCACCTGCTATGATACTCACATGTTTTATTCGCGTCGTCCTCGTTCATACATCTCGTCATACATTTGAGTAATGTCGGTAGTAATTTATATTTCCGTCTAGTTTCGAACTCAAACATCGCCATCATTTAGGTACCTTCTAATCCTTTTATTCATACACGAAAACTCAGTGTTGTAGTTCACTCAGTTGATTGATGTAAAAAGCGTTTGAAAAGGTCAAGGGTTTTGTTTACTTTGTGAAATGTTTCAGGAAATCCCATCGAAATACTTTGTCACCGAACATTGAATGTAGTAAAATCTTTAAACAGTTGTATTATTTGTTATATGTATGCGAGTATATTTGTACATGTTTACAACAAAGTGTTTGAACACTACTTGACAACACTGTGTATATTTGAAGTAAAAAAACATCTATCTATAACAAAGTAATTCGTATCAAGGCTGTCCTCGACCGTCCTCTGAGCCTAAGGCTGATATTCAGAGACGAGACTTAGTATAAACTTAGACTTCGGTTTGTCAAAATCACGGTACAATGCTCTGGAGGGCTATTCTACTAACTTTTAGGAATGATCACAATCGAATCTCAGTCTCCAACTATCAAAAATGCCTCGTGATGACGTGAAACGGATGGACCGATTTTGATTGCTTTCTTCTTAGCTACTTAGCTAAGAAAAAAACAAAATAAAATCGATGAAAATCGGTCATACGCCGTCAGAAAATGGCGGATTATATATTTTTTCACAACTACCTCAATATGGGTATTAAAGGAAAGGGCTTGACTAGTAGAATACTGTAAACCATGACAAATTCCAAATCCAAGATGGCCGCCACCGCAAAATATCGTATTACAATTTTATTTAAACCTTAAATTTAAAAAAATGATATTTAAAATGTAAAAATCCTCCAACGCAAAATAGCTAATATTTAAGAAGTTTGTAACAAGGATTGTCGCTGAGGTCATATTGCGTATTTGAACTGACAGTTTTCACACTGTTCACAACTATCTTTAACAATTTCGACATGAGAACACGATATCATACAGATTTTATCGATATTTTCGTTCAGTCAAGATGGCTCGAGGATATTTTTAAATGTCAAAGTTTCTAAAGCAATTTCTGTGAAAACTTTTAAGTGGACCGAAAGGTTGGGATCCGTGCAAGTGTCGCCCCTTGAGCATTTGTTAGAAATAGGTAACATTTTATAAAAGGTTCAGTATATTTGCAAAAATCGCCGTCGGCGGGGATGGCGGGCTGGCAGATAACTGTCTGAACATTTGTCGGTTTGTGTCGAGTTTTGCGCGTAATTTTGAGGGTAGTTAGGAACGTACTTTTTGTTGTTTGTGGTTTTATTGTGACGGGAGGGATGTGTGTTTGTGAATGTTAATGTCAGAATTAATGGAATGTCAAGTTAGCTTAATGAAATGGTGGAAAACATTTCGTACATATAACAATTTGTTTAGATAAGTAATTTATATTTTTAATTAAATAAAAGTTAAAAACAAAGAACAAGTGAATGAAAAAGTGATTCGTTTTGTAAGTTCTATGGAGCGTGCACGTTCAATTACCTACTTCTAGTACGAAGTGCTCTTTTTGTTCAATAAAGCAGCGCTTTTGCGTTAGTCTGCTGTTGCCTCATAAGAACTGTCTATTAATATTGTTCATATTAAAAATGTTTCTTTTGTGTGTGTGTTTATTTTTATTCTGTGTAACCTTGTTCGAGTATAATTATATGTTTTATGTATAAAAATATAATTACAAACGTAAAGTACCTGTACCTACATGGTATATTTACAGGCAGTTTTTAAATAGTCAAGGAGTCGGTCAGTTAGTCAGAAAATTAAAACTAGCAAAATAAATGAAGATCACAAATGGTAGCTCAATACATACCTACATATACGTACACTTAGATCTACCTAATATGTAAATTGTCCAAAACACTTCATAAACAAGCGGGTATAATTTCTGTTTCGCATTTTAATCGAGCAGGATGGTGCTATAACTATATCTTTTTCCTTTGTCTTAGCAGTTTACATGGTCATATCAATAACAAAAGATAAAGGTACCTACAAACTTCTAATTGCCTTAATATACCTAGGTACCGAAGTCAAAAAATAAAATATCCCAATAATATAGTAACACCAAGTTCCAAAAGGAATCCAAACCAATCATGTAACAGAATCCGTGAGCCATTATCCAAATTAGGCTCGTAATATTGTTCAGGCTCCAACATCATATTACATCGAAATCGTATTCTACTAGAAAAACCTTTATTACCTAGTCTATGGTCGTTAGGGGCGCTAAGGCATTGTTATAGTCGTCCGATTTATATCGGTGACCGAATTAATCGGAGCTCGATAGCTGCCAACTGTCGGTATGCGAATATTCACGCGACGGGCGCCGCGCTTCCGACCGAATTGACGTTTATCACCCGGCACCCGCATAGGATGGCGGCATACGGCTTGTTGAAAAAAGATGAATACATTCGTGGTTGGTTGTTGACCTGTCTGCCGAACCAAATTCCACGAATCCTCTTTTGCCTATCTATTGTACTCTTATATTTCGCCACTTGATACATTTTTTTAGAGGCACCCCTATTTCATAACAAAGCTCTAGACAAGCAGCTTTTAATATATTCTTACTGAAAACTTAGACCTAGGTACTGACAAGGTAAATTGAAAGCCAATTCAATCATCAAAAAAAAACTATTATAGTCGCAATCCCATCTCAGCAACAATCTATGTCAACAAAACGTAATTGAATTAGAGGCATTTTTGACAGATTGGGATTGCGATCGTTCGTAAAGTTAGCAGAATTATCCTTAATTTAAGATTTAAATTAAAAAAAAAACTTATTAGGCATTAAGTCCGCCTTTGTAATTTTGTTGCATAAAGTATAAATAATAATTAAATAATTATAAGGTTTTAACAATCACTATTAAATCCCGCTAATACACAAATACAATTACCATTAAATATCTAGACAGTTAAACTAAATAAAAGCGCGAATTAAGATAAATTTCAAAGTGAGTAAGTACTTAACCGAGTCAAGCGTGATCTATCTTAGCTCCAGTTTGTGCTAACATTCTGCATTCAAAAAAGTCCATCAGCACAGTGCACACTGCTCGAATTCCTATTCGATTTTATTCGGTTCCACACCCAGCTCACTAATGAACTCACTATAATAGTAGTGAAAACTTGTGAACGATTTTTCAGACATCCTGAAATCCTGCCGTGTTGAAAATTAACCATGCCCTAATGCATACAGTGGGGTAGGTTACCTACTTACCATACAATGCATATTAAAATTACAAAAAGGTAAAATTGATTTTTTGTTTGTACCTAAAATTTAATTTCATGGAGTAGCCATTTTACAAAAAAAAATCTTTTACTTATTAAAAACTATAAATCTACTATTACTGAGTGTTCATCTGTTTGACGACCTGAGTTTTGCGCCGCCGCAGTCACGGGAAAAGCTAATCCGAACTAATATTATAAATGCGAAAGTATTTCTGTCTGTCTGTTACATTTTCACGACTAAAGCACCGAACAGATTTTGGTGAAATTTTGTACGGGCTAAGTTTGAACCCCAAGAAAGGACATAGACTACTTTTTATTCTGCGAGTTTGCCTGCGTCCGCGATAATTGAGGCGAACGAAGTCGCGGGCAACAGCTAGTCGTGAATGTAGTGTTGCACAGTCCATCTCATGATGAACGTGGGCTAAAGTGCAAAATTTTAATATCGCATTTTTAAACATCTTTGCGAGTTTAATTATAGTTACTTATGTACATTTTTCTTACCGTTATATTTTTAATTCGGCGTCTGCGCCTAACTCGCGCGCTTTTTACATCGCCCGGACGAAATTTAATCTACCTTTTAGCATGCAAATATCCGTAATATTCTTTGAAGCGGTTTTAAGAAAGACATAAATGACGTAATTTAGAGGTTTTGCAGTGTTCTCCCTCGATTATGGCCGCCGGTGGTTTATCTAACGACACCTTGTATTCACGAAGTTGATCATTTAATAAGTTAATGAGCGCCATTTGTATTTTCTTTTGTGCTTTTATTTTTATACTTTTGTGTAAAACCGCAAACGTTTTCTGTGACCTGGAATACAAAATTAAACAGATTTCTTACATTGTTTTAGGAAAACTGAGAGATAGAAAAATATGGTTTGACATAGTTATTCTTAGTAGGCACCTACTTATTTATGTATTTTTCGTATCATTCATGCAAGTAATATAACATCACGCCTGTAATCGCCGAAAGGTTAGGCATAGGTGTACTCGTTAGTATACCCATATTTCGCCATTTATGTTTAAGTCCCATGTAATAGGGGGGATGAGAGTAAAAGAAAGTAATCATACGTATTTCAGATGATTTTTTTTTTCAGACACGCGTTTTCCAGACCAATATTGACGAGGAAAATGCGAGGAACCATTTTATTGACCGTCTTATACATAATGCTGGTTCATTCTGAATCTAATAGTAGGTATTCCACTACTAATGCAATGCAGCATGTACCTTTACGTAGCTATGTAGGTTTTAATCTACAATTCTAGACGGTCGAGAAAAACTTCATATTACGTGCGAGATTCCTACAAAAAAAACCTTAGACATTGCTTATGTCAACAGAGAAGCACAGTCCCTTGGAATGCCACTTATTTTTTTAATAAAAAAATACAGCGACGCCATTTGCAAACTTCACAGGCGAGAAAAACAGGTCGAAGATCTCGAAGTTTCTAGAAAAAACAAATTCCCACTGTTTAGTTTAAAATTAAACTATTCTGAAGAATTTAGTCTTTGTTATTTTGAACCAGACACGCCGCTTGAATAAGTCTGTCCAATTTTAGGATCATACGAGGTGGTTTCATTCGAATGTGATTGGATTTTCGATGTAAGTCGTGTTTATTGGCTGAAATGTAGGAATAAAAATCCTAATCCTAACTAATATTATAAATGTGAAAGTAAGTTTGTTTGTTTGTTTGCTACCATTTTACGCCTAAACCACTGAACCGATCATCCTGAAATTTTGCATATACGTTGCCAGGTGTACAGGGACGAACATAGGGTACCTTTAATCCCGAAAAAAAGTACTGTTCCCGAGGGAAATCAGAAAAACGTCCTTATGACAGTAGATGGCGCCACGTGTCTATCGGATCATGATTAAATTTTAAGTTTAAGCATGTAATACATTATGAGTCTACACTGTCGATAGACCAGTTTCAAGTAAACAACCTAGGAGTACGAAAGTTGTTTGCTTAATAATTTTTCATGCCCAAAACCGCTGAAGAGTATCCTGACATTTTGCATAAAGTGGCTTCCAGGCGGACGGACTTGCGGTTACGGCAAACCGCAGGCCGCGGCTCCTAACGCTCCAAAAACACACCACCGCGGTGACAGTGGCGGCCTGAAGTGTCATTAGCGTGGTGATTGTGCTACAATCGGACAATCGGACGTCGCAATCGGACGTCAGTCAATATGGCTAACCGTAACGTTGTCTTATTACTCTCATGACTCATTAGTCCTCTCAGAAGATAAGAAAAAAGGTAGGAAAACCGTTTATTTAAACACTTGAGGTGTGAGGTAGAGATAAACTACAGTAACATGACGCGCCCTTCCACAATTCAAAACGTTTGAAAGTGTTTTTAATAGTATTAAAAATACTCACAACGCATGTGTGCGTATTGAGACGGCTCTCGAGACAAAAACAAATCAGCGATTTGTTGTCCGACTAGCGGCGTCAAAAATTACTCATTATTATTAGTATGGCGCTGCACTGACATTCTCTATGAAAATTACAGGTGCGTCGTCTTGCGCGATCGGCTATTTATGATTAGTTGACAAAAAATATCCTAGCCTGCTACTGAAGACGATTACTCACAAAGTCTTTCATACGAATGTGACTACACACATTGAAATGGTAATATGGAGGGAAGCGTCAAGGTATAATAGTTTATCTCTACCTATATTATCATTAGCATCGCATATTACTCTTAGGAATAGAGAAGTGTGAGTTAAATTTAAATTATTATTTAAATTCAACTATTTCTATTACAATTTCCATATTTGGCGTCATTTTACAAAGCAGTACACGCGGCCGGTTATTAAAATTTGCTATTGACGCGGCCGCCACAACATTTCGCGTTTGTCTGTGACCCACTTTATATACGTTGTCAGGGATACAGAAAAACTGCGTAACTGACACTGTCATCACTGACACTGACAGGTGTAAACGCATTCATAGAGGATGCATGGAAGAATAAAGGTGAACCTACGCTCTGTCAATGAAGCATACTCTGCGATTACTCCGCTAATTGTAAATTGATTTGGATGATTCTTTTTTTGTTTATTTTTTCGAATTGGTCCCAAATAAATACTGTCATGATCTGATGATGAACTTCGGAGATATGGAAAGGAAACTCCTCATAAGATCACAGCGCAGAACTGTCTTAACAGTAAAATTGCTTTGTTTAATGCGTGTAGTCGATGATTGACTGAAGGAAGAGGTTAGTTGCTAAACTAACCTTGACCTATGTCGATGTATGTAGACAACAGTTTTTCAACGGCAAAGTTAAGTTTGTCCCTCAGTACTGTTTATTTTTTCGTTAGAGGTATTTCCGGTGTGTTTTAATGAGGGTAGGTAGGTTACGTTTTTCAATTTTAGAATATCTCGCAGGTCCAACACACAACCAAAAGCTCATTGCGAGCCCGAGCAAAAATTACTGCTCAATCCTCGGAATCTTCCGTTCATGCCGCATTAAGAAGGCAAGCACAACCGGAGCGACAAGTAAATTTGAGAGCTGATGAGACATTTTCTTAAAGCCAGGAAAGACTAGAGAGCCAAGCCGTTCGCCCTCCAAGCTACTCAGAGAGTGACTGAAACGCCCTTTTAAACGCAATTGCTTTTGGAGGAACAAGCCGAAAGCCAGAGAGCTGTAAGAGCAACTGAGACGCCTTTTCAATCAAACACAACTTCGTCTCAGAGAACAAGCTCAGCCATTACAGCGACAGAAACTCTAAAATAGTCGCAGGCGAGAAGGACCTCTCTTGCAGAAATGCAAACTGAACGCCGACGGACTTTTATGAGTCACAGTCTGTTGGTCTGTAGGTATTTAATAATTCTGGATCAAGCCGAACAACAAGCCGAGTACAGCCCAAATTGATTGTCAAATTCTAAACAAACGCGGGCGAAGCCGCGGGTAAAAGCTAGTAAATCATACATTTGTATCGGTTCATGATCCTAGCTTACACCAATAGATAAGATTTGAAGTTACTATGATTACGATCTGGAAGGTGAAGGACCTCTGAACACGATTACCTTGTGTGAGGATTGAGAGGTTGAAAGGAATTTGTGAGGATTCGTTTCGAATTCTATACTACTACTATAAACGCAAAAGTTTGTTAGGATGGATGGATGTATCATTGTTACTCTTTCACGCTTAAACGCCTGAACGGTATTAGCTGGAATTTGGTCCACATAATATTATTTACGAGTATTACGCCGTATTTGTGTTCCCGTTAAATAATGTAAGTCTAACTTAATTCTGACGTCTACTTAGATAAAACCGCGTGCCAAAGTTGGTGCTAAATAAAGCTTAATCAAAGGTAAACATTTCACGATTATAAATTATAACACTGACCCCCAAATCCTCAAACGACACTTAACTTTAAGATGTTCTTAAATGTATCTGTCGCTACAATACACCGACGGCAAAGACGTAAAGGCGACATAAAATTGTGTTGCGTTTAAGAAAGTGACCGTGAGGTAGTTCTCACTGTATTTATGTACAGTCAACAAAAGAAATAGGTATCCAGGGTCGTTAGATACAGTTGAAGTTTTCTCAGAAACGGATAGATGTGGATGTCTACGATAGAAACTTAATTTGACTAATGAACTGTTTATTATCTACTTTTTACACTTGAAAACATCCATCGGTTTTTAAGAAAACTTCCAGACCCGGCGGCATACCTATCTCTTTTGATGGCAGTACATGGATAGTGATGTTAGGACGCAGTGTTAGGAAATAGTGAAGATAGTCGCAAAGCCATGGAATTCGGAACCGGGCTTTGTGATAATTGATGCAAATGGCTTGACTATGCCCTCTTGATAATGCAATGATGTCCTAACTGTGTTCTTCTTGGCAATAACACCAACAGAGTCGAGCTACTCTGTGATGAACTCTCTCGTACCACTTACACTTACTTTTAATGATATAACGTAGCAAAAAGTTACGTGTTCTACCTATCATTAAGATCATTTTTCTTTGTTCTGGACCATACCTGGGAAGTTTCAGGTTACGATCATAGTCTTGATTTGTTATTTACAAAAACTACAAAATAAAAAATAACTTTAGTTTTGAAAGTCGGCGGCTTTGGTTTTGTTTTCTGTTATGTGCCACTGACTTCCAAAACTAAAGTTGTTTTAATTTTTTCTAAAAATTTTTTTTTCTTTTTTTGGTGCTTGTGTGTTAATGTTTAAAATCCTTACAAAAAAAAAATACATACTGCCGAATTCAGAACCTCCTCCTTTTAGAAGTCGGTTGAAAATAAGTTTTCATGTTCTAACAAAACTTTAAACACACGGTTTTCCTATTGCTATTCTGTATGTTTAATATATTCTGTTTCAATGTTTTGCGCGCACTACCATAATCAGCAATTACACGAAAAATAAAAGCCCGTTTCCCAGGAATAATCTTTGATGTGTCTTTTTACACCCCATCTGCACTTTTACGAAGTCGTATGAATCGCAAAACTCAACGACTAAACATAAAATATACCAATAACATAAACTTTTCATCTACGCCATTAACATTTCATAGTTTGTTAGTGTTCTTATTACACACAAATTAGATTTTCAAAGGTTTTCAAGTTCAAGGTAAAAGATAAAAAAAAAAAAAATAGATGGGGCCGTTTATTAGGCACTGAGCTGGGAGACTTCTGCGTACAGACGTACATGTACAAAACTAATTGTTTTATTGTGATGTCTCTTTTGTTTGTAATTATTTTTCACTAACAATAGGTTAAGGATATACTAACACATTATGGATCCTGTAATCCAACATAAATAATAATAATTATTATTATTTAAGAAAGTTTATAGTTCAATGTCTTTGGCCAGTTGGACAGTCAAGTCAGTGACAAGTCAAGGATCTAATTGTGATATTAATTGATAAAGGATCTTCTATATTTCACGCATAGGTGAATTTCAAATTGCTACTTGCACTTGAAGTGAGGTTATTGTACTCGAGAAATTCGACAACTGCTCTCTGGGGAGTTTGGGGGAATAGTTTATTGTTTTATGTAGATATGTAGGTAGGTACTTAGATTGAATCAGGCTGGTACTTGAGGGACCTCGTTGTTCGTACAATCAAACAAATCATTTGGTATACAGGCAACTTGCAAATACTTTTAAACAATTTTTCGAGTGTGTCGATTCCTATAAATCTAAATAGTTTTCAAAATTATTAGACACCAAAAGCTTAAAAATTGAACACAAAATAAGAATTAATGGCAATCTCGCAAAAAAAGAATTATTGTCGTCTGTAAACCAAATAGCTTGTTCGATCGTACTTGTAAACCAGTCGCTGTTTTCATACGTGCCAGCTTGTTTACTGATCATTCACTGCTTTCAGAACGAAAGCAGACATAAAATTGTTTCTCGAAAAATATCGTACATAAAATTATGTACGAAGCAGCACCAATAAAAACGACAAAATATAATACTCAACAGAATAACCAAAGATATCACTGCTCTTAACCCTGTACTTTATTACGCTGCCAAGATTCACAAAAGAAAACAACTACATAAACCCAATAAATAATAGAAAAATAACAAAAACGAATCTCTAGCGATTACAATCAGCACGCTCGAACTGTTACATAAACAACGGGAATAAATCATACATTCATTCGTTCACGAATGGGATCGGACGTGATTCGTTCATTCGGACAATGTATGAATTGGTGGCGGCCGTTAAACAAGTCGCCGGGGATGATTCAAATATTTTACTGCACATCAGCTGACTCGTTAATATCTGAAATTGTGAACAGAGATAACGTATATACGTAGGTAACCTCTCTTTAAAATTGGCACGATGTGTTTGAAACAGTAGTTCAGCACAGTGTTGCTTTTGTCAGAATGAATGTACCGCATGTACCCTTATAGGATCACTTTGTTGTCCGTCTGTCAAGATCTTATTTCTGCTGAAATGTATATCAAATACTCAAAGTCTCCCCTCTAAGCAGTAAAAAAATTATATGTAGCACAAGTAAAGGTATAAATCCGAATTCTGTAAATTCGTAGTTACATAAAAAAAATAACTTTTTTTGCGATTATAAACATATTTTCTTATATGTTGTGTTAAATACTGTAGGTATGTACGGTGGTACGGAATCCATAACGTGCGAGTGTGACTTGTTTTTTTATGAAAAGTAACTTACATAAATACAGAATTACAAATTGAGACCTTCCTCAAGGATGAGTTTTAGCCGAAGTCTATTGGCGATTCCGCGGAAGGCTACGCGACACCACGCAGCGCAACACGACGCCGTCACTTCGTGTGCAATAGTTTTGGTTTTTATAAATATGTATGATAGTCTATAAGGCATACATGTTATGGGTCTTTGTAACCGGAATTAAATGAATAAAACAAATAAATAAATAACTTATGCCTTAACGAATTTCGCGCGAAAGACAAACTCCCAATCCCAGTCACATCCATCGTGGCAGGTGTCACATTTCACAAAAGGCTCGATTCTGAACAACGCGGAAATTAAAACACTTCGGGCCACACTGTGCGAGTTGCCGAACTCGTTTTTAATATAATCTGGGGCGTGCTTATCTAAGTAGATAATCTCTATGTACTTCAAACATTATCTACTTTGGAATGTATAAGGAAGCGCTTACCGTGAACCATTTTGAGCGAAGACTTTTCTTTTGATCTCATTTTTTGGTTGTCCGTTTTGTGCTTATCTGAAGATTGGAAGTAAATTAAGGAAATAATAGGGCTCTGCATACATATACAAAATATTTAATATCCAAACTCAAAATTAAACGGTTACCTTAGTAATGAAAATTATGTTTAAAGTTAACAAATTACACAAAGTGATTTTATTGAACTATTTTTTTTTGTTTAGTAATTCCGATTGAAAAATATTTTTGTATATGATAGCGAGATCATTTAGATCTAGTATAACTATGCTATAACATCACGTTACGACACGGGAGCGGAGCAGTAACCAACAGGGGTCAATAAAACGACGCGTAGGTACCTACTTATAAAGTCGCAGGGAGCTGCTAGTAATTAATTTGAATCTGAAATCGCCAATCCGCCTTGAGCAAGTGCCTCGTGCCTCTCTATATGAGAAGAGGCCTTTGGCCTGCAGTAAGACAATAATAAGCTGATATTTTTTAATCTCCACGTTCTTTATTTAAGCATATTTTTACAAACACACTTTTTAAAAAAGAAATTACAAGTAATATAATTTTCATTATGTTGTATATTACATATGTCGGGACCGTGACGTCCTTTTATTAAGTGATATAAAGTACTGAAAACTTTCATACTTAATTGGTCAGTTTAAATATAAAAACTCCACCGATTACCGACCGATCGTAGCAGGTGGTGTTCTGTAGTTTCTGCCTACCCCAATGGGAAAAAGGCGTGAGTTTATGTATTATATGTGTGTATCCACCGAATAAAATTGTTTTCTAAATAAAATACACATAATTATAATACACACACTGCGACTTTTAAATTCCTAAATCACGGAAACACAATAGTTTACGAACGCCCTCTATTAACCATTAATACCTAATTTCAGTTAGATACATATTAGATGATTTGTTTACCAATTCTATTAATTTGATACGTCATTAATATGTTCAACGTTAAATATGAAACAGCACAAACAGATAGGCACCTATACATCCCTGTTTCATGATGAAATCAAATATTAAATTAAATATTGATTCGTCAATCAATTCCGTGCGCAATGTTGCTGTTACAAGGGTTAAAGTAATGTGGATAAGAAACAGTTAAAGTTTTAACCTATTTAAAAATATGTGTGTACATCATAAACATACAGTATTTGATGTATATAAGGTGGGCACACTACATAGTCCAATTCAAATACGATTCAGTCTGTGAAGATCTTCATCGTGTTAAGAAGTAAAACTTATGCCCCGTGGTTTTTTCACCTGCGTTAAGTTATATCTTTGGTTATTGGGTGGTCCGTGGGTCGTAACGTCATGTAATATAGCCTATATTTACTAAATAGCCTATAGTTGTCTGTCATATACAAAAGTAAATTTTTCGACACGACTGGCAATTCCAGAGATTAAACCAACTAAAATATTTCTAGTTATACTACATTAGTATAATTATATTTACAAATATAATTTTGTACTTAAATGCAGTTACTAAAATATTTTCACGCCATCTGAAAAGTTTGACATAGATTTAAGGTTAATTTTGAAAACAGTAATTTTATGATTACCTTCACTAGGTACCTACTTGCTAAATTAATAAAATTATTTTTGTGTCGTCTTAGTTTAAAAATCCAAGAAAGAAGAGACGCCTGATTTGTTAGCTACACGACAACATTAATCTCATTATAAAGCCGTTCATGGAAAAGAAAACAATACACGTGCGACACGTGTATGACAAACGCGCCACGAAAGATGAGACTTGACACAACACACAAACTTTATTATTTAGTTATAAATATTATAATATTGGTGCCGATTCTCTTGGTCACAAACTAAACTAAAATTAGACTATTTCCATGTTTTTCTGTCCAATAAAACAAGAAAGAGACTAATGTAAATAAGTGATGTCAAATTTAGTCAATCTGATACATCCATACAATTATAGTTGACATCTTAAAACTCATAGATCAAAAATACGGAAAAGTTCAAGGCAAAACTAATTTGACATCGCTAATTTAGTTCTTTAATATCACGGAATATCACCGTCCTTTCCTTTTGCTGTATGTTAGTAAAAGATGTCAATTCTCTAAATTTAGTCTAGTTTGTGAACAAGGGAATCGGCACCATTGTTAAGAATTTTAATCCTAATGTCATCGAAAAATCCCTGAACAGATACACAAATTATGGATAAATATTTCGTACATTCATAACTGCGCATGCTCCCCACTACTGACAAGTACCTTTCATCTTTCGTGGCGCGAATTGTACCTACGTATTATTTGTAATTCTATCCGAGTACGAGTTAGGAAGTCAACTACAAACTAAGGAAAAGGCTACACCGTTCGCTACAACTTCGCACGTGTTTAATTACACGCCAACGTTAGGTGTTGAGAACTAAGCTTAACTATCCTGTGGATTCCAACTTTACATGCGGATGTAGGGACTATTGCAACAGTAATGTGACACGAATGACAATTATGAAAGTAGGTCTAACATTAACTATTGGGCCAACAGAACCTAGAATTCAAATAAAAAATTCTAGCCTAATGTTGTCTCCCTGCAGGACAGGGGGACTGCCTAAGTGTAAAAAGGATAATTCCTACTTATAATCTTACTTTTCTAAACAAAAGAAGTATCTTTTATTATTTCAAAAAAAAATGCAATACATTTCTAGTACAAGAGGCACCAAGTCATACAAATATGTCTTTTCAACAATGGAAACTCGATTTGCGACCTTTTTAATCAATACATAAATCATTAATAGCATTCTGCTAAGTAAAAGCTTGGGTGGTAGCCTGCCAGGAACACGGATGGATATTATTAGTGAGTAAAAGTCTGACACTCCCTTCCGATCCGCCCAGAGCGGAAGAAGTCATTTAACGATTTCTCATTCTTAAAAGAATAAAAATGTACTAAGAGAACATTTGCTAATTAAATAATCGTCGATTCGTGGACTTACAATCAGCGTAAAAAAGGCTAAAAGATTGACGGCACTGCCACGCTGGATGGCAAAGCTTAGCCTCTGGCCAAGGTAAAAGCCAGCCCTCGGGTCACGGTAAGTGTCAACCAACCGTTTGGACAATTTGAAAAGGTTATAGTCACACGGACCAAGGTATAAAAAGAAAGAAAGAAAAAAGGTTAATTTAACATAAAATTTGACATAAAAAAAAAAAACATTATTGTGTGCCGACAGCTGCGCCAAACAGGCCCAGTTCAGCATAAAATGCCAGCCCAATTGTGCCTGACGCTGGTTTTCAACTGGCGGGGTTTTCGTGGTAACTAAATTCTAGGTAAAATATTATAACACTTCTTTATAACTGAAACAATGAACTCTTACCACATCAGTAAAGTCTTATTGATCATTACTCCAAGCTCATCCTGTGTGTACAATATTTCAGAACAATGAGGAATGTATTAATTGCTTAGCTACACGGGTTTGTAATTAGCGAGGCATGTTCCTGTGAACAAGTTGCTCAATGTCTTAGGAACTATTAGGAACTGTTTGGGAACTAACTTGCGGTACTTTTAGTGTCGTGAGGTAGTGTCTGTTAAGAAAATTGAAATGTCATCGATAATCGGTGGAAGGGGTATATTCGCTACCATGGAAATATAACAATCTTCTATATTTTTTTTGTGGAAAAAACCTAATGGATATCCTTCACCTGGGGAGAACGTAGAAATAAATCGAACTCAAAAAAAATACTTGTCTTCGATTAACACATACATACATAAACTCACGCTTTTTTCCCATGGGGGTAGGCAGAAACCACAGAACCCCACCTGCTACGATCTTTCCATACTTCTTTCGCCTCATCCACGTCCCTATATCTCGTCATACAAGCACGCCGGTTACGAGTACTGCATGCGCACCTAACCTTTCTGAAGAACCTCACCAATAAGGTCAGTGTAGGTCTTCCTAGGGCGACCCGTCCCTGCGTTGCCACTCACCTCTGCCATATAAATACCATTTTTTAAACGTCTTTCACTCATTCTTTCAACATGACCAAACCATCTAAGCATACCCTTTTCTATTTTTGTCAATACATCCTCTTCGGTTAAATAGTAGCATGAAGAACTAAACAGATTAACGGAGAGAACTTTCCCTTAAAACAATAATCATATCCTTACCTGATTGCGGTCTGACACCATACGTCTGTTCCCAACTGAAACCATAAGCGAATGAAATATTCATGAGCTCGTACAAGTAGTGGCGGTACTGAAAGGGGAATATGCATAGACCCGACGCCCTTCACTCATGGGGACGAGGGTATCCCAGACTATAGATATCCTACTAACTGAGTGTCGTATCTACAATCAAGATGAGCACATAAGTAGAATAGAATACGTCTTATTGTACACCAACCAAATTGTAAATAAGCATTATTAAGATAATCTTATGTACCTATACTAATCAATACTAATATTGAAACTCTGACACTAGGGTGTGTGGGGTCGTAAGACCTTACTGTCCACATGATAAAGAAACAATACAGTAGAACTCCAATTATCCGAATTAATGGGGACCGGGACCCATTCGGATAATCAAATATTCGGATAATCGGATTTTTTAAAAAAAATTGCCATTGGAGAGAATAAAAGCTACGTTTTGATATTGCACTATTTTTTATTGAATTAAATGAAAGAAACATGAAATTTTCACATGTTTTAAATATAAATAAAATGTACTTATGTACAAGTTTAGAAATAGAAATAGAAACTTGTCTTAACTTGTCGTTGTGCCTACACTGACTTTTGTGATTCGGATAATCGGCGATTCGGATAGTCGGAGTTCGGATAATTGGAGTTCTACTGTACTTGTATAATAAAGTTAAAGAGTTTTTTTGTTTGTTTGTGTTTGTTTAAACGCCCTAATGTCTGGAACTGCTACTGAAGGCTATATATTTATTCTTTTTTAAGAATTTCTCTTTAACAGAAACGTATCATGTATGTCTTATGTTGTGTAATTTATGCAAATAAAAAATCGAATTAATTATATTCTAAGCAAATAGCCAGGAGGTGAATCCCTTCATAACAGAAATAATAATTTATTTTTGGTACAATTACCCACGACATCGAGTTACATGACCACCATCAGGGTAACGCTACCCGATACGCCCATTTCGTGGGACCGACCAAAAATTCACAAACATTTATTAACAACGGGTCGCGATTCTCGTGAAATTAGCGATCCATTAAAATATCGGTCCGTTTCCGTCCGAATTGGCTGATAAATGGGATTTTTTGAGCCACAGGGCTAATTGCGATTCGGCGGATTATTTGTGCGTATTTTGGCCGGTTGATTTATTTAACTGTTGATATTGTTTGGTAACTTTTTGACGATTATTTGTCTAACACTCGTGCGTATAAATGTATGCATGAGCATAAGATCTTGGGTTCGATTTCCAGGTCGGACAAAATGTTATTTGGTTTTTCTCTCAGGAATTTCTCAGTAGCAGTCTCGGAGCCTGGATTTGGGCCTGGTTGATGGCAATAGGCTCGCCCCTTATTACATGGGCCTTAAACATGACTGACAAAATGTGGTTGTACTAATGGGTACACCTCTGCCTTACCCTTAGGGGATTACAGGCGTGATGATTTAGGCAGAGGTGTACCCATTAGTACGCTCACATTTCGCCAGTTATTTAAAATAATCGACGTAAAATTTTAACCCTTTTCAAGCTGTTTGCCAATTGCCAAACATCATGTACGCTTTCCATATGTTAGTAAAATCACACTGTGTTATGATTTTTTATACATCTTCATTTTAGCTGCTACAAGAGGGGCAAAGTAGTATTGCTACCATTGTAAAGACAAACAGGTAAATGTCTCGCCGAAACACTTAAACGATTAATTCAGTAACTTGAGTACCTGATTAACACCACAACCTCTCACTATATCAAGTCGTCGACCCAATTAACTTACAAACGTCTCGAATTACAAGATCTTACTAGAGATTGGAGGCCCTTTATAGGGTGGTTTGCTACCTCCAACTAGAAGCAAAGAGGGGTGCACAGTTATTTTAAAAGAATAGGTAGGTATGTAGTTTCATGCCTGCTCTTTTCAATCTGATTATTACCTTTTCGAAAGAGCAATTTAGATTTAATTCTTTTTTCAAAGTTAATGTCATGAGGGCCTTTATGTGGTAAAGGCGCCTCTGATGCACGAGGTTGTCAAAGTCATATCATTTATTTCAGTTACACGATTAAAGCTAATTCACACATATCAGTGAAGCCACAGTTCCGGCACAGTTCCGGCACCGACCCGTATCAGTGATAATTATTCTCTATGAACGCGCCGGCACTGACACTAAGAGCACTGTGTTGTCATTGACACTGATACGGTACGGTGCCGGAACTGTGAGTTCACGGATATGTGTTAATCAAGCTTTATAAGGCACTTTAAAACGTCATATTTAAGAAAAAGATTTGAATCTTGTTGCCCTTTTCTAAAGGTAGTTTCGTAAGGAGTTCAATGGGAATACTGCCCGATTGTGGTTTCGCAACCGAACAATGCTAATGTGACTTTCTCTATTGTATATGTACTAAAACATCGTGGGACTTTTATTTAATTTAACATAACATAACATAACATAACATCACGCCTGTAATCCCCGAAGGGTTAGGCAGAGGTGTACCCAGTACACCTATATTTCACCAGTTATCGACGCCCCCAAGGAATAAACCTGTATTATACTATTACTGACTTTTTACTGTTATTCCATTTTCGGAATCTATGGGTCGGGATACACCTATGCAATTTTTTTCGTATTTTTTAATACCCTAAAAATTTTATGAAACCATTTTCGGTAATATGTACTTTGGTGAATAACTTATTCTGTGTATATTTAATAGTTACACTTAATACTTTAAACTTTTCGGGTAAAAATTAGCTTTTCCGTCATATAACAATGTTCTCATAATTACCTTTTGTTGAAGAGATATACGCCAAAAACACTAAAACATTTTTCCTGTAAAATTTGATTTTTGCGATTACCGGTTTATTCCTCGGGGACGTCGTTATGTTTTTAGTCCCACGTATTATGGGGCGAGCCTATTGCCATCTACCGGGCACGAATACAGACTCCGAGGCTGCTACTGAGAAATTCCTGATGGTAAAACCCAATAACACTTTGCCCGACCTGGGAATCGAACCCAAGACCTCACGCACAACAATCGCGCTTGCGAGCACTAGACAAACGAAGCAGTCTGAAATTAATTTAAGTCTGAAATTATCTACCTTGAGCCAGCGTAGTTCTTTATACTAGAAGAGGCTTTGCCCTGCAATAATAGGCTGATATTATTATTATTAATCTACTTACAAACTACTCTTATAAGGAAAAACTCCAGCTATAACACAATTACATTTTATTTGTCCGCAAACACAAGCACAGAGTAGTCACAGATGTGGAGGTACTGCGTACGGCCGGGGAGTTAAATTGTCGCCGGGCGGGCTCTGATATAATCATTGCTCTGTGGCCGCGGGCAATGCGAAGTCGGCTCACCGATGTACCGAAAAAACTAGATGTGATTTTTGCAAGAGAAAATATTTTTGGAGATAAATCAGCTTTATACAACAGTTTGGCTGTTATGTAAAGCTGATTTATATAGTTAGCTGTCATAGGTATAGTTTTTAATCAAACATCAGCATCTTAGACTGTTATTACCTAGACCAATATTGAGAAATGAACTAAGTTCTGGCAAAACGAATCTACGAGTATACAAATATTAAAAAGTTAAGAATTTGTTTGTTTGAACGCGCTAATCTGGAATGTACTAGTCTGATTTGAAAAAAAAATTAAGTTATATAGCGCGTTCAATAAAGAAAATTATAAGCTATGTAACAATAATTATAGCCTATAATTTTCTTGATTAAATGAATGAATGAGTCGTACTCGTCACTCACTCAAATCATTATTTGCAATCAGAATTAAATCATTAAAAGTACTTTTGAACATCACTTATAAAAAAGAAACAATAATAATGAATCTAGCGGCCCGAAAGAAATAAAAGATCGATTCTAGCCACATCCAGCAGCTTTACAGTTTGGTTTGTAAGACGGAATCATCCCCTGGGGAATCCTTTCGAACGTATTAAGAGCTCTCCTCCTGCTAATGTTCGCTCCGGTACCGCGGGAAACTTCTCTCTAGCCACCACACAAGCGAACTGCAACAGTATCGTTTTGCACAGTTGCTATTCAAAAATTTAAAGATTTTTTTTAGGTTTTGGTTGCTGGAGAATTTACAAATATATAATATTATTAGGCCTTGTGGTTCGTCTCGGGGTTTTATTTCCAAGCCGGGTGAAGAGTTATTGTGGGTTTTCAAGGAATTTTTCAGTAGCAACGCGGAGTTTGAAAGTTGGTAGTGTGCTTCAGAAAGCACGTGGTCCCGGTTATCATTCACAAATTATTAACAGGTGTTATGGACAGTCAGAAGCCTGAAAGTCTGATAACCAGTCTTACCAAAGAGCATCGTGTTATCCAGGGACTGGGTTGTGGAGTTCAGATAGGCAGTCGCTGTTACTCAGCTGCATCCAATTAGATTGAAAGCAGACCCTAATATAATTTGGAAAAATCTAGGCAGATGATGAGGTATGGTGGTATTACTTTCTGGATAAATCTGCAAGATTAATTTGAACTTTATTTTATTGATTAGGTTGGTTGGTCTATTTTTCAGATTTATCAGTCAGTATCACCAAAAACGAATGACTAACGAAATCTCACCCAACATACATAACTTTTAATTACCGTTAATTATTTTACCCTCATTTAATACCTGCTAATTAGCACTTTTTAATTACAAAGTAAGGCTGATGGCGGCGTGCAAACTCCGTACAATGCCCATTGTTTTGCCGCATAACTTTGTTTACTGAGTTTTAACTTTACTGTGTGCACGTGTTACGTACGTAAATATCGAGTTTTGATATGCCAGGTTTTATAAATTGTTGTTTAAGTTTTTGCCATTTAGATGAAGGGGAATAACTGGGGTAGAAATACACTAAACGAAGCTAAAAATTTCTGATTCTTTCCATATTTTTTTCATCTGGATCATACCTGGGATCTGGTTACATGGATATATCAAATGTTCCTACGTTTTTATTGCAAAAACAAGTTTCAAATGCTGTAACTAAAGTTCAGATACCCTCACACCCTCTGTACTGTTGCATGCACCTTAAGCACAATATTTTTATTGTAGATGCTGGCACAGGCAGTTTCACGTGGGGAGTAATCCCTACATGAAACTCTTCAACCCTGCTACATCCCCTTATATCGGATAGTTTAGTCTACTTGCCAAAAAAACATAAATATTGTAATAATAATATCAGCCTATTATTGTCTCACTGCAGAGCTAAAGCCTCTTCTCACACAGACAAGGCACAAGCATTGATCACCACGCTTGCTCAAGGCAAATAAGCTATTTCAGACTTATATTTTTTCTTAGTTATATTTTCCGTTGTCAGTGATGTCCAAAAAAAACTTGGAAAGTACAATTGAATTGATAAAATCACATTGGTACTTGCCCAGATTTGACTCCACACCCTCGCCATATCTACTGGGCCATTGGGACATTAAAACATAAACACTTTAAAATACATTGCAACAGTTAGAGGCTACAATTATTCTAGTTTTGGTTAAACCCTTCCTTTCATTCATTACTTAACTAAGTTTTGAGCAGAACATGCAGTTAACTTGAAAGTTGGGAGTAGTTCGAGGAAATTGTCATGTAATGGCCGAATTAACCGCCGCTGAACTTTTATATTACTTTCTTTATGATCCTTGCTAAATTAATAGTGGATTATTTACAACCAGTAGGGGTCAGGATAGGCTGGCGATTGTTATCTTGTGTGTGCGTCAGAGTCAAAGTCGAAAGTCAAATTATTTATAATTTGACCATTAAAAGGCACTTTTGAACGTCAGTTACTAGCAAAAAAATGACTGGTTGCCCATTCCAAAAAGTAGTTTCAATTGGCAAGATACTCCTAAATGTTTTACAAGTTATTAAATTAGCTATACAATGTGAAAGCGATGTAACTAAAATAAAAATTATATAAAGTAACACAATAGGTATCAAGTGCTACAACTTAGAATCGCGAAGCGTATAGACATTTTGTTATTTGAAGCAAACATTGATTTGGATCACCAAATCCTGACGCTAAAGGCAATTTTCAGCGGAAACAGAAACTTGATTCTTCCAAGATTACTTTGAGGTCCAAGATGAGAGATAAGACTGGATTACGCCAGAAATTAGGGTTTTCTAGACTTTGCCTTATCAGATAATCTAAGTTTAAGAAGGAAATGGCGTTATTTCGGAGGAGGCCTAACTTCTAACCCCTCTAGTTTAAGACCTTTGTGTAACACCTAATGGTTTGGTTGTAAGGGTTAGTACGGTCGGCGAAAAAGTTGATTAACACTGTTACTTTTACACTTCACCTTAATAGTATTTATTCTAATTTTGTGTTTAATAATATGGATTTGAATATTTTATGTGCTCAACGATTTTTATCGCTTACCTTCCGTACAAAAAAGATATCAAACGACAAAGATTCTTGTTGAATTTTATACAGTAAAATTAATTTTAAGAAATCTTGAAGAAATTTAGATTTATTAGGCATTACATGTAAGTGTCCCCTAATGTTAGTGAAACCGGGCGTGATAACCTAGAAATCGAAATCGAATATAGCAATATCAAACAGTGCTTTTTAAATATGGATCCTATAGTGCTCTCGTGTAAGACCCGAATTAATGGTGGTAAGGAGCTTGTCACAATGACACGTCCAAGACGCCTTCCACATCTGCCTTCTCTCCCAGCTCCCAGTAGTTTCTCTACACGTTGATCAAAACTTTTCGCTATCAAGCCATTTGCTGACACGACTATCGGCACAGTAATTGTTGTTACAAACTCATGTAGACATAGTGTCACAGATAAAGACGGTTACTCTGCCCGCTAAGCTAAACGTGTCCCTCGAAGGGTTAAAGTTATCGCGATTGTATTCCAGGGAGACGGCGGCGACTGTAGCTTGCTCCTGGGGCTTGCTGGGGCTTGCGACAGACTTAAGACGTCTGGTCGCAAAGATCCCGGAGCCTGCCACTTTGTAAGTATTGTCATCTGATTAAATTATTTACATGTCATCTTTTGTCTATCGAATTGGCCCTGGGGTTAAGGCGCCAGCCTGTCGTACATGGTGGTTCCAAATCCGAGCAAGTACCAATGTATTCGTTTTTCAATTTGAAGGTGTAAGTTTATTTTGGATATAACTGACGTCTGTGAAAAAAATATCGTGAGGAAGAACCGAATCAATGTTCGTGCCTTCCTTGTATGAGAGGAGGCCTTTGCCCTGCAGTGGGTCAATAATAGGCTGGTTAACATAAAATATAACATCACGCCTGTGATCCCCGAAGGGTTAGGCAGAGGTGTACCCATTAGTACACCCACATTTCGCCAGTTATGTTTTTAGTCCCATGTAATAGGAGGCGAGCCTATTGCCATCAACCGGGCACAAATCCAGACTCCGAGGCTGCTACTGAGAAATTCCTGATGGAAAAACCCAATAACACTTTGCCCGACCTGGGAATCGAACCCAAGACCTCATACACAGCAGCCGCGCTTGCGACCACTAGACCAACGCAGGCAGTCTAATAAGCTGGTGTTATTTTTATTATTTAATATTTTTTGTTAGTTTTATATTAGTGTAAAGCCTTTGCTATCTAGATTCACAATGTTTTAAATAATTCGCGTCAAAAAAGCGCTCTAGCAGTAAGTCACTTTGATCTCATGATGGGTCAATGCCGTTGGTCAGCTTGCAATGTCATAGTTTGTATGTTCGTGACTCAAATACGCTTTAACGGATGAAGGAAATTAGCTGAATTTTGAAACAAAAATAGATATTGATCTAGCTTAATACACAGAATTTTCATCGCGTTTTATGATCTTTCGGGATAATTTAGTAACAAAGTCACGGCCAAAAGCAGCCAGTATCCTAACTAATAGGTATTATAAATGCGAAAGTAAGTTTGTTTGTTTGTTACCTTTTCACGCCTAAACCACTAAACGGATTATCCTGAAATTTTGCATATACGTTGTCAGGTGTACAGAAACGGACATAGGGTACTAGGTTGGCCAGGGTCGACGGCGCGTTCTGTTCGCGCGCGCCTCAAAGAGCAGTAACTTACTACCACTTCAAAAAAAAAAAAAACGGTACTAGGTTAACAACTATAAGGTTCTTTTGATAATAGATGGCGCCACGTGTTTCACGTTTGACGGGAGTGGAACAGTAACCAAAGATGCCACTTAATGCGGGTGGCATAAAACCACGCGGACAAAGTCGCGGACAGAAGCTACTATAATTTAGAAAAAAAAACACTACTGTCAAATCCATAATCCTGCTTTCTAAGACCACCAATAGAAACCTCAATGTTAAGTCCAGGATTATATTGAACCCGGTCATTTTCCCGGAGTAAGGAGCGTGGATTCCTTTCATCGATTCTTTAAATCACGCGGTTACTTAGTGGGTGAATGGTTGCGATCGGTTCATGGGCCCGCCAGAGTGGACTCATACGAGGGGCATGGCGTGAGTGCTTTCTGGTTTGAGGGTTATCACGGACGGGAAGGAACCTTGGGCGGGAACTTACCAGCTGCTTTTGGTTTAATAGCATACCAATTATTTCTGCATCTTTTAAAGAACTTACTATGTTTTTTTGTGGTCGGAAAGAAACGCAATAAAATAATATCTATAGAAAAGGTCGCAGTACAAAATCGTCTGAGGACTTAACTACATCCAATATCTACCTCTGTTTTGAAACGAGCAATTTGCCTCAACTTCCTGACTAACTGACCGACTCCTTGACAATTAAAATGTGCCTGCAAATAGTCTAATAGAAATAAAGTTTTGATTTTGACTTGACTTTGACATCTATTTGACTTTATCTCGACAGGCAGAAACACCATAACTACATTTATGTTCCCAACACTCTGACGATCATAACTTTTAAATAATAGGCTAAACCCGCCACAGTCCTGTCACAACTTGCACCCCGTATATTTCTACCTAATGCGCCTCTTTGCTCCAATCCGTACTTGGGTCACGCGCGTTCTCGGAGTACAGACTCCTTTTTATCCGGCTGACTGATATAGCGCCATAATAACTTATACAGGGCGCTGGTTTATTTGATGTCGAACCCGCTTTTTGTAGTACCTACCACTGTTATAGTAATTGCTTGGAGCGTGAGCGTTTTGTAATACTTTCCATTTGTAGGGTTCGCTTTTTTCTCTGTATGAATTGACTTGGCTGTTTTAATTCTTACTAATATTATAAATCCGAAAGTAATCTGTCTGTCTGTAAGTTAAGTTTAAACTCCAAGAATGGACATAGGGTTGCTTTTTATTCCGCGACTTCGTTTGCGATTATAAAGTTTTTTTTTTGTATATTGTGTTAAACATTGTATGGTGGTACGGAACCCTTCGTGTGGCCAATTTTCATTCTAAAAACCGGTTCAAAGTGTCCTACATTTATACGAGTACATATGGATGAAACTGTAAACACTCTTTATTCATTGAAGCTTACTCCATAACCTCCCACAAAACACAAAGATATCGAATGAAAGGTTGCACCGGTTCAGAGAGCACCATTAAAGGGTTTATAATTATGAAGCATTAATTAATGGGCCGACATCTTGTTTCTCAGAGAATTTGACCAGTGAGCCCAAGGTTATGTAAGATTGAGTTAATTTAGTGTAACGGTTAGTCAAAGGTTGATGTTGCTGAGGTTTGGGGCTTTCTTCGTCTTAATAATTTGCAACTCACCAAATACATGCAGTCGTGAATGTACAACTATAGAAAATGATCTTACTTTGTGCCAAATTTCATCCAAATCTGTTCAACAGTTTACGCGTGATTAAGTAACAAACATCCAAATATTTTCACAAACTTTAACATAAATAAAATTAGAAGAATTGTGTTTAATTTTTGCGATGCTTTATCATTGTAATCAACTCAACTTCTAATGAATTAAATTTAAAAAGACGACAAGACTATCTGTAAACTGAATAATTTGACCTGACATACATCATAAAAGCCTTTGTCCGACTTTATCCGGACGCCTAACAACCCTAGTCGTAGCCCAGAGCACATTTAACAAGAACTAATTCTCACAACAATTTTCTAATTAACCACGCTGAATAGTCCTGCTAGTCAAATCACCCGAAGTAATAAATGCAGTGAACTAACTTCAAACACTGGAACTAAGGAATACCGTCCGTCCAGTTAGTTGGTTCTAGTGCGGTGTCCCACTGTCCAGTCGTGGCCTTATATAAACTGAGGTTGTTGGGCAACCAGCAATTATATTGAAAGGAGAAACTTTTGGAAACTATACCTTGATTTGTTACAAGGTTGGCGAGTTGCACGGAGAGTTGGTACGACTTTTTGGCAGAATGCAATTTCAAAGACATGTCAAGATTTTTTTGTAAAGCATAAGTACAATATGGTTTGGGTTATAAGTAGGTTATGGTAGATTTTCACTGTTACTGTACCATAAGATAAGATTAATAAATATTTATTTGTATACACACAAGGCATGTAGGCTGTTCATAGACAAAAAAGATCAGTCATGTTCGGCCTTTATGGCATACAAATATACAAAAAAAATCATTCATAGGTATTTAAACAAACCTAAAAACATTTTAAATTGACCACAAACTTTTTAATGTAATTTTTGACATTAACAAAATAAATTAAATATTTGAATTCAATTGTCCTAAATTATAAATTAACAAAATTTTTGAAGCTTTAGCTTCTTTTTTTTCTGATTGTTTTTTTCTTAATAATTAAGTAAATATTGTACATATGATTAGAATCAAATTAAAAGATTTAATTAGTACATATTATACCTAAACAAGAGGCAGTCCCTTCAGCAAGCAAGACTATGATTATAAATATTAAACATCCTAACCGCAAATTACGTCGCTAACCATCCAAATCAGCCCTAGGCAACCCTACATAACTTCCCGATAGTAAACCCTTTTGCACACGAGAATATCTTTAAAAGCGGCCAAAGGTAAGGAAATTAGGAAACTTTGTGACGTCACCGCCGTGTCTAAAGCAACGCTGTTAACGGATTAAAGGATTATCAATTATCGATTGAAACGCTTTATGGTATAACTAGCTTCTACTCACGACTTTGTCCGCGTCAAAGTTGATATAAATAAACATCAGATACCGTACAGTACCGTTTTCCAGGACATTTCAGACTATACTCTATCTCTGTGTGGAATTTTATCCAGATCTATTCAGCCGTTCTGTCGTGATTGAGTCACAAACAGCCATCCATCCTAAACTTTCACATTTATTATAGTTGTAAGAGGAAGCAAAAAGTGTTTTTGGACTGCAAGGTATAAGTCCAGTTAAAGTCAAAGCATTTATTTAACTTAACATATGAATTTATGAAAGGGATGAAGTTATTTTGTTTTGTTTTTAAATGTATATTTGTGGTTTTTTTATATTTTTACTTTTATCTGTCTTCTGTGTCTTTAATTATTTTAATTGGATATGTAACCGTTATAATTAAAGTAAAATAAATAAATAAAATAAATAACTGAACAGTGCCAGTAAATATTTTATTACAAGCATTTTTCAATTGTCTTGAAAACCAGCCAGCCAGTTACTCAAAAAGTTGAAGCCAGTTGCTTGTTTCGAAACGTAGGTATTTTCTAAGGTGAAGAACGAGTAAAAGTACCACGCACGTCACACTTTTCAATTACAGAAGCACCCATAAATATTCTTCAATCCACTCAGCACAAGACGTAGGTACCTACTTCCTCTAAGCACATAATTATTCACGCAGGTTATTTTCGAGGAAAAGGTAATTTAAGCTTCAGTCGGCACATTTTTTAACAATGTTGACCCGGAAAATACATCAAAGGAACCTATTTTTAGACGCTGTCAATTATTTTTTAGATCTGTATCACTAAAATTTGTAGCACGTTGTTTCTGCGATAAAACACAGTATACATAAAGGTTACAGTGTTCATGAAACACAAATCTGAATAGCAAACAGGTACTTATGAAGACCATAACTTTTTTATCAAACGGAACTCCACCCGATCTAAAACCGTTTTTTTACATACAAAGTGTATTTTGTATGGCCTACAGTTAGTTTTTCCGGGTCTGGTTGTTTGTGTATGTAACTTTATATGGTTTTAGACTCCGTTGAAAATGGAGGATCCTCCGACCAGACAGGTGTTATGTCTGATGGGCTGCCCGACGGTTATTGTCGGGATATTGTCTATATGCTTACATCGCGCTGAATGTTGATTGCACGATGTAGGAATTGTCAGTTGCAGTTCATATGCTATCCTATAGATGTCGCTACATGTTTATAAACGCACACCCGATAAAGAAGAAATACCTAGAGTGGGGCAACGTTTGAAAAAGGAATGATTTATTGACCAACTGCACTAAACGCTGCTGTAGGTAAGTACATTCTAGTTTTGGTCTTGTAGACGCACATCAGGTGACAGTCTTAATGTTTAAAGGCAAAGGAAAATGGTAAGTAGGTCCTCTTCCCTGCCATTCTTGAAATAAACAGGATGAAATATTAGGTTTAAAATGGATGCCCACACATGTCAATATGACGTAATGTGATTACAATGTCCACTTGCGGCACCTTCGCTCCGTAATCACTAGCCTCATTACCGATCCCGGGCTAATTACACGACATTAATCCAGTGCACACAATACGTACTAAATACAAAAGGTCGACTCCGCACGAAGAATGACAACGCACACACACAGAAATGAACTATGCACGTATAGCGAGTGCAGGCGAAATCGCTGATATTAATTTGAGACAGTTTAAAATCATATCACATTTGTGTGTGTGCGCTTATATCCACTCCTTGAACATTGCATAGAGTTACCTTTCTGAACTAAACTATTTTATGTGCACACTAGAAATTATGCTAATTATTATAATTGGTATTCCTGCGGTCTGGAAATTCTGGTCGATTAGGAATTTGTGTAGTGGTCGGAAAATGTACTTTGATAGCCATAAAATAGAATGATAATTGTTGCAAAACTCAATTTTTTAATACCGTATCGAAGACGATACTAAGGAAACCCTTAGTATCGTCTTCGATACGGTATTAAAAAATTGAGTAATAATGAAAAACTGAATGTTGTCGATCGGTATCTATAGTCTTAGTTAGCTTGTTAATTTGTTTTAAACGACGATTCATTAGAATTTATCATAAACCGTAGGTGCGTTAGAAATGCATAAACTCACATGCAAAAACAACTCACACAAATTCAGTGCGTTTGACAATGTGAATAGTTTGACAGACTAAGTGTTTTATCCAACACAAGTTTGGAAAAAATGTATTTCTATTGTATTTCAATATATTCTACAAAAATAAAATGAGAAAATTACTCAACCACGCGTAAATCGTTGAACAAATTTGTATAAAAATGTTTTCCATTTTCTGGATTAACACATAGTCACATACATAGGATACTTTTTATATCCCGGTAAGATCTTCAATTGGGATAATAGTTCAACTTACTTTAAAGAAAGTATTTTTTTACGCTGGCGAAGCCGAGTTCAGAAGCTTGTAAAGTAATAAAACAAAAAAGTTTGACGAAACAATAAAGTTCCACAGACCTATTGAGTTAACAACCTACTCAAAAAAATATAACCTCATTATAATATTTTAAAACAATTGCCAGCCATACCCAGTCTACTAATATAACTGAATATTACCAAATATATATAAATGTCATTATTATCACGTACACATAAACTTTAATGGGTCGCGATATAATTAAGTTACGTACACACGGACAGTTATGGCTTTAGTTTGAAAATTACAATTAGCATTTTATTGTATATGGGCACCTCGTTATATCCCTACCCTTAAAATAATTCTGTTATAACGTTAATAATTGATAATAGGTGTGTTTGTATCGATTTTGTGTAATATTCTGGTTATTGGGTCAAAGCTCTAACTTGTATTATGAGAAAAGTGAACGGTAAAGATTTTTAAGTTAACTTATTTGGATGTCTGTTGTTGTGTTGATCTTGAGTTGACTGCCACGTTGGTCTAGTAGTTGCAATGCGCAACTACTAAGCATGAGGTCTTGGGTTCGATTCCCAGGTTGTGCAAAGTATTATTGTGTTCTTCCGTCAGGAATTTCTCAGTAGCAACCTCGGAGTCTAAATTTGTGTCCGATTGATGGCTATTGGTTCGCCCCCGATTACATAGGACTCAAACATAACTGCCGAAATGTGGGTGTACTAATGGGTACACCTCTGCCTAACCCTTCAAGGATCACAGACGCGATGTTATGTTATGTGATTTAAGTGTGATAATGTTGGTTACCAATCATTATAATTTTGATGGTTAATTCCTTGATAATACGAGCTGTTTTTTCCGCGTGAATAAACAGTTCTTCTTTTTTTTTCTTCAATCTTTCAGCTGTGTGTCCTATACAGAGGATAACATACTGATCATCAATTGTAGTAACTTTGAGCGAAAAGGTTTACAGAACAAAAAAAGACCATACATACAAACTTAGTGCTTAATAATCCGATATTTGAACCTTAACTTTCAATTTCTTAATAAATCTCAAAAAGTATTCTGAAGACAGATAGGTAATCTAAAGTGGGTCCAAGTTAGATCTTGTTGAGCCACTTATCTAAGTGGATCAAAGTTACCGGTACTGTCGAGCGCAGCCTGCTATCAGCGCCGGAGGGATTAGCATCACTGTGCCTGACTGTACCTACAGATAATGGGAACAGTTCGAGAGATCCTTTGATGGAATCAAATAATTGGAGAGTTTTTAAGTAAACAAAGAGGTCGGTTGTTATTTCGCCTTTGAATTAGGGATATCGGAAAAACGTGTTATTAAAAAAAAAACAAAAGCGGGTTTTTTTTTTAATTTTCGACTCCTAAAGCTATGTGCACATCAGTGCATTTTCACGTTCATCTTGATTGTTCGTCTGACGCATGCATTAAGCGCAATAGCGCATGCAAGGCATAAGCTAAAACTAAACAGCGCATTCCCGTAGACAATAAGCTGCATGCGTCCTAAGACAATAAGTCTTGCATTCGCTTGATGCGAAATCAATTGAAAGCTGAAGACGCAAGACGAACGTGAAAGCGCACTGGGTGTAGATATAGTAGTATAAACAAGTTATTAAAAAAAATGAAAATTATCATATGTGATACTGATAAATTCTGTATAGTAAGCCTCTTTGCCACCTTTCTGACTGACACAGTTTGCCCATGACCGACTTTTTGTAGGACCGATAACCACCGGACCATTTCGTGACCGACCCGCAGTGCACTGAGGATTTTGTAGGACCGACTTTATGTGGGACGTACTGCGTTGGTATTTAGGAATTCATATAGGTATTCGATTCTCTCCAACAAAAAATCGGACACCGATTGTTTAACGTGTGCGAGCACGCTAAACGTGAAAGATTTAGATTTAGAAATCCCATTCGCCAATTCAACCGTATAAATCAGAGTTACTGTAACTGGATCATGTTTGTTCTGCAACGTGTTTGCCAATTTATGTCGGATTAAGTCATCTCGCTATTAGTTACGTGAAGCCGTTGTTCTGCCTCCTACACCTATGTAGGCCAAATATTTTGATAACCTTTATTGCTTTGACCAGTAAGAAGTTTAAAATGGATTATATTATTATTTTCTTGGCTATGTTTTGGATTTTCTTTTTCGTTCCGGACCTTACTTGGGAAGATTCTGGCTACGGACATATTGACGGACAAATTTCGAATTTTCCTTATGTATTTTTACGAAAACTAGTTTTAAATTATATAACTAATCTTTAAATACCCCCAAGAACTCTATACAGTTACACACAAGCACAATATTATTTTGTGTTACAACAAAACAAAAATGGAGTCCCCACAATATTTTTGCTCAATCTAATCTTGATAGACGAGCAGTATGCGTTGGTAACGACTATGTGGTGTGTCTCGTTACACCCCGTATATCGCCCCTGTCATAATATCGCTCGTGTAAATAGCATTTTGTGACGTCATCGTCGTAGCAAAAATGCGGCACTACTTAGTGTTATAAATCTATATTACGAAGATACCAAATAAATAAAAAGACAACGGTCTTGAAAAGTAGAAAGTAAAGATAAAACTTTAATTTTGGAAAGTAGTAGGAGCGGGCCGACGCACCTCTTCCTTCAGTCAGTCATCGACTACACGTATAAACGAAGCAATTTTACTTGTTACAACAGTTCTGCTGTGATCCTAAAGGAGTTCCATTCCATATCTCCGAAGTTCATTATTAAATCATGATAATAATATATTTCTAAAATATTATTCAACAAAAAAAAACAATTTCTGAATCGTTTACAATTGACCAAAAAATCAATGAACATGCATAAAAAGAAAAATTAATACATACAACTTATCATAGAAACTTAACCTTTTTGAAGTTGCTTAAAAAATCATCTTATGAAAGTTCTCCTTTTGAGGTACAGAAACCTAAGTATAGAGAAATTATAGGCACTTCAGGAAATCATCAAACTATAGCGTGCATCCCTAGTATCCCATCTACCGCGCTGTGCGACGCTCCGCCACCCTCCGTGGCCTGTCCGCGCGCAGAACCAGTTTACGTAGATTCTTCGCGAGCGTCACGTGTGTCGCAATGTGTGCGCCCGCGCCCCTAGTTTAGAAGTCCTTATATACCCTATATATATATGTAACGTTGAGAGTGTTACGTGTTCGGTATAGTTATTAAAAAAACCTACGTACTACTTGACGTGTTTCATTGCTAACATTATAAAACTATTTTTACATCTCTGCTTACGCTACGGTAAACAACGTAAACGGGACCATGTGGCTACCTTAAGTTAGAACAAATTATTTTACTTTCTTCCTTATTAATGTTAATGTACACTTTTCCGGATAACTACTGCCATAAATTAAATGAATAGGTTTGTTTATTATACTTTAGTACTTATCGTTTAAGCATGTTGAAATGAAATATTGTGCCGTTTACCTAAGTTTATAGAATCTAAAAATGTCGGTAAAACACTTTGACGAGTATCAAAATCTTTTAGTATTTATTTATTTGTTTAGGATCCTGACGAAAACAAATAAATAAATCATGTCAAACAAATCGTTAACCAAAGGAATTAGGTATGTAGGTGTACTTCATAACTTATATCATAGCTCAAAAGCAATTTTAAATAAAACTTCATAACATATAAAAGATAACCGTCTGGCTGACTGATCTATTGGCACACAGATAGATATTATGACGTAAGCAAGTGCAAAGGCAAGATTGACAAAATATCACCCCCTAAAGGGGTGAAAAGAAAAGGGGTCGCTGTTAAAAGCTAATTCAAAATAAAACGTCTTTATTGTCTTTCCTTTTTACTTTTTTGTAGTACTTACATTCCCGACCATTACCTATAGTAGGTATCTATCTTCTACAAAACAAGAATTCGCAGGTATTGTGATATTGCAAACATCCACCCAAAAATGAACATTCTAATAATTTCACGACGTGTCAGTATCGTAGCTCTAGCTACGGCGTAGCATCTGGGTTTGCGTAGCTGCGGTGCTACGAGCGTAGCAGAGATAGCTTACGAGCAACGTATTACCAAAACTAATAAACACACATTCCAAATTCCGATTTTCACAGATTCAGTAGATAACTTAAATTTATATTTTCTATTAAAAAGAGGTACTTATTGATTTTAAGGGTACCACACCACACGTCAGAATTTTTCTAGGATCGATATTATCGGACCAACTTTTTGTGGGACATTTACACATACGTTATTTTTTTCTTTGACAAAAATATCGGTCACCGATTGTCTCACGTGTGGGTAGCCATAATAAGATTAGTGAACTGAAAAATTAAAATACTTAATTGCTTAATTAACTTGCAACTAGTACGTATTTTACTGCATGACTGCATACAATTATAATAAACTAGCTTTTACCCGCGGCTTCGCCCGCGTTGGTTTAGAATTTGACAATCAATTCGGGCTGTACTCGGCTTGTTGCTCGGCCAGATCCAGAATTATTAAATACCTACGGACCAACAGACTGTGACTCATAAAAGTCGGTCGGCGTCCAGTTTGCATTTCTGCAAGAGAGGTCCTTCTCGCCTGCGTCTGTTCTGGAGTTTCAGTCGCTGTAATGGCTGAGCTTCTTCTCTGAGACGAAGTCGTGTAGTCATGTGTGTTGTGTGTCGTGTGTGAATAGGCGTCTCAGTTGCTCTTACAGCTCTCTGGCTTTCGGCTTGTTCCTCCAAAAGCAATTGCGTCTCAGTCACTCTCAGAGAAGCTTGGCGGGCGGACGGCTTGGCTTTCCTGGCTTTAATAAAATGTCTCATCAGCTCTCAAATTTGCTTGTCGCTCCGGTTGTGCTTGCTTTCTTAATGCGGCACGAACGGAAGATTCCGGAGATTAAGCAGTAATTTTTGCTCGGGCTAGCAAAGAGCTTTTGCCTGACTTGGAGCTGTGAGACAATTTAAAAAAAAAGGAACCTACCTACCGTCATTAAAATACACCAAACATACCTCTAAAGAAAACATAAACAGTACTGAGGGACAAACTTAACTTTGCCGTTGGAAAACTGCTGTCTACACATCTACATCGACATAGGTCACGGTCATAGTTTAGCAACTAACCTCTTCCTCAGTCAGTCATCGACTAAACGCATTAAACAAAGCAATTTTACTGTTACGACAGTTCTGCTGTGATCCTATGAGGAATTCCGTTCCATATCTCCGAAGTTCATCATCAGATCATGACAGTATTTATATGGGACCAATTCGGAAAATATAAACAAAAAAAGAATCATCCAAATCAATTCACAATTGGCGGAGCGTGTTATAAGTTCGCCTTAATTCTTCCATGCATCCTCTATGAATGCGTTTACACCTGTCAGTGTCAGTGACGACACAGTGATGACAGTGTCAGTTACGCAGTTTTTCTGTATCCCTGACAACGTATATAAAGTGAGTCCCAGACAAACGCGAAATTTTGTGGCGGCCGCATCAGTTGCAAATTTTAACAACAGGCCGCGTGTACTGCTTTGTAAAATGACACCAAATATGAAAATTGTAATAGAAATAGTTGAATTTAAATAATAATTTAAATTTAACCCACACTTCTCCATTCCTAAGAGTAATATGCGATGCTAATGATAATATAGGTAGAGATAAACTACTATAACTACTATAACCTCACACCACTCACCACCTCAAGTGTTTAAATAAACGGTTTTTTTTCTACCTTTTTTCTCATCATCTGAGAGGGCTAATGAGTCATGTGAGTAATAAGACAACGTTACGGTTAGCCATATTGACTGACGTCCGATTGTGGCACAAACACCGCGCTAATGCCACTGTGACCGCGGTGGTGTGTTTTTACAGCGGTTGGAGCCGCGGCCTGCGGTTAGCCGCAACCGCAGGTCGGTCCGTCTGGTAGCCACTTTATGCAAAATGTCAGTATGCTCTTCAGCGGTTTTGGGCATAAAAAATGATTAAGCAAACAACTCCGTACTCCTAGGTTGTATACTTGAAACTGGTCTATCGACAGTCTAGACTCAAAATGTATTAGATGCTTAAGCTTAAAATTTGATCATGATTCGATAGACACGTGGCGCCATCTACTGTCATAAGGACGTTATTGTGATTTCCCTCGGGAACAGTACTTTTTTTCGGGATTAAAAGTACCCTATGTTTGTCCCTGATCACCTGGCAACGTTTATGCTAAATTTCGGGATGATCGGTTTAGTGGCTTAGGCGTAAAGTGGTAGCAAACAAACAAACAAACTTACTTTCGCATTTATAATATTAGTTAGGATAATATGTTGCAATTACTAAAAACTTTAATTAATTAAAATAAATTATTGAATGGTATTGAGACTCTGTACTGTTCACTGTAGTACTTAACGACATTAATAACACGTTTGGACACCCGCCTTTTACAAGGTATATTTAGGTGCAGACAACGTTGAATGATATTTTAACGTGCTATACTTATATTACTTTAGTCGTGATGGTACAGTGATTATGCCCGCCTTTGACAGAGCATAAGGTATTACGTTCGATACTTTCTAAAATTTTAAACACCACTTGACTGACCTCGTAAAAAAACATCTTGACAAAACCTGCATTAATAAAATTAACATAAGTCTGAAATGCGTATAAATAGGTATAATATGGGGAGGCCTATGTTCAGCAGTGCACGTCCTACGGCTGATATGATGACGATGATGATGATGAAGGCTGAAATCACCAGTCCGCCTTGAGCAAGCATGGTGATCAATGCTCGTGCCTTCTCTGTATGAGAAGAGGCCTTTGCTGTGCAGTGAGACAATCATAAGCTGGTATTATTATTCTAATTATACTTACGAAATGTTCTACCATTAGTATGTACTATGCAATAATCGTTGTTGAGCGTCATACAACGATTACGTATTATAAACTTCTGAAAAATATTACTATTACGTTTATTATCATCGTAAGACCCTAATAATTTCATTATGCTGTCCCAAGGTTGATCAGTAATATTAAAACCCTTCCGAATCAAGAATCTTAGTCCTCAGAACCTCGTAATGAAGGAAAAATGTAATTAATAAGTGGTGGAAGAGCCGAGGAGCTGGCGCGTAACGCGGCCGAGGTGATAACATTCCTCGTTACGTCGGCCGCGCGGACCACATCCAACCCGTTACGTGACTGCGGCCTGTTCAGCGGTGAGGACTCACACCGAACTGTAATGAGGACGCCTAAATCTCATATTGTATTGTGTAGTTTTAGGAAGGCCCGCTGCAGGGTTAAAATAACTCTTCATTCAACGACAATCAATGTCAGAAAAATAAGTAAATTAGAGTAACATATTTTTAACATTGAAATTAAATCGTGATCGTTCCTAAAAGTTAGCAATATTGCTAATAGATAAAAGCCAGTTGAATTTTACTTAATCGTAAGCCATAATTATTGTGTTTTTTTAGCCCAAAACATTTTCGTATTTTAAACATCCAACATTTTTTTAAATAATTCCATTACGAAATTACAAAGTTAGAGCATACGTATGCCTATGTATTTCTAATAAATGAGTGTGTTTTATAAACGAAAATCCTATATCAAAACTCCCATCATTCCAAGAAAAGTGTAATGAGTTTCATATTCAACGCTGATTAATTTTACAAAATTTATAATAACAATACTGATACCAGCCTATTGTTATCCTTCGGCATGGCAAAGGCCTCTTCTCATACAAACAAGACACGAGCATTGATCACCACGCTTGCTCAAGGCGGATTGGCGATTTCAGACCCATATTTATTCCCCACGATATTTTCGTCTACCTGATTAATTTTATATCCATACAGTTATTACTGAATACTATTGGACACGTACGGTATATTGAATTAGATTCACGTAATTGATTTAATTATTGAGTGATTGTGGGTTAGCTCATGTTTGCAGGACTAAATACAAATGTAGCAACCTAATTAACATAACATAATATCGAGTAATTGGATCAGGCCACTGCAGAAGGTACTCGCTTACCAAATACAATTATCTGAGTACAAATTCAATTGGATACTTGATACTACCAATCAATTGACATACTATTCAGAGCTGTCAAAACGTGTCCCAATCGTTTTAAAGGCACGGTCGGAGCAGTGGCTAAGCGATTGGCTGACTGCGCTGCATGTCGCATGTTCGATTCCAGCAAGAGACAAATATTTGTATGAACTACAGATCCAGCCACACACAAAGATTCAGTTCAGCGTCAGACACTAGTGTTTTGGCATATTTTTTTTTGCTTAGCTGGCTTATTATGGTGTGGCACACAATAATGTTTTGTTCTTATATTTTGTTTTTTATTGCCATTTTGTTAATATTTTTGTATGCACATTATCTGTGTCAAAAAAAAAAACATTTTTTCTTTCTTATCTTTCAGTTGTTCCGGCTCTGTTTGTGTATGGGAGTTTGTAAACACCCACAATACAGAACTTCCTAGTGTTGAGCAACGTTTTTAAACTAAAAAACAAAAGAAAAGAAACGGGGTATCAAGGCTAAAATAAAATGTTTCTTTATTAAAAATATATTTACTTTAGAATTATTGATTAATACTTTCTAATACCTAATTCTGTAGTAGACATCGATTTCGTAACCAGTCAACATTTTGATAGACAGGACGTGTTGTAATCCCGTAGCGATTGTATTCACAAGACATATTGGAACGGTCCTAGGATCAGCACAACACAGTACGCTAGTTCCTTACGCCGGAACACCGGTAACGGAATAATTTGGGACAAACTCCCGTCCAGCGAGCTGTACCGTTTTCAACTTGTTCAAAACAATCATGTAACTTGGTTACATGTGACGGAGTATGACGTAGGTAGATACGGGTTTAACTGTTGTAATTTTATTATGAAGTTTAAGGCTTTTGGTGTATAAATAAAAAGGTTTCCATGAAACAGAATATTATTTTTGACGGATTTCATGTTGTTGTGATAATTTCGACGATAAAAAATTGTTTTAGTTTGTGTGAAGTCTCATAACTAAGTTTTCTAATTGTAGTATGATTACTATTTACTTTATTCCAAATGGCTAGCTACTTGCGTAATAATTTAGTATATTTTTTTTTAAAAACCAAACTCCTGACTTTTTCCAACCAACTGAGGGGCTGATAAAAGACTAATCAAAATTAATTCAACCATTTGGGAGCTACGGGGCCAAAGACAAACTACTCTGTTTTCGTCGAGGGTTAAAGAGTAGTGATTCTGACAATAAACAACAGTTACCTTCTAGTTGCCTCGATGTCAAATTCTCCAACCGTAACTAGAGCTAGTTCTGTCAAAACAAACTAACAACGTCATAATTTCTCCCACTTTTACCTTATGGAATATTTAACAGTGAGTAATTTTAAATTTATTCAAGAGTCTAATTTTGAGACTTATATTGAACATTTATTGCTGGCGAATAATATAACAATTTGGCATATTGAATTAGTTTTATCATTACGTACCTAATTCATTCAATTATTATTACACGAAGAGGCCAAAGTCAAAAAATTATCCTACATCGATTGTCAATTGTTTACCAGAGGCAAAACCAACGTTCGCCTTGCCGCTGTCGCTCTGTGTGGTGTGCACGTGTGCCGGATAATCCTCTGGCCCTTAATAAACGCAGGTAAACATTAACACGGGTTATATAAATTATGTAGATAATATTTGGTGCGCACTATAGCCCGGTTGCGTGGCGATTATTTTTGTCTCGTTTTGTCTGTGCGTCCGGTTCAAAATTGCCTGCTAATGACTAGGGTAGTATTATAAAAAGGCGATATTAATATGTACTTGTACGTTGAATGGATGCGCACAGCAAGGAAGTGGAACTCTCTACCTGCGTCTGTATCTCCGAACGCATTCGAGCCTAATCTTTTTAAAGTTAGAGTGAACAAGCTTCTTCTGGTTAAGCTCGCTCCATCGTCAACTTTGTGTCTGTCGTCCCTGACCTAGACTAGAGTCAAGAAAAAACCTGACTTTAAAAAAAATGTTTGTTACTAAATCACGCCAAAACGGCTGAACGGATCTAGATTCGATTTGGCACAGAGATAGATTGTAGTCCGAAGAGCACATAGGCTACTTTTATCCCGAAAAAGTATACGGTTCCCGGAGGACGCGGAGAAACGCGGGCGGAAGCTAATATGGAGAATTAACACTTTTCACTTTTGCCATTGAACACCAGGCTTCACTTGAAAAGGTCAAGTAATAAATCCTTATCACTAAAGTATGCACACGGCAGCACTGATGTTATTTTACCAGTAAATTCACTAATCCCATAACAAAAGTATTAATAAAATATGTAATTAGTGACCAATTCTATATCACAAACTGTTTCGTACCAAATTAACAAACGGTTTGCGGCTGTCTGTTGTGGTCAATGGCGATCCGCAGATTGATATTTATAACCTCGCATTTATGAAAGTACTTACTGTGGTCTGTTTGTGAAAATTTGTACTAATATTATAAAGCTGAAGTTGTTGTTTTTTTGTTTGAACGCGCTTATCTCCGGAAATACTGATTCAATTCTGAAAATTGTTTTGTTAATAGTCGTAAGAAGCTACGTTATCCTTCAGTGTTATCTATTTATACTAATATAAAAAATACTGAAGAGTTTTTTTTTGTTTGTTTGTTTGTTTGTTTCTCTTGAACTACCAGTCGGATTGGAAAAAAACTTTTTTCTTATTATGATAGCCAGAATCATGTAAAATACTAAAGGCAACATCACACTACAACCCAAGGAGTGTACCTGTGTTTGCGCACACACTTATATAAGTACTTAGCTAGTCTCCATTGAAATTGACCGCCATAACCAAAATTTGGTCCGGAATATTATTTATTTTATTGTAATATTTTTTTGACTTTACCTTATTTATTTCCATTCATGTAGCGTGCAAGAGTACCTAACAGTACGTAACTACATCCCAACTTTGTCCTGACACAATAAAAGTGTAATAAAACCGATTTCCAAACTCTAACGACGAAATCATCCATCACAACTTACGATCACGCGTTAAAACAGTTATTATTCGTTGCGCGTGCGTCGCACAGTAATTCTGTTGGGCGTCTTTGTCGCGGCGACAAGGAAGTTTGCAAGCGACAAACTCTCAAATAATACGTGCCCCAGTTGCCTGCTGCTTGCGATTCCGTCGGCGACTGTCGTATCATCTCGCGTTACCTAAACTTGTAAGTTGTTCGGAGTTGTCGCGTGTTGAATGGGAAGCTTTAGCTAGCTTTTTAGTTGTTTGTTTTTGTTGAACACTGTGTTGGGTTTGTGTTTGGAGAAATAAAGTGACGAGCTGTGCCTGCGTACGATGTTTAAAACATTTAATTTAATGGCTTAGTTGGCGCAGTGGCGAAGCGTTGGCTGCAGGCTGCGCTGCGTGTAGCGGGATCGTTTCTAACAAATTTAATATACTTACGTGCACAAAAAAATCACTCGGCAAATTACAATAGCAATTTTATCGTTGAATTCGAATTCAATATATTTAAAGCTTGCGCAATAAATCTTCATAATAAATTGAATCGATAGTCTACTAGGACGTGGCTCAATTTTCTGGCACGTAAGTGTATTTGTATGACCTACAGATAGTTGCCCCTGGCTGTTTGTGTATGTGACTTTACATGTTTGTAAACGCACACACGGTAAAGGAGAAATTTTAGTGTGGGTCAAAGGTTAAAAAAAGTAATGATGTTGGTTGCACAAAAGATGCTTATGTCTTGTAAAACTTGAAAAGAGTTAAGGAAAAATATAGATATGTATTATCAATGCATCACAAGAAATGCCATGTCAGAGGCCCTTAAGGCGGTTTAGAAACTCTGACACTAGGGTGTGTGGGGTCGTAACACCTTACTGCCCACACGGTAAAGAAAGAAAGACAAGAAATGCACACATTTGTCATAATTTACAAAAGTTAAACCATACAGTACCCGCCAGGGATCCTCAAGAGAAGTTAGCTGCGGGCAGTATTGTTGAATTTCACAAAACAAAACACTAACCATAACAAAGCATGTTGAAAACAAAACACTACCAAAAAACTTCCTAATTATAACCAAGTCAAAGCGTTTGCTTTCGAAATCGGGCGCTTGTAGAGCGGTCGCAATCAGCCGGACGGTCGCCGGCCGCCGTGCCTCGTGGTCGCGGTCCAATGCGCACTCTGTGCAATTGACACTGACGCGACACGGGCTAAGAGCGCAATGGAAGGTTCAAAGTGACCTCAAACAGGTCAGCTGCTTTGTTGCTTTAGAGGGATTGATCGTCAGTCAACCACGGGGGAATGGAACCGTCAGAGTTCGAAATAAGTATGTACTCTCTATACAGAGTAGGCACAAGTATTGATCACCACGCTTGCTCAAAGCGGATTTTCAATTTATTACATTAATTTTATTATAATTAATAAGATAATTGTACTAACTTTTAAGAACGATCGTAATCTAGTCTCTAAAATGCTTCTAATTCGCCTACATTTTTGACATCGTCGCTAAGATGAGATTGCGACTCGATTTTGAACGTTTTTATTTCGTAAAATAAATGAAAAATAAATAGGTAATCATCTTATTTTTCTACTTCTTCTATATTTTTATTCTATTCATAGGAGGTATTTATAACAATATAATATTAATATTTATAATATAAAAGGCTTAAGAATATAAAACTGAAAGGATTACTGAAATTTGGCACGCATATAGTTGTTACGGCGTAAACATGCACTAAGAAAGAATGTTCCTAAATTCACCCCCTTTTTTTGTGTCGTCATGGCCCAGTGGTTAAGGCGCCCGCCTCTCATGCATGAGGTTGTGAGTTCAAATCCGGGCAAGTACCAATGTGAATTTTTCAATTCATATGTACTTTCTAAAGTTTATCTTGGACATCATTGGCATCGGTGAAAGAAAACATCGTGTGGAAACCTGGACTTACTGTTCCACTCAAACCATGTCAGAGGCCCTTGAGGCGGTTTAGAAACTCTGACACTAGGGTGTGTAGGGTCGTAAGGCTTTACTACCCACACGATAAGAAGAAGACCCCCTTTTTTAAATTTTAGTTTTATATGGTCTGACTGTCAGACTTTTACTGACTAAAAACCACCCTGTTCCTTCTGTTGCCCTTTACGTTCCGGGGGGGAAATTCACCCCCTAAGGGTATGAAACAGGGGTTCAAATATTTTACATTCATGCGGACTAAAATCGCGGATATAAGCTAGTTATCTTATAAGAATACTCAAACACTACGTTTTTGAACCAGAAATCAGCCCAACCTCCTAGTAATCGCCCACGACCAATCCAAATATAACAGTTTATTTTCAGAACGCATAAAACGTCACTTCCGCTCTCTCTATATCCCGCAGTAACAAGCGCCACGAGTCGATCGCCATTGAACCGTGCAATCTGCGTCCCCGACTAACATTTTTATTTCACATTTTTCATACAACTTACTCGGACCGACTCTGTGCTGTGACTGACGTCCAATTATTTTACCATTTGTATACACTTGCTAGCTATGCGTACGGTTTAAAAGTTCGTTGGAATTGACAGGATTTATAATTGGTTTCTCTATACGGACACTATAGCTTTTATGAGCGGTTTTGTACGCGTTCAAAGTCAAAAATTCTCCACGATCTGTCCTACATACAGGTGTACCCATTAGTACACCTCTGCCTAACCCTTGGGGGATTAAAGGCGTGATCTTATACATACATGTATGTACAAAGTTAACGTAAAGATCACCTTTGGTTTGGTGATTGCGTTTTAGTGCAACTACACAACAATTCCACCCTTCATTCATACAAAATCTTTACTAAGTACTATAAAAGAAAAAGTTTGGATGAATGAATAATTTTGTTACTCGATCACGCCAAGACGGCTTAACGGATCTGGATGAAATTTGCCAGAGATATAGATTATAGTCTGGAATAGCACATAGGCTTTTTATCCCGGAAAAAGGTACAGTTCCCGTAGGATAGTATATCACCAATGACGCGAACGCAACTAGCTATAAATATTTCTCATTTCGTTCAATTTATAACAAAATAACATAATTTGCCTTTTATTTATCCGCGCTTAATTAATTAGTACGTTCGTTAGTTAATCCGATTAATATGTTTTATCAAAACGAATTATTTAACATACGTTTATGAATGCGTTATTGTTAAGTACTATTTCATTACATTATAGAGTACTGCGGTTTCGTACCTAATGGGGTTGTGATGAGAGCTCATTTTAGCGGTTTATTTATTTATTTGACGTTTGAAGACCAACAGACTAACATTTAGGTACAATTAAAACAGGTATTTACACTAGTTAGGAACATTCATTCATTATTTTGCGCACAAAGAGTTTAGTTTCATCTGAAGGCCACTAATCAGAAACATTTAAATTCTAGTCGCAGTCTTGTTGCAGCGACAATCAATGTTAAATTATAAATGTTGGGAAATTAAAATCATTTTTGGCCGATTGAGACTTAAGTAAATAAGATTATGATCGTTTCTTTCGATCCTCGTGGATATAGGAGGAGTATGTCGTTCTTTTATCGACTAAAGCTAAGTAAATCAAAGTAGGTACCTAAGTAAATCAAAATTAATAACAAAATGAAATTCTCATAGCATAGTTTATTATAAGTTTTCATATTATATAATATTCCTAACAGTAGGTCCCAGTTCATATACAAACAATACTTCTCCATTAGATATTCATATTCATTTATTTGCATACCATAATGTGTATGTTACATAATGCCTAAAAGCTAAGGTACAGTTATGGACCCTGTTAGGGCACAGCAACATTGGGTATTAACTAAAATTATAATCTAAAAAATGAAACATGAAAATAATAAAAACAACAAATAAAAACTAAAATTTAAAATAAAATATCGCTTCTTATAATTTTGTGTAAACTTCTGAATCATATTAATTATAGTTATTAAACTTAGTTATTATTTGTTATTGAGTATTAGTAAAACAGTATTTAAATATTATTTTATAATAAGATAATTCCCAAACCTTTATTTATACTTAGTGCCTATAAGGTTCTGGATTTTAAGGTACCTACAGAACTATAAGAGAAACAAACAAACACGGTAAACGCGAATACGTCAGAGAAAAATACATCTGATTTTTCCAACATAATGAGAACCTGAATTCAGAAACTAGCAGTATATCAAAGAGTACTTTTACTATTTTAGCTTAGAAACTAGCCACGTGTTTTAGTCCTTAACGGTATGAAAACAAAAGCCAAAGTTCCTTACAAAAAAAGGAGTTATTGTAAAACGCGGTGGAAGACGGAATGATCTCATTTTCTATTCCATTCGTTTCACACAAACCACACAAATCACTGTAGCGTTGCCGCGACTCGAATTCCTGATGCGCAAGTTACGAGCGACGGAGGGAACGGAAACAGTTTATTAGCTAACAAAAGAAGACGTCTTTCCTGTGTACGGTCAGCGAAAAAAGTAGATTAACACTGTTAATTTTACATATAATATAAATAAATACGAAAATACACAATATAGGTACGTCTTCTCAGCATTTTAGGTAATCGTTTAGAATTTATTTTATCTTTATTTATCGACCATTTTGTATTTCCTTTGATATTGTGCTCAATAATTAGTGTTTACAATTGGAAATGTTAGTCGACTTTTATTGCTGACTGACTGTACTTACCTTATGTACTTTTTCAAAAATACGTATACCAAAATTGCGTACAAAAGGTCTCTTCTTATATCTTAGTATGGTCAAAATATATTTTTAAGTGATGATTATAAGTACATCTTTGCGATCCACTGATCAAAGTAACTGTTTTATTTTCTGTATACCTACTAATAATAAAAATCTGTTGAAGTAAGTATCATCAAAATAGGCCGATGCATTCCTCTAGAACGCCACAAAAGTACAAACAAACATAGACTGAAAAACACATGACCCTTTGCGTCGCGCGACTGCGAATTTTAATTCAAAATTGTACAAAGAATATTTTTATACCAAAATAAAGAGCTTTTGTCGGTTTGTTTGTCTGTATGTACGTTCCAGCTTCACACTAAAATTATCATATAACTGCAAAATAAAGAACGTAAGTACCTACTATAAACACATACCGACATGAGCCATATAAGAACAAAACAAAATTTATTGACTTATCTATACATACCTATAAAATGCTTTGTCCCGAATAACTGAATGACGGATCAATGCAGAACCGCTGATCGTAGAGACCTGAAACTTGGCGGGTGTCTTCTTTTTATAACGGAGGCATCCTATAAGAAAGGAATTTTCAAAACTCTCCCCCTTACGGAATGAAAAAGGGGTCCAAAGTTTGTATAGAGAACCCAACTATGACGATGAGGCTAGTACAAATGTATATGTATAGTTGAACAAAAACTTGCCTCGCAAACCACGTTTCAATTATAGGTACACAGAACCGTAATAATTGTTAGTGGCGGCGGCACCACTTCACAAAGAGCTCTCTACACGCTAAACCTACGTAATCTGACCAAAGAAATCTATTAAAACCAGAACCTTAATACCTTCGAAGCTTAGCCTTTGTTAAGTTCGTGTGTGGGCGAAGTTAGAGGCGATTATGACCGATACTTGGACTGCTATATATTTTGTATCACTGGCAATTTGTTTGTAAATGTTATGAATGTTTTATGAACACATGATTGTACTCCTGACATCAAAGAACAATCCCAAAATAGTGTTTTCCGCATGCCCTAATCTATAAATTAAAAATAAAATAAATTAAAAATAAATAAACAATCCTTACTACTTCAATTTTGAACGTCATTTACGAGAAAAAAAAATATTGAATCTTATTGATTCATCATTACAGTAAAACCCTCGCAAATGACGGTTTTCTTTTTAAACTGATGAAAAATTTCATCTTTGTAGGACTAAAATTATGTACAGAATTCACGATTTAAATTTTTCGTTACGATGTCTTCCACCATATCATAGAAAGCACCTACGTACAGGATATTATATGTAACTACGAGATATTCTGAAGGTAAAAGGGAATGTTACAGCCTACCCCATTACTATTCAGCTGCTTCCTATGCACCCATGGGAAGGGCCGGGTTTAGCTAGGGCAACATGATAAATGATGCAGCGGTCCATATCAATCATTTGATATCATTAATAACTGTTTTTGTTGTAAAATAAGAGGGTAGTTCTAAATAAAATGAGATTGGAAAAATTGCCAAGTAGGTACGTATGTATGTAAGCACACATAAGCCTAGATAACAGCCTAGTTAACAAAATTGATATTTTATTACATAACATAACATCACGCCAGCTGTAATCCCCGAAGAGTTAGGCAGAGGTGTACCCATTACTATACCCACATTTTGACAATTATGTTTAAGTCCTAAGTAATAGGGAGCGAGCCTTGTTATCAACCGGGCACCACACTCCGAGGCTGCTACTGAGAAATTCCTTATGGAAATCCCAATAACACTTAGCCCGACCTGAGAATCAGCAGTCACGCTTTGCTATCATTAGACCAACGCAGCAGTCTTCAAGTTTCTGATTTTACAGATATTCACACGGATTTCTTAAGAGGTCCTTAAAATGAACTAGTAACGATAGGAGAGTCATGTTATCATAGAAATCCACGTAGCAACACGTAAAAACATGTACCAGTTCACTGATCCGGTTTAGAAATTTGATTTCCCTGAGGACCGCGCAGGTTGCAGGCTGCACTGGTTCCGCACCAAACCATAAACTAGCCGCATTATAGATCGAGCGAAGTTAGTCGTGTGGTTGTGTACATGGCTAGCCATATTTTCTAAGATTTCAGTAGGCAATGAAGTAAACAAAAAAATATGCAATTCCATTTTGCGGTAGGCGTCCATCGGAACAGCGCGCTGATAGCTGCTGGAGCATTCATTTGTTTTGTCGCTTGTTTGGGACTCGTAAAATAAGTTTTAAAGGAAAATAAGACTTAGGTATACTAAGCTAGGAGGTGCTTAAGCCTCAATGTTTTAAATAGCTTCCTTTGATTATTACCTTGCTATTTCTATTATTTGTTATTGTATAGCGAATAGTTTTGATTAATATGTAACCAAAAACAAAATGTATCTATCTGTTGTGCTCATTTTTAAGTTTCCACTCTAATTCTGTACGCGTAGACTTGTAATTGGCTTCCTGTTAACTATGGTCTTCTTTTTTACTTATTTTTTAAGCTAAGTCATTCATGCTTCATTAAAAAAAATAAGTATGAAAGTACCAACGGGTGATCAATGCCAAGCAATGCAAGCAATATAATAAGGCTAGTACTTATATTATTTGTCATAATGTGGAGATAAGCCATTTTAATAACCCATGCAAGTCTATGAACACATTTTCTTTAATAAATTTGCTGATACCAAGAAAATTAACTTAAATTATAGTTAGGTTAACTTTTATGACCCTTATCACTGTCTTGACCTAGAACAAGTAATAGGGTCTGGCTAGTTAGGCACCTCATTAACGCTCTTCATTAGGATCGCGGTAAACAGACATTAATTTGATTGAATTTGGAATACATTTTTTTCTGCGAAAATATTTCTTGGAAGCCTTGCCTGAGGTGAAAAATTAAATGTAAAAACATTGTTTTTAAGTAAACAGTGAGAGTTATACTATTTCATATTCTTCATTATCGTTAAAAATGTAGTTTTAAGACACAATTTATTACATAACTTACACAAAAACTATAATCTTATTTATCTTAATCATACACCTGTATCAATATTATAAAAAGGTACAGTTTGCAATTTGAAATCTACGTTATCACTGAGGGTGAGTTATATTTTATTATCAAGATCACTAAAAAAAATCACGCGAGCGATGATGCGGTGAGAATGCTAGTAAGAAATAAGGTGCTAGGTTCCATTAAATATTATTCCTTTTCATTAACCTTCAAACAAAGAGCTGATTAAAATAACAAATAATGGTAGTCATAACAATAAAAACAGATCAGTAAAAAAATACCTTTATTTCTAGATTATTTTGGGAGCATTTGTCTCCTTGGACATGAGAGCCCCAACGTTACCTAATAACCTTATAAACTAAAATATTTATACTAATAATCTCAAGAAGGGAAATAGTCATTGATGCAAAATCATATTTTTTTTGTAATTAAGCCCGTAAATAATGTATGTATTATTAAATAAAATCGATACATATCATTAAAAAAATAACTAAAAAAAACAAACCATATTTTCGATAATAAACGTTGCTGCGTCTAATGTTGGTTCTGCTAATATGCTTAAAAATACTCCTAGGTCTTATTAATTTATGTTTCTGCATCAAAGGCTTTATCCCTCTTTGGTATTTATCACATAAAACAAAAAAAACATGATTTTGCCTTATTTTTGGATCTATCAAGCACACAAACAATTCACTACACTTTTGGTTAGTCAAACGAAAAAGTTTGTCCGTCGACCCTGAACAACGTTTAACATGTAGATAACCTTGTTACCCAAGCTGTCTCGAATAAATTATAAAACTGAATTATCAGGGCCCTGTCCTTCGAGGAAATTAGGTTCGGTCTAATTTCACCAATTATTTTTACCTTTTTCAGGCAAATTTCGAATTTCATTCCGTTTCCGAGAATGTTTATAAAAAAATTATGAAACTCTCTTGCTGGGGCACCTAATGTTTACCTATAAACAAAAATACTATGCCATTTTTGTGGTTCGGCACAATTCTGCCAAACTCGTAAACAGAGCGAATAACCACAAAAGTACAAATACGGTTCAAATTTTTGCAATCGGCACAATCACCAGGGTGTTCAATGGTTGTTGGTTCACAAACAGCGCTGCAGCGCTGGATCCAGCGCGTAGGTCGCTGTTTGTTGTATGAATACAACCACAGCGCTGCGGCTGTGCGCTCCGTGGGCGAAGCTATTGCACAGGTAAATGCAGAAGGTTCACAACATTCTAAGTACATTGGTCAATGATAACATAATGTCACAAAGAGTTTGAGTTGGCTGTGGTTCCGACCTAATGTGAACCAGCTCTGACAGAAATCGTCACGTAAGGAAAAAGCGCTATGCTGCATCCAGGCGACCTTCCCTCTCTCTCTTTCTATTTTCAAGTGCAACAAAAATAAATAAATAATGATCAAAGATAGACTCATTACTGCATCAAGCAATGCACGTTGGCAAACTATTTTCACTTTTGTATACCTATCATAAAATTCATTCCATCTTACGAACGAATACTTCTAAACTTGCAAACTCTTCAGGTTTCTTGTAAGAGTTGAATGTATTCCAACTTTGTATAAGATAGCAACGTGTTCTAGTTCAGTTTGTACTCGTATACTGCAAGCTATCGAACAGTTACAACTTGAGATGCAACGGATTCAATTTGCATTCGTAAAGTTTAAAAAAGCTTTCAAGCGACTTTTTGGATTTAAAGGTATTGTTTGGAAATCAATCAATCAATCATTTATTATTTGTAAAACAAAGGTAACAAACAGGATACAGATTTTATAAGTTAATACGCTATGTTTAGTCTATGGTACTTAAGACATACAAATATACACGACACGTGTAGGTATAAAGTTAAAAGTCGAAAAAAAAATATTAAAAAAAGAAACGTCAAAATATTGGCACAGAAAATGTTAAAGTTACTTAATTCATAGTTATTTATTAATTATTGAAACGTTAACATGTTAACTAGATTGTAGTAAAAGCAAAATATTTATCGAGATTACATATTTTAATCGGTGAATAAAACTAATGACTATCAACATCCAACATACACTCACCATACTTGATATCGCTTGACTGAATGAAGGGCTAGCTGATAAATGACGTAAAGTCGCAGAGCGGTCTACACATCTGAGATTTGAGCCTACTGCCCCCTCCGTCCTACCTTCTTACTCGCCTGGCCAAGCCTGCATTTTATTCCCAGAATTTGGCTTCTAGCTTCATTTTTTCCTCCTTTGAGCATATTTTTACACTCATTTAAAATTTACCTTCTGACCTATGCCTGCCACCTGCCGTCCGCTCGTCGGTTGTACTTGCCAACTAATTAGCTACCTACGCATAGTATTTCTAAAAACATTAATAGTACGTTGCGGAGTAGCGGACACAGCCAGCTGAAATCGTATGTTAAAGAACATTCGTGAAAAGGCGAGTTGTATACGAATAAAAGTAACTATTATGTTATTGACGGAAATGCAAAGGTTTTTTTTGTGTATAAATAAACTATTACCCTTCAAAATGAAGCTAAATAAGCTTAAATCGGCGTCAAATGTGCGGGTAGGGTTCGATCTCATATATATTTCAGCACACAAAAGAATGTATGATGTCTTAAATGGACCGAAATCCCTGACAAGTATCTACACTTATCGTTAAGGAGTGTTGACAAGAGTTTGAGAAAGAAAGGACCAAATAAAGGTCAACATAAACTACATAACGTAAGTAGGTAGTGAAAAGCAATATGATGTTTGCTGTTCAGAGAAAAGAGGCGTAAAATTACACACGCCTTCTTAAATAAAGTCGCAACTATTGCGTCAATGTCTGTTTGCACGCCACACAAACTAGAACAAAATAAAACGAAGCGTTACGAAATTCTCCGATGATTTACGAGTGGAATTTTTTCTCAACCCTCTGCAAGTAGGAGATATATAACGCCCATTCCAGCTTTCCTTCTGAGCTATGACTCCAGATTAAGCGTCCTCCTGTATTATAACGATAAAGAGTCACCGTGTTTCTTCAAGAAACGGACAAAAAACACTTTAAACTTTTATAATTGGTAAAGTTTAGGGATGTCCACGGGGTGAAGGTAGATTTAATTTGGACTTGGCAACTTGAGGGTGGAACAAGGGACGGTTTAATTGGTGTTGATGTGCCGACAGGTTGCGCCGTGTTGTGTGGAGACCGGCGAGTCTTTATTTATGTATGTCGACAAGTCCCAGGCGAAAGAAACTCGGCAACTAAATTCTAAACATGTTTTTTGAAGTAGGGTTGCAGTTTGTCAAGTTAACATGAGGTACTCTTTCCGTTTACTGAAATTAGGCACTTAGTTATTCTTTAGGAAAGGAATAGAAAACATAAATGTTTCTATGTATGACTGCCCCGTTAGTCTCGCGTTCACAAGCGCAACTACTAAACGTGAAATCCTGAGTTCGATTCCCAAGTGTAATTGAGTTTTTCCATTACAAATGTCTTAGTAGCAGCAGAGTATTGAAATTTGGTGGTGCAACACCCCCGTTCTTCTGTGAGCACGTAAAGCCGTTGGTCCTGCGCCTGATCTCTTCTCGATCGTGTCAGATTTTCATCCTATCGGATTATGAGATGGAGTGCACCTGAGTTTACGCACACACTTGGCAACATTACTCCGGTTTGGAAAATCCTACTAATATTATAAATGCGAAAGTTTGTGAGGATGTATGGATGTTTGTTACTCTTTCACGCAAAAACTACGGAACGGATCTGGATGAAATTTAGCATACATAATTATAGATTATAGTCTGGAATTGCACATAGGTTACTTTTTATCCCGGAAAAATGTACAAATCCCTCGGGATAACATATCAACTTTGACGCGGAAGAAGTCGCGGGCAGTAGCTAGTATTATTATTTATTTTACCATATTTCAATACATATTTTTTTAACAAAAAAATATAGTCTATAAAAAAATGGCATTTTTTTTTTAACAATGTTTAACTGTTTTCAGTAGCGGGGGTAGTGTTAGGTAAAGCACAAACAAATTATACAAATGTCATCAAAAGGTTACGGAAAATTACTGCTTGTAGGAATACTGCGCAGTATTCTTTAGAGTTTCGTTTCTAACTTGTCACCCACACACATAAATACCATATTTTTCTTTGCGTAATAAAATTGTTTTTCTATAAAATCTAAAAATAATAATTCAATTACGTTAACACTATGACCTTCTTTGTAATTCTCTGAGACTTTTATTCAATCAAAGTAATTTGCTTTGAGAAGATTACCTACGAGTAGGTACCTATATTAGTACCTTAAAAATTAATGAATATAACATCAATTTTATTGAGGCCGTCAAAAATTTCTTTGACGGTGTATAAATATTATTGACATTAATCACTATAAGTATTATTTCTTTTAAATGGCAATAGGCTCGCCCCTATTACATGGGACTTAAATATAACTGGCAAAATGTGGGTGTACTAATGGACACACCTCTGCCTAACCCTACGCGGATTATAGGCGTGATGTTATGTATGTATTTCCAATGACAAATGAGAAACATTTACTTACGACTTTTATAATATTATTTCTCTTTAATTTTAGAAACAGTAAGTATATTTTTTGTCAATAGTCTTATTCTTTAAGCGTCGGAACTGTTTATTATTAATTTGGACTGTACGCCTAAACGCCGACAGACTGAACACCGACAAGACTATTTTGACGGAAGTCTTCCCCTACAGGACGCTTCGCCTACCTAGGTATGTTTTAATAAAAAAATAATTATATTTGATAAGCTATCTCCAACAACAACATACGTGTACCTACTAAATAAAGTGCATGAGAGGCCAGACATTTTTTCGTGTAACTTGAGTTAATTCGCAAGAGTTTTGTTGAATTTTGTTTCTTATATTTAATATTTACTTATTTTTTGTATAGTCGGAGTCGGATTCGGATACTGGATTTGTGCCCGGTTGATGGCAATAGGCTCGCCCCCTATTACATGGGACTAAAAACATAACTGGCGAAACGTGGGTGTACTAATGAGTACACCTCTGCCTAACCCTTCGGGGATTACAGGCGTGATGTTTATGTTATTTTTTGTATTGTTTGTTTGTTTTTGTTTTAAAAGTTATTGAAGTGAAAACTTCTTTAGCGGCGTTGAGCACTTTTTCTGTAATGGGTATAAAATCTTAAACTCGCGTCAGGACACGTGACCTGATCGAAAAAGCGTAAGACGGATGGAGAGTAGACAGCTATCCCCTCTCTACGGCGCACAGTGTTTCGTCTAGTACAAGCTAGCGGGACAAAATTCATGTCGTCATTTTCAGGAATTAGTGATAATAACTTGTAAACAACCCTTCCCAGGTAAGGAATTCAAAGAAATCATTTGTTTGTTACTTTAACAACTCATTTTGTGGAGGGTTTAATGTTAATTATAAAGGAAGCGCAATTTTCATTTGTAAATAAGTTAAATTTTTAGCACACTTGTGACGCCATCTCAAATAATTGATATTAAAGTGAAACGATTTTTTTGTGATGGATTCTACTTATGAAGGTATGTACTTACTATTTTGACTTGATTTTAAAAGAATACATGTACTTTTTTGCCGTAATTAGAGTTTATAAGTATGTTGAAATAATCCCACATATTTTTTCTTAACTTCAAACTTTAAAGGGTTGCAACTTTTTGTATCCCGATGTATCCGGCTAGATTTTTCTGTATGTTATAATTAAAACATTCAGGCGTATGTTACTTTATTTTTTGGCTCCCGAAACCGCCCGTAGATAAAGTAATTTGCTTTCTTTCAGAACGAGTCATAGCTATGACAAAATTGGAGTTTTTCGAAGAATGGTTAAAACATAATAAAACTGAAAGAGCAAGTCGCATTTTTGATCATTTATGTGTACAGCATTATCTACTAGATGCTTCTGAAGCTTCACTGACGAAACTTAAGATGAAAATTTCGAGCGTATCATCAAAATTAAACGAAAAGTGGACATCTTCTAAGTGTAATAAGGATGAATTTCTCATCAAACATAAAAATTGGTTAGAAGGATGCGCAATCGAAATGTTAGTGTGTGTGAATAAGCCGTGCCCCTCAACATCATCGGGAGTTCGTTCTGACCCCAGAAAACCTTTGATGAGTCATCAATAAAAACAAAAAGACGGAGAGTAGACGATCTTTTAGAATCGCGAAGTGCAAATGAACTAATTACTGCAGCAGAATTGGCATATATGCAATACATTACCACCAGAAGTTCTGGAGTTGATTGTCCCACCTTCATTACCATCCCAATCAACATCAGTTCGCGAATTTAGTGAAGGGGATTATTCATTATCGGAAGATTCTAGCGAATTGGAGAGTGGTGATGAGGAATCTTCTGATGATGAGTATTAGATTCGGCTTGGTAGATTTTTCTTTTATTGTTAATATGTTTACCTATTTTATTTTGTAGTTATTTCAACAATATATTAGTTTTAAATTTTATAAATAACATTATAGTAGACGGATAATTCTAATTTTGTACGATTTTGTTTCAAGAGTTATATGTATGGATAATTGTTGTTGTCTTGGACTATTATTGTATTTTATTTGATAAAGTGAATAAATAAAAACCTATTTTACACATATTTATGATTTTCATTTTTAAATACCGCGAGACATTTTTGTCTATATATATGTATATATATACTACATGTATGTATAGTGCCTTGCATGCATAATAAGTAGGCAGACGCAGCGAATTATAACAATCAAGGATATCAGTAAACAAAAGTAGAAAATTTGGTGACTACTTCCATCTTGCATCCACACACCTTTGGACTTAGAGAACACGGGACGGCATAAGACACCTTAAATATACGTAAACAATTAAAATAAGTAAAAAAATAATTTTGTCCCGCTAGCTTGTACTAGACGAAACACTGTGCGGCGCGGCGAAAATGTATGCCTGGGCCTACTGTTTCGTTTAGGCAGCGCAGGGCGCTTGCGCGAATGTTCGTGTATAACTTTTTAATGTAAAATAATTGTAATAGTTTTAAAGTGTTAAATTTTTAATGTAATATAAATTGTCATGTTTGTGTACGATAGCGCAATAAATGAATATTGTATTCTACCACATAAATGATAGTACTTTTATACTGATAAAGCAATTGGTGCAAAATTATTCCCTAACCATTCCAAAATATCAAACATGCTCAACGTTAATAATCAAGTGTTCACTTCTGCCGGCACTCCCGGAGTGCAACCCGTCTTTTTTTTAAAGTTTAGTGTTTTAAATAGTATTAGTCGTAGGTAAGTTATTTTGAAATTATCCTGTGTGTGTTTGCAAACCACTATTGTATTGGGCCTGCCTGTAAAGATTGTATTTAAAATGAATAAATAAATAAATATTTCTGTAGCTTCACAATCACAACTCAAAGCTATGACCACTTCGTTTTGCGAATACGTTATTTTCTTTGTTTCGAATACGGACGTTATTTTGTATTTGTTTGAAATATGTTACAACTTATATCATACGTCCATACGCGAATTCGAAGCGGAAACGTCTGTTTCGTATCATGACGTAGTGGGAAGGAATTTACGAAATGGCTTTGTAGTTTAACAGCGGCTGGCGTGTTTGTGTCCGCATTGTTGTATTAGCATAACAGAGATGTTACGCTGTGAGATCGCGGGTTGTATCCATTTTGTATCTTTTGAATCATATTTTGTGTTAAAGTATTGTTCGCATTACCAATTATGTCATACTAGCTTTTGCCCGCGACTTCGCTCGCGTAAATGTCGGTTATCGCGGACGCAGACGAAGTCGAAATCTAATAAAAAGTTCAGGGGTTTAAGCGTGAGAAGTAACAGACAGACAGACACACTTTCGCATTTATAATATTAGTATGGATTTTTTTTAAGTAGACTTTCGTAGTAGGCTCTCGCTAAATATTATGATTTTGTCAGAGTTTGCGTTTGTTCTAAGCTCAGAAACTACTACTGCTACTCTAACAGTCTATTCTTAAACATGCAAAAAGTCGATGGCAATACATCTAGCCTGTTAGGATATGGTATCTTTAGTGAATAAATAAATAAAAAAGTTTGTACCGGATCGAAAGAAAGAACAATGTCGAATTTTCATACAAGTTAATGTTTTCGTGAAAAAGAAAGGCTTTAAAATAAAGATCTATTTGTTGTTTTGAAACTGATATCCACGTACAACAGTACAGGTTGGTACACATAAACAAACAAAAAAAATGGCGGTTTTTATTACACGTACCCTTTTGATACATTCGTTGTTTTGGATACCCATGAGGTTACAAATGGCCGAGTCGTATGGTTTCCGGTTACAAATGGACCACCCCATGCTACCCTGGGGTGTCATCGGGGTCTACGGGACCGCGACATGGGGAGGGGTAATAGGACCAATATCTGTACCTACAGCTTTACATTATTTATCTGAATCCATATATAACTATTGCTATCTCATATCTAGCGTTGCAAAACACTCATAACGAAACCGAAAGAGACATATAAATCCCATCATATTAGTTTTTTGTTTTTGTTTTTGACCATACCTGGGAGTCGAGGTATTGCAGATCCAACATTTATGTACAAAAATAAAATTTAAATCTAAATATTTAGAAGCGAAAAGACACTAACTTATCGTAGGTATGTATAAAAATGAAAGGCAGGGAGGTAATTTATAGTTAGCAGACGCTAAGAAAAGAATTTCCAAAATTCCAAAAACAGGGATCCCACATTTAAAGTTGTAAAGTTATATAGTTATATTATATAGTTATAAAAGCTAGTGTTATAACTAAACTTTACAAGGTTAATTTTGGATGGGACTTTCACTAGAATACAGCTTATGTAATATGGAGTAATTTAAACTACTTTAAATTTGGAAAAAGAATAAAGTTTCCGTGCAAAAAAAACATCGTCATTTACGTATATGAAGTCGCGGGCATTAACCCGTCTCGAATATAATGCTTAATCGAAACGAAGGCGCGGTTGAACGCACATCTTAAGTATTCTCGCGTAGGCAAAATAGATATGACATATGAATAGGTATGGCGCGCTCTTCCTAAAACATAACACACGTCAAAGGCAGGGCTGTCGTAACAAATATAAATCAATAGGGCTCCACCGTCACGTCGCCTCGCTTACGCCTTTGTAATATATTGGACAATCTGCGCGTGATAAACTATCAATCATTATTCTGTTTTGTTATTAATATTGTGGGAGGATCGTTAGTTGGTGTTCGCGGCTATGGAGTTATTCATGTCTTTGTGTGTTCGGACGGGGAGAAGTTTTTCATATTGACTGTCCTGTATTGAGTGGTCAAGTTTTGTGCGAGGTCGTGAGTTTGAACCCACTCATAATAGTTACTTGCTTAGGTACTAATTATTTGCTTGGTAACTTTGTAGGTAATGAATAAAGTGCATCTGCTTCTTACTAAAAGCAATAGGTATACTAAATGCTATGTTGAATAGTTATTTCAATACCGTGGAAATGAGGGTTTCTTAATTAAGATCTGTATCCCAAACTTGACTCAAAACAAAAAAAACTAGATAGGTAGGTACTATAATATTATTACTACTACAATATTAGCAGTCTCTGTTCCCGCTTTTTCTCTACATAATATACAACAAAGTCGCTATCCGCCGTCTGTACACTAAGATCTGTGAAACAGCGCATAGGATTTTAATGCGGTTTTCATCGATTCGAGAGGAAAGTTTATACGCAATTATCTACATTGAGCGTTTAATCGTATTTCCGGGTTAGGTCAAAGTTTTCCTACAGAGCTAAAGAAACCCACATTTACGGTAAATTGAAAGATGTACATACATTTATAGTTGAAAACGTGCATAAGTAAGTCAATTAATTGTGATGGTATTCAATTTGACACCTATCGCGTGTGATGCCACGGTGAATATATGATAATGAGGTAGGTAACATGGAAACATGACAAGTTAACGTTATTAAAACCATTGTGTCGAATCGTCGAATTTGAATCCTTCGTGTTTGGATGTTCGCGGGTCGATAAAAACATGCGGTTTTTAAGAGAATTACCATCGTATAAACTTCAGAGCATTTTGGTAACTACATGATTACAAAACTAGAGAAAAATACTTATAAGTGTCATAGAGTATGTAAGTATTTACAATCTTAAGTCATAAGTAGTTCTGTAGTAGAAATAAATCAATCTATGATGATTGAGAGAGGGTTTATATTAATATTTACGTTAGCTTTTCATATACTTAGTTAAATGTGTGCCTGTCAGCCGAACTGACGGTCTGTCAAAACTTTCTTATGATAAACGGTGTTTATCTCGTAGTCATAAATTATATTAATGTGGTTGTATATAACATAGCCAGCTAGAACGTCTACAGTACTCACCTGCTGCAGGAGCGACTCGCCGCCTCCGTTACGTGCTACAAAACAAAAGAGAACACACATTTAGAAGTTCCCAGAATGAATATTACCTCCCTTATAGGGAGTACCTACCTAATAGGGAAACAAGCGAGTATCTTACCTAGGTTATACTCGGTGACCTCAGGATCTATTCTGCAATACACACTCGTACTCACATCACAACACATTTACACTTTTTCACTTATTAAGGATTGATTGTCAAACACTAAATGATAACGACAATAACACACGCGTGCACTTTATCTACGGCCTACCTATCTATTCGGAATATTACTGCGGAGTATTACATTGTAAAGTTCCTTGAATGGTGAACTATTTTCAAGCAATTAAGATTCTGATTCCAATTATCATCCATAGAACCGTAGAACATTCGAGAACAACCGTAGAACATTCGAATTTATTTTAAATATTTCTAAGCAGAATTCCAAATTCAAAAGTCACTTTTTCTCTGTAGCGATTAAATTCACGTAACTAAAAATCACACATTTTCACATTCACAGAAGTCAGTAAATTGCTGATTACAGTATGTATTTACATTATTTATTTATTTTTAAACTCATGACAACAAACAGCACTGCACTAACACTGATTTTCTTTTTCAAATTTTTCAACAGCACTGACGGATGCAGCTCGCGCGCGTCTCTGGCGCATCCTTTTATTTGTCATAGACAAATTATAGACTAACTAGGTTGGAGTGCAGGTGCGACCTCTTTTTAAGAAATATGCCCGTTTGGTATTTTTAACAATAAGCAATTTTATTTATATTTTAATTAAATTAATTAAATAACATTTAATGTTGCATTGTGTTGTAAAGAACATTCGAATTTAATTTAAATGTTGTTTACCAGAATTCCAAATTCAAAAGTCACTTTTTCTTCCAAGGGGTTAAATTCACGTAACTAAACAACACACATTCTTACATCCACAGAAGTCTGTAAATTGCAATTACAATAAAATATGTATTCACATTATTTAATTATTTTTAAACTCATGACAACAAACAGCCAGTGGCGTGCCTTCCATAGAAGCCGAAAAGCCCGGCTTGCCCTCAATAACTCGAGATTAATATATTAAAAAAAAACACCATTGTATTAATAAAGTAGGTAAATCATTGTCTCAAGAATAAACATTTTCATATTCGCGCGTAATCCGGCGCGCGCTACGTTGCCAAACTTCGCTGATATCGCTCACAAATCGATAATCTCGCTGTGTATATTGCTATCCCGCCCGCACGCGTGGGCTTTATATGTGGCTTGTCGGAATTACTGCTCATCCAGTACAAATTGCGAAAAATATATTAAAATCATTCATTCATTTCTTCGCCGATTTGTATGAAGAAACAAGCCTGGCTTTTGGGTATAACTAGCATGAAGTTGCTGAGAGTGTAATGCTGATCGATTTGAATGATTTGTTTACAAGACAGTTCAAAGTAGTTCAAATTTCGTTTTGAGTAGTTTATGGACCATCTTTGTTGTGATGTTTAAATATGCATTTTCAGATTTGTTTTAACGTTTGTGATTAGATTATCTTGTGATTAACGTTTCTTGTATCATGAATTTAGAAACGCATGCCATTGTTCCTTGTGAAGGATTAAAGTGTGTGCAATCATTACTCAGGAAGGTAAATACTTGAGTTTAAGAGATAATTTATCGTCTCGTAACTTCACCTAAACCTACTCCTGATTGTTATTGTTTATGTGTTGTTATTTCTAATCACAATTAACGTGTCGACAACAACCAAGCCGTTTTTCAGAGGTTAGTTGATATTGTGTGCGAGTTATTTAGCGTCAACAAACAGCTTGTACCTACTCTACATACCTAATTGGTGGCAATTTCTTTAAACTGTATCTTTGCTGTCTAAATACGATACGATTCTAATACGATTTTAAATTAAACGAAAATACACAACAACAATAAGGCGGTGAATAACCAAGTACCTATTTGTATAAACATCATAATTATATTATTCATTATGAAACTGATGTTTTTATATCTCGCATTAAACTAGAAGTTAAAAATTTAAAAGAAATATTATTTTCTTCAACATCATACCTACCTACAATGCATAAAGACACCAATCAATTATTTCTGCGCCATCTATTGGTCTGTGATTTTACTACCTGCGATCGAACTCTACGAGCTTAGTGGCGCCGATAATGTTAATAGATTATATTATATTATATTAATTATGTGTAACTGTGTGATCGTGAAAAATTTAAATGGTTTTTTTCTGAAAATCTGTCGGGCTTGCCCTAGCTATGACCCCTAGGCACGCCACTGCAAACAGCACTACATTAACACTGATCATCTTTTTCAAAATTTAAGAACACTGACAGATGCAACTCGCGCGCGTCTCTGGTCTCTGGCACATCATATTATTCATCATAGACAAATTATAGAGTAACGAGGTTGTGGTGCAGATACGATACCTCTTTTTAAGAAATATGCCCATCTGGTATTTTAAACACTACGCAATTTTATTCAATTAAATAATATTTAATGTAGCATTGAGTTGTAGGTTCACACACTAAGCGGATTTTTTAGACTAAGAAAATTATTTAAACGAAAGTATCCATTGGAAGGACTGACTCAATTATTTTTTCTTGTAAATGATGTTCTAAATATGAATGGCTTGAGGGAAATTTTCACAGCAATTTTTAAGTTGCTGTCAGGTGAAAATTTCACTCAAACAGTTTCTCTGGTAGTTTTTTTTAGGAAAAAAAATCAAATTTTATTTGTAGAATAGGACTAAGACTATAGGTATAAAAGTTTGGTGAATTTGCTTAGAAATAAATTATCTGACTTTTGCCCTATTTTGTTCGTAACAGAACTTAAAGGAATGGCACCGTTTATCTTTGATGAGAAGAAACATCTTTCTCTAAATTACTACTTACTTTCTCTAACTATCGACATCAAAAACCCTTAAAAAAAAAAGTTGGACGCCAAGGAACCGCCTGACACAGGGCATAAATAATAAAAACGAGAGGAATGCTCCACAAATAGGTTACCTTATTTCAATATCCGCTGACCCGGCCGTCCCGCGGCACAGCACTTTATTTCCCTAAACCCTTTGAATGAGGATCAAGCTAAGAGAGTAAAGGGAGATGACGTATGTGCCATTTATTTTGCATTGCAAAGTGTACATATTTCGTAAGCGTTACGCTAATTAACAGCCGAATGAAATGAGGTTAGGTTGTACTTGTGGTGCCTCATGGAGACTGTTCCGATCCAACTTTCATACGAAAGCATTTTTTTTTAGTTTGTCTCACACTAGGAATTTCTTTTGTATCGTGTTTTACACATATATAAACCCACATATAATACATCGATGCCCCCTACCCCCCAAATAATAGGCCCAAACACAAACATAACTGGCGAAATGTGGGAGTACTAATGGGTACACCTCGGCCTAACATACATTACAGGGTATTATGATACATACTTCGAACCCACGACACGCAGCGCGGCAGCACAATCACTCAGCCACTGCACCAACCGTGTCACGGTAATAAGCTCGTACCTCTACCTCTGACCAATTGAAACTGAGGATATTGCTGATTATCTGGTTGGATTCTCTGACACGCCCGCGTCATTCTACGAGGTATTGCGATCTTTTGACAGAGATCGACGCTCGACATCCAGTGGATTACCCGTCAGATCGGTCACCGATTAGTAAAATAGTCGGCGAATAAGAAATAATCGGTCTTCAACGAGACAAATCGTTCCGATGTCAGGTATTCGACGCCCAGTCCCTTTTTACGTACCTCACGCCACACAAGAGGTGTTAAATAAGAATTTATTATTGGATTCGTGAGGTTCTCAGCAGTGACCTCGTTTTATTGGCACGGCCGACTCCTAAACTATTATAGTCAGGGAGTTCTTTTATTTTTTACGGCACTGTCCGAAATATATGGGAATTTGAGAAGGATCTTTGTTCACACAAAAGTCTTTTATAGTATTCATAGATTTATTTTCAGAAAGGTTGTAAAAGAAAGACAATGCGCAAATAACCTTTTCTAAAAATAAGTCCTCGCATTTGTGTGTAGGTATGTGACGTTTAATGCTAATGGGAAAAGGAATGATAGGGATAAACGCTGCCTCGTTGGTGTAGTGATCACAAATCGCGACTGCTGAGCATGAGTTCTTGTGTTAGATTCCAAGGTCGGGCAAAGTGTTATTGCGTTTTTCCATCAGAAATTTCTCAGTAGCAGCTTCGGAGTCTGGATTTGTGTCCGGTTGATGGCAAAAGGTTTTCCCCTATTACATGGGACATAAACAAAACTGGCGAATTGGATGTACTAATAGGTATCCCTCTGCTTTTGGGGGGCTACCGGCGTAATGTTATGTTATATTAAAAAGGCAGTTTAGCGTGTTAATACAATACTCAATGAAACATTTAAAAAAAGTTGTTACAATGAAAGTGCGTAGTATTAAAAATACCAAATGTGCATATGCCACAAAAAGTTCTCGTGCCTGCGCCCCAACCTCGTTACTCTATAATTTGTCTATGACGAATTATAGGATGCGCTCAGTGACGCGCGCGAGTTGCATCTGTCAGAGCTGTTAAAAATATAAAAAAAGAAAATCAGTGTTAGTGCAGTGCTGTTTGTCGTCATGACTTTAAAGATAAATAAATAATTTAAATACGTATTATTTTCGTGTAATACGTAATCAGCAATTTACAGACTCCTGTGAATGTAAAAATGTGTGTTGTTTAGTTACGCGAATCTAAGCGCAACAAAGAAAAAAAAATTGAATTTGGAATTCTGCTTACTTAACATTTAAAATAAATTAGAATTTTCTTTGGTTGTTATTATGTAGGTACAATTGGGATCAGATTAATGACAATCACGAATATAATAGGGTCACTATTAATTAGGCACTGTACAATGTAATACTCCGCAGTAATATTTCGAATAGGTGGGTAGGCCGTAGATAAAGTTCACGCGTGTGATATTGTCGTTATCATTTAGTGTTTGTCAATAAATTCCCAATAAAAGTGAAAACGTGTAAATGTGATGTGATTACGAGTGTGTATTGCAGAATAGATCCTGAGGTCTCCGGGCACTAGGTAAGATACTCGCTTGTTTCCCTATTAGGTACTCACTTTATTGGAAGGTAATATTCGCTCTGGGGACTTCTAAATGTGTGTTCTCTTTTGTTTTGTAGCAGGGAATGGAGGCGACGAGTCATTCCTGCAGCAGGTGAGTACTGTAGACGTTCTAGCTGGCTAAGTTATATTACAACCACATTAATATACTTTATGACTACGAGATAAACACCGTTTAACATAAGAAAGACTCGACAGTCCTTCACTACGGATGACACGCACACATTTAACTAGATGAAAAACTAATAAAATAATATTGAAGTCAAAATACGTAGATAATAATATAAACCATCTTTCAAACATCATAAATTGATTTATCGCTACTCCAGAACTACTTATGCTTAGGAGTTATTAAAATCGTAAATACTTAGATACTCTATGACACTTAATAAGTAATTAAAATTTTCTTTAATTTTATATGTAGTTACCAAAATACTCCGAAGTTTCACAATATGTTAATATCACGTTACCCGTGTCGGAGTATTTACCCAGGACCCTAGGTTCAGCAGTTGCACTTGCGACGACTAGACCAGTAAGGTAATTAGGACCAGTAGGTTACAAAATACATTACTACAAGTATATAGCATGCAAACTGAAGGCTAATTCTCTTAATTCTTAATGAAGACGTTTAATATCTCGCAATCACAACCCAATGACAGTCAACGTAAAAAAACTGTAACTGTAGGTTAATTAAAGGCATTTTGGATAGAATGCGACTGAGAATAGTTTGCGATCTGAAAGCTAGTAGAAATACCTTAATTATTTTAAATATCTATTGCAATAAATAAAACAATACATGTATGATCTCATCTCTAAGGCAATTAACACACGGCACCGCGCACCGCCGCAGTTGGCGGTGAAGCGGATCTCTCTCTAAGAAATTCGCTAACATCTTATTTACTATGTTTTATGCCAATAAATAAATACAATACAATATAACAATAATATATCTCATAATAGGTATTTTATTTTCATGTCTATTTGTTTCGTGCAATTTACCTGATATTTGATATTCGGAATGTAAGTTTGTGTTTAGAAACTGGTGGAAACATATTAATATTTCCACCTCTCAACAACATTATTACCGTGTAATTAAGCAAATAAATTTAATGACCTATAATGCAATTCTGGAATATCGTTAGTTTTCACCGTGTGACTGGGATGTGGGTCACAGATAACTTAGTCGCGCTGTGGGAAATATGGAAACATTTTCGTAATAGCAATATTGCAGAAACAAAATTATAGCACGTAGAGTTTTGCAGTCTTCCTGCTTTCTTGGGAAAAGGCAAGAGTTTATAATATAGATACTTAAAAAGAATGTATAAACACCGAAAATAATAATACCAGCCTTTTTTTGTCCCACTGCAGGACAAAAAACTCTTCTCAAACGAATATCAAAATCAAAATTCAAAAGATTCAGGGTTCAAAATTCAAAATGTTCTATGTTCTTCAGAATAAATAAATAAATAAATAAATGTTACGTGAGTTTCTTTCGCGTGGATAAACAGCATTTCTTTATTTCTTACCAACATTGATCACCACGCTAGCTCATGGCAGATTTATATTCATATTCATTTAATTTATTTATTTGCATACCATCATGTGTTTATAGATGTTACATAGGGCTTAAAGCTAAAAAAAAACAGTTATGGACCCTGTTAGGGCACAGCAACATTGTATGAAATTACCAAAAACAAAAATAAAATAAACAAAAATAACATTATAAATTGTGTAATTCTAAATTACGTTAGTTACAACTTTAGTTAGGCGGCATCAGACATATAATAATTAGAAGTCAAGGTTTATTACTATATTATTCTTTCACGTAGAAAGAACGTATAATAGTATAATACTTGTCCGGCAAGAGAGACGGGCGCCTTAACCACTTGGCCATCACGGAACCCGCCTACCTGTTACTATGAAAAGCCTCCTATAATGAAGCTGTACAAGTCCACCAGAGAGCATGTTAACCCCGATACGTATATCTTTTGTGTATCATTGCAAACGTACCTTAACGCCGTGCTAGGTGTAAGTAGGTCAGGCAGAGCTAGTGACCGCGTCACATTAATATCGCCGTGAGCAAGCGTGGCTCAAACTTATATCTGTTATGTAGTATTGAATTATGTGCACTTTGTTCAACTACTGTGACCTCGTAGCGAACACTCCTCGTGTTTGCAACTTAGATTTTATTTTGTGTGTATTTATTTTTGATGATCTCTGCGGATGGCGCAGTGGTAGTATTGCTTGTAGAGTGTATCCTTGCTCATAATCTTTTGGCATGGCCTGCTGTTTCTTTAAAGCGTGCTTAGCCTACTTCTTGACGAGGTTTACTGCTCAATTCGTAACGGGGTTTGTTGAATTGTTTTATTTTTTTGGTACATAAAAAAAATAGGTAGAACTAGCAGTTATTTCACCGCAGATGTGCTTCTCTTAAAGAAAAGCAGGCATGAGGAATGAGAGAGGAGGGGAGGAGGTGTGAAAGAGACATAGTAACGATAACGTTTGCCATGGATTCAGTACATGATACTAAACACCCCAGAGATGAAATGACTCATGGTTATTTAAAAAAAACAGCTGGTTCATACATTTGTATGGAACGGTCATTTTTTTTTTATTACTGAAAATAATGTTAACACTGGAGGGTCTAGAATGAAGATGTGCCTTCCACCCCGTAGAATCTAGATTATCTTACAACGGCGAAAACGTCGGACTCGATTAAATTGTTAATCAATTCAGGATTCCAAATTAACTTGAAATTACAGTCACATTCCTACTTTTACAAAAAGAAAAAGTGTTAAGGCCGCACGAGTCTTGACTATCGCGACAAAATTATTCAAAGCACATAAAATATAATCGTTCCCTCGTAAAATAACTTAAACTTAAGCCTTCTTCTTTACTTATTCTTCGCTAAAAACAACTTTGTAAAGTTTGTATGAATACTAAACTTGAATATAATCAAGGTTGGACACTTGGAAGTGTTCCCAGAGATTGCAGTACGTGGCTACGTGCTGCGAAGGCTGAATATTTTACAGCAATAAGCAACAAGCAATATGCAAGCTCTGTGCAATGTTATAGGATTTACCCAGGGAAGACGAAACTATTTCTTGTGGCGAAGCTTATAATTTGAAAATGACAATCTGAACCTATTTCTCAAACGATACCCCTTGTTAAGACTGGTTATCAAAATGTCGAGCTTATGAATTCAACTTATTAAATAACACTTTTCACATTCGTTTACGAAGGCAGCGTTAGTTAGGTAGATATAGACGTACCACTGACAAAGAAAAAGTCTTAATTACAATTGAAATACCTAGCTCAAAGATTTTTCTTCTTTCCATACTGGACAGTTGGAGTACAAGTGACGTCACAGTGGTGATATTATTTATTACCTGCAGATGAGGACTCGATTAAGCGGTTTATCTACAGTTGAAACAACGCCAGTGACATGCGACTCGCGCCAGCAATAAACTGGGATCAAAGACAGTTCGGTTTGCCGAGCGCCTGATTACGTAACACTGATGCAGATGTTCTACAGATCAATGGATGCTGGGCTGCGATTGTTCAATGTCTGATCTCGATTTCACTGTGTGTGGATGAGTTGATGAATAAATATGAGAGCGATGCGGGAAGTTGTAAGTGATAAGCGGGTTTATTTTTAACATGTTTGCAATTTCATTTGGGATATATTTTTAACTAGCTTTTGTCCACAACTTGGCCTGCGTTAATTTTCTAGTGTATCACAATATTTTTTTAATTATTAGAATAATGCCGCTCAGAGATAACATACCTTCCTATTCGCTACAGAATTTTGAGAATAGGAACAGTTGTTTCGTAGACTAAAAACTCTTCACACCTTTATAGTATTTCATACATGATCTATATATTTACGTTCTTTTTTTTTTCAAATGAAAAACAAGAGACGAAAGTTTAAAGTTGTATTGACCTTTACACGCTGCCTTGCCACATATCATATCTTATCTTACATTCTTTAGAATCATCACCTAAAGATCGCCACAATCACCAATCCGCCGGCCAAGCGCGGCAATTACATTAAACCCTCTTTAGAATACGTGAGTATAAATAATAATATACATGGTAGAATTTGAACTCGTGACTATACTTCCTCTTCAATCCGATGACTACGCACGGATCCTCAGGTACTCAAATACACTCCAAATACCCTTTGATTCGACTGTGATATCAATTTTATTGCGAAGTTCTTATTATCACGAGTGGCAAGGTATCAAACGAATATCAATGGAAATATCTAGAAGATAAAGTATAATTCAGAGTACTTAAGGGGGCAATTCTGCTAGCTTTTAGAAACGATCGCAATTTAATCTCATTCTGTCAAAACTGCCTGCAAATAACCTAATTTAATTATTATTTGCATATTTATTTAATAAATTTTTTTTACATCGATTGTCACTGAGATGAGATTGTGAATCGATTTTGAACGTTTTTAATTATTTTAATGTTTTTATTATTTATAAACTATCGAAAAAATTACAAAATCTTTCTCTCCCGGCCTCACTCACACACGCTTCAACCATAAGCCGTTTACATAAAGTTCATAATAGCATTAACTTTTGAGAGCATTTCTGGCGCAGCCCACTCATTTGGAAAGTGCATGTTAAAAATGCACCACATGGCTTATAAAATAATCATTCATAATTTTAGTATAAAGATACAAGAGAGATTTTATAATCGTGTTCGTACGGGATTTTGAAAACGTATCCGTGAAGTTTCTTGCTCGTTCTTCTCCATAGAGATCTACCTCCGTTTTCCTATCTTCAACTTTCTGAGTAACTGATCGACTCCTTGACAATTCAAAAGCCTGTAATTGATTTAATTAAAATAAATGTTTTGACTTTGTATTAGTTTGAAATTAAGTTACTCAACTGGAAACTAACTAAGCACAAGCCTAGATATGAATCCTCCTTATCCTGTTTACTAAACCACCAAAATGTTACTAGACTACCTTTGGAACGCAGTAAGTTATAATTCATTACTATTTCTCATTGTAGTAATTATCAAATACGTGAAATAAAATACTAAAAGTGAAATGTTAACCGTAGTAGGTATTATTTCAGTAGTAAACATTTAAAGGCCTATGCTTACATTCATTTTATCTCGTAATGACGTTCTAAAGTGTTCTAATGATCATCGAGGCGTTCTAATGGTCTAATTCTAATTAATATAAATATTTTGACTGTGAAAAATATTATATTTTATGTATTTTACCATCTGGTGCATTTAGTAAATCGTGCGCGCAAATTAGTTTCATTATTACAATAGGTATTCTCTATTCGAATGTTTCATTATAATTTTAACAATCAATAAATAAACATTAATTTATCCATCAATAAATACACAACAATGTACAGTCGATTAAACTATTTGGTATACAGACAGCTAACTTGCAACCACTTTTAAACAATGTTTCGAGTGTGTCAATTTATTTAAATCACTCTAAATAGGGTTCCAAATTATTAAACACAACAATCTTAAAAAGTGAACACAAAATAACAATGAATGGCAATATAGCAGAAATATTATTATTGTTGTCTGTAAACCAAATAGCTTGTTCAACCGTACATTACACAACATTTGCATTATCATCATAATAATATTTGTTTGTTAGGTAACTAAATGCTTATAATTGCAAACAGGACTAACTGGTTTGCAATTAACATGCTGTTAATTCCTTCTCTAAATTAGAAGTGCTTATAATATACTGATATAAAATATTAATGATAAATGAAAAAAGGAGATAATAATTATAATTATTTATGATTTAGACCGGTTTCGGTTATAGCAGCCTATATTAATGGAGAGGGATGCTTAAGAAATTCCTAATTGAAAAACCCAATAACACTTTTAACCCGACCTGGCTAACGAACCCAGGACCTCACGCTCAGCAGTCGCTCTTGTGACCACGTGGACCACGAAACAGTCAATACTAATATTGTAAATTAATAGATAATTGAACATTAAAAATTAACACAAATACAATGGTGCCGATTCCGTTGTTCACAAACTAGACGAAATTTAGAGAATTGACATCTCTTACTAACATACAGCGAACGGAAAGGACGGTGACATTAAAGAACTAAGTTAGCGATGTCAAATTAGTTTTGCCTTGTACTTTTCCGTATTTTTAATCTATACGTTTTAAGATGTCAACTATAATTGTATGGATATGTCAGATTGACTAAATTTGACAGCTCTTATTTACAACAGAGACTGTTGTAAATAAGAGCTGTCAAATTTTATTGGACAGAAAAAGATGAAAATAGTCTAATTTTAGTTTAGTTTGTGTGTTTAGAGAATCGGCACCAATATTTGTAATTATTATCTCTAAACGTGGCTCAATAACTTTAAGTATGCGCTACGACGTAGCCGCTACGAAAACTACGCCATCGTAGCATATCTGCCTAGTCGGACTAGGCTACTGTTCAGCTCATTATTTTTTATAAATACCTGCGTTTTGAGTTTGTAATAAACAAACGTAAAGGCCACGTATTTCCTTTGTATGCCGAATAGAGACATTATTTTACCGACTGGATTTGTCATATTTTTATGTAACTAACAATTTTATCCACCAACATTTTTATCAACACTAAAAATAACTACCAAAACAAAACAAAACGAAATCCCGAACACTCTATTCAAACTGAATCTATTCTTCGTAAACTCCATTTTGAATCCGCCATTTATGTGAAGCACGTTATAACATTGCGACATAGTAAGGACTTGAACATGATCGCCGTATACAGCTCGCTTTATATTAGCTCGCTATACAGCTGGAAGTATTCAGCGGAATGTGGAACTGTTCGGAGACAAGTGATGGTATTGAGTTCCTTTGAATGTATTGAAAGTACGCGTTGTTGAGAATGTGGGATTCTGAGAGTCTTTTGAATTCTATTCTACGCGGTTTTCATTCTCGTTTTATAGAACTAAAAACATTGCTTGAAAAATTTTTATATCATTCATTCATTTTCATTTTAGCTCGTGGCTAAGTAATAACATTCGCACGGGTCCATGATATCTTCACATACCGAGACACCTCTATTCCTCGGAAATTGTATGTTTTTCTAATAAAATAAAATAAATAAATAAATAAAGCATTTTAAGCCGTTGGTCCCGGCTGTCCGAGAGTCTAACAGCCAGTCTTGACAAGAGGTATAGTTTTACCTAGTAACTGTTTCTGCCTCACGCGTTTTTCCCATGGGGGTCAAAGGGAAAAACGCGTGAGTTTATGTATATATGTATGTCCTATGTTAAGCTACATAATAGGTATGTCCAGTGGTCCACATATCACATGCCGGACGTGTCATTAAGCCCGTCACACAGAGATAAATAGATTAGCACATGATTAGAACATACGAGCTGAAAATTACGAACAAAAGGTTCTGGTAATGAAATAATATTCGAATAATTTAATTAAAATTACTTTTAGCTTGCTAGTGCTGATACAGTGGACTACATTATTGTATTAATTAAGTGATAATGGGTAGTTAGAAGGGTTGTTATTTGTTTGTTAGCGCTTTGTTATGATGTGAGTGGAATGTTAAGTTCATTTTGGATAGACTTTTCTGGAAATGATTCAATAAAAACGGGATTATTTTACCTAGCTTATGTAAAGGGAAAACTATTCAAAAATCTGTTTTTTAATATTTTAAACTCAACTTTTTTAGGTTCAATAACTAGTTTCGATTTGTGGCAATTTTAGTTTCTTTTAATTTAGTTTAAAAAAAAGTGGAAAAAAAAGAATGAAAGAAACCCTTTTTATTCACGTGAAAGTAAAGAAACCCAAAATTCTCACATGTAAAACTTTCGATACACAACAAAGTGTCGATATTAAAAGGCAATCTATCTACCCATTATTAATTATTTCTGCTAAAACGAGCAACTCACAATCTGGTAATGTTTGACTTTGACTTTAGATATCATTAAAAAGAATACGTCCAACTAATTCCACTCACTTTACCAAGGGTGTTACGTTACTATCAAGTAGTAACAGCATGTATATGTATACCCAATCCTAATGATTTTAAAATAAATTAGCGTTAACTTTCAAAATAAAAGGTACAGGGTTAATTTGACATATTTGCACACCATAATGTAGAATGTAATTGGGCCACGATAGTTTTAAGCTCTTAATTTGTACCTACATTTTAGCAAATAAATTAATTTGAATTTGAATCAAAAACAATTCAGTTTATAGTCACTTTGAAAAAAATTGGCAGACTTTTTTGAATTGTCCATGTAATTCCAGTTAACATAAAAATAAGAGTGCAGTTTCAGATTCCACCTCCATTCCCGGTTCGTAACACCGGCAGTTCACCACAAAGTTAAGAGCTACACTTAACGGTAACTGCTGAGTCCATAACCCATTGTCAGTAAGTGCCACTAACTCCAGGACATCGGGACATCGAACTTGAACACTTACATGTACCTGCCACCTCTTCATAAGGTCATGTAACTTTATAGGCCATATAGGTTTATTGTTGTTCCAAACATATTTACCGAAGCAACTGTAAAGGATTCAATGTAGAAGGTTCACTGGAATATTTTACGTCGTAACATAACTTCACATAACATTACGCTTGTATGCCTCGAAAGGTTAGGCAGAGGTGTACCCTTTAGTATACACACATTTCGCCAGTTATGTTTAAGTACCATAATATTAGGGGCGAGCCTATTGCCTTCAACCAGGCACAAATCCAGTCTCCGAGGCTGCTACTGAGAAATTCCTAACGGAAAAACGAAAAGCACTTTGCCCGAGTAGTGAACTCAAGACCTCATGCTCAGCAGTTGCGCTTTGCGATCACTGGTCACATCACACAGTTTTGAACAAATCCGTACACTGTTGTCAGGCATAGTTCTTCTGCCCCTAATCTTTAGCGACCCACCTAACATAAACTGTTATGTATGAAAATATGATCCAAGTTTCGAATACGTGGATTAGGGTAACGTACTCCGGATCAAGTGTAAGATAAGAGCAGATCGAGACGTTTAGAATATCTATGATTATGATATTACAGGAGATTAGGTATCATTGTGACTATGCCATGTTGTCCGATGCTATTAGTTATGAATTCAAGCCGTGATGGCCCGGTGGTTAAGGTGCCCGCCTCTCATATGGCTTCAAATCCAGGCAAGTACCAATGTGTCATTTTCAATTCATATGTACTTTCTAAAGTTTATCTTGGACATCACTGGCATCGGTGAAGGAAAACATCGTAAGGAAACCTGGACTTCTCCTGGACTGTTCCACTCAAACCATGTCAGAGGCCCTTGAGGCGGTTTAGATACTCTGACACTAGGGTGTGTGGAAGACCTTACTGCCCACACGATAAAGAAGAAGAGTTATGAATCCTAGTGCGTTGAGTCACTAAAATCACGTAAAGACTAAAATATATAGCACCGTATGATCTCATCATGTATTATCATTACGCACACCATGCTTACTTACCATATTAAATACGAAGATATCACTTCAAAATAATGAGGTAAAAAAAGTCGAATCAGAAAAAATATTCCATTCAAACAAATCCACCATCTCGTTATATTCAAACAACTCTGACAAACGATATTAATGTAAAAAGATATTTATATTTCAGAGTACGTAATGGAAAGTATCGTATTTTTAATCATAATATCAACAGAAGGGATTCTGATCATTCCAGCTTTGGAATTGAAGTGAGCCGGTGGTACGGAAGACAAATAAGGTTGAAATGAGTGTTTAACCTCACCCTCACATGGTCCGGTGCACGCGGCCTTGTGATTAGAGGCCTCAGGACCATCCTTTTATTTGACGACCCTCCGATGTCGCCGGAGGCATCTACGAGACTTTGATTACAGAGCTAGGAATGTTCGAGATCGTCTCGACTGGTGTTCAAGCGTATGCTACTCACTTCTGTGCATGATACACATATGCCTCCGCACGGATCTGGTACACTTGCGCGAAAGACATTTCCGCGCCAGACACTTGCGCGAGTCCCTTTGCGCGCCAAGACACATGCGCGAATGGACTTTTGCGCGCCTAGACCTTTCCGCGAACAGACACTTGCGCGAATGGACATTTCCGCGCCAAGACACTTCCGCGAGTCCCTTTGCGCGCTGGCCACTTGCGCGAAAGACACTTCCGCGACAGACATATGCGCGCCTATACTTGCGCGAAATATGCGCGAAGTATATTTTTATAAAGGACAATGGGCAAAATGCTTGAATTAGGGTTACGTTACTTTTTTTACAAAATATGCGTCATGGGTGTCGTGTCCATGGTTTTCGAGGGTGCTGATGACGAAAATGAGGTCTAAAAGAAAATCCAAGATGGCGGCCGGAAAAATTTCCAAGATATCTTTCATGGGTGTCGTGTCCATGGTTTTCGGGGGTGCTAATGACGAAAACGGTGTCAAAATGAAAATCCAAGATGGCGGCCGGAAAATTTTCCAAGATATGCTTCATGGGTGTCGTGTCCATGGTTTTCGGGGGTGCTGATGACGAAAATGAGGTCTAAAAGAAAATCCAAGATGGCGGCCGGAAAAATTTCCAAGATATGCTTCATGGGTGTCGTGTCCATGGTTTTCGGGGGTGCTGATGACGAAAATGAGGTCTATAAGAAAATCCAAGATGGCGGCCGGAAAAATTTCCAAGATATGCTTCATGGGTGTCGTGTCCATGGTTTTCGGGGGTGCTAATGACGAAAATGGTGTCAAAATGAAAATCCAAGATGGCGGCCGGAAAATTTTCCAAGATATGCTTCATGGGTGTCGTGTCCATGGTTTTCGGGGGTGCTGATGACGAAAATGAGGTCAAAATGAAAATCCAAGATGGCGGCCGGAAAAATTTCCAAGATATGCTTCATGGGTGTCGTGTCCATGGTTTTCGGGGGTGCTAATGACGAAAATGGTGTCAAAATGAAAATCCAAGATGGTGGCCGGAAAATTTTCCAAGATATACTTCATGGGTGTCGTGTCCATGGTTTTCGGGGGTGCTGATGACGAAAATGAGGTCAAAATGAAAATCCAAGATGGCGGCCAGAAAATTTTCCAAGATATGCTTCATGGGTGTCGTGTCCATGGTTTTCGGGGGTGCTGATGACCTGCGTCAGCAGGTCATCAGCACCCCCGAAAGGAGGCAAGGCCTGCGCCCCACCCGCCACGGCCAGCGGTAGAGGTAGGACCTCCGCTGCCGCCGCCACTGTCGCCGCCGTCGCCGCCGCTAGGGCGATTCCGCCCTCGAGGAGGGCCCTGGAGGGGGATGTAATGGAGGGCTAGTCACGGCCCCATTGCGCCTCCTCCAGGCCAATATCAACCACTGCGCCGCCGCTCAGGATCTCTTGGTCCAGAGCATGGCGCAGTGGCTGATCAACATCGCGGTGGTCGCCGAGCCGTACTTTGTCCCACCCAGGGATGACTGGGTGGCGGACCTCGACGGCTCGGTGGTCATAATCGCGTCGGCTGCCGCCGGTACCCCGTCTCTCGAGAGCGTCAAGAGAGGACGGGGCTGTGTGGCAGCACGGTTCGGGGAGATCGCCGTGGTAGGCGTTTACTTCTCCCCGAACCGAACTCTCGCCGAGTTCCACGTCTCCCTTAGGGAGCTAGGAGTCGTCGTCGCCGGGTTCGGTTCCCTCCCTGTGTTGGTCCTCGGGGACTTCAATGCCAAGAACGTGGCTTGGGGTTCCCGGTACACGGACCATGCACGGGGCAAGATGGTGGAGGACTGGGCTCTGGAGACAGGCCTGGTCATCCTGAACCGGGGTTCTGTCCCCACGTGTGTACGGATGCGGGGCGAGTCGGTGGTGGACATCTCGTTCGCCAGCCTCGCTCTGTCGCCACGTGTCGTTGACTGGCGCGTAGAGGAGGGGGTGGAGACATATTCCGACCACCGGTACATCCGGTTCGACGTCTCCGCCCAGATCCCAGATACGCCGGTCCGACAGACCCCGAGTGGTCCACGATGGGCGCTGAAGCAGCCGGACCGGGAGCTCTTCCTGGAAGCCTCGTTCGTGCAGGCCTGGGTGTCGTCACCAGACAGGCCTGCCGACGTCAACGACGAGGCGGAGTGGTTCCAGGAGGCCATGTCCGTGATCTGCGACATGGCAACGCCCCGGGCCCGGCCAGGAAGCGCCCGGCGTCAGGTGTACTGGTGGTCGCGCGAGATAACGGCACTACGCGAGGCGGTGCCGCATCCGACCTCCGAATGCGGCAGCCATTGAGGCGGAGCTGTACGAGGGGTACAGGGCGGCGAAGACCGCCCTCCGAGATGGGATGCTGCGGGCTAGGAATCTATCCCGCAGGGAGATGCTGGAGGCTCTGGACAGGGACGTCAGGCGACAGGGCGTCGGCGCCCTGTTTCCTTCTCGGGGGGAACATACCCCCCCGCCCATGGCTCCGCCCCTGGTGGTGTCAGACGAAGACGCGGACCACAGCGACGGCGGCGACTACAATGCTCCGGAGGTGGCCGAGGTAGATCTGAGAGTGGCGGTACAACGGCTGAAGGCCAAGAATACCGCCCCGGGACCCGACGGCTTACCTGGGAAAGCCTGGGTCCTGGCCTCGGGGGCTCTCGGTCCTCGACTAGGGAGGCTCTTAAGCGCATGTTTAGAGAGGGGCCAGTTCCCGCTTCGTTGGAAGACGGGGAAACTGGTCCTCATCAAGAAGCCGGGGCGCCCTGCGGACTCACCGTCCGCATACCGGCCCATCGTGCTGCTCGACGAGGTGGGCAAGCTCTTTGAAAGAGTAATTGCAAACCGCCTCGTCGGGCACCTGGGGAGATCCGGGCCGGACCTTGCGGAGAGCCAGTTAAGCTTCCGCAGGGGGCGCTCCACGGTGGACGCCATCATGCGCGTGAGGGCCCTCACGAAGGGGGAAGCAGTATCCCGGGGCAGGGTCGTCTTGGCGGTGTCTCTCGACATCTCCAATGCCTTCAACACCCTGGCCTGGAGTTGCATCAGGGAGGCACTCCGGTATTACCGGATGCCGACCTACCTTCGTCGTGTTGTCGAGGACTATCTGACGGATAGGGCCGTCGTCTACCCCGGCCAACGGGGAGAGTGGAACCGGCGAGAGATGTCGTGCGGTGTCCCACAGGGATCGGTCCTGGGACCGCTTCTGTGGGACATTGGATACGACTGGGTGCTGCGCGCCGACCTCCCTGACGGCGTCAGCGTAGTCTGCTACGCTGACGACATGCTCGTCCTGGCACAGGGAGAGTCGCACCAGGCGGCGGCCGACCTAGCGACGCGAGGGGTTGCGACAGTCGTCGAAAGAATCCGGCAATTGGGACTTGAGGTGGCATTGCACAAATCCGAGGCCATGTGCTTTCATGGTCTTCGGAACGCGCCACCGTCGGGTTCCCAAATAACGGTGGGAGGGGTTCACATCGGCGTCGAGGCGACGATGAAGTATCTGGGTCTCGTCCTCGACAGCCGGTGGAGCTTCAAGGAGCACTTCCGACGTCTGGCTCCGCGATTGGACAGAGCTGGGGCTGCTTTTTGGCGGCTCCTGCCCAACCTCGGGGGACCAGGCGCCTCCTACCGGAGGCTTTACGCCGGAGTCGTGCGGTCCATGGCCCTCTACGGGGCCCCTACCATCAGGCGGCGGCCACCAGCCAAGTTGGTGGCATGCCAGAGGGTCATGGCCATCCGGATGATCCGGGGATATCGCACGGTCTCCGGCGAAGCGGCAAGCCTCCTTGCCGGATTGCCGCCGTGGGATCTGGAGGCAACAGTCCTCCAGCGCGTCTACGAGTGGCGTGTGGACGCGCAGCGCCGGGGTGAAACCCCGCTGCCGCGGCAAATCGTGCACTGCGGAGTGAGCTCCGGTGCGATCTCATGGCGGGATGGGAGATGCGACTGTCGCAACCCAAGTTCGGGCACGCCGCAATCGCGGCGATAAGACCCCTCTTTGAGGTGTGGCTGGAGAGGCGCTACGGCGTCCTCACCTACCGCCTGACGCAGCTCACCGGACACGGTTGTTTCGGGAGGTTCCTGTGTCGGATAGGGCGGGAGGAAACGCCCGGGTGACACCACTGTGTGGATCGCCCGGAGGACACGGTGGAGCATACGGTGCAGGACTGCTCCGCTTGGGCAGAGCACCGCCGTGCCCTCACGGAGGTGATAGGCGGCGGCAACCTCTCGCGTCCGGACCTGGTTCAGGCCATGCTCCGGGGCGAGAGGGAATGGGATGCAGTCACCTCCTTCTGCGAAGCAGTAATGATAGCGAAGGAGGAGGCGGGCCGCGTGACGGAGAGAACCACCTCACGCCCCAGCCGCCGCGGGAGACGCCCAGGGCGTCGGACGTCGCGAGGCGACATCCGGCCACCGTAGGCGCGGGCTTGCGGACGGCGAGTAATGGGTAGCTCGCCGTCCGATCAAGGACCAAGCCCGGGTCGACGGGCGTTCTGTTCGCGCGCGCCTCAAAGAGCTGTCAGCACAGGGACGGGGCCCCCAACGGAGCCAACGCCTGCCGGGGTTGCAGGGCAACAGAAGGAACAGGGTGGTTTTTTAGTCAGTAAAAGTCTGACAGTCCTTCGTCAGTCGGAGTCATTTGATGATTTTTACCACCTCAAAAAAAAAAAAAAAAAAAAAAAAAAGCATTGCTGACATCACACTCTTGGTTATTTTCCATCTTCTTCAAATAAAACACTTTTTACAAGGACGACAGTATAAATTTTTCGGACCCAAGACAGTAAATCGTTTCTCTGGGACTCGTCGAGCTTGATTGTTGATTCTGGCTTTCAGGAGTTGCAGTGGGTGGGAACAGTGTGGCGGGCTTGTCCCAAAAAAAAAAAAAAAAACAAAAAAGTATAAATATGACTCACAGAGATGTGTTCCGTCCGACGGCTCGTGCGCAACTGAGCCGCTCTGTGGCTGTCGCCTGTATTTATAGACACTAACCACGTGCTCGGCGCACGTGTTTGAGTTTTTAGGTTAGGATTCTAACTTTGTAAATAAATGATTATTTTTACAATCTTTTGGAGTAAATAAACTGATAATTAATTGAACCATACAATTATAATTAATTAATCATCAATAATAATTAATTAACCCTCAAAATAAATAACATTAACATAATTTGTGTTTTTAAACAATTAATTCGTGATCATAATTGTAATCAACTCTTAATCTAATTATTCGTTGATGTAGCTGCATCTTATATAGTTGACGAGGTTCTTTAAATAATGCACTTGCGCCGATACACATGATTACCATAATTTTGTTTTGAGCTCCATCTAGTAACGAAGATTTTGTATAAGTTGGTAATTACAATATTTGTTAAGTTACATGTTAATACATTTTGTATATTGGTATTGTATTGACTGCCTCGTGGGTCTAGTGGTCGCAAGCGCGACTGCTGTGCATGAGGTCTTGGGTTCGATTCCCAGGTCGGGCAAAGTGTTATTGGGTTTTTCCATCACGAATTTCTCAGTAGCAGCCTCGGAGTCTGGATTTGTGCCCGGTTGATGGCAATAGGCTCGCCCCCTATTACATGGGACTAACAAAACATAACTGGCGAAATGTGGGTGTACTAATGGGAACACCTCTGCCTAACCCTTCGGGGATTACAGGTGTGATGTTATGTGTTATGTTATGTATATTGGTACTGATGGTTAGTAATTAATATGGCATATTTAATTACTTTTTTAAATATTGTGGGTTGACTTTGTTTGGCAAATCTAAGTTCCATTAAAAGGTTTTCGCCTTTATTTAATTAGGAACATAGTAAACAGCTGTGTTTATATTAACAATAATAAATCTGGGATCTGGTACACTTGCGCGAAAGACATTTCCGCACCAGACACTTGCGCGAGTCCCTTTGCGCGCCAAGACACATGCGCGAATGGACTTTTGCGCGCCTAGACCTTTCCGCGAACAGACACTTGCGCGAATGGACATTTCCGCGCCAAGACACTTCCGCGAGTCCCTTTGCGCGCTGGCCACTTGCGCGAAAGACACTTCCGCGACAGACATATGCGCGCCTATACTTGCGCGATAGATACTTCCGCGAAATATGCGCGAAGTATATTTTTATAAAGGACAATGGGCAAAATTCTTGAATTAGGGTTCCGTTACTTTTTTTACAAAATATGCGTCATGGGTGTCGTGTCCATGGTTTTCGAGGGTGCTGATGACGAAAATGAGGTCTAAAAGAAAATCCAAGATGGCGGCCGGAAAAATTTCCAAGATATGCTTCATGGGTGTCGTGTCCATGGTTTTCGGGGGTGCTGATGACGAAAATGAGGTCAAAATGAAAATCCAAGATGGCGGCCGGAAGAAATATCTTGGAAAATTTTCCAGCCGCCATCTTGGATTTTAATTTTGACCTCATATTCGTCATCAGTACCCCTCAAAACCATTGATACGACACCCATGAAGCATATCTTGGAAAATTTTCCGGCCGCCATCTTGGATTTTCATTTTGACCTTATTTTCGTCATCAGCACCCCCGAAAACCATGGACACGACACCCATGAAGCATATCTTGGAAAATTTTCTGGCCGCCATCTTGGATTTTCTTTTAGGCCTCATTTTCGTCATCAGCACCCCCGAAAACCATGGACACGATCCCATGAAGCTTATCTTGGAAAATTTTTCGGCCGCCATCTTGGATTTTCTTTTAGACCTCATTTTCGTCATCAGCACCCCCGAAAACCATGGACACGACACCCATGAAGCATATCTTGGAAAATTTTCCGGCTGCCATCTTGGATTTTCATTTTGACCTCATTTTCGTCATCAGCACCCCCGAAAACCATGGACACGACACCCATGAAGCATATCTTGGAAAATTTTCCGGCCGCCATCTTGGATTTTCATTTAGGCCTCATTTTCGTCATCAGCACCCCCGAAAATCACGGACACGACACCCATAAAGCATATCTTGGAAAATTTTCCGGCCGCCATCTTGAATTTTCATTTTGACCTCATTTTCGTCATCAGCACCCCCGAAAACCATGGACACGATACCCATGAAGCATATCTTGGAAATTTTTCCGGCCGCCATCTTGGATTTTCTTTTAGACCTCATTTTCGTCATCAGCACCCTCAAAAACCATGGACACGACACCCATGAAGCATATCTTGGAAAATTTTCCGGCCGCCATCTTGGATTTTCATTTTGACCTCATTTTCGTCATCAGCAACCCCGAAAACCATGGACACGACACCCATGAAGCATATCTTGGAAAATTTTCCGGCCGCCATCTTGGATTTTCATTTTGACCTCATTTTCGTCATCAGCACCCCCGAAAACCATGGACACGACACCCATGAAGCATATCTTGGAAAATTTTCCGGCCGCCATCTTGGATTTTCATTTTGACCTCATTTTCGTCATCAGCACCCCCGAAAACCATGGACACGACACCCATGAAGCATATCTTGGAAATTTTTCCGGCCGCCATCTTGGATTTTCTTTTAGACCTCATTTTCGTCATCAGCACCCTCGAAAACCATGGACACGACACCCATGAAGCATATCTTGGAAAATTTTCCGGCCGCCATCTTGGATTTTCATTTTGACACCATTTTCGTCATCAGCACCCCCGAAAACCATGGACACGACACCCATGAAGCATATCTTGGAAAATTTTCCGGCCGCCATCTTGGATTTTCATTTTGACACCATTTTCGTCATCAGCACCCCCGAAAACCATGGACATGACACCCATGAAGCATATCTTGGAAAATTTTCCGGCCGCCATCTTGGATTTTCTTTTAGACTTCATTTTCGTCATCAGCACCCTCGAAAACCATGGACACGACACCCATGACGCATATTTTGTAAAAAAAGTAACGGAACCCTAATTCAAGAATTTTGCCCATTGTCCTTTATAAAAATATACTTCGCGCATATTTCGCGGAAGTATCTATCGCGCAAGTATAGGCGCGCATATGTCTATCGCGGAAGTGTCTTTCGCGCAAGTGGCCAGCGCGTAAAGGGAGTCGCGGAAGTGTCTTGGCGCGGAAATGTCCATTCGCGCAAGTGTCTGTTCGCGGAAAGGTCTAGGCGCGCAAACGTCCATTCGCGCATGTGTCTTGGCGCGCAAAGGGACTCGCGCAAATGTCTGGCGCGGAAATGTCTTTCGCGCATATGTCCTGATACCCCTCCGCACCAGTAGTTATATTTCTTTAAGATTGAAATAAGTGTTTATGGGAAACGCAGTAAAGGCTAAGCTAATCCAGTTAAATGACGGGCAGTAGAGCCATTTGCAAGGCTATGCGGTTAATGAATGTCTGAAGTATTGGTAGCGGTGTAGACGACATACCAACTAATAATTTTGGTCATTCTTTAGTCAAGATTGAAAACATATTGTTTTTTTTTTTTCAATGTAGAGAGAGTAAGATTAATTTTTTCGTTCTTTGTTTCCTTAGATATCAGTTACAGTCCAAAATACTCATAATAAAACATGATATGAAACCTATAAATATTTTCTTCTTTCTCGTGTGGGCAGTAAGGTCTTACGACCCCACACACCCTAGTGTCAAAGTTTCTAAACCGTCTCAAGGGCCTCTGACTTGGTTTGAGCGGAACAGTAAGTCCAGGTTTCCTCACGATATTTTCCTTCACCGTCCGATAATTTTTTTAAATACAAAGTAAATAGAATATACCAAACACAGCGGCATTTTAAATTCCAAAATGGATTATTTTAAGCTCAAGCAAGTGACAAACATTTTAACGTAGCTCCTCACAAAAAAAACCATTAATGTACTTCTCCATTTCAAAAACCTTACGCCGAACGCCTCAAATATTTCCAGCACCTATTAGAGATTAAATATAGTTGTGTGAAGTCTAGACGGATCGGTGTATAGGATAGCTATTAGACGTGGCCACAGAGACCCTGCTGGCGGCCGGACTAATTACAAGGACAGTAATTGACCGCCCAGAGACAGAGTTGCGCCTCTTATCGCCACACTTCAGACGGATTTTAGGTTTACGTAGCTCTCTAGATGTCTGAGCGATGTTTCTGTAATAAGATATTTTTTTTCGGATGCTGAAGTGATGTATCGTTGTAATATTTATTAGGTACGTTCTTTTAAGTTGAATATTTTCTAAATATACTTTTCTTATGTATTATTTTTCGGCTCTGGGTTAGGCAGGGATGTAAGTTGATCAAATAATAACAAATAAGAAAACATCAACAAATAAGTGTTTTTGAATGATGTTTTCGAAATTCTATCTTTTTTAAGATCCTTTATCATTTTTTGAAGCAAAGTTGCTTAACTTGCCGAAATTGTCAGGTAAGGAAAAACTTTATGCCTCCAGATCTTCCCTCTCTTTATCTTTTTCTATATTTATGAGTTAGTGTGTGCGTGTTTCACGCAGCAAGCATTGTGCGTAGCCTATTTTTAGAGACCAGAGGTGGAATTTAATAAAAAAAAAAAACTAACTACAAACGACGACACTTTTATTTTAGCAGAAAACAAAAATAAATTACAAATATCAAAATAATTATACTCCGTAACAATAATAAATCTAAAAGAATTCACAAAATTACAAAAATAGGCAGGTTGACTTTACGATCGGGCAGAGGTTCCCCTTAGGTATGTTGACGGCACGAAAAAGTTCGCTGAAATGAGGCGCGCACGAGCATAAATAACCTTGCCACCACCACTTGTGCTATCCCTTCCATGATGACGTTGTCTCACTATTCCTCCAACAATATAAATTTGTTTAATCACACATTTATTTTTCTGATCGGAACATTTTTTTTAAAAAGTTATTATTAGAACGCTATGATGGGGCGAACTACTTACGCCTACTACTACACCTACCTACAACTTTCTTTATTAAGAATCTTTTTCATGTTTCACCACACACACGCACTATTTTATTAAATTTAATAAATCTTATTACATCTTTCTATTATTCTTTTTATTAACTCTGACACTGGTGTGTGGGGTTGTAAGACCTTACTGCCCACACGATAAAGAAGAAGAAGATTAATAATATTGAAATTTGACCCATATACCAAGGCACCTACTACTTATACGATGTATAATTCGTGAGATAGCAACAAGCTTGCGCGTGGTAGCGTAATGAATGCTAACAACATTCATCAGTGTCACCACTCTAGGTTTTCGTGGCTCTAGTACTTTTATTTCACAGAAAAATCTTTTGCTCTAAAAACCTCTTGGGAGCACTTAAAATAATGTTTTATAATTTACATTATTATGTAAATAATGTGTAATGGCAAAAGTTAATGGAAAAGAAGTAAAAGGAAATTGAACTATTCTGTCGCCCAGACAGGGAGAAGAATTGGGCACTTGACATCACCAATAAATTGATATACTTTTTATACATACATAACATCACGCTTGTAATCCCTGGAGGTTTAGGTAGAGGTATACCCATACGTATACCCACATTTTGCCAGTTATGTTTAAGCCCCATGTAATAGGGAGGCGAACCTATTGCCATCAACCGGGCACAAATTTAGACTCCGTGGCTGCTACTCAGAAATTCCTGATGAAAAACACTTTGCCCGACCAGGGAATCGAACCCAAGACCTCATGTTCAGCAGTCGCAAAGCGCGACCACTGGACTACCGAGGCGGATTTACATGGTTTTTAAAATCAATTTTAATGTAATTCGTTAATCGTGTCAACTACCCAATCGTCGGACATTGACATTCATCGTGTCGCACCTACAATTTGCTGCTAACTAAAACAGGACCAAAACAGGTTGATATTCTTTTAGCTTATGCATTGAAACGCCGCAACACAAATACTTGATAAACGCGAAGTTAATTGGCAACACAACCGCAGGTATCCCACACAAAGATAACTGAAAAGTTAATCCCACGCTCGTCACCAAATTGCAGACACGCCATTTTAATTCCACCATCAAGGATACACCAATAAAACACCCTCAACGTTGACAAGCCCCCATTACAAAGACACAGCGTTGAATTTCGTATGATTTATTAAAATTAACTCGTTACACCGCGCGGACGACGCCGGAATAAAAAAATATATAAATGGCTACTGATTAATCAACACCCTTTTGGTTACGTCCGAGTTCGCCATCAGCAGCCGTGCGGCGGGAACGCTCCCAGAACACTGTTAATACGAATATAGAGTTTAATTTTAAAGTTATTTATTCATCCGGAGAACGAGCGGCGAATATTAATGCGCCGAGTTAACTGTTAGTTAGAGTTTAAGGGGTGATCAATTTTTAGATGCTTTTAATCTGAATTTGTTGCGGTATCGGTGTTACGTTTTTGCTTTTGTTTGAATTTTTCTTTTCGTTTAATTAATTCTACTCATTTTAGAAATTAATTAAAGGTCATTAAATTTGAGAATTATTTTTTTATACTTCGGTAGGTAGGTATCTATATACTCCTTTTTTTTATAATAATACGCACATTTTATTGGATAAAATATTAGATGACTGAGTACGTACATTGTTTATACTTAAATCAGTTTTTTTCACACCAATATGGTTTTAGTAGATAAATCCAGGACCAAAAAAAAGTCGAAGTCGAAGTCAAATCATTTATTTCAAGTAAGGCCTTTATAGGGCAATTTTGAACATCATATACAAGAAAACAAATTGAATTGAATCTAGTTAAAGTCTAAGACTAGCAAAGATTTATAATTCCACCTCTTTTTCATACAATTATGGATTCGGTAGAGCTACAAAACTAGCATGGCAGAGAACATCTTTATCATACAGTCCTCATTTAAAAATATTTATTTAAATTATTTCCAGTATACGATAAGTTTTCTGATTACCTAGCCTGTAAAATTATGGAATTCGGCCGTTGATTGGCTTTGACAGGATCTTTATAATTTAATCAGTGAGACTAATTAGTCTGGACAAAAAGCGTTTCGACAGCGACCAGTCGCCTGGTAACGGTTGCTAGCAGCAACGCGCACCGGTCGCAATTCATAATTTGTGTAAAAACCACGCGTTCATTAGTGAACGAGCCGTGATTTATAAAGTTGTGGGAGTGTGAGTACGAGTGTGAGTTTAACGAGTACCTGTATGTTTGGTTTTGGTTCAATTAGTAGGTTTAAGTTCAATTTCGGGACCAAAATGGTAACGAATAACTGTAGGTACTGTGGCGTTATAATCCATCTACTTGATTGAAAATACGTATTTATATTATTAGGACTTTGTATAATATTCACTTTAAATTAAATCATATTCTATACCTACGTCTTATTGTCAGGCTTGACAGACGTCGACACACGGTCTGTCGCTTCTATTCTAATTTTAAAAGTAGTATAAATTATCTCAATAGGGAAATAGGTCGAATACGGCTCATCTAGCCAGAAACTCTGAGACGCAATTAAATCTGTCAATAGTCATTTTTCATTTCATATACTTATTTCTGTTAAACTAAGGTCCGCCTTAGCGTAGCCCTGGGCACAACTAGTATAAATATAGCTCAAAAATTGTTCATTAATAATAATAGAAACAAACAGTAACTCCAATTCATATTCGTGTAATGTTAACTGACCACTCAATCGAAAACATTTTCACGAAAATTGTTCACCATATTGCTGCACAAACAAAACCAATATAGTTTCCCATGTGAAACTAACCGAATACCAACTATTCATGCAATAAGCCGAATACCAACAATTGGTTTCGGCCTAATTCGGCGAACAATTGACGCGCGTATTCGGCGCGGGCGACAAAAAGCCAGCGCTATCTCCGGTGGCCGAGTGTTTTTGCTGAGCAGCTACTTACCGCTTTTGTGAGCCAGCCCATCGGATGGAAACCCGCGATAAATGCCACCTAAGAAAAATAACCGCCGGTTTTTGCGGCACGACGAATGGATCTGGGAAATGGCGTCGCCGAATTTGTAGATACCATCTTTTTTGTTGAAACGCACCTGGGATATCTGGGTTTTTCGTCTAAATAGGGATGGGAGGTCTCGCTGATGGATGGTGTGAGGACCGACGTAAAATATTATGCGTCCTTGTTTAGTATTACGGGAGAGTGAAATGAATTGCCTGACATTGTCCGTTTGATTGAGTGTGCTGTTCCGAATGGTTTCACGGTTGTCTGTTTTCAATTTCAGAATAGGCTACTGTTCGGTCTGTTTTTCAATGTTTGATTTATTATCTAACAAGTCAACCATGAAGCAGTGTCTCCTGTACGATTGCATTCTCTGGTCTGTTCTAATGATGAGACGTTTCCAATCTCTCAATTTACATAGTGTAAATTCTTTAAGAACATCATACAACTTATCTTATCACATTGTTCGCTTTTCTTTATTAATTGTTAACTATCAACTAATAAACCACTTTTTTTATAATATTAATATCAATAGTGACTTATTTATATTATATTACAAATCGCAAAAGCTGTGCACTCCTTAAGTGACAACTGACACTGCAATTAAATAATCCTGTGCTGACTATTGTAAGGGTATTCGTGAATTAGTCGTTAGGAAGCCTTAAATAAATAAAGTTAATTACGATTGAAAAGAACAGCTTTTTATACTACTACAAAAATACATTTTTCTACATAAAAGTATCCCTTGAAAATACGAACTACGGGCAACGCCAACCATTATTCTTAAAAGGTAAACCGTAACTAAGCGAAGCTAACATACTCAACAAAAACAAAATTCATTTAACGTTAATCACAAAATGCAATTGAAAAATATGTATAAAATACACACAGACGGGATTTTGCTACGCTGCGTTAAAACTTGAGAGTTCATCGACCCGCGAATGCTGCGACCGAACAAATATTACCTTTTGTCTAACACGGGTTCAGTACAAAAGAAAATAGTTGTCGTTTTGCAAGTTTGCTAAGAATTTTAGTTTTAAAAGCTTTGCATGCTGGTCGCATAGACTTGTAGAGCGACAGTTTTATGATTTTCTTTGATGCAGACTTATTAGCTTATTGTTTTACTGCTCTTGTATAAAATAGTCTATGTCAAGTAATAAAGATATTACTCGTACTAGTCTATTTCAGTCTTAGCCAAGCGAGCCACGACCAACATGTATTCGGACTATACCACGTAGCCTCGTAATCACGGCTTAACATTGCCCTCTCTCCACGTCTACAATGCGGCTTATAGTCTGAAGCGCCTTAATGGATACAATTTTAGTATAACTTTAAGAATATAATTGCGTAACAATTAAAATAAACTGCATCAGAATTTTATGAAATTCAAAAGCCAAGTTTGAAATGAATAGATACTTGGTTTTATCTCAATGATAATAATGGTTTCGTTGTTCAATGAACAAGAATGAAACACAAGTTTTCAAATTTTTGAACAAGCAAATATTGTAAGTTGGTACGCTTATTATTATTATCTCCAAATAATTAATCCGTAGAAACAATATTTTAACTAACAGAATGAATGAATACGATATCGAATCAGAAATGAGATCCACAGAAGACCTATAGCTCTGTGGACGACCTTCTGCTGATATGATAATGATGAAAAACAGTTTAATTGCTAGGCAGACGAGCTATCAACCTTCTAATAATGATAAAACAGTAGTGTCACGATTGCTCCCCGGAGCAATGCAGGCATATCCATAATACGAGCACACAGTAACAGCATGATTCATATTCATGCAGGAATTAGCCGCAAACTCGGTAATCCTCTTTGCGAACATTCTACAGATCTGTAGTCAGGCGAGGTATTCCTATAACCAATATCTAAAGGCGAATGCAGACGATTAAGGAGCATGCTTGGTAACCAAGTATGCAGCAACTATCAGTTATGTCGTGCAAGCATGCAGTCTGCGAGATAATCTTCTTCAAGTATGCAATTTTCTGTCGGACAGTTTCTATAAGATTATGTTCTCGACGCTATTTTACTAGACGGTTTTGTTATTATCGTATCATGTTCTGCCTCCTCCATCCCACAGCTGTGTAGTATCCTTTTTACAAGCTTTTATTTAGCTTGCACTGTTCGTATGTATGTATTTATGCAAGTAAGTTGTCTTTTCATTTGCAAACCATTTGTTGGTATCCGATTGAGCTGAAATTTTGCAAACACATTTAGTTCTGATAACAATGTAATGTCCAATACTCAATAATGTAATAATTCTAAATTAAAGCTTGTTTTAAAACACGTTTTTAATTAATTTATTTGCATGCCATAGACCCCGGTCGCGAATACAAAAACGGGATAAAAAGTAGCCCATGTGAAATTCCAGACTAGAATCTATCACTGTGCCTTCAATCCAGATCCGTTTAGCCATTCTGGCGTGATTCAGTGACAAACATCTATCCGTCCAAACTTTTCACATTTTTAATAGTAGGTAGTAAGATTATCCAACGGAAACAATTCTGTAATAATCACTAACGACAAAATAATATAGTGAAACAAAATCAAATGAGAATCGTAGCCATTTGTAATTCGAAATTCACGTCAGGAACGTGCAGATTTCACATGGCGCCGCATTTAAAGGATCTCTAAAAACAAACGGCCACTACCAACTAGCTATTTTAAAAACCGTTGGAACCATTCCTGGTGAGTTACACCCCTCCCGCCCCCCAAACCCCTTCCCACTCAAAGGATAATCGGCTATGAAAACAAATTCGAGCACTTTAAAATTAAAATTTGGTTTTTCGTTTTTAATACTGAAGTTATTTCTGTGAAGTCGAAATGTTAGAATAGAATAGCTAGCTTGCAGCGGTGCAAAATGAATTTAAATTGTTAAAAATGTCGATAGTATTAGTAGACACAGTTTTTCGAATTACGTTGAATAAGTATGTTACGGATTCAATACCGGGCAAGTAGGTACCATTGTGAATTTGTGACTTCTCAATATATGTAAGTTTATTACCATGAATTGAAAATTTTATGTAAGCTTTCTTAGTTTATCTTGGACATCATTGACATTGGTGAAGAAAAACATCGTTAGGAAATATATTATACTTATGGGTCGACCGCGCGTTCTGTTCGCGCGCGCCTCAAAGAGAGCTGTCAGCACATGTACGGGCCCCCAACGGGGCCAACGCCTGCCGGGGTTGCGGGACGTCTTAACAGGACACCGTGGCCCCGGAATGTAAAGGGCAAAAGAAGGAAAAGTGTGGTTTTTTAGTCAGTAAAAGTCTGACAGTCCCTTCCGCCCACCTAGGGCGGAAGGAGTCATTCGATGATTTTTACCATTATAAAAAAAAGGAAATATACGTAGAAGTGTGATTAATCCTAGTGCCTTCTTTGTATGAAAAGCTGCCTTTACTCTGCAGTGTAGTGGGACAATAAAAGGCTAGTAAGTATTACTTTACTAATTTCACAAATGTACTATTGGGTACACCTCTGCCCTACCTTCGGGGATTACAGGTTTGATGTTATGTTATGTAAATAATTATTATCTTTTAATAAAATATTGTCAAGAAAACTTAAGTTTGATTATGTTCCTAGCTTCCTTCCTAGTGCACTCACGTTTCAGTCAATAGCAATAATATTCTCTAAAATGATCTTTATAGATTAAAATGTAGCAGTGGAGTAATTACACTACGATCTTAACTCATTTGAAACTTTCTAACGTAAGTGCATTCCCACTGAGTGCCGGGCCGCGTCGACTGAGCACTGAGGCGATTAGCGCTGTACCAGACGAACAGTCATTACAAACCTTGTAATTCGTGTAGAACCAACTACAAAGTAACGTTTAAATGTTTGAACGGAGTTTTTCTTATCTCGTTTATGTGAAGAGAACTTTTGGTTTCCAATAGCTTTTCTTTACCCATGTTCCGTCTATCCTGCTCCAACAATTGATGAGTATTTTAGTTGTTTTATTATGTGTCTACATTTTTACGTTTTCCTTTAGTTGTTAATTAAGGTTATGTACCTGAAAAGGAAAAAAGGAAAACTGCCTGTCTGTTAAGACCCCATTTTTGGGACGCTTGGATGTATCAAGTTGAAATTAGTATCAAGTACAGGTACTTAAGAAGCATGGAAGGAATGGAGAAAAGCCTTTGCCCAGGAGTTGTACAGAATAGGCCAACGAAAAAATCAGGTACTTATGTCACCGGCACTTTATTAGTATTTATTACTCTTTAGAATACACTAGAGTCCCGCCCATGCTTCGCTAACTATATACGTATAAACCTTTCTCTTGAATCACTCATTGATGAAAACCGCATTTAAATTCGTTGCATAGTTTAAAAGATTTAAGCGTACAGACGGTAGGAAGCGACTTTGTTTTATACTATACAGGTAATTGAAAGTTTACCCGAACCCTTAAAAGGGGTCATTGTATGGTCATTGTACAACTTTTACTATGGGACCAACATTGAAATCATGAAAAAAAATCAGCTGTTTCATATATTACGATCGTGTTGTGTAGTTTTTTTGTAGGGAACACCTGTTTTTTTTTCATGATTTCAGGGTTGGTCCCATAATAAAAGTTGTTTATAATGATAAGTACAATAACCCCTTTTAAGGTTTTGGGTAAATTTTCAATCACCCTGTATAGAGATTTTTTGATGAATTCACTCTTCTTAAGACTGATTCTGATAGTGACAAACAGTCGTCTTTCCGATATCAATTGACAACAAAAAAAAAAAAAATAATTTGTATGTATTAAAAGCCTTTCTATGCCCACCGTGGTCTCCTGTCTCGGTCTGGCATTAAGCGGCATAAGTACTTGGCCGCCGACCAGTCTGTTATTGAACTTTGTTGCCAAACAATAGTTATTTTATGTGCTTAGTTTTGGTAATGTTATGTAGTTTCAATAACAATCACTTGTTTTTTTGTTTTAGGTTGTATACTTATTATATTTTTACTATTTTATTTATTTTGTTTTAAACGAAGTGGTGGTCTAGCGATTAAGAAGCCCGCTTCTCATACATAAGGGTTTAAATCTCGGCACATAAGTACGTATGTGACTATATCAATTAATTTGTACTTTATTTTATTTTGGACATTTGTGAAGGAAACAACGTGAGGAATCCTGATCTATAAGTCTTAAATAGCCAATCAGCCTTGAGCAAGTTTGGTAAACAAAATAATCTTGCTTTCTCTGTATGAGAAGGGTGCTTTTCCCTGCAGTAGGGCAATAATAGCCTGGCTTTATTATTTTACAGTGTTTTGCCTTCTCAAAAATATTTAAAATGTTATAGCAATTTAAATCAAATATTTTTTTTTACTTTATTCTATTAGTAGGAAAATGAAACTATTTTAACCAACACCAAACATTCAATTAAAACAAAACAGCGGTCACACGCAACGTGCACTTTAACTTAATAAAGTCCTTATCCTAGTCCTAGTTATTCCCCATATAAAGCACTAAACACACTAAGTACAAAATTACTCCACCTGACTCCCGAAAGCTATTAACGACAACAATGTTAGTCAATACCGTCGCAATATATCTTCGTGTAATAGTGACGTAACAAGTAACAACGTATTTCAATAGTCGCCTACCGTCTTAAGATAATGCTAAGCAAAGCGACATTCATATTACGTAGATAGCATCGACGGTGACGCGGGCACGGATTTGGGGAACGGAGATTACACCGACCTGTTACTGAGAGTAAGTGCTCCATGCAAAAAGGTAATACAAATCCAAAGTCATAGGATTTATTTCAGTTAAACCATTTACAGTCACTTCTGAATTGTCAAGGAGATTATTTGCGCTTTCTAAAACATAGGTAAGTCTGCCTCTAAAGAGAAGAACGAGCAATTCAGTCAAATACTTTTTTACCCTATTGTAACATAATACATATTCTTTACACATACTGTTTATGAAGCACATGACTCCGAAAATAAAAAGATATTTTCTTCATCTCTAGATGATGGATAGTTGAAAGAAAATACATACTTATTAATTGTCATGTGATAATCTACATAACAAATTGTCTTAGTAAAATGAGTAGTATTTAGTTTACTTATAATCATTTTAACCGGTCTAGCCCCGGCTGACTTACCGGTATGACAGAACAATAGAAAATCAATTGTGTCTCATTACGTGATATGTGGGACTTGAGTAATCAATGTGATTTTCAGCTACTTTTGTTTAGTGTGTTAGTCACAGTCGCAGTTGACAGTATAATAGTGATAAAGGTATAATAACATAGTAATCATAAACTAGGTTTAATCATGGGTCTTTTTGTAGAAAACTCCTATAACTAGTATGCCAAAGACGCCAACAAAATCAATGAATATTTTAAAATCAGTTACTATCCGAATCCGTCCCTGTAAGCGTTCAGCAGTGGTGTGTCTCGCAAGTAACTTAATCCGCAGAGATATGGCGGAACTACGGACGCTGCCTTACTGCCTCACCAGCGGCGGATTTGCTATCTTCAGCGGAATACAGAGATTTCCCCAATTACTCCGAAGACTGGAGTCAGCCGGCTTAGAACCCTCACTGAAAGACGAATGCCTTTTCAAAGCAGTGTAAGCTATTGCCAGAAATTGCAACTGCAGTACAGTTTGCATAGAAGATGGAATGGTCGTCCAATTAAATGTACGGAATATTGTATTATTTTTTGTGCTTGCAAGAAGATAATTCAAACACAAAATAAAGCTGGTATAATTTTTTACAACTTACAAGAAATAAGCTAATAGTCATTCAATCATTTCTTCCAATGTCTTGTTTTTATGCTGACTGTATTGTTACTTTGATACAAATCCCTTAAAATATTGGATAATACCTGTGTACAGTGGTAGGGGTGGGAGATTTATAGCGCGGATGCAAAAACTGTGATATGAAGCTGTTACGGGGACGCGTGGAACACTAGTTCTGTTATTTATGTTACTTTTGATAGTGTCACGTGGCTGGTTTAGGATGAAATAGGTTGAGAGTTATTGTTATTGAGATTTCGTAACTTTTTTTGTGGTGTGGGTTTATAAAGTGGGCGCAAATGAGCCGTGTTAACTTAGATGTTGACTTTGACTTTGATATTTGATGAATATAGTATTTTTTTTCCTCCATTTGTTTTGGTATTTTTATACTGATATCCCTTCCCCTACCTATAGCCCCCCAACTCCCCCCCAAGTTCTCTACAGCCTCCATCCATCTCTTCCAACTCCAAGATCCTTAATTTCATAAAAACAGAAAAGATTTCTCCCCTCCAACGACAAGCTATAGCATAAAAACGTAACACAATAGCAGCGCAGTACTGTGACCGTTATAAGGATCATATAGCGCCGAATTACACCGCATGTGTCGGTAATGCCGGCAGTAATCGCAGTTATACGAGCCCTGCCTTCTGCGCGGCATGGCCACTGGTGTCGCCGCGTTTTTCTTTGTAACCTAGATAGAAGAGATTCGGTTAGACATATGACTGTATGTTAACAAAAAATATTATTTGGAAGAAAATTGTAATATGTACAGTCAACAAAATATATAAGTAACCAACCAGCCAGTTTACTTTGCCAGTTTTCTTAGGTAATAAGTAGTTAGGTATTAAGTAGATAATAAACAATTAATTAAATTGACTTGACTGCCTCGTTGGTCTAGTGGTCGCAAGCGCAACTGCTGTGCATGAGGTCTTGGGTTCGATTCCCAGGTCGGGCAAAGTGTTATTGGGTTTTACCATGGATCATCCAGGAATTTCTCAGTAGCAGCCTCGGAGTCTGGATTTGTGCCCGGTTGATGGCAATAGGCTCGCCCCCTATTACATGGGACTAAAAACATAACTGGCGAAATGTGGGTGTACTAATGGGTACACCTCTGCCTAACTCTTCGGGGATTACAGGCGTGATGTTATGTATGTAATTAAATAAATTAAGTTTTAATCGACATCCATCGATTTCTATGAATACTTCAACTATATCGGACGGCCATGGCTACTTATCTCTTTTGTCGACGATATATTTCTAATGAAATATTTACTCAGTACGTCCTATATTATTGATCTGGACGGCTGAAAACAGATGTGTTTAGATTCAACCGTCGATATGATCTGAAAAATAATTTCTGGCTGACAGATGGTAAATCTTATTGACTGTAATAAAATGACTGCCTCGTTGGTCTAGTGGTCGTAAGCGCGACTGCTGTGCATGAGGTCTTGGGTTCGATTCCCAGGTCGGGCAAAGTGTTATTGGGCTTTTCCATCAGGAATTTCTCAGTAGCAGCCTCGGAGTCTGGATTTGTGCCCGGTTGATGGCAATAGGCTCGCCCCCTATTACATGGGACTAAAAAAAAAAACATAACTGGCGAAATGTGGGTGTACTAATGGGTACACCTCTGCCTAACCCTTCGGGGATTACAGGTGTGATGTTATGTTATGTTATGTTATGTAATAAAATAAAAATTTACATACAATTAATCTACCCCCTGGTTTCACGAATGAAAAACTTGTTTGACAAATTGTCAAACGCGCTCAAGATACTGTGATTGTTTGACTGAATTCAACCGATAACTTGACTGAATAACATCCAAACGCAGCTTAACTTGACAATTTGTCACATTAATTTTTCTTGGTACTTGTTCATAAAAATACAATGGCTGCAGGAAAAACTACCGTTTTTTGTCAGTTAACTGCGTTTAATATGCTTTCATAAATAACAAAACATAGTTCTGAAACAGCTTGTAACATACAAAGTATAATTTTTGGATACTTATTTTCCAAAATTCTCGAGGCAAAGGCTCAAGAACTGGCCACAATAGAATTTCATCTAGAGAACAAAGTACCAACTTACAAGTGAATGATAGTATCTAAGAATTTATGCTCAGAAATATTATTATATATTATGCTGCTGAGACTAAAATAGTCAGTAAAATGCGCCACTGCGACTAGAAAGCTGCACGTTATGCGCCATTTCAAACTATTACACTGTCTTTTACGTTCAAATGTTCAACATAGGTATAATGTCGGGTTTGTGTGGAAGCCGACACTGCTGCATTGTTGCAGAATATTATAGTGATGTTAGTATAGGACGTGTCCGTAAACTGTCTTTGAAAATGCTAATACAAGACGGTGAGCTCACGTGGCGTGTTCATTGATAGTCCTTCTCTGTATCGTTTCATATTGCAGCACGTAGGAAAATTAACCAGCTGGTATTAATTTCTGTACGTCATGTAACAAGTTTTAATATTTTAATTTGAAATCCGTGCAAAAGTAACACATAAAACAACAGCAAATTCTGTTTTCATTTTTTTCCAAATAAAATGAAAACGTAGTCGGCGACAACGAAAACCATTAAAAGATGAAATTTTGGTCGTTTACCTCTGGGCTGCAACATGTTCGTACATTAATTTACTTAGTTCACTGACTCCTGCTTCATTAGTGGTGACGCTCCTCGCTCACCCCTCGTGCGGAACAAGCCAGGAGATCGGGGAGAGTTGAAATTCTCACGTGGTTGGTGAACAGACTAGCATTTTTTTTTTCAATGATGTACACCAACAGTATATATTATGTAACTCTGGCATCTGCCTCCGACTTATTATGTCTTTGGATACTGCTCTGCTCCCTTGGGTCGTTGCGTGATGTTATAGCCTATACTATTCCTCATGAATCTGGCTATCATATAATGAAAGATTTTTTCCAATCCGGGAGTTCCAAAAATTAGCTTGTTTAAACAAGCAAACAAATATCTTTTCATCTTCAGCTTATTATGTTATATAGATTAGTTTCCAAAAATACTTTAGGTCATCACTTCCAATAAACACCAATTTTAGGTATACATAACATTCATTGAACAAAGACAAAGGACAGAAATTCCTAATAAAATACAAGTAAAAGCAGTCGAAGATAATAAAATACTAACTAATGGGAAGCAGTGAGAACACGTCGTAGAGCAATAAGAATATGGTGTTTATGTCTATTTTATACACGTTGTTTTTTCCGTGTACCAACCCAGTACTTACGTGAAAATGCTATGAAAATAGTATTGAGTTTAAGGAAAGAATTAGATCCGGGGAGAATTAGATTGCGGACGTCTTAACAGGATACCGTGGCCCCGGAACGTAAAGGGCAACAGAAGAAACAGGGTGCTTTTTTAGTCAGTGAAAGTCTGACAGTCCCTTCCGGCCCACCCAGGGCGGAAGGAGTCATTTGATAATTTTTACCACCTAAAAAAAAGGTAAGACTTAGATGCGTAATAGGAGACCATGCAAAGAAGCAATGCAAATGAATGGATTGTGTGACAAATTTTATGACTATAATGAGGGTAAACACTGAGATGATAGAGCTCACAGATCAATCGGGGCAAGAGCAGATCAATGACGATATTCAGGCCGAAATCCCGTCAGTTACGTTTACAAGATCGCATCATATTTGACACATTACACCGACATCCATACCTTGATATCTCCTCGTCTTAATCCTCTCAAACCGATGCCCAAATAGGCAAAGCTTGTAGATATGAATATCGTACACAGATCCATTTAATAAACACCCGACACTCTCCAAGATATTATTGAGCTGAAGCAATTTGAAGCCAGATGCTTGTGCAGTTTCCAAGCTGTAACAGTAGATAGAACAGTATGACGTCATGAGCGAAATCTGTTATAGGAATCTAATGGCCTGATTTTTGTCTATTACAAAATGCGGAACTACAAAAATGTATCGACGGGCCTGTTGGTCTAGTGGTTAGCGCCCCTGACTGCTAAGCCGGAGGTCGTGGGTTCGATTCCCACCCAGGACAAACTTTGTGTGATGGGCATGATTGTGAGTTCTGTGTCTGGGTGTGATTTATCTATAATATGTATGTATTTATAAATTATATAAGTATGTATATCAGTTGTCTGGTTACCATAACACAAGCTCTGCTTAGCTTGGGATCAGATAGCCGTGTGTGAGTTGTCCCAAGATATTTATTTTTTTTTTTTTTTTTTTTTATCCAACTATTCCTACGTCCCATCTTAGAGGGTCGGGTGATCTGTAAGTGAGCACTTGAGACCATTCAATTTATTTAAAGACACACCTTTTTTAAGTTATTGTAACACTGCTTTAAGTTTTGTTATTATTTTATGAAGTGCAGAATGTTTGTGTTTTAAACAATCGTTGGTAGACCAAATAAATGAAATAAGACTTTATTTTAGCACAAAAAAACCCGATTATTTTCAATTAACTGTAAACATAGATTTTTAATTGCTTTAAAATCTATAAATATTCCATCGAGTCATTAAATAAGTGACGTCACAGTTTATTATTCACATACAAAGCTAGAATAGTCCTAGCAGGTAGGATAGCCCACCTCTGATAACTTTCAGTAGTTAAGATTGTGCATTTTATTATTCAGTGAATGTACTAGTTATGATTTTTTCAATTAAAATAACTAAGCTGAATATTGTGTTGCTAACCCATAAGACTTATGATGCATCAATTTAAAGTACAGCTTCAGCGTGACAGTTTGGGCCCCATGATAAATACGACACGAAAAAAGAGTTTAGTATGCGGAAGTAATTTCGCCCTGTACGTCCCTGTAGTCAGTGTTCTGGGAACATGTATTCTATTCAGATACCTAACTAAATAACACAGGTCATTTTAACCTTTATGAATAAATCTAAAATGAATTGGGTAAGTACTTCCATTTTTTCAAGCAATTTTAAGGATTTTGTATATTTAAAACGCTATTTACTTTTAAATCTATTCAAAGCATAAATAAAAGGTATGCTATGATTTCAAAATAAATAGCGTTTTATACTTTTATTATTACGGTTTCAGTTGTTACCAATTACAATAATTAAAGACAACACTTAAAAGAGATAAAAATATAAAAAAAACCCAAATATACATTTAAAATTAGTTTGGCGTACTTAGTTTTAAAAAAGCATTTTTGGTTCAGTTACGTGATAATTGTTTTTAAATAGACTTTTATTTTAAAATTTTTCGTCTTATCTACATTTTTCCTTTGTAATTTAAAATTACCTTACCCTGCGTTTACATGACGTTATTTCTTAAGAAGGAATTTTCATTACCACGCAGTCACTCACTCTAGTTTTTTCTTTTTTCACGTTTATCACAAAGGAGGTGCTTTTAATAGTTAAATACAAGATTCTCTTAATCTCCTCGCTTGCACCACAAAAACAGGAGTCCTCCTGAGCGTCTCCCGTCCGATCAATGCGAACAATCCGAAGCCTTTCTCCCAACTTGGCTGGGCCCGTCGGAATCACTTTGTCAACCTATTATTACTTGAGACTCCGCCCCAAATACGGAATCGGGACGAGCTCGAGTGTTTACAACTCTGTATACGAACTTATTAACCCATAAACGAGTTTGATTAAGTTGTTTGACAGAATACTTAAGGATCTTCATCTTAAAGTTATAAGGGTTTTGGTTTATCCCTCCTTCGCGGCGGAATAGAAGTTTCTCAACCGTCAACACATTATTGGTCTGGTCTGTTTATTCCCCGATTGTATAATTTGCTACTTCTTCACTATTTTCTGACTCTTCTTCTTTTTTATCGTGTGGGCAGTAAGGTCTTGCGACCCCACACGCCCTAGTGTCAGGGTTTCTAAACCGCCTCAAGGGCCTACAGTCTGACATGGTTTGAGTGGGGTAGTAATAAGCTATAGGTCCAGGTTTCCTCACGATGTTTTCCTTCACGGATGTCAGTGATGTCCAAGATAAACTACACTACTATTTTCTGGCACAGTTGCTTTAAAAAAAGTGACGTTATAAATATGTGATATAATCTGCCCATAACTGTTGAGCCTACGTTTCATGATCTACTTAACCCTTTCCCAACTTTGTTCGATTTGTCTTCCATTTTAATTAGTCTAGAAAGTCAATTCGTTTACTTACAATTATATTATATATATGCGGCTTTGGTTTTGTTTCTTGTTATGTAGGTATTGCCACCGACTTCCAAGCTAAAGTTATTTTTTTTATTTTGTAGTTTTTGAAGGCGGTCATATTTTTTTGTAAAAAAGCTTTTTATTTTTCACTTTTTAGTGCTTGTGTGTTAATGTTTGAAATCCTTACATAAAGCCCTTTCAAACAATACCTCACACGATATATTAAATTTTGGAAAGTGGTAGGAGGGGGGTTGACGTACCCCCTCCCCACTTCCTTCAGTCAGTCATCGACTACACGTATAAACAAAGCAATTTGTCTTGTTACGGCGGTTCTGCTGTGATTTTATAAGGAGTTCCGTTCCGTATCTCCAAAGTTCATCATCAGATCATGACAATATTCCTATGGGACCTATACGGAACTATACTCTTTCAAACAAAAAAAGAATCATCCAAATTGATTCATAATTGGCGGAGTAATCGTAGAACAAACACACAAAAAAAAAAAAAAAAAAAAGACATACGCGTCGAATTGAGAACCTCCTCCTTTTTGAAGTCGGTTGAAAATACCATACAAGAAACGTGTTATTTTTTTGTATTAAATACGGTGGTACGCAGCCCTTTGTTTACGAATCCTTCTCGCACTTGGCCAGCATTATATAATAAAGTGATACACATAATCGTAGTCTTACGTAAAGCAACAACAATCTTCAGCTACAAAGTTTAACAGATACCTAAATAAAAACTCGGCTCGTATCTTTATGTGCCCGCTGGCACACATTCGCATTTTGTTTTCCCAACGTCTTTTGTTTCAATTCCGTAGCACACTAACGTTTGCCAAATAACAGGAGATCATGAAATTCAACGACAGCCCACAATGAAACATTAACATTCTATTACTACAGAAAAAAAAGCTCTTTGTAAACAATAGGCTTCTCTTAGCTCGTTAAAACGTTTACGAATAATAGGGGATTCGTATTCAAGGCGGCCACGAGACGGCGACGTAACGTGACAGCCCTAGGTGTGAACGTCTGAGCTAGCGCGGGGTGGGGGCTGCGATTCTCGCAGTGGTTTACGAGTGCAAGATTGTCGTAAGTGTCAACCCTAGAGGCTTATTCAAACTTTTTATTCAGGGACTAATGCATGAGTCAGAGCCGACTTTTGGATAGCTAAAAGATACTTGAAACGCTTACATAAAACTGTCTACTTAGGTACCTATGAAGAACATAAACTATTACTATTGCTGTCGTAACAAAGTCACGTTTATTTAAAAAATCATATTTGAAAAGTGTCTACACAAAATATCAACAGTAACAAGAATAGGTACCTACTGTTAGTTTTCTTATAGCCGTTACTTCTGCCCCTTGTCAGCTCAAAGCTTACCTCTAAAGCTAAAAAAATATCACCCACGTGTATATGAGGGTCAGCTAGCCTGCGGAACACATAGGGTTGTCACTTAACCTAAATTAAATTATACTGGGTGACTTCAGTCTGCCGCCTTGCGCTGTCCGTAAACCCTCTCATTTAGGTCCTCGGAGTATTGTCACGCAGTGTGAAAGATGCAGAAAGTCCAAACCGAATTTCATTCAAGGCGGCCAATCTCAATAGAGACTAGAGAAGTACGCAGGAGATTAGAGGGTGAAGGTGAACAGAACTAGGCAAAGTTTTGCACACACATTATTGCCAGCCATGTTTATTCCATTTTTATTTTCTCGTGCGATAATTTAGTACTTTCACCTAATCCTGTATTACTGGGTTATTTTTTTTACCTTTCCTCCCACACTAAACATTACACCTGTACTGTGGATGCAAACATATAAACTCTTACACACAAAGAACTTAACCCAGAACTATCTGTAGGCCTTACAAATGTTTGTACTGCGCGGGACTTAAACGCACGACCCGCAGTGCAGCGGACAGCAGTCTGTCTTGTCTTTTGTGTGGGCAGTTTGCCTTCTGCAGATCACTATATAGTGTAACGACCTTGTGTACTGAACCAAATGTTGTTAAAAGTTAGTAGAAAACTGTTAAATGCACCATTATTGGGACCTCGAGTAATGATGAACTGAAAGTTTGCGCTGATAACAATGTCTAGCTCTCATGTACTTTGTTTGGAGCAATTATAGGCTGAAGTTTTCAGGCTGATAAGAACGACTAAGTACTTTATTCTTATGTTAGTCTATCTTGTTAGTTTTACTTGTACGTACCTATATTCTTTACTATGTTTATTGTTTGCTTTGCGCCGTGGTAATAGTCAAAAATCTACATTTTCTTTGTCGTAATGTATTTTGACATAATGTATGAGTTTTAAAATTAAATGCTTTTTGCTGTTATGATGAATATAATAATTGCTAACTTCGGCCCGAAACTTCATCCACGCCAAAGTTGATTAGAGTTGACGGAACCATCCGTACATTTTTCCTGGATAAAATGTAGCCTTTGTGCTATTTCGAACTATAATCTGTTTGTATTCCAAATGGTATACAGATCCATTTAGCCGTTTTAACATGATTGAGTTACTAACATCCATCCATTTAAACTTTAGCATTTTTAATGGTAGATAGTAAAATTGTACAACGCAAAGAAAAACTAATGATTTTTTCTTCCGTTATAACACGGAAGCACCACACAGATTTTACTACACTGATCATTTGATCATTTAGGTACTGCCCGAGCAATAAAATTAATGAAGTTTATTGAGTTAAGTACTAGTTTACACAATTATTATTCTTTTCGGCCTTTGTTAACCTAAAAATAAGTCTGTTTCATAGCACGCAATACTTAGATCATTTACCTAGACCACGACTTGTTCATTATTCACGCAAATTACTAATTAAACTTTGTAACCTCTCCAAGCAATCTGCAACATGTTGCCGAGTTGCTGTCAACATATTGCGGGCAACACGTGTTGCGGAGTTGATCACGCCGTGTTGCAGAGTTGACGCCCGGCGAGCGAAAACATCAGTTTATCAACAAATGTTGACGTGTGTGGACAACCCATATTGATTTAAACAAAATTTCCAACAGCATTCTCGCCGTTCATCAACAACGTTGATCAACTGTTGCTAAACAAATGTTTACCATGAATACGAGACTTTAGTTAACCGAATTTGACGCGAGCCAAGCCGCGAGCAAAAGCTAATAAAACTATACAAATCGCTTGAACACAGTCCGGACACTCACAAAGAAACAGATCCCTCGCAAAGAAACACTAACAATGTAGAAAGAAACATGGAGAAGCGTTTCTGATAAGTGCAAAAGGTTTAGTAATCGAGCCATTGCCTCGGGCAGACGAATTACGGAAACTAGATATCCTCGGACACAGGCCAAATGTGTAATGAAAGTAGTTTTTGTATAGTATTGGACAGAAGTGCTCAAAGTTACATCATCTATATCTTACATTGTTTTTTTTTTTATTGTTTTATACATTCATTATTTTCACGGTAGTAAAATAATTATTTATTTATTTATTTTAGACATAATTCTAGTCTTACACACAAGATATATTAAAACACTCATTAAAATAATAATTAAAACTGTTAAAATACCTTTTTTTTTAAATGTCCGATTCGCATTTCTTTAAAATTCTGATAAATTAAAATTCATAGAAGCAACAAAATAATTTTAACCAGGATTTTCTTAAAACCATTTCACGTTGCTCTTTGCACCTCTGCAATTAAAAAAAAAAAGAAATTAGAAAAAAAATCCTAAATGGAAGAAAATTTTGAGAAACTTTTCCTACTGCTGCCATAGGTACATTGAATTATATTGTAGAACGGCTGTGGGGAAATTGAGTGTATATGTATACGTAAGGCCTGGATGTATAGCGTTGTTTTTAGGGTTCCGTATGACAAAAGAAAAAAGGAAACCTTCCCCTAATAGAATGCCTAACGAAGTGCGATGTCTGTCTGTCAAGATCCTTTTTCCACTACATTCATGTCTGACTCACGGCAATGGAGTCCGACACTCGTGACACTTACAACTCTTGACTCTGGTAACCAGGACACTCGTGTCTTACACTCGTGAAACTCACGATACTTGATTTCAACACTTGTGACGCTTTAGTCTGACACTCGTGAAATTTGTAACACTCATGTCTAAAACTGGTGACAATTAACCATTCCTGGTCATGCATAAGTCTGTAAGGAACCCTCGGTACGCGAGTCAGACTCGCACTTGTTAGGTTTTTTGCTTATTAAATACCCAGGATTCGCTGCCACCTGCGACCGTGTGTTCTTGCGTAGGGCTCTTTGTGTCACGACTTCCCCTCTTACAGTCGCGCCCTTGAACTTTGCCAAGGACAAGCGTGTGTATTGTAAAATAAAGAAAAGGGGAAAAAACTTATGATTTTAGTAAAATTTACATAGGAAAGGAGGCATTATAGATTTAATGTACTTTACTTCTAAACTTTAAATTTGCGAACAGGGGTGCGACTTGAGAACTCGGCTTTGATTACCTAAATGAATTTTGTGCAAATAGCTTTTCTGCAAAAATATTGGAAGAAATTCCTGATGAGAAACAGCTTCTCCAAATATTTGGAAAAAAATAAAGGTTGTTTCCTGTTTTCACAGAACATAATGAAGTCTAATGCATTGCTTTCATCCCCGAATTTACATTATACACAAACAAAATACCTTCGGAAATGCCGATACATCTCCATAAAATGTTCGCGTCACCTCTCTAAAAAGCTCGTCATCATGGCGGCCATAAATTAGAATTCATTATAACTACCCTCGAAAGTAGCACGGGGGGAGTAATTTACGCGTCCAACCCTCGGAGGAGTAGCTTCCTGTAATGAGTTTTTATTCAGCAAAGTTCGGCACCGACCTAGCATGGTTTACGGACGCTCTTACGCCCTTTTTTATTGCGAATACTAAGACGGTTTGTGTATTACATACGTTAAGGGTTTTCTTTTAAGGGCAAATTTTTCAATCGTCAGATTACTCTTAACGGAGGGATAAATATGGCGTTTTGACAGCTTTTGTATAGGAAATAACTGACATATTTATTCTTTGAATAACAGTTATCTGACTATTGGAAAAAACAGGCTTAAGTATAAATTTAATGTTTCTTCGTTATAGCGCCTCTCATGCATGAGATTACAGGTTCAATACCGGGCAAGTACGATTGTGACTTTTTCGATTCATATGTACTTAAGGTTTATCTTAGAAATCACCGGCATCGGTGAAAAAAAAAACTAGACATTGACCTAGCGTAACACAAGATATTTTTATGCGATTTTTGTCTTTCCATGTGAATTTAGAACTTTCACTTAATTCTCACGTCTGCACAAAGGAAGTCACGAACAGAAGCTAATTTTACTATACATTTTTATATGAATGGACCAGAAATACAGCAAAAAAAAATATAGCTACCTTCTATCAAACCAAACCGTCACCTAACGCAAACCACCATTTTAATTAAGGAGTAATAACGACAACAATGCTACATCCACGAATCTTTTGTTCTGCAGTTCATATTCTCTTGGAACCACGCTACAGTCTCATTAAAATGTAATTAGATGCAATTACCGTAGTTTTTAACTTTTAACATAACTAACAAAAAGCACTTAAAACTGGTGGCTTGTGCTATCACTAGGAACCACTAGAAATGGAGAAAAACTGCATTGTTATACCTAAACTGTATTTTACAGAAGGCTTACAGACTAATCAACCAAATATATAAAAAATATAATACGATGAAATTAGCTAAATACATTATCAATATTTTTAATGATTACTCAACATCTAACATCTAACCTACAGGAGACACGCGACTTCGCGACGCGGTTTTGGCCGAAACCGAAGTATTCCCGTTTGAGCATTTAGAACATCAATCAATATTTTAATGTGGTACTCTAAGAGCACCAACCTTGGTGCTCAATGCTCAAAAAATAGGTGCTCAAACGGTATTCCCGTTTGAGCACCTATTTCACTTCCCGAAACCGAAACTAAGCCAAAAACCATTTTTTGCCGATACTAGGCAGAACCGAAAGTTCGTTCGTACTCCAATTTATAGCACTGTGCAATAGTTCGAAAGACCCCAAGAAACTTGAGGAAAGAAACATTAATATTCTCTCCATAGAATACACATTAACAAAATTCAATTTCGCAGTATTCCATTTCCCTGTTCTAAAATGGCTGACGACTGTAATTACGGTAAGCCAAATAAATGATAATAAATTATTTCTGTGAACCCACTTCAAAGAACATAATTAACAAGAAGTACTCGGAGAGCTCCAATTTATTGTACTTTTATACTCTAGGAATATTAAAAGTTGTAGGAAACGAAAAACATTGATGAAATGAAATATTTCGTACCTACTTAACTGCTTCTAGTTATAAGACAAAAGTTAATGTATCAAACAAATGATAGTTATAGGTGAAAATCGAAGATATGTAGAGAAGCATCAAACAAACAGGAACAAAATTCATTGTCAGAGCCTCCACCACCTCCATGGACCCCAAACTATGAGCTTATCATAATGCTTATTCAATGTTTACTAATATTGAAGACTTACAGCTAAAAATAATAGACAAATAACATTAAACTAGACAGTCAATTTTAAAAGTCTTCACTTATAAAAGCTTTTTTACAAAAAAATATGACCGCCTTCTGAAACAACAAAATAAAAAAATAACTTTAGCTTGAAAGTCGGCGGCTTTGGTTTTGTTTCTTGTTATGTAGGTATTGCCACCGACTTCCAAGCTAAAGTTATTTTTTTATTTTGTAGTTTTTGAAGGCGGTCATATTTTTTTGTAAAAAAGCTTTTTATTTTTTACTTTTTAGTGCTTGTGTGTTAATATTTGAAATCCTTACATAAAGCCCTTTCAAACAATACCTCACACGATATATTAAATTTTGGAAAGTGGTAGGACGTGGTAGTGGTTGACGTACCCCCTCCCCACTTCCTTCAGTCAGTCATCGACTACACGTATAAACAAAGCAATTTGTCTTGTTACGGCGGTTCTGCTGTGATTTTATAAGGAGTTCCGTTCCATATCTCCAAAGTTCATCATCAGATCATGACAATATTCCTATGGGATCTATTCGAAACTATACTCTTTCAAACAAAAAAAGAATCATCCAAATCGATTCATAATTGGCGGAGTAATCGTAGAACAAACACACAAAAAAAAAAAAAAAAAAAAAAAAACATACGCGTCGAATTGAGAACCTCCTCCTTTTTGAAGTCGGTTGAAAATACAGAACAATTCTATATTTTAAATGCGTTTTCAGTACTACAAGAACAAAGGAAATACTAAAAATGAAATTACTGTAACTATATAACGTTCTGATATTTTATGATATAAAAGACAAATAAAATAAATCAAATAAAATTACTACACCTGGTCAATATTTATGAAATGCTTGTTATTTTTGTATATTCTTCTTATTATTTTAGTGGTTTATGTTTGACAGTATTTCAGAATACACCCTTTCAAAGAACAGAATCGCCCCGTTGCCGTTGCGAGTGCAGTGGACACTCGCGCGACTATATCACTGTGTGCGTGTGGGTTAATCGCCCTGCCTGCCTAAACCCAGAGGCAGGACTTTTACAATACCTACAAGAATAAAATAAAAAACCTATTTATTTAATTATTGATTCGTATTGAGAATAACTATAATTAACTCCTAATTTGACTCGGTTGCAAAATTCCACCTTGTTTTGCTAGCATTCCATATGAATTTTCCTATCCTTGCTTGCTAAATCGTGGCCTTATGTCAATGTACTAAAGGCTAGCGCAGCAACAGTACACATAATTCTCTGCTACACATCTCTACGGGTATACTACGTGCCGTTGATCCAAAAATTCTCTTCCACTATTCCGCTAAAACAAGCTACGGTATAACGTAATAGTTTGTCCAGGATGTGGCGTCCGGCGGATCACTTACTATGTGCATACATTCCAATCCCGGACAACGTATTCGACGCCATGGCTCGCTGCGGAATATCTTTGCACGGATACTGAAATGAAATTTACGGGAGCTGTGGTTTTGACGTAGCCGCTACTCTTTACTATGCTTTATACTTCGTTTTGCCTGTGACTTCGTCCGCGTAAATGTCGGTTATCGCTGATTCAGACGAAGTCGCAGTATTAAAAAGAAGCCTATGTCCTTTCTTGAGGTTCAAACCTAGCCCGTACCAAATTTCATCAAAATCGGGTTAAGTCGTAAAAGCGTAACAGACAAACAAAGCATAACAAGATTTAGATAAAAAGTTTAAAAAGGTACAATTACAAGTTTTCACTTGAAGAATTTGTTGTGACAAAATTGACGACCGTAAGTAGATAAAGTACTTACAGCACAAATTATAAAATTATGTAAAGGTAGATATTCTAAACGTTGCCACAAAGAGTCCTCTTTCCTTTACGGACCCCGGCATTAAAGAGATCGATTTCAACTTCCTGGCAGCTCTCATTATAAGTTCGGCGCGCTCTTATTAAATACGAATTGCCTCTAAGTGGTTAACCACTGGCGTATGCCAAAGGTAAAATCTACAAAGAGAAATACCTATTAGTTTATTAATACCTAACTATGTAGCTTTTGCTCGCGGCTTCGTCCGCGTAAGAAATAAGTTTCCGTTGAACTATTATTCCAAGGAAACACGTCACTGAGATAAAACGTATCCTATGTATTAAACCAGAAAATGGTCTATCTATATTCCAATTTTAATCCATATCTGTTCAACGGTTTACGCGTGATTGAGTAATAAACATCAAAATATTTTCACAAACTTTCACATCTATAATATTAATAGAATTATATTAGAAGAAAGCTATTTTTCTGTCGTTTTTTCTTATGTCAGGGACAGAAATTTACACACTATCGCATGCCTTCAGAAAACTTCACCATCTAAAATTCTATGAAAAACACAATAATAGGTATTTGTTTTTTTCAGTTATAGTTAAAATTGCATCATAGACCTTCCTAGAGCTAGAATGAATACAGTTGCATCTCGATTAAAAATTACTGTTTTATAAGTCTATAAGTTCACATAAGAATGAAAACACAGACTAAAACTAATTTAGACAGTAACCACAAACTGAACATTTAACCCGACATTTAATTTGACTTTACTACTTTACCAACCATAGTTACCACAAAATAGATTTCAAACAAATTATTAAAAGAATTATAGACTCAGATTTAAATAATTACTTCACAATGGTTCTTTTACTAGGTAATAGTACTGGTATTACCAAAAAGGACATACTGGATGGTGTGGACACCTTGTTAAAGCTTAACATAGGGAAGGTAATGTTGTGTGCTTTTCCTTACTCTGATACTTTATCAGATTATGAAAACAATCGTATATTTAAGTTAAATAGGACTATTTGTATGTTGACAAGTTGTCATAGTGACAAATTATTGTTTTTTGACACTAATAAATTTATTAGTGATTTTAGATTAACTCAGAGAAGTTTATCTCTGTCTGGAGAATCTCGACATTTAATTGCTATGTTGATAGCATATAATATTAATATGGTTATAGCTAATATAACTGATTGTAGGTTAAGTGACGAAACTGTATTGTCTAGTTCTGCTAACAACACAGTGATGGATTATTCTTTAAACTAAGTTGTGAGACAACAGAAGTTACCCCGTCAGATAATCACCTATTATTACTGAATAATAAAAAGGTATCTTCTGGCAAGTTAGCTTATAAGGGAAAGCAACATACTTTAAAATTATTCAATCAAAATATTCAAGGTTGCTCTTCAAAATTACTGGAAATAGAAATGTTCTTAGAAAAAACCAAGTTTGATATTGTTTGTTTTACCGAACATTGGCTAAAAGATAACCAAGTGATGTCTATTAATTATGAAAATTATTGTGTAGTTAGTCATTTCAGCCGGAAACAGATGTTACATGGCGGCTCGTTAATACTTATTAAAAATTCGATTAAGTCTAAAGAACGTAAAGACATTGTAAGACTATCAGTTGAACACACTATCGAACTGTCCTGTGTTGAGCTTGATAAGCATGTTATTGTTTGTGTGTACAGACCTCCAAATTACCAGAATCTATCTGTGTTTGATTCGGTAATGGAAGATGTGTTACGAAAAATTACTATTGGTAGTAAATCAATTATCATATGTGGTGACTTTAATATTCATTTGTTAGAAAATAACTCTAGTACTATCAGATTATTAAGTCTTTTCAAGTCATTTGATTTGTCAAATATTTTTAGTGAGCCTACCCGAGTGACAGCTTCTTCTGCCACTTGTATTGACAATATATTTTGTAATTGCGAATACCTCCATAAGGACATTGTAAATAGGCTGCCATCAGATCATAGTGGACAAACAATTACGTTCTGCGCCTATGTACCACCACAAAAAACTCAAATAAAGTTTAGGCCAATTACTTGTAGAAGCTTAGAGCAATTTAATAATTCTTTATCTAGTAAATTATGTATTCATAGTTTTAATAACATAGGTGACCCAAACGAGTTTTATACCGAATTTTTTTCACTTTTAAGCACGCAATTTAATGACACTTTTCCGGTAAAAACAAAAAGTATTTACACAAAATTCTTATTTAGCGATTGGGCGACTCCAGGTATACGTAAAAGCAGAGAAAAACTTTTTGAACTTTATGGACTGAAGCAACATACAATTAATACAAGTTTTCATAAGTATGTTTCCAACTATTCAAAACTTTTTAAAAATGTGTGCAAAACAGCAAAAGCTCTTTACGTTAGTAATAAAATAAAATCAGCAGATGATAAAATAAAAACTACTTGGCAAATAATAAATAATGAAACAGGTAGGAAAAAACAGCGTATTACTGAATTTAATTTAGAGACTGCACGTGGCCCTATTAATTCAGATTTGGAGGTAGCCCAGGAATTTGAAATTTTTTTTGCTAATATTCCCCTTCAAACTACTGAGGCTTTAAATTCCTCCCCCGCGCTTTCTGCTGCCTTACTTAAAAAAAATGTTAAGGCTTGCCCTTTGGAATTTAGATTTCAACATACAAACCCCCAGGCTGTCGTAAAAACTTTTAAAGATCTTAAAATTAAATCAACAGAAGATCTTTGGGGAATGTCTGTAAAAGTTAGTAGAGCTATCATTGAAACTATTGCTCCCTACTTAGCCTTAATATTTAACACCAGTATAGACCAAGGAGTCTTTCCCGATCTGATGAAACATAGTAAAGTCGTGCCATTATTCAAAGCGGGTGATAGTAAGGAACCCAACAATTATAGGCCTGTATCGATTCTGCCAGTTCTCAGTAAGGTATTTGAAAAGTTAATGCTCAATCAAATGTTACGTCACTTTAATAAAAATTCCATCTTTGATGAACATCAGTACGGTTTCACCAAAGGGCGTTGTACAACTGACGCCGGTGTCAACCTACTAAAGAACATATTTAACGCCTGGGAGGAAGCACAAGATGCCATTGGAATTTTTTGCGACCTCTCAAAGGCGTTCGATTGCGTTAACCATGATACCCTTTTGCTGAAGCTCGAGCACTACGGTATTAGTAAAACATCTCTTGCTTTATTAAAATCATACCTGATAGGAAGACAGGCTAAAGTTCATGTTAACGGCGTAAACTCATTGGGGTCTGAAATGACAATGGGCGTTCCTCAAGGTTCGATATTGGGTCCATTTCTATTTCTAGTTTACATAAATGATTTACCTCAATTACTACAAAATCAACCGAGGTTGGTGTTATTTGCAGATGACACCTCATTGATCTTTAAAATAGACAGGCGGTCACAAAATCTTGACGACGTAAATAGCTCTATTCTTCAGGTTCAAAATTGGTTTACAGTAAATAATTTGGTATTAAATGAAAAAAAAACCAAATGTATTAGATTCAGTTTACCAAACTTTAGAAGTAGCAAATGTGACATCATATTGAATGGACAAAAACTGGAATTTATTAATCAAACGGTTTTCCTAGGAATCACGCTAGACGAGAAATTACAATGGGGACCTCACATAACATCAATTGCGGGACGGTTAAGCTCAGCAGCTTATGCTGTTAGAAAGATAAGACAGTTGACAGATATAGAAACTGCGCGACTGGTCTACTTCAGTTACTTTCATAGCATTATGTCGTATGGCATTCTACTGTGGGGTCGGGCTGCTGACATTGAATCCATTTTTATTTTACAGAAGAGAGCTGTCAGAGCCATTTATAATCTACCTCGTCGCGAATCTCTAAGGGAATTATTTAAAAGGATTAATATTATGACAGTACCTTGCCAATTTATTTATGAAAATATTATGTATGTGAGAAAAAATCTAAATCTTTTTAATAAAATAAGTGATAGACATAATATTAATACTAGAAATAAAGATAAAATAGCTCAACCATATTTTAGGTTGTCTAAAGTAAATACATCTTTTATGGGGTACTGTGTTAAATGTTACAATAAAATTCCTTCTGATATATTAAAATTAAATGAAAGGAAATTTAAGACACACATTAAAAGTACACTTTGCAAACAAGCATATTACAAATTAGAGGATTACAATCAAGATAAGAATGCTTGGAAACATGCTGGTCCTGCTCCATGGGACAATGATACATTCTAGACAAAATCAAACTGGTTATTAATGTTTTTTTTGTTTTTTTTTTGTTTTTCATTTTTCTTAATACTTAATTTTGTTTTATTTTTGATTATTGATTTTGAAGTGTTATAGATTGCGCGGACTCACACACTATTTCATGTTGGTTGAGATGTTATGAGTGGTCGTCTGTAGTTCCAATATTTGTAAACACGTGAAAACTATGTATATTTGAACATATTTTAACTTTTAAATTCTTAATTTGTGCCTTCTAATTATTATGATTAATTAGTTTTTTTTTTATAGGGTACATACATTGCTTTCACGTGCCATGTCGTGTATGATTCTGTAAACAAATATTGTAAACATTGTTTTTAAAAGAGTACGTATGGAGTTTCTTGCCCATTCTTCTCCATACAAAACTACCTTTTGGAAGGGGCAACTAGATTCAATTCTATTTTGTTTTTTGTGTTTGACGTTCAAAAGTGCCTTATTGGCCTAATTGAAATAAATGATTTGACTTTGACTTTGACTTTGACTTGACTTTACTACTATCGAGCAAGACCCTCCAAGTTTAACTGTATTTTTAACTTAATTAAACTCAGTTACAACTAACAAAATTCACTTTGGTAATTCACTTTTGCTCACTTACATGATGCTAATAGCCGGGGTAGTCTACGAAGTACACAAGTACAGTCAGCAACAAAAGTCGATAAACATTTATGATATTTAAATCCTAATTATTAAGTACAATATTAAAAGAAAAACGCAATGAATGTAAAATTAAGATATAATAAACCCTTAGCTATTGTCTGTAATTCCAAAAGCATTATGTGTTTAGTGTCTGTTTAAAAGATTTAAAAAAGTAACATTGTTAATCGACTTTCGTTGTTGACCGTACCTACGAACTAATATTAAATAAACTAACAATATGTTTTTCTTTTTGTATTTACTTTTGAGCAAGGTATTAATTAAAAAGCGATTATAAGGAAGGAAAGGAAAGCCCTTCAATATACTATAATACGGTAGATATTAATTGATACACTTACTTTTAATTACCTTGCTCAGCAAGCAATAGCTACATGAAGTGTAGCTATTTCTGGAGGCTTATACTTTAATTAAAAACTTTCATAATCTAGTCACAACCTCATCATGACAATCAATTGACGTTGGTCTAGTGGTTAGCGGCCCTGACTGCTAAGCCGGAGGTCGTGGGTTCGATTCCCACCAAGGACAAACTTTGTGTGATAAGCATGATTGTTAGTTCTGTGTCTGGGTGTGATTTATCTATAATATGTATGTATTTATAAATTATTTAAGTATTTATATCAGTTGTCTGGTTACCAAGCAAGCTACACACACATACACAAGCTCTGCTTAGCTTGGAATCAGATAGCCGTGTGTGAGTTGTCCCAAGATATTTATTTATTAATTACAAATTAGAAGCATTTTTAACAGATCAGATACAGACTGAGATTATATTACGATCGTTACTAAAAGTTTGTAGTATTGCTCCCTGTTGTCTGCTAGAGTAGGTACTGGTACCATTTTCTTCTTTCTATAACTATCTTGAAGCTCGAAAGTTTGTGAGGACGGATGTTGGTTGCTCTTTCACGATTGTACAGCTGAACAGAATTAGCTGAAATTTAACACACATTGGTGCCGATTCCCTTGTTCACAAACTAGACTAAATTTAGAGAATTGACATCTCTTACTAACATACAGCGAAAGGAAAGAACGGTGACATTAAAGAACTCAGTGAGCGATGTCAAATTAGTTTTGCCTTGAACTTTTCCTTATTTTTAGTCCATACGTTTTAAGATGTCAACTATAATTGTATGGATGTGTCAGATTGACTAAATTTGACAGCTCTTATTTACATTAGTCTCTTTCTTGTTTTATTGGACAGAAAAATATGGAAATAGTCTAATTTTAGTTTAGTTCGTGACCAAGGGAATCGGCACCATTATCACTATATATTGATCACGTAAGCTAATTTAACTCCATTTTTGTTCCTGTGGGATAATTCAAATCAAATCAAACACTGCACTTCAGTTGTTAAAAGTAGGTATGTTCCAACAATCATGAAGGGCATGAGGACTCTGGCTTAATTTTTTAATCTACTCATACGAAGTCGCGGGCTAAAACTTGTTTTCTATAATTTTCAACATTTGGTAGCACCGCTCATATTACAGCACGGTATGTTTCTCGCATCCTAAGACAAGATACAAAATAAATTCTTGTTTATGTTTTCTGGCAGCGAGCGTGGCGATGCGTCCGGACATTACCGGATCCTGCAGAAGTGCCGCCATGTTGGATAGTGCTATTGGCACTAGATCTAGTCATTACTTGGTTATGCATTATTATCTCGCTAGCTGTAAAATCGGTCTGGTGTAGTTTTAAAACATTTGTGCAGTCCATTTTTATTACATACTAGCTGTTTCCTGTGACTTCGTACTCGATTTTTTTTCACCCGTCTTAAGTTACGTCTTTGGTTACTGCTCCGCTCCCGTGTGATCGTAGCGCAATGTTATAAAGCTTATAATATTCTTCACAAATCTGGCTATTGTATACAAAAAACATCAATTTTTCCAATCCGACTAAAAGTTCCAAAACGTTTAAACAAACAAAAAGTCTCTTCAGCTTTATCATAGTACCTAATAAACAAAGATTACTAGTAGGTATAGATTTTACGAAGATTTTTACTTTCATTCATTTAATAAAACACAGGCATTTAATGTTTCGTTCTAACATTTAAAACTTAGGTATTTTGATAAAAAAAATCAACAAAAATGTTGGAACTTCGACCTTAAATACAAATCTCCGTAACACGACAAAAATATCTCACATTATTGGTAAGGAACAAGTGTCGTAAACTATCTTCATACACTCTTTATATGTCAGAGAGATGTTAGAATGAAGCCCCAACAATGCAAAATCCAGTCGAACTGACATAGATGAATAGATTCGGATGATAGAGGCTGAATCCATTGCATTCAATTCTGGAAATATTGAGGGGCTTTCAATTTGGCTGTGTTCGGCTTCCGTACCATCAATTTAATATTGGACGCCGAAAAGAAGCCATTTACTTCAATTTGGTGAGTGATTTGATTTGACGTTTCATTTCAGCGACTCGTTTTTTTAAAAGCAAATGGACTCCGTATCTTCAAACGAGAAGGTATATTAAGTACCTATTCAATTTACATTCATTTCGACAACCGGGGTGATTTTAATGGGTATATTACCAGATCAATGTTATTATCATCCAGCTAATAAAACATAACAGAAAATGTCAACAAGAACTATTTCCCGTCGCCAATCATAAAAAACAACATAACAAAATGGCTGGTCAAGTGGTCACGACACGCGTGACCTCTGCTTTACAACCTCATTTCTAGCCCCGGCGTCCGTCAAATAGCTGGGCAATCAATCGATTGCTCGGAGCAAAGAGTCGCTGCTACAATTTATAGCTATCAGGAGAACAAAGTTGGTAACAAACATAGCTCGCTGATGAATTTGTATGCCGCCTGCGAGTTAGCGGTGTGGCGGGGTTGCAAGAGATAAGCGGTGGCGGGGCAAATATTTGAGAAATCCTGACTCAGCTAAAATCCGTACTAATTCTTTTCATTATAGTCTTGGTTGGTTCTCTCCTGTCATCAAATTAACAACACCGTCAATTATTTTAATATTGTAAGCTTCCCGCGTACTTGCCATACCAAATAATTTTTCACCACTGCTTTAATTTTTTTCGTCACTGTCATATATGATAAGGGCAGATGGATGATGTTATCTTTACAGCCTGTTACCAAGGCTCAAGTGTGTGTTTGTCTTCCCGCTGGGAGCCACTCTCTTGTGCCCCATGCTGGAGACGTGAGCCGCCAATAAATGCGGCCACTCTGTTAAATGGACCACCCCAAGGCCAGCCCCCGCCCCCGGCCCAATCGGACTAATCAAACTTTTTTCATGTTAAACTTTAAAGACTTAACTACGAGACGATACTTTCTACTATACTTTACTTTACTAACTTTCTTTCTCTGTTAGCTCTTCCAATTTTGTAACAGAATTTGCAAATGGACTTTAGTTAGAATGGAACGAATTCAATTAAGTGCAGTTTTAATTGCTTTGGGAATAAAAATAAACATGTTCACGATTGATTGTGTAGTTAGCTTGGTTTGCACTTATCTACTCATGTTATTAAGAGGAAAGATTTGTATTTTTGTATGTGTGTATCGAATTAGGTCAAAACTACTGGTTTGAATCCCAAGAAAGGACATCCCGGGCTACGTTACACAGGCTACTTTTTATTCCGTCGTCTGTGTCTAATATAACCAACATTTACGCGGACGGAGTCGCGAGCTAAAGTTAATTGCATTGCAAGAATAAGTAGGTAGGTATCAATATCAACATGTTGTATGTTTTACTTAAAAAAAAATAGTATATTTGTCAGTCAAAGCATTTATTCCAATTAAACCATTTACAGGCACTTTTGAATTGTCAAAGAGTCGGTCAGTTAGTAGTTAAAGGTGAAGCTAATTGCTCTTTCCAAAACGTTGGTAGGTGTCTTTGGAGTAGAACAAGCAAGTTTTGAATCAAATTTTTATAAAATCCAGGGAGTCTCTTACATCTCTTACCACAGTATTATTTTAATATTAATTCGCCTTGCGCACTAATGGATTTTCAACGTTCAGATCAGCGCCGAGAGTTGGAAATTCAACAAACTGTAGGCTGGTTACGTTATTCTTGTTGCTTCTTATGCATCTGGTATAGTTTTAATTTTAACCCATTTAGTTGAACGTCACTTAAACCAAGCCTTAGTCAAAACAAGCCAACCAATCAAGCAATGTATATTATTTTTTTTTTTTTTTTTATTTATTCGGGAAAATAAACAGTTATACATTAAAGTCTTATACTAAGGTAAAAATATACAAAAGTAATAAATGTATAACCCACGACATTTTCCACAGCATATTAAAAGTTATATCTAACAGTGCGCTATATAAGCTGTTAAAACATAAAAGTAGCGAACTTAAACATAGACAGGCATACAAACAATAGAGAAAGAGAGAGGGAGAGAGAATGAGTAAGTGTTAAACTAACTATTATAATCTAAAATTGTCTTGTAGATTTGACTTTTAAATTTAATTTATTTTCAAAACGATTTCAAAGTTTTTATAACCAGCGTGTGATTCCATATGTTCAAAGCGGAAACCTCGCTCGATTGAACCACCTCATAGTTTGCGTTCAATCGAAACATGTTTTTTCATTCGGTAATACAAACATCATATGTTTGAGGGAAATCGTTTCCCTGTGTCGTTGCTTACGTTTGCCAAAGCGCACGAGCAATATTTGAAGATTGTATTTTTTCACGAAAGGTAATTTGAATATTTTAAATACCTTACCATGTTGCTTTTACTCAGCAAACTGATGTATGTATATAACGTTATTTTTGTAGTCGAAATACTTAATAGTACATTACGAATATAATAAACCTTTATTTAACATATTTTATTAATTAAACTAGGTATTCATAAATTTTTTAGACGCACGCTTTTTTAAAAGCACGCTTTTTGTGTAATATTATAACATCGCGTTGAGGCCCTTAATGTAGTGCAATAAGATTTTATGAACTCATCATCTTCTTGCCCTTGTCCCAAGTTACTTGGGGTCGGGGCAACACGTTTTCCTCTTCCACTCTGTCCTGTCAGCCGTCATGCAATCACTGACTCCCCTTTCATTCATAACATTCTTCACACAATCCATCCATCTTTTCTTTGGCCTTCCTTTTGCTCTCCATCCATCCACATACATATTCATAACTCTCCTGGTCACATGCGTTTCATCTCTCCTCTTTACATGCCCATACCACGACAAACGATTCCTTTTCAACTTTTCTGTCACTGGCGCCACTATCAGACTTCCTCTCATGTACTCATTCCTGACCTTATCCATTCTCGTCACCCTGCACATCCATCTAGATAAGATTTTATGAACTATTGTGTTAAAAAATTAAAAAAAAATTACTGGATAGGAAAATGTATTTATATTACAATTTGATTTTACCATTCAGATTGATTGATTGGACAGGTATTGCACAATAATTAATAATCATTTAGTATAAAAATAATATATTACTAGGATCTTTCAATCCAGCATTATAAATACGTCATACTTTACAATGAGCGATAAAATAATATAAATATAGATAAGATGAATTACATTAGGTACCGACGTATCCTTAAACCGCACAATTAAAAACCTGCATCGCCATAATATATTTCTCCTACGCGCATTCAACAGGACTGTCAGTATATAATATTTAAACTAGCAAGCTTACATGAAATATTCCCTAAAATGTTTTAATTTAAGCACTGCAACAATGCATAAAAAAGGTATAAGTAAAAACGAGGTCAGATAATATTAAAGTGAGAATAAAATCACTCGGAGACAATGCGCCTTAAAATAATATTTTTGCGAGAACATCGTCTGCCGCAATCACAATAAAAGCTTTAGCTTAAAATGTAACGAATTTTTAATAGGTTTAACTTGAAACTTTGGTACTCGTAAATACTTTGATTTTATTTCGTACTAGCACTCTCCCCGCGACTTTGTTCGCGTGATTTTCCTTACGGATCCCTAACTTTTTTGAAAATATCATATAGCCTGTATCACCCGGGGATCGTGTAGCTTCCCGCCAGTCAAAGAATTTTTTCAAATCGGTTCAGTGATTTCGGAGCCTATTCAATGCAAACAAACAGTCAAATCTCTCCTCTTTAATAATATTTTTAAGGAAGTATAGATATTCGTACGTTATTTTCGATCAATGGTACTTACGTTATTTTTCTGTATTGTCTGTAACTATTCGTGGCAATGTTGTTTGTACGCAAACTTATCATCAATTCGGCTCATTGCACCAATCAGTCAATAATAGTATTTTGTTGGAGGCCTAATTCGCCCCCAAAAATAAATCCCACGTAATAATAATTCCAAGACACAACTTCTCTAAAGACACACTTTATTTTAGAAAAAGATTAAATTTTAAAACCCGATCAATTTTTAATTTACAGTAAAATTATAGTTTTATTTCCTTTAAAATGAATAATTGTTCAGTTGAGCTGGCAAATAAGTGACGTCACTGTCTACTATCCAAGATCTACGGCGTAATCGCCTTTGCATTTTTCTGCTCTGCAACAAAATTAAGTATTATAATTTAATTCCTCCCAAAAAGCCATTCATTTTATTGAAACAAACAATTTACTATTTTGAAGTCATTTATTTAGTTGTACAAAGTAGTAAGTTGTGCCGCACCGCGATACCTAGGATACCTATTACGTTCAGAATAAACTACAAACGTGACCTGAATTTAAACCGTCTGATTCTATCGAGAAAATCCTTCATTTTGTACATTTTACACGATTTCTTCCAACTATTTATTTATTTATTTTCTTATGTTCTGCTTACAGATGTCTTTATTACAGTTTTTATTTATTAGTCTGCTCCCTGCGATGTCTGTGAGGTATCTGTTTGAGTTAAGATGCGGGGTTATGGCGCAGAACCTGTATTTTAATATGCTACAACGTACCGCGTCTTATAGGATGGTGCAATAGCATTTTTTTTTGTATTTAAGATTTTTCGCGTAGTTTAGCAGTATCTAGGAAGTAAAAATTAAGATAAACAATTATTCTATTATTCTAAATGGTTGGTAGCACCCTACCTTCTCTTATTTTAACAGAACATAACAGTCCCTATCACAGTGCCTGAAAATGCCTAGAACTTCATCTTTCAAACTAACTGACCGTCTCATTGACAATTCAAAAGTGCCTGTAAGGGATGATTCTCATTAGAACGTGCCGTGCCCGGGACGGGGCCCGGACGGGGCACGGACGGGGCACGGTTTTAAATCTGTTACACATATTTTGTATGAATCAATTTATATTACACAGTGCATTGTCCGTGTCCCGTCCGGGCCCTCTCGACGCACTTCAATACCACGTCGGCTCGTCCACGCCCCGGCCCGTGCACGGCACGTTCTAATGAGAATCATCCCTAAATGCTCTAATTGAAATAAATGCTTTGACAAGCATATTATACATCCTTGCTAAAACTTTCAGATTAGTCTCCGCCACTTTTTTCTCCCCTCATTCTTCATTAAATACTTACTACTAAGTTTAGTGTTAAAACAACAGGGCGGACTACTTTATGAAAATGCTTACAGAATTCTTTCGCTTATTAAATACTCATGCATTTATTTTTCAGACAACATAATCATAAAAAAGTGTTCCTAATTTAAGATAACACTATGGTAAGGACTGCGACCAAACATGTTTATTTAGGCGGGATATAAAAAGTAGCTACAAATAAAGCAGTGAACATTTAAAGTTAGTAATAGAGAGTCCATAAAACATAGACAGAGTGTATCGGCGTGTGCTGAAGAGAAAATAACCAGATAAAATATGATGCAGGCCTGAAGATCATAACGGACGATTGAGCGGCCGCTTTGAACCCAGGGTCGAACTGCCGCTCGATGTCGATGTAAAATGACAATATTATTATGAAATACTAGCGACCCGCCCCGGTTTCGCACGTGTGCAATGTAGATACTAAACTAAACGTAAAAAAACTTGATCTTGAATCACTCTCTGACATCCAAACTAACTGAAAACAAAGCTTCTGAAAAAAAAACAATTATTTTCCAACGGCACAACGGACCTCTGTGTTTTCAAGAAACGTACCGAAATTCGTTTCACATTTTATTCCGAATTTCGACGGTTTTTACCGAATTTCTGCAGTATACTACAGACGTAGCAGTGAAATGAACTGTAGGTACTAACATGGTCAGGAAAACTGTTTGTTTTGCAAGAAACTTTTGTTATTTAGAAGAAGAGGCTACTATTTAGCACATGTAAGAGGAACAGACATACATAAAGATTAACCCAAGACGCGTGTTCCAGGCCTAAGTGGTAACTGATACGATAAATCGAACTACGCGAGGGAGGAAGTTTGTTTGTCCTCACAGCGTCTAATGGCCTCAGGGAGTTGGATGATATCTGACACAGTACATGACAGTCTTTACGTAGTAATTAATGGCGACGCTCTAATCTAAATTAAATGTCTATAACTATGTTCTTCTCGTATCATCACGGCATTGTCGCATCGTGGTGATCAATGCTCGTGCCTTTTGGTACAACTTTCCCTGCAGCGGGTTAATAATAGGCTGGTAATATTTTTATTACCACTAATGGATGTAATAAGCCCAACCTTTTTTTTTAAATTTAAGACAGATTTATTATTAATAATAATAAAAATCTCCCGACTGAATTTTGGTAATGACATCGTCTCAATGTTGACTAGCTTAGTACGCCTACGCCTACCATACGCCTAGGAGATATAGTGCAAAAATAAGCACATAAACACAGGTCTCAGGTCGCTTACCTCACTGTCATAGTTCTATGAAAATCAGGGGATAAACTTCCAGACTTCGGACTAGTAGGTACTGAGAAACTAATGAAAAATTTCGATAACACTTTAACCGACCTACGAATCATACACATAAACCAATCAGCACAGTAGTAAGGTACCTACCCTACTTACTTACTACTCTCGTGAAAGCTATTTTAACATAGTTAACACATTACACAATGTATCTTACCGATTGGGAAAATTCGGAGAAAATTCCACACATACACTAGTTACGTGATAAATTATCTGGTTCCGAAGTTAATCAAATTACACCGTAACGTAGAGAAAAGTTCACTAATTGCCTTTAGTTTTGGTAAGTACTGTAATTTAATAACCCTTTTCCTATTATGAGACTTTTGTTATTTGATAATACAATTAATAACTTCGTAAGTTTGAGAATCGGTAGAATACCATCTAATATTTTTTTACTAAAGTTCGTGATAAACTCATCCGTGTTTTCGGGTGAGTTTTAGGACATTGGTTAGCTTCCTGAAAAATAAATTACAGAAAGAAGGGTTGGTTTCAATTAATTAAGTATTAAATTGCAGTAACCTTCACATTAAATAAATTAAAATATTTTTTTAAAATCCCAAGTCCGCTCCTGTAGAACTGGACTTGACATTTCGTTGAAAAAAATCCCCCCCCTATGTACCCTTCCCCTGAACCCCGAGTGAGGGTCGACTCCATCCCGTGACGTCACCAACGTAATGATCAACAACGTGTTTAGGGTACAAAAGGGATGGATAAAGTTTCGCGTAGATAACAGGGTGCAGTGTCAAGTTTAAGGTATATTTTGTGGATCGACTAGAAGACGAAATACGATACGAATATATACCGACTATACAGATCAATAGTCAGTAAAATAAAAATATAGATTATCTTGAATTCGAATTTCGATACGAATGGGTATAAGTTCTGTGTGTGATCATTCATAACAAAAATGAGACATGCGGACTTTTTTACTCTTAAATAAGGTGTGAAAAATTACCTATTTTCCACGCAAAACATCGGCCTTGACGGGTGTTTGCAGGATAGGGTGTCATGGGGTATTTATATATTTAAAGTTTAGCTACAAAATTTAAAACTGTTTTTCTTTTATAATCATACAAATAATGTGGAACTTTGATCTTTTATAACCAAATGTAAATATAGAAGGTTTCAAGGTATGGTCCAGAACAAAAAAAAATATCGCAGTGATGGAAAAACTTGTAACTTTCTTTAAATGGTATTTTTTACACACTTAATGTACGGTAAATAAATGCAAAGATATTTCCTCAAATATTTATTTGAACAAAAACGTGCCTGCAATAAAATAGCGAGCAATATGTTTCGCTCCGTCCACTGTCAGCTCACAGCGCTACGGGGCCGATATGAATAAAAATAGATAACCTCGGGCCACACATCATTACGGACGTATGAAAATAGTTTGGGAAATCCAATGCTGCATACAATATGGCTACCTGCTGCAAATAAATCTAAACTAACAGGAATACCTATGCATTGTGCAATGTCGCTGTCAGTATCACTGGTTTGCAACGAGAACATGTCACCATCATATTAGTCGAATGACGTTCACTGCTGGACGTAAACCTCCCCTAAAGAAAGCCACAATGACCGGTCCTACGCTGCCCTCATCCAGCGGTTTTCCGCGTCCTTAACCAGGTCATTGGTCCACCTCATGAGGCCTTCCCACACTGCGCCTTCCGGTACGTGGTCACCACTCAAAAGCCTGTAAATGTATGAGAACATGTAAAATCGTGTAAATACCCAATGAATCAGATGTTGTTTGATAATCTTTTTAAAACAATGAAAAAACCGACGGATATTGGAAACCCCCAAACTACGCAGTTTATTCAGACGTCGTACCTACCTGTTTGTCTATCTTTTAGGTTTTTCTACCGAATTACAGATAAACGTATTATAAAAAACACGTGGAGTCATAATACGAAAAATACATCTGCCTATGCGTCGCTCAGTTCCATTAAACAAATCTACCAAACTGTAGTGTTTTTAGTTCCCTGCAAAATCATGACTACGTTGATCAATTTTCCTTGTGTATTACATTGAGTTGTTTAAAAAAATAACCGGCTAGGTATGGGCTAATACCACATTTTCCCACGTTAGCAAAGTATAGAGTGTGTACAAATACAGAACATTTTCATGAGTAACCTAAGAAGGTTTCTACCAACCGATCTACCTTCGAAGAAAACTGCTCTTAAGTAAAAATAAGAGGAAAAATTACTCAGCAAATGTTCGAGGAACTGTCAAATTCATCATGGTCAATAGTCATCCAAAGTAGAGGGTTATCCTGAGTCACGTTAACATTTCTTTGGGATACCCAATGCGTCTGCCATAAAGGCCAATTAGGCCTTTATCCCAGCCTGTCTGTACAGAGCCGGTCTCTTGCTGACCAAAATCATACTTATCTATAGACACCTTACAATTTATCTATAGACTTCAAGTCCGTGCTCTTGTTTACTTTCTGTTAATGGTTGTAGATAGGTATTACCCAATATATACTTAAATTAACCCTTTATTGTCTTTATACCCTACAATAACCGATAAACATGAACAAACTGAGAGCCTGGCGTGCGCAGTAAACGTAACATATTAACAATCGATTTTTTTTAAATTGGAAATACCTTTTCTCAATGTCCTCTTCTCATCCAGAGATCACCACCGTAGTTCAAGGTCGATAGGCAATTCAGACTTATGTATATGAATTATAAGTTCTGGTTTCAGTGATGTCAGTGATGTCTAAATAAACATAGAAAGTACATAGTTATGAATCGAAAAAAGTCAACCACTGGGCCACCATGACGCTATGCACGTAAAAATATTTTTTATTTTGAAGCTTTTATTGTCAAATTATTGTTCCAAGGGCCTTTAGCCTTTTTTATTTGGTAAAAATCATCAAATGACTCCTGCCGCCCTGGGCTAGGCGGAAGGGACTGTCAGACTTCTACTGACTAAAAAAACACCCTGTTCCTTCTGTTGCCCTTTACGTTCCGGGGCCACGGTATCCTGTTAAGACGTCCCGCAACCCCGGAGGGCCTTTACCCTTGGAACAATAAAATAAAACACTGTTAATGCTTAGAAAGAATTCATGAAAACATCCTTTAGAAATAAAGCAATGTTGACGTTGTTTGCGAACGAAATAACACCTCCTCCTTTACAAAAAAAAGTTAGTTTTCGCTGTTAGACTTTCATATTTCTGATGAAGAAGTCGTAACTTCTAGTTCTTGCTGTCTGATTAGATTTATCAACATCTCTAAATACGAATGTAGCTCCCTAGCTATCAATTTCTTATAGAAACAAGTTCATCAGTGTTGCTAAGACTTTACCTAATTTAATAAACCATTATTCTATTCAGTTAACAACAAGCTGCGCTAATTAATCATGTTTTGGCATCAAAACAACTCTCTTACGTCGATAGGTATAATAGCTTTGCTATCCAACTAACGAAATTAGGAGATTTTAATTAATCTCATTATAATATCGATGCTTCTAATTAATATTGTCTTCATTATGAAAAGCCAAGGCCGACGAGTCCTTACAGGTTGATAAGCCTTTGACAGATAGATGTATTATTAATTTTAAGAAAATTTTGATTTTTCTCATTTTCTCTTTTTGCATCGCATTTCTGCAGATTTTTTTTTTTGGCCTTTTTGTAGATAATGTGTAAAACAATTTTTTTTTGTAATTATATAAAAAAGTTTGTATGTATAATAAAATCATAGTAGATGTGAAGAAATAATTTATATAGTTTTTTTTTTTGTTATTTTTTTAGTTTTCTTTTTCCGTGTTCCATATAAAATACTGGTATTCAGCTGCATCCTGTTAGACTGGAAGTCGACCCCCACATAATTGAAAAAAGGCTAAGCAAATGATGAGTAGATACGAAGAATACATGCTGCATGTGCGTCGCTTAGCTAAATCGATTAATCTACGAATTTTTAGTTTTATTAATTAGCTGCAAAACTGTGACTCATTAAGTGACCATTTTCCTTAGATGTCACAGTCATTAGGTTTTTTAAAAATAACCAGCGGGATATCCAATGCGTCTACTTTGACCTTTATGGCCCACTTTGGAAGTAAAAAAATGTAGGTAGGTATTACCCAATATAGCTTCTAGACGAAACTTTATGCTCATAAACTAGCTTCTTCCTGCCACTCCATCCGCGTGGAAGTCAAGTTTATTAAATCAAGTACAATAATTGTAATCGGACCAGACTTCTAGAGATTATTCTAAGTTTCTGGCAAGCATTGAGTCAGCCTTTGTACTTTATAAATAAATACCTACTAACTGATTACAAAAATAATATAAATCGAAAGAATAATCATATTTAATTTTTAATTTTAAGTAGAACTCATCCGTCTTACATATCGTTCTTCAGTATCCCAAATGAACAGATATCAAACATAATCAGCGTAGCAAAATTCACATTAATTCCATCTCATTCCTCTCCCCTGCCAATTTGCTTAAACAAAGTCAACATTCAAATGATCTGTGACATCCAATGTCCCTGACCTGCTGAGACAATTACATTATTTCTTTAAAAAACCTATAATTATGTACAGCGGCAGTAAATGATGTTTTGGCGAAATAGGTCGTCGATACAATGCGTCGGCGCGCCGTTCATCTCCTTCTCCTTGTGCCGTTCAATCTCAGTGAATAGCACAATGAATGGTATTATCATCATTGTTACATCAAAGGAACCATCGGCTTTTGTCGCGAGACCTTATGAAATTACTGACCCAAATGAATTAATCAGAAACGTTCTGAACGTTGATAAGATCAGCGATGCAGCGCTCGCAGCGCGGACGGGAATATATTAAATATTCTTTCAAAGATAAAGCATTTCCGCGATTTGATTACATCTGGGATCGTTCTTGATCACATAATTGGCCTGCAATTAAAAGAAAGCTGAACAAATTGTCATTAAGTATCTATAGGCAAGTATTTGCAGGAATACTAACGATGTAAATACTGACGGGTACACCCCTGCCTTTCCCTTCGGGGTTTCAGGCGTGATGTTATGTTACAAACGATGTTTAAAACCAACATCAATTAAAATCATACTACCTACTATTTAAATTTGAAAGTTTGGATGTGTGTTACTCAGAAGTACACCAGAACGGCTGAACTGATCTGGATTCAATTTGTGCTACTTTTTATCCCGGAAAAATATAGAATTCTCTAGGGATAATATATCAACATTGACACGGACGCTGTCGTGAGTTGAAACTGGTTAAAATATAAATTTATAAGTGTGTGATTTCTCTCCCCAGGGCAACGAACTCTTCTCATTCAACAAAGGGAAAAAAAAGGTCGTTACGTCCAGGTCTCGTCACGATGTTTTCCAATTTCTTTTACTGATTACATAATGAATAATGTATTACGATATTGGAAAAACCAAATACTTAGTATTCAAATAACTCTATTACGTTTTGCTAAAAGAAACAAAATCAGTATTTATAAACAGCCAAACTAAACAAGCTACTATAATTTAAAAAAATAAAAAACACGACTGCCAATTTGCACATATTTGTACTTTGTTTACTCGTCAGATTTTTTTACGACGTTTTTTATTTACAGTGTTATATATTTTTTAGATCTACTTGTCAAATTCTAGACGATAAACAGAGACTCGGCCAGATTCATTAAAAAAAAAATAATTGAGGCTGGTATAAATTTACGTTTTAAAGTGACCACAAAGGATTCTTTTTATTTTTAACTAGCCCTTACTCGGAACGATGCAAGGATTGTAACGATACCCCATACATCTAAATCGGTTCAGGCGTTTAAAAGTTATGGTGGAATAAAGAATCTCACATACATACATACATATATACATACATACATACATTAACCCTGAACACATAACACTCCTTTTTTTGGGGCAGTCGTGTAACTAATAAGTAACAGCCATTGACCGGCTCGCTCCGGATAAGAATTTCATAACTAGATTTACTCAGACATTTCATTCGTGTTTACTTTGAAACTAAAACATTTACAAGGGACGCTGCTAACTCGATTTAAATACGGGATCGATCCCTGAATGGTTAGTGCCAAGATATATCTTATGATAGCCCCTGGGGACGTCCGTGAGTCCATTACTATTAAAAGAGGGTTATCCATCATCCCTGGTACATCGATAGCCTCCGGCGAATGTTCACTCGATACAAAATCGACTAACATCGGTCAAACGCGATTCGGTTAGACGCATTTCCCTATTCGTATCAATCACTTTTGTTGACCGGACTTTCAACGCGTAGAGGAAAAAGTAGAGGAAATATAACACGCCTGAAGCCTTCTGAATATTTGAAATTACAAACGGTTTGTACCTTATGTAGTAGGCATTAGGAAGTGCGAATCATGATGATTCTAGGTTTAAACATATCTAGTAATTTGGACATAATTATCTTTAGGTTTCCGTACTGAATGGTGCCAATGGGATCCTATTCCCTCTGCCTATAAGTGGATTGTATCTCATAATCCCGTAATTTTTTACAGAGTGTGTATTACTATGACCGTTATAACAACAAATCCTAACTAATATTATAAATGCGAAAGTAAGTTTGTTTGTTTGTTTGTTACCATTTCACGCCTAAGCCACTGAACCGATCATCCTGAAATTTTGCATATACATTGCCAGGTGTACAGGAACAAACATAGGGTACCTTTCATCCCGAAAAAAAGTACTGTTCCTGAGGGAAATCACAATAACCTACTTTTGGTGATAGATGGCGCCACCTGTCTTTCGAAATCATGTTCGAATTTTAAATTTAAGTACCTAATACATTTTGTGAGTTTTGAGTGTCGATGGACAAGCTTCAACTAGGGTGTCATAAAATCAATTATTGATAATTCGGGGTTACTACAACCAATTTACGATTACCCAAGAAAAAAAGTACTAGGGTGTTATAAAAAGGTATATCTCTATGGCAGTAGAAATAAGAAGTTTTAGTCAAGAGTGAGGTCAACATTCTGGGTTTATCAAAAAAAAGTACTAGGGTGTCAGAAAATGAAGGGTTCACTCAAGCAGAGTACAACCTGAATTGATTAGCAAATCCTAAATTAACCTGAGCAAAGCCGCGGGCGAAAGCTAGTAATAAAAATAAAACAAAGTTCTCATACAAGAAGTGTGTTTTTTTGTGTGTAGCGTTTGTACAATGGTATGGAACCCTTCGTGTTCAAATCCGACTGGTACTTGGCCGGTTTCTTAAAGTTAACAAACAGGGTTACCTTCATTAAACTAGAAAGTCAATAATGAATGACTAAATAAATAATTAAAGCAATCGTCATCCAGACACAGTAACTCTTCCTCAGCAGAACAAAATAAAACTCACAAGTTAATATAAGCGGCTGATACATTGTATGTTTTTCTTTGACTTCCAGAGAAACGAGCAACTTGGGATGGATGAACCCTCCTTTATTTAACTTGGACTTACTTCCAAAGCAAAACAACATTGATAAAACAAAGGCTTCTGTAACACACCATTGTTTGTTACAGGATAGATAAAAGTAGAATTTATTTTATTTATACCATACAACATACAGTGATACTTGGTACGTAGCGAAACGACTAAATATTGTCACGAATCCATTGATTTATTTATTTTAAATCTCCGTTTGAGAAAATCTCGTTATAGCGTGCACGTGTCGTCTTCGACAGACAAAAGGGGATAGTGCAGAGATATTTGATACTCTCTGTTTGAGAGGGAGGGCCGCCCCAACGGGTAAATCCTATTTCAGAAACGTCTTGTGGGTCGCGACGATAGATTGTCTCACTAACTGTATATGTTTTTATACTTTTGAGCTATTGAATTTATATATCTATCTATTTAAAAAATCAAATAAGTAGGTACAGGGATTATCTATTATGCAGTGCAGGCAATTGTCCAAAACATTTTTAAATTTTTATGTTTTTTCAAGTGATGAATCCGGTTTATAATTGAATTTAAAGATTGGTATGTAACAAATCATCAGTGAAAAAAAAGACGATTCGAAAAATACACATAAGTCATTATTTTCAACCGACTTCAAAAAGGAGGAGGTTCTCAATTCGACGCGTATGTTTTTTTTTTTTTGTTTTTTTTTTTTGTATATTTGTTCAACGATTACTCCGCCAATTATGAATCGATTTGGATGATTCTTTTTTTGTTTGAAAGAGTATAGTCCCGAATAGGTCCCATAGGAATATTGTCATGATCTGATGATGAACTTTGGAGATATGGAACGGAACTCCTTATAAAATTACAGCAGAACCGCCGTAACAAGAAAAATTGCTTTATTTATACGTGTAGTCGATGACTGACTAAAGGACGTGGGGAGGGGGTACGTCAACCCCCCTCCTACCACTTTCCAAAATTAAATATATCGTGTGAGGTATTGTTTGAAAGGGCTTTATGTAAGGATTTTAAACATTAACACACAAGCACTAAAAAGTGAAAAATAAAAAGCTTTTTTACAAAAAAAGATAACCGCCTTCAAAAACCACAAAATAAAAAATAACTTTAGCTTGGAAGTCGGTGGCAATACCTACATAACAAGAAACAAAACCAAAAGCCGCCGACTTCCAAGCTAAAGTTATTTTTTATTTTGTGGTTTTTGAAGGCGGTTATCTTTTTTTGTAAAAAAGCTTTTTTATTCCTTCTATCTGTCTTAATTATTTTTTCGTAGCACCGTTTAGTAAAAACCAGCCTAATAATTAATGAAATTAAGTATGGTAGAAAAAAAAAGATTTTGAAGTTACAAATGTGTAATATTAGGTAACAGTCGAAACGTGCATTGCCTAGGGGCCCAGACGTCATAAATCCGTAGTAATCTAGCTATGCTGTTTTTATTATTCATTCGTTTTAGCTAGAAAATGCTTAAACAACATGCTTAGTTCCTTATTTTAGTATTTTCCTCAACAACAAAAAACTGGACATCAAACTGCAAAAGCTTTTTTAATATTTTTCACGATGCAACATTTTTATGTGGTTTGCCCGGATCGTCGACGTTGCAGCATAACTCGTTAAAGCTTCGCACTACACATGTTATAATTGACGAGTTCTAAAAGGTGATAAAATTATCACTTCGTTTGACGTCTCTGTCACTCTCACGATGACGTCACTATGTAGTAAACAATTTTATTCCTACTATTATGAGTCGTCGCGATAAAAAATCCTTTTTATAACATTTTAGATCGTTCGTGGACAACGCACTTCTGTTTTGTACACAACGTTGTTTGTTACGCAGTTACGTATGTTTTTATTGTATTTTACGGATGAAAAACGGTATTCGGTAAAGAATGAAGTAGAGGAACAACCTCGGTGATGTGTGGTGACATTGACAAACTGCGTTAGGCCTTCCCTCGTTAAAATGGTAACCATTTTTAACACGCGCGCCGGATACAGACGCACAAAATAGGATTGGCTCCATCAACAGGCTTTTCGGCCGTTTTTCAACAAAAAGGTAGCCTCGACTGTCAGTGAATATCAGCTAGTTACAGTTCGTAAAAGTTTCGGTGTACGTAACGAGAGGCTATTATAATGGTTTTTGACAGGATCCTGTGATACCAAAGTTTAAACACACAGTCACGTCAATCTAAACTAAATACGGACGTAAACTAACGTTTGCAAGTCAATAAATGTCACAAATAAGGGGCTCGTCGATTGTCCATTACATCATGCCACTTCGCACATGATCAGTGACGCACGCAGTAAACAGTCCACATTCAGGTCGCTTGCAAAACAACAACAAACCTTCGAAAACAGATTACAATTCTGTTCTACGAATATATGTCTCGGAAGATTCCAAGAAAACATTTGACATCATTGCATAATGTTTTTGTAAATGTACAAATGATTGATACGTGAGAGATGCTACAAGTATGTCGGCGCGGCCCTGAAAGTTTCCGGACTCATCGGAAAGCGGAGCCCGAAAAAAACCCGCATGTAGGTACCTATAAAACATTTCAAGGAAATCGAAATCGTGACCATCAGTGCCCTTCTAATGATGTGTAGATCAGCAACAAGCTGCATGATCAACACGACAATAGAAGATAATTCCAACATTTTGAAACATGCTACTACTTCGCAGTATAGCAGATTGCGAGTCAGTTCCTGGGATTGTTGAAAACCAAATGTATTGACCGAACTGTCAGCTGAACTGATTAGCAAACTGGCCTCGTTTTTATAAATAAAATAAATATTAGTGCTGCTTCCAATCTTTACATAGTATAAAACAAAGTCGCTTCCCGCCATCTATACGCTTAGATATTTTAAAATAAGCAACGGATTTTATCGCGGTTTTCATCAATAGATAGCGTAATTTAAGAGGAAGATTTACACTAGCTAGTATCTACATTACACCCGTGCGAAGTCGAGGAGGGTCCCTAGTTGGTACTAAAATTAAAATTCAAAATGAGCAGTCACAATTAAAAAAGTGCTAGGATTTAAATGAAACACTTCAGTATATCAGATTAAACCATCATAGGATAAGGCCTTATTAAGATAACTATGTATATGACCTACTCAGTTAGCTTCCCCGCTGGTCTCGTAATTGCAAGCGCGACTCCCGAGCGTAGGTTTCTGGGTTCAATTATAAAGTCGGGCAAAAACTGAAAATGGGTTATTTCAGTAGGAATTCCTCAGTAGCACCCCAGAAGTTAGTTGTGTGGCATATGTACCCGTGCCTCGGGAAGCACGTAATATCCGTTGGTATCTGTAATAATAGTTGATCACTCCTCAGTCGCGTCTAATTGCAGTTTCATCGGACTATGAGAGTGAGGGAAGGGTGAGTGCGTCTGTGTTTGCGCACACACTCGTGCCCTGTAATATACGTATCTCCTGCGCATTTAACTAGTCTCCATTGAGATTGGCCGCCCTGACGAAATTTGGTCGGCAGAAGATTATTGTTATACCTACTCAGGATAGGTAGATAAGCAAACGAACGGTCCACAGCAACAGGCAAAGTAGGTAGGTGCCTGCTGACCGCAAGTGTTGATATTAGACCACACCAAGCGACATAACAGGCTTTCGGTAATTAGCACCTTAAAAACGTTATAATTAATTACTTTTTTGGTTGTTTCTGAACATGGCTATCACTTTTTTCCCTGTCAGGTTCTGTCCGGGAAATCCATCACGTGTTCTAACGTAAATTTCGAAGTTATGCAAGAGGTAAACCGCAGGTCACCTGCCTGGTGGGTATTTAAATGTACTATTATCGAACCGTGCAACTCCTGCCTCGATATAAAAATGGCATCGCAGGAAGTAATGTTTTAAGTTAATAAAACATGTACCTACCTATGTTTCCTATCTTTTCTGTGGAACATTGTCTAAGCAAGATTTTTAACTAATAAAAATAACTTAGGTAAAAGCTCATACTGCGCTTCACGACGTGCGATAGATAGGTACCTACCTATGTGTTTTCGTTCACACTAATAAAGAAGTAAACGCCCACATTATCCTAAAATGCTCCCATTTTGTTTTTAAATATAGAAACTATCAACAAATGTTTGTTGGAATAAAAATGAACAACCTTTATCAAATCGCGAAAAAGCATCAGCATCCCCACTCATTGACAGCTGATATTCTGTTTTCAGATTTATGGTAAATATAAACTAAGGTTAACGCAAGGCAGGGACTGCCTAGGAAGACCTAACCTTATTGGGAAGGTTTTTCAGAAAGGTCAGGTGCGCAGTACACGTAACTCGTGCTTGTATGACGAGATGCATGAACGTGGGCGAGGCGAAAGGATTATGTAAGGATCGTAGCAGGTGGCGTTCTGTGGTTTTTGCCTACCCCCATGGGAAAAAGGCGTGACTTTATGTAAGTATAAACTAAGCTTGTGCACCCTTTACCCAAGACACGTTTGCTAAAATGATATCATCAGAATCATTCATGAGTAAGCAGTGCATTGAACAATTGAATTAAAATATTTAGATTAGAGTTTTTAAATTCATAGTAACTAAAAGGCATGAATATTCATGGCAGGTTCGACCCCGGTCCCAAAGTTTTCATCCTCATGCCGTCATAGTTTTCGAGTGCATCTTTGTATGCACCTCCAAGAATCGGATGTGGTGTACAGTGACGTCTGCATTGAACAATGGTGCATTATATCTGGTGGTGATTAATGGTGCTGAAGTAAAGGTAGGTAATAATCAAAAATTTCGCGTTATCCTCGAATGACTCATACTAAACAATAGACAGTTTGAATGCATGTTTGGTTCGTCTACGATAACCTTTTCTTCCTGTAATCATGAAATTAAGTAATTGGTCGAATTTGCATGGTCTGTGCACGTACCTAGATACTTTTTTAATAGCAGGAAGTTTATTACTAATGGATTCTATAGAACCGCGCATGTATGTTCATAACAAGTCCTAATAAAGCTTATAAAACAGTTACTATTATAAATTAAGACTAGCGTGTTTCTTGCACTTTATGGTTAACTATAGCTTTTGCCCGTGGCTTCGCTCACGTAAAATTCGTGTCACTTAGTTTACTCCTACGATCCTCCTAAGGTTTTTAATACAATCTTTAAACACCGTCTCCTTAGAGGGTTGAGTTTAAAAAAATCCTTAGCGAACGTATATTCTTTTTATTTATTTAATCAATAACAATAATTTGTATCTGAATGGATTTTTTTACACACAAAATAAAATAATATTTCAATTAAACATCTAACAATAAAATTTTAGCATCAATAAATTAATAGATAAAATACAAAAAAATATATATATATATACCTGTTAAACAAAAAAAAACACATACAGTTCTTCAACAGCATTCATTAAGTATCAAATTAAAAATATCAAATAAACCAACAATTATATTACAAGTAATTTACTATAAAACACTTTATTTATCTCACGTCAAGCGGTTTTCGATATTTTGTAATGAATGAGTGATTGAGAGACCTTTCGCTTATAATATTTAACTAAATAGAAGATTATAGCATGTGCACAGTCTGTGTTATTTTCAGACTGAAGTTAACAATTTAAACGTTTGTTCGTTTTGTCGTAATTTGTACAGGACCTCATGGAAACACTGCAATCATCTGACGTGCACAACACAGTAAAATGTGGACATCGCATTTGACTAAGAAGCACAAAGCTAATTATTTTAAGAAAAATATAGACTTCATTTTATTCTAATTGGTAATTTTCTTTCGAAAATACTCGTAGTATAAAGATGTTTCTTTACATACATAACATCACGCCTGTAATCCCCGAAGGGTTAGGCAGAGGTGTACCCATTAGTACACCCACATTTCGCCAGTTATGTTTTTAGTCCCATGTAATAGGGGGCGAGCCTATTGCCATCAACCGGGCACAAATCAAAGAAAGATGAAGATGATGCACAAAGATGTTTCTTTATAGTATTTATTTATTTATTTATGTTGTTTGTGGCTGTCAAGCACAAACACATCTCTGAAACACGTGTGTTATCGCACTAACCACATAACCTAACTTGATCATATTCCAAATTCTCCATCCTGTAGAAATTCCTGCACTCCGCTGGGCGGCGCCAGTTCTGTGTCCCGCTGTAAAAGTTTATCCTGTTACGAACGAGTTCGGACTTAAAATAGAAACTCATAAAAAGGCAGGAATAATGTAATTCCTGGAACTTGAATCATGCATTCAAGCGAACACCAAAGAATACCTATTATAAAATATTTACTTGTGTATATTTTGATGGCCGTATCGAATAAACGTGCAAGTGAAAAAAGTCAACTTTACAGGACAAAATGAAAACGTTTAATCCTTAATATCGAAGGTTTCCTTGTGAGCAGATCTATACAATTTATTGCTTAATATTTTTAGACTAAAATGTATAAAAAATTAGGGGGTAGGAGGATGGGCAAAGGAACCGAAAAAAACAAAAATTAAAAAAAAACATGCAATGGCTCTTGCACGTTTATTCGATGCGGCCAATGATATACACAAGTTAGACAATGTTATTACTACAAATTAAATAAATAAACTCCACATTTTCCCCTGACGGTTTATAAGTCGGGACTATGTAGGGCTTCCCATTTAAGATAAAAAGTGGAAGTTCCTAAAGATTTTTATTCGTAACTTTTTATCTAATGGATAAACCACAGGATACAGGGAAAATCCGGATTCCAACGTAACGACATTATTAATTCTATTAACCATATTATAATGAATACCTAACACTATCTAAATACAGTATGCATACCTAGTTCTAACCACAAAAATAAGACGAACATTGGGAAATCCGTGGTGATTTATATTGTGGTAAAAATATCTGGCACACATGGCAACTCCACTTTCGCATCAAACCAGAATTAGTTTATTTAAACACTTACTTTTGCCCGCGATCTCGTCCGCGTAAATGTTATCATGGACGCAGAAGAAGCCGGTGAAAAAAAGTAGCACAATATGTCCTTTCTTAGGGTTCAAACTTACCCCGTACGTAATTTCATAAAAATTGGTTTAGTGATTTATTCGTGAAAATGTAATAGACAGACAGAATTACTTTCGCGTTTATAATACATATTAGTAATTAGCTTCTACAAATAATCTGGAAATTCCCCATAGCTACTTTTTTAAAGCACTTTTATTTGTAAGTGGTGATTCGCTTCTATTGTGGCGCCTTTATTATAGTTTAACGGGTGCATTGTCGTGACATAAATGTTTAGCCTTTGTGCTTTGTTTTACTAGTTTCCTACATTGCGAAATAGTTGTGAAATAATAACCATTCACTTAAAAAGTTTTGTTGTTTCTTTTGGTGCGACATACTGCAGTAAAATTTTATCTGCAGTAACTTGGTACCTCTAAACTTTAAGTACAAAAAGTAAAAGTTGCATTTTGTTTTGAGCATTTCTTCTTTAATTTCTCTGCGTTCTTTGTTTTGTTTTGTTTACAAAACGTTGCCCCACGCTAGGAATTTCTCCTTTAATGCGTTTAAAAGGCACATAATCTTACATACACAAACAGCCAGATTCAGAACAACTATCTGTACATCATACAATTTTCGCTTTTGTATTCCAATGCGGACAGCGTTCTTCAAACACTGGGAACACCAACACGTGGTGAATTGTCAAGGTTTATTACTTCGAAAATTATGTCATAGCATCACTTGCAAGCGTACTGAGAAATTGGAAATAACCTACGCTATACCTACATGCGTTATCTTCGGCACCGATTCAGGGTGAGGGGTTTTTTTCGACCCTATTGAGTCACACTCTTTTGGTTCTGAATTTCCGACACTGGATATCGGAAGTTCATCTTGCGTTAATACGTGATAGTCACTGTGACAAACTTCATGAGATATTATCATAAGGGAAACGTAAAAAATACTGGAGGCACGTGAGTCATTTCACCTTTCTGTCCGGGATGGCAACGCGGCTGCAAGACCTCTAGTATTGCAGATGCCTATACTTTCTTTTTCAACTAGGTATTGCACTAAAGATAAAGTATTTATTATTATACAATATTTCTAGTGTAAGTGTGTGGGTGTACAAATAGTGTACAATATGAATTTGAACTAGTGTTGGGCGCCATTTGACTGTGATAGATCGTTAACGTATCTAGAAGTTGATACTAAGAAAATCGCTATGGAATAAGTGTCACTCAAATGATAAAGAGACTAAAACGATAAAACCATAATGAGTTTTTTTTTTTTCGATTAGCTATTTTGATATGATGAGGAATTTCCGTTCCTATTTTTTATTTCACGTACTTTACATTTCTCTGCCTCAGCTCCAAATAACTCATAGGCACTCTCCAAACCCCCACTTTTAAATAAACCATATTTCTATCCTTTGAGGTCGTTTGACAAATGCCGCGAGCCATTGACTGGACGCTCGTCCATTTATCAAAGCTGCTTGATAGTCGAACAGTAGCTAAGTAAGAGAGCTGTTTCATCATAATTCTCCGCACAGTAGCTTTCTACTTTGGCGCGGTTCCAAGCTGAGATGACGCCGTGACTCAGCAGTTCTGTAATCCTACTGGCTTGCCAACTGATCGCTACTTTTTTCCCGTACAATGAAAATAACTTTACTGAATGTAAGCTTACACGCCTTCCTTGGAAGTTTTGTGGGCGCTAAGACTTATTTGGCCCCATTCTGCTGGTAGGTACCTAGGTATTCTAAGTGCGTGCTCGGTTGGCGGGTAGGTACTCTGTTACTAGGTATGTGTTCCATTTTGTGGCTAACGTAATTGTTTTAAAACGGCATTGTGTATGATTTGCGGTGAGCTAATTGAGGAAGATGAAATTGGGGCGCTCAGTTGTAAAGTGGAAAGTCCGTGAATTTGAGAAAGCTGTCTTGAGGAATGTGTAGGTATACCTCTCTACTGGCTAACTTGTTCATCGTGCATCCTCATTGACATCGACTTGGTAAGGCAGAGGATCGTGTCGGGTTTCTACCAGTCCTTAATTGAGCAGACAGCCTCCAGGAACAGATTGTAGGTACCATCCTATGTAGCATGCTTGATGGATGTTGTGACTTTAGGTTTACAAAGCGCTGGTCTAGAGCGTGACTGCTGATCGAGGGTTCAAGGGTTCGATGCGTAGATTGGTCAAAGTGTTTTCTGTTTTTCCATTGTTTTGAAAATTGGTAGCGCTACACCTCCATGCCTTAATGGTGAAACGTTAAAACGTTCGTCCTCCTGTCTTGTCGGATTATCCAGTATGAGGGTGAGGGAAGAGGAAATGCGCAAACACTTGTGCACTATAATCTCCTGCATACTTCGCTATTCTCCATAAGATAAGCCGCCCTGACCCGCCTGAAATTCATTCGAGAGAACATTATTATAAGATACCTTATTTTATTCACCTGAATGCCTACCTAATAACAAACAAATAGACTATTTAAAATAATGATTATTACTCAGCATTTACTCCTAATTAATGTGTAATGTAACGAAGCAACGGCTTCTAAGAAGATGTTTGTTCTCTCACAAGTATTATTGTTAAAATGTAGCCTTTACACGAGTTCACAAAACGTACGCGTATTGTAATGTGATCCTTTATGATTGAAGTGTCTTATCTACATTAATTACCTTTATTAATTATGAAATTGTTTTATTTTGGTCTTTCATCACTTAATTAACTTGTGAAATGTTAAACAGGCCTTTGATAGAAGCCTGTACACTTTGATAAGATATTGTAACAATAAAAGCTTTCTTCCGAGGCATTGGATAGAAAGATAAATATACACCCATTTTTCAGAGCTTGCAGAGGTCCACGCAGTAAAGTTTTTGAGTGATATCGACTCTGAATTATAGAACAGATATTCTTATTTCTTTATCGTGTGGGCAGTAAAGTCTTACAACGCCACACACCCTAATGTCAGAGTTTCTAAACAGCCTCAAGGACCTCTGACATGGTTTTAGTGAAACAGTAAGTCCAGGTTTCCTCACGATGTTTTCCTTCACTGTATATTATATGTTACTCTTCTCAATAGGCAATAGGCTCGCCCCCTATTACATGGGACTTAAACATAACTGGCGAAATGTGGATGTACACCTCTGCCTAACCCTTCGGGGATTACGGGCGTGATGTTATGTTATGTCCTGCCATGTGCAAGTTGGAGTCTCGAACCTTCAACCAAAATTATACACACTTGCGAAAAAAATGGACAATCCTAATTTTTTGCACGTAGAGAGTATTATAGTTTTTTCTTTTCATCATTAGAATTTCAACTGACAGACAGATAAAGTGACAGATGGCTAGGCGTAGGCTTCGTAAAAATAGACTTTGTCAATGTCACTTCTGACCTAGACTAGAGTCAAGAGGAAACCCATATTAGGTATATTTTCTTTTTTAGTAGGGTTCCATTATCGTTCCTTAAGTACGCGGGACCCTAAAATGTCTTGACGTCATAAACCCGGCTAATTCTACACGGTTGTTTGTGTACTTTACCTACACAACTTAGTTTAAACCATGTTTAAACAAACGTGAACTAATATTTATACTTCTGTTAGCTTGGTCAACATCTGTTACTTATCACATCAAAAAACCATAATAGCTTTGATATAGTTGTTGCGTTTCAGCAGGACAATAGCGGTCATCGACCTACTTATCTAGGTACATTTATCGACTTTAGCATTCCTCTTTTCAAAAACAGAATCGATATCGTCACCAATAGTTTTTTTAAAACTATATGAACATATACTGTTGCAGAAAGGTTAGGTGCGGAGTACTCGTATCCGGCGTGCTTGTATGACGAGATGTATGAACGTAGATGAGGCAAAAGGAGTATGTATGGATCGTAGCAGGTGGCGTTCTGTAGTTTCTGCCTACCCCTATGGGAAAAAGGCGTGAGTTTATGTATGTATGTATCCATTGGTTTCTAAGTAAACTTCAACTATATCTGACGACCCTGGATACCTATCTCTTAACTGTACATAGTTACTACTACGTACACTAGCAGCCCGAAGCTTTAGTTAAAATATAAATGCGCTGTAACTGTCGACGTGGACAATTAACGGACATAAATATGTTAAAGCCTTTGCGACTTCATCTGCATTGTATTTTATCGCTGCGTTAGTACGAGCCATTACTGTTTTATTTAAATGTAGCTCCACTAGGCTTTGATCATGTAGTTTACTGTCACGTTGATTGCTTTGTGTCGTCAGTACCGTTACAAATATTTATTTCACGCTAGTTCTTGCGCACGACTTTGTTTGCTTGAAAACAAAACTAGCATATGTCCTTTTCTGGGGTTTTAGCTTACTCCGCATTAATGCAGGCATGTACCAATGTGACTCAACAAATGGGCCTCCTGGGTCAGTCAAAGTCAAAGTCAAATCATTTATTTCCATTAGGCCAATATAAGGCACTTTTGAAAGTCATATACAAAAAATGGTTTGAATCTAGTTGCCCCTTCCAAAAGGTAGTTTTGTATGGAGAAGAATGGGCAAGAAACTTCATACATACTCTTTTAAAATCAACATTTGTACAATATTTGCATACAGAATCATACATAATGCCACGTGAATACAATGTTAATCTTAAACATTGGTAAAAGAAAACATCGTAAAGTTTAGATAATGTTAAAATTCATTTCAAGTTCTATCTCTGTTTAATTATTGAAATGTAGGTATGTATGTATTTCAATAATTACATAGATATGAGGATGCAGAGTACAGCGACACACGGGTTTAACCCTCTAATCGCCTGCCTGTGACAGCGTTTCACAGAAATGACATATTCATCACTAAACGCACAACTAATTATTGATTTTCTTTGATTATTGTGCGTACATTTGAGATGAATCACATATGGTCGGGATATTTTTCCTATGACCAAGTTTATATTTAGAGGCCTCTTTACATCAGCAGAAATCACTTACCAACGTGTACATCTATCTCCATACATATCTATACATATAATAAAATCGTAGAGACGTCAAAACTGTACATTTAATATTTTTGAAAAAAAAAAAGTGTTTAGGGGTCTTTGAATGATACTTATGCCGAAAATATTTTTTTTTTAATTTTTGTCTGTTTGTCTGTTTGTTTGTTGGAGCATCACGCAAAATCTGCCGGATAGATTTTGTTCAAATTTTGAATGGATATTCCGCAGTAGCCAAATTAGAACATAGGCTATAAATTATCACGCTATTTGCTTTGGGGGATTAGCAGACTACAACAGTTTACCAAAGGATTGTAAAAAAGACGAAACAAAATGTAAAAATATTATAAATAGCTGCAGACTGAAGTTCTAAAATAGTTATTATCACGCTATACCTTCAAGGAGCTAAGCAGTCAATTATGGAAAACTAGAACGGCTATTTCACTTCATTTGTCATCAAAGTAAATTGCCTAATGGTTCGACGACCGTCTTGTGAAACGGTGGGCGGAAGTTCGGTCCCCAATGTCAGCATTTCTTTTTGTATTTTTTCAATTTTTTTTTGAGTGTTTTTTAATTGAATAATGAGATTTCCTAACAAAAAAAATTAAAATAAAAGTAGGAGTGCATGTTTCTACCACAACTTTGATTTGTGAACGTATTTTTTAAATATTAATGCAGAAAATAATATCTATGCATACTTAAACAACACATAAATCAGCAGCTAAAGAACTTTTGCCTGTTTGCACGACTGCAAAGCATGAGGTCTTGGGTTCGATTTTCAGGTCGGGCATAGAGTTATTGGATTTTTCTATCAGGAATTTCACAATAGCAACCTCGGAGTCTGGATTTTTCTCCGGTTGATGGCAATAGGCTCGCCCCCTTTTACATGGGATGGATATAAATGAGTGTATTATAAATGTGTGTAGTAAGGATTATCGCATTATGGCTATATTCTTAAACATTTTACTGCTGGATTGCTATAAAACGACACCAACGGTACATATAATACTGCAGTTAGGTATAAGTTATAATTTATCCTTTAAAAATCAAAATCATTGCGCTATAACTACAAGGAGCTACTAAACACACAACAAGTGACGGGCGTCCTATCTGCAAATATTTTAAGCATACAATTTTTTCCGGGCATAGCTAAGCCAATTATGGCACAACAATACTGCCAAGTATACTACTGGAATACCAGCGGACGTATATTAGCGAGGAGTGGCGAGTGTAATTTTTTTACTCAGTAGTAGGTAATTAGTATTCCTTTCGTTGCGCTTCCGAATTATTTTATAAAAAGATCTTAGTGTAAGATGAGTGATTAGGTACTAAAAAGAATACTTCTATTTCAATGGCTAAATAGAAAGAATTTGGCAACAACCGGAAGTGCACCAAAATCAATTAAAAAATCTTTTGCAGTATTCTCCTGTCGGAGAATGTTTCACAGACTTCAAGCTTTCTGGGTACTTGATTTGATGAAGCGACTGTGATCGCAGGCACAGTTTTTTTTCATAGGCACCGTAAATTGAACATATTCCACATGCTTTAAAATCAATTTCTCAATGGCATTACATTTTTCAGGTTACTTATTACCGCGGCTGTGCTGCAAGACATGAATCTTTCCATCTTAGTAATAGATTCGCCAACAGGACACTTAGTATTTCGTGGCGAGGTACTTACGTAGAGTATTAGAAGAACCCTAAGTACCCTGATGTTATATTGGACATAGCACTAACTTTTTATATACCTACATTGACACAACACCAATCAAAAAATCATCTGTTACGACACCTTATTTCTACCAACTAGGGAGCAGCACCCGATGTTTTACGCATAACTGTTACGTCTTTATGCTCCTTCTGCTGGTGAATTTGCGTGTTCAGTGTGTCATTGACCAAAAAGCAATATCATCCTTAACGAGACGTGTAAAATTATATCGGGGCTGACTGAAACTGACTGCTCAATAAACTCTTCCTATTGGCTGGAATTGCACCATCTGTCATGCGAAGGTATCTATGTAGCATGCACAGATGAAACAAATCAAGAATCTGCTTCCTTACATCCCTTCTATCAATATGCAGTAGTTCTAGGTAGATTCAAGAGTCGGAAGAGTTTTCTTCGATGCACACAGGCTATATAGGACCATGTCGGCACCCACCATCACACAACTTCCACAAAAAAGAGTTCAACCCCAGGAACACATGGCACTCTGTTGAGATCTTTAGTGGCCTATATGGAACGCGCTTAAGGGACTGCGCACTCATGTAAGCCGCTGCAAACGTAACCTAGCCAAATGAGGAGTTATAGATCCCGCAGACACTCAGGGCAAGTGTGGTGGTCCTTTTATATGATGGCCCACTTACTACAGCGCCCGTGGAACACCTGGGCACAACTGTGTCGGAAAAATATTGCAAACAAATATACAAAAAAAAAAAAAAAACATACGTGTCGAATTGAGAACCTCCTCCTTTTTGAAGTCGGTTGAAAATCGACCAAGTGCGAGTCCGAATCGCACACAAAGGGTTCCGTTACACCATACAATATTTAACACAACCGAAAAAAAGGTTAATAATCGCATAAAAAGTAATTATTATGTCTACATGGCATTGCGTCTTGCCTTTCGTGATTCTAGGTCAACGGGAAGTTCCCTTTATATTTCGTTTTGATTCCCCAGCAAGTGTCAAAATATGCGCCATAAACGAACTTATCTTTAGTTTGCGGTGACTTAGAAGTTTAATTTTTTCACTGCTCTGAGGCTTTGCACTTCAAAGTATTTTTTTTTTTAGGTGGTCAAAATCATCATAGTTATGAGTTCTTCTGCCCTGGGTGAGGTGGAAGAGACTGTCAGACCTTTACCGACTAAAAAACCACCCTGTTCCTTCTGTTGCCTTTGCGTTCCGGGGCCACGGAATCCTGTTAAGACCTTCCGCGACTCCGGCAGGCGTTTGACCCTGTCGGGGCCCCGTCCCTGTGCTGACAGCTCTTTGAAACGTGCGTGGAACAAAACGCGCTGTTGACCCGGGCCTGGTCCTTGATTGGACGACGAGCTACCCAGCACTCGCCGTCCGCAAGCCTGCGCCTACGGTAGCCGGATGACGTCTCGCAACGTCCGACGCCCTGGGGGTCAAAGTCAAAAGTCAAAGTCAAAACATTTATCCCGCGGTGGCTGGGGCGTGAGGTGGAGGATGTCCTCTTCTCACGTGTTCCGCCTCCTTCTTCTCTAACATTACTGCTTCGCAGAAGGAGGTTACTGCTTTCCATTGCCTCTCGCTCGGAAGCATGGCCTGAACCAGGGCCCGGACGCGAGAGGACACGGCGGTCAGGCTCTGCTCAGGCGGGGCAGACCTACACCGTATGCTCCACCGTGTCTTCCGGGCGGTCCACACAGTGGTGACACCCGGGCGTTTCCTTCCGCTGAATCCAACACAGAAACCTCCCGAAACAATCGCGTCCGATGAGAACCTGCGTCAGGCGGGAGGTGAGGACGCCGTAGCGCCTCTCCAGCCACTCCTTAAAGAGGGGTCTTATCGCCGCGTTAGGGCGTGCCCGAGACCTGAGTATTTGATTATAATTTTTGCTTGATACGTCCACGCGTTCCTTAGAAAAGGGTCTTTACAGACAGACAGACGGACAACAAAGTTATCCTATAAGAGTTCCGTATTTGCCGACTGTGGTACGGATTTTTTAAAAGAATAATATCTAAAATCATCGATGAATCGTGATTTAAAACGGTAAAACTTTGCTTAGACTTTAAATAAGTCTATGTTTACAGGGTTTTGCTCATACTTTCTTTAAAAAACATGAAAGTCAGATTCTGATTTCAGTTGCTCTATCGAATCTAATATCTAAATAATCGAAGCTGTAATAATGTGAGGTACAATATTAAAACGGTAGCTATTTAACTTGCGTTTGAATGGTTTGGGATCGAAAAATAAGTCAATTTTGATACCACTTCATAATATTTTGGAAAGAGGTAATCTAAATATACCTTAAATAAATATACAAAAGCGAAAGTTCACTCACTCATCACGAAATATCGAAAATTTCGCAGGGAGGTATTTTATGTTAGTTAGTAGAAGTCCGCTAAGAAACGATTTTTCAAAATAAATTACCCATATCCCAAAGAGTTGGTATGAAACGGGTGTCCAAAGTTTGTATGGAGTTATCAACTTTGACACGGACGAAGTCGCGGGCAGAAGCTAGTAAGCACTAAAATAATAAAAATGAAGAAATTTTTTGTAAAGTTTAATCTCTGGAACTACCTTTCGTATTGGAAAAAAAATGTATGATGTAATGACAGCCAGATTCATGAGGGATAGTATAGGGTATATAACACCACGCTAAGACCCACAGGAGCAGAGTAGTAACCAAAGACTCATCTAAACCAGAAGTCGTGAGCATAAGCTAGTTATCTTAATGTATATTTATATACTGCACTGTTTCAAATGCACTTTGGAAGAGCATTGACGCAAGTAGCATTCTTATCTTTATCTGGGTAATCTCCCATTTATATTATCGTTTATGTCAGTCATGTGACTTTATCTAGATAACCAAACCCAAACATTTTATAATTTATCAACCATCAGATGTTTGTATTATCATTTATCAATCAATCAACTATTTACGTGTCGTGTTGGCCTAGTGGTTAAGGCGCCCGCCTCTCATGCATGAGGTTGTGGGTTCAAATCCGGGCAAGTACCAATGTGAATTTTACAAATTCATATGTACTTTCTAAAGGAAAACATCGTGAGGAAACCTGGACTACTGTTCCACTCAAACCATGTCAGAGGCCCTTAAGGCGGTTTAGAAACTCTGACACTAGGGTGTGTAGAGTCGTAAGGCCTTACTACCCACACGATAAGAAGAAGAACTATTTACATTATTACTAGCTTTCAAATGTCGGTTATCGCTGACGCAGACGAAGTCGCGGAATAAAAAAGTAGCCTATCTTCTTTCTTAAGTTTGAAACTGATTAGTCGGGGGCGCGAATCGTGCGTAATGCTTATACCGTCCCGGCTTATGGTAGCAGGAGGAACCGAGGGGTTTTAGTCAGTAAGAGTCCGACATAGCCCTCCGTTATCCCCAGACAGAGCATCCCTGAGGATTTTTCCAAGGAAAAAGAAAAAAAGGGTTCCAAGTCCAACTAACCCCGTACCCATCAAAATCGGTTCAGTGGTTTAGCCGTGAAAGCGTAACAGACAGACAAACAGAGTTACTTTCGCATTTATGTTAGTATGGATAGTAAGAATGTTGTTTTCACATCTCACAACACGTACATTTTGACAGCTCTAAACAGGAAAATTATGTGTAAACAAATACAAATGCATTTTTTCGCAAGATATCGAGCCATTTAGCCGAACTCATGAGTCAGTCGCTCTCTGAGAGAACATCGGACGAGAATACTACGTTCTACTATAGTTTACAAACAATGGTTGAGGAAAAAACATGGCAAAACAATTTATTTTACCCACTGACGGACTAGCGGTGTGAAGTCATAAAATAATAACCCTTTCATTTCAAGAAGTAAAAAGTGCATCTTATAACCAACTAACTTTTGCCCGCGACATCGTCCGCGTAAATATCGAAGTCGCGGAATAAAAAGTAGCCTATGTCATTTCTTGGGATTTGAACTTAAGCCGTGTCAAATTTAATCAAAGACGGTTCAGTGGTTTAGTCGTGAAAGCTTAAAAGATAGCCAGACAGACATGGATCTTATATCATAGTTATTGGTTACTGTTTTTGCAACGTGTAGTGCAGCGTTCCTGTGTTCCGGTTATAAGAGTACATGGTTGTAGAAGTCATTAATAGGCATTATGAGATTTTCAGTTTATACTAGCTAATACCCGCGACTCCGTTCTTTATCACGAGGTATTTCTTTCGCGGTTTCCTTTTTTTTCTGAAATCAAAATAGCCTAAGTTACTTCTTATAACATCAGCTGCTATCTGCCAGTGAAAATCGGTCCAGCAGTTTTTGGGAACAGCCAGAAAAAAAAACAGACAAACGAAAAATTTATTTAAAAACAGACACATTCATTTCATTTTATTTATCTCATTTTTTTATGACTGCCTCGTTGGTCTAGTGGTCGCAAGCGCGACTGCTGTGCATGAGGTCTTGGGTTCGATTCCCAGGTCAGGCAAAGTGTTATTGGGTTTTTCCATTAGGAAGTTCTCAGTAGCAGCCTCGGAGTCTGGATTTGTGCCCGGTTGATGGCAATAGGCTCGCCCCCTATTACATGGGACTAAAAACATAACTGGCGAAATGTGGGTGTACTATTGGGTACACCTCTGCCTAACCCTTCGGGGATTACAGGCGTGATGTTATGTTATGTTATGTTTTTTTATAAGATAGGAACGCGGCTGTGGTCACTTATTTACCAAAGGACGCGCCGCCCATTTCCTCACAAAACCAGTTACATAAGGAAAGTAGCCCCAAATAACTGAAGAGTCAAGGTCTTCACCACTTGTTAATGGAAGAGGTTATTACAGATTACGTGTAAGTCGACTGCCCTATTGAACTATAATACAAAAAGTACTCTTTATTGTACACCAACCAAATCTATCTAGCACAACATCACGCCTATTATACCCGAAGGGTTAGGCAGAGGGTACCCATTAGTAAACCCTCATTTCGCCAGTTATATTTAAGTCCCATCTGATAGTGGGCTAGCCTATTACCATCAACCGGGCACAAATCCAGACTCCGAGACTACTACTGAGGAATTCCTGATGAAAAAACCCAATAACACGTTGCCCGACCTGGAAATCGAACACAGACCTCAAGCTTAGAAGTTGCGCTTACGACCACTAGACCAACAGGGCAGCTAAGTTACCATGATACCAGGTGTAAAAAGAGTCATTCAAAATTTACCCGAAACCTTAAAAGGGGTCATTGTACTCATTATTATGAACAACTTTTACTACAGGACCAACCCTGAATCATGAAAAAAAAAGGTTTCGGGTAAATTTTCAATTACCTTGTATAGTATACACACCTCTGCCGGCTGTATATTGCAAGCGTGATGTCAAACAATTCCTATGCAAAGACCTCCGTCTCCCAGCCTCTCCATATAATCCCTAGTAATTGCATTGAACCGAGAACGATATACTGTAATCAACAATCCATCTGCGTAACAAGTGTATACACATATCTATGAGTGTTTGTCATGTTACAGTTATAGGGTTGACCTCCTTAGCAGTGGACGTTCCGGGTCACGTGACCTTAGACTGAACAGATAAGAAAGCGGTTATTAGATGAAAATAATAAGGATAATTTAGGGTTTTTGACAGAAAGCGGTTTTTCCTAAAATGTGTCAACTTTCGATACTTACGAAACATGTTTTTATAATAAACTAGATTAGGCCCGCAGCTTTGCCTATTCTATTTCTGAAATAAATATAAGTAAAGTTTAAGTAACTCCTTATGAAATCGGTTATCTGCCAGTGAAAGAACCGTCATAATCGGTTCAATCAGGAGACTAGCCAGAATAAACAGACAGACAGACACATACATTTTTTACAAATATTTATGTGTAATTATTTATGTTTTAAAGCTCTTATTTGACATAACACACAGACACTTCAAATTTTAATTATTTTTGTAGACGCCGCAAAATTAACATTTACATAAAAAGTCATTCATTACCCTTGACTTCTCTCAAACCGAACGTTGCAGCTGTTATTCCGCTCCCTACACGCGTACACACAAAACAACGCATTTCAAATCTACACAAAACTTACTAAACAAACAGTTACAAACAAAAGCCTACGAAAAACGTCCACACTGCAATGTCGAATAGATTTCAAACGTCGTTGTGCTAAATACCCGAGGCCGGGTTGCATTTAGGGTTCCAGGCGTCCGGATAAAGTAGGATATAGGCTTTTTGGATGTGTATCCGGCCGAATTATTCGGTGTCCGGCTTGTCCAGCTTTTGTTAGGCGTGTAACAATTAACCAGACAAGCGGTAACATTGTTTTTTTTTTTCATTAGAGTTGGAGATAGGCACACAGGAATGAGTGGAAGGCTATGGGTAAGCCTTCTGCCCAACTGTGGGACTATACAGAAAAAAAAAGAAGTAGAGACGCATTTTAAAATTCAGACATAAAAACCGTTTTATTTTTACCCAATTTTAGCTAAAAGTCCCGCATGGTGGTTCGGCTTTTGGATCTGGTAACCCTAGTTGCATTCAATGCAGCTCCACAGCTCCGTGATAGCCGAAAATGTGAACAATGGCGCGCCATAAAACTTTATGGGTCCTTACCATTGTGTTGCTGGTAAATCGCTTAGCGTGAGCCGTGCTTAATAACACCGCTTTGCTTTATGATGTCTTGATATGGCTTGCTACATATTGCTGAGCGACCCGTGTGTACTCTGTGTTAGAAGATCAAGCAAAGCATGCAAGATTTTGCAAAAGTTATGGTATCAATATTATGAGGAAAACTTCATCTATACCAGGGGTTTTTAAAGTGGGGGGCGCGCCATCCAAGGAGATTGTAGAGACCAGTAAAAAGGGGCGTGGATCACTGTAATGTATTCAGGACCCTATTAACATAATTATAATAAGCGTTTTCGCCGTACCGTAACATACTTAAGTTTAAAAGTTACACATTTATACATTTTCGCGATTGTCAAATCAAGGTACGCCAGACGTTGGCATCTAGAGGAAAGTATGATATACATAAATAAATAAAATAAAAGTGTCTGTTTGCATACGTCAATCTATTTATATAAAACGCAACCGTTACTGACAGACTGATTTATCGACACACAGCTTGTTATAACGTAGGCATGCACTAAGAAAGGATTTTTCAAAATTCATCCACTAAAGAGATAAAACGGGGGTACAACATTTACGCGGACGAAGTCGCGGGCAAAAATTAGTTCCCAATAAAAACATAACATGACACTTACTCGACAATAATACGAATGATACTTAAACTACAACGCCAACCTACCCAACGTGTTCATTTAAGTACCATCATGCTTGAAGGGTATAGCAATGTCAACTATGCGAAGAAGGAAAATAAGGAAATGAGGCGAAGGTCACGCCACGGACACTGTGAACTTGAACCACTTTACATAGATTTGCAGAAGGAAGACAATTGAATCTGTTATCAAAGCCGCTTATCTGAATTCTGAAGTGGACCAACTGAAAATAAATGCAAATCAGTCTAATCATGTTACCAAGGGATGTTGTGTTATTGTGCTGTGAAGGTTAGATAGTAGTTGTACCATGTAAAACACTGATATTATTTTATCTGATCATCTGCCTAGCCTTTTCCCAATTATGCTGGGGTCGGCTTCCAGTCTAACCGGACGTAGCTGAATACCAGTATTTTACATGAAGCGACTGCCTATCTGACCTCCACAACCCAGTAACTGGGTAATATAATACCCCTAGGTAAGACATATAGCGATAGATATTCTTCATGTAAATATTCTTTTTATCAATTTTTAAAAAAACGTTTCCCCAAATTATGAGTTTCTCCTATGTAGTAAGTGCATTGTGGAACTGTAAGCCATACAAATATTTGTTCCATGCGGGAATTAAAACCGCGAAACACAGCACAGCAGCCAACGCTTCAGCCTATTTGCCAAACGTCTCGTATTCAGATTCATAAGATTAGACTAAAAGCAGATCCTAACATAGTTACCACACCCAGACAAAAAATGAGGTCCTATGTCCTATGCTTTATCCACATATCCATGTTGTTCTTGAAACTATTTCTTATCAGATAGCCGAGCAACAAAATGCATCTTTTTATCTTGCAATATCACCAAGCAGTAGGTATGCAACTTGAACTTCAGCTGTTGGCTTAGTATGGAATGGAGTTTTGTATTCCCGCGATTGTCGTGGATTTTTTTCTTCGAGTCAACTATTTTAAGTCGTGTCCATACTATCTTAGCGAAAAATAAACTTTAAGTAAATATTTATCAATCATTATCCGATCTTAAGTTAACACGAGATTTTAATAAATGAACATGTAAACTCTCAGTTAGTTTAGGCATTTAAAAACAAAATCAACAATCAAAAACCCCGCCACAAAGTAAACCACGATCAAAATAATGCGGTCAAGTCACTTCAGAACAATAAGAGTTCTAAACTTAACTGACTACAGTTGTTCGCATTTGGCCGGGGGCCGTTACCCTGGGTCAAGAGCAGGATGTTACAAGCAGTTAGGTTTTCCCACAGACCAAGTGCCAAGAGCTACAGGGAAAATGTTTGTGAAATTATTCGAGTTAAATCATGGTCTGCTGGCGGTATCATTAAAGTTAAAGTTCACAACTCCATTTTCGATAAAAAATATAACATTCACAGCGTGGCGTGCATAAATGTTTCAAGGAGTTTCTTGCCCATTCTTTGTACGAAACTACCTTTTGGAAAGCGCAACTAGATTCAATTATTTTTTTTCATGTATATGATGTTCACAAGTGCCTTTTAGTGGCCTAATTTGACTTTGATTCAAGTACCTAATTGATTGTATTCAGTACGATTTCAGTTACTGCCAATTTTTCAGTGTGGGAGGATAACTGGAATAAGTGTGATATGGACTTCCCCCTGGCCACCTATCGTACCATTTATATCTAAGCGAGGAATATTTAGAGCATACAGCAAATGCTGTTTCGAGAATTAGCATTGTGCACGTCCCATTTATAATGTTTACGATGGCATTCTACTTTCGGGCTAAGTTTGTTAAAAATGTCTGTAACTTACATACATTTTTGATATTGATTGTTGCTGAATATATAATTATATTGCAGGTAGGTTTTGAACAGTTCTAATTATGGGAATCCACCTTCTGATTATTTACGCTTATCTAATCAATTATGTTAAATGTAAAAGGAAAGTAGAAATTACAACGTAAAATCCTGCATTTCTAAAAAAAAACCCTTTGGATTTTAAAAATCCTGAAATCATCACCCACAATATAAAATGTTTCTCCTGAAAAAAATAAAATAATAAACATGGCGTTATTTAATTTTTTTCAGGTAAACAAAAACTTACTGTAAATAAACGGAATACACTCCTAAATTTTCCTTTATAATAATTTTTAAAATGTCAATATTTTTTGCCAAGGTTTTTATAATAAAAATCTATTAGTAAACTGGTAATCTATCACCCTCTCATCTCATTGCATTGACATGAAAATAAAAAAAGGAAGAAAATCCTTTTAAAATGACAAGAAGTTTTTCTTCAATAAGGTTTAGTTACATCATTCTATTCTAATAGACTAAAAACTTCTCAAAAAATATTTGATTACAAACTTCATGGAGTGCTGTTCAAACAAGCGACGGTGACATCGCAGTAATTAATTAACTAAACTTTAGTTTTGAGAAGGCAAGGTCCGAGCCATGCGATCTAGCTCTTGACATTTTGTTAGAACGTAGCGCCATCATGAAGAAACTTATTTATTAAAGGAAAGTCAAAGTTTGAAATCTTTTTTATTTGACATTTTCTTCTAATGAAGACACGTTTTGTACTCCTTTCAACCGACTTCAAAAAGGAGGAGGTTCTCAATTCGGCGGTATGTTTAATTTTTTTTTTTTGTTTCTTGTTTGTGTTGAAGTCAGTGGCAGTACCTACATAACAAAAAGAAAACCAAAGCCGCCAAAACTAAAGTATTTTTTTTTAAATTTAGTTGTCTTTTTTTATAAAAAAGTTTAAAAAAAAAAAATTTTTCAATAGTTATTATAAAGGTCTAAATATTATTAAACGTAGCCAAAACCGTGGGCAAAAACTAGTTGAACATCTGTTTGATAATAGGAGGACAAGCAGAATAATTACACAATACATAGATCAAGGTATCTATGTTTACATTTTATTATTTTAACATTGTGACTTTTTATCGTAAGGAGTATAAATAGTTTTAAAAAAATACAATTTTGCGAAGATATCGTATAATTTATTTTTAATGTAATATCGGACAGTACCAACTCAGATACATATTGTTGTATTTATTGTCAGTATTTAGGTGCCAATTGAATTTATAACAAAAACGTTCTGGTAGACCACTCAATCAAGAAAAAGAAAAAATAGCCTAAGAGCCCTTTTGAAAAAAATACGTCCAGAGTTTAACTTACTTATTAAACATTCTACAGTGTACAAAGTTTAGGGGCAACGCACTAGAGAGCAATAATATAATTATGTAGGTACTTAATTTCAACACTTTAGTACTTGACAAGCACTGCATAATTATGTTAGACTGGCTAGCTCTGGAGATTTGTACTTGTCTTTTATGGTCGTCCAAAGTTCCTTTAATTTCATAATCCGCACTATGAAGGTAAATAATTAGAACTTTATGATCAGTATCTACCCGAATAGAAGAAAAATGTTAAGATTCATTGAAGCCGTAGGTAACGCCATTTTTACGGGATAAGTGTTTGCTGCTGCTTCTAAGGAACCCAAGACCTGCCTCTTAAGACAGCCACCAGCATTAAAAGAATAATTACCCTAGTCTTAGATATGCACGGTATTTTTCACTACCAAGAGATATTAAACAGTGGACAAATCCGATTCCATACAACATAACATCACGCCTGTAATCCCCGAAAGATTAGGCAGAGTTGTACCCATTAGTACAACCACATATCGCCAGTTATGTTTAAGTCTCAAGTAATAGGGGGCGAGCCTATTGCCACCAACTGGGCACAAATTCAGAGTCCGAGGCCGCAACTGGGAACTCCGGTTCCTCAAGCAAAAAAAATATTATAAATTGTAAAGCGTGCTTTGTTTAGCTTCTGTGATTGGTTAACGTCATCATAAACAGTAATTTTTCACACCAAAAAAGAAAGATGTTTCCCAGCAATAATGTTTGCTAAAAGTGACTTAGTTAAATGGGCAGCAACATAGTTAATGGGTATGTTATATGTCTTTTTACACACCGTATGTCTAGTGTGTACAGCTGTATAGCACATTGTTCTAAGTCCCTAAAACAGTATCGTATCAGATCACTATCACGAATATCATGTAGGATCCTAAACAAACAGACCACCTTGAAACAAGGATATAAACCCTCGTATCTGTTACGTGGATATAATTATCTTGAACTGTACAAAAAAACTGACATATGTGAGACGAATGCGGTAAAACCCCAATAACGTCCTGCGCCTGGTCTATGACCGCGGTCAGCTGGTTCAGTTTTTGTACGAAGCATTGACCTGTACCTAAACGTCACAGCCTTTTTTATCACAATTATTTTAAACACCTTGGTGATAACGGATATTGTACCGACTTTTACTAAGCTCCAGCGATTTAAAAAGAAGCAGTTCTAAAAGTGAATGTTCAATCCGTTTAATTGAAATGGTAAACGTTGGCGTTATCATGCTCTACTTACGCCAAATATTGGTGTCAAACATTGGTGATGTCAAATTAAATAAAGAGTATGATTTTATATTTTGTGTGCTACTGCACCTCAGACATCTAGCTGAGATTTCGGAAGTTCGTGGGTACTCCCGCAGTTGCTTAGCATAAAAATCCTTTAGCCACTACCTAAGTAGATAACCCAACATCCACAATAACATGCATGGTTATAAAGAATCTCATCAACGGGAATTTATCCAAGGATTTATGAACGTCCATATACGAGTCTCGTAATCAATGAACTTAATCAGATCATGTGAACAGATCAAGGAATTTTCATGAAACCATTCTTATTAAACATAAAAATACAAATATTTACACTTTATCGTAAGTTGTTATGCAGGTACCCATAGCCTCATTTTTGCCTTACAAGGTTTATAAGCTTTTTTATGAAACTGAAAATGACACAGTACTTTCTCGGCATTTTAAAAGTTTGCTCAACAATTATAAAAAAAAACGTCACGGAAGTATACTATTTACTCTATCTAGTCTGGATATGAGGTAAACTGCATTAAGTATATATGAATGTGAAGGTACAATTTGGAAAATAAATAAAACGCGACAAACATTTAAATAAATCGTTATTTATTTGGTGAAAACATGCCACAAAATAAATAACATAGTTCATTTGAATGTTTATATAAAATAACTGAAAATTTTGACACACCAATGTGGCAGGCATTCCGCATTACTTGTTAATGTTGAAATTACGACTAATTAAAATGAATACTGGCCATTATAATACTGCTCTGCTGCAGCACAAAGGCATGTTTTCATCCAGAGAAGGTATGAGTATTGATCACCACATTTTCCGAGGCACAAGCCGGGTGTCATGAACTTCCAAACTCTGGGCTGCTACTGAGAAATTCCTAATAAACAAACATAATAACACTTTTTGCTCGGCCTGGGAATCGAAACCCAGAACCCCACGCTCAGCAGTCACGGCCAACGGGAAAGTAAAGTTTAGTAGGTACCTACGATGGTAATACCAACCTAACATGCTAGGTAACAGTCTCTGAATTTGGAAATGTAAACAAAATGACTTGTAAGAATATAATCTTAATCCATATCAATATATAGATACAAATACGATAGGATCTATAAATTAAAATGTATGTATGTATGCACCTCGATGGTAATAGTAGATACCTTTAAGTTTATCTATCAATAACATTTGATTATTGCTGTAAGCCCTGTAGATGTAATTAACTAATACTATTTATTTATAATATCATAATTTGAATTGCGACGCAATATTTTAAATCTACATATATAAACTCACGCCTTTTCCCATGGGGGTAAGCAGAAACCACAGAACGCCACCTACTACGATCCTTACAAACTCCTTTCGCCTCATCTACGTTCATACATCTCGTCATACAAGCACGCCGGTTACGAGTACTGCGCACCTGACCTTTCTGAAGAACCTCACCAATTAAGGTCACTGTAGGTCTTCCTAGGGAGATCCCTCCCTGCTTTGCCACTCACCTCTGCCATATAAATACCTTTTGTTAATCGTCTTTCACTCATCGTCTCAACATGACCGAACCATCTAAGCATACCCTTTTCTGTCTATGTCACTACATCCTCTTTTAATCCGCAACGGTCCCGTATAACCCCATTCCTCACTCTTTCGTTCTAAGTTACACCACACATACTCCGCAAGGAACGCATTTCCCCAGCATTAATCCTACTCTCATGCATTTTGGATCTATCTACATTTTATTTGTGCCACAGACAGCCGTTTGTCTATGTATAAGTCTATGATTACGATAACCAAAAAAGAAACTGTTTTCTAATTCTGCGTAATAATGACCACAAATAAATTTATAATTAATGCTAATGGATATATCCTATCACTATTAATTAATATTAATTTCGTCTCATAAACAACAACCATGCTGGTTCTGCTCTATAGAACAATTTATTTTAGAGTCTACAAAATCAACTGGTTGCAATTTTAGTGTAATCTATTGTTTTTTCTTTGGTATGACATTAATTTTATTGTACCATCGTTGTGATTGTTATCATAATATGGGTCACACACTGCTTCGTTGACTTTTTAAATTTTGTGTGTTCGTCTACGATCACGATATTGTAAACATATGAGCACTAAGCGTCTGTAAACATAATTTATTTAGGTTTCATTTTTTAATTTGTAGCACTTCTTACCTATTATTATAGAACTTAAAGTGATTTTTAATGTACATCGTCTTCACATTTAATATAATTATTGAATGAATGTACCTGCTCAAACTATAGTAAAACATTTTTTAAAGTTTCTTTCCCATTTTTCTCCATACGAAACTACATTTTGGAAGGGGTTCTAGATTCAATTATTATAGACTCAACTAGCTGAGCTTATGCAGTTATCTATCACATGATTGACAAGTACATAACTGGACGTCTCACCAGACAAAACATTCCAGACCTCTCTAACTACTTAGATAACTGTTGACCATTCAAGTATTTGTATAGAGCGGTCATTCTGCCAGCTGCAGAAGTGCACCCGATCACTCACCCCGGTGCATCAATCAGACTGATGCATGAGTCACGTACCTAACACCTCGCCACTCATCTGTTCCCCTCAAAGCCATAAAAACGTTTAATTACGAACATGTCACCGACAACACTATCGGTTACTCAATTGTTTAATATAAATAACCTTCAATTTGTTATTGCTATCTTTGTTTGATTACATTTATTGATGATAATGTGCTGGGTTTTCCAGGCTGGTTTTACCCACGGCCGCGATGCACACGAGTAGTGGCGGGCCCCTCGACCCTGCGATTGTTTATCTCAATATGTATAACGTTCTAGTTGTACCAGATGTTGGAAAAAACAGAAGTATAATGTAAATTATGAGCTGTTTCTGGAGTTCCTTAGCCTGCAGTGGCGAGGACTCCATGCAACTCTATTTCTACCGGCTTCCCTTCGGAAGTTCAGCATAGGTAATAGACTCTAGTTCCATTGAAAAACGGCAGTCAGCAATGTCCCATATTGCCAAACAATATAGTCATACAGCAGGTATTTTTAATCCTCCATCTAAAAGAAACTTTATAAAGCCAAAGTGTTCGGTCTTTTGGTTTGATGATATACAATTGTATCCCTATCCCTAACTGTAAAAAATAGAATTAAGAAATTTTTGCTTGGGCTTCTTACGAAAATTGACTCATTGTTGCGGTACACAGGCATGAAGTAAAATAATTTAGCATAGGATTTTCAAGCAATGAATGGAAATGAACGGTGACTACATCAGAACCAGTTAAACACACAATAGCATAGGTAGGTAGCCTTAAGCTTAGGTGCCCCGGCAAAAGGTAATTGGAGGAACACCGTGGGGTTTTAGTCGGTAAGAGTCCGACACACCCCTCCGCCTTCCCCGAGGTGGAGGCAGTCCATGAGGATTTCCCCACGAAAAAAAAAAAAGGGTATTAATAGAGTCCGAGTTCGCCAGTCAGCAGGCGGCCATAAAGATAGATAAAAAAATTCACTGGACACTGGACGTTATTGCAACTCTGATATGAAATGAAATGTACTCATATTTATAGTAATAAAAATGACATCAAAAGCTTCCACACCTGTAGGTAACTGATATCATCGTTTTTGATTAATAACTTATCTGTGTAGGCAAGCTGGCGAAGTTAGGAGTCCCGTCAGTAGCTGGCAAAAGGTAATCATGATGTAGAACTGCAGATGATGCCAGTACCTATATTAACATGGTTATTTCAAGAAGCCTTTGTTCATGGGTGATGGAATAATATCATTATCTGCCTAGCCTTTTCTCACTATCCAACTATGACTTCTTCAAAACCAGAAGTCGCCGTCAGTTCGCCGTAAAAGAAAAATGATATACGAATTCCTTCTTGACATAGTTATTTTCTGTCCAGCTATCATTATTTCTTTTAAATCCGCAGAACCCTAATGAGCACGTGTTAGGTTTCAGTCGTAAAATGTTATATTTATCGCCGGGAAAAACCTAATTTGAAACAGCAGTGTGCTTGTACAACCGTGTCGTGAATCACTGGACATTCTGCAACTTTATGTTTTTACTACAAAAATACTCGTATATGCGTTTCTTACCTAATTGTTATTTTCTTGGAGCAAAACATCACCGTATTTGTTATGTTGCCGCTTCAATAGAGTAGGCACTGATTTGAAAATACTTATATTATGCATACTACTGTTGAATAAACAATTTACATTGTTTGCTCACACACAATCATTGGGAATATCGCGGAAATTCAATAAGATAGCCTATATGCCTTTATCGTGTTTGGAAAATCACAAGATCAGTCATAATGTTAACTGAGCAAACATAGATAGGTATTTGATTGTCGGTGTTTCAGCTAGGGTAATTTTACAAGAAATGGGTGTTTTAAAATTTTAAACCAAATAATTATTTAAGAATTTTAAACAATAATAATTATGTCAAATGCCTCGGCAACACATCAGCGACGCTTGATAACAACGACGGGTTAAAATCAAGTGAAAATTTACCTCTATTGCTGGCTTGCCAAAATAATTTTATTAATATAAAAACATCAGTGGCGGATCGTAGTCCTAGATTTTGGTTGAGAGAGGCTTGACCAAGCTGAGGGTAAAACTCAAAGTCAAATTATTTATTTCAATTAGGCCATAACAAGGCAATTATGCACGTCCTATAGGAACAAAAAAATTAATCTAATTGTCTCTTCCAAAAGATAGTTTTGTGTGCAAAAGAATGGGCAAGAGTGAGAGAGAGATATGTAGTCTTTTAAAATCAATATTTTACAGTATTTACATACAGAATCATTAGAATTAGAATTAGTTAAATTTATTAAGGATTTCTTTTTGCTAACTCTTTATTGGGTTCGTAAGATTTGTTGGTCGTGGTTTCATTTGAAATTATTCAAGAATGGATTCAGATGCTTTGGGAGTGGGGGCAGAGCAGTACCTACTTGGAACAAATTATAAGTAGACATTTGTGTCAAAGACCAAAGTTATTAATGGCTACATTGTTCTCCCATTTACCGCTGCAGTCGACATACGGTTCAGTTGTCAAGAGAAGCGATAAAGCGAATCGTTTTAATGTACCACGTACTTACATGGCAGCACAGACTTTGGTCTGGAATGTAACAAATTACAAATCCATCAACAAAATCAGATGATGATATCTTACTACCAATTAATTTACTTATCTACATAATACCTCCACTATCATACAATGAGAATGCCTAAATACTCACAGCTGGTCTAGCCCTCAATTATCGCGTATTGCCCAGTAATAGGTAATTGGGTCGTGGAAAAACCGAGCCTCGTGATATTGTGAGAAATATAATTGACATTATACCTATTACTACCATATCTAGTTAGATTGTATCAAGAACTCCAAGGACTCTTAGTTGAGCAAAGGCTATATGATATAATACGTAGGTATCTTCGATTGGGTCTCTCAGCACCGTCCGTGTGACGGAATACTGGGTTGATAAAATATGACACGTTGCAACTACAGGATGGAAGGAGCTGGATAAATTCCATCGGCTTCCTCAAGAGAAAAGAAGTTATTCAAAAAACCTGCCGAAGTCCGCCTTTGTACTTTTGTTGCATAAAGTTTAAATGAATAAATAAAAAACTTAGTAAGCTTAGCCAATCAGGGAGGGTGATATTAACTGAATAGTGTGAGTCGGACATAATTATAAGTGGTACCTGTATAATTATTGCAAAGAATAGATTTTCAATTGGAAGTATAATTAATGGTGTCAATAGTTTTTACTCATTTATTAATCTTCAAAGAGGACAGAGGACTTGATAATCTTAGTAGCATGTAGTATTTACGGGAGCATGGGATGTATTAGGTGAGATGTGAAATGTATGCTTATTTAAAAGACATAAAAGGCTAGAGCGCCTTGACACAAATTTCGATTTCATAATCCAAAATTCATTCATATAAGTAAGTAGGTCTCCATCTTGCCTCACACATCTGTTCATTACGAGGAAAGCGTTTATCTTTAAACGAAATCAAATCGTCTTTCAGTCAACATACAACACAGGAAATCTTTTAAGAACGACTATTGTGCACAAACAAAATCAACGCATTTATTCCAATTAAAATATTTTGAATTGACAAGAAGTGGTTCAGTTCTGTCAGTAAGTTGAAGCTAGCAGCCTGTTATAAAACATAAGTATCGATACAGTCAAATTCTCCGCCTAGGGCTCTTAAAGCGATCCCTAGCTAAACACATATACTGGTATGGCGTTGGTCATATAGGTGTCAAATTACAAATTCATGAGTCGCGTCTACATATAAAACGGCTCGTTATGAATCAAAAATCTATTTGTGTAGCGCTACAGCGCTATTTTGTCCATTTTCGCACATTCGCGCCATATTACAGGGCCCGGCGGGCGCATCGATAACTGCTTTGTGACGTCATATGCCATGCCCATACTAACAGTATTCATATCTACAGATAATTCACTCAAATTATATTGTAAAGCTACTCTATAACAAATGCGCTACTGCATTGAATAAAACCAATTAGTTGTTGGGAATTGATTTACGATCGCGTGCAATATTGAACATGGCGGACGTAATTTTAATTACCGTGTGTCAGCGGGATATTAGATGCTTTGCAAAATGCAAGACTGATTTAGTATCCCTTACGAGATTGAATTTGTGCTAGTCTATGACTGCCATGCATTATGGTTTTTTTATGTAAGTACCTAGTCGAAACAAGTGAAAACAGTGAAAAATCGTAATAGCCGTACGGTTAAAGCACCCGACTCTCATTCACGAAGTTGTGGGTTAAAAATCCGGGCAAGTACCGACGTGACTTTTTCAAGTTATATGTACCTACTTTCTAAGTTTATCTTGGTCATTACTGACATAGTGGACGAAAAACAGCATGAGAAAACCTGAACTAATAAATTAATATAAGTCTGATATCGCTAATCCGCCTTGAGGATGAGGAAGCGTGGTGATCAATGCTTGTGCCTTCTCTGTGTGGGAAGAAGTTTTTGCCCTGCAATGAGACAACAATAGGCTGGTATTATTTAAATACCTAGTTAGTAATGATTTGATGTTCCATGATTACTGAAATAAATGAATGACAAGTTTCAGACAGTAACTAGTGTGTTATTAATGGGCTAATTGCGACATTGCGAGACAAACGTCAAGATTTCGCAAGTCGAAAATACCAAAAAGACAATCCCAGAACTTCCCTATAACATGTGAGTCAGAAACATGACTGTTTCTATAACCAGAAAGTTATCATAGCTACCTATAACACGTTATTTACTCACCCAACGAAGCACAACTAATCATTAATTATGCAACAAATACAGTATGTGTCAGTAGATAAGTATTCGCGAGAAGTCTGACGTCAGAGCTGTGACCTCATCCACGTGTCGTCACAGACTGCATGACCACACACTTATACGGACGTTGACTTCAAACCTCACGGTATGATGATGACGTATGAACTGAATCGTGCGCAGAGCAGGATGAGTCGATTCCACCTATGGCAATCGCCGGCGGGACCCGCCTTCAGCGTTAACTCTGCCCCTCCACCTCTTTCATTAAGTCGAGGGACGTACCACGCACTGGCAGGACAGGATAAATGTTTCTTCTACCGATGGAGGTAACTCGATGACGTGATGCTCCACGTTACAGACTTGGACAGCTATTTGGAAGGCTCTGCCCCCAACATGCCCACATTTGCTTGTACCCGGCATTTAGTGGTAGAAAGCGCCATTCAATTGTATGAATTAGTTAACTATCCTGTGTTTATCATAACAAAATAGACTGCAATAAAGAACTTTTGACAACTTGAGTATCTAGTGCAACAGTTAAGTCGTATGTTCAGCAGCGAATGATGACAAAAGATCATGGAAAAGGCCACTTGCGTCAATACACAAGTGGTTATGTACTATTAATTGCTATTTACCTAATTATTTCAAACCATATCTTTCTGTTTAGTGTTTATTTACTCACTTGGAAATACCCAAAATAACACGAAATCATTGATGATCAGATATCCGAAAGGGACGTACGCAGACACCTTATCTGAATTGCGTTGAAAAATATTTCCGATGACTTGACAATTCTCAGTAGGATAAGCAAACTGTTACTGAGAGACTCATCAGAAAGTCCTACATGGCTATTTATTTGGGAAATGCCGTCCGGAAATACCAATATCATTGACATTCACTTAAAAGGATGCCGAATTGCATAAATCTACGAACGAATTTTGGTTAGATAATAAGGTTTTTACGTAATACGTGCAAAACATTTTATTGGGAATAACTTTGGTGTGACCTATGCGCTCTAATACTCTATAAATACCTACTACTTGCAAGAAATAGATAGGAAGGTCGATTCACCAACAAGATAAAAGCAAGTCCTTAACCTTGCATCGGTTTGAGGAAAACACAAACGATGTTTTAACAATTTGCAAATTGCATTGATAATTATACATATAAATAGATTCACCCATTCTAAAACAATCCGGTATTTTAAACATTCTGATTGAATAGCTATCATTAGTAACATTGGACAAGATTTGGTGTTGCTTTTAATTGAAAATGGAAGATGTTCTTCATTTGACTTTATGTTTGTTGCTCAATTATTCAATTATTCCACTTATTATGAATTGATTTTAGTTTAATTATTTTAGTTTGGTAGGTAATACTTCAGAGGTGATCCCATATAATCTAGTGAAAATCTGATGTAGAACTTCAGAGATAAACAATGGTACTCCCAAATATACTATAACTCTTCCAAAACTAAATTTATTTTTCACTTTGTGATTTTTGTACCTCGTAATTTTAGTCTCGCTTGTTTCCACCATCTTTCTCACCAACAAGAAGTATTTTCGATGTTCTTAAAATATTAATATATATGTAGGTACCTAACTAATCGGTCATAGCACAGGTACGTACCACTTACACTTTTTATCACCAATTCAGTGAATGCATCGATAAAGTGTAAGTTTATTTTTATATAGATAAGATAGAGTATCTATCTTAACAATTTTAATTCACTAATTTCGATAAATTACGTATCTGTAAGTGTTCTAAGAAATCAGGCGCACCCCACTAATCAGTATTTAATTGTCATTGTAGTAAATTGGGATTTTATAAATTTTGCAAAATGTTTTCGGAATTTATGCAAAGATAATCTATTCTGCAACGATTTATCTACAAGGTGAAATTTTGCAACCTTGTCAAACTCAACACGAATCAATAATATAATAAAAAGGTTTTTTAGTAGGTGATTTTGTAAGTTAGCCGTCTATTTGTTAATGATGTCTTTTATTGTAACCTCCTGAAAGAAGGAGAATTGATTCTTAGATCATGATCGTATGAATCTTTGACGTAAATGTATTGTGATTGCCAACTAGACGGAAACAGGAAAGTCGCACGATGAATGATGATGACACGCCTAGTTTAAATAAACATTAGATGATTGTTTGTTTAATTAATAACTTGTATCTCATGAGAATCTTCATAAACCTTGCTCATTCATTGACGTATCTCTTCATTCACATTGATCGTGGCGTGACTAGATATTGATAATAGACTTTGTTCCTAGTTCTAGCTACTACGAGTATGTACCTACTTAAGATTTTTTCAGCCGTTTTTTTTTCAATATACTCATTCTCGCTTTTAGAGTATAATTTGAAGGTTACCAAAGCTTTGTTTTTTCCGCCAACTTCATTGGTTTTCCTAATTGCTGTAATTGTAGTTTATCTCCTGTCTTTATCTTGGCTTGAATATGTGTCTAGGTAGGTATCTAATTGCACGTACCTACTCGACCTTCATAGAAAAACGATGTCGTTGTCGTTTCACCATAAGCCCAACGTCACCAACTTAGAAGTCGATACCAGCATAAACACAAAAGCATCTACACAGATATGAGATACGTAGGTACGGCTTTATGCAAGGTACTGTAGAGACCCTGGCTGGTTGAGCCATATGCAAACTATTTGATATGAGATAAATATGACTTTGATTTTAGAATAGAAGCAGGCCGTGTGTCAGCTGCTGTCAAGCCTAGAGTAATAACTAGAAGTAACAAATATATTTTATTTAAAGTGAATACACGAACGTTAAGGAATAATAAGTCTTTCAATAATATAAATATATCCCGGTACAAGTGACTACCCACGGCCGGGGGTCACAGTACCTGAAATAAAATTTACTAACCGTCAATCTATGCAACCTGGGCGACTCTATTCGGTATAAATTCCTGAATAGGTATAGTAGAGCGACAAGCTTCGAATGAGTCTAACGGTCAAATTTTCAAACGAAGATTAAGTTAAAGTCGCCTTTAAGTCTTTGCTATCTCTGCCATTTTAAGGTGTATTATAGCAACAGAGATTTAAGAACGTGTTAAAGTTATGAGTCGATTGAGAATTCAGGAATATGACTTACAAGTTCCTACTCAACATAGCCACTGTTTTAGGCTAAGCCATAACCACTTGATACACTGTTAGCAATGGGTAGGTAGCTAAGTACCTATACAGATAGTAGAGTAGAGTAGATAGTAGTAGTAATTGTTAAACAACAGCATTCTATTTTAGAGTCAGGGTTGTGAATCTAATGGACGCGCGCCAAAGGAAAGTCCCAGTGTAGTTCAGTAAATAGGCACTCGGAAAATGTGCTGGAAAATCCACGCACTACACAATATATACAAAGCTAAGCCGACTGAAACAGTCTGACACATGTTTACCTAATTATTTGTTTATGGATTTACTGGGTATTGTTTATTTCCAACATGTAGTAGGTACCTACTTGGTTCTGTTTTTTTTCTGGCATGTGGGATTTTTTAAATAACTAACTTGGTTATTTCAGAAAGCATTTTACTGTAGGTGTTTACCTAACTACTAGCTAGTATTTACCTGTATTTCAGTATTTAAATTATTATTTAAAATTGATTACTAGCTTTTCTGCTATTACTAAGACGAATGCAGTTATTCAAGATTTTAGGAAATAAGTAAGTATGATAATAATAATAGCTAGGTACCGTTAAGTGCTACAAATTAAGAAATGAGAGCAGAAATAAATTGTATTGTTTAAAGATACATAGCTAGTGCTCACGTAACAATATTGAGATCATAGACGATCACTCCTTCAAAAGACAACAAATCAGTGTGTGAGCAATAGTAATCACCAAATGTAGAGGTAATCATCATCTGCCTAGCCTTTTCCCAACTATGCTGGGGTCGGCTTCCAGTCTAACCGGATGCAGCTGGATACCAGTATTTTACATGGAGCGACTGCCTATTTGACCTCTCCAACCCAGTAACTGGGTAATACGATACCCCTTGGAAAGACTGGTTGTCAGACTTTCGGACTTTCGAATGTAGAGTTAATGTCAACGAAAAATATAATTATAAATAATTTTGCAACCAGTTGATTTTGTTAAGAGTTTATCGAACCCGCAGTCTCATTCATTTAAGGTGTATACGACCAAATAGCACAAATAAAAGGTTAGATGAGAAACGAAACAGTTCCGCAGAAGGTATTGTATTTGTAACAACTATGACATAATTGCACCCAGTTGTTTCCATAAACATGAAACATTAAATTGTAATCCTATGACACGATCTATTACACAAATATTCATAATTACTTGCTTTATTCCGACATGATGCACACTACCTGCCTTGTGTCGATGAGTACACCAAACGATTCGTCATAGGCAGTGCCACTGACCAACAATAATTAAGTAATAACAAATTCCCAGATTCTACCGGGTTTTTTTGTGTGCACCGCATTTGGAAAAACGTTGGTACATACAAGGGTACCTAGTTACCTACGGCAGGTATAAGCTTTGTTTGCGGACTGGGTTTCCCCGCGTGTCGGTGGGCCCAAATATTCAAGCATCCGGGAATTCCGACATCAATCAATTTTATCAACACAATGGTAGAATAACTGCAGTAGGTAGTACCTATCCTATTCTGAGGTCGCTGACCCGCGCTATTTTCGCCACTAGCTCATAAAAGTTTACTAGACTCCTAAATTGAGTTCATCCCGGTTCTCTTTGTGGTTTTTCACGTGCAGTTACAAATGAGAGTTTAAGGGAGGTTATCTACTCTAAAATTACCTACATTGAAAGTTAGTTAAGTAGGTACAAAATCATTTAGTTGGGTTTTTAAATATGAAACAAAACGTTAAACTTCGTACGAAAGCAGTGCTGTTATCACGTGGGTTTTTCTAAATCTTCAAATAACTATAGGTAGGTAACTAGGAATTTTTACATGAATTGTAAATTTAGATATCTAGGTACCTAACTAAGATACCAGACTGACGGTTAATCTAATTATATTGTAAGTAATTGTAAGCAGTCAATAGGTGAACATATTATTATCGCTCGGTTTTCCACAATAACCATGTGTGTGTGAAAAGTGTGATTACGTGACTTTTGGCTCGTCCATACCTTACGAGCTGCCGCGATATCCAGGTCGGCTTGTTTCCTTGTTTAAATTTATTTATAGGGTTTTGTAAAACCGGTTAAAGCGGCACTATACTCTGTACCTACCTGGAAAACGCGTCGGTGTGTAGTGGTATTTCGCACTCCAACGAACAAAAAGTTTTCCCGCGCTAAGCTCTGTGCACGTGCCGGCAGGCTTTACCAAACTACCTGTAGGTACCTGAACGTACAGCTCTGCTTTCTATAGGCAGGTACGCACCTACACTACTTTATCCAAGGATGATCAATGAAATGTGTATGAAATCGATACTGTAAGAGCAGTATTGTATTTGCCGCATCCAATCATTTTTGGCCTTAATTTTAGGAAGGCATACCTATAGGGCACGCGAAATAATACGAACCTACATAAAATAAGTTCATAAAATACTACAAGCCGCATGCTAGCCCTTATAAAAAAATAGTTAAAACTTAGATAGGTAGGTAGGTAGGTACTTTGTACTCAAGTAAACAATACCTACGTAAGCTTTACTTAATTTGGTTTAGATAGTAGGTAGGTACTTCAAGAGGATTTTGTTTTTTTTTTCAGTGAACATCCCATCGGCGTTAGTAAGTAGGTAGGTGGATAGTTTGGACTAAGCTAGATTTAAGTGGCATTTAAGCATTTTATATGACAATCAGGTAGCTCCGTAATGCTGGCTCATAATGTAGCTTTCGATAAAACATTAAAAACACGATACCATACATAGGTATGTAATTATTTAATTGCAACGTCGACTCACAGGCTTTAAATAGAATAGGTACTTTTAGCTCAAGATAACATGAAACAAAATGCCTTAATGAACGAAGTCGATATTATGCGAGTTCCTCGGGCCGGGATAACAGCATGGCAGTAAACGGAATTTGTCGATATAAGCAGCATATGCACAGTGTTGTAGACGGCATCCCGACGGCGCGCCGGCGCTCCGGCGGCGTTCCAGCCGGTCCGCGGCTTTACGGTCCCATTGTAATCGCCCACTGAAAGGCGGAACATATTGAAACCTAAGGAAAACGGTCAAATACGTCGCCGACGTATAAAGCCGACCGTTACGACGGTTTAATTAAAAGTAAGCTTAAGCTACGAAGGTATAGGGGCGGCAATGAAGATTGGATAGGCAGCGCTGACAGGATTAGATGTACCGGAGATATTAAAGAAAGACACGACTGAGGCGCTGGAAATAGAAGTAAATTGTTAGTCCTGAAACTGAAAGGTTAAATAAAAAAGAAGAAATCCTTTTAGCAAACTCCTGAAGTTTCGTTAAACTAAACGCAAACCTTGAGAAAAAACACAGAAACCTGTCACATTTCACGAAAATCTACGTTTAGTTTGCAACTCACGAAATACGAAAACGCGCTAAACGCTGTTACTTTTTGTACATAACGAAGTTGGCAAGCAGACGGGCAACTGTCACCGCCAGCCGGTACGTAGTGGTCACAAAAAAACTTAAACTCAACTGGAAACGGAATAAAAATGTGCCAAGAATGAAAAGCTCAGGTTGGCTGGGTGAGCCCAACTGAATAAAAAATTCAGACTAGAATACATACAATTGTTACTTTATTCCTAAGTCTGGAAGCGGCAACTGTTTAAAGTAGGCAGGTATAACGATTACTATTTTTATTTAAAACAATTCTGTGTAAGAACTTAGGAAGCAAAAACCATTCGCAGTTAGAGTAGGTAACTACAATGTTGGCGCTTTACAGCTACAACAACAGTTAATATAGTATTTTAAAATCGTTATTTCAAAACGCTACGGTCGTAGCGATATACCTAAAGCTGCTGTGGTGATATAAAGCTACTATCGTAGCGATTTTAGCCTATGATCGTAGCGCAGTAATGTAAAGTTACCGACAGAAATGTTCACCATCTTCCTACGTTCTCCTTACCGCCTTAATTTGGGAGGGAGTATGTTAGTAAGTATATTAAATTCTCTTACTGTATAAATTATAACTTTAATTAAAAACTATGCTACGAAGCGTGTATTTCAAAGATCCCACCGGCCCCTAACTGACAATTGCGCTGCTCAAACTATCGCCAGAACAAGTGGGATGCCCAAATCTGAGGTAATAAATTATCCTGTTACAATTCTCGGCTGGCTAGCCTGAAGTGACGAGGATAACCATGATAAATGACAATTGAGACCCAATACCGGATGAACACTACACCTACTCTAAGGAAACAGGAATCTTTAGTTGCCATTCAATACAACAAAAATAGTGTTATACCAATAACTAGATAGGCAGTTGCCAACGTTGGCGTCTCGCGTCGATTTATCAACGACACACTTTAGTGTCACATAAAATAAAGTTATAGCCAAAGTTCCAGTGTCTCGTATTAGGCTAACGCCATAACCATTCGGGGATTCCATGGAATCTTTGAATGGCGAACATAAATATTAAAATAATCTTACTACTATTAGAATGCGAGTTTGGATGGATGCTTGTTACATGATCACGCCAGAACGGCTGAACTGATCTGAATGAAATTTGGTACAAATAGAACTAGAATAGCACATAGGCTACATTTCATACTAGAAAAATGTACGGGTCCCGTGGAATAATATATCAACATAGACGCGGACGCAACGCAAGCTCCTAGTAGATAAATATTGAAACAAATTAAATTAAACCAGTTCCATTATTAAGTCTATATTCCATGTTTTCAATGTCATATATCTTTAAAGAACAGTTAATTCCTCATAGTACAGATATAGACTTTAAAAATAACTGCATTATGCAAAGAAATTGGGAAAAAGTATGTATTCAACCCAATGCAATAATAATAGTACCAGCCTATTGGTGTCCCTCTGCTGGACAAAGGCTCATAAAGAGTTAAGAGAAGGCACTAGAATTTCAATATAGGTACTTAATTAAAATAATAAATGATATGACAAGCTTTTTACATCAATATAATAATACAAAACCAAACAATTAACTAATTTAACTTAATATATTTTATGTACTCTAAAACAAATAAACCTACAACATCAAGTGATTTGTTTTAATATTCCTTGTCGGATAAGTGTTTGACATTCTGATGTTGGTAGAAAATGTCTGCTGTTCTTTTTCAACAAGATCACATCACCATCTTCCAACTCCAGTTTCCCATAATCAGCCATACAAAGAACTTCTATATACAAGGATTTTGGGGGTTTGAGGTTTTCTGTTAGATCAATACCGTTATACCCGATGTCTTGACCTAAAGATCTCATGTATGAAGCCAAATTCATGGAATATTTAGAGAACCATTCGTATTCTGCATCTGATAAGAGTTCCCGAACATCTGGAGGTAATATAGCCCCAAACTCCCATCTCAAAGTCTTGATTTTTGCCATTCTGCTGTAGAGGTAAGCAAGGAGGCAGCGTTTGTTCCGTTCTAATGCTGAATGTCTTACTTGAACTGTTGTCCATAGAGTTTTATTTTCCATTGTTGCATTACTGAAACAGATTACTTGTATGTTTTAAAATCTTTATTGCTAAGTCTGTAGAAATCAATTACTTGTTTTGAGCAAAATAAAAACATAACCTCAACAATCTTAGATTTTTAAAAATTAATACAAAACAATTCTATTAATTCTTGTAGCAAAGAGTCAAATTTATTTTATAGTTATTATTTTGTAAAAATAGATATTGGTATAATACTATCATGTTAATATTTTCAAAACTTTATAACTTACGCATCGTTCATATTCATCCTAAACAGAGAATGCATTTCTTCTAATATTTGCCGTATTTTATCATCCTGAAAATAACAATTTAGTTGTAGTGCATAAAAGTTAGTATTAATGCAATTAAACGTATTATTGTAGACGAATAAGGTAGCATCAACATACATTGAATGGGTCAATCGTAACAGGGTTTCTTTCTGCTTCCTTCAACAATTCTATAACTTTTTCCGCAAACATTATAATATTTATAAGTGCTATTATATGTGTTTATAAAAAATGATTGAACGTTTACAAATAAGTTTATTTGAAATCAAAGTTTAGTGTTTAGGCGGCAACATAAACTTGAGAGAGCCTGACAATCACAGCTGACAATAACTTGACAGGACACTGACACTTTTTTGTGATTCCTCTAAGATTTTTGGATTCGCACAGAAAATATGCAATATATCCCTAAAAATGTTTGCCTTAATATTTTACGCCAGAATTTATATTTGATCATACGTAAAAAAAGAAAATTAAAACGAATATTAATTAATGCTTATTACAACAGATTTTTCTAAGTAAACTTATTCCTAACAAAATATTAATACTTATATAAACAAAAAGTAAAACAGTATGATCTCCTGAAACAATAATTTTAATATAGATTATGCTATAAACGTCAATAAGCATAGTACTTTCATCTATAAATTAATTAATTAAAAGAAAGGTATAATAAAATATTATATAGTAATATCGTGGTGACAAAATATAAAATAATAACCTAAGTTATGTCGTAAAGTGACCAGTGCCAATAAAGAAAGATAAAAATTACGTTGAACAAAACGTTTTGATTGAGAAACAAAAAATTTAAACTTTTATTTTATCGTGAAATTATCAAAACTACTCTTTGAACTGGGTTAACCCAGCATAAGATACATTACGGTACCAAAATAAAAACCTACAAAACGACGCGTAATTACCGAAGTATTTAAGGAAAAGCGCGGTACAGATGGCGTTCAGTTCGCTTTGCAACGGTCAGCGATACACATGTGTGTTTATCCGAACGCACTATGAAAATATTGGAGACGGGGAGCCATTCATCATTGTGATCTTTCATAGTTTCATTGCGCATGCGATTTCATTGTGAAACGGTTGTTCTTGTTTACTACGCGACATATATTTTCGTTTCTTTATCATGATTTCGCAAAGTTAGTGTTATAAAAATATACGTGCATTCCAATCAAGTGTTTAAAACTCTATTGTGACCAAATAAAATAACAAAATGAGTGCAAATAAGAGGAGCGATTTCGATACCAAGATCACGGAGGACGAGAACATCGACTCTGGTTTTCTGTCGGGACCTTTGGACGTGTTTCCTGGTGATGCGGACTCGGACAACGAGCCCGAGCGCGCGAGTGGCGAAAGTCAGGATAAAAAAGTGTTGTGTGAAAGTGCAGTACAGCCCTGCGATAGCGAGTACGACAGTGGCATCCTGTGCCTGTCGGAGTGCCTGTCGGGCGTGCAGCTGACGGACACGCACGCCCCACAAATCAACATCCTACCGCCAGAACAGAAGAACATCCCACCGATTGTCATCTTCTTCCAACAAGACGCAGATGGTGATACGTAAGTACATTATTTATTTGGCCTTTCTAAACCGTTCAAGTGTCATGTGTGCATGGCAACATCAAAATGTTTGAGCAAATGTCATTGTAGAACATTCTAACAAAAGCAGCTAATCAAGTGTTTAACTTAAACCTCCTAATTTAACTTACCTACTACTATTGATTTCGTTATAAACTCTTATCTGTAGATAAAGCATGGTTTTAAAGAACCATAAAATAATTTCAAGGCTTTATTTGTAATCACTTTATAATATCAAAGTACTTAACGCTAACTAACACTGAACTGCTGGGTTGAATGGTATTCGCTATATTGATTAAATTTACAATACATAACAGAAGCTGATTCAAGGTTTTCAAAATAAGTGGAAAAACAACTTGAAGATGCAACAGTTGGAAATACAACAGTCATTTGTATTTAGATGTTGAAGTCTGTGAAATCGACCCTTTAATTCCACACAATACAATTTTACTACTAAACAGGTTTCTTACAATTAGATGTTCCATTCATACATTAACAAATTCATAAATTTTCATATGTTTTGCTTCTGACTACAAATTTATAATGTGATTTACAAAACAAAAACCAATTGACATCTATTTCTTCTTCAGCCAGCAACAACCATCAAACTTAACATGATATTAACATGTGATGTTAACACACTCGCTCAGGATACCAATTGCAAGCAGGCTAAAATAGCCGAAATTGGCCACTTAATGCCCATAGTAACCAATATCATCTGAATCAATTTAGCATGATCAAGTCAGGGTCCCCACAACCTATGGGCAATTTGACTCCACACAACACAATTGAAGAGGCAATCTAGTCAAATTGCATGGGAAACCGAGGCGTGTGGATGTTTTACAATAAGAAATTATCAATCAATATTATAGATATATATTAAAACAGAGATAATAATATAATATAAAGATAATATGGTTGTGTAAAGTGAAAGTCAGAGTTTGAATAGTCTAGACATGTTTACTACTCGGGCAATCTACTGTTGGTTACACTATAATGAATAGCATGATAATGGGCTAAATGTTAGAAAGCAAGATATATTTCTTTCCCTTTTATACTTAACATGAACTTTAGACTTCAACATGTTACAAACATAACATGCTTTGAATACCTTATTTCGCTTTACATACTATTCACATTTCCCAAGGACTTATCTATTTAAAGCTTTACTCCATTCTCGGACAATTCAACACTTGCAATAAATACATGACCATCATAAATAAGTAGTATTTTCATACATGTTTCTATCAAAATACAATAATGTCCATTAAAATCCTTTTATCAAAGTTGTGTTGTTCAACTAAATACTTGATAAAACTGGGAATAACCCATTGTTTAGATTAAATAGTTCATGTTTATTAGGACAGATAACATTGCTGCCAGTCATGTTACAACTAATCATACATGTCATTATGTGCCTTCTATGATTGGCTAAAACAATCTTATACACTGACAGATTGGATTTGTATTCTATACGACTATATCTCTGTATGTTTAAATACATGTACAAAGTCTAGTTAGAGCACCATTTAAACAAGAAGTAGGTATTCATTAAATGCTAACAGTATGCTATGCTACATTATTGCTTATGGGATCGATGTCGGCGACCTCTGGGCAAAACCCCAAGGAGTGAGCCCGTTTGTACTGTCCACATTTAATAGCTTCGCGCGTTTTACATTTATTTTCCTTCCATAACAAATTCAAGTACTTAAGTTGATAAACTCTTTTGTTAATTGTTTCGTAACTTTACTAACCGTTAACAGGCACTTTAGTCTTTATATTACGTTATAAAACCTAAGAGGTAGCATAAAAACATGGTCAAGTTTTATACATCTGAACTTTGCTAAGCCACAAAAAGCTTTTTTTTATTGTCTCTAAGTAAATCTGGTAAGATCTAGACTGATGAGTGTGGATGACACAGCTATACCTACTTGTTATTGTGCCTTTGACCCAAATGTCTCGTACGCAATTGATGATGACGTACTAGATAGGGACTAGTAGGTACACGAGTACACCCACTAATTGTACATTTCTCCTTCTCACTCATTCTTGTTCTTGTTGATAAAATTTGAAGATTATCCGCATATGGTTTCAGATAAAAGTTCGCCAACACAACCTACCTAGACCTATTTGATAAAACTTCCATTTAGGAAAAACAACTGGTTCAATGTTAAAACAAATAGGTAGGTATGTAGGTACTTATTTTATTCTTGTTTCGTATCATTATAAACATGAGGTCATTGGTTGCTGGTTTCTTCATGTTAATGATTTAATTTTGTTAATATCATACATTGGTGGTCCCCTCTAGGAAGTTTACAAACTTCCTTCACTTATTACATCATTAGCATTCATAAAACAGTTCCTACTACACGCTCGTAGATAAACAGAAACCCGTCGCATGCGCCGTCAATTAACGTTACATACTTGGCGCCTAACTGACCAATTATGTACCTACCTACCTACCTAAATATTGTACGCGTTACTGGCATTTCACAGTAAGCTCATCGGTTTCTAGTAATCAAAAGGAAATGGGAATTTAAAAGATGACTCAGGTGTTCCTTAAATAGATAAATCAGAGCGTCATTTTAAACAGGAAATATTCGTCTTACTGTGTTGTCACGACTAGAGAGGTCCCACTAGAGCTCTGTGAGGCTTCTGGACAGGTTTTCTGTGTCACGCGCTAAGTTTGGGGGGGCGCGGGCCCCACTCACGCACCGACCGGTCCAATACCGTAAAGGTCATCAAGCCATCCCATCACACTCTATTTTTAGAAATATAACAATGTAGGTATTTTGATTTTACAAGCAGCAGGAAGCGGTCTCATCTAACCAGGCTGTTCCCTTGTTACAGACAATTACACATAGCATCAGTTCACGGCTGTGAAAAGTCAGTAGGAACACTCATAAGGGTATGTCCAAACAAGGCGCTATTGGACGTAGCCAACGACGATGGCCACACACCCTTGCACCTGGCTGTGATGAGCGGGAACGCCGTGGTCACCAGGATGCTGGTGCGCGCCGGACTATCGCTCGGAGCGAGGGATACTTTAGGAGAAACACCCCTACACAAAGCCAGCGCAAAAGGACACGTTGAATGCCTACAAGCGTTACTCGCACCTGTTCCTGAACATGCGCCTAGGAAGCTAGCTTCAGCATCAATACTGGACCAAAAGAACTATAATGGTAAGTTCAAGTTTTTAATTTAACTTGGTTGCTCCTTTGAGCAATGATCTCAGCGGCAGCAATATTAGTTGATAATATTACACTGGAATTCCACAATCAATAAGTTCCTTATAAAGTAGGTACCTTTTTCCATTGGCACTATCTGGGCACATTACACAGTTTAGAATGACATCATCTGCTACTTATTAGGAGTCTTCTCAGGCAAGGGGGAAATGTTAGTGACTACTCAACATTTCGTTGATTGCGTATCCTAATTATTCCATTACCTATGATAATATTGAGATGTATTCATGTTTTTGCTCATTCAACCGGGCCCAATAGCCCAGCTACACATTACCACTGACATCATCCGTTGCGATGACCTCAAGCAGGCCTGATATTATTTTTCCCTTATGTGCAAGCGCTTCAATCATGACTAGCAAAAAATTATCACAGAGGACGGTTAGCGACGGGCGGTCTCAACCTTTTTGATACAAGGGGTGCATTATGCCTATTCGAATTAAGATATAATAGAACTACCTGCTATTTTGTCAGATCAGATCACCATTACTTTGAATTCAAAACGCCGACTTGCGATGAATAAGTATTAAATATTAATAAACCTGTTCTATTACATGATGAAGCCAACATGAATCTGAGGTTATTATATTAATACCTACTTACAACATTTAGGTTCGCAGCAGTTCATCTGAATCACGGTGTCAGTAAAAACCCGCTCAACGGTTTTTCCAGGTACATAGTGTGGCAAATGTTTTATTCGTTCATAAAAGTATTGTACAGTTGAATCCGTGTACAATTATTCGTTAATTTACTTTTCTTTGGTTTTATTTCTAAGATGTTTTTTATCTGATGATCTGTTATCAATCTGGGCCACGTCTTTATTCTCAACAGTGTTATCAGACATTGACCAGAGTAATTACATGAAAGTTTTGATTACAATCTAATAGGTTGGCTTATTAATTTTCATGTGAATACACTGATATTGCGACAGCTTCCGCGATTTCATTAGAGTTACTAAAGTTTATGCAAGTAATATCATCTGCTATCCGTAACGTCTGTAAAGTAGTTAGCCTTCAAGTGCATGGGCATTGTCCTTGCAGTAGGTACTCTGCGTCTGGATCCGGACATGAACCGGCACGACATCACGTGCCTTGTACAGCAGAAAAAATACGGAGCTTCTCTAGGATATCTGTTGAATTAAGTCGTGGCTAGGATCAACTAGAACCTGTTTGCTATGCTAAACAAAGGCACCGTACATTGTTTACGTGTGAACGCACCGTGCCTACTTGAGGCTGCTTGTGACGTCCGTCAAGGTCTTGATTACGCTCAATGCCATCAAAGAATTCTGACTTGTTCTGATAACCCGCCTTAAAGTGCTCCAGTCGCTTAAAATCTTCTGTCGCGTCTCTAATTCACACTAAATCAAATTAGGAATTCCCAGCCTCTGTAAACTGCATTAAAAAGATATTAACTCTTCGCTCCGTATTGTCTTTGGTTTTCCCGAGCTGGCAAACAACACATCCTAAAGCAAATGTAAAAGAATTTTGTTTCCAACTCAGTCGCACATTTACATATGAATTTATTTGATATTTTAACCTTTGTGGAGATATTGGGTAAATTACGTATAAAAAAAGCCTAAGAGACTACTTAAATAGCTTTGGGGTCAACATTTCTCGGTGGCCTATAGAGATCGTCGAAGTCGTGGGCGAGATCGAGTTCGGAGGCTGTCGGTGGAATCTGTGGCGCTGCCTCGGTGGGTATTCCCAACGTTACGAGCAGCCGGTCGCGTAACGAACACGGACGGCCGCTCACCGAGTGAAAGCAAACTTTTTGACCGTGTAACGCCCCCAGGCGAGCTGTTCGTACACACGGTTTGGGTCTTGGGTTACTCCAACCATTGTTCGAGCGCTAATTGAAAAGCCATTACAGTATGCTAAGTAGGCGGCTTGGCGAGATGGTTTTTCCTGACAAGACAATTTCAATATCTTATGAATGCCGTAGCGCCAAATGTGTACGCTATTTGTATATTTATAGCCGTTTTATTTTTATTCGACGAACGGCGCATAATGTGTGGATGTTAAAAACTTAATAGCTTTAAATACGCTTCTAAAATTAGTAGATTATGTAAATTATTCAAAAAGCCAGTGTGTTATGAAAGTAAAAAGCTATGCCAAACCAGCCATGGCTCGATGTTCAAGGTGAGCGAACCCCAAGAAAACCGCAAACATTCAGCATCGTTCGCATTGATGTCAGAACGTTGGAACAATGGTGGCTTTTATGATGATGATGATGATGGCCTGGGCAATACCCACGAGAAAGTGTGCCTCGCCACGGTTACATACGGATGGAAATCCCAAGCGCATGTATTATGAACATGTTACGTGGGGCTGCGCGGGCGCACTTTCTAATTATATCTCCAGTCTCCACCAACTCTAGTTTCTTATCAGTTGTCTTTAACATCGAGCTGCATATATGGAACAAATCTCTTCTTGTAAACTGTCTCGTTTATTTGTGTACCTGAGTGTTAGGTATGTTAAAAGCGTCCGTTGCGTCCGGTGATCGGGCACATTTTTGGGAATTTTGGAGAATCCGGTTTTTGTATGGCTGTTGTAGGTGCTGTATTTGAAGTTTCTTTAGGCTGCATATTTCCAACCAAGGATAACAACTCTAATTGTTGTTTTATTTGGTTTTCCCATAGACGTAAATAGCAGATTTAAATAATAGGTATTAATAGTCATAATCACAGTAGGTAATAGTTATTACTCTTTAGCAGTAGTATGGTGTTATTGCTGCATACGTCAATGTAGCTCAATAGCAGTAAGAAAACTTGCGTCGTGTAGCTGATTGGCTTCACTAGGGCAGAGCATTAGTCTTTTGATTAACGACATTATCTACTGTGATTCGGAGTTATTGTCATAATTCCAGAATAATTAATACGCTGCCCGAAGTTATTCTCAGCTCATTGATTAAATTTACTAACTTTCTTATCTATCTATTTATTCTATCTTTCATTTATTTTACAACTATTTTTGGGGAATCTTTATCTACGTGAGAGCTCGTAAACCATTGCTATCTGTCCGTATTAAACACTTGTACCGTTGTATAAAACCTGGGATTTTCCGACGCTCAACCTGGTTTTGTCCTCCGACGCCATTTATAATCATGAAAATTTCAACACCACTCCACGACGCTACGTTACAAGTACTTGAGAACTGTTTTTGTAAACATTGTTCACAGCTGTATGTTTTCATTTGTGAATCTTTTTATTTTTATTACAGAGAACAATGTGTTTTTCTTCTATCATCATTGAACACTGAAACTTCCGCTACTTTTAGAAACAATGCAGACTGTATTGAGCATTTGATCTTGCAAATGCATGCGGTCACAGTTTCTTTTTCATCTATATTTGCGTGAACAGACCACGCCTAGATACAAACAATTTGAAGCTCCACCCATAAGGAAATCTTTGACACAGTCGTGCTATATCTTCAAAATGTTTAGTTGACAAGACAATTTAATTAATAGCATAGTTTCAATCACGAGCATGATGCGTGGATTAAACGGAACACCAACATTAGCTTTATAAGTCAAAGTGACGTCTGTTAACTTGCGCTTGCGCATGCCCTGGCCATTGTCTCCTAATTAGTACAGTGCGAACAAAGCTCGAAGTGCTTTGGTTATGACAGGTAACGTAAGACGTTATTCCCCATATTTGTATAAAATAATTAAATAACTCATACAGCGACAGCTGTGGCACGTCAATTAATTATATTTATGTAGAAAATTTAAAGTTGAGTCTGCTTGCGAGTTCTGTTGGCAAGGCTATGGGTTTTTACAAGAAAACCTGTTGAAACATCCGCGCGGCCAGGGTTCCGCATGGACTTTTTGGAAATGCCTCGTGAGAACTAAATGTTACGAATGATGTGGCTGCTATTTTTAGCGGGTGCACAGTTTGCATAAGGAGCTTTGGGTCCTATTATTACTGCGCATGATTCAGATTTTATGATGATGGGATATTTATAAACTGAGTGCAACAGGATATGTACACATAAGTATCCGAATGACTACAATATTAAAAAAAAAAAGACTAGATTCTACAGTTCCTACAATTGTGATAAAATTTTAATTATGATCCACCCGAAGACATCTGCCAACGCATTGGCAATACCCTGTATCGTAGTTCTGTGTCGTTGCGGTTAGCACCTACTGCCAGCAGCCGGTAACTCCATTTATGTTTCGACTCGTAAATAAGGAAAAAGTGTCGTTCCTATATAAAACTTACGTAACACGCGTTTTTATTGCGTTGTTATAATTCGAGAATATTGACACCTGATAAAATTCATTGCGGGAAAATACCAGGTACATTAACTAAAGTAGGTACGCATAAAAAAATTCCATCGCTTGATCGATGCCAATAGCCTGCTAATCGTCATGGAAATTAAGGAGGTTAGAATCTGTGCGATATACGGAAATAGTGAAAATACATTGGTAGCGCGCCATATTTGGCGAGGACAGTTGAGGCGCGTGCGTTGCCAGTCGCCGCGCCACGGCATTGTTGGGAAAACCCCATCGGGCCGCCGCGCCCGCGCCCCGCGCCGCGCGCCGGCCCCGCGTGACGACACCGCGCACAAGCAGCTTGTGTGTCAGTTGATCCGTCTCGCTGTCACGCCAGCTGTCCCGAACACTGCGTATCGAAACTTCAATGTTTTGATTATGTACCTCTATGCCTTTTTTCAGTTCTTACAGTTAGGTACCTACTTCTACTTAGAAAAGTAAGATAAGATAAGATAAGTAAGAAAACTTCTACCATTACCGCTATCGACATTTAATTTGTTCATTTTCAACTTTACATAAATTCTCAGTTTTTATGAACAAGTACAGCGCAATAGTAGTGTCAAGGTTTCTGGGATCCCCGTAGTACCAACATTCTTGTATCCTTGACATACGTACAGAATACCACCATGAATTCATAATGATGTTTCCGCACTAAAAATTTCCACCCATAAAAAGTTTCCACAATACCTTCTTCATAATTGTCTGCATAATGTGCACAAATTGTCTATTACCATATGCAAATACGGGACTTGTTGTTTACCATGCCATAAATTTCATGCTAACAAGCGGGGAAATATTATCGTAAATTAACGAATTTATGCCCCAGTGGATAGGAAATTATGACCGACAGGGCCGGGCAGATGTGCGGTGAATTACAGATTGATTACTGAAGCAAAGTTCTTAGTCTGAACTTCATCATCAGTGCCCAGCGGTTTACTGGGAATTCTCATTTGTACTTTGCTCGTACGCTGATTGGAAGTCATTATTTGATTTGTAAATCGTGTGTGACTGTGTCTTTTTCATAAGCTCAGTACTTTTATGCTAAGTATATTGTAAATAAGTACTATAAAATAGTTAACAGTTCGTGCTTACTTCGTTCGTCACATCTTTCTAATTTAAGTCGGTGCTAGGCAGTGTTGAGGCACCTTGTGTTTGGTTAGTTACGTTATGGGATCGCCGTTTGCCAATATACACACCGAACTTGACATTAGCATTTAGCGGATAGAAACCTTCTGATTAAAAAATCTTATAAATGAACCGATTCTTCCTTGCTAACGTTTTCGAAATGTCAGATAAGACTTATATCAAATCGGAACGGTACCAGAAAGGATTATATTAAGCTCACCTAAATTCTTGAGCTTTAAAAAGCGCTCAGCCATTTTAGCGAACGATCTATTTTAGATTCGTTTTAAATACATTTGGATCGGTTCCAGAAGCGCAAGCGCGCTCGGCCGGTCATTTTGTACTATTCCTATAAACAATGTTCCCAGTTTTTGCACATAGTGCCCGCTGGTGACCATTGCATAAAAACCTCGACAAAATATATTCATTGAATGTTGCGTCGACATAATAAAATAATAAAGACTAGGCGATTTGAATAAGCACTTAGTGTAATCTAATTTGACTTTATGATACATTTATTAGGTACCTATTCATTCAAAATTACGCTTCCCTCGTCATATTAGTTATTTTCAGAAACTAATTATATTTTTTTTACAGTATTCTGTGACGTCATGTTCTTATATTAAGTTTAGAACCAGTTTATACTGCGTGCGATTAAACTTTATAGAATGATGTTAATTATGACGTCTTAAAGGTTATCTAACTTTATTATCATCTCGATATTTTACAGAATTATACAAAACAAGAGCGTTCTTATAATTTTGCGTCGATTCAGAGAAACTAAAATGACAGTCGTTTAATACTATTTTTTCCCGTGGGAATTTGTCGTTTTGGGAAACCCCAAACAACATTATCTTTGAATAATATCAAACGTTGGAAGCTGCTACAGTTAAGATAATTTAGCAACTGATAGGTAGTATCAAACTACAAGTGGTAATAAATTAGGTAGTTGTGACAGGGCAAGGGTCAACTGCATCTAATCTACGAGCGATAAGTCTTAGTACTTAAGTAGAGGTAAGCACTGCGTCACTAAACATTGCTTATTATCGTGCACAAATTCCCCACAATTATTTACTGATATTATGATTTGTCGATATATTATCGGAAATCTACATGATTTGTACTATAATAATTAGGTAACATGCGTGGGTTCGTGCGCACGAAGATGGTCTTATTTGTAACAACAATTTTGAGCTGTGTCAAGTCCTAAGTCCAAACTGAATGTAGGCCCACTCAGCACAGCTCAGAGGAATCGAATGATTCCAGGAAACTATTGGTAGTGGAATCAACTTGCAAGGAACCAGTGATATTGTTCTCCTTTGACGTTACTATGATTTTAACAATGTATTGTTGTTTGTTACAGGACAAGCATGTGTGCACCTAGCAGCATCAGCAGGACACCTAGAGGCGCTCCAAGCCCTAGTGTACTATGGCGCGAATATCAATGCAACGGTACGTTCACATTCTAGAACGTAGTCTTCTTATACTTCTAGATTAAGACATCCTTCTGAAAAAGATTAATATCTTCAAATAAGATTCCTCAATATTGATGTTTTGATCATTTAAATACCCAAGGAGGCTATTAGGCACAAACAAAAGGAAAAGTAAACTATGATTGCACTTATTACTACGAAGCGCTAAAACTTTAACCACAAAGTGAGTCAACACGGTCTCGCGCTGACCCGCGCACATCGGCTCGGACACAATATTCCGGATCGCTTATAATTCGATCATGGGACAATCCGTTTTTGCATTTTCGCGGTTGTTTCTCATACAATGACGGGAAAAGAGTTATAAAAAACAATGAAGGGGGAATACGTTGTGAGTCGGTCACAACACTCACCAGGCGCTGAGTAGTGGGAACGACGGAAATAGACGACAGAAATAGTAGATATGAATCAGCTTTCGTTTATATTCAGTGGAAGGCGTGTGATTTATCTCGAATCAAGGATGTTTGGCAAACATTGACGTTGTTTATTGTCTTTCTACTCAAAAACAATGCATTGTCGGTAGAACGATCGTCTCTCAGATTTTAAATTATTACATAATTTGGTTAAGTCTAAACTAAACATAAACACTCAAGTGTTGGCGTATCCAAACCACAAACCTATTTACCTACATTGCCGACAGACAAGATCGCTGATCTAGTTATAAAAAAGAAAACAAGCAGTGACATCCCCACACAGTCAACAGTAAATAGACTGTGTCGAAAGCGAGCAAACTCCTTAGTCATTGGCATGCCTCCTCGGCGCGCGATGGAAAACCCATTGCCATGCTATTCGTGTTAATCTGCTGATAGTGCCGTATCTCTTGCGTCGGGGTTTTTTGTATTTGTGCACCCAATTGTGTTCAGCAAACAATGGGTGACTTTATTTACCATTACTACAAGGGATTAGTTGGAGCGTCTGTAGACGTGCCACATTGTTGCCGCTTCAGGCGCTCGAAGAGTTTACCCTATACGGATTATGGGCCGTTATGAAGAACAGAAGTTTGTCAACATCTCTTCCTTCTTCAAGTAAGGTCACTAGGTACTGATACTTATTTATTTTTTGTCAATAGGAAAACCTAGCCGGATGGACAGCTCTGCACATCGCCGCCCGCCGTGGTGACACTCGCCTCGTACAGTACTTGCGCGAGAGATGCCCGGGAGTGACGACGAACGCGCGCGACTATGCCAACAGAACGCCGCGCCGGCATGCCAGGAAGAACGCAGCAGCTCGCGCCTTCGCTAACATGGCCGACGACAGCGACACAGACTCCGAGTCGGACGATGATGTAAGTGGCAGCCATAACAATACCCTTTTATGATAATAATCTTGGGGAAGCCCACAGATATAGCTGTATTTCTTATAATCTTGATAGATTATCTTTGTTTAGGAAACAGTTTATACTTTGCGTATGAGGTGATAAACCTTGCGCTTGGAAATTCCAACATTTCGCACTTTGGTCTCTAGATTTACATAATTGTTGAAAGCAATTTTGTTTTTAGTCTTGAGATTAATTAATTGCACGCAGTTTCCAAAGTCATCACAACTGTGAGAACAAATAGGGTTACATTAGGTTGTGACGCCACGTTCCAGCTAATAATAGGTTTTTTTCCTGTTACCTTGCAATTTAAATGAGCAAGTTGTGAAACAATGGGATATATCGTACACAGGGCTAAGTTGTTTATCGTGAACTGTCTGGCGTGTTATCGGCGTCCGGGCGGCTCGCAGGCGTCCTGTCAGCGCTACTCGTATATTGACATAGTTGTTATCTTCCACAGATGTACGACAGCGACAGTGAGAGCATCTTCGAGGCCGTCACTCGGCTGCGGGGGGAGAGCAAGAACACGCTGACGGGGTGTTGCTAGGCGACGCCGCGGCGTGCCCACGTGACAGCTAGCGCCCGGCAGCCTCTCACCGCGCCAGCTGAGCCACCATCACCCTACCAACCTACATAACACTCATCGAGCGCTTAGTTACAATTCCCCGTAATGACTCGACAACGGTCATTTGTCATACAAGATGTCAAATTGTAGTAAAGTTTGAAAAAACATTACGCTACTTTTGCAGTCGGGTAACAAATAGATCTGGACATTACATCCTTGCTTGTTAACGTACACAGCTTAGACTATTCAAAACTAAACTTGAGTACGAAATGTTAGTTGCTATTTTAATTATATATTGCCATAGAATCTGTATAATAACGTATGATAAGACTAACAGTTGCTATAAATCTGTCCTTAATTGTAACCATGCAATTAAATGCTACAGGTTTTTCCGACCGTAACTGTAAAAACATAATTATCATATTTATGTATCTATTTATGTAATCGTACGAAAGGGCGATGCGCGGTTGCCTTGAATAAGAGCAAACATAATTCAAGTTTTATTTTGGACGGTCTCGGCTCAGTGTCGCGAGGATTTAGTCTTCACTCTCATTTGTAAATATAACTGAGGGAGGAGGAGATGTGTCGAGACGGGAAACACGGTGCGCGGTACACAATGCTGGGAACTTTCCGGGAAATACTATGAAGTCATAATTATACGGATTTGCCCTCTATTTGTTTGACGGGACAAATGTATTTTAAATGTAAAGTGATTGGGTTTAGGCTGTTCGACGCAACGCGGAATAACCCAACACTGTGTACAGTGAATCCCACAATAGTTTTAAGTTATTTGTAAGACTCATGTACAGTCGCGGAAAGAATGTTAAGTTTAGAAAATTATTTAAATAGTATAATTCCTGTAAAAATCTGTTATTTGTATATTTATTAGAGTCGAATAAATGTTGTTTACAAAATAATTTTGGTATTTTATTGTTATGTACTGCCTACTAATGTTCTTTCCGCGACTGAACAGGTAACTGCTATATTGATAAAACTTTGCCACACAACTTAACTAAATGAGGAAAGGTGTTTTTTATGAATATTGCAGCTATAAAGTTAAGTGAAGCTGAAAACTTCGGCTTGTCTTTAGGTGTAAAATCAGGCTTAAGAATGTCCTTGGAGCCAAAAACAACTCTATTGTAACGGGTTAAAGTAAAATTTTCTAAAAACGAGCGGGTTTAAAACGTCTTCCGTTGGTTAATCGGGTTTTTTTTTGACAATCTAAATGGGTGGGCGCTACGCCTTGAAAATCTAAGCCACCAGGATAAAATATGTAAACATAAGCAATGCCGTTATTACGAGGCATTCACGAGGTGGCGTGAAGAGTTCAACAAGTTAATATCTTTGTGTAACAACGTGTGCATGGCCATGCGTGTAATAATTACGTTCAAAATCGAATGTAAGACAATATATAAAACATAATAAAATTTTAGTCTTGCCCTAACTTTCCTGTGAAAGTAGGTGTTAAGACTATTGGTATCTCAAAATAATAAGTTTGGAGATATTATCCATATAACAATAAACATATTGAAGGCCTTATCAGCGCCTCACTTATATAATTATTTTATTTTTAATTAGACTAATGCAGCGCTACTCAGTCTGTCGCGCAGCTGTACAGCCGAGGGTCTCTGTGCGGTCTCATTACTATAATTTATCTAATCGAGCGTATGACGTGGGATTGCACAGACAGTTTGAGTGGCGCTGCTGTATCGTATCTGCCTGTAACTGTAAGGCACACTATCTTCTTATCTAGTTGCATGTTCGATGTGACGGCGCCACGAGGCTTGGTCGTCAAATAAGCAACGTATGCCAAATAGGGATAGCGTATATTGTAGGTGTTAGGACATGTAGGACGAGAGCTGCTGTTTGACGCTCTAGTTCCGTGACGATTAGGCGCTGCGCAAACGTAGACAGTTTAGTGTCTTGTGTGTGCCACAAGCAAACAGCAGTAAATATATTTTATTTTCATCATCAGACACTGCCACCTTGGTTCCCTGTTGCTCGAAATGACACATCACAAAAGTGTCTGGTGGACTCGGAAGCAACAATAATAGATTTACATAAAAATTGCACGAAAAAACGGTGTTGTACTTTCAGAAAACACAACTGTGTCTGGTTGTCATAACCGGACACAGCAATCACTTAGTGTCCCGTGTCGATGACAAAAAGTGTGTACATTAGCGCAGCGCTTTACACGTTGAATTATAATTTTATGCAACTTAGCTGCTGAATGTCTGACTGTAACGTGCGAGTCATGCAGTTGACGGTGACGACCGCTTTTAGGGCCGACACACATAAAAACGTTGCGGCATCGCATCGCTTTTGTGTGTCGGCGCTTAGTCTTTAGCTTTCGGTAATTATATACAGTTCGTTTTATATTATATAATGATGTATTTGTTATATCGTAGTGATGCACGACAGTACGCAACGGTTGAACTCAGGCTGTCAGCTCTTACTCAACTTCGCTAGTCTGAAAGCTGCCCAACGATTCTCCCAAAGTAGAAACGACGCTGTGATACGCTTTTATTACATTTGACGTTTTTTTCTTTATTCTATTTTATCGGTAAGTGCGCGGTAACGAGAGGTCGCGTCGGACATTCAGTATCTGAAACTTGCTCTACTATAATTTATTAGAAAATAATTAATGTAGGTATACCTATGTATAATATTTGGATGCCTTTTATGTTATATAAAATATATAATTATAAATTAGCCTAGCATAACTAAGCGCATTATTTTATATTGTTGTCAGTTTTATATATTGATAAATACAAGTTATAACACACATTTTATAGTTTTTTTTTTAGTCCTCCGACGCTACATCCAAGAAGACGCTAGCCTTGTAAACCTGATTAATTTTCAATGAACTCTAAAAATACATTTTTTGTTGCTTAGAAATTAATTAATAGTCGGTTGAAAAAATTACGTCACAGTTTAATCTTGCCGTACAAAATAAGCGGGAATCGGGTTTTGACATTTCATATATAGTATGGCAATTGATTAATGGTGTCTCGTACCCAATTACGTAGATGGCGCCTCCGTCTTAGTGATTCAACCGTTGATCAAAACAATTCCTAGTAAGGTCTACTATAGAATCAGATATAGTCACAACTTTTGAATTTAATTGCTGTTGATTCATAGTAGGTACTCGTATGTCTATGCTATACGACGTACTGTCCTGTGACGGCAGTGCATATTAATCTAATGACGAGAGCTTCCTTCCTCTAATCTAATGGGTCTTCCCCTTTTTCGTAGGTAGGTACGGGTAAAATCTGTGTGCTTTTGGAGCTTAAGAACGAGTTTAAATACAGGTTTGGTACATACTTATATGCATCTATGTTGTAGTAAATGATAAGTATAAAACTTGGTTAGCGAAAATTGCCTCCATTAATGGCTAAGTAAGATAGGCGATGGTGATCATCTATGTGTATGTCGTGATTTGTAATCGAGTTTGAATAGTTGCTTAACTAAAGAATTAGAAAGAGGGTAGTTGTGTTGTGTGTTTACTACTTTTACTCGCATTCTAGACACGTCAACAAATGGTGTAATAGAGTCGAAATATTGAGACCTAAAATCAACAAGAACGTCGGCTCTCTCAAAATGTAGAACAGTTATTCTGGTAGTTACCTTCAAACAACATAAATAGTTAATTTATTAAGTTAAATAGTAACTAAAGAATAAAAACGATATTCATTCTATTCTAAAGTGCTAAAAGAGAACCGCGCATTCACAGCGATATTTTCTTTTTCAGGTGGATGGCAGCCAGTGGGTAGTTTTGACAAACATGGGTCAAGAACTCAAGACAGTCATCGAAGTTGTATGTAGAGAAGCATGGATGGTGTGGTCTATACTGTCCGCTCTTGCCTACAAATCGAAAAAATAAATGCGCACTTGAGCAAACGACGCTGATAGGACGTGTTTATGTTGTAAAGGTATGTATCTTATAAACTTTATTATCAAAGTAACAAAGTGTTAATGGCGTTGAACGCTGTTACTCGAAGTCGGTAGGTAGGTACTAGCGACACGTATAATTATCAGCAAAATTAGAAAAGGCTATCGATTAGGGACACTTAACACCAAAATGCTCACACCATACTGAATCAGTCAGGAATATTTTTCACAACTCTAGAACATTTTCATACAAAAGTCAGTACTTAATTGCTTATAAGTGCAAATGATGCGTAATTATTATGGCAGTAGAAATATGCAAGTATCAGTACCTAACGCCATTTTGAACAAACAGTACCTAGTAGAAGCACTGGAAAAATTAACCATGTGTTAAGTAAGAAGATAAATAAATAAATAAATATTTCACTCATTCATACAAACTAAGATAAATTGAAACAAATTGAACAATTTTATTGTACAATAATTGTGCTATTATACAATTTGTTTTAATTTTTCATAATTATTGTGCGTAACCTACATAGCGCCTGCACACAATTTTTGTTTCAATTTTCAGTTCATATTGTATGAAGTGAAGCTGGAACTAGCTTACTTTATATCCTACTAGCTTTTGCCCGCGACTTCGGCCGCGTAAATGTCAGTAATCGCGGACGCAGACGATATCGCGTAATAAAAAGTAGCCCTTGACCTTACTTAGGGTTCAAACTTACCCCGTGCCAAATTCCATCAACATCGCTTCAGCGGTTTAGTCGCGAAAGCGTATCAGGCACTCAGACAGAGTATTTTTGCATTTTTAATATTAGTATGGAGTTACTATGATTCGAAAACCAGATGACAAGAACAAAAAATTTAAGCGCCTCATGTTGTTGTTTTTTGTAGATAAATAAAAAGAGGTCATAAGCACCGAGACATTAATGAGCCTAATGATAACCTAACGTCTTATCAAAATTATATTTAAAAAATAAAACTTCAAGTCAAAAAGATTATCAAGAACACACAAGAAGAGTAGAGTAGAATCGGCACTTATTTATCAGATTTTTTAAATACAAAATACAATAATAATCCTAAACATAAAACTTAAAAGCAATTATAAAATATGTACAATTTACAAACAAGACAGAAAAGAGGAACCTCATAGGGCATCAAAAAATTCGTCCTCGTCGCTGTCAATGGGGCAAGTGCCCAAAAGGCTGACAGCATTTCCACGTTGTATGGCAATGCTGATTCTTTGGCCTACGAAAAGTCCAGCCCTCTGTTCATGTGAAGAGTCGATCAGTCGCTTAGCGATGTCCCGAAAAACTAGGTGAGCGCTCGGATCCGATGGCCCTAGTGTTTCAACCCCAAACGTCTTAAATGAACTTTATGATTAAAGTTTATTGAAATTAAAAAAAAAAATAGGTAAAAAAAAAATATTTTTTTTAAACTAGAATTTTGTTACCTACCTTTTACTAGGAGTACTAGGAATCTAGGACGATCAAGGCAAGGTCCAAACACACTACCTGGACAAACTTTTACAGGTCATTGCACTAGTTACTGCAAAAGTTGTTTTTATTCGTAAGTACAATGCCCTATTAAGATTTGCGTATTTTTAAATGTGTTTACAAAGGACCTAAAACCTTTAGGCAGAGACCTACACCATTAAGAATTTTATTTTTAAACTCGACCGTTCAATCTGTGTTACGATATGGCTCTGTTACTTATCACGTTACTCATTCTTGAGTTAATCAAAGAATTGATTTAGGCTAGACATCGGTCCTAGAGCTATATTAAGTATTCGACCCTTTACAGTAAACAATGAAAGAAACCCAGCGCAATAATTTGCGGTGCAGACCCCGTTCAAATCTATTTTTTAGCAGTAAGGCCAGTACACTACCACAATACTGAATGTGGACATCCAAGAGTGTATATAGGTACATATTTGGTTGATGCAACTTTGAGTGTAATGCGGAAAACTGATTCCCACCGCAAATTAAAAGTTTCCCAGAAAATAACCTGATTTGAACGTTGGAAACCCCACCACAATTGATAATTATATTAATCTGTTTACTTATTAATTGCAATTTATTATAAGTACAATTGGGGTTTTTCAAAAAAGAGTTCGGAAAAATATCAATTAAAGGACATTATGTTGGTTACTAGGCTACCGACAGACGGTTAGCCTACTTTGCTTAATTACGATACACCATACATGGCAATTAATGTAGGTACCTGCATTATAATACTAGATAGGTATTAACAGAGGGGTAGCTTGCCTTAGACGGGCCCTGTATCAAAATTTATTGGGGGCCCATTTGACTGCGGCGAGGCCCAAATGGAGAGTAAATTTTTTTCACAAAAGAAACAATTTAGCTCATCTCTAATATTCCCGGGAAGTTTAGCGTACGACCTAAAAGTTTGAGTTAGGTAGTAGATAATATTTAACGAAGTTGTGCTTCGGGGCCTCAGTAGTTGAAGGAGCCCGTATCTTTGATACGGCGGTAGCTACGTCCCCGGGTAGGTAGGACATTAATAGGTACGCATACGAGGTGTGCTTATATTATTTGTTTACTATAATGTTTTCCCACCACAACTATGATAAAAATAGTTCACTTACCCGTAGTTATAGTTTATTTAAAACCTTGAATTTGTGCAGTAAAAACCCACATACAGGGTAAATTATTCATAATAGTTAGATATACCACGTGATGTGATTTTTAAACGGCCAGTATTTTGTCGTTCATCATATTCATAATAATTATTCACTTTGGAATTTTATTGTTACCATAAAATCATTTTTAAACAAAAGAAACAGCCGTTTCATTCATTTTGACCGTGTGTAACAGAACAGCACAGGAACAGCAGATGTTTTTAACAACGGACGATTTCAACGTCAAAAAATCGGTACCGTCAAACAGGTTGCACGGGTGTTGCTAACAAGCTTACTACATAAACATCACGCCTGTTATTTTAAGTCCCATGTAATAGGGGGCGAGCCTATTGCCATCATCCGGGCAACAAATCCAGACTCCGAAGCTGCTATTGAGAAATTATTCATAGAAAAACTCAATAACACTTGGCCGACCTGGGAATCCAACCCACGACCTCGTGCTCAGCAGTCGCGCTGTGCGACCACTAGACCAACGAGGCAGGCACTACTTAAATAATATTTTAATAAAAAACGTCCTTTTCGGCAATAAATAATTTGTTATAACGTTAAAATCCCTCTTAAAGTTTCGTCCCGATTCACCCCTGTATCCCTATATAGTCCCCCCCCCCTTATATGGTACCACGTGTCCCCTCTCTTGTCCTATACAATTATGTTGAACTCACTCTCGCGGTGCACTTATCCTGTTACTTTCCGAATTTCTCACATCGGTTTTTCCAGAAAATTGAACTTGTGATAACCTGTCATTCAGACTCAGAGTACGAACTTAATATTTATACTCAAAGGTTAAAGGTTAATTCTTTATCATCTTAATAAGTATTTAAAGTACCTACAGATAAAAATTATGACCCAACCACAACGATATTGATAAATAAAATAGGTACTTAAAAAGCACATTAACATAACTGTAATCGTATAAAAATACACCAGAGTTTGTTTTTGGTAAACTCGGCAGCTACTGGTTGATATCTTTGTGGTTTAGGAATGACATAGGCTTCTGTTTAATTTATACAATAAACCACAGATAACCTAATACGCGATATTACGACTGAGCAAACTCACTTAGCATGAAATCAAACTGATAGTGTCGCAAGTATGCTATAGACCAGGGATGGCCAACCGGTCGATCACGGTTATTAGTCCAATCGATCGAACAAAGCAAAAAATTTAATACGCATTACAGACTGTACAACGTAATCAAATGAAATGCTGCGCGTATCTCATCTTGTGTGATTTTCAAATGATAAATAAGTGTAACTAAGAATGTTTTTCAATTATATAATATTTTTCTAAATAATTTAATAAAATACGCTAATAAAAATACAATAATAATTAATTAAATTTTACGAGTAGTATGCTGAACAATACTGTTTTGTTTAAAATTTTAAGAAGTATGTAATTGGTAGATCGTACAGGGTTTCATCAGTAAAATGTCGATCCTGGGTATAATCAAGTTAACCACCCCTGTTATAGGCATACCAACAATGGTTAGCTTATTATTTTTTACAACACAATCTTAAGTTAGTTCTATATTTTAGAGTGCTGCTCAGTAGAGACTAGTAGACATTCTGAAACCCGACGGTAGACGACAGACAGATACTATGGCACTCAGTATTCGTTATTGACCATATTTTATTATGTTCCATCTTCTATAGCAACTACATAATTATATGTTTAATAAACGCGGAGCCTCTGTTATCTGACCCCCACATCCTAACAACAAGCGATACGGGATGTATTCTAAATTTAAACCAGTTGCCCTGTAGCTGTGTTATGTTTTAAGTTCCGAATAAAAGGGAAAAAACGAAAAACTAACGATTCTCTTGATATTAAACCGATACTCGAATTAGTAGGTAACTCTCACTCATATATCACACACTCTAACTGCACTGATACAATTAGGATTGGGAGTTAAAATTATTATTTCATAGGTGGGTGAGACAAAAAGATTAAATAGAATAACATTGTTTATAAAAAAATATTTAATGTTTTATTTGTGTAAACAATATAATAACATGAATATATAAATCAAAATGCTCGTCATTCGGCATCGATACTTTTATTTCGATAACATCCCTGCCTTGAGTGGGCGCGACGCCTGGCGACATACACATAGCATGACAGACATCTCATAATATAATTCTACTCCTCACTTTTGCAGGCACTTAGTGTTCAGTAGTGAACTTCTCACAACCTAGCTCTATAGTGTTAGTAATGGAACGTTAACAACGATGCTAAAACACATCAAATATATGGCGCTATTGTTATTTCAGAGAAAATATAAATATAGTATTAAATGTTAAGACATAGCTGACTTTATGTTTAATATATTAAAGTTAATATTAATAAGAATTATCATAATCCTTGGGTCATTATCCAAAGCAAGCCACAATGGCTTTTGGCTTACTTCTTAAGCAGATTTGGACAACATAGTTTCGGAATGAATTGGCAAATTTTTATGTGCAAATATAAAACATATTGTGAATATAATACGAACAATGTTTTAAAATGTATTATTGTGATTTAGACTTTATAAAAAATCTAATATTTTATAATTTAAATATTATAACGTTTGGTTGGTAAGCTCGTGTCTTATTTTCTATTTTAACATTATTTGTGATGTTATAATGAGTATAAACAATCGAATACAAACTTTAATTAGGTTTGTGCTCATCTAAGACATACATGTAATTTTTTGACTATTCGGGCATCGCCGATAACAACGGAGAACACTCACGCGCATAACCAGATCAATATACTTCCAACCATCTCAATTTACCTTTTAATTATTACTTTCGTACTTCCTATTATAATTTGATCTATCTATTCTTATTCTCTTTGTATCGAACTGTATGCATATCCTTTAACACAGCAGTGCCATCTATTGGTGTACAAGCCCTATCCGTGTGCAAACATGTCAATATACTATATTCGATATAAAATATTACATTATATAAATTATTGGAATCTTGTATTAAATAAAGTGGACTATGAGGTCCGGACTGAAGCTTCGACTCGACATCATTTAGCCGAAAGATGTTAACTACTGGACATGACCACGACGGGCCTAAATAATGATCATTTGGCGAAAGAATCTGAACCTCACGACACAGGGCATCTTAGTGTTAGGTCCATGGTAAATTATATACAGAATTCTAATCTTATCTTTAGTCAATAATTTCGGTATTAACCTCACAGACGAACGCTCCGCGGTACAGTCCGGGCCAAAGGAAAACAAACAAAACAACATTCATTCGTTGATCAACAACGTTCATCGTTTGTTCAGTATTAAATTGTTCATTCTGCACTCGTGTGCTTCTGTATGTTTAAATTGAAATAAATTTGACTTTACTTGGATGTACAAGTGTAAATATGACTGAGGATGACTTTATGAATCTAAAACTAAGGACATCGATTCAGTTACTGCCAATTTGTTCTGATACAAAAATATACTTTAAATTCTAGACGTTACGAATGAAATTTCTGTAATGAAATTTTAAATCTAAGTATAGCTTTGTTCGCTACCGCACCGTTCCGCTTCAACTGATATCCACGCACCATCGCATAAGACTCCGCATTCTACCAATTAGCCCATACCGACTAGAAAACGACTTAAATCTCAGTATAGTACGTAGGCCTGTTGATCTTCAACAAATCGAACACATTGGGGAACACGTACGTCGTGTTGAACCCGATCATTCCGTACGTGAAGTATTTATAACTAAGTTCCACTATAATTTTGTTTTTGTTGTCTAAGCTATTCTCCGAGTTCCTGAGCTCGTTCTTGTCCTTCCCGAGGAGAGCGCACACGAAGGCGTACGACACAGATTTGCCTATGGCCCTGGTGGCGAGCACCCCGCAGAATCCTAGGATGGTCCTGAGGATGGTGCAGCCCAACATCTCCTTGGAGGGCCATATGATCTCGTAGGGCGGGTCCAGCGGGCTGGCCACCATGTTGCCGAGCTGGTAGTTGGTCCACGAGCCGAACAGGATGCCCGCACACACGCTCACTATCATCGTCGTGTCGCCTCTGGAAATTCAAATAAGATCATGTAAGATATTTGTACTATTAGTATTAGCACATAAAAAAGTCGTGATGGCCTAGCGGTTAAGGCGCCCGCCTCTCATGCATGAGGTTTTGGGTTCGAATCCGGGCAAGTACCAATGTGACTTTTTCAATTCATATGTACTTTCTAAAGTTTATCAAAGACATTACTGACATCATTCCGTGCCTCGTAAAGTACGTTAAGCTGTTGGTCCCGGCTGTCATACGTGGATCTTTGAGTCGTTAAGTGTCGTCAGAAGCTTGAAAGTCTGACAACCAGTCTTACTTAGGGGTATCGTAGTACCCAGTTACTGGGTTGGAGAGGTCAGATAGGCAGTCGCTCCATGTAAAATACTGGTATTCAGCTGCATCCGGTTATACTGGAAGCCGACCCCAACATAGTTGGGAAAAGGCTAGGCAGGTGATGAGTATTAGCACATAGCTTAGACTTTTATAAACTGATGATAATAATCAAATTAACAAATTTTCATCAGCTTTTCTTCATAAGTATGAATTAACAAGCCAACACTTAAGTGCACGTAAGTGTTTTAATTAGGCACGAAAGCCATTGTCGCCGTAATAATAATAACTGAAATAACTATGTTCATTTATCATACAACTCTATCTAAATATATAAAAGCACTCACTCACTCATCACGGAATATCAAAAACTACTTGACATATAAAGATGAGATTTGGCAGGGAGGTAGTATATAGATAGTAGACGTCCGCTAATAAAGAATTTTCCAAAATTCACCCCCTTAGGGCATAAGACGGGTTCAAAGTTTGTTTAATAAAATCAACTTTGACGCGGACGAAGTCGTGGGCAGAAGCTAGTATATATAATAGAGGTTATAATTCACAAACAGGATAAGGTAAAGCAAAATGAAAATTTATGAAAATTATTTCTTACGTAGGAGATTCGCGGAAAGATAAACAAATGTAAACAAAATTTTCGCTGTTTACAGAATGAAAAAAATACCGTGACTCAGTCGTGAACACCCTTCTCCCTGACGCATGAGATTGAGATGGTCATATATAAAGATATAGATAACAAACTATCATAATATACTAATACATAATTAGTCATTGCGTGTATTGTCTGGAAAATAAATAAGGAAAATTATTTTTAATGGGTAATATAATAAGTAGGTAAACATTATTAGACCGCGTCTTAAGTTAAGTATTTGTTCATTTGTCTAAGTAGGTAATGGTCTTCACTCCTTCTTCACAAAATATATTTAAAAAAAAAACCTGTAAACAGCGGCAGCGACGCACTCTGAGCAGGTTGCTGCTACCATACTGTTCATCTGCCTGTATTGTAAAGCTGAAGAGTTTATTTGTTTGAAGGCGCTAATCTCGGAAACTACTGGTCTAATTTGAAAAATCTTTTGCTATATATCCCGTTTATCGAAGAAGGTTATAGGCTATTTAACTGCATGCAACAACACCGGGAGCGTAGCAGTAATCAAGGACATAACGCGGGTTCAGTCGCGCGGTAATAGGATGTAATATTTTTATTTTCGTGGCCGAGACATAGAAGAATTACAATGTAACCCTCACCTCGTGGGCGTCCACTTGTCAGCGTTGGGGTGGAACACGATGACGAGAATCGAGGATGCTATGACGAGGAACGGCGACAGCTGTGACGTCAGCAGCATGCCATCCAGCCAGTCCACCAGTGGGATAAGCACGGACACCAGTGCGGTGGCCAGCAGCAGGCCTGCTGCTATGTCCTGAAAAATAGATAGATAACACCATTAACCAATAACTCCAAAACCACTTCCTAACAAAAACCACTTTATTTTAGCCCTGAAAACTCGATTAATTAAAAATTAACAGTAAAATTAGATGTTTATTAGCTTTGAAATTATTAGTTCATCAATTGACTTGGCAAATAAGTGACGTCACATTTTACTATTGCGTTACAAAATCTACGGGGAAATCGCGTTTTAACAGCATCTTAAAAGTATATCAATTGATTGATTGGTGATGTCAAATACCCAATATTACATGGAAGGTTTATTAATGGGCGTCTACCACCATCTCTTAAAACAATATTATTTTAATGTTACTTTGTAATTTCTGTTATCGCATTTTCAACTCTCGGCGCTGAACCGAGCGTTGAAAATACAACAGTGCGGAAGGCAAAGTAATATTAAAATAATAATTATTGTTGTAAGAGGTGGTGGCAGGCCCCCAGATCTGTACTTTCCGCAGGGAGAGGCAGAAGTCGCCATTACTAACAATAGCACTTTGCCCGACCTGAGAATTGAACCCAGAATCTTACGTTCAGCAGTCGCACTTGTGACTATAGAGTCAGTGTCTTAACAAATACAGAGGGACGCCTTTACCAGGTCTGAGACAGAACAGATAGACTAACAAAAGAACCTCAAAACCGGCTCTACTCAAAGTTACGCATAGAAATGTGAGCTTTATATCATGTAACGTAAAGTCACATTCCCAAGATAACAGTGTGAGACGAATTGGCTGTTTCGGATGTATAATGAGGTCGAGTAACATTCCAACGAGTCGTCGGCTGAGAAACATTTTTTTTTTAGAACAGGACTACTTCTGTTTGACCTCCGCAACCCAATTAATAATAGATTATGTCTGAGTAGTTGTCCGCTTTTCGGTCATCTTGTTGAACTATGACATTAATTTTGACCATTTGACTGATGTAATGGGTAGTAAAAGGCCGAATATGGAGTTTTAAGACAGTGTGTGTTGTTAGATAGATTAATGGACAGTACACTGTTTATCGTATGTATGCCTCACCTTTTAAAACTCCTTAATTCTTAACTGCAAATAACTTGATTAAACTTTTAATACGACGAAGCGTTAATGTTAGTCACGCGACAGTTCTCAAGTCAGGCAAAGACTTACTAAGTATAAGGCTTTTTTTATTGAGATTTTTTTTTGTAGCGGTCCCGATTCTGTAATTCATTTTGACAGTCTCGGCAGGCCTCGGAAAGCACGTGAAGCCGATGGTCCTGATCTATCTTCGGCCGCGCCGAGGGATGGAGTGCACCTGTGATTGCATCTCCTACGTATTACTAGTGTCTTTTAAGCTTGGCCGCCGTAAACAAAATTAGTTCGGGAGAATATTGTTCATGCCGTATTTGCCGCCATGGCTCAATGCTCAGAGATACTAATAACCCGATATTACACGTGCATACTTTGTTTCAAAAAACCGTAATTCCAAGGAAAACCCCGCAATGCATTAATTGGCAAGTTGTAGTGTGGTTTTGCGCGGAGGCTTCAAACATGATTATTTCTTGTAAGATTTTCCTTCCGCGACAAAAGGTTTAAGACAAACATGACTCAAATGTAAGGAGCGTTGCAATGAGTGCGAAAATAATGTTTAGGCAATTCAGATTTGCCTCTCAGGTTCGATGAGTAAGGGTTTTAAACTGAACCGAGTGTAAGCTGATAAGAGTGCTGAGTCATAGTTTCGGGAAGTACTTGCCCACGGTTAGTCAGAAATTATTTTATTTTATAATATTATTAGCTTCTACTCGCGATTTAGTCCACGTCTGAGTTAGTTTCCCCATACAAACTTTGGACCCCTGTTCAGAGGAGATAGGAGATGAATTTTGAAAAATCCTTTCTAATCGGATCCCTACGCCATACAAAGAAACACCCTCCAAGTTTCATTTTCTATGATCAGCGGTTTAGGCTGTGAGTTGTTCCGTCAGTCAGTCATTCAGGACAAAGCATTTTATATACAGTATACATATAAGAAGATTAGTTGTCAAATACGGACAAAAGCAACAGATATTAATAGGTTTGACGGCAGAAAAGTCAGAGAAAAGTAATATCTTACCAGCACACTATGCATCCCCAAGTAGACCCTGCTGACGCAGATGAGCGTGCACCACGACACGGCGATGATCAGCCCCCAGTGGATGGGGTACTGGTACCTGTCCATGGTGTACAGCAGAACAGAGAACGGTATGGAGACCCCCACCATGGCGTGCGTCGACGGCATCCCGTACTCCACCGCCCACTTCGTCTGCAGCTTCTTGACGGGGTAGCCGGGGCGAGGCCAGCGTATTATGTCTTTAAAACCTTGACCTGGAAACAGGAAACGTCCTATTTAATACAAAAGCTAGGTTTTACAACTTTTACATCGTTGCTCTAGTCAAGTGACTGCTGAGCGTGAGATCGATGGCCAGGGCGGGAAAAAGATTTTCATTCGGACATCCACAGTTGCAGCCCAGAGTCTGGTTAGATAGCCGGTTCGTAGAAATCACCCCCTTTAATTAACATCTATGTACAATATGTAGACATAATAAATCTGTAACTGGTTGCTGTCTGTACATGGAAGATTTATGAGAAAAATAACTAGCGAAACGTGAGTATACTATAGAGATCTACCAGACCCATCCAGGAATAAAATAGTGTGACATAGGTACTGAAAATATGTACATTTTAAACTAGTTTTTGCCCGCGACTTCGTCAGCGTATATTTTTTCACGGTGCCCTATTTTTTGTAACAAAACATAGCCTATAGCATTCAGGGATAACGTAGTTTACTATCAGCAAAAGAACTATCAGAATCCGACCAGAAAAAATCAAAATCTTGAATTTTATAATATTGATGAAGACATTCAGATTAGCATAGCCTACTAAATATGCATTTTGTATGGTAGAACATAGCATACTGTAGTTTGTACTTTGTCTTATTTGACTTCTTCTTTGTGTAGGTATTTACTTTGTTGTTAGAGATAATATAGCTAATAATTAATTCTGAACCAGAGGTCAGCTCAGAACCCAAGGCTTTTTCATTAATTACGAGATTAAAACTTATGTTAAAAATATTTACCTATCTGACATTGTATTTAGTTAAAGTTTATTACAACACACAGCTATAAGTACATTAAGTACCTGGGTCAGAATTCCCGTATGGCTCGCTGCTCACTGCTCGCGAGCGAATATGGACAGGACCCTTCATAATAGTTAAAAATTCATCTACGAAATTATTGGCGACGCTTAGAGAGTCGTCAATAATTTCGCGACCCGCGACCCGCGACACGCAGTGCAGTAGCACTGCGTGTCGCGGGTTCGATTCCCGCACGGGACCAATATTTGTATGACCTACAGGTAGCTGTTCCAAGTCTGCCTGTTTGTGTGTGTGAATGTATATCGACGCCCCCAAGGAATAAACCTGTATTATACTATTACTGACTTTTTACTGTTATTCCATTTTCGGAATCTATGGGTCGGGATACACCTATGCAATTTTTTTCGTATTTTTTCTGCGGTAATTTCCAACGATTTTCCTTATAACACTTTTGTTCTTTGTAAATTTTCCATTTTTTATTTACTAGAAAAATAACGTTATACATTATTACAATTTAAGTTCTGTGGCTACATTTCGGTAAAGTAATATTACTGGAAAATATTTAAAAAAAAAATCTTGGTTAATGCGATTACAGGTTTATTATCGTAAATTTTGTGGTACACATTTTCGCGTATTGGCGGTAACTTGGTCGCGCTCGGCGAATCAAGTACATTTTCGGGTCATAGAGGAGATTCCCAATGCATAGATAGAATTTAAAAACACCTCAAAAGTAATTGAGTATCAATCTCTCTCTCTATCTGTAATGAAAAAAAACGTTCAATAATCCAGTAAAGCAATATTATGCCAATAAGTTTTAAGAAATTTACAAGAATAAATCGGTAAGTAAACATTACTGGAATAATATTGATAAGTCAGGATCGTAAGATATCAATACCCTAAAAATTTTATGAAACCATTTTCGGTAATATGTACTTTGGTGAATAACTTATTCTGTGTATATTTAATAGTTACACTTAATACTTTAAACTTTTCGGGTAAAAATTAGCTTTTCCGTCATATAACAATGTTCTCATAATTACCTTTTGTTGAAGAGATATACGCCAAAAACACTAAATCATTTTTCCTGTAAAATTTGATTTTTGCGATTACCGGTTTATTCCTCGGGGACGTCGATATGTTTGTAAACGCACCCTCGACACAGAAGAAAATCCTAGTGTGATGCAACATTTTATTTATAAATAAAATTCCGAATTAGAATCTTTTTGTAAGGCGAGTCACAGTCCTGACAACTTTGGGTACCACTGACCTAGGTACTATATCTTTTTAATATTTAGTAGTTGTAAGAACTATGTTGTAGAACATGAGTCATGCATTACATAAGCATCTGTCATCAGTGATACCATTATGCCTGGCTAGGAAAGTATTATCATAGTATAATTTAGCTGGCTATCTGTACTTCTGGCATTCACACATTCTTTATCAATTCTGTCTTAAATCTCATTGATTAATAACAAGATTACGACCTCAAAAAAAAGTTGTAGGATGAATAATTATTATAGCTTCTCTTACCTACATAATATAAGTATCTATAATAAATATTTCTGCTGATAAATTCCCAGATAAAGTATTACTGTGTGAACATGTTCTTAGCATAACTGCACACACACAGGCATGTCTATATATTTATTTCTATGTTGGATAATTGAAGAACTTACATACGCCATTTTCCCATGGGGGTGGGCAGAAACCACAGAACGCCACCTGCTACGATCCTTACGATCCTTTCCCCTCATCCACATTCATACATCTCTTCATTGAGAACTTTTCTTTAAAAAAAGCTCTAGGAATTTCGCCTCTACTGTGGGTGCGTTTACAAACAATATGGACTCACTTCCAGAAACAACCATACCCGAAATAAGGCCCCGGCGCGCGGCGTTCGAACCCGCGATATGAAGCGCAGCTACCAATTGCTCAGTATAGTGTAATTTAGTAAATTTTAGTGTTTAATTTATAAGATTTAACCTGTGCCTAATTAAGCTTTATTGTTCCTAAACAACAATACAATAATTGTGAGTCATTCAATAGACAACAATATCAATGTCATGTTACTAACTTAAATGACCTTGTTTTGTGTACTTAGTTTAAACAAAAAATTATCAATAGTTATCTAAAAGTGAATGGTTGAAACTAATTTTTTTATTAAGAATATTACATACAAAAAATACAGGCGCTTTTAGAACAATGAATTTGTGACGACCCAGTAGTAAAGGCCCACTACTGCCTCGGCCTATGCATTTTTTTTTTTCAATTCATACTTTGATATTCCTACTTCTACAATTTTGTAATCTAATAACCAATTGTAATAGTAGTTTTAAATGTTTATTAAATAACATATTTGATAATTTTATTTTGTAATGGCTTTTCAATAAAACCAGCAGGCCAGCAATTATTTACAATTACATAGTAATATATTATATGTCTTACCATGACAAGCTTCATTTTTTAACTTCACTGCCATAATATGACGTCATAACGGACCATTCATATTGTGGAGTAACTGTGTCTTTAAATGTACTTATATAGACCAATCTATGTCCCCTAGGCTATCCTACACTGCTTAATGAATATCCTGGCCCTCATTACTTGGACAGTTTTATTAAATTACAGGGTATATTCTTAGTGAAACAGAACAATATCTAAAATTGATACAATGATAAAAAGTTTTATCTCTACAGACTTATTGATAAGAGGTTTTAAATTAGCATAAATACATTTTAACCTATATTATGTTAGTGCAAACAGAACATGTGACTTGTATAGCTCCAACTGCTTCCAACACTATTAGAAACTAGATTATATACCATAAAAAATAGCCTTTATAGTATAGCCAATAAATAGTACAGCTTTCATCTATAAAACATTTAGTAATTGGGTTAGTACAAATTACTTTAAATAATTATAGACTAATACACAATTTTACCCTTGAAAATATTAGTTTAGTTAATTTAATAAGTTACTAATCATGCAAGTGGTCTGCCGAAACTAAATCATTGTCAAAGTTTATTATCCCAAGGGAACCATATATTTTTTGGGATTATTAGCAGCCTATGTGCTATTTCAGAATTTAAGTCATCTCTGTGCAAAATTTCATAAAGATCTATTCAGCTGTTTTGGTGTGATTGAGTAACAAACTTCCAGCATAAGTTTAGCATTTATAATATTAAAATATTAATATTGATATTTCATAAATAAAATAGTAGCTTGCTGCTCCTGTTTGTAGCTACAGATATGGAAGTACATAAGGACACTTCTGTATGTGTTGCCACTTTCAAGTGTTTGCTCATTGATATTATCAAACATTCCATCATGATGTTATTGTTTGCATTGCTTACAAAATAACATCACACTTTGAATAAGCAATCAATAAAGTGACATTTGCACAATTCATATTTTATGCTAGGACTTTAATTAGGGGGGGAACTATTATTGAATTGTTTACAAAAACTCCATACACTCCATACAATTATAACTAAGAAAACCAGTGTAGTTATATACCTACTTAGTTTTCAAGTACCGAAGGAACATATCATTCAATACTCAGTTTTCTCCAAGGTTTTACTTGAACCTAATATTATACAAAGTTGTTAGGAAGTAAGTACTTTTATGTTATGTTCATTTTGCTATGTACATTCTTAATATTTGTTTATGTAGGTGTAATATTATTAACACGTTTTTAGGGTTATTAAATGGGAATTTAATGGAAAATATAAACACAAAATGTCTCATTTGTTAACAACATTAATTTATCTGACTATATGTTTACTTATTTTAATAAGTATGTAAATAGATGTAGAAAATTAATGAACAATTGTTTGTTTTTCCAAAATAAAATAAATATACTATGAATGAAAAGACTCACCAATATACATGACAATGGTCCACACCAGAACCACTCTGCGGCCGACAGCGCCATCTATGTTCCAGAACCAGAAGGGAATAAACGTCGCGTAGAAGATCTCGTCGCCCAGCTCAGTGCCCAGCACGAACAAGTAGTACCAGAACTTGTTGTTTATACTGCACTCCACCACGTCCTTCGCGCCGCTCTCCCCAGAGCTGTCCGTGTCATACGACGACTGGGAACTGTGAGAGCTACTCGATATGTTACTAGGGATCCTCTTGTGCTGCTTGATATCTGACTCCTCGTTCACACGCTCCACCCTCTCCGAATGTACCACTTCAGATGATTCATTTTGATGCGTGCTTTGATTGCTGTTGTAAGTAACACCGAAAAAGTTTTGCACTTTAATCACTAATAGTGGATCTTTTAAATATTCTATGATCTGTTCCCACATGATGGAACTCTATGTTTTCTATCTAAGTCTGAGTGCGTACAACACCAACACACTTCCTATTCTACGCGGATCAAATCACCGCTTTCTCACCAGTTTCTCGCGTTTTATGAACTTTTCAATAATTTATTGACAGCTGACAACTCATGACAGTGACGTTTAGGAAAAGAAAAAAATATATAAGATTCGGATTCGGTCACAAGAGGTTACAAGTGATAATTGTTTTTAAGCTAGATATTTTATTTTTAAATAAAATATTTAAATGACTTAGTGCAATCAGTTACAAATATTACATATAGAAATAGTCATCAAATCTATTTAGTTAACAGCTGATGATAGAATAAAAATAAAACCATGGAATCTTAGAGCATCGAATTTAACATCACTAATATTATTATCAACTTGTCAATGTCAGAAAGTTTTCGAGACCGAGGTTGGTTGACCCGCAAATATTATTTTTTCGAAGTTATTAGCAATAAATTAACTTTTGTAATAGATAATTATTATACTTTAATGATTGCCAGCTTTTTTTAATCGAGCAGTTCTCAGATTTGTGAATTTGAGCAGGTGTTTGATGTAAGTATTCATTCTATAATTGTTAATTTCCTGAAAATATTAATTGTGTTTATCTATTCTAACTTGGTTAGGATGAATTATTATTACAGTGCTTTTTCATAAAAAGACTAACCCTGACCAAAGATTAGATTGTTTCATCTATTAGAATCTCATTGGAGATATTTAATGTACATACTAACCATTTTAAAACCGAATTTATAATATACATTGGGTAAGTATTCTAGGAATAATAATGTCCACTATTTGAGGGTACCACTATAACTGATACAAGCCAGTAAACAGATGCGGAAATATTTATGTAACTTGTAACTGCAATATTTAGGAATTATTAGAAACTTTAGCATTAGCTATTCAATCCTTAGAATAAAATATATATTTCCCTTTACAATCATAATATTGACCATAATCTTATAATGAGTAGACAAAAAAATTGATAACAATGAGTAAACAAAATTTCTTATCTTTCTCTATTTCAATTTAGCTTTTTATTTTGCTAAAAATGTTTGATACTTTTTTATAAGTTTTAAGTAAAACTGTTAATTTAGCAGGTCCCATTTATTCTAATTTTGCCCAATACCTACTAATAAAGAAGTATTTACCTAGTCATACAGAGAGAGTAGTAGGTAGGAAACTTTTTCACCTAATCAATACTGGAAAAACCCAATCAATTAAGTAAACATTACTTAAGTGATTTTTTAAGAAAAAATAAAATAAGTTGCTGTTGCAAATAGTCCATTTATTTCTCAGTGTTAAGAAGACAGTTTTGTAACATAAGGATCAAAAATTTTTTTGCTGTTTCTTAATTACTCAAGTCCCACGTAATGAGACAATTGATTTTTTATTCTTCTGACTTACCGGTAAGTCAGCCGGGGCTTGACAGGTTAAATCAACAAAATAGCACTGTAGTGCAAATAAATATACCTTTTGCCCTTTTCGGGTTGGATAGAGCTTTTTAATACATTTTTAAAATTATATTTATATTGATTGTAAAATTAACTGTTATTATTGACTTACAAAAAACTACTAATTAGCATTTATAACTTATAAATTTCTGACTCAATCAAAATTTTCCTATTTCTGTTATCAGTCTATGTGTGTGATTTATTTCATAAAACAAATCCGCAGACTACGGGCCAATTACATTGTTAATGAATCTAACATTACTCAGATAACAATTGTGTAATGTGATGTTTTATCTAATTATTCTATTCACTATTCATTGTGGTAACTTATTATTGAAATGTTTATAAAATGTAATTAAACTAACTGTCTTCCTTTATCTCTAGACTAGTTAAAACATTGTCTAAGATATTGGCAAGTTTTAGAGTAGGTAAGTGTATTGCAAACACACACAATTCAAAAACATCCCCAAAAATGGTGGCTCTTTTTATTTTGTTTAAAAAAGGATTTTATGTAGAAAGTATAAGGTCGAAATTGTTTTAAAATTGTTATGTTATACTTATGTAAACTAAACAACATATTTATTGTGAAAGTTGTGATTAACTTTACTTCTACTTTTTTACCAACTACTTGTATGGCAATGAATGCAAATAAATGTTGATATTTAAAAATAAACACTATGGCCATCTGGCTGATATGGCTACGATAGTCATTTGCCATTGAACAATGGACTCTGTTTTACTAAAGAATAATAACTATTACTATGATTGTATGCACAAAAGCACACAACAAATCAATAACCATACAATTCAAGACTATCTCAAGTCAGTGAACTATCAAGTTATCAACACAGCGCACGAAACAGAAGCTTTTTACCAAACCTATCAGTTCTGATTAGATTCGAAACGTTTGCTTAACATAATTACTTGTACATGGTTGAACTACATGTGAATCTCGCGACAGATAAAGTTAAATTGTACCGTACGACAACTGTTATCACTTCTTCTCGTCTCCAATAAATAATGGCCGCACTGATAAGGCTTCTGTAGTCAGTAGTCAGTCAACACTCGACGGTCACTATGTACCTACGTATTGAACGTGAATGTGGACTAACGGTTTTGGAATTACAGTGCTAATTCTTGGATTTACAGTGAAGGGATTAAATATGACTATTGTTACCTGCTGTGTCTTGACGGGCAATCATTGAGCTGAAGTGTTAACGAGGTGGTAGGTAGGTCCCTGTCATTAGATACTGGACAACTGTTATGTGTAGGCAGTGTAGGTACTTAGGTACAAACTACTTAGGACTTCTCGAAAGCGTCGTAAGTTTTTAGCTCACAGCATGCTCAATACTAAACGTAGATCAAACAAAGATTACATAGGTACCTACTTTGATAAAAAATCTAATTTATTTTTCTAAAGATATTTCTAGAGAGCCCTAAATTGGTGGGAAGGTACCTGTAAGGTACACATTATCCACATTTTGTACCTACGTACCCTATGTCTTTTTAAATTGCACACACTTATGAACTCAAAGTTAATATCATGTCTATTTACTGCACCTATGTAGGTACTTAAATACAAAAGCTTAATAGCTTATGCAAAATCCAATAAAATTTCATCATAATATTATTATTTCACTGTACATAAAAGCTTTCTTATAAACAGACCCAAATTAAGTAATCGCCTTTTAAAACATAAATTCTGTCACGAAGAGACTAATCCGGAAAGGCTGAAATAAAATGTGCTGCTTTTCCCGTCTAAAAGAGCGGGTTAATATGTTTACATTAGTTTTCGTACGTAATGCGCGTAAATCGATCGTATGATCCGACCCGAGGCTAAAGCTACCTACTAACACATGTATGGCTTCCGTAGATCAATCGTCTTAGATTGATAGTGTTGATCGTCATCAACGTGTCACAGGTCGGAGAACAGCGCGAATGGCGGCGGAGGAGGACATCGACACTCTCAAGCTATACTGGGACCACTTCTTCAAAGCGGAGACTGGCACTTATGAGGTAAGCACGGAAAAAATAAAGCTTGCTATCCCACTTTCGCTAATAACAGTCGTCCAAATAATCATCATCAGCTTATACCAGTCCACTGCTAAACATAGGTCCCTTTAGATAATTTGCGATCTCATTCAAGAACATTCTAGGTACGTACATGCTACATGCCTGTTCCTACGGTCATTGAACCTATCTCGCTGAACATAATGAGTAGACATGCATGTTCGGTTTATCTATAGCCTAGGTCACTAGGAATATTTCCCTCGAGGAATGGCGCTGGAAGGTCGCGGTTTTTTGTCTTAAAATCTGCGGTAGATTTGTTTTATAAAATGGTAAGTAGACGAAGGTTTTTGTTGTGCCATCTTTTACTATACAATATCTGAAGCCTACATAGTTCCATGTAAGAGCCATCTCACTCTCTGCCAAAAAACAGCTTCAAAACCTAAATATACTAAAGTTAAACTGATAACAAAATATGGTACCTAGGTACGAGTACCAGTGTAAATACAGCTCATAGACCACGAAATACGAAAGCGGTCGAGGTATTATCCAATTGAGTCGCGGTCACGCTCCACTGGCTTGCACTCTAATAATCTATTGCACACAACATCACGCTATATAGCGATGCGGATAAGCAGACAATCGAGTGCTCCGTTCACGAGAACTAATTTCGCGTAGACAAGGCTTTGGGAAAGTTGAAGTCGAAGTAGCCATCTCTGTATTTTGGACACGACGGTTTAACGAAGGCATGTCTATAATCCTTTTCAAACAGCTTGAAGATGTTGATATGAAAAATCTACGCGTCGTAGATATAAGTGCAGTTGGTAACCTTGATTGCAGAAATCGACGTGGCTGGATCTGTTCCTCGCCGAGTTCCTGATCCGGGTCAATGACGGCGCCAAACCTAAGGAGCTGATCAAATTCTGGTATGAAAATGATAACACTTCGGTTGGTTAAAGATGAACCTCTAGAATCTAGGTTAAACGGAAATGTCTCGACAAAAAACTTCCAAAGTTTTTTCCCGCGCTTGTAACCTTGAGTTCATTTTAATATTTTAAAGATAGATTGCAATATTTGTAGTTCTAAAATCCACACATACACATGTATGAAGCGCAGGGCGGCAACTGTGCCTCGATTTTGCATAGTGATATAGTAATATAAACTACGAAATTGTATGTTATGTTGCACACACTGAACTGCTCAAACCGCGTCCTCTGAGTAAAGCACCAACTGCTTTTTTCTGCCGAACAGAAGATGTTTAGATTCCCACAAAATGTAAAATTATTATAATAATTTTGTTTGCATATTCTTGACAGTCCAGTGAGTGGCGTGGTGACGCTGGTGGGCTGCGAGCTGCTGTGCGGCATCCACCGCGTGACGTCATCCATCAACACGCACTACTCCGTGCCGCTGCCGGGCCTCGACACGCATGCGCCCTGCGCCGATAATGTTTTGCCACATATTGACACGCTCAATGATGCTGGATGTAAGTAGTCGGTGATAGCTGTCTCTGACCCACCCTTAAAACAAACGAATTTGAACCCTCCGCAAATAACATTAAGATAAGATTAAATTCAATTTCTATGAGTTAATTAGTCTAGTAAGACTCGATGAACGAATACAATATTGGGGCAAAAGTGGGTATTTGAAAGACAATTTGCGTATTCATTATAAAACTGATATTCAAATGTTAGTAAGGATGTGGGTAGGAAAATAAAAATGAACCGTGACACCACAATTCCAATCTCTCTTTAGTTTATGTGATGCTCATCCAAAAAGTCGAACGTTCTACACGACAAACCAGACTGGTAGCAGGCATTGATGGCATTGTGGCTGACTCCAAGCCAAACACGCGCGAATATCTTAGTCACAGTAGAGGCTGGACTCGCCCTCTATTACTTACGTACAGGACTTTAAGTCAGTCAGTTAATGCCTATTGATAGTAGTAGAACATCTTTGTGAAGAAGTTGTCCGGGGAAGTACTTTCTACCTTTCTATATTATTTCTGCCGCAAAACAGAATGGCTGTTTCGGTTTGTAGGGTATGGATGCCGTGCAGATGTGGATGTACTATACTTCAGTCTGCATATCCCTTTGGAAATTCCAGGCGTGATGTTTAGTTTAAAATCACGCTACATCAGCTGGTCACTACTGCCTCTTCTAACCTCCTGCTTTATTTTTTAGGTACAGAGCAAAAGCCTGAAGAGCAGAAGGTGGGTCCCGCGAGCCTGTTCACGCGCATCAACACGCAGTCTTCAGAAGAGATCCTCAGGAAATACCTGCTGGGGGGCGTGGCCTGGAGGTGCCTCGTGCTTCTCAAAGCTTTAGGAGTCGAGGTGAGGACCTGCGTCAAATCTTTAATTCCTTAGAAGCAAATACTTTTGCTATACAATTCTAAGTTTGTTGTTTTTTTGTTTAAACGCGCTAGGTAAGATCCGGATCTATCTAGAATGAATCTTATCCGTAAGAAAATTCATGAGGACCAAGTCTCGGGAAAATGTTAGTTCGTATATAAAAACGTTAATATTTCAGTATGATTATGAGAGAGAAGTAAACTGAACAACCTGACAGTCTAACAATTAAGTAATAAATCACACAAGTGGCGAGGTTGTAACATCCGTACTTTATTGTTGACCCGCGATAATATAATTGTTTATTACCGCGTTTTATTGATTTTTATTGCGCACGTAATTTATACCTATTTATGCTTGCGACTATATGAACCTAGACACACAATATTATCCTCTTGCTCTGTGGTCGGCGATATATGTTTTCTTCTTCAGTCTATTATTGTCCCATCCCACTGCAGGACATAAGCCTCTTCTCATAAATACAGAGAAAGCACGAACGAACATACTTATTTCGTTTTAGTATAGATCATGATGGAATATGCCTTCCATCCACGCTAGTAGTAGCCTTGTAGGTAGGTATAAGAGCTGGTGAACATTAGGTCGGATAGACAGCTTTACTGTTAACCGACTGTCGGGTGTTGCTGTTCACACTAGAAGCTGCCGATCCGACCTAATGTAAATACGACCGTCGTTACCCTCGTTTTGCCACAGCCAACTCACAACTGCTTTGTGACGACCCGGGGACGCTACAAAGCAGTTGTAAGTTGTTTGTCGATCCGATAAAACTGTCGGTCCGACCTAATGTAAACCAGGCCTAAGTATACCTAGACTTAGGAAACTGGTATTGTAGAATAGCAGTTGCATAATAAAATCAATATAAATGTAGACCAAGTTGGGATAGGTCTCCCCAAGATGATAAACAGTGTCGCTGTGTCGTATAGCTGCCACATTGGTTGCATTGTGGGGCTCGTGTGTAGTTATCAGCAGGTCGGCACCCTCGCCGGAAACATAGGTACATGTCATTGTTATCAGGACGGCGCGCGATCTATGTCGCGACTCCTAGGTATAGCGAATATCTTTGCGCGATCTGTACCGTCTTACATTTGCGCCCACAACATGATAGTGTGTTTAAATATTGAGCTGCCATATACAAATATTTTTCTCTCGATGTAGTACGAATTATGTCAAAAATAGTCGGTAGTAAAAAGCCGATGAGCCGGTAGTGAGTTACCTGGCTCATGTGCGTTGGACGTACCTATCTACTAGGGTTGCCAACCGTACTTTATTAAAAAGTATTGTACGTTATTTAGTAAATGAACTTTATTTATATTTTTTAATGAAGAACGGAAAAATAATTTATTTTACCTATTTCGATTTCATTTAATTATTTAATAAAGGAAACAAAAAAGATAGAGGATGCACCTTGTAATTTAAATAATTTTATTTTCACTTTTCTTTAACCTTAGCAGGTAGTAAAATGTACTCTATTTATTTGCTATATTATGTAATTTGAGGAACGAACAAAAAAAATCGTTAGTTTAACTAAATCACACTCATTCATCCATCATTTCATTTCACAATCAAATGCGCAGGACCTGTAGATGCACAGTTTGTTACATAACACAGAATTTTTCGCATGACAATAGGATTCGATGGAGCATTAGAAACTCATGCCGCGTCGGAAATCATTACCGTCTACTACTAGCCAAATGATCGTCTGAAGTAATATAAAACAGGAAACATTCACATTATAATTGCGTTACATTTCAACCAAATTTATTATATGAGTGCTTCCTCTCATATATTACCTATGACAACTACATGGAGAAAATTTCATAAAATGTAAAAAAGATATTATTTTGTGACATCTTTACTAATTTTATAAAGAGGTGAAGTTTGTTTGTTTGTAAGAGGTTATCTCTGGAAGTAATAGTTCGATTACAAATTTTCTTTTACTGATAGCGAGTTACTATTGCCCAGTGTCATAGGAGGTTTTATGGTATCTAGCGGACTCTAAATAGCGATATGTTTGATTACTGATCCGCCCCCCGTGGGGCGTAGCGTGATGCCTTTAGCCTACCTTCCTCGGACTATGTAACGTAAAAGAATCTTTCAGATCGGATCAGCAGTTCATGAGATTAGCACGGTTAAAAAAGCCAACTCTTCAGCTTTACTGTATTATACTAGTATTAAAATACCACACAAAGCTTTTACTATGTTTTTACACGTGTTCTGGCTACAGAGATAACTGTACAATTTCTACGAAAATATAATCTCTTTAAATAATAATTTTAATGGAATAACAAAGCTGTTAAAAAACGTTGTTTTATTAGTTAAGTGAATATTTGTTGTACACGCGTATCATGGAGATATGATAACTATGGATATAATAGTGGTCGTTCATTCATAACATCCCGCCTTTTTTTTGTTGGCAGAGATTTATTTATTTATTTCCAACTTACATCTATCATGACGGGCCTGTTGGTCTAGTGGTTAGCGGCCCTGACTGCTAAGCCGGAGGTCGTGGGTTCGATTCCCACCCAGGACAAACTTTGTGTGATGAGCATGATTGTTAGTTCTGTGTCTGGGTGTGATTTATCTATAATATGTATGTATTTTTAAATTATACAACATGTAACAAAAACCCTGTTGTTCCTTTAAGGGACGTATACTATTACCTACAAGCACAACATTAACGAAATTATAATTTAATAAAGAACAACATTGGCTAGTCGAGAGGTGAAAATTAATTAACTACTAAAAACGACACATTCAAAAAAATGTTTAGAGTATCTGATCTTACAAGTGAGTACCTACATCTTTATTTCGATAAATAACTACAAGTTCGGCGGCTTTCTTTGATGCGACAACAAAAGATGCCGCCAAAACTACCGCCACTGCGCCGCACGAGGCTCGGTGCCACGTGCCTACCTACACCGAGATGGATTGGTCGCGGTGGACCCGTTAATTGGCCCGCAAGATCACCTGGATTTGACCCCTTTAGATTATTTCCTCTGGGGCACTGTCAAGCAACAGGTGTTCAAAAAACCGTGCGATACGGAGGTCGAAATGCGTTCACTCCACGCATAGTAGTAGCATTTGACCACATTATGGCCGACACCTCCGTACTGCGAAGCGTACGTGAGGATATCATTAGTTGCTGCAACAAATGTGTAGAGGTACAAGGTGGTCACATCGAACAGCAATCCGTGACCGTCAAGTAGACATCATAATAAATTAAAATAATGTGACAGACGCGACAACTTTGTTTTTTCGAATGTAGTGAAGTGTTAAATGTAGTTTCAATAATTATCAATAAAATTGTGCGTAAAATTACCTGGTAAAGCCACTTTTTTAAAGATTCATTCGTTAAAGTGATAAACAACAGCTGATAAGGTCACGAACTTGTGTAGAAAAATAGGCAGATAAGCGGCGCGGGCGGCGGCGGTGCAAAGGCGCAGCGGCACCGATCAAAGAAAGTGGCGGGATTCGGCGGAATCGTTCTATCTTTTTCTGGTTTCGCGTCATCGCTTCATTCATACAGAATTGCAGAGGTAAGAAACCAGTTTATCATTACAAATGTTAATAAATAAATATTTTTTTTAATTATTTTTTTTAACAGTTTTTTATAAATGACTTGCTTTATTACGTATGTATACCGATCCTTAAAACGTAGGTAGAAGGAACAACAGGGTTTTTGTTACATGTTGTATAAGTATGTATATCAGTTATCTGGTTACCATAACACAAGCTCTGCTTAGCTTGGGATCAGATAGCCGTGTGTGAGTTGTCCCAAGATATTTATTTATTTATTTATTTTATTTATCATTACAGACTACTCCATTGCGATAGTGTACATCATTAACCTTATCTTAAAAATAGATACTACAACTTATAATTTAACCTTGTAACTTATTACAAATAATGCATTCTTTGTGAACTCACTCAGAGGACAACAGAATAGGTCCGTGTCACTAGCTATGAGGTTGAGAGTGCGGAGTGCACGCGTCAGTGGCGCCTCACCTAAAAGATTGGTTCAAGCGCGCGGCTCCGCCAACAGCCGTGGCTGTCGTCGTCGCCATACGTACCTGTCTGGCACACACAAACCTATGCTCCCTAATATGTCCGCATTATGTACCCTTCCTCTAAGTACTTTGAATATGTACGAGGTGAGTGCGAGTTCCCTCCTGACCCTCAGCTCGTTATATCCAACCATACCCAAAATAAATAAAGTTGGGTACATTAGCGGATAAAATGGGTATACACCATACAAGCGCAAGTACAAGTACCTCACAAACTTGTTTTGTACTCTCTCCAGCATGAGCCTATATTTAGATTCATGTGGTGCCCAAATGACGGCGTTACATTCCAATTGGCTTCTAACTAAAGAATTGTATAAGGCGATAACCGCTTTTATGTTATTAAAACCACGTACCATACGGAGCATAAATCCTAAATTACGGTAGGCTTTTCTGCAGCAGCTTGTGACGTGATCACGAAACGTTAGCCCAGTGTTGAACTTCACCCCCAAGTCCCTAACTTCCGTAGCCCTAGCCATTGGCAACCCATCTATATTATAGGAGTATAGGATAGGAGTGCGTGCGCGAGAGAAACTGATTGTGACACACTTTGAGGTGTTGAACTGCAAGAGGTTATCCTTGCTGAGTGAGATGTGTTATACGGGACACAATTATGATTAAAGTAGTATAACATAACATAACATCACGCCTGTAATCCCCGAAGGGTTAGGCAGAGGAGTTCCCATTAGTACACCCACATTTCGCCAGTTATGTTTTTAGTCCCATGTAATAGTGGGAATCGAACCCGAGATTTCATGCTCAGCAGGAGACCACTGAGGCGGTCCGAGGCCCATTAGCACCAAGTATTTTGACGTTTAGTAGTTCATTTTGACGGGCCTGTTGGTCTAGTGGTTAGCGGCCCTGACTGCTAAGCCGGAGGTCATGGGTTCGATTCCCACTCAGGACAAACTTTGTGTGATGAGCATGATTGTTAGTTCTGTGTCTGGATGTGATTTTTCTATAATATGTATATGTATGTATTTATAAATTATATAAGTATGTATATCAGTTGTCTGGTTACCATAACACAAGCTCTGCTTAGCTTGGGATCAGATAGCCTTGTGTGAGTTGTCCCAAGATATTTATTTTCTATTTATTTTTATTTTTTACTATAGGCTGGTCCCGTAGAGAAAATTTATAAATAATAGCCAGTAAATTAAAAGACAGACCGTATTAAGCGGATTCCAACTGAGAATCTCACACTCTTAGCATTCGCGAAAGCGATATTGTTGAAAACAGCAAATCAATTGAAGCAGCATTACGGGGAAATACTCATACCCTAAAAAATAACTCTATGAATAACAAAATAAATCTCTGATTGACAACATGATAATAGTGCTGGGCCGGGCTGGGCGCGTTATCAAGTAGCGTTTACGACTAATTGAAACTGTTTGACTAACTGCTTGTGGGAGATAGAAGCGTGTTCTCGCGCACGTATTCGATTAACTTGTTAGGAGGACCCTGTTATCGAACTGGAAACAGATCATTGTGTTATGTTTAATACTACTTTTTACAAACTAGCTTCTGTCCGCGACTTCGTTCGCGTTAAGTTACATCTTTGGTTACTGCTCGGCTCCTATGAGTCGTAGCTTGATGTTATATAGTCTATACTATTTCTTATAAATCTGACAATCATATGCAAAAAGATTTTTTCCAATACGACTTCGAGTTCCAGAGATTAGCTCGTTTAAACAAACAAACATGCAAAATAAAAACGCTTCAGTTTAGATAGGTACAAAAATAGCAACTAAGGTCCAGCGCAAACAGAACAGCAATATGCGCAAACAGATTTCTTTGATAATGAATTTAAATGCACACAACTTTCAATTACTGTTCTCATGATGTGTTTAATTGATTATTTAATGAATAAGCATAAACTGCTCGAGCATGTTCTGTTTGATTTATTGAGCCTTGTTTGTGTTTACACAAGCTATATACAATACAACATCACGAACGCTTTGGTTAGGTATTTGGTGAAAAAAACGTTGCCCTACAGTTCGATGACCTATCGGTGCACGGTTGATATGACGTCACACGCAGCACCAGCCACCCAAATGATAAATGAGCAGTGCAGGACTGATTGTATTGACTAATCACCTTTTGAGTGACATTTATAGCTTGCAACATCGTATGAGGGCAGGATAGCTAGAAACCTGAATCTAATTGTTATCAACTACTAACTGATCCAGCGAATTTTTACCGCGACCGCTATACAACATGTAACAAAAACCCTGTTGTTCCTTCTACCTACGTTTTAAGGATCGGTATACATACGTAATAAAGCAAGTCATTTATAAAAAACTGTTAAAAAAAATAATTTAAAAAAATATTTATTTATTAACATTTGTAATGATAAACTGGTTTCTTACCTCTGCAATTCTGTATGAATGAAGCGATGACGCGAAACCAGAAAAAGATAGAACGATTCCGCCGAATCCCGCCACTTTCTTTGATCGATGCCGCTGCGCCTTTGCGCCGCCGCCGCTTATCTGCCTATTTTTCTACACAAGTTCGTGACCTTATCAGCTGTTGTTTATCACTTTAACGAATGAATCTTTGAAAAAGTGGCTTTACCAGGTAATTTTACGCACAATTTTATTGATAATTATTGAAACTACATTTAATACTTCACTACATTCAAAAAAACAAAGTTGTCGCGTCTGTCACATTATTTTAATTTATTATGATGTCTACTTGACGGTCACGGATTGCTGTTCGATGTGACCACCTTGTACCTCTACACATTTGTTGCAGCAACTAATGATATCCTCACGTACGCTTCGCAGTACGGAGGTGTCGGCCATAATGTGGTCAAATGCTACTACTATGCGTGAAGTGAACGCATTTCGACCTCCGTATCGCACGTTTTTTGAACACCTGTTGCTTGACAGTGCCCCAGAGGAAATAATCTAAAGGGGTCAAATCCAGGTGATCTTGCGGGCCAATTAACGGCTCCACCGTGACCAATCCATCTCTTTCTCCAGAATGTAAATAGCTTGTTTCAGGGCGGAAGAAGTGTGACGGCGCGCCGTCTTATTGGAATCACATACGACGCACGATATGGAGGCCTAATTCGTCAAGTTCATCACTCAGTCACTTTTCCCAAGACACATCAACATAAAATATTCTACGTTAGAATAAGACATAGTCAACAGGTCAACGTTTACGTAAAAAAAACACAAGTCACTCACTACGTAGGTCAACAATAACATCCGTTCGGAAGTAAGCTGCGCGGGAGACTAAGGAAGTGATTCGCAGGGCGGCGGGTGGCGGGGCGGCGGGGTAGGTAAGCACGTGGCACCGAGCCTCGTGCGGCGCGGCGGCGGTGGTTTTGGCGGCATCTTTTGTTGTCGCATCAAAGAAAGCCGCCGAACTTGTAGTTATTTATCGAAATAAAGATGTAGGTACTTACTTGTAAGATCAGATACTCTAAACATTTTTTTGAATGTGTCGTTTTTCGTAGTTAATTGATTTTCACCTCTCGACTAGCCAATGTTGTTCTTTATTAAATTATAATTTCGTTAATGTGTGTTATGTTTCGTTAATGGGCCTGTTGGTCTAGTGGTTAGTGGCCCTGACTGCTAAGCCGGAGGTCGTGGGTTCGATTCCCACCCAGGACAAACTTTGTGTGATGAGCATAATTGTTAGTTCTGTGTCTGGGTGTGATTTATCTATAATATGTATGTATTTATAAATTATATAAGTATGTATATCAGTTGTCTGGTTACCATAACACAAGCTCTGCTTAGCTTGGGATCAGATAGCCGTGTGTGAGTTGTCCCAAGATATTATTATTATTATTATTATTCCATTTATTTATTTGCTATACATAATTATTACATTTTTAAATATTAATATAAAAATAAACATTTAAAAATATAAAAAATAGTAGCCCACCGGTGGCGGAAACAGGGTCCAAGCCACCGGCGGTCAGGGCTCCAAAGAGAGGAACCTCCTAACTATACGGGCCGTATCCAGAAGTACTGCTTTCTGGATCAAGCCCTTGATCCAGCCGCCTAACGAGAGCCTCCTAAGATGTTGGTCGAGGCTCTTGGCTATTAAGCCATTGGCTGTGACGACTATCGGCACAATGATCGCTGAGTCCACCTCCCACATGTCAACAACCTCGCGGGCCAAGTCAAGATACTTGATCTGCTTATCTTTCTCGACCTTCACGAGGTTCACGTCATGTGGGACTGCTATGTCAACAATCATTGCGCGCCTCTCTAAGCGATCCACCACCACTATATCAGGTTTATTGGCCACAATAGTCCTGTCAGTGATGATGGATCGGTCCCAGTACAGTGTGACATTGCCATTTTCAAGAACTGGGTCGGGCACATACCTGTAGTACTGTACTTCCGATTCCACAAGGCCGTATTTTAGAGCAAGTTGCTGATGGATAATCCTGGCCACTAGATTGTGTCTATGCAAGTACTCTTCGTTAGCTAGACGAGAACACCCAGAGATAATATGACGGATTGATTCACCCGGCCGGTGGCATGCCCGACAAATGTCAACCGTGCCATCCTTCACAATAAATCTCCGATAGTTATTCGTCATAATAACTTCGTCCATAATTGCACAGACAAAACCTTCGGTTTCCCCAAATAGGTCACCAAATCGGAGCCAGGATACGGACGCTAAGAAATCTACATCGGGCCCATGTTGGGCCCGAAAAAAGCGCCCGTGGAGCTCCTTACTCTGCCATATCTCCTCGCGATCTTTAGTCTCAAGCACTACAGGTTTGCGCCAGTTCTCTTTAGCCAAGGAGAGCGGGGTAAGGCCCTTATCCACCAAAACCACATCTCGGTGCATCCCCACGTCGGCTTCTAGGAAATATTCCCTGAGACTGCATATCTCGCGATTGTGGAGAGTCTTAGCATTTAAGAAGCCACGACCTCCACACTTCCGCGGGATATACAGTCTCATCACCGATGACCGTGGATGATGCATCCGATATGCCGTCAGTAGTTTACGGACCCTCCCGTCCAGAGCGTCAAGTTCCGTTTGAGTCCATTTGAGTATGCCGAAAGAGTACATCAAAACCGGCATGACCCACCCGTTGAAGGCGCGCACCTTATTGCCTCCTGACAAAAGACTATTAAAAACTTTTTTCAGGCGGCCAAAGAAGCGCTCCTTCAACGATTGTTTCATGTCAATAGCATTGATGCCCAACGCTTCCGACATACCCAAATACTTATAGGTCTCGGTTGAAGAAAGGGATCTAAGGTTTATGGAATCCGAGAGTTGAATTCCCTCGGATTCCACAATCCCCCCTCGCTTGACATGCATGACCGCACATTTGTCCACACCAAATTCCATCCTGATGGCGCTACTAAAGGTTTCTGTTACCTTTAATAGTTCCATCAGTTGCAATCTGTTGGGGGCAAAGAGTTTAACGTCATCCATGTAAAGAAGGTGAGATACTACCTGGCCACCTCTCTTCAATCGATAGCCCAGACCTGAATCCTCCAGCAGTGTGCTTAGGGGATTCAAGGCTAAGCAAAACCAAAGCGGACTCAAACTATCGCCCTGAAATATACCTCGCTCAATCCTTATCGGTTCGCTATTCCGCTGGACATGTCGACACCCTGAATAGCGAAGAACTGTCCTCCACTGCCCCATACACGATGTCAGGAAGGCGCGTAGAGTTGCATCGATCTTATACAACTCCAGCACCCTCATGAGCCATGTATGTGGCACGGAATCATAGGCCTTCTTGTAGTCTATCCAGCATGTCGACAAATCCTTACGGGATCGACGAACCTGTTGGCTGATGGCCATGTCAATCAAGAGCAGCTCCTTGGTACCGCGGGACCCTTTCCTACATCCATTTTGAGAGGGAGACATGATATTATTAATGTCTATATGATTGTTAATTTTAGTTCTCAAAATGGATGTAAGAATTTTATAGACCGTCGGCAAACATGTGATTGGTCTATAATTTTTGGGTTCCGCAGTATTACCAGATTTATGGAGCAAGTGGGTTATACCTGTCGTTAGGAATTGGGGTAGCGATCCAGATTCTAAAGCTGACTGGAATCGGGACGCCAAGCAAACGTGCGAGCTTCTGAACCATTTAATCCAGAAGTTATGCAGCCCGTCCGGTCCTGGAGATTTCCAATTAGGCAATGAACGGACCGCACGAGCTACATCTTGGGGGCTGATGATAATTGCCCCCATTTCCGGTATTGGATCGCACATTCGCTCGACTTCCCGGGTCCAATCACCTTCGGTGTGACTGACAGGCACCGACCAGATGCTGCGCCAAAACGAGCACATGGCGTCATCATCCGGCAGGCGCGTATCAGACACACCCTGAATCGGTCGCTCCCAAGCCCTGTAAACCCACCTTTCATCACTTTGGAATGTGCGATTCTGGGTGTATCGTTCCACTCTCCGCTTATACCTACGGATACGGTTTGCCCATGCATACACCTTCTGCTTCAGAAAGTCGATGCGCTCTGTGACCCGGGACATATAATCTTGAGGACTGATATCAATCCCCAAGAATGCCCGTCTCACAAAGCGCATCACCCTTGGGCGAGTATTGCCCTCCCTGAAACAGATAAGTTTGCCAATGAGCACTCTGGCCTCACCAATACGCCGTTCAATCCTGCACTGCCACGCTGGTACGGTAGGTTTTGGTCGTGTAGCTCTTTCATCATTAGGAAATTTGACGTGAGCTACACGACATGCCGCAGCAGCCGCACAGTACAGAATCGAATGAGCATCAGCGAGGTCTCCACAATTATCAAAATAATTTGATAACTGTGAATCCAAAGCACACACCAGCGCCCTATTTTTGTTATGCATAGGCAAACGAGGTATGCGTGGTCTGTCCTCAAGCGGCATGAGTCTATACTCCCGAATCGCACCCTCCAAAGCACTCCTGATTTCCTCACTGCACTGGGTACTTACATGAATAACCATATCATCGCTCTCCCCGTCGTCGTGTCTGGGTGTTGTGGTGGATTGTGAACATACCACATCCACAGACTGCGACGGAGGAGCAACGACATGGCTCCTCTGTATCTCAGATCGAAGACGATCAAGTACACTGTCATCCAACATATGATTACGCAAGATGACCCGCACCTGATCCGACAGTCGTTGCGCCGAAACGTTGACAGCTGGCTCAAGCACCTGAAACAGAGAGAGCATCCGAACACGGTACGCGGTCAGGTTGTTTCCTCCCTCTGTCGCCCCAAAGTATGAGCGCATGACATTTTCATTGATGGATTGTGTCCATCTCATGCGCTGCACACTTCCGCCGGAAGCTGGGACCCTATTAGAGGCCTGTGGGCCTCGGGATCCTAAGCCCTCCGGTGGCCGGCGTCCTCCCCGTCGACGAACAGGTGGTGGCGTCGAAGGCGGAGAGAAATACTCGTCGCTCGAGCTCGACGCAACTGCCGAGGCCGGTATCACAGCACTCACGGTGGGGCTGGTTTCCGGCGGCGGCGAGGCGGAGCTGAGCGACGAGGCCGGAGATGGTAGGCGTGCTCTTCTAGCTGCGGCTCTAGTTATCATAATAAAGTTTTCATTTTCATTTTCATTGTTCTGCTGACGTTATATGTGACATGACATGTCATCCGGTTATCTGTTATATTTATTTTTGGTTTTCATTATACTATTGTAAATGCTTTTTCAGTAATTTCGCTCCTTCTTGGTCAAATATAGTTTTGAGTATGTTTTTGTAGGTATATAATGGTATTTTTATTATTTATTTATGAAAGAAAATCAAAAGCGTATTATGACGTTCAGTGTTGCCGATTTTTTATTATTATTATTATTATTAATGTTGTGCTTGTAGGTAATAGTATACGTCCCTTAAAGGAACAACAGGGTTTTTGTTACATGTTGTATTTGTTTTTATTTTCTTTCATAGGAACCTTCTCCTTACAATAACAAACATGACACGACTGGACATATTTAAAAAACATTGTATTTCAGCCCTGAGAAGTTGATTAATTTTCAATAAACTGTAAAATTGGATTTATACGAGTAGTCACTTTGAAATAATTAATTAATCAATTGAATTGACAAATAAGTGACGTCACAATTTCCTATTCCCATACAAAATCTATGGAGCATTTGCGTTTTGCCAGCTCATCGATTGATTAGTGATCTACGAGTCCCTACTATCCTATTCTTATAACATATATGTTCTATGTGCAGGGTCTATCATGCTGTCGGCAGCTGAGCTCCGTTCTCATCTGGCTGTTCGGCGAGCTGAGCGGAGCGAGCAGTAAAGCTGGCTCAGACGCCGCACCATCGCCGGCCGCGCCACGCACGCCCATACACCAGCTCTTCTCACATAAGTATGTACACGCTTGTAAATGGAAAATGCACGCTTTTCTTACAGAACTATTCTGTAAAAATCTCCCTTGGTGTATTTAAGTGAAGTGAAATTGAGGTGTGTCATCATTGCTAGAGTTTGATACCTCACCTCAAACTCAATTCACTTACAATATTTACCGAGTAAGAATTTTACGGAATAACACTATAGATTCGTTTTCTTTCATATCAGCGCTTAGTGACGGAATTCGGTAACATATTATATTATTACGTTGGTTGTTGTGTTAGGTAGACTACTTATTTACCTACAATTGTTACTCAAGATTAAATATCGGTAAACACAGAAAGCAAACATAGTATTTAACTAGAAGAGGTAAACATCATACAGTAATAATTCTAAACAATATATTTAAAAAGTCAGTACCAATCATTAAGCTTTCAAGGAAACGCAATGCCCTTTGTTGGCACTTATCTTGTTATTAACTATAAACAGCTGCGTGCGTCTGCACTAGTCTATACCATAGAATAAGATTGTAGAAAGGAAACACTATTTTTATATTTTATTCGGAAAATTTACAGCTAGATACAAAAGTAAGATTAAGCAAGTAGAGACGAACAAAAGTTTTCACAGATAGACAGTACATATAAATAGATACAAACAGGTAAAAGACAGCGTTATTTTTAAATATTTTTGTAAGAAAAGGTAAAGTAGGAGTTGAAAATAAATTATGTCTTCGAAAAAGAAGCGTCCTTTTTTTTTAATTTGAATTTGAACACACTACATTACAAAGGCAGAAGAAAAGAAAGAAAAACTTTTTATTCACGTGAAAGTGACGCACAATACACAATAATATACAAATAATACCTATACAATATAAATATAAACTAAATACGTTATAGAAAATAACAAAAAAAAAAATTACACACACACACTGTACACACACACACACACATTACACTGTTGGTTTTCTACTAGTGCTGTAAATTCATGCGTTAAAAGGTATTATATTTTTTAAACGTTTCCCCCGTGCACTAGTATTTTTTTAAACCCGCGACACGCAGTGCTTCGGCCAATCGCTCAACCACTGCGCCAACCGTGCTGTCAAATGTGCACTCCAGCCTCTCGCGAGGCGTAAGATACATACGGTCAACACAGTGAGGATTGTATCAGGAGCAGTGGCTTGACACATCGTAAAATAGGTAATTATTCCGGTAGCGCTCACAAACAAATGTATCCACATGACGGTTCTGTACGGTTTTCTTATTCTACGTCTATATTTTATCACCACAACAATGTAAATAGCTATAAAATGTAATCGCAACGGGGAGGAGCTGGGCACACAGGCCGTGCCTGCCCTTGACACCGCGGCACACATCCAAAATAGATGGAATACCTTCTGGAGCCAATTATAAATAATTTTATTGCCTGTTTACTTTCAATGATAAAGTATTTTATGACTTCAAAAACAGAATATTTTAGTAAGATTTATTTGCCTACCGTTTTTGTTGCGGTAGGTTATATCTAAAGTTGAAGAATTTGTTTGTTTGTTTGAACGCGCTTATCTCAGGAACTACTGGACCAATTTGAAAAGAAATGAGTGACGTCACAGTTGCCATGTAAGTCATTTAAGGTATGTCAATTGATTGGTAGTGTAAAATATGTTAACCGAGTATGCTCTGTTTCAGGATATGGTCGAAACAGAAGCCGCTCGGCGGGCAGGCCTCCAAGGTGCACTCGGCTGCCTCCTCCGACAGAGGCTCTGTTACTGGGAGGTAACTCACATTCCTTGGCAGCTTGCAACAGACCTGATGTAGTATTAATCTAACATATCATATCACATAGCCGGTAACTAAGCGTTCTGCTACCCTACCTACTACCATTCAAACAAGTAACATTGAGCATAAATAGCTGCCGAAACCACCTTCTACTTTTGGTGTGAAAACACTGTTTTTGGTAGTACATAATGTAACGCACACAAAACATTGTGCTTACCATGCAGTAGTACGTGGGTCATGGAGGGTATTTAAAGTTTAGTATTATAGAGCATTAAATGCTGGTCTCCATAAAAAATATTTAAAAAGTTGGATCTTAGACCTTTAATATATTCGTAACCAGAAGGGTCTCAGTTATGGTCTAGAACAAAACAAATCTCTACGAAGGGAAAATTAGATAACTTTTCGTGTCTTTTTCTGCACTCTGTATAATTGCATTGTATATATTCTTATCAGCGCATAATTTAAATATTCAATTATTTATAATAATGATTTTGATATGAAACACACAATAAAACAAATCTAGATGACATTGTCCATTGCCATATTGATCATTTAATGTTCTTGTGTGTACAGGTCGAGACACTCAACGCAGCCCAAGTTCGACTCGCTAGAACGAACCAAGAAAAGGCTTTCCAAACACACAGAGCCGTCGTCAGAGTCAGGGGACTCCAACGACGACCTGCAGATACTGAACCGCTCTCTAACCATCAAGGTGTGCACGCCCAACGACGACTTCGAGTACTTCAACAGCACGCGCTCGTCCAACGAGTACCCCAACGACTCGTACTACGATCCGTTCTACACGCCGCGGAAGGCCAAACCAAAGGCGGACGATTACATGAACGACAAACACAGAGAAATCATCAATTCTGAAATAACGACATTCCAATTTACTCTAATTATAACTGATTTACTGCAAGAGTTGTGCAAGGCTGAGAGCAGCCTGTCCGGGTCGGAAGGATCGCAGATCTCAATGCAGTGCATTAACTTTTCGTTACGTAATTTATGCTCGTTACAGTTTAGCTCACTGCCCCCGTCACAACAAGATAATACTCAAGAAGTATCACGAATAAAGGTCGCGCTAACAGAACTACTAATGGTGTCACTCGACCAGGTACTGATCCACTCGGACCTGTGTGCCAAGCTGATCAACAATGGTATTCTGCCGATGTTGCTCCGGATATTAGAAGACATCATCTCGAAGTGCCGACAGAACAAACTCGAATACCAAAATCGTAAAGAGGATAAGACTGAATCGGAAAATTTGCTCAAATTCGTTTTTGGAATCGCGTATTCAATAACAGCGTTCTTCCATTGTCTGCTGATGCAGTGTCGCAGTGTGGACAAGCTCAGAGAGTTCACGGACCAATTTAAGTTGTACGGAGAATGTTTGAAAGGTGGGCTCTTGAAAGAATGTATGGAGCTGATGATTAGGATACCAGCGGACGACGGAGAGAGCGTCGTTTTAATTAAAAAGTTAATAGAGACTGTTGGGAAGCTGGTGGTGGGTATGAAGCGCGTGCGCAGTGAGGTGATACACTCCGCTGCTTGCCCTAGGACGAGACACAAGGTGTGTCGACAGCGCGTCGCCGCCGGCATGCACCATCACCACGACATCCTCGGGGAGGCCAGCAGCGGCCTGCCCATGTCTTCTGCATGCTGCGTATCAGTGTTATACGGAACTCTGACGTCACTACTAACTGACGAAGAAGTGTCAGCGCAAAGTGTGCTCAGGAACAAGATTCTGAAGGTGATGTTGAACTGTGGAGTGTGTTGCTGCTTCTCACCGGGCTTGTTAATGGAGAGCATCGTTAGGCTGATGCTAACTCACAGCAGCGTCGCCTCCTTATGCCTGCAAGTACTTGAACACACTGTATATGGAGAACTAGGAGCGAGTATTCTCATACAAAAGGTGACAGATCAACTGCCGTGCTTGATCTGCGAGCCGTGCGATGACAAGAGGGAAGTAGGCAGGAAGCTGTGCGCTCACAGCATCAGTCCCATCGACAGGAAGAGCGTGTGGTCGTTTCTGTACCATTACAACTCTTTGCTGCAGTTGGACAACCATAACAACGTACTGCACGCCACCGTCAGCCATCTTCTCAGGGTGACTCCCAAGTGTAGGATGGAGATGAAGTGTGAGCTGCTCTTCAGTGTCATTTATCCAACTTTTATTGTCGCCAAACATAGATACATCATACGAATGGAAGAGTCTTCTTATTTCCTCACCGTGTCCTGCCTGAACATCTTCGCAAGTCTCCTCAACACGGTGTCGTTCGCCGAACAGTTCATACAAAAAGGTGGACTGAGTTACGTGTTAGAATTGGTATCGTTATCGGAATTTTCCAACCAGTGCTGTTCTATATTAGAGATAGCAATAATCGTGGAAGTTTTCAAACTGATCAAGGAAAATTCCGAGCTGACTTACTTCAGAGAGATGAGCACCCTCGCCTCCGTACAGATGCTGTTCAAATCTTTAAAAGAGATGACTGACAAGTGCTTTAAAATATACGAATTAAAACTGCCCGTCGATAAATTCAGCGAGTTGTGTGACATCAGCAAAGAACGTGATATGTTAGCATTCATACATCCGACAGAACAGCGTTCTAATAAGCGCTCTTCGCCGCAGTCAATAAAGTCTAATTTCGCGTCCAGCGACAGAGTAGTGGAGGAAACAATTGTGGATCACATAGAGATACTGAAGAACGTGTGGACGTTTTGGAAGACGTGCGCGTGCCTGTGCCTGTACAGCCCCATGTTCCGCGAGTACGTGGTGAGCGAGGGCGTGTTCCTGGACAGCTACGCGCTGCTGAAGCTGCTGCTGCACTACCTGTGCCACTGCGAGTGCGGCGCCGCGGAGATGAGGGTGCTCATCAAGATCACTGAGGCGTTGCTCACTGTGCAGCTGTCTGCGTCCGGTGAGTGAATTCATTATAACATAATACCAGCCTAGTATATTCCCACTGCAGGGCAACGGCCTCTTCTCATAAAGAGAAGGCATGAGCATTGATCACCACGCTTGCTCAAGGCGGATTGCCAATTTCAGACTTATTGATTGTAAGTCCAGGTTCCCTCACGATATTTTTAGATAAATAAATAAATAAAATATATCTTGTGACAACTCACACACGGCTAACTGATCCCAAGCTAAGCAGAGCTTGTGTTATGGTAACCAGACAGCTGATATACATACTAATATTATTTATAAATACATACATATCATAGATAAATCACACCCAGACACAGAACTAACAATCATGCTCATCACACAAAGTTTGTCCTGGGTGGGAATCGAACCCACGACCTTGGTTAGTAGTCAGGGCCGCTAACCACTAGACCAACAGGCCCGTCAGATGTCAGTGATGTCCAAGATTATCCATGTTATTTCTCGAATTGTTGTTGATGAACCAGTAGCTTTATTTCTTGCTATAAGAAATTAAACTGGTCTAAAGCCTTAATACTAAATGCCCAAGGCATTAAGTCCGCCTTTGTACATTGTATTTTTTTACATGTGCATAAAGTTTAAATAAATAAATAAATACTATCAAAGAATGTCAAAGATATAACTTTCTATTGTTTAAACATTTTCAATCATAACTTGCTGTGGTGTTGTGTGGTTTTAAACCCGTTACATTTTAAACGAGTGTCATAAAAACATAATTAAATAAGTACATTAAAACATTCCAGTTAATTGCATTACAATGAATCACCGATGATGACTAGCGCCATAAGCCGAGCAACTGATCCGACTAATCACATAACTCGTATAGACTAGTTGTACAATAACCCGCAGTAAGCCGATATCCCAAGAGCAGAAGCCCTTATAATACTGTTCGGTAACAAACCAACCAATTTTGAACTTTATGTTATGAGCCACTACTCTTTTTATTTCGTGTCGCTTATTTCATTAGTCAACTCAAACAATTTTCAACTTTGAATAGTAAATGTTAAAGTTGGTTATTGTATGTGATACACGTTGATGTGGTTACTCCCAGTTTGCAGTCACATGTCGCCCGCAGGCCGGTCGTTTCACAGTAGATTTGATTACAAATAGTTGAACATCAAAGCACTGACATTGACACCACTGGAAGATGTTGTCAAGTTCTATACAGATCATATGGAAATGGCTCTGAATTCAAAACGAGCTTTCTTATTTTTCATTTGTGTTGCAACTCCTGCAACGTCCCACATACAAATGGCGTTTTTTCTATAATACATAACATCACGCCTGTAATCCCCGAAGGGTTAGGCAGAGGTGTACCCATTAGTACTAGTACACACACATTTCGCCAGTTATGTTTAAGTCCCATGTAATAGGGGGCGAGCCTATTGCCATGCGTTTTTTCTATAATGTTTTGTATTTGATAGTCGTTAATGTAATTATCATAAAAATAAACTAGATTTTGATTAAGTGTACGCTTGATTGATTAAAGTGTCTTGATAGCCCATGGGTTAAGGGGCGCCTTTCAAGCATGAGGTTACGGGTTCGATACCGGGCAAGTATCAATGTGACTTTTTCATTTCATAATAGGTACTTTCTAAGATTATCTTGGATATCACTCAAATTGGTATATTACCAATCAACCTTGAGCAAGCGTAGTGATTAATGTTCGTGCCTTCTTCTGCATGAGAAGAAGCCTTTGCACTGCAGTGGGACAATTATAGACTGGTATTATTATTATTGTATGCTCGGAATTCTAGTGCTATATCTTTAAGGAGGCGACCTAGGAATTTACTGACAGTATTTGTGGTCCCCCGCAGACGTGACGTCAGGGCGGTCGAAGGCCACGAGCTGCGCGCTGGTGCGCTCGGCGCTGGGCGCGCCGGCGGCGCTGGGGGGCGGCGGGGGGGGCGGCGGGGGGCTGCGCGCGCTGTGCGAGGCGCTCATCCGCGTGGCGGCCGCGCGGCCCAGCCGCAGCCACGCCATGCCGCGCCGCCCGCACGCCAAGGTAACGTACCACACACTCATGTGCGTCTGTGATGTACAAGTTCCATGGAACTTAGCTCCAAGCATCTGTCGGCTAAACTTACTAAACTTTTAAACGCGATTCTAGGGGCAATTCTACTTACTTTTAGGAACGTTCGTAATCTAATCTCAGTCTTAAATTGCTTTCAATAAGAACCATTATTGAGAGATTACCTACATTTGGTCGCTGAGACTAGAATTTGAACGTTTTGAATTAGTAGAATTGTCTTTCCCATTACTGATTCTCTACCAAGTTACGTTTCAATGTTGCGATCATCCGCACTAAGTCGTAGGTCATTGAACTTCGTCGATCGATATTATTAATAACAATATATACCTAATATAATAATTTACTATACAAACATTGATAATACAATTTAAGTCGATATGTGCTAGCCCTAAGTTACACGTGTCGAACGTACTCAAGAAAAGGTTTCGTTAACCTTGACCTATAAACTCGTCTTTTGACGATGGCACGGATTAGGTGCGTTTTTTTGTTTCTTTGTAATTATAATCGAGTACCTAGTCCATCGCCGCGTTAGGCGTACACCAAGTAATAATAATAAATTGAAAAAAATAGAAGAAAAGTTTTGTAACCTAAACATACTTATTTATTTTATTTATTTGTTATCCACAAAACTACCAACATAACAGGTTTCCCCAAATCGGTAGTGTGGTCTACATCAATATTTCCACTAGAATAAAAAAATAAAGCGTATTTCATTTAAAAATATTTTTTTTTATGAGCTCATTCTGGGAACAGGAAAATAGATCTATATCCTCCGCGATTTCGTTAAGTGTATCTACACGTAAAAAATGCACTGTCCTGCTCGAACTCTTAACTGAAGAATAAATATGACTGTAAGATCGCCTATACGAAAATGGGTCAAACTATTATAATATTAATATAATTGTTTAGGTGAAAATTATTTGAGATAGGTAAATGAAAAATCAGCCCTAACAAGTACTACATTAAGTACATACCTAATGAACACATAAACTCAAGTATCAGTAGCAATATTAGATATGCTTATTTTATTATCTTCGTAAACAAATAATATTCTAATACAGCTGCTACCTATTCTTAATATACCTAATATTTCATGTTACCTCACCGGACCGGTTTTTGCACAATCGAAACTGTATCCAATAATGTAGAGTTCCGTCAGTAAATGTCGAATAAAAAATATTTTTTTAACACATGATTCATAAAATAATAATTTAAGTTTAATTTTTTAGTCGAATTTTTTGCTTATTTACATACAAGTAACATAAACCTACGCATATTTTTTTAACATAATATCACGCCTGTAATCCCCGAAGGGTAAGGCAGAGGTGTACCCATTAGTACACCCACATTTCGCCAGTTATGTTTTTAGCCCCATGTAAAAGGGGGCGAGCCTATTGCCATATATTTATTATTATTATTTTTTTACTTGTCTAATATATTTTAGGCTTATTATGAAAACAGTGATGCTTAGCATCTAACAACTCTCTTGTATTCTATTAAATAAATATTAAGGATTTGGGGGAGGCCTTTGCCCAGCTATGGCACGACGTAGGTAAGGGAAAAAAATATAAATATATCAAAGTCAAAGTCAAAACATTTATTTCAAATTAGACCATTTACCGACCATTGACCGATTCCTTGACAATTCACGACCATTGACCGATTTCATGAGAACTCAAATAATATAATACACGCATTATGCAACTTTAACTTTCTAACTAACTGACCGACTCCTTGACAATTCAAAAGTACCTGTAAATGGTCTCATTGAAATAAATATATTCTTTTTTGTGATCCCTCTCGCGTCTCGCACTTGACCGATTCGAAAATATCAGGATGCGGAATAACTTAGCAGTGCGGTCGCTCACACACGGACATCACTCACTCATCGACGCGACACTCTTGCACTCGGGTGCATACGGCGTTACACATTAGTGCTTAATTTATAATAGTATTTTTATAGTGAAAAATAGGACTCAAAAATGTACAAGTGATAGAAGGCAGTTATGTGTGTTTAAAAAATTGCTGATAAGACAATATGGAGTTGTCTCCAACCAAGGACAGCGTGACATCAGGTAGACCATCTTTTCCAATGTGAATTACTCGTCGTTGTTATTTGCTGGAGGTCATAATACAGTCCGCCCTGCACCAGCTTCCACTAAATCAACCTTATCGGTCTCGATGATTGGGTCAAATCTATTTATTGGGTTTAACCGGTCATCCCCCCAATTGTGTCTTATTACGTGGGACTTGACTAATTAAAGATATTATAAGATACATAATAATATATTTAAATAGCCCTTGGCACAAACAAAACACGAACAGACCTGTGGAAATCAATATACATTAATCAATTTTTAAGGAGCTGTAAATTTTCAAACGTCTGAAATAATTTTCTCCAATCATAGCTAAGAACAATCTCGATCAAGTCAAAAAAAAAGAACTAAATCAAAATTGGTTCAGCCGTTTGGGAGCTACGGTGCCAGAAACAAACACACATTGAACTTATAACGTGTCTCTGTTTCCGTCGAGGTTTGAAAATCCTACGTTGAATGCAACATGACTATTTTTACTTATTCATCTCTTTAATTTAACAAAATCCATTATAAGAACCATTAGGAACATTCGCTTAAAAATAATAAAAGAATTACATTTTGAAATAAATTAAAATGTATTATGATTACGTGCTAATGACACCATTAGACCCTTGCATGATATAATGTGACATAACACGTTGGCTTTTTATATAATATAAAACCCGTTTTCCCTTGAACTGATAATGTTCATCGGCCTGGAACTATCGGCACGCTATCACGACGGCGTAAGGTTCAAGTTTGATGTGGGTGAAACGTATCGGATTTCGTGCGGTCCTTCTACGCCACTATTATAAGATACTAGAGATCGGTAAGATGAGGTCCTTGGGTCCTCCCTATGTCCATTATACTTTTGGAAGCGAATCCAAAAGTATAATGGACATATTCTTTGATTGTTTTATTGGGTTTTACTACTGTGACCATTTTTATCCTTTAGTATTGGAGCTACATTTATTTATATACTAGCTTTTGCCCTCGACTTCGTCCGCGAAAATGTCAGACGAAGTCGCTTAATAAAATATAGTCTTTGTCCTATAGTACCAAAATTCATCAAAATCGGTTCAGTGGTTTAGCCGACAGACAGACAGTTACTTTCGCATTTGTAGCTAAGAGTTTATTTATCATCCATTACGTGTTCCTTTTAAAAAAATGCTCAATTTTTTTATTTATTTTTTGCTAGCCGTTACTGCTCCAAAATTAGAATATAAAAATCTGAAATGTTATTCTTTATAATACTTGACATCCAAGCAGACAAAGTCGCGTGCAAAAGCTAATAGCCTAATAGATTTAGAACAATATGACGTTAAATGTAGCCAGGAACCAGACAGCTAATTATCTGCAGCTATGTATAAATAAGTTAGACTATCAAATTACACTACACATAAATCTGATCGGTCTGATCTATAAGTGGTTGATTAATATTCAAAGCATTACTTAAAAGCTGCTAAAAGCATTTTGATCTCATTTAATAAGTAAATAGACCACTATGATTGTAATATGGTCCAAGGTTCTTACAATGACCTCTGTATTGATATTTTAGTATTTAACTACCTGAAGAGTGCCTCCTTATGGCCATTGGCTGTAACGACAATCGAAAATTCAGTACTAGTATACCTGCTAAACGATAGGTGTAGACATTCATGTAATGACAAAGAACTAATTAGGTAATATTTAAACAAATAAATAAAATTGAAGTGTCTGTTTGTACTGACACTAAAACAGCTTTTAATAAAATTAAAATAAATGTAACAAACATTTATTTTTATTGCAAACATATATTTTATACGGTATTTATTTATTTATAAAAATACGTTTTTAAAATAGTTTGTCTGTCTGTTGGTTCAGGCTAGTCTCCAAAACGCCTGACCCAATTTTGACGATGCTTTCACTGCCAGGTAGCTGATGTTATGAAGAGTAGCATAAGCTACTTCTATTTTAGAATAAGAATAAGTGTTCCGTCTAAACAAATCTTCTTTCTTTATCGTGTGGGCAGTAAGGTCTTACGGCCCTAGTGTCAGAGTTTCTAAACCGCCTCCTCAAGGGCCTCTGGAATGGTTGGGTTATGGTCTAAACAAATAGAAATCCGTGATAACCGACACTCAGGCGAACGAAGTCGAGAGCATAACCCAGTGAAATATAAAAATATTTTCTAAAGCTTTATCCAGTAGCTTTCACCCTGACTGTTATTTGATACCACACTTTGGCACCTACTTCCTATTAGTAGTCATTATAATATTATGGTAATATTAGAAAGAAAGATAAACTGTTTATTCAACCGAAAATGACGAACATATCATAAAAAAAAAATTGTACAAAGTAGAAACAAATTGGTATTAAATCTAAAATTAAAATCAAATACATAAATTCAACTACTTAAAAGAAATATGCGCCACTACTAATATTGAGGCGCCATACCTAATATTACAATACCTGTATACATGGATATGCTATTAAAGTAGCACTAAGATAGTTTCCAACCTTGACTTATTTGAATATTGTTTGTCAGTTTACCTAGACTTGCATGGCTTCGCTCACGTTACCAATATTTGAAGGCTATTGTGGTTTCTGTTGCGAAACGACACTGCGAGACGATCTGTTGTATTTGGTGTGTTGTATTACGAGAAACAAAAAATAGCAATCATTTATTTCCTACAATTGTTTGGTAAACAGTCCCGGTACATTTCACCATAAGGCATGCATAATATTCATCTTCATTTTATTACTATTATAAATGCCAAAGTTTGGATGGTTGGATGTTTGTTACTCAATCACGCCAGAAAAACTGAACGGATCTGGATGAAATTTGACACAGACACAGATTATGGCCTGGAATAGCACATGGGCTATTTATTCTGTTTTTGTGGTCCCAAGAGATAATTTAGAAATTTGGCTTAAAAAACTACGCTGACGAAGTTGCGGTCAGAAGCTAGCTGAATAAAAAAATAATACATATGATCACTACAAATTAATTATTATCAAATATTTATTACAATTCACTCTATACTTAAAATCTAAGTAATCTAATCATCTTAGAAGTAAAGCAATATTAAATCCGATATACTTTTCAACTCCAAAGAGCTAGCCATAACTCCCGTAAAGGACACAGCATATTGAACCGCTCGCTCCCTCAATATACTAAATTGGATAACAGCCCTCCTAATGTTATTGAGTTCAGAACGCCTACAGAACCGTTACTGCGCACTTATTCGTTATATTGCGTTCAATCAGTACGCTTGCACCGAACCGACGCGCCACTATTGCGTACCTGGGTACTTCTCAATGTTTAGCATCATCACACCGTCGAACTCCGAGAAAGCTTGGACGTAGTCTTCGGTATAATGACCGATGGTAGATAATAGCTGGATGACCTGGAGCCCATATTGGCCCCGTTCCCTCAGTAGCCAGGATCTTGTGGTTTTGCCGTGACCCGTGATATTGATAAAGTGCAGTGTGTGGACAGGTGCCGCCGCTGCTGTGCGCGTCGGGCGGCAGCTCCGCCGAGTGCTCCTCCAGCGAGGACAGCGTGGCGGGGCCCTACGCCAGCGAACACAGCGAGCCCTACGCCTCCAGGCCGGACGAGGGCTATGAGGTGGGTACACTTGCATTGGTTGACTGCACGAAGGCTAACTGCCTTCATTCATAAGCGATCTTCTTAGTAACATTTTGAAAGCGCCTGTATATTAATATAATATATGTTTATGATTATTCTGTTCGTGTGTTTGTCACCGAACTCTTCCTGCACGGCAGGACCGATTTGCGTAAAATTTCGGGTGTATTCCAATGGGTTTCTTGAAAGTTTGAAAACACTATTGGAATAGGTGGCGCTGCAAGCCAACGGACAGGACAACGTCTGTCGGGGCCGCTAGTTTCATATATATTTATTTATTTGCAACCCATCGTGTTTATAAAAGATTTTGCATATGGCGTAAAGCTGAGGTATAGTAATAGACACACAAGATTGTATTATCTTAAAAGTTGAGATTTCAGAACAACAATTCTTAGTTTCTTTTATGTATAATTTATGTATAGTATAAATTAGGTAGGTAAATGTTACAACATTTATAATTAATGATGTTAATTTATTATATTTCAACATCTATATTTTGGCGTTTATTTTTATAATTGAATTGTTAACATTCATATTGAATTGAGATCAATGTTAGGTGTATTTAGTGTTAGAAACATAATATTTAGTAGACAACATAATTATATTTTGTTATATATTTTACAATAGCTAGGTATGTCATTAAAAAAGTTGGACTGAGCACCCACTGGAATTTTAAAAGGTTTTTTTGCGGTTTGCAGAATTTTTGCGTAGGTTACATCTGTACAATGTTGTTTAACAGTTTTTTTATGAACTGTAAAATCTTATGCAAATTAATTAACCAGCAAGCGAGGCCCCGGGGAGCGGCGACAAAGTTTCATAACATTTTTTAAAAATGACGCACTATTTTATTACTCTTAAAATAGCCAAGTCATGGCTCCATATAGAAATGGAAATCTAGATAAAATGTCGTTTTGAAACCGGAGTATGGAATTCAAATCTGCATTTTGGTTACACTCACTAATAGAATTACGTATTAGCGTCTCAGAGTTGCTAATAAAATAACTTCCCGATGCCATTATCATGCTAATTTTCTGCACGAATAAATAGAGTAAAAAGAATAATAAAAGCAAAAAGTGCCCAAAAAAGCTCCGTCTGTGTTTATGTACGGTTTATGGAAATCATTTGTGGCAACATCATTATGTGCAACTTTAAGTGCCAATCGAAATAGAACTTGATGATTAAAAATTAAAATGTCCACGTGGTTTCTCCGCCGTAAGCTCAGTCGTTATAAAATTAAAGAAAGTGCGATCGAGTACCTAATTAAACGTGAAACTTTTGTCACTGGTTTTATAGACAAGTACCAGTAGCTTTTGACCTGGATCTTTTTTTTTTTTAACTTCTCATAAAAATCCGTCCACATAAACTTCGGTATTTTTGGCCTTATTACACTTGGCCACTGTCTTCTTAAGGTTTTCTAATACATATTGTAGATTAAAATGAACTACTTGATTTTATTCGGTTGACTTGAGCCATTTCCCGTTATTATATCTACACGCTAACTCAGAGTATGCGTTTTTCTACAGTTTAAAAACCTTTTGAAAACCTACAGCAATTTATAATCTACGTTAACAAACAAATGAGCTTGTCTATACAAAATCAATATATTGACTGATGTGTTCTTTGTCAGGCGGATGTCGAAGTGGGCAAGCTGGATGTTCCACCGCTATACAGAACAAAGAAGCTCTCCGCATCGATGTCCACTATACCTTCAGGTTTGTAGAATATATATTCCTTTATTTATATACCATCATCATCTGCCCATCCTTTTCCCAACGATGTTGGGGTTGGATTCTAGTCTAACCAGGTGCGGCTGAATACCAGTATTTATAAGGATAGACTGCCTATCTGACCCCTATCTATCTATTTATTAACCTACCATATTGTAAATAAAAGATGTTACATAAGGCTTAAAGCTAAAGTACAGTTATAGAACCTGTTAGGCCAAATCAATATAGAATTAAAAATTTAAATAAATTTATATTTAAAGCAATCCTGATTAATATTAAATAAGTATAGATTTTAAACCAACTACGGCTTGCCGACTAGTCGATTAGTTGGTTGCAAAGAGGCCGATTACATTTTATTAAGAAAGACCTCCAGAGAGATCTTAAAAACTCTTGAGGTCTCCCTAGAAATAAAGCGTTAAATTTTATTCAAACCGTTCGCATGAATCATCCTACATTTTTGTGTAAAATGAATGCCAAACTAAAAACCACTTTAAAACTAAAATTCATGAATATGGAGAATTAAATTAGAGCCTAAAATATTTTAATTTTAAAACAAATATTATAATATTTTGTTTATCATGCTACATTAATAGCTTGGGTTATATTTTAATAGTATTTTGTCATAGCAATCCTCGCATTTAAATTTTTTAATTTTATTTATATTCATTCGACTTCGATTTTGAATACATAATTATGCACATTGCAAGAAATAACAATAGAAAAGCTTGTTTCAAAAAAATATGCATTTTAAGATAGAATTTGTTATTTTGATTAAACATTTTAGATCTAAATTAGAAAAGTCTGCTCGAAGTTCTACAACCATGACCATGAAACTACCTACTTATATTAAAAACTATAATCTGAGTGATATAATCAACATTTCTTTTCCCCCTACTACAGGGATGGCGAACCAATTGCACGCATGCTAATGATGGTACGCAACAAATTAATTCAGGCACGCCAATAAGATTGATAAATCTATGCATATAATCGAATATAATTTACAACAGAAGAAACCCCTCTAAACTTTTTATTTATATAAACATAGAATAAACATTACGACTGTTGTACAAACGAGTTCCAAACAAAGAGTTTAAATTAGCAATTAGTTTTTCAATAATCTTTGACGGCACGTCATAGTCACGTTATAATGTTTTGATAGTAAAATGGCACTTTCACAAATAAAGGTTCGCCATCCCTGCCCTACCAACTCACTCAACCCAAGAGGATGTTTGTTTTTGTAACCGATTTTAATCAAATTTGCACACCGTGTGCAGTTGGATGCAACTTGAAAGATGGGATAGTTTTTATCTCAATTATTGGTCTTAATATTTTTTAATTGCAAACCTGAGCCACAGCAACGCGTGGGCCTGTCAGCTAGTATAACATAGTTAATCATTTACGTAATGTAAAACGTTTAGAAGGTAGTTCCGCGCCTAGTTTTGGTTGCGCGTGGTCAGTGACTCCTCGCCCGCATGCCGACATACCGGTATCGACTATTAATTCCGTCGCGACTTTCAAAACATAGTTGAACTAAGTTTATGATGTAAACAGTTTAAGACGAAAGTTTGTAATTCGGTATTTTGTGAGAGAATCTTAGATTCAGAAGTGTGAAGTGGTCTAATGGATAGTGCAATCAAGTTTGATTTTGAAAATCTTTTTGAAGGTAATAGTTAACTGTGTAATCTATAAATCTTATTTATTACTATTTACTAGTGCGACCCACCACGTGTTGTTGTTTTGAGTTTTAGATGTTGCAACTGCGTACCAAATAATTACATTATATTTAAATACTAGCCTTTGCCCGCGACTTCGTCAGCATAAATATCGCGGACGCAGATGAACTCAAGGAATAAAAGCAGCTTATAATGTCCTTTCTTAGGGTTCAAACTAACCCCTTACCCTGTTTCATCAAAATCGGTTTAGTGGTTTAGTTGTGAAAGCGTAACAGACAGACAGGCAGAGATACTTTCGCATTTATAATATTAATATGGATTTAATATACTTTGTATCTAAAATATTATACTAATTCGAATGCAGAACTGCTTATAACTGTTTTGTAAACGGTACAGCTATTGTTTTTAAAAGCTTCGTCAATATTGTTATGTTACTTCAAATTTTTGATATAGACGTACTATAGTTTGGTTTACTTATCCAAATAAATCCTGATAAGTATTAAATTAATGATGTTTTCCTGTATTGTGGTGTGGTCTTAAATAATGTGATATTTCGTCGCCAAACGCGTGTCTTTGCAACATGAAAACAAAACAATTTTGTGAGGAAATCCCGCGCAACATTCCTACCTGTACCTATTTAGTATACTCTATAACACTATAGCATAAGAAACACATAATTATTGTATTTTGATGCTAGCCAGCGCAAAGGAGAGTATCGGCGTACTTAGTCTGTAAGAAAAAAATCTATTGTCAAAAATTCTTGCCGTGTGTTGTCCCGTTTGTGCCAATCTAAATAAATGCTGAACAGTGGGCTCAAAAGAATAGGAACTTCGCACTCTCTGAAAGTAGATTCATCCATGCGTGTGCGCTTTATTTCTCGTTGTATGGACCCAACTTTGCACCCACTAACTGACTTTTGAGCTAACTTCCGACATAAGTTAGCTGTAATAATTACAGCTAATGTTGATGTCTCTAACACTCTCCCAGGCATATCGTCGCCGCCGGGCGAGCTGAGCGCAGAATGCGGGGAGTACACCAAGAGCGGCGAGCTGGCGCACCCGGAGCTGTGCGTCATCGTGGTGGACATACTCGTGCAGCTCATACACAAGTACATGAACATTAATTAAAATTGCTGTTTGTGTTTCCACGACTAACCGCACGATCAAGTTAAACGAAGTAGTAGAACTGGTTTATTTCGAATTCATAATTTCTTACTATGGTGTTACTTAACTATTGAGTTTTGTAATTTAAAAACAAATGGCTGTCTGAAATTTTGAGCTTAGCAGATTTACATATTTCCATTGTATTGCGCGATACTAAAAATTTAGAATTATTTGTGTTTTTAGTAACAGCTATTAATATTGAGACATAGACTAGAATGGCTCCAAGCTGTTGTAACATTATTAATTTATGATCACCGATTATACAAAGTAACCGATATGGAATTTCCTGTAGAGAAAGATAAAAATTTTGGTACACAAATTATGAGAGCACCATCCATGAACCCTTTGTAAACGTACGTCTTCCCCTAGACTAGTGCGCTGCAAAGAAGAAGGCGAGTGCAACGGCTCTGCGTGGCGGCTGGGCGTGGGCGTGGCGCGCGCGTGGTGCGGGCGCGTGGGCGCGGCGCTGGCCCGCGCGCGCGCCGCGCACCCGCCGCTGCTGAAGCGGCTGCTGGCGCCCGCGCCCGCCATGCTGCTGGCCGTCAAGGACGAGCGGCTGGAGGGTGGGGACTACATCACCACTTGCATATCATCGAATATGGTTCTACTGGGAACAAACAAGTGGCTAATAAATAGTCTTTACTGTTCTCAGACCTTCAACGCAGCATCTTGGAACTGATCCACGTACTAGCGTCCCAGAGCATCGAGCCCACGGAGCTGGCCGCGTTCCTCAAACTGTTCAATGCGGAGCAGCCTCCGCTGGGCATGCTGCTGAGCTCGCTGCACCGGCTCGTCGCCACCGCTACGTACAACACGCCCGACTGCATACTTACCTTCCCGGTGGATAGTGATAATACTGGTTAGTACTTCACGTAGTTTAGTGCTGGCTTACTAGCTTGCCGTCCTCATAAATTATATAACATCACGCATTCACGCCTGTAATCCCCGAAGTGTTAAGCAGACATGTACACCCACTTTTGGCCAGTTATATTTAAGTCTAAGTTTTACTACGATCTATGGTTTACTGGAGTGCCTTATTATACGTAAATACGTACGTTGCTTTGCTAGAGATTAATTCGCGCGTCAATTGGTTTAAGCAATTGTGCGAAAGAGTTACTCTTGTTATATCTTTGGTTTATATGATGGTTGTCCACAGATGGTATTCAGTCCCTGGCAGAGGAGCTCAGTTACCTGGTGGTGAACACCACGACGTCGCAGAGCCACCACGCAGAGAACTGCGCCAAGAGGTTCCACGAGGCACACACCAAGGCAGGTGAGTCCCTGAACTCTAAGAACTGTGCTTGGCAAAGATATACTGAACCGCTAAACTCGCGACAGTTACGGTCAAGAAACTTACGAGCGGGACGTTGAACATTTGAGTCTTGTGATATCTCGCTTCCGCATTTTATTTTATGAAAATTTGATATCCGGTAGGCATCGTGTCCCCGTGGTCGTGCCACGCGGTGCGCTGCGGCGTGGAGGGCGCGGGCTGGGCGCCGTGGCTGGCGGGCTTCGCGCTGTCCGCCTGGCTGCACGCGCGACACGCGCCTGCGCACGCGCACGCGCAGTGGGGTGAGGCACGGCCGCTTAAGCGCCGAGTATATTTATTTAGAGCGAAACGTTGTTGGATACTACTCTGTAACTCTTAACTTAGTAGCTCCCCAAGATACAGGTATCCACCTAGTGTGGGGAGTTCCGTCTTTGAAATAATTGAATTCAAATACACGCAAACAAATTATTTTAGCTGAATAAGGTACGTTTGTTAGTAACTGTGGAAATAAATGTATACTTGTAATTCCATCAGCTCTCAAGCTTTGAAGACGTATAAACACTTCTACCTATTGACATTGTAATATTCACAAGAGCCGTGTCCCTTGTGTAATTCACCTGTAACTTATCTGAGTACTAAAAACTGCCTTTCGTTCTTATAAAAGGAAATTTTCGAATCAGAATCGAGTAGTTTTATACATACTGTCATCATCAATAACATCTCCCATCACAAAAGACTTACAATAACATTGCAGATGGTACAGACGAGTTCAACGACGAGCCGTCCGACGCAGAAGCGAACAAGAAGAAGTCCCCCAAGAAGGAGGCGCCGAGCAAGCCGGCCGAGCTGTCGCACATCGTGTCGGTGGGGCACGAGTCGCTCATGCTGGAGGTGTGGCTCGATACTAACACAGGTATTTATTTTATTTTATTTCTTTTAGGAAAACTTACAGCTAATACATTCGGGTAGTAAGAAGTAATAAGCAGGCGAAAGCCAATTACAAGCCATGTAGCTGCAATTTGTGAACTATACAGAGTGTTAGTGTAAACACCGTTATCCTTGAAACCAGTGGTTTGGTGTCACTAATAGAACGTAAATTCAATGAAAAAAAAATATCTTTGTTTATTTAAAGTAAAATCTCCATTTTTCCTCAAAATTATTTCACCCTATATAACAATGATGTAATTAGTTAAAACTTATGTAGGTAGTTATAACGGACGGCCAGTGCAGCAGGTCCACGCCCTTTGCGGTGATTACGTAACTCGGGCGCATAGTGTCCATGAATTTACGGACAGTTTTTTTTTTAATTTTTGAATGAAACCTTTGTTTATTTATTTTTAGATTCAGATAAACATTTTTTATAATGAATCAAGTACCTATGGTTTTAGTGACAACGGTGTTTACACTAACAGTCTGTAAAATACCAACATAAGCCATGGGTAGAGGAATTCTGCTTACATACACAATTTATTATGTTTTTACATACAAAACATCACGCCTGTAATCCCCGAAGGGTTAGGCAGAGGTCTACCCATTAGTACACCCACATTTCGCCAGTTATGTTTTAGTCCCATGTAATAGGGGGCGAGCCTATTGCCATCAACCGGGCACAAATCCAGACTCTGAGGCTGCTACTGAGAAATTCCTGACGGAAAAACCCAATAACACTTTGCCCAGCAGCAGTCGCGCTTGCGACCACTAGACCAACGAGGCAGTCATTATGTCAGTCAGTTATTATGCAAACACAAAGTTTGCTTAATGTAATACTGGTATATTCTTTATAAAAAATCTATCGTTAGACGAGCATTAAAGCTTCAGATGATAACAGAACCTACCCAGGTTCTGTTTAGTTTCCTTTGTCATGATCACGTCGATTTTTTAACAAAATATGTGAGGTTATTGTTCATACATCGTTTTGTTTTAAGTCACACAATGATTGTGTGTTTCAGGCATATTCACATTCCGCCTGTCGCGCCCGGAAGTGGGCTTGAACCGCATCGTGAGCGAGGCGCGCGTGCACAGCGACATGCCCGCGCGCACGTGGACCTGCATCGCGCTCAACGTCAAGGAGCTCGTCTACAAGAGACATATTTATGTACAGGTATTTACACAAAATATTCATGAATGCATTTGAGTCAGGAATCTCATGTCACAAGATTTCAGTGAAACAACACCGTGCTGTCGTGGTCATGCTGTTTAACATGGCGAACATGAGTATGGATAACCCCTATGCTCAGGGGTTTATGTCGGTTTGAATACTGTTAACAATAAAAGTGAAGAAAATAAAGTAAACTTAAATTAACGACGTTTTTATTTTGATTTTCAGGTAACACTCTACGTCAACGGATATGAGTGTGAAACAATAACCCTGCCAGTGCAAGGTAACCTACTGACCAACTACTAGTACTAATGTTTTTCATAATTGAGTACTTGACCAATCAAAATACATATTTTTTTAAGAGATGTCAAAACGTAATGCTCCATACATTTTTTATGACAATAGTAAATTGTGACGTCACTTATTTACTAACTCAATTGAATCTTATTTTACTGTTAATACAAATTAACTTTTTTTTACACACTATTATTGATTAGTGGTGTCAAGTACCTAATTATGATATCTTGCTATATACGTGTAGGTATTGTTTAATTCGTTTGTCCCGCTCCCCAGGCATCCTCGTGCGCAAGGTGACGCCCACCAGCGTGCTGCTGGGGCACGCGAGCGCGCGCGGCGCGGGCGCGGGCGCGTACCACCTGTCGGGCGTGCACGTGTACCGCGCGCCCGTGCTGGGGCCCTACGCCGCGCTGCACGTCACCGCGCACGGGCCCGACCACGCCTGCCAGGTCACTGTGCTGCAGCTATAGCTGCTAATATGCTGAATAGTCTACTTAGCTATCACAATACTTTTAAGATCGATTACAAAGTCAGCTTTCGGAAACACGATACAACGATTAATAGCTACGCTACTTACTCATTCAAAAACCCATCACAAAAAATCAGTTAATCTTTGACATTGGCGGCACAATGTTCGATCATCAATTTTCAAAATGGTGGCAATAGACGGTGGACTTGTATTAAAACCTGGTGTTTATTTCCCACAGGTGCGGTGCGAGACGCCCAACTTCCCCTTGTTACTGACGCCGAACGTCCTCGACTCCAACATTGATTGGGACCAGGTAAATATGACATGACTAACTGCTTCTTGCGACTTCATACGCGTGGTTTTTTTACCTGTGTTAAGTTATGTCTCTTGTTACTGCTCTGCAGTCGTTGATCGTAGCGTGACGTTATATAGGTTATTCTTCATGAATCAAGTATCATCATAAAGATTTTGTTTATATGATAGCCAGAAATTAGCTCGTAGTTCCAGAAATTAGCGTGTTTAAACAAACACAATTAAACAAAAAGCCTTTTAGCTTTCTAAATTTAGTATGTCGGAGATAAGTTTTTGTACTGACTAATTGGGACGCCAGCGACACCTAGCGGCGCGAGAGTCAACATGTCTAGAAACTGTCTCGCGTCTCGTATAGTTGGGCTGTGAATGTGTGCTTAAAGTGTGCGATGATTTAAATTCTGTGCTGAAGTAAATTATAATTTGATTTGTTACAATAAGCCGTTTTTCTATTTGCGCTCAATCAACACGTCCCATAGCGCGCCCACAGTATTAATAATGGCCGAAAATAATGAGAGCCAGATACATTATCCGTTAAGTATATTATTATATACAGACTATACAATGAGGTGGGTCTTATTGGTGAGATCCTTCAAAAATGTCAGGTGCGGCAGGTGCTCAGTACTCGTAACCGGCGTGCTTGTATGACGAGATGTATGAGCGTTGATGAGGCGAAAGGAGTATGTAAGGATCGTAGCAGGTGGCGTTCTGTGGTTTCTGCCTACCCCCATGGGAAAAAGGCGTGGGTTTACGTATGTATATACAGTGCAGTAGTACTAATGTAACATACAAACGCGCAGGTGTTCGAGATATCACCGTCGACGCTGCGTGAGATGCACGACAACTTGCTGCTCACGTTCTCAGCGAGCTCGCCCAACATCATGAACCTGTACCATCAGACCGTTGCATTGCCCACAGGTATGTAGCTACTAACGTCGGTGTAGACGTGGTTCTGAGAATTAATAATAATGGAATTATACATTCCAAGCCACAATTTCTTTAAAAACACCAAATTTTTGTTCTAAAAACCAATTAAATTAACAATTTTTATGAACAGTTAGTCAATTGAGTCGGCAAATAACTGACATCACAAGATTTAATATGGTCTTGTGATGTTTTGTGATGATAAACGCCCTTACATCCAACACCAACGCCCAACGCCCCTGGTTGTGGGTTCAAATCCGGGCAAGTACCAATGTGAATTTTTCAATTCATATGTACTTTCTTAAGTTTATCTTGGACATCACTGGCATCGGTGAAGGAAAACATCATGAGGAAATCTGGAGTTACTGTTCCACTCAAACCATGTCAGAGGCCCTTGAGGCGATTTAGAGACTCTGACACTAGGGTGTTTAGGGTCGTAAGGCCTTACTATCCACACGATAAGAAGAAGCAGAAGTTCATATAAAGTATGTCAATTGATTCGGTGGCATCTACACCCGTACATAAACTAGATACTTACGTTTTCAGCATTTAAAGTTTTAAATATGTATAAGTAATAGGAAAAAAATACTGTCTGTGCTCTCAAATAGATCGAATTTCCCATAAAGGTGGTCCCACATTTAAATAACATTTGCATTAGAACCACTTTATCTGTACCAGATGGTACTTAATATTCGGAAGGAAGGTTCGTATGAGCGTCGTGTTGATGTGAGTGCGTGTGCAGTGTTCGCGGGGCGCGTGGCGTCCACGGCGAGCCTGATGTCTGCGTCGGCGTCCGGCCTGCCCGCGGCGGGCGCGGCGCCGGGCGCCTGCATCCCCGAGACGCTGTTCACCACGTGGACCGCCAGCCCGCTGCCCAGCAGGCACCGCGGCGTCACGCCCGCCATCTACATGCTGGGGGGGCCCGACATACTGCTGTACTTATATGCTAGGGTGAGTATACAAAGGGACTTTACATATTTCGTACTGCCAGTGGCGTGCCTTCCATAGAAGCCGAAAAGCCCGGCTTGCCCTCAATAACTCGAGATTAATATATAAAAAAAAAACACCATTGTATTAATAAAGAAGGTAAATTATTGTCTCAAGAATTAAACATTTTCAATTTCGCGCATAATCCGGCGCGCGCTACGTTGCCAAACTTACGCTGATATCGCTCGCAAATCGATAATCTCGCTGTGTATATTGCTATCCCGCCCGCACGCGTTGGCTTCTTATGTGGCTTGTCGGAATTACTGCTCATCCAGTACAAAATTGCGAAATATATAGTAAAATCATTCATTACCATTCATTCATTTCTTCGCCGATTTGTATGAAGAAACAAGCCTGGCTTTTGGGTATAACTAGCATGAAGTTGCAGAGAGTGCGATGCTGATCGATTTGAATGATTTGTTTACAAGACAGTACGAAGTAGTTCAAATTTTGTTTTGAGTCGTTTACGTACCATCTTTGTTTAATTAAATATCCATTTTCAGATTTGTTTTAACGTGTGTGATTAGATTATCTTGTGATTAACGTTTCTTGTATAGGTAATGAATTCAGAAACGCATGCCATTGTTCCTTGTGAAGGATTAAAGTGTGTGCAATCATTACTCAGGAAGGTAAAATACTTTTGAGTTTTAGAGATAATTTATCGTCTCGTTACTTGACCTAAACCTACTCCTGATTGTTATTGTTTATGTGTTGTTATTTCTAATCACAATTAACGTGTCGACAACAATCAAGCCGTTTTTCAGAGGTTAGTTGATATTGTGTGCGAGTCATTTAGCGTCAACAAAAGCTTGTACCTACTCTACATATTATAGTGTCAATTTCTTAAAACTGAATCTTTGCTGTCTAAATACGATACGATTCTAATACGATTTTAAATTAAACGAAAATACACAACACCAATAAGGCGGTAAATAACCAAGTATTTGTTTAAACATCAAAATTATATTATTCATTCTATAGCTGATGTTTTTTTAATTATCTCGCATTAAACTCGGAATTAAAAAATTTAAAGAAATATTATTTTCTACCAACATCATACAATTCTTAAAGACACCAATCAATTATTTCTGCGCCATCTATTGGTCTGTGATTTTACTACCTGCGATCGAACTCTACGAGCTTAGTGGCGCCGATAATGTTAATAGATGGCTCTTATATTAATTACGTGTAACTGTGTGATCGTGAAAAATTTAATTGGTTTTTTTTCCCGAGAATCTCTCGGGCTTGTCCTAGCTATGACCCCTAGGCACGCCACTGGTACTGTCCCGTAGTAAAAGTTGCTTACACCGTCTGAAAGATTTACAGTGAATTAAAAGTAAGCTAGTATATTATATAAAATTATTTTCAACGGTCATATTTAAAGTTTTTTATTTATTGCTTTTTAATTGTAGTACCGTATCCAAAAATGTTTCAATGTATTAATTATTGTGAATTAAAAACGAATTAATGTAAAGAATCACGTCAATCGATTCGATTATTACAGAGAAATCGGTGTACATACATGAAAAAACAAAGGACGAATGCATCACCTCCTCTTTTTTGAAGTCAGTCAAACAAACTGCACAGCATAGGGATAACGTAGTGTCACTCGAGAAGGGTCTTTTATTAATAGTGGAGTTTTCCGTTGGCGCAGGTGGTGGAGCTGGAGGGCTCTGCGGCGGAGCAGGCGCAGGCGCTGAGCATCGTGCTGCGCGCGTGCCGCCTGGACAACCGCCTGCACGCCGCGCTGCACGCGGGCGCGCGCGACCTGCTGCTCAGCGTGCTGGCCGCGCCGCGCGCGCGGCTCTCGCACCACGCGCTCAAGGTACCTCACCACACACTACCCCTCCACGGACATAACATTTTAATCAGTTTGACGTAAAAAGCAGTCTAGCCTACATAACTAATTTGGTAGTTGACACCACCAATCAATCAATATAAATATGTGCTTTTATATGAGCTGTCAATACGCAATTCCCCTATTGATTTAAGTTGACAATAGTAAACTGTGACGTCACTTATTTATTCGTCGACTTTTTTATTTTTTTGTTTAAAAGCTAAAGGCAATTGTTTTTTTTTGAAAACGTTGGTCAACTACCTAATTCATCATTTAGAACCTAAGTTCAATGTTTAGTGTTAAACTTGTGCCTAATTGAGAGTACGGTCGCCTATGTTTAACATATGTTCAATAGGTGATCCTGGACGAAGCTTGCAGCACTCCGCTGCTGAGCGCGTGCGGGGAGAGCGTGCAGCTCGCGGCGCGGACCGACGCCGTGCTGCTGCAGCCCGAACTGCTGGTCTTGCTGGCTAACGCGTGGAGGCAGCTCGACACTGAACAGGTTAGTCCAACATAGCTATTGGTGCGCATTTTTTTTGGCGTTAACTTTCCACAATTTAAGAGACAAAAATGTACTAAAATGACTCATAGGAAATGAAAATGATCTTGTTAATACAGTAACACATCATCAATAAAATAAACAATGTTTATTGCTCGGTAGTACCTATTTTTTACTGCGACATGATAGATTATAAGAGGGCAGAAGTACACAAGCGCCACAGGTTAAAAGAAATACAAGTAACTGTGTTCGTTCAGATAACGATTATTTTCATTTGATGTTTATTATTTCAACAATATTTTTTTATATTGGTCTAAATGCCGTGATTGTTACTCGGTTTAACGTGATGGTCTAATTGCATTTCCGTAAAATAAAGAAATAGGAACTTGTACTCGTCGAGTGTGGACAGCTCTCAACCAAGGTGCCGTTGAATTTCGATGACTCTAACTCAGTAGTTCAAAATGAGTGTTGACTTTTTTGTCCAGGAGCTAACGTGGGAAGTAGAGAACACAAGCGGCACGCGCGAGACTTCGCGCGGCTCTGCGTGGGCGCTGGCGCTGTGCTGCGTGCGCGCGCTGCTGCGCGACCAGCACCCGCGCCGCGCCTTCAACCACTACCAGATGAACCGCACCGGCCTGCTCGACCACCTGCTGCTGGCCTGCAAGGTACCACGGACTGACACGCACTCTCCGCATGGCTTAACAGACTTGTATTAATATCATAAAATTATAATAATACCAGCGTATTAAATTCTCACTGCAGGGCAACGACCTCTATTCATACAGAGAAGGCATGAGCATTGCCAATCCGCCTTGAATAAGCGTGGTGATTAGAGACAAATTAATTACAAGTCCAGGTTTCCTAACGCTGTTTTCCTTCACTGATGTAATGTCCAAGATAAACTTGAGAAAGTACATATTTATTTATTTTATTTTATTGCTTTTAGGAAAACTTACAGCTAATACATTCTAAAAGTAATAAGCAGGCGACAGCTAATTACAAGTTTCCACTTATTTGTATAAACTTAATTTTATATGAATTGAAAAACCTACATTGGTACTTGCCCGGGTTCCAACCGGGAAGAAGGGAGGGAGGGTTGAAGAGACTATTAAACTGTACAATAATAGTGTACCGTGCTGTGTCAGGAGCGGTTCCTGAACTCGGAGTGCGGGCCGCTGGACGGCGCGGCGAGCGCGGCGCTGGTGGACGTGGTGCGCGGGCTGCTGGGCGCGCCGCCGCTGCTGCACCGCCTCGCGCTGCTGGGCGACTTCCTGCTGCTCATGCACCAGGTACGAGCTCTGAGCACAGCCAGCGCAGCGCAGCTTATTCATAAGCCTAATAACATGGTAGCAAAGTCCTTTTGGAAGGGGCAAAACTAGATTCAATTCTTAATTTTCTTTTCCCCCTATTACATGGGACTAAAAACATAACTGGCGAAATGTGGGTGTACTAATGGGTACATCTCTGCCTAACCCTTTGGCGATTTCAGGCGTGATATTATGTTATGTTATTTTCTTTTATATGACGTTCAACAGTACCCTTCAATGGCCTAAACGATGTGAATTTAACCATAAACACGAATCCTCGTGGAATCATGTGCTTGTCATAAGACTGACACAATAACTATTTATCACGTAGTTGCGTGAATTAATATATACTTGTTTCCATCAGAAATCTAATAGTTGGAGTTCGAAGTCGCAATTTAACATGACTAACAAAAAAAATATTTCGTACCTACGTGATTCTATGTTTATAGATGTATTTTTTTCTTGGCCAGGCCAGCGACACCTTCGTGACCCACTCCCGAGCCAACTTCTACTTCCTGCTCACACCGGAAACGCAAGAGATGAGCGAGTTCTCCTCCAGCTTCACCAAGAGAAGACCTTCCAAACGCGTCAAGAAGAAAGTCGAAGAGAGACCCAGCGTATCCAGTACTTCGACTGAGGAGGTGTTAAATGATAATAGTCTCAATTCCCTGAAGGATAAGGCTCAAGATCTTGATGATCGGATAGACAGCAGCTGTGGGAGCACAGAGTCGACTAAACAAATTAAGTCTATGATCAATACGCAGCTTAAGGAAGGCAGGTAATGTGTTATGTTTATTAAAGATGGTTTCTAGTAGCCCCCTTATTGACAAAGCGCTTACAAATAGCTATATTTACAATGCTGTATTTACTTGTTGAAAATATTCATAATCGATCATATTCTAGAACATTGTATTATTTCGAGTGTTTCCGTTACAGGAAACACAATGCGTCCTCAACTTCGGAAAATTCAGATAATCCAGCTGGTAAGTGTATGAAAACGACATGGAATGATATTATTAAATATCAGAACTGTCTGGACTACTAGTGATGGTCTGTCAGTTGCACAGTATTCGCCACACTTTCTGGCGTCTCTGAAGGGAGCTACTCGCCGCGGTGATACCTCCCCCTACTCCACTATCCCCTCACCCCCCCGACATTTGAATTTGACTTATTACTGCACAGCGACTCGCTTTATGTTCAGATCCTCCGTAAAGTTTCCATTCCGCTGTACAAAACTAAAACCAAATAATGTTATCATTTATGACATGTGATATCTATTCAAAGTAATTAAATTCTAAGATTATGTTTCACTCACGAAGCTTTATGCACTGATTATTATAAAAATAACCCACCCGCTTTTGTAAAGGTTTCTATTGTGTATCTAGGTATATTGGAATAATGTTGTTTTTTTTATTAATTAAATAACGCTAATATTTGCAATAGATGCCGTATGTAGTAGAGAAGGTCTAGATCAACGTAAACTTGTATTAACATAGCTGGTGGTAAACCGCGCTGACACTTACCATTTTCATAGGCTACTAATAAATAGAAACTTGTTCATTGCAAAACAAAGCTTACGAGCACAATTCTGTCGCAAGAAGTGAACCTGGCACCTCGCATAGCGGTAGTGTAGTCACTTTGCATAACATGCGCGTCAGTAGCACATGCACTCGCTAAGTAGTGGTGGCGGTTACAGAGAGCACCGCGGTGAAGGAGGGCGACGCAGGCGGGGAGGGGGACCCCGAGGGGCCGGGGGGCGCGCCCGACGAGCTCACGGAGTACATTGTTGTAGACTCGGACGACGTCAACCACACCACCGTCGAGATGTACACCAGCGGGATCTACCATCAGGTGAGCAGGATACCATGTCGGAGTCGCATTACGAGCCATTCAACATTTGACACTTTCCTATATTGTATTGGCGCTTTAAGTACAAGTAAAATAAAAAAATAATAAATAATTTATGAAACAAAACTGGCGAAATGTGGGTGTACTATGGGTACACCTCTGCCTAACCCTTCGGGGATTACAGGCGTGATGTTATGTTATGTTATCATTTATGAAAAGTCAATTTAAATCAGAACTATCAAAGTACTCGTTTCCGTTGAAACATAGTGATAGACGAAGCATCGTATTTGTTTTTAGAAATAAAAATAAAATACAGAATTATATAGCGTGCGGCAGAGAGTAACATTATCTCACTGGCAACCCAGAGTGGTTACCCGGCCGCCCGTAAGAGGGCGCCCGGCAAAAACGTTCGAGAAAGATCTGACAGGAGTAGTTGTCAGTTGGACAATGGAGCTACCCGCGAATGTGTGCGCGCGAGTTTAGTAATTTTGGATTTAAGTTGTATCTTGTGTTTACCGGATTAAACTACTGATTCATAGCACCTGCGTTTTCTTACATCCGTTCTCCGTCTATAAGTGGCTGCCCAACGTGTAATTAAACCAAAATGCCGAGAAGCCAAATGTCGGAAGATGTCGCAGAAGACGCCGGTGCCGAAAGTGCCGCCATTAAAAAAATGTCACAAGAAACTCTCGCGAGTTTTATCGCATCGATACAGCAAACCCAAAGTGAATTTTGTCAACAACTCATACGAGAAGTACGATCGTCAACACCTCACGTGGACGTGTCTGAGGCCCAGCAGGGATCGGGCTTTGCATTTGGCGCGAACGAGAACTTCGCAAAATGCTCGACGCGTTATGACGGACGTGCCGACGAATTGGAAAACTTCTTAGACGCAATTATAACGTACAAGGATTGCGTGAATATTTCGGACGAAAATGCTCTCCGAGGCTTCTCGATGTTGTTGGTGGGGCCCGCTGCAGTGTGGTGGCAAGGGGTAAAAAGGTCAACGAGCACGTGGTCGGAGGCCCTTACTAGAATTAAAGGGGCTTTTTGCGAGCATGACCCACCACACCGACTCTACAGAAAATTGTTCAGCTTAAATCAAGAAGACGAGCACACGGACTTGTTTATCGCTAAGGTACGTGCTCTGTTAGCTAAATTCCCAGAAGACGATCTCTCGGAAAAAGTCCAGTTAGACATGGCATACAGTTTGCTTAGCGAATGCGTAAATAGTTTCGACGTGCTACTTCATAAATGTCGCCTTGTAGAAGATTCTCTTAAGGAAACAAGAAAAGAGCAGGCAGTTTTATCTAAGTCGCACGCGCAATCAAATAAGCGCGCCGCTTCGTCGTCACAGCGGGAAGTACCTACAGCCGCCGATACGCCTAGTACCAGCCGCGCCGAGCGTAACGTCGAGCCCGCCGAGACCGCCGCCGCAGCCGCCGCAGCTATGGAGAAGAAGCCGTTCTGCGCGTACTGCAAGCGACTCGGTCACCGCAAGGAAACGTGCGAAAAGCTTAAACGTAGTGATAAGTGCGATAACAATGACAATAGTAAAGTAAAGTCGGAAAGTGAAATAAAGTGTTACGGTTGTGGTGCCGCGAACGTAATCAAATCAAAGTGCAAAAACTGTTCGCCGGGTCAGCCTTCGTCGTTTTATTCCATCAACTTCACGAAACATGATGGACCTGTAAATAATAACAACAAGGCCGCATCGCTGCGAAATTCGAGCGCGGCGGGCTTCGCGCGCTCGCGCAATCTTCACAGCCCAGCCGGCTCGGTGCCCGTTTCCGCCCCGCTCCCTCCGCCGCCCCCGCTGCCGTCGGCAAGCCCGACAAAGCGATTGTTGGCTTCAGGTAACTCTACGTATGCCGTAGAGGATCATAGTAACTCTTCTGTTTATGATAATAATGTTGATAACATAAATAATTGTAAATTTGAACGATCATGCTCGTAATGTAAACATCTGCGTGCCTTGTTCTAAGGATAAATGTTTTAATTATGATAATGTTGTTAATGTCAATACGTCTGTGTCTAGTTGTTATGATATTAATAGTTCTTGTAATAGTTGTGAGTATTCTGAAAATACAAAAGATAGTGTATCCTTTCGTCGCCCTGTGTTAGACATAAGCGTCTTAGGCTATTGTCGTACGGCCTTAGTAGACTGCAGCAAAAAGCTGTATTGCCGGTCGCACGCTGTACGCTCTCCTACGCCGTTCAGGACACCAGTTAGTGCCGTCAACGCAAGTGGTTAGGTTGGCGGACGGTGTTAGTAGGGAAATAAATGTACTAACTACGGAGGTACCGGTGACACTTAAACACAAGACTAAAGTCATAAAGTTTTTAATTTTTCCTGAAGCAGACAGTAATGAAAGCTAATGTTAGGCATAAATTTTCTTACGATATTCAATCTTGTTTTCAACTTCGGTGAGAACAGCTGGCACTTTGCAGAAAATAGTGATCAAAAATATGTTACTCAGTTTGAGAGGATGTTGCGGTCAACTGTATCTTCGTGTGCCGCTGTAGATGTGCTGCGGGATGACGAGGCGAGTTCGCTTAGTGATAGTCAGCGTGAGGTACTTGCGCAGCTCATCGTAGAGCATCAAGATATCTTTAAGCCAGGGGGAGAACCGACCCCTTTCGCCGAACATTTTATCGATACTGGTGATCACCTCCCTATTGCTGTTCCACCGTATAGGTTTGCGCCTGCAAAGAAAGAAGTCATGCGGGCAGAGCTAGATAAGATGTTAGCAGACGATATTGTTGAGGAATGCGAGTCCGCGTGGGGTTCCCCGGCGTTACTCGTTCCTAAGAAAAATGGTCAGGTGCGTTTTTGTGTCGACAATAGAAAGCTCAATGCGGTAACTAAGACCGACGTCTATCCGATGCCATTGGACGCGATTGGACAAGCTCGTCTGAGCTTGTCCAATCAACAAAAAAACATTCTTTTATCAGTACCATCGATATGCGTAGTGGATTTTGGCAGGTTAGATTACGCGAGCAGGACAGAGATAAAACAGCGTTTTTAACGCCCTTTGACTCTTTTCGCTTCAAGCGTATGCCGTTTGGTCTGAAGAACGCTCCTTCAACCTTCCAGCGTCTAATAGATAGGTTGCGTACGGGCGCGTCGCTGAAGGACGTAACCCTTCTCGCTTACCAAGACGATTTGTTAGTTATCTCTGAAGGCAGTTTTGAAAAGCATATTTCCGATTTGCGTAAGGTGTTTGAAAGATTACGCTTGTTTAAGCTACGCGCGAACAGAGACAAGTGCGTGTTCGCACGAGACTAAGGTCAAGTACTTGGGTCATGTCATCACCCAAGATGGTGTGTCACCAGATGATGACAAGGTACGTGCAGTTTTAGACATGAAGGCACAGTCGTCGTTACGCCATTTAAGAACATTTTTACAGACTTGTTCATGGTTTAGAAAATTTATTCCAAACTTTCAGTTGTAGCTGAACCTTTGACACGCCTGCTTAAAAAGAATCAGCCCTGGTCTTGGGGTGCAGGCCAGGCTAGTGCGTTCGAGGAGCTTAAGAAGCGCCTATCGTCGGCACCGATTCTCATCCAAGCGGATTATAGTAAGCCTTTTGTGTTAAGGACGGACGCTAGCAACTACGCCTTGGAGCTGTATTGTTACAGGGTGAGGGTAAGGATGAACGCCCTATAGAGTATGCTAGCCGTCTTCTTATTCCAGCAGAAAGGAATTACAGCACCACAGAGCGTGAGGCTCTTGCCGTTGTTTGGGCTGTCGATCGATTCAGAGGCTACATTGAAGGTCACGAGGTCATCATAGGCAGCGATCATCAGCCATTAAAGTGGCTTCTTACTTTGAAATCACCATCGGGTAGGCTTGTTCGATGGGCGTTAAAGCTTCAATGTTTTAACATTCAGTTTCAGTATACACCTGGAAAGGCTAATGTTATTGCCGATACGCTTAGTCGACCAACCTGCAAAGAAAAAACAAAAGATCAGTGTGGAGTTTGCTCTGTTGTCGTTGACTTACCTGCTAGGAGTGCTTCCGACCTTCGGCACGCGCAGTTGGATGACCTAGAACTAAAAAAAATCGTTAGTGAGTTAGAGGATACATCTGATCTGGAATCTATAGGTCAAAAGCGTTGGTCCGAAAGAGGTTATTTCCTGCAACAAGGTGTTTTATATAGATACAGTCCCGATGTGGACAGTGAAGAACCACAGCTGGTAGTTCCATCTTCTTTACGCCTCGAAATTATGAAGGAGTGTCATGACTCGGATTTAGCGGGTCATCATGGAGTAGACAGAACATACAATAGAATTGCTCAAGGTTTTTATTTTCCAGGCATGCGCAGGGCCATAACAGAGTATGGGCTCGTACACAAAACTGCGATGCGAATTCGTAACGCAGAAAATTACGACACGAATTGCTGCGATGCGATTTCGTGCGACAAGGCGTCTCCCAGGGTGACCATTCCTTCGACGGCCGTCAACCGTACTAAACGTATTTTAAATTGAAAACTAGGTCGTGACATGGATCGTAAAAAGAAGTGTGCACTTTTGTTATTGCTTAAGAGATACAGGAAAAAGTAACAAAGAAGATTTTGGGTTCATCCATTTATTACTACTATGAATCCCGATGGGAATTATTTCCATCTCAAATATGAAGCTTTGAAAACCGTTTTTTTTTTTTTTTTATTATTTTAGAATGAGTATGTCAACAAGTCTGACGAAACATCGCAGGAATGCGCGATGCGAATCAATTCGCAAGTTCTTGCGATGCGATGCTCGCACATTTTTGCGATGCGACGTCGCATCGCAGTTTTGTGTACGAGCCCTATATCAAGACTTGCGCCACCTGTCAACGTTATAAGTCTTCAAACAAAAAGCCGTCAGGTCTGTTACAGACACCGGTTTTGAATCAAAGGGGAGAAGTGTTAGCCATTGACCTATTCGGTCCTCTTCCTGCGGGAGATAATGGGGAACGCTGGATATTGTTAGTAGAAGACACTGCTTCTCGGTGGACTGAGCTATACGCTTTGAAAGGGGCAACTTCAGAGGCGTGTGCTCGTATATTGATTGAGGAGTTCTTTCTGCGTTACGGACTTCCTCGACGCATTGTGTCAGACAATGGCGTTCAATTTGTGTCCGCTGTCATGCAGCAGTGTATGTTTGTTTTAGGTATAAGTCAAGATTTGTTACCTTTGTATCATCCCTCAGCTAATCCAGCTGAGCGCAAAAATAGAGATTTATAATTTCATTTGTCACGTTTAGTTGAAACAAACCATTCTTCATGGCCTCAGTACTTACCTGCGATAAGGTTCGCAATGAATTCCGCAGTTTGTGTAACTACAGGTGTGTCTCCAGCGTACTTAACGTTCGCCAGAGAGTTACGCTCACCTCTCGACGTACAACACGACATTCGGTCGATTCTTAACAAAGATAATTTTGTTCCGCAAATCACGCCTTATTTGAAAAATTTTGTTTACACGTTTATTGCTGTTAGGGAAAGGGTTGAAAAACAACAAGACCGACGTAAGGAATGTGCCGACAAGTCCTTCGTACCTGCCGAAGTCTTTGAGGCCGGAGACCAAGTACTGTTAAAATTCACATGTTCTTAGCAATGCAGCAAAGAATATAACAGCTAAGTTCGTTCCTAAGAAAGACGGGCCGTACGTCATTGCAAAGAGGGTGAGTCCCACGACATATTTCATAGCAAACATAGAAAGCCCTGAAAGTATGTTAGGAAAGTATCATGTATCAGATCTCACTCGGTTCCATAACCGGGACAGTTCGCCTCCTCGTCCCGTAGTTCCAAAACGTAAGAGAGGGCGTCCACGCAAACATGTTTGTCCAGTCTGTTCAGCTTCCTTTGAGCGAGTTCATGAGCGAGGACGTTCTCTAGAACTCGAGGGGGATTGTATAGCGTGCGGCAGAGAGTAACATTATCTCACTGGCAACCCAGAGTGGTTACCCGGCCGCCCGTAAGAGGGCGCCCGGCAAAAACGTTCGAGAAAGATCTGACAGGAGTAGTTGTCAGTTGGAAAATGGAGCTACCCGCGAATGTGTGCGCGCGAGTTTAGTAATTTTGGATTTAAGTTGTATCTTGTGTTTACCGGATTAAATTACTGATTCATGGCACCTGCGTTTTCTTACATCCGCTCCCCGGCTATAATTACAGTTAAATGTGCAAGATTTTTTGGATATACATATTAACATTTGCATGCCATGTTAAGGCAGAACGTACAATGTCTTGTAACAATTGATTTTATGTACTCATATTAAGAGCAAATAAAGATTGCGTGTATCCCCCAGCGGCGCGTGCGTGCGGGCGCGTCGGGCTGGTCGGCGTGCGAGGGCCTGCTGCTGCTGCTGCGCCACGCGCTGGCGCTGCTGCCCGACCACGCGCACCAGCAGGTAACGTGCCCCGCCGGATTCATTTATTGTTAACAAGGCACTTGTCATAATGATATTTTGAAACGAAGCACCTCAATTTGGTTGATCTACCCATTGTGGCTTACGCCAACAAAAAATGCTATTGATAATGTTACTTGTAAGTTCTGTTTGATCTGAAACTATATCCTACCCTTCTAATAATCTTTACATTAAAAGTAAAAGTCTTTACATTTTTATTTTTGTGTATTTTCTCTGTACGAATTTTGATGTTTACAATGGCTGAGACTTCAAATAGCTGTTATAAAATTCTTCATAAAAATGTATAATATGCATATTTTTTGGTATAAAGTAGATACACAAAAGTTAAAAACAATAGTATGTGTAAAGCATATTATGTACATGGCATGTTGTGGTGCAGGCGGTGTCGGGCGCGGTGTGCGCGGAGCAGCTGGTGGTGCTGAGCAACCAGCGCCAGGCGCGCGCGCGGGCCGCGGCGGTGCGCGCGCTGGGCGCCCTGACGCGGCGCGCCGGGCCCGAGCTGGCGCGCCGCCTGGCGCTGCAGCACTACTACATACACCTCGCCAACCAGGTCAGGGGATCTCACTCTTGGACTGAGGCTCCGTATTAAGCACACCGTAACTTTGCCTTTACCCCTTTCTCATCAGTAAGGGATGTATAAGACATCCCTATTCCATAAAGAATTATTTAATTTTATTATCTATATAAAATTTTATTAATATTTTTGCAAGCAGCAATATTATGATGTAAGTATATTTCCAAACAATACGAGCACTCCTAGATACCAAGTAGAATTACTAACTTAAAAATAATATCAAAAAAGATATTTTTTGACACTAAATTATTGTACAAAGAGAAATATATATTATTATGTAAATGAATAACATCATAATGCCTAAGGCATTAAGTCCACCTTTGTTCAGTATAATTTTTACATGTGCATAAAGTTTTAAATAAATAATGATGCAGTAAACATAAAAAGTAAGCATAATTAAATATACAGATATCCCTGTACGAGGGCTCGTGGGAGCTGGCGAGCGCATGCGCAGCGTTGCTCACCAAGTGCGACGTGCCGCTTGAAGATCAACTAGATGTAAGTTGTTTATTACTTGGACGTCTGGACGAGCCACACAATATTAAACTTTTTTTCTGGATGCCATATTACCCGCTGTTGTTATTGCCGCAGGACGACATCTGGGTGGACGTGAGCGAGGAGTCGCTGCACCGCAGCCCCCCGCTGCTGGCGCTGCTGCCGTGCTGCCTGGCCGACGTGCCGCTGGCGCACAACATCTCGCTGCTCGCCAGGAGGATTATCGACAAGGTGCGCACTTGCACACACTTAACATTTTGAAACTTCTTCTTTTTTAAAATAGATAAAACATTTATAATTATTGACTCTAGCTAGACAATTGGCACTTGACACCACCGATCAGTTTATGACCTACCAAAGTACGATTCCCCAAAGAAAAATATATGGCAAAAGTAAAACATGACGTCACTTATTTACCAACTACATTAATTAACTTTTATATACTATATAATTAATATTATGATCATTTTATTGATCGAAAATAAATCGGGTCATCAGGACTAAAATAAAGTGTTTTTTTAAAGAATTTGTGTCTTAAAATTATTGGTTAACTGTGTCAATTACCCAATTTCTATAGAAATGAGTGAATTCCAGTCATCATTGCAAGGTTAAAGAAGTGACATAGAGGATGTATTAAACATTTTTCATTCGGGAGGGGCGTGTGTCTTGTTAACAAATTACTTTGGCTTGTGACACAGTGATGAGGTGGAAGTCAAAAGTTGACGTTATGTAAACATTCATTTTACATAACGTCAAGCATGTGTTAGGATCCTTTGCTTTAGCAGTGGGTTTGTGATTACTAGAGCAGGCCCATTAGCATACACACATAACATCGCGCCTATAATCCCCGAAGGGTTAGGCAGAGGTGTACCCATGAGTACACCCACATTTCGCCAGTTATGTTTTTAACCCCATGTAATAGGGGGCGAGCCTATTGCCTTCAACCGGGCACAAATCCAGACTCCGAGGCTGCTACTGAGACATTCCTGATGGAAAAACCCAATAACACTTTGCCCGACCTGGGAATCGAACCCAAGACCTCATGCAAAGCAGTCGCGCTTGCGACCACTAGACCAACGAGGCAGTCCCATTAGCATAGTCATCAAATTATAAACAATGAGCCTACATCCTTGTCTTAGCTCAGTTTAATCTCCGTTTCCTTCCATCCCGCAGGCGTCGCTGAAAGTCCTGAACGACATATCGCTAGTGGAGGTGGTGGTGCGCTCCATCCGCGCGGTGGGGCAGATGCCCGACACCACTTTCGAGGGGCGCGAGCTGCTGCTAGAGGACCTGTATGAGCTTCTCAACAGGGTGGCCATCAAAGCACTGTCGACACAGCACAGCATGCAGGTCAGTGCTGAAGCGATGTGTGTCTGGAGGAGGCGGTGGAACATATTGAGGTGGTTTCACACCGACTAGGCGAGGAGTGTACAGCAATATAGTTTAATGTTGTACAAACATAGATTTCAATTCTCGTCTCGCTAATTTTTGATGCGTGAGGGGAGAATAGATATTCGTACGTACAAGTTCGAACTGTATTGCTGCAAATAAAGAGTGTAATTTATTACTTTACAAAATAAATATATGAATCTCGCGTAAGTCGGCAGGTGCGTACATCTTTCGAAGTGAAAGAGTAAGTGTTATATCAATTCTCGCCTTTCTAATCCAGGTTTGAAAACTGTAGTAGAATACAGTGACTTTATCGTCATATAACGTATTGTGTACAGACGATATCGGAGCTGCACCACATGCTGACGTACATCGAGCTGACGGGCGACGAGCGCGTGCAGCGCGTGGCGCGCGACGCGCAGCTGTCGCTGTACAACGCGCAGCTCGACTACCTGGAGGACAAGCTGCACACCTCCTACAACGCGCAGACCAAACACAACTACTTCACTACTGGTACCTTACTGATATTATTATCCACACCGTTCTATGATGATTAATAGCTTTTATACGGGTGCTCCATTAATCGATAATTCCAAGCCATAACTTCTCACAAAAATGAGTTTTAGCAGAGTGCATGTAGCCTATTAGGTAATGGTTGTGGTCGTGTGTCAGTGCTGTCGGGCGGCGAGGCGGGGCGCAGCGAGCGCGGCGAGCTGGGCGCGCGGCACCGCAGCACGCTGCTGCGCGCCGTGGCCTTCCTGCTGGCGCGCTCGCCCGCCGAGCCCGCGCAGCACGACGCGCAGCTGCTCGACCGCCTGCTGTCCACGCTGCTGCTGGGTGAGTCTGAAGACCAACTGCAACGCCACTAATTAACGATTACGAACAAAACATATCACTTAAGTACCGCAATTACAGTTTATTATCGTTTGCAATCTATTTACCAGTTCGATTGAAAAGTAAAAGTATATTTTATAATAAAATTGTTTATGGAGAATTAAAATTTAATTTTGAAGAAATAAGGCTTTCTATGTTGCAAAATTATTGCAGGATTACAACATTATTGCAGGCTAATTTTTCCGGCCAATTTGTTGCGCTTATCTAAAATCTAGTACTATTTTTGATCAAAAGAGCGAGTGATCTTGCTATACGAGTGACATTTTCAGGTAAAAATAGTAAAATATAATAAAAGAAGTCATAAATATTTCAGGCAAAACTATACCAGCTTATACATTATTATAACCAATATTTATCGTTCTCTAATACGTGTTCGGTGTCTGTGTGCAGCGGCTCACGGGTCGAGCGCGTCGCGGCCCAAGTGGTGGGTGAGCAGCAGCGCGGACTGGGCCACGCCGCTGCAGGAGCTGTTCTGGTGGGCCGCCGCGCCCGCGCCGGGGGCCCGCGTGCTGCAGCCGCGCCTGCTGCGCGCGCTGTACCACGCGCCCGCGCCCGTGCTGCACGTGCTCACGCCCAGCGACCCCGCACAGCTCCGGAAGGTGAGTTTTAACATATTAGATTTCAAATTAATGTGTTACTCATTATTACAAGCAAGTGTTATGTATTTGACTTTATCTTTTTTTACTTTTCTTCATTGCGAAAATTATAGTCGTCTTTCAGTTTTAATCTCTTTAAAATGCTTGTAGCTATGGCGAATATTCAGTACGTTACTATAATAACTGTCATGTGATGATTGATAACATAAATGATAGTGAGTTGTTTCATTTTCGACATAAATGGAAATATTGACATCTGTCTCCCTCCGGCCGGCAGCTAGCCGTGTACCTGCTGACGATCCTCAAGCACATCCACGGCGCGGCGGAGAGCGCGCCGCCGGGCGTGGAGCTGGCCATCACGGACTGGGCGCGCGCCTGGGCCGTGAGCACGCAGGCCGGCCTCAGCGAGCGCGTGCCCAGCGACGCGCTGGCGCCCGAGGCCGCCGCCCTGCTGCGCCAGGACGAGGAGCGCTGGGCGCGCCAGGCCAGCCGGACACGATCCGTTATAGCCAAGTGAGCCACGTATTCATAACAGCCGTGCCTGCGTATTTATAGTTACGGATAGCAACCAGACGCTGCATTCGTGTTTGTTGTTAATTAGTTGTTTTCATGATTTTCTTTACGTAGAGTGGTATGGAGCAAAGACGGTCTCGCCAGCAAAGTGACGGAGAGTGCGATGATGGTGACGCGCGGCGTAGTGGACGTGCAGAACTCGCAGCGCAAGGCCTTCATGGAGCACCTGCGCCGTGCGCACGCGCAGCAAGCGGCCGCCCTGCAGGCCTGGCAGCGGCTCATTGACACCTACACACACGAGCAAGGTATAGCAGTCTACTGCTGGACTTTCCTATCATACGCCATTGAATTCGATATTTTGTTACTTTCATCTACCTAAAACTTACCTAGCACCCTTATATGTGTCATACATATGTAAATTTACCATCTGTCCGTAGCGGTGTGGCACTCGCCGCACTCGTACCCGCGCTCGTGGCAGCTGGACGCGACCGAGGGCCCGGGCCGCGTGCGCGTGCGCCTGCGCCGCGCGCACCTGCGCCTGCCGGAGCGGTTCCTCAAGCCGCAGGCGCGGCGGGCGGGGCCCGCAGACGCGTGGCCGCCGCTGCACGCCGTGCTGGGCGCGCAGGCGCACGCGCGCGCGGGGCTGGTGGCGCGCCTGCAGCTGCACGAGAGCGTGCGGCACATGGCGCGCGTGACGTGCGTGACGGTGGCGGCGGAGCTGGACGGCGAGCTGCTGCTGACGGAGCGCAGCGTGCACTTCGTGCCGGACGACGCGGCGCCGGGCGCGGGCGCGCGCAAGGACCGCCTGTGCATCCCCGAGGAGCAGGCGGCGCCGCACGCGCAGTCGTGGCCGCTGGACGCCGTGCTGCAGGTGGCCACGCGCCGCTGGTGCCTGCAGGAGCGCGCCGTGGAGCTGTTCCTCAGCTCGGGCCACGCGCACATGCTGGCCTTCAGCGACACGCAGGAACGGGCTGCGTTTCTTAAAGCGCTCGCAGCCACGCCTCACCCGCCCGCTAGGTGAGCGCAGAATTCATTCTGTAAACCTCAAAAGGGTCACGAAAGTCACAGCACACAAGTTACCTCCTGAGCCCCGCCACACATTTCCATTGGATAAATGACAACGTAATGAGAAGGGATGATATGTGACTCAACTGTTGCAGGATCGAGCCCGACACGCTGACAGACGCGATGACTCAGTGGCGCAACGGCAGCATCACGAACTGGGAGTACCTGATGCGGCTGAACGGGCTCGGCGGCCGCTCCTACAACGACCTCATGCAGTACCCGGTGCTGCCCTTCGTGATAGCGGACTACACCTCCAGGATACTGGACCTCAACGACCCCGCGTCCTTCAGGGACCTCAGCAAGCCGATGGCCGTGCAGAACAAGAATAGGGAGCAACATTACATCAATATTTATAATGTGAGTAACTCTTGTGTATATAATAAAATAGATTACATTTTATTAACATGGACCGTAAACATATGACAAAAGTTATTTAAAAATTGTTCCTTGCACAAATCTACCTTAAATTATGCATGTAAATATTTGAAGGTACAACGCTGGCGGTTGACCACTTTTCAATCTTATTACTAAAGGCGTAAGAGTGAAAAGTAACTTACGGCCATTTATCGCGTTTGTGCGTGCATAAAATTATAAAGTAACATAAATGAGCATAAATATAAGTTACAAAGTATGACAAAATTCATGATAAAAAAAAAAAAAATTACAATAAAATAAAAAAATAAAGTTGTGTCGCGTGGTGTGGCAGGACCTGAAGGCGGCGCGGCGGGAGGGCTGCAGCCCGCTGCTGTCGCGGCAGCCGCACCACTACGCGTCGCTGTACTCCAACTCGGGCGGCGTGCTGCACTACCTCGTGCGCATACCGCCCTTCACCGAGCTCTTCCTCAACTACCAAGGTGCGTTACACTACCAGCCGTCGTACTGGCTGGCATCAGGCCCGGATTATCTATTACGTAGCTAAGTGCACCCATACATCAGAGGCTCCGAGCAAAGAAATATTGTTTCTTCTGGTATTTGAAGATTTGTATCTTACAAACCACACAAAACATCACGCCCATAATCCCCGTAGGGTTAGGCAGAAGTGTACCCATTAGTATACAATACCACACACTACACACATGATGTTGTACATCATACAAACCGTCAAAAAAACGAAAATCGACTATTACAGATAAACTACTATAACATGGCGCTCTCTACATATTACTATTTTAATAATAATGAGTAATTATTGATGCCGCTAGTCAAGCAACAATGACACGTTAATTTGTTTTTGTTTTGAGAGCCGTCTCAGTACGCACACATGAGTTATTTTTATTGTATAGGGTGATTGCATAACTTTGTAATGTAGTAAAAAATAACAGCTCCTGAAAATTGACGAGGATGTGCACCTGACTTGTTTTCTGCAATTCAATAGTGTTAAACTAACTTATTAGTAATGTATCACGTATTAGTTTGAAGTCCTCAATTGAATCTTGTTGCTCACCGTGTTCCCCCGCAGACAATAACTTCGACATGCCGGACCGCACGTTCCACTCGCTGGCGACCACGTGGCGCCTCATCACCAACGACTCGCCCACCGACGTCAAGGAGCTCATCCCGGAGCTGTTCTACCTGCCCGAGCTGTTCCACAACAACGAAGGTAATAGTGATCCTGACATTTTTAACTTATAAATACCTTTTTATGTAACGATTGTCTCATTTTAAATCTAAAGCCAGGTATTTGTACAGATAGCCACAAAAATATAAGACATTTGAACATATTTTACGAATAAAACTTCTTTTGACACAGTTGAGTAAAATGCATATAATATTTATATAAAGATTGCCACATAAAACTATATAACATTTTAATGAAATCAGCGCGTACAAAAAAAAAACAATCATTTCAGTTAGGTTATTTTTTTGTACGCGCTAATCTCAGAAACAACTGATATAATTTGAAAAAGAAGAATGCGTTATAAAGTTCGTTTGTCGAGGAAGGCTTTAGGCTATATAAAATAATTAACTTGAATAAAATATGTTCGTGATGGAGGTCTGAACCTGGGCACGCGTCAGTGCGGCGCGTCCGTGGACGACGTGGAGCTGCCCCCCTGGGCGGCGGACGCGCGCCTGTTCACGCTCATCCACCGCCAGGCGCTGGAGGCGCAGCACGTCACGGAGCACCTGCCGCACTGGATCGACCTGGTGTTCGGCTACAAGCAGACCGGCCAGCCCGCGCTCGACGCGCTCAACGTGTTCCCCGCCTGTGTCAGTGCACCGTGCCTTTATTACTTCTAATTATATAATATTTTTTTATTTTAGGCTAAAGCTTTGTTATTGCATTCTGATAAAGTTCAGAATTGCTGAAGACGGCAAAGTTCAAGATGCAAAATTTATAACATAGCTTTGATTATTAAGTTAGTTTTGTATTGAGAACTTTATCGTGATTGTAATAAAAAACAAATAGAGATCTATAAAAATATTTAAATATGTTATTAAATAGAAAGTAGGCCTACCATTTATCAAAGTCAAATTATTTATTTTAATTAGGTCATTAAAAGGCTTTCTGAAGTTCATTAGTAAGATGTAGCCAGTTATTACTGCAAGTAATAGTCTGTCATAATGTAAATATTGTAACTGTGTCGTGGTGTGGTGTTGCAGACGTACTACGGCTTCGACCCGTCGGCGCTGGAGGAGGAGGTGGACCGCACGGCGGCGGGCGCCATGGTGCGCACGTACGGGCAGGCGCCGCGCCAGCTGCTGCGCGCGCCGCACCCGCACGCCGCGCGCGACCTCGTGCCGCACGCCGCCGACCACGTGCGTACTGCCGCTCGTGTGCGCAGAACTAATACCCATCCGACCTCTCATTGTCTTTGCGATTGTTAATAAAAGTTGAAAAGTGGATGCAGATAAGTACAATAGGGAATATGCATGTATTTTTTCAATATTTTTTATTCACTGTTTACACCATTATAACATTGTAAAAAATATAATTACTGTTTAAAAATGCTTTAATTAAATTTAAAAAATATTTAAACCAAATTTAAATTACATGCATATTCCCTATTGGTTCAACTCTAAAGTATTTAGTTTTTCCATAGTATTGTAAACTAACATTTTCAGTGGAGAGGAAATGATCGTGTCTATAGAAATGTAATTTATTGAATATATGTCCGTGCAGGTGGCGGTGTGGGCGGGCGTGGCGGGCGCGCGCTGGGGGCGCTACAGCGGCGCGCCGGGGCTGGGCGCGCCGCACGTGGTGGCGCGCCGCGCCTGCGCAGGCGCACAGGCGCTGCACGCGCTGCCGCACAAGCGCTCCGTGGCCGTCGCCAGCCGCGCCACCGCGCTGCTGGCCATGCACGGTGAGATGTAGCATCTCATTTTGTCCAGTAAACAACAAACAACAAAATATCCAAATTATTCTCTGTAATAAACGGCAAATGAAACCGTACACTTAACTCGTATACGATTAAATAATTTACATATCTAAATAAAACTGTTCAGGAGAAGCTCTGAGCAGCGCGGCAAACAGCACGCAGGCTGCGCTGGCGCTGGTGTCGTGGGGGCACTCCGACAACATCGTGCGGCTCAAGCGGCGCCGCGACGCGCGCCCCGACCTGCTGCTGCACGTGTGCGCGCTCGACCAGGTCACACATCTTATCCCCTAGTTTTCTGGACATATAAAAGCAATATAATAAACCTTGAATTAAGAATGTAGTTAGTTTTACATAGCTTAAATATGGTATGTCTATTCTTACTTATTTCATTTTATCGGAGTATGTAATTTAGTGTTCATCCTATCGCTATACAAACATAATTATGATTGATCACTGCACAGATAACGTCGGTGGTGTCGTCGTGCGTGACGGCGGGCTGCCCGTACCCGCTGGTGCTGGGCCACTGGTCGGGGCGCGTGGCGTGCGTGCGCGTGCGCGAGGCGGGCGGCGCGGCGCGCGTGTCCGTGCGCGCGCTGCACGCGCACGCCGCGCCCGTGGCCGCCATGCACGCCTGCGCGCGCGCCGGCCTGCTCGTCACCGCCAGCACTGACGGCCACATCGTGCTGTGGGATCTGCACAAGTTAGTATAACACATACAAACCATAACTAAAGCCTGTTTTTGTACATTAAACTTTATTCCTACGGACGTGAACTTAAAATAATTGACTTCAAGTCCGAGTCAACTTTTTGTTAAGAGCTTACCCGTATTCGAAATTATCTAAAACAGATATTTATTTTTATTAAAGTTTGTCTCTACCACACATGTAACGTTTGAAATGCCTCAAACTTCACAAAAGAAGCATAACAATTGATCGCTTCGAATCTTCCCCATATTGTGATTTCTACATCACAAAAAAAATGTTGTCCTTCTAGATTGACTTACATCCGCACGCTACCGAACCGGGACATGCTGTCAGTGACCCACGTGACCATCAGCGAGACTCTCTGCGACATCGCGTCGGTCCACGACATGGCGAGCAGCGCCAACAACAACGACGTCAGCGGCGACGTCACGCCCGACGCGGCCGACGTCGGCGACAACCAGTCGGAGGCGTACGAGAAGGACGCGGCTTACAAGTACAAGTCGCTGATCAGGGTGCACACTGTTAATGCGAGGTTTGTCGGTGAGTACTGCGACTGTTATTGTGATTAGCTGTAACTAGCTCATGTACGAACGATACATGCGGGAATGTGACGGACAAAGCGGTCCGCAAAAGTTCCCGTTACCACGTGATGATGGAAACTTTCTTGTATCAAATACAATACAAGATGAAAGGGATTATTATGACAAACTTTTTCCATAGATACAGTATCTATGGTAATAGTTGGTGTCAGAATATGCTTTCCACCGCGTTTGTACGGGATGTGGATGGCCTAAAAGTCAGACATTTTATTCTTTTTCTAGGCAGCGTGAAAGTGTGCGAGCGAGTGACGTGCATCTGCTACTCGAACGCGCCGGAGGGCGTGAGCGTGAACTGCGTGGCGGCCGGGCTCGCCAGCGGCGGCGTGCGGCTGTACTCGTCGTGGGACCTGCGCGCGCTGCGCTACATCGCGCCGCCCGGGCCCGCCTCCGAACTACTGAGGTGAGCCTTTCTTGTTCTATTTTTATAGCAAGTATGACGTTTCCTATCCCATCTTTTTTACAATTATACTCTAGTAAACTTTCCTAAACGTTTCGTTTCTTTGTTTATATAAGCGTTTACTTATGCGCAATGTAATAGCTACGTTCTGTCCACAGCCTCACATACAGCAGCGACTCCCAGCTGCTGTTCGGCTGCTACGAGTCGGGCGTGGTGGTCGCGTGGGAGAGCAGCGGCGGGGCCCGGCCCGCGCCCGTGCGCATCGTGCCTGCGCACGCGCTGGTCTGACACCGCCACTGCTGGCCCGCTGTGTGAGCACACAGGTGGATAGTGTAACGTCGACTATCGTACTTGGGCTGGGACAACTTACGTACAGCCTGTAAACAACTTGTCTGATCTGTCCCTAATAGCCCTACGATACATTAACTAATTGACGAACGAAGGACTGCTAACGTGTGATAATTACTTATGTAAAGACTGCAAGGATAATCCCTCAGTAGATTATGTGAGCGTTTGACGTTTCGTTCCATTCGTATTGACTTACGGTTTTGCATTTCTCTACTACATAAATTTGTGACTTTTATTACATTAGTCGTAAGTGTCAAATTGCAATGTATTTACGTGTCTTCGTAAAATGGAGCAACAATAAGTAGTTTACTTCATAATGCAAATAAGATAAATTGAGTCAAAGACATATGAATTATTTAGCTTGTAAGACTACAGTTATAAACAATGTTGCTGAAGAGTAAATATCAAAACAAAAAGCAGTCTTCCTCTGTATGTTAGTATTTCATGTGTCAGACACTGATAAAGCATATAGTTTTGTAGCCTTCGTGCCAAATATATACGAATAATTTCAAATAGAGCCGTAGTAGCGGGAGCAACCAGAGTAAATTATTTTGACGCGGCACATATTTGAAGAGTACATTTTGGGAACTGTGAAAAAAATGTGTGAAAAGAATTAGTTACTATTATTACCTTATGTTATGCATGTAAATGATTTTTATAATAAGGCAGCTCTATGCTTCTCCCCAATAGCATAATGTTATGAGCAATAATCTGTAAAACGCCCGTGCCTCTGGGCCGATGCGTCCATGAGTCTCGATTTAGAATTGACGCAGATTTGAAGCTTATCTCAAGCTAAGTTTAAAACAGAGAGTAGTGACTTTTATTCAATTCTGTCCGTGCAAGTGAAGCAGCGGGTAGAATATATATTTTAACTTTAATCATAAAGTGGTTTAATGAAGTTTTTTTTTATTAAAATAACACAACTTTTTTAATATTTTATGAATAAGACTGTTTTATTATAATTCGTGAAGAGTATGTATACTATTAAGTGAGGTGAGCAATAAGGCATATCTTAGCTAAGTGTGTGGTTCATATATTTTTATATAAACATTCCGCAATAATCGCAAATATTGCTCAGAATGCATTTCAAATCGCATACCAATTTATTTATAAGATTCGGTGAATTATAAATTATCTATTTCTTTCCTTCACTTACATTTACATATCTTTATCTTAGTTATTCTACAATTTATAGTATCAATATGTTTTCGAGGCTATGACAGTCCAAGCACTACAGTATTTAGCATAGATTATGATGATTGTTGTGTAGATATTTATTTGAGCATTTACGGTCAGTGTCAAAGCTACGGAACATCGCATACTTGATCGTGATGCCTGTGTACTCGTATGCTGGACATACAATCCCCCTGAATTCCCTGCACTAAGTATATGAATTCATGCCGTTTAACAGGTGATCATATTAGAAAAATTAAAATTACATTATATATAAAAAAATTGTAAGAATTATTCATGTAAAACTCTTTGCTGTGTTGTTACGAAGAGATACGCCATACCAAACTCTGTTTATAAAAAAGTGCCCAAGCTTGTGACGTAGCACTCGCGTGTGTGTATCCTCTTTAATCCTCTTTTGAGCCGATTTTCAGCAGGAGTAGTAGCATTGCCATTACTAAGGCTGATTTTACAATCATGCTTACCGTCGGCGCTGACCAATTTGTATGACGGCGCGTACGCCGCGCACGGCTCAGCGCCGACTTCCGCTTTGCCGTCAGCGCTGACACCTACGCGTCAGCGTGACTGTAAAACCAGCCTAAAGTTGACTAAATTGTGTAATACACTAGATATCAAATGTGTTGCAAGTTATTAATATTTTATGCTGTTGAGTTTTCTTGAGTTTTCTAAATCAATAAAATTTTTTTTTGAATTGTTTTTACCTTACCTTTTTACCCAAATGCTGTGTAGCTGGGTGAAAAGTGCTGTCGTTTAATGCCGTCGCGTGAGATATGATATGAAATAAAACAAAAATATTTTTGTCTAATTTGCATTTATTGCCACAAAATCAGGTCAAACGAGTTAGTTTTAAGAATTATGTTCTATGTAAGTTGTGTGTAGGTGTTATCTACATTATTGCGTGTGCTTGAGCCGAGCTAGAGGGTGGTACGGTCGCGCCTTCGCGTCGGTGGCCGTCACAGGAGCGGACACTAAACAAACAACGTTCGGGTGGACGACACACACGAACCTTCCGACACCGATATCGTTAGCAGCTACTCTGTAACTGCATTAAATAGGCTAATGGTGATCAGCCACACAACACGGGGCTTGACAGCATATACTTGGCATAAGGCACGGGACACACGGAGATGTTTTTGTCCATGTGATTAGTCATAATTTTTGTGAATAATCTAGTAAATTGTCGACTCCGTGCTCTCGGTCCGCAATAGATGATCGAGTTAGTTGGCGTTCTCGCGCTTGACGCCGCTTAGTACGATGTAGGGTGACTGCGTCTCGCGCTGCTTGTCCTGCAACATCTGCAGCGTGCCCAGGGGCGTGTCCGTTGAGCTCATTTTCTTCATTAACTGGAATCAGAACGATACGACATGACATCTACTATCTTGCAAAATAAATATGTTAGTATGGTTCGTATTCATTCACTCATTTCAACGCGCTACGTAAATAATGTACGTGACTGCCGCTGTGTCGAGAAGCTGTCGTAATTTCGTGTGTATTATGTAAGCGGCATTATACGATGGTGTGCGCCGTTACAGACACGTCTGTGAAGCTATGCCTCTATGCACAGCTAAAATAAATACTATATAATTGTTGCCACTGAAAGAAGTCGTAGCCTTAAATGAACAGTCTCTCACCCCTTCCTGCACGGCCTTTTTGATCCTCTTTTCCTGCTTGTTCTTGCCGGGTCCTTTACCGTGGAACTTGTGCGATAGGTAGCGGAAGGCCTCCTTGGGACACAGCGGGCGGCCGTCGTCGTCGACGTACTCCAGCTTGATGTTGGGCCGGAAGTTGTTCTTCTCCCGGAAGTCTTGCAGTGGGCCTGAGTGACCGCCGCGCTCACGTCGACCGTACTTGTCGTCCTCGCCACTGGGTAAAGATAAAAAAAGAAATGAGTTGAGAAAACTGAACGTGATAGGTGACAAAGTGATAGCACACAGGTGAACTTTATCATCATCATCTGCCTGCCTTTTCCCAACTATGTTTGGGGTCGGCTTCCAGTCTAATCGGATGCAGCTGAATACCAGTATTTTATATGGAGCGACTGCCTATCTGACCTCCACAACCCAGTAACTGGGTAATATGATACCCCTAGGTAAGACTGATTGTCAGACTTTCGGGCTTGTGACGACCCGTAACGACTGTCAAAGATCCACGTATGACAGCCGGGACCAACGGCTTAACGTGCTTTCCGAGGCACGGAGGAGTCTCGGTGTGTAAAGATGGACACCCATCCACGGACCAACCTCGGCAAGCGTAGCTTAACCTGACGGATCGACCCGTGCGGCTATTATTACTTGGCCACGAGCTCCTCCTCGATAGGTGAACTTTATGTAAGATATTTTATTCTTTGAGTATTAAAACAGGACCAACCCGTATGTCTTGTCTTCAATGGAGTAGTGTCGCGCGGTGAGCAGATGCTTAGCGGCGGAGTTGGTCTGCGGCGCGATGCCGGCGCGCTCCAGGTAGCCCTTGCTCAGCGCCAGCTGCAGCGCGCCCCACACGCCCGCGCCCAGCGACGGCTCTGCCTCCAGCCCCACGCACGAGCCTGCAGGGCAGTACACACCGTTACACACCTGGCGACAGACATACCCAAACACAAACCAGCGCTTGGCACACCGTCTAGGTAGTTTAGGCAACACGCTGGCTACGTTTCATTTATCATGCGTTTTCTAAAACAGTAAGCAGAGGTGTAAAACGTAAGCTACGTTACGAGTGTCGTGTATATGCGTTATTTGTACCTGCGGCGAGATCCGCGGGCTTCTCGTTGTCGACGTCGACGCGGCTCCACGCGCCCGCGTTACTGTCCACTTCTGGCTCCACTTCCATATCGTTACGCTCGAAGTCCTAAACAGAAACACAGACCCAAATTAGACGACAAATAATATTGAAAACCGCATTAATAAATTATAACACCCTGTCTGTTTGGCGTCAGGCTTTAAAAATATAGTCCATTGCGTATCTACCCATGACCATTTATTTTATTATAGTTTATTGTGTGTTACCATGATCTCTGCGTCATGGTCCCGGTTGCCGGCTAGCCCGTAGGTGGGGATGTCTCCAAGGGTGCGACAGAACTCTGCGGTCGCGTCCAGCACCATGGAGCTGCCTCCTTCCTCTCCTGCCTCCTCCTCCTTCACGCGCTCCAGGATCTCTTCCACCTGTATTTGCAAACATAAACCATTATGTACTGCAAGTTAATTTATTACATAATGCGTTTTTAGATGTCAAAAGAAGTAGAAAAACAAAGTAATAACTAAACTTAACGCTAGCATGGAGGCGTACGAGTTAAGGTGGCGTACGAGGTTAGGTAACGTTACGTCAGCAGATAATTACCATAAAAAAATAAGGAAATCAGAAAGAGATAAAATATCTAGTCAGCCTAAAACAACACATTTACATGAGTGTGACTCGGAAGTCCATGGAAAGGCTGATAAAAAAAATACTGATGTGTCAGGTCACCTTGGGCACCAGCAGCTGCGCGTCGTCCTGCCGCTGCGCCAGGCGCAGGCGCCGCGCGCGCGCTAGCGAGGCCTGCAGCTCGGTGTCGGGCTCCGTCTCCGACTCGTCCGCCTCCAGCGCCTGGGACAGCTGCTCCGGCTTCACGTCTACACAACCAACCACGATACATTAGCATTTTAGTTCAGAATTATGTACCGGTCGTAAAAACATCGAGTTCCGAAAAACTCATGCCAATTTTCATTAGCACTACGCGACATATACAATAATAAATACAGTCCAACGCGGCTTCTGCCGACCAAGGTGGCTGAATACGGGGCCAAACAAAAAATGTAACAAAATTAATTAGTTTCTATATTTGATATCGATAAGCTAAGAGCTAAGAATAAATATGAACGCATTTCGCATAATTAATAATTTACTGTTGATTTTATAACCCTTGGCGCGCGATTCTCAATGATCGATTATTATTGAAAATCCAACAGTATGCTTTAATTGAAGCATTAAAGGTATAAAATATGAACAAGAGGCGTACGAGACCTGTATCGTCCGTGTCGAGCGGCGCGTTCGCGGCGTCGTAGTCGTCCACGTCGATGGGCTCGTGCTTAGCCTTCTTACGTATCTTGCCCTGCAGGGTAAAACAATATTAGGATGTCATTATGTGAAAAAATTAAAGCAATCTTCTGTGTCCTTTACTGTGATTCTTTGATTAAAATAAATTTAATTAACTGGCCCCTAATTAGCACGCGTCCCGAACATTTAAGTCAACGGTATTCGTCCAACGTGTCTTCGCGCGAACGTTGAGAGTTCGCCGTGCGTGTCAGTTTTATCAAAAGAATCGGCGCCAGCGTGCACTATGTGCGGCTGGCGGTTCGCTTGGTGTTGTCAGTGAGTGTTACCTTTCTCTTGGTCTTCTTGAACTTGGCCTGTATCTCGTGCTCGTCCAGGTAGTCGGAGGCGATGCGCAGAGCTGGTAGCTGCAGCGACTCCAGCCGCTTGTCGCCGCCACCCTGCAGGCGCTCTTGTCTCTGCACCAACAAAATATTACTTGCAGTAGATGAGAAAACAATACAAATCCCACATTATATTTGTTTATTCAAAGCCCTCGCCCACACATTACCATGCAAAGTAACACACGCTGCACAAATCTCGACTCATAACCTGCTACTAACAAAGGTTATTTTCAACTTCTTACCAGCATATCGCGGAACTTCTTGGCGTCGAGCACGTCGTCGTCTCCGATGACGAAGCCCCTCGTCTTGGCTTCCTTCTCCTTGTTGATCTCGTCGTCGTACTTGGCCAGCACGGGCCGCGCGAAGCCCAGCGATGCGGCCTCCAAGTCGGCCTCGTCGTCGTACGCGCGGTAACCGGCTTTAGCTTTCTTTGCCTCTAGAAGATTCTGTGAAAAATAATCATGATTGAATAATTTTTAAGATATCGTTGAATATCTGAAAAGGTATCTGATAGACTGTGGTCGACCGTACCGTCAAACAATCGACATTGACGGCTTCAACACATAATTGATGGTGGCTCGATGAATGTAATTGAATACAGTCGTCATGCACTACACTAAACCACAATCTAGATGCACCATCATATTTATTTAAGACTCTGACTCTGATAATTAGTGTCGAACACTTTGTCATCCAGTGAACTCTACAATTCCACTGAGCACTACATTGTAAGCACATGTTACCTTCTTCGTTCTCTCGTCGTCCACGATGTTGACGTTGACGAGCACATCCTCCTTATCCTCGGCGAGCACGTCCTTGTCCGCCAGCGTCAGCACCACCTCGCGCTCGTCTGCTATCTGAACACAGCAGAATAGTGAGTTTGTGAACATAAACAAACATTTATACATATTATCATAGAACAACAGAGTATCTCGCAAAGAATAAAGTATTGCACTTAAAAAGTAATATTGCAATATAGACCAGAGTTCTCTGCATCTCTGAGGATCTTATAGCGAAGTTGCATTGGATGATACATGTAGAGTTGAAATCGTTTTGTTTGTAAATTATAGTTTTCTTTGTATTATCCCAATTAAAATAAATAATCTTCCAGTAGTGTATAATGTATGGCACTCACCGCGTCGATGTCGTGCGCGACTCTGAGGCCGCGCAGCTGGCTGTCCGTGTAGCGCGACTGGCGGTCCTCGCGCACCTCCTGCTCCACCAGCGCCGACACGCCGAACACCGCGTCCATCTCGTCCAACATCGCCGCCTGCAGCCCACAACACATACATGAGCTTACATTATAAATAAACCAAACAACAGAATATTCTCAAAGCTACAAATTTTATTGACTACACGCGTCTCACTTTACAATGTGATAAAAACTGTTAACTCAGTCGTCTGACGACAGCTGCGTACTGTAGCTTCGATAAGCTAACTTAGAAATACTTGAAATCATGAATATGTATAGCAATAAGTGTAAATGTTATTTATTGTACATCATTTCAAATTACGATAAAGTTGAGAGTGTGATATCATCTTACCCTCTTAGCAGCCTCCCGCTTCTGCTTGTCGATGTCCCGCGACCGCTTCACCCAGGCCGCCGCGTCATCCTCGTCAGACTCGTCCGCCAGGAGCGTTGTCTGTAATCTGCACAAACACTTACGTTATCGACCGATTACATCACATAATTGCGCGACAAGTCATCACGCCGACATTCCCCGGATGGTGAGGTACAGGTATATATCATGCATCCACACTTTCTGCCATTTAAGTCCCAAGGCGAGACTATAGCCATTTACTGAAAACAAATCCAGATAAATTAGTAGAACATTTCATGAAATGCGCAGTCTAAGGATCGAACTCAGGACCAACAGGAGCAACAGTGGTGATCCGACATGGCAGTTAATAAAATAATAATATAATAATAAGTAAATAAAGTTTTCATTCTAAGTATCTGGTCTGAAATATTGAATAGTATGAAACATTAATTGTTATCAATATGACAAGTACGCGCATGTAATACTGACTTCTGTTCAATCTTCCTCTTCTCCTTGTGCAGCTGCAGCTTTTCCCGGATCTTCTCCGACTTCTTCTGTTGCGCGATGTTGGCGGCTGGCTTGTGGTAGAACTCGCCCAGGTCGTCCTTGATCTTGCCATCCTCTGCAACACGATACACAATTGACAACATTATAAAAATTATAAAAGAACTGTTATTTTTCTTTCCTGTATTCGAAATACGTTTTTGGTTTTTTCACCGATCAATTTACGATGAGTTAAATAATAAAACAAAAAACGTGCAATGACGTAAAGCTCTTTAAGAATAGGGTGTGCGTTGACAAGTACCTCCAGGCTTCTCCGCGCGCTCCAGGGGCTTGAGGCCGAGCTTGGCGCGCAGCTTGTTGGTCTCGTCCACGGACAGGCTCTCCTGCGCGCCGCCGCTGGTGGACGGCGGCGACTGCGACTTCTCTGCCGTGCGCGCAGAGCTCTCCGAGCTCTTCTCTCTGTTACAACATACAGGCTGGTTTATGAAATCAAGATAAATTATTTGAAAATGACAAAACATGAATATGATGGCTATAAGAGTTGGTCTAAAGTAAATGGATGGTTTGTGTGAAAGATGATATGGATGAAATAGTTACCGCTACTGAGGTGAGGGTTAGACTGGAAATTGATAGGGATAGGAGGATGATTGTAAGTTGTTAAGCAGGAAATATATTAGTACAGTGTGGAGTTTCAAAACTGTCTACCTGTGATACTCAGCATCTTCTTTATCTCTCTGTGCTCGGTGCAGCTCCCTAGCGCGGCGCTCGCGCTCCTCGCTGGGCGCGTGTGCCGCCGCGGCCGCCTCGCGCGCCAGGTGCGAGTCCACCGGCACCTCCTCAACTATAACAACCGAGAGAGCCGCTTTATATACACACCAGTAGCCTCCGCACTCGCATACATCATGAGTACTGTTACTACAACATGAAAGGGATTATTATATAAAAATATAAAATATGAATTATTTTATACATTGATTTGAATGAAAACTTACTCGTGTCTGACGAAAATTCCAAGCTGGATTAATTCACAAAACCTTTTAACTCATAACAGTAAATAATTATTGACTAATTCTAAAAACATTTTGTGCGACCACAGAAATTCAAAATTACAATTAACTTGATCCTGCTATTGGAGTACATTGCACACAATGTGAACTACACCCTGCAATCATGAGCAAATCAGTTTAGCTCTGTTCAAATATTCTGTTCTGGTTAAATAATAGAACCACACAATTATTTTTTCATACTCCAAACTGTTTCAAATGGAAAATGTTGAGTATTAAAAATGTAATTAATAAAATAATTAATTGTCCCACTATCAGGGTAAACACCTCTTCTAATACAGAGATGGCATGAGACTTGACTTTGACATTTATTTCTATGTTTGCATAAGGCAGATTTTCCTTCACCAATGTCTGTGATGTCCAAAGGGAAACTAAGGAACTACATAAGTCAAATTGGTATTTAGCTGGTATTGAACCGCAACCAAAAAATGGTAAAACAAAATTAAAACTATGACATTCCCCAGCATTGGCGATGCAGGCTCTCTAATTAAATGTAACAAGACCATTACAAGTAAGAAGCATTATTGTCTTGATATGGTTGTAAAAATTCATCCTAGCTTTTTCCAAACTCCTTATATTGGGGTTGGCTTCCAGTCTTACCAGATGCAGGTGCTGCTTATCTGACCTCCACAGGTCACCACTGGATAACACAGTACCCCTTGGTAGGAATGGTTGCGAGACTAAAGGTAACTATTACATACCTAGTGATGACAGATTTTCACGCTTGTATATTAACATTGTAGGATTATAGGTGATGTTTTAGTACAATCCTTATGTTTTTTGGGACAAGCAGAGTTATATTTTACTGTTTTATTAGATTAATATATTTCTTTCTTTCCCCTTTTCTATGTCAACATTTACTTGGCTATATGGCATAAAATATATTTATATATCATTCATGTGTTGCATTTGGACATTAAAAATAAGACATCAATATCTGGTTGGTAAATCCTGTGAGTACCCCCATCAATCTTACAAGAGAACAAAATGTTCAGTCCTATATTAAGTTGTAGAGGTTTACTATTATTAAGAGTCAGCTAATAAGGCCTCAGGTAATATTACTTTCATTACAAAATGCAATTCAATCAATTTTTGCACAATAGGATAAAGATGTTAGGATTTATGCTTACATTTGCAAGTATGATGAAATAAAAAAACTTGAATTTTTTGGGTTTATAATCCATGAAGGGATATGTCAGTGTAGCATGAAGCTTTAGTAGTACCTACATGCCTACCTTCACCTGTGGATTTTGTTAACTATGTTTGTAATTTCATTTTAAGGATTCTCCGGCCTACTGTCTGATTCTCTAATGAATACTTGAATAAGCAGAAAACTACCAAACAGAGAAAAGCTTTTGTAATGTTCACATAAATCCGTGGCTCTTGGCTTTTTTAGATGATTGTCCACAGTGGCATCACTCCACACAGCTCCTTACAATACCTACCTGATGTCAGCAGCACAGGGACGCGGTGGACTACTCGAATGCCACCGAGTCTGAAATAACGAGCAAACAATGCCATTATTTTGTCAAATGGGAATACCGCCGACACCATTGATGATTTCCAAATCAATTGTCAAAAATAATAGGTTGAAGGTATTTTTGAGTATATGAAAATTGGAAATAATCATCGGTGTCTAGCGTATCTCATTCTAGAAAATAAAGTGCAACTAACCGTCTGGGGAGCGGTCTCGCTTGCGATCCTTGTGTTTGCGATGTCGTTTACGTTCACGTTGAACATCCTCGGTTTCCAGAGGCGATCGAGATCGACTCCTGTGCTTCTTCTTCTTTGATTCCTTCTTATGTTTCTTGGAACCCATTGTTTGGTTTATTTATATATTTCACGTTTCTATTTTTAATATGTTTTTCGTTTACAAATAATGGAATAAAAACACGTTGCGTTTTGCTATGATCAAAACAAAGTAAACTTCCCACAAAGTCAAATCGCCATCTTGTTTTTCAATGAATCGAGAAAAGACGTAGAGTCATAGACCATAGATTTTACTAATTGAATACGTCTATAGATGCCGCATTGTCGTAGGTAGTCAAAACACCACGAAAACCATAAACAAGTTTCGCAGCAATTGTGTGGAAAGGCCCTAAGAGAAATGTAGAGATCAAAATAAAAATAATAAAAGGAGCTCCAACTTTATAATTGACCTACTCCTTGACAATTCGAAGTGCCTGTAAATAGTCTAATTGAAATACATGCATTGACTTTGAATGAATTGGTAAATAGGCTCAATCATTTTGAAGAGAATCAAACGGTTCCATACATGACCCACCATCATCGAAACTTGCCTTTCCATAAATCGTAATTTTTGTGCTTACAATTGGCCAAACTTAAGCATGCGATAAGCTTAATCATTTAAACTGTGTAATGGCGTTACAAGTTGATGTAAAAGTGGCAAAGGTTTTTTTAATCTTTTTAGTTTCTTTTTACTTTTTAGATATTGCTGGAAAGGTTTTTCGAGTTTTTCTCAGCAAGCCCTTTCATTTAAAACCCATTTTGTAAGAGTGCATTAAAAATAACTAGTCCGCCATCTTGGGCGTTTCGCCATTTTGGATTTAAAATGACGTCACACAAGTAACCATGTCATGCAAATTAAACGTGTTACATACAAAATTTAAACTCAATCAAGATCTGCTTCAAAATAGAGACTTTGTAAGATTCCACCCGAGAAATCATAGTTACATATAATACATTGCAAATTAAATATCTACAAGTTAGTAATTTTTTTTTTATATCTTGAGAGAGAAAGGAATAATTTAAGTGCATGTAGGTTTCGCTTACTGTGCTATATTTTTATTGTTTGCGATAATTTATACTCGGTATGTATAAAATATTTTTTTTTCTTCTGTTACCATAATTTGAATAATGTAAGTATTGGGTCTCATGTTAAGGACAAAGTCCTTGGTGGGCGGTATGTTGAATGTAATTTGTACCAAACTCTTTAGTTGTCATTTAAAAAGTAAGTAATACCGTTACCAAGGAAACTTTATATTAACAACTATGTCAAAAAATGATGAATTTTAATTTTGTAGAAGAAATACGTTTTATTATGTAATTATTTAAGAAGAATAAACTTTAGTTAATATTCAAGAAGTAATTTTATTATATATTTTTATCTGACCAAAGAAACGGTCAGAACATGGTAAATAGTGGTGGTTTTTTTTTTAAATTTCGCCGTGGCCGCGCGGTCGAAACGGACACTGTTTCGCGAGCCGACATTGGCCGACGACAGCTATGCTTGACAGATTAAATTGTATTTTACAAAAAAAAAAAAATATTGGGTGTTTGACATTACAATTAATTAACCAATAATTTATTTAAGACACAACTAGGTACATTAAAAATAAATATACTTAATTTTAACCCTAAAAACACAATTAATTTTCAATTAACAGTAAAATTTGATTCTGGCTTTGGAATTGATCAATTCAATAGTTATTAATAAATTGAGTTGGCAAAAATGTGACCATACAAATATTATATCAATGATTGCTGACTTTTTTTTATTGCTGACTGCAAACGTTATTCATGTTAAATCTCTATCTCTTTATTCTGCTTCTAAAATCCAGAGTCCGAAGCAGCTAATGGTGCCGATTCTGTTGTACACCGAACTAAACTAAATTATCTCTAAAATTCTCTATTTTTGGTTTAGAGAATCATAAAAGCTATTCTGCAAACAAGATTCTCTAAACATAAAATCATTTTTGACACATCTATAGTTTCTAAAGGAAAAAACCCAATAACACTTTGCCCGATCCGGAAATCGAACCCAAGACCTCATGCCCAGCAGTCGCGCTTTGCGACCACTAGACCAATGAGGCAGATAAGATTGATAGATATGTATTTAAAAAGTTAGGGTTTATTTGTTATGAATTAATAATCCTTTTGCACACATTAAGACTGCTAGTAATGTATTTTAGTTCCTTTATTATGTGACAATTTGATGCTAATTGTTTCTTTTTTTTTTTACAGAGAACTACGATGTGTTGTTGGGTGCGAAGATATGAAGGAGATGGTATCTGTAAACGAAGGTATATTGGACAATATGATAGCTACATTTGAAGAAAGCCCTTTTACACCTGCTCGTAATTTTGAAGAGCATGATGTTTCAATGCAAAACTACTCGGAAGGAGTTACATTGAGCTGGAGTCCACCACAAGCGCAGTACAGAAATGACAGTGACTACTACTATTTTGGTAGATTAATAATTAACAATGCATTAGGGAATACCACTATGTAGGTACGAGATCCTGAAAATTCTGTATGTAATAGAACTTTAGTTTAAGAAGTCGCTGTCGGTGGCAGGCAGTGTAATACAACAAACGGAACAAAACCTCTAAGGCCGTTTTTTGTATGTATAGAATTTAGCGCTTGCTTGGTATAGCCTTAGATTTAGCCTATTGTTAATGTAAAATAAACGTTATAGCCGATATTTAAAGTTTTTTTCTATTTACAATTAGAAACACAATAAGCAGTCCTACTCTATTTATCTAATAAGTAATGACATGGCAATAATATTAAAAACTACAGGTACCTACAACATAAAGTCAATAATAAAGAGTAGAAGTTGCTCAAGGCATGCTTCCTTCATTCATCTCGCTTGCCTTCTATTCCAAACGCTTTCGTAGGTATTTTCCTTATCCTTGAAACAAATCAAAACACGAGTTATTTACCAAATACAGCTATACTTCGAGCTTGCGGACGACGAGTAATGGGTAGCTCGCCGTCCGATCAAGGACCAGGCCCGGGTCGACGCCTCGACGGCGCGGCGCGTTCTGTTCGCGCGCGCCTCAAAAAGCTATTCGCACAGGGACGAGGCCCCAAAGGGGCCAAACGCCTGCCGGGGTTGTGGGACATCTTAACAGGATACCGTGGCCCCGGAACGTAAACGGCAACAGAAGGAGCAGGGTGGTTTTTTAGTCAGTAGAAGTCTGACAGTCCTTTCTGCCCCACCCAGGACGGAAGGACTCATTTGATGATTTTTACCACCTTAAAAAAAAAGCCGATAGAAGTCTCATCCTATGACAAATTTAACTTTAGCTCAAAACATACTTCACATCTTGGATCTGCAAGACACGCCATGCTTTTTAACGTATTTAGCAAGCTCCCGTCATTTTGTATTCTGTGCTCCCGTTGTCGATCCATAACAATGTGTTATGTGCGTGAGAGTTGAATGTGTGTTACATCAGATTACAATTTGAAGATGGTGCTCGGCTAGGGTGATGACGACTGATGTAACCCTCGCGGGGTGGTCTCGAAGTGCGCCTTCTTTCTCTTGGCCTGCTTCAGCCGCGTCTGACGCACCAGCTCGGGCGTGGGCGGCCGCCGCACTGGCAGCGTCGACGCCATCCGCAGGTGTAAGTACAGCGGGATCTGCAACACACGCATACAAACCTTGGCATTAGGCATTATGAATGCTATTATGACGGTAGTAGATAGTCGTCATTATAAATATGATCGTCGCTGTCGATTGAAAATAATAAAATTATTAAACTGACGGTGGAAAGCGACTCGTCGAGCTTAATGCGGTCCGCCGGGTCCGGTCGTTTCGGCAGAACGAAGTGGGCTCCGAGCAGAGGCTCTCTGGGTGGCTCGCCAAAGGTTTTCTCGAGCTCGTCTTCGGTGATGTCGCGCAGCCTGTCCTCCTCCTTCTGCCCCGGCACGTAGCGCGACACCACGCCGCCGCGCCACACCTGGTGAACAGCCTCACATTCAACAACCTATCGACATTTCTATAGTCCTGCTGACCCACGTTGCATGAAATGATTTTATCATCTGCATGTTTGACTTTATTTACAACTTTACCTTGAAGGTAGTGGAGCTGGCGACCTTCTGAACATCTGGCGGAAAGCGTGTGACCTCCAGGCTCCACGGCAGGAAGCTGCCCAAAGTCTGCAGGTACTCGCCCGAGAGACGCCACACGCGCGCGCTGTAGTCCGAACTTCCACTGCGCATTTAAGAATATTGCATACAATCTTCATGAAGAGAATACCAGATTGTACCCCTATTAGTCTAGTCTATCGATACGTCACGGCATCGTCTTTCGACCGCGGTTTCTAACGCTTGTTACTTTTCCTACTCTATTACCGTAAAAAATCGTTACCGTTAAAACGTTCGTACTCCTTGTTGAGTTTACTTACGTGAAGACGAGTTTGAGTTCGTCGACGTAAGTGATGGTAGTGACGCAGCGCAAGTGCGCGCGGTAGCTGTTGAGTAGCAGCGGCAGCGGCTGGGCGCGCGTGGTGCGCTTGGCGCGGCCCTCGATGCGGTCGCGCCACAGGAACGGGAACAGCAGGCGCAGTCGCGGCATGTTTACATGGACCTTGGACATACTTAATTGTTTAGTCATCACGTTCATCATCAACAAATTGTTCTTGATTGTTCCAGATTAGAGATTTATAGGATGTAATCCCATGAGTGTTACGAGTACAAACTGCACTGTAGGTACTGTTTCAAATGCGATGATATTAGCGTGTTATTTTTATAAATTACGTGGTATGCAAGACAAACCGTTGTATCTGCGAGATAGTTGCTCAAGAGCCACACTTTAACGTATCCCATAGTAGAACCAGTGAAGAGAAATTCGTTGTTTTCATCGGTGTCGAAGGAGGAGATGTAGTCCCCGGCCATGTGGATGGCGTGAAACGAGCCCTGGTAGCCACCAGCTGAATGGTCCGACCAGCATTGTACTTGACCGTTCTCAAGCGCCAGCAGAAAGGAAGCTAGAAAGTTGGAAAATCTTAGTTGATTTTTTATAGACACGGTATCCGTTATAGCACTATGCCTATATATTAGGTACCTACAATGATTTCTGTGCGTCCAGGGCACCATAGCAATTTATTGCTTTTGAAAATCAGGAGATGGTTCGCGCCACAAACCCCGTAAGTTGCATGAAAAGGCGCACTCGAAAATGACACAGACAAAGAAGTCTACAACCAGCGTAGATGCATGCAGGTTGCCGTCAAGGATTGCCTGGGAGGCATTTATGTAATGCCTTCATTACGAAGACCTCTCAATTATTTCTTCATTATCTACAAGAATAAAAGGTCAAGGAACATCAAAGATGAGAAAACGAACTACCGAGCTACTTACTTTAGATACAACACAATGCTCTGACTGACCGACATGCATACTTTGCGGCCGCGTGTGCAGGAAGATGCAGGCGTGCACGGCGAGGTGGCGCATGTTCTGCGCGCGCAGCGGCATGCCCACAGTCGACACGCGTCTTGCCGTTGCTTTCTTGATGGCCGCCGATGGGTTCACGTTATCACGAGCAGTGACAATACTGCACAAGTCAAGTTCTCAATGTTACAGGACCTACTTTGTTAAAATGGCAGTTTGTTGTACTATTACTACATTTACTACATTATTAGTGTTGTTTTGACTAAAATTATGATTAGTTTCCATTGAAAAGATAATATATCTAAAACTACTTAATTAAATTAAACTAAAAGCATGAAAAGGGAACTGAAAACATAATCATTTTGCTCAGCATTATGGAGAATTTTGTCACGGAAATTCTATATTTGAAGTATATTTTAGGTTTCCAGAAGCTGTTTTTAACGCGCCTGTACTAAAACTAAGATCATGAGCTACATGGTCCTGAATCAATACCCTATATTACTCACCCAGGTTTGCGGATAGAGACTGAGTGATATCTTTTTCCTCTTTGTTCACATTTGTTATTAACAGTCGTCGGCTTGGGGACCTCTCGCTTGTTGAACTGCATCTTCAGGCGCAGTGCCGGCTCCGTGCACGAGAACTGCCTAAATGGTGCTGACATTATTACTATAATATATCATGAAACTTCATTATGTTGCATTATAAAGTATGTTAGCTGATGCTTTAGTTCACTATTAGTAGATACTTAATTGAAGTTAACAATGGCAATCCTACTGCTACTATAATTCACTGAATTAATCTTGCCCGCATCGTCTTTTTGGGTTACTGTTCCGATGCGAAAAAGAGGTGCTATAGTTTATCGTCCATCTTTACCAATGTGTTATGCCGCTCACCTGTAGGGCTGACCGGTATCCAGCTTCCACAGTACTAGTTCTGAGTTGTAGCTAGTTGTAACTAGCGTGTGCGGGGGACGCACCGCGGCTGCCAGCACGTCGTTTGTGTGCCGTATCTCCCAGCTCTTTCCAGTCGTCGCCATGCCGGTGTCCTCGAACTCCACCACGTGGCGGTTCCAACCTACCGCTAGAATCCTAACAGTGTGGATGGATATTACGATTAATTGCTTGTACTGTAAAATTCTTAGTTATAAAGTCGGACAGCTAATCAACTATATATAGCGGCTTTGCGAAGGTCTCGCATTCCGACCTTTAAATTTGTTTCGTGGAGCAGAACCCACCAGCTCACCTGCCTTCCACCCAGAAGCATGCGGTGACTTCGCACATATGCTCGATGGCCATCTTTCTCATGCACACACCTGTGTTGAAGTTCCACACCTAGGCAAAAAAACTGACTGAACAAACTTGGTAGATACCTAACCTATAATCGTATAATATGTAGTTATTATGGATCATTACTTTACTTAGAGCCATCGAGTGCTTTTGTACTGTCCTTGAACCTACGTAAGCAAAGGGTACGTCTGCACCCTGTTACTCTTGTAGCAGGATATAGAAACTTCTGCGATCAAACCTTGAGCTCGCCGTTGAGGGCGCCAGTGAGTAGCAGCTGGTAGCCAGGATCGAAGCACGCGGCGGTGATCTCCACTGGGATCACCTCACCGTGCAGTACGCGCACGTGCGCGTCGCGGATCATAACATTGCGTTTACCTGCACATTTGTGTCGAACACTAGGATTAGAAGGAACGGGAGTCCACTACCATCAGCAGATTTAAAAGCTTTAATCAACCGTATTTTCCAAATGATCAGATAAAGCAACTAATTTGAAAATTTACCAGTGATTGGATTCCAATTAATGATGAAGCTGTCCATGCCGCAAGTAATGATCACCTTGAACAGCGGATTGAACAAGATCTTGCACACAGTTCGGGAATGTGTGAACCCATCAGTGTGGAGGGGGTTAAGCTGCTCGTCCAGCACCACGATGGCTATCTTGACGCCTGCGAGGATAAACTGGCGGGTGGCTCGGTTGTACACGGCGGAAATGAGTGACCGCTCCACTCGCTCGCCCAACTCAGCCGGGATATCGATGTACGACTGACGAAGATTACAATGAGCTAGAGTTATCGTGGTACAAGTCAAACATCGCAAAGGCTAAGGTCGGTGTTTAACCCTTAATTACATAGCTATTCTGAATGCTGCTAGAACTTAAATTATTATTTAAATATGAATATTGAAAAAAAAACCTCCAATAATATTTTGAAGATATCTATTATTATTCGTATATTATTATATACGATAAATTTTCCCATGTTTTACACAATTATCGATTGGATTCAGCAAGGATGTTTGTACCTGAACACACGCTTGACTCTGTACACTCCACACTTTGATAACTCTATCTCTAGATAAGGAGTAGATAGTCTGTCCCTTGTGCTGCAGCACGATGCAGGTAATACACGCATGGTGGCCGATGAATGTCACACTGGCCTTGGCTGGCACGAATGGGTTCCACACTCGGACCACGCAGTCGGGACCTCCCGTCACCAGTATGTGCGACTCCTCATTGAACTCAAAGCATTGTATACCCTGAAAAATTTGATTATAAGGCACGATGATGTTGCTATGAAACCTCTGGTGAAAGAAATTAATAGGTATTGAAAGAAAGATATAACAATCCGGCAAAGTACGAGTCGAACTAACGCACAGAGAGTTTCGATGAAAACTGTGAAAGAATATTTTCTTTTTAATTTTCAATATTTATTATTTGGGACCGCATCTCTTAAATCGTTAGTCAAGATTTTATTGATTTCTAACAAACTGTACTAGTACAAATATCGTTTTATTTCGAAGTCGCACCATATACTTGAGATTCCTATTTTACCATTTTGGGACGAAACTCAAAAATGGGCATTAGTAAATAGTATGTCTGGTACAGTGTACAAAATGTCTCACCTTTTCAACTGTGAACACTGTACGTGAGTGCGTCTTGGAGCCACGGATGTCGCACATGAGCAGTGCGTCGGGGCAGGTGGCGCACGACACCACGGAGTGCAGCGTCTTGTAGTACGACACCTGCCGCACCCACTCCCTGTGGATGTCATACAGCTCTACGAGGCGTATCTCTGGAAACATGTGCGGCTGTGAACAGATATCAAGGTCAGTTTAACAATACTAAAATACTTAAGTAATTAGAAGCAATCGTAATGTGAATTCGTTGTAAAATACCCGTCTTAGTGAATTTTGTACAATGTGCATAAAATGAACCATGGAGAACCAACCTGAATGGAGATTTCGCTTGATTTAGTTATTGGTTAAGGCAGTTCTAGCAATCGAGCAACAAAACCGTTTTAATACCAACGAAAACCAGATAGGGTGCTGAGTGATTATCATAATAATTACTATTACCCGTCTCTGCAGATCTATATATCGCAGCGTTCTCTTCCAAGGTCGTCCAGCTTCGTTCTTGAAAGGTCCACGAAGCACCGGTGAGAACATCAGCACTCGGACGTTGCCCCCCACGTCGGCACAGATCAGCTTGCATTGTTCATTAATATCCTGGCTGAAGTGGTAGTGCATCGTGCAGATCTGAGATGTAGACGTATCAATAATTGTACACAAAGCAATAACCTTGGAAGGTGAGACATGTTTCCTTGTCAACTATGTATGTACTGTATGTGTGTAAAACAGTTGATGACACAATCGGCAGTAGTCTGATTCTTATTTCAGAGAGGCGTTTTATCAAGAAAATTAAAATATAAAGCGTATTATCTTGCCATATACTCCCAGCTGGTGATGACAATCTTCAATGTGAAGGTCTTGGCGGTGCAGTCGTAGAAGCGCAGGTCCCGCTCCGTGGAGCTGGTGACGATGATGTTCACGTCTGGCATACACACCATGTCCGTCACCCACGTGGTGCGGACCTTGAGGTGTGCTGTGGGAGTCATCAAGTGTAAAATAATTAGCGTAGAACGTGAATCGTATGCTGTTTCTTGACTTCAGATTATTAATTTAAAAAAGCATAATTCAGGTGTAAAAGAAATATTTAAAAAACTAGCTGTGCCCGCAGCTTCGCTCACGTGGCCTTTAGTGTAACTTAAGGAATTAAGTATTAAATAATAAATTAATAAATCATTTTATTATCAGGCGACTGTGGCCCATAGAAAAAATACACAAAGTAACCATATAAAATAAACTAATACATAATAGAAGTGGTGGCGTTCTGTAGTTTCTGCCTACCCCCATGGGAAAAAGGCGTGAGTTTATGTGTGTATGTATATAATAAAAGTCTTATTAAATAACTAAACACGTAGTGTCGGCGTCATGTTGCGCTGTGTGGTGTGGCGTAACCGACCTCGAAAACGTCGATATACGACACCCTTCGGCCAAAAGTGCTCCTTCAAGGTCTGCAGCTGGTGGGTAGGAATGCATACCACAAACGACATAAAGTTGATGTTGAAGCGCGATTCCAACCTTTCGACCATCAGAGTCCAGTTGGTCTTCACTCTTAAAAACACCACGACTTTCTCAGACTTCGTGGAGTAGTGCAGACGCGAAATGTACAGCTGCGTCGTAGGCACAGCAGAACGCAGCAACATGTTGGGTCCGCTCGGCGCAGTACCGAACTGGTTACGTGAACAGGACTTCCTCTTCTTCTTTTTCCTTTAGTATTGTATGCCATGCCACCATAATCCTCCAAGCGGATCGAATGGTTGCAAAGATGGCTTTTAAAGCCCAGCGCCCACTATCGGTGGGCATCGGTGCGGCTCTGTACAGTTTGGGCTCCTTACGGCTTAGGGCGGTTTCGAGTGCCTGAGAGCTGCTTTGGGCGGCTTTGGCTTGCCTCGGCAGTCATAAGCATACCTAAGGACGCCAAGGCTGTCTTCGGGTAGCTCGGGTGGCATATTCGTGGCAGACACGTCACATGCCAAGGTGGCTATTAAAAAGGAGATGGTTAATCACCATTTGCAGTCGTTAGTTTGCATTCGCTTTGTGAGTATCTAACTACGTTACAAATGGATTTATATGTGTTCCCGCGTGTTTTTAACACGTTGTTATTGGTTCCTAGACCAGCTTCCATACATTTTTGCCGATCCTCCTTTACTATTTTTTTATTCTAAACCATTGAAACGCGCTTTAATACTACACCTCACATTGTAGTTTCGATCTTTCAAGACCGTATCCGACCGCATCTGGTTATCAGAGCAACTGCCAACAGAATGTTGCGTGCTATAACCAAATAATATGTTTTTGGACTAACTTATTTTTTAAAAATAACAAATAAAATAGCCATTCCCATACAAATCATGATCGATAGATTTATGATTTTGATTTTAAAGGCTTTTGTCTCAGATTCACACAATACGTGCGTCGCGATCGGCAGTTAGACGCGCTTCGCGTTCTTAGGGGTTTCCTGAGATCGAATGCTTGCTGTACAAACTCTTTTAGCGCTCAAGCGCATTTCTCTGTCAGTGAAGGTCTCAGATTCACGCGATAGTGAATGTGCGTTGCGATCGGCAGTTAGACGCGCTTCGCGTTCTCCAGATGTCTCGCGAGACCTAGCACTTGCTGTTCGAACTCTCTGAGAGCTCAAGCGAGTTTTTCTATCAACTCAAAGTCACGCGATAGTTGATGAGTCACCTATGTGGGGTAACCGAAGCAGGAATCCGTTGAAATGAAATTATCAAGAGGTTGCTGGATATTCATATAATTACCCAACCATAATCGTGATGTTACACATTAGAATAATTAAAGGACAGGCACATAATAGAAATTATCTATGATACAAACAATTCGAGTGATCTACACTCATAATCAATATCTATCTGTAATGGCCGATGGCGTCCTTTTTCGCGTCCCACAGTGTTGCCACTTTTTAGTGATGCGACACGAACGCCACACCCCTACGGAGAACATAAAACACGGCGATGTTGCATGAAATAACAAAAAGAAATAGAAGTATCTTCAACTAAACAAAAAAAAATTACATTGCACAAAAAACAACAAAAATAAGAAAATATAATCCAGACATATGTATTAACACTCTTAAATATAAAATATTGTTACAACAAATTAGTCGAAATTTTTAAATTTAACCCGTCTGCCTGAGCGTGTGGTATAGGGCTGCCTTACTGGCTGAACGGGTGAATAATTTTGTGTCGGCACTGGTTTAGCAGGCCGTTCACTCAAAGCAGGTTGTCGAGAAGTCGAAGTAGCTGGGACAGGTTGTGGCTCTGTCCGAGACAACTGTTTATCGAAACAATCAATGAATGCCGGTTTTAATCTATCGACACTGACGACAACGCTGTTTCCTTTGACTAAGATGGTAAACGTCTTGCCATCACAAGAGCGCTTTATTACTTTAAAGGGTCCACTATACGGCGGTTGCAATGCACGTCGAATGGTGTCATCTCTTAAGAAAACCTGTGACGCAGTTGACAGTTCTTTAAAAACGAATGTAGGGGATTCACCGTGTCGTGTCGCAGGTAATGGTCTTACTGCCGACATTTTCCGTTGCAATTGCACGACAAAATCAGTAGAATTTTCTAAGTTTCCTGATGATGGAAGGGAAACCAACATTTCCCCGGGTAGTCTTAGAGGCTCGCCGTATAAATATTCCGCGGCTGAGGCTTCGAGATCCTCTTTGTAAGCCGATCTCATTCCTAAAAGCACCATCGGTAGTGATCTTACCCATGAATCATTGTGGCACATTAACGCTGCCGATGAACTCGTTCAATCATACCATTCGCACAAGGGTGGTAAGAAGTGGTTCTTAGACGCTTAGTGGCGAATTGAAGCAACAGACGGTTAAACAAGTCCCGACTCAAATTGCGATCCCTGGTCCGTGGTAATAACCGACGGTACGCCGAAACGAGAAATCCATTCTCTAGTAAAGGTTTCAGCTACCTCCTCCGCGGTGATAGACCGCATAGGCCAGACTTCGGGCCACCTGGAGACTCTATCTATAGCAGTCAAACAGTACCGGTACTCATTGCTTACAGGCAAGGGCCCGATAATATCAATGTGAATATGTCTGAAACGACCAGAAGGCAAGTCGAAATTACCAACAGGTGTAGAATTATGTCTTGATTCCTTGCTGCGTTGACACGCTTCACAAGATCGAGACCAAGCTCGGCAGTCCATTCTTATAGAGGGCCAAACAAAATGTTCTGCGACAAGACGCGTAGAAGCTTTAGCGCCGGGATGACTTAAATTATGTAACCTGTTGAAAGCGGCGCGGCGAAATGAAGGGGTCAAATAGGGACGCGGCTTGCCAGTAGAAACATCACAATAGACAGGATTGTCGTTACCAGTTGTGCAGATTTTAGTAAACTTTAAACTGGTACCGCTTTGAAGTAAATCGGCGAATTCCTGATCGGAGGCTTGATCCTCCGCGAGGCCTTTATAATCATGCTCCAGAGAAATAGCGTCAATATCGATGCGGGACATAGCGTCAGCCACGACATTTTCTTCGCCTTTAACGTATTGAATATCTGTAGTAAATTGACTGATAAATGATAATTGGTTAAGCTGTGGCGGTGGCAGTTTGTCACGTCGATGAGAAAAGGCATACAACAAGGGTTTATGATCCGTAAAGATCGTTGCGTGCTGGACTTCCAGGATATGCCGAAAATGTTGGACGCTCTCGTATACTGCTAGCAATTCTCTGTAATATGCCGGCCACTGCGCCTGCTGAGGGGTCAATTTCTTGCTAAAGAAGGAAAGCGGAAACCATTGGTTATTTACTTGTTGATGGAGACATGCATGATCCAATATGAACGCCTGATGCATCTGTGAACAACCCAAGCTTGACATTACCGACTGGGTGTTGTAATAGAGTGGCATTAGATAGGCTCTTCTTGCAGTCTACGAATTTTTTTAACAGCTCGGGTATCCATGGAAATGGCTTTGCACCTTTGCTATTAGTCGCCACCAATGCCTCAATCAAGGGCGCCTGAAATTGTGCGGCACGGGGTACAAATCGACGGTAATAATTGAGCATGCCTAGAAATCGGCGCATACCTTGTACCGTTGCAGGAGGTGGGAAATCCAATAGAGACTGAATGCGTTCCCGAGGGGGTTGAGTTCCTTCGCTGCTGATGTTATAACCTAAAAATAATACTTCGCTGACTCCCAACACACACTTGGACGGATTTATAACCACCCCGTAATCCTGAAAGCGTTTGAAAAGAATACGCAAGTGTTGAAGATGAGCGGCTTCATCCCTTGAAAAAACAAGAATATCATCGACATAAGGAAAACAAAATTCCAGACCCCGTGTGACCTCATCGATGAAACGCTGAAAGGTTTGTCCAGCATTTCTTAACCCGAACGTCATGAACGGAAATTCGAAAAGGCCAAACGGTGTCACTATAGCTGTTTTTGCAATGTCTTCTTCAAAGACCAGAATTTGATGATATGCCTTAATTAGATCTAAAGTGCTGAAAACCTTGGCGCCAGCGAGGTTGTGAGTAAAGTCATTGATGTGTCGAACCGGATATCGATCTGGCACAGTCCGAGCGTTCAAGGCGCGGTAGTCGCCGCACGGACGCCAAGTGTTGTCTTTTTTAATGGTCATGTGTAACGGAGAAGACCATGCGCTTTTAGATGGGCGTGCCGTCCCGCATCTTACCATTTCTTCAAATTCCCTTTTTGCAGAGATAAGTTTCTGCGGCGCTAGTCGTCGAGGGCGGCAGGTGACTGGGGGTCCATCTGTTGTTTTTATATAATACACGGTGTCGTGTTTAATAACCCTAGGAAAACCGGGCGGTCGAGCAATATCTGGAAACTCAGATAAAAGTTCCGTAAAAATTGACTTACCTGAAACCACTGCACGTATACTGGGCTGGTTGGTGATGGCTGCCAAAACGGTTGATGTCAGTCCAGTAGTGCCGTCGGCCAGTTTATTATTACGGCAGTCAGGTAAGAGATGGTAATATGCCAAAAAATCAGAACCAATAATGGCTGTGCTGACGTCAGCTATTACGAACTGCCAGACAAAATCGCGGCGTAGACCTAAATTGAGCTTAAGGTTTATTGTGCCGAAAGTTTTGATACAGCTTCCATTTGCTGCGCTGAGGTCATAGTTAGTAGCTTGCCTGCGATATGGCAACCAACTGTGAGGGTAACAACACAAATCCGATCCGGTGTCGATTAGAAACCGACGCTTGGTCACCTGATCGGTGACAAAAAGGCGGCGGCTGATATCCTGGCAGTCAGTTGCCACCACTACTGACTGCTGGTCGAGTTTCCCGGTTTCCAGTTGCAAGGGCTGGTACACTTGGTTGCTTTAACTCCCCATTTCCTGTGATACCAACACCGTTTGGAGCCATTCGAAGACCTATCTGATGACACCGAACGGCCACGTGAGGGTCGGCGCTGTTGCCTAGAGAGAGCAGCTACTTGGTTGCTTACCTCCTCCAGTTTTGTGGCCAAAGTTTCTAATGAAAGTGCCGGAGGTGTTGTTGAAGTAGAAGAGACTACTGGTGAGGGGGCCAATTCTGTTATTTTGTCCGCTAACTCTGCAACCTTATCTAGATCTAAGTCGGCTTGTGCTGCCAGGATTGCCTGAATATGTTGGGGCAAGCGGGGCAACCAAAGTTGGCGTATGATGTTATCACCTGAAAGTGTTGATCCAGCAAGTGACCGAAGGTGACAGAGAAATTGGGATGGCTTTCTATCCCCAAGCTCTTCCTCACTCAGCAGTTGTCTCACCCGTTTTTCTTGCGAGATAGAAAGGCGCTGAGTCAAAACATCTTTCAATTTTTCATATTTCCCTTCTGCTGGAGGGTTAGCTATTACATCTTCAACCTCACCTGCCAATCTCTGATCTAAATGACCTATCACATAATTATATTTAGTTGTGTCCGCAACAATATTGGCTATTTGAAATTGGGCCTCGACTTGGGCAAACCAAATAGCTGGCCTGTCTGCCCAAAATGTTGGTAATTTTACTGCAACTCTACAAAGCATTTTCTGCTAAAAGTTGCTGAAGTTGTGCCTGCAATTGCTCATCAGCCATAGTGCAATGCTTAAGTATTTAATAGAAAAATAAACAATAATACCAGACACTCACACAGACCAGCACACAAATAACAATATTTTGTGAAAATACAATTACAAAGTGAAATCCTAAAGGTAAATAAAAAAATAATGAGGAGACATGCAATTAAGCAGTGCACTAAAAGGTTCAAAATGTAAATGAACTTCAATAATAACTTAAAAATAAAAAAATAAAAATTAAGTTTAGTACAAGAAAATCCTGCAGAAGAATTTATAGCATAGTGTGAACGTTTGCACCACCCATTTAAAAGTTATGCATTAAATTAATACACACCAAGAACCAACATAATGCAAGAATAAATCAAGTCAATAGGTGCTTATACTGACCCAAAGTCTAATGTTACTAAGAGCTATAATATGATGGTTGAAATAGATACAAATAGGTATATCTCATGAATCAAATATAAATCTTGGTAAGTATATATAGTTACTTAAATTAAATACAAGTATTGGTGTTAAAATCATGTGCAAAACTTGCATGAGAAGTCCAACTGCAACTAAGCTTCAAGCACACAGGAACAGCCCACCACTTTGTAGGAAGTTTATAGGTTTGGAAAGGTTAATTTGGTTAACACTTTGTGGGAAATAGCAAAACACTGGCACTGTAAGTACACACAATCACATGCAACCCGAAGAGATGCAGCATCGGGCAACTGTTGTTGCCATGCTCAGCCAGGTCTGCACGACTGCACGATGAATAGGAGCGATTCTTCCTCAGGTCAATTCCACGTCGATTTAATTACGTTGATTCAATTATGTCGATTCTATCACGTCGATTCAATCACGTCGGGGTCACCAATGTGGGGTAACCGAAGCAGGAGTCCGTTGAAATGAAATTATCAAGAGGTTGCTGGATATTCATATAATTACCCAACCATAATCGTGATGTTACACATTAGAATAATTAAAGGACAGGCACACAATATAAATTATCTATGATACAAACAATTCGAGTGATCTACACTCATAATCAATAGGTACCTACTATCTATCTGTAATGGCCGATGGCGTCCTTTTTCGCGTCCCACAGTGTTGCCACTTTTTAGTGATGTGACACGAACGCCACACATGGACAAATTAAGTAGTTCGATGAAAACGCCGTTCTAGTTTTAGCTAAGGTATAGAGTGATGATAATTATTTCAGAAGCTCAATCGACAGCTATCTGCAATATTCTTATCAGAAAATTCAAGTAACCATTTATTTTATGGTATTTTAACAAAATGGTAGACAAAATGTTCGACGTGAATCTTTAAAGTGATATATCTTTTTGAGTTTTGAACCGATTTATATAAAACAAACACTAAACGTTGAAGACAGAGTACCACAATACATTAGTGAAAGCTGGAGATTAGCCTGTACAACGGACAGACAAACAGATAAACAGACAAACAGACAAACAGAAAAGAAATTTAAAAATCATTGTTTTGGGTTCTATCGTATTGATAAATGCCCCCAACATAAGTTTTTCACATAAATCTCTTATGTACAGACAACGACCAGTTACAGATTTATTATATGTATAGATAGATGAATTATAATAAATTAATAACTGGAAATATTTCTTCAGCTTTAAAACCATTTCAGAAATCTTGTTGATAATGAACTTATTGGAGTCGAAGTCTTTAAGAACGCCACACTTCTGTAATCGCTACTAACGGCTGGAGGAGAAGGCAGTCCTCAGCAGTTTCATGTCGAGCGACCACCAGTTGATCATGCCGTCGCGGCTCGCCGTTATGTACGAGCCATGCATTTGGTCCGTGCTGCGATCCTGTGTTAGCCGATAAATATTAAGACATGAAATTGTATTTTAAATGATCAATTTGGAAGTAAAACCTTAATTGGTTTGCAATGTGTCGCCACTTCACGTTGCTACATAGTAGCGGTGCTGCAAACACTCTTTACGACCTGGCTTTTCTTCCGACTCACCAGTCAACCTATTCAATGAAGAGCGGAGTGAATAAGCTGTCCAGGTACCGCCCCCAAGCTGGATCTAAACAGTAGCCACAGTGGACCTTTGGTACGTCTGCTGAGACGAACAGACTTATGGACTTTCACACAATACGTAGGTATGTAGGTAATAGTTGATATGAAATAAAACAAACTTTAAACCGTTAGCAGACAAATGATTGCATGAATTGAACCTTTGCGACATCCGGACAGAAGCATATCCTTGATATGGGATGCTTGTGTTCAGAGTTCAACATGACGGGCAGGCCCAGGATGGGCGGCTGCAGCGACTCCAGTTGGTTCTCCGCGTCGTTGCCGAAGTAGCCCAGGATCAAGTGTGACACCACCTCCTCCCAGTCGAGCTGGCCCGTGCGGCTTGTGTTCATCTAATCAAAATTTATAAGGTTCTTGGATAATGACGTGCTCGTTATTGTTAGCTACTTTTCCTAAAATACTATAATAATATAATAGACTGCCTCGTTGTTGCAGTGTTTTGATTTCTCAGTTGCAGCCACGGTGTCTGGTATTGTGCCCAGTATATGAAGGCGTTCAATACACTTATGAATCAACTTCCTCGAAGATTTTTAATGTATTCTACATTAAGTACCTTCAAAAACATAATTTTAAATTCATCATCATCGTACTCCACATTTAACAAAGTCTTCAGTAAGCTCCTGAACTCGTTCGGCAACATTTTATTATTGTATGCTTGCTGGAATGCTTGCTGAATGTTCACCATGTCCTCCATGCTGCACCTGTCGTGCAGCGCTACGTTGCGCCAGGCTGGTGTCCTGCTCAGCACAGTGGCGCTTCCATCCGACTTCGTACATAACGACAACATCGATCTCATTCCTATTTCCCTTTCGCTTGTCATGGTTACTTTAAAAAAATGCTAAAACAATAGCTTTAAATATATCAGTAATAGTTATTGCTGATTTGATACTAAAGTCATAGAACGACACAAGTCGAGTAGATAGTGATAATTATTACTATGGTGGGGGAGTATAATCCTTGATAATGATTAAGTATAACAAGACAATAGCAGTGTCAAAATGAATCACGTAGGTAACGGTTTACATGACGAAGTTGAATCACGCTTTACGACAGCGGGTGAAACTGGATTTAAAGATTTGGAAATTACCTATTCATGTCACTGTCACACAATTGTTAAACTGCATGTGTAGGATGTAGACGGGAATATAAATATCAAACTAAGGCGTTACCTACCCACGTCATCCAAAGCATCACACAATCAAATCAGCATTGAAATATCGAACTACTTGAAGAATACTTAATCTGGACGCACCATAAGACTGCACTTCAACTGAAGCAGAGATGACCGGATATGCAATCCTCCTAGTCATGTCCGGTCGTTAGATGGAGCAATCAAATATTGTATTTATTTCGTCTGCGCTCCGCTAAGTGGATGTGGTGATGTGTGATGTCATCATGCGGTCAAATTAAAGACAATTTATTACCAACAAATGTATTTTATTTCGTTGTTGCACGCACGCAAACTAAGCAGGTAGGTGTGTAATTCCAAGGTACATAAGACAAAAGTAACAAGTCTTAAGTGCAGCCATGACGACATAACGATTGCATGCGCGTGCGTCGCTCCTGGCTGCGTTATGACGCGCTGTCGGGTTGCGTGCCCAGGGGAGGCAGCTGCAGCTGTCGATCTGACTTCTTCGTCGCAGGGACCCGCTTCAGCCGCGTTTGGCACACCAGCTCGGGCGTGGGCGGCCGCCGCACCGGCTGTGTCGATGCCATCCGCAGGTGCGCGTACAGCGGAATCTGCAACACACACACACACACGTCATTAGGTATCATCACAGTCGACATAATACTATTAGCTTATTGTGACATTGTGAGTGCTATAAGCTCATCAGAAGCAGGACAATGGAGTACCTTAATGCCCACCACCCCGCGGTTTCACCTGCGTTCAGTAACGTTGTTAGTTAGGTACTTTTCCGCTCCCTGTTCTCATTCAATACTATTTCTAAAACATTATAGAGAGTGTTACAAGTTATGGGCTGGCTCACCGTAGCCATCGAGTCGTCGAGCACGATCTGCTCCTGCCGGTCGGGCCGCACTGGCAGGGCGAAGTAGTTCCCGAGCAGCGGCTCTTCGGGCGGCTCGCCGAACGTCTTGAACTTGAGCTCAAACTCGGTGATGTCGCGCAACTTGTCGATGACCTTCTGTCCCGGCACGTAGCGCGACACTGCGCCACCGTTCCAAACCTGCACACGTTCAACACTAACAGCCACCGTCTGATTGCCAACTTAGCGTTCTAAATCTATCAACTGTTTTTGATTTATTTTAAACGAATTTTCTTTGATTGCGATACCTTAAATGTAGTGAAGCTGGCGACTTTCTTGACATCAGGCGGGTAGCGGGTGACCTCCAGGGACCACGGCAGAAAGCTACCCAGCGTCTGCAGGTACTCCCCGGAGAGACGCCACACGCGGACGCTGTAGTCTGAACTGCCACTGAACGTAGATATGAAATACAGAGTTGTAGTACCTATTTGTAAGTCGATGAATAGAATTACAATTATGTAATTCTATTAGTAGCATAGAAACGTGGACGCGGATTTTCTCATGCCCCTTCTTTTTCCACTCGGGTCCTTTCGAATGTAGAACGTAGGCCATTCGATTTGGGCAGTTCAGACTAAATTCCCGCGCGACGACATCAGTATCTTAAGTGTGCGATTGCGTTTAAAAATGCTGCCAAAAACTAAACATAACGTTCTTTATAAGTTTACATTTTATTAAGTAGGCTTACGTGAAGACAAGTTTGTGTTCGTCGATGTAACCTATGGTAGTAACGCAGCGCATGTGCGCGCGGTAGCTGTTGAGCAGCAGCGGCAGCGGCTGGTCGCGCGTGGTGCGCTTGGCGCGGCCCTCGATGCGGTCGCGCCACAGAAACGGGAACAGCAGGCGCAGTCGCGGCATGTTTATATGTACCTTCAGCAAAAGTTATCGCCCTATTAGCTTCTGAAGCCCTGTGTTCGACTTCTGTCGTAGAGGCTACGGTGGAACATTATTCAAAGTCTCTCTTCGCATACGCAACGGGGGATTTTGCTTTTTGAGAAAGGTATATTTTGATAAACTGTCTAACTTAAACAACTAAGAAAACAAGATTCTTATTGACCAGATGTCACACTTTGGGAATTTCACCTTTTAATGAAGCTATGATGAATGATAATCTACATGACAGAGGCGAGTTAGATGGTACGTCCGGAAACTGACCGTTTGGTTGGTGAGGTAATTACTCAGGAGCCAAACTTTGATGTATCCCAGGGTGGTACCGGTGAACAGGAACTCGTTTTGAACATCTGTCTCAAAGGCTGACACGTAGTCGCCGGCACGGTGGATAGCGTGGAACGATCCTTGGTAGCCACCCGCTGAGTGGTCCGACCAGCACTGGACTTGACCGTTCTCGAGCGCCAAAAAAAGGGAAGCTGAAGACAAAAATAACAAGAATCTGAACTAGACAAAAACAAAAGAAACTATAAAAAAATATAATAAGTAGGTATCATGTATTCAATTCCAATTATGATCAAGATTTTTGTGTACTACAAATCATCACCTTCTTTCTACAGTTTCAGGAAGTATCGACGCAATATGGTTGGTTAGATAATGGTTTTCGTATCTTCTAAATATCATTATATGTAGGTATTTACTAAGTACCTACGTAACATGGGCCTGCATTTACAATTAAGTTAAAAAAAAATTAATAACTGTCAACTAACCGACTTGCATATGCTGCGGTCGCGTGTTCAGGAAGATCACGGCGTGCACGGCGAGTTGGCGCATTTTCTGCGCGCGCACAGGCGTAGTCACCGAGGACGTGCTCCGAGCCCTCGCCTTCTTCATGGCCGCCTCTGAGTCCACGCTGTCACGAACACCTGAAGCTCTGTGAACATTCAAGTTATTAGACAGGTATGGCACGAACAACTGTACGGCGGTGACGCTAGCTCTCTAGGTGCAATAAGATGCTGGAATTTTAAGAATAGGAAGAAAATAATACATTTGTTCAACGTAGACTAAAAGGAATACTTTATAAAAGGCAGTTTACGTGAAAAATAACCTACTGGATTTTGAATCCTATGTCTTGGGTGATAAAAACACACTTATACTTACAGGTTTACCAAAAAATCATTATCTATGAGAGCATCCAAGTCCATGCAATATAGGTATAGTAATTTCTGAGAGAGGTTTCAGATGAATTGATTACTCACCCAGGCTTGCGGATGTTGGATCCTTTCATCGACTTTCCATTGGAACTAGATTGGTTTGATCTCTGGGCCTCGCGCTTGTTGTACACCATCTTAATGCGCAGCATCGGCTCCGTGCATGAGAACTGCCTGGAATACATCCACAGGTCAGACAACCAGCTATTCTAACTACGTATTTATTAAATTATAGATTTGTAGGAATTTCAAAATTGTCAAGGAGTCGCTCAGCTAAGAATTAGTTGAAGCTAGTTGCTCGTTTCAAAACGTAGTAGCCTTTATGGAGAAGAACGAACATGAAACTCCGCTGACACTCTTTTCAATTAGGTTTTTATAAAATCTTGGTTACTAGGTATATTCTTCTTGCTTCTTAAATGTGAAAACTAGATCGGTGACAATAAAACAATTAATTTAAAAAGTAATAAGAATTCGTAGTCTGCGACGGAGACAGCGCGGCGATCCGGCGATTACTTTGAATGACGCCTCGAGCCACACAGCGGTGCTCTTAGAATTTTAAGCCTAATTGCGCAACTTGACTGCACAATCCCTTTCCTTATTTTAACCGTTAAATTTACTCAATACTCAATACTCAATACTTTATTGCATTCCATAATGTATACAAGGCTGGTAGGTAAATTATTATAGAGAAACAATTATGGACCCTGTCGGGCACAGCAAGTTAGTTTTTAGAGGAGAGGATGAAGCGCTTTTTGTTTAAAAACATAATAATATTGAAATTAAGGAGTAAGTCTTATATTTAGATATTTAAGTAGATATTATTTATGAGTAGATTTATATTAATTTTGTTTATTATTAATATTTCTATATTTATTTAACACTAATGTACCTATGTATTTTTGTCAAGCAGACGAACTAATAAAGTAAAATGATGGGGATAGTATTTTGTCAGCAAATACCTAGGTTACGCAAATTGGAGTGTTAGAAGCGGCCGTGCTTTGCGTATGATTCCTCCTTATAGAGACTTGACCCTTGTCTTGGTCGAACTACATTGCATCTCATCTGCAGCTGATTCACGGGCCTCAGTGCTACTGGGGGCCGCTTACCTGTAGGGCTGGCCGGTCTCCAGTTTCCACAGTACCATCTCAGAGTTGTAGCTGGTAGTGGCCAGCGTGAGCGGGGGCCGCACCGCGGCTGCCAGCACGTCGTCAGTGTGACGTGTCTCCCAGCTCTTGCCAGTCGTCGACATGCCGGTGTCTTCGAACTCTATCACATGTTGGTTCCAACCAATCGCCAGAATTCTGATAATTGTTAATGATAGGTATATACAATAAGTCAAAAAGGTTTTTTTTCGTATTTACTGTTGTGAGCATAACATCTTAAGTTTAAAATCTTCGTGAAATGGAAATTAATAACTAATGTTTGTATTACTAGAAGATCTTTCATCCCGCCCATGACTCACCTGCCTTCCACCCAAAAGCATCCAGTGACTTCGCACATATGCTCGATAGACATGTGCCGTATGCACGCACCTGTATTGAAGTTCCACACCTAGGCAAATAAAAAAAACTATTATTTACTAAGTTTCGTTTAAGCATACAAATGAATAAAAATATTTTAGTAATTTTATTAATTGTTAATATAGGTGTATGATGTGTTTAAGTAGTTCAAAACAGTTTTAAAAACATTAATCAACACCAACATCTATAATTGGCCAACGCTGAATAAGTTAATCATGGAGTGATTAAGATGTAGCTACACAAAGTGAAGCAATGCGTACGAGGGTTAAACTGTGGTTTAACTTATTAGAATGACCGCAATACAATGTGTTCTCGTGCCATAAGGAGTTATTTCTGTCGAACCTTAAGCTCGCCATTCCTGGCCCCCGTCAGCAGCAGCAGATAACCAGGGTCCAAGCATGCGGAAGTGATCTCCACTGGGATCTCCTCACCGTGCAGCATCCTAACGTGTGCGTCGCGGATCAGTACGTTGCGTTTCCCTGCAGACACCCCGAAAAGCATCAAGCACTAAGTTGGTTTAGCAGTCAGTACCGCTGCACCGCGATGTCCATCTTGCTGACTATACGTCACCCCATACAGCAGCTCATGAACACCTGCCAAAGCACGTGTGTCTACTCGACCTGTCCTCTTTTGGTTTTTTTAACCCATGATTATTGAATTGATCCTGTAGCTCACCATTTTATTAAAAGAAAGATATGAACAATAACCAGAAGTAAAATATCTACTTATAATTAAATCATTTACCGGTTACTGGATTCCAGTTGATGATAATGCTGTCCAAGCCGCAAGTTATTAGGATCTTGAATAATGGGTTATAGAGAATCTTGGATACAGCTCGTGAGTGCGTGAAACCGTCGGTGTGGAGGGGGTTCAGCTGCTCGTCAAGTACCACAGTGGCTATCTTCATACATGCGAGGATGAACTCGCGGGTGGCGGGGTTGTACACTGAAGAAATGGGCGTACGCTCGCCCACAATTGCCGGGATGTCAATATATGTCTGCAGAACACAGGTGGGAGAGCATTTCAGCTATAGCAAGAACAACTGAGAAAGTACGCGACCCTTATGTTTCTACACCAAAAATAATAAATTGATCCAGTCAATTGGTATCGGACGCAAACTCAGAAGTCAGGTCCACATAGACAATGATGTAGGATATGAATAAATTAACGGACGCCCTTACTTGAACGCAAGCTTGGCTTTGCACATCCCACACTTTGATAGTTCTATCTCTAGATAAGGAGTAGACGGTTTGTCCCTTGTTCTGCAGCACGATGCAAGTGATACCGGCGTGGTGTCCGATGAAGGCCGCACTGGCCTTGGCAGGCACAAACGCGTTCCACACTCGGACCATGCAGTCGGGACCTCCCGTCACCAGCACGTGCGTCTCCTCATCAAATGCGAAGCATTGGATGCCCTGGAAAATAGTTTCGATAATAGACTAACCCTGGCTACGATAATGTAAATGAAAAACTGTGTTGAAGAAGGAATTATTCTTACTAAGTACCTGCATACACTGGGTGCCATACGTGGATCTTTGACAGTCGTTACGTGTTGTCAGAAGCTTAAAAGTCTGACAATCAGTCTTACCTAGGGGTATCGTATTACCCAGTTACTGGGTTGTGGAGGTCAGATAGGCAGTCGCTCCATGTAAGATACTAGTACTCAGTTGCATCCGGTTAGACTGGAAGCCGACCCCAACATAGTTAGGAAAAGGCTAGGCAGATGATGATGAGTACCTACTCTAATGGTCTAAAAAACCTGGAATTACTATGAATAAAAAAACTGGCCACGAAGGAGTCGGACTGATTCGCGAAGGGTTCGGTTTCACATGTTCTCACATACCTAGGTGTACTAGCTAGTAATACCAGGCCTCCGTCACTCCATGTACTTGCGCGCTATAAGTGCCTACCGCCCAGCCGAGCGGTCTCGGTCCGCCGGCGGATCAAATTCAGTGCGGTTTTCGCAAGCGAAGCGCGTGCACGCCGTTCAATTTTAATAGTGCTGTTCGTTCGTACGCGTATTACGATGCCGTGTTATTATGTTTTATCTAGGTTTCTTCCACAGTCAGCACCAATATATAAAACAAAACAAACTTACAAATATAATAAAACAAACTTTAAAAAAGAGAACCGACTTCAAAACAATAAAACGTACGAAATAATTTCTTCTTTGATGTCGGTGCTTTTTCGATTCGTAATACTAGCTGTTAGCACTAACATAAAAAAAAAACAAATTATTTCTTACGGCTTAGTGCTTTATTTGAAGTCGGTTCTCTTTTTTTAAGGCTTTTTTTTTCATTTCTAGTGAACATCTCCGAAGATCATCATCAAACTAAGAAGTATTATACTTATTTTAAAACGTTCTCCTAAAGGTAAAAAATCCTTTTCTGAAAACCGCATCGATATGGGTTTAGCCAAACGCGAGATTATCGCGCACAAACATACATACCTACAAACCATACAAGTCAAACTTCTCAGTTTGGCCTGTATGTCTGATCACCTCCTTTTTGTTAAGTTGGTTAAATATTTTATAAATGATAAAATTTTTAACTGCCACGTAAAAGTCAGAACATATTCACAGTTCTCAATAACATACATAAAAAGTTATGTTAATTTAATTTTATCGAAGACGCAGCCCTGCGATTACTGTGGAATCGCGCGGTGCGAACCAATCACTGCTGTACGCTTGAGCATTTAGGCGCATTTTAGCATACAGTGGTTGTTGACGCGAGGGAGTAGGCAATTATCGTAATAGGTATTGGAAATTTTGTACTGAGTGAAGTATCTGTTACGTAGTAACTATTCAGTAATCTGTGGTAATACTGTAATGTTAAGTTTGTACGCACAGTATTAAAAGATTTTGCAGGTTATTTTAACGTTAGTCGATTTTATGTATTTTTTTTTTGTTTAGGCTTTTCTAGTTTAGGAGATAAAGGGGCCATTTCCTATTATTTTCGTGAAGAATGTAAAACTATTTATTTTAAAATTATAAAAATTGTATTTGAGACCCAATTACAACAAGCACTTTCATTTGTCATGTCACACAGTACAGTTTGAACAAATATCTTTTTCATTTTCTAATTAGTCCTCCCACATATGTTACCACCACAATCAAAATTCATTGATTCACGCAACACGTCCGTGTTTAAGTCATAGAAAGTGTGTGTAATAGATTTCAAATTAATCGGTTCCGTAGGTTTGGAGCAATTTGGCTGTGACAGACGGACGGACACACGAGTAAAGAGTCCGCTTTCAATTCGGATGTACCGTACGTTACCGATCGGTGATTTAAGAATTTATGTAACTTTAAACAGCATTTTACTGTCTCGTAAAAGAAATACGGTGCAGTCCAAAACTCGCCTTATCAACATGGAACATGTTGTGTGTCTTGGAGCCATATATGTCGCATATGAGCAGTGAGTCGTAGCAGGTGGCGCAGGAGACCACGCAGTTCAGAGCCTTGTAGTACGACACCTGCCGCACCCACTCCGTGTGGATGCGAGGCAGCTCCACTAGCTGCAGCTTTGGGAGCAAGTGAGGCTGCAATGGCAAGTAAATTGTTCTAAGTCAGCACACGCAGGAGACTGGGCTAGACATCCTGGCATTGTGAAGATACCTAACTAGCAAGTGTTATGCCCGCTCTACGTCATAGTAGGTATGCTGTACCAGCCAGTAGATTCAAAAGTCTAGACCTCCACCGAGATGCCCGACATTTCAAAAGTTCCTGTTATTGATCTTTCTAAAATAAATGCTTTTACTTTGATTCAAATTGTTACAAAAAAATCATATGATGATCACCCGTTTCTGTAGATCTACATGCCGCAGCGATTGCGTAGCGCGTCCGGCCTCGCTCTGGAACGGCCCGCGCAGCACGGGCGAGAACAGCAGTATTCGGACGCTGCCCCCTACGTCGCCACAGATCAGCATGCACTGCTCCGACAAATCTTTACCGAAGTGATAGTACATGTTGCAAATCTGTGAAATTAAGCTCGTATTATAGAAGCCTAACTTAATACTCGAGTTGACTCGAACATTACTTAAGTAGTTGGCTCAGACTAGTTTAAAGTAATGAGTCTCTGACTTCTGTGGCAACTGAGTAGCGTTGTTGTCAATTACAAATAATGATGTGGTAGGTGTTTACACCTCAAGGAAAGAAATGTATAGAAGCATCACATTGTATTATACAACATACCTACAGGGGGGAAGCCGTCATTCACACTAAGTAATACCTACTTAACATTTCAGAAAAACAAAAATTTTATTAGACTAGGCAACTCAAGAACAATTGGTAGGTAAAACACTATCGAACCCACATAACGAAATCATAAGTAAGATAGATTTAATTACGTTCTGTGATATTATACCCGATATCTGTAAAAAAAAGTATTATCTTGCCATGTTCTCCCAGCTGGTGATGACAATCTTCAATGTGAAGGTCTTGGCGGTGCAGTCGTAGAAGCGCAGGTCCCGCTCCGTGGAGCTGGTGACGATGATGTTCACGTCTGGCATACACACCATGTCCGTCACCCACGTGGTGCGGACCTTCAGGTGGGCTGTGGGAGTCATGATATAAGTGTAGTACAATCTGGTAGAAATTGATGAAGTAAGTATCAATTTACACTTCTGAACATGCCCGTTGGTAGCTACCAACATGATAACTAAGTTCTATTCTAATAATAGAACCCAGCTACCATGTTGGTAGCAATGGATTGACTATTTAGGTACTCTTGACACCCGCGTGTCAAGCCAGAGGCCAAAAGCCACCTGACCCACATCCCGAAGTCGGGGGATATCGTCGTCATGGCAACATCTTATGACCATTCACTGAATGTCGTATTGTCCATGTTCAAGCGCGAACAGTAACGATTATAAATGCCCATGACACATGACAGCTAAGACTATCACTATCTGTACACTTATTAACTTGTTAAATCCTATTACACTAAGTAATGTGGGGCGAATTCAGGTCTTTTCCCAGCTAGACTGAGATAAGAAAGAAAAAGAAGTAAGAGATTTTGATTATGATGTTACTAACGGCTGGAGGAGAAGGCAGTCCTCAGCAGCTTCATGTCGAGCGACCACCAGTTGATCATGCCGTCGCGGCTTGCCGTTATGTAATTGCCCTGCATGGGGTCCGTGTTGCGGTTCTGTGTCAATCAATAATGATTGTTATTAGGTATTACGTAGATTACACATTCTCACTTCAACCTAATTACTTCATTTAAATTGTGTTGTTTACTTATTCTACCGCTTAAAGCTTGACTCGACTCGCTATTTAGCTTAACTAGCTTCACGACTTGATCCGCGTGGTTTTCTCACCCGCATTAACTTACACCTTCGGTTACTGTTGAGCACTGAACAGTGAACACTGAGCACTGAACACCGCCGTAGGTCGGAGCTCATCGTATTGTGGGTGTACTAATGGATACAACTCTGCCTAACCCTCCAAGGATTACAGGCGTGATGTTATGTTAGTATAGATTAGGAAAATCAAGTTTTGATTGATCATAAGTAAAATCAATGTTGTCCACTTTTTGAAAACTTACGGTTTTTACGTAAGTAAGTATCTAGAAATAATTGAATTATGTAATATCCTTCGTGGGCAATGTACATGATTAAGAAAACAATATAGAAGTAGGTACCTATACTGTATACTTGAGACGACAGCTGTTGAAAAGTTTGTTAAAAAAATTAAATTGAAACTAAATAACCTTGTCGACGTCCGGGCAGAAGGTTATTCTGGATATTGGGTGCCGGTGTTGCGAGCGAATGATGACGGGCAGGCCCAGGATGGGCGGCTGCAGCGACTCCCGCTGGCTCTCCGCGTCGTTGCCCAAGTAGCCCAGGATCAGGTGGGACACCACCTCCTCCCAGTCGATCTCGCCCGTGCGGCTTGTGTTTATCTGTATCCAGTAATCGCCAACAATACCAATTGTTTACTATGACGTGGTGCGTATCGACGGCTGACGGGGTGATTAGTTACTAGTTCAATACTATTGGGTGACAGCAGAGTTAGTTCGGTGATCGTTTCGGTAGTGGTCCTGAGCTAATAGATACAATGTGTGTATATGACATGTACTTCCGCTGTATTTACTAGCAGATTGCAGTAGAGAGACATAAATATGCATACTGAGCATGTTTATCACAAGCTCATAAACAATCCCGCTGGCAACTTTAATAAAAACAATCAGGCATTTGAATTACCTTCATAAAGAGTATATTAAAGCTTTCATCGTCATATTCCAGATCCAACAAATTCCTTAATATTTCTCTAAAGTCTAGACGTGTCATTCTTTTTCTGAATGCGAACATGAATGCTTCTTTGATCTTCTCCATGTCCTGCATGCTGCAGCGGTCGTGCAGTGGCGCGTTGTGCCAGCGGGCGCGCGCTGCCACCGCCGCGCTATCTTCAGTCTTCAATGAGACGAAGCTCAAGGATTTCACATCACTTTCTTGTGCCATTGTAACTTACACTACAATTACAATTCTAAAATAGCTCTTGGAATAAGTACTTCGTCCAAATAATAGATAGTAAAACTTTGATTGTATCAAATATTTATAATAAATTTATGATTTATGCAACAAAGTCAAACAAAATTTGACATCTTGCAGAATGGCCTGCAGTGTCAGAATGGAAATCAAGAATTTATTCGTTACTACATAATATAGCCAAGATACAGCCGGATGTTGAATAAGAAAAGTTAAAAACCTTTTTTATTTAAAATATGAAGTAGTTATAAGTATAGAGAATCTCACATACATACATACAAACATTAACCCTAAACACATAACACTCCTTTTTTTGGGGCAGTCGTGTAATTAATAGTTAGAAGTTAGAAAGCCTAACCTAAGTGCTAGTAGGTTTTAGACCTCGTTATCGTAATCCATTACAGTGCTTTTTTCTAAGTAATTAAAACACATTTTATTAAGAATTTACTTTATGTAAAATATAATTCTATCAAAACATTGTAAAATTATACAAAACTATGTAACATATTAAAAATTGTATAAAATAATTGTATGATGCATGGTAAAAAAAAACATAAAACTTAATAACGTATTATGTAACTTGTATAAAACATAAAAAATCAAATGTAAGCTGTTGATATTTCCCATTTTCTGACGAAACAAGCAACAATACATTTACGTAAAGACGTTACGTTTACGTTGCTTACTTTCTGTACTTCACATGCATCACACCATCGTGCGGAGACAGCAAACCACATGCTGCCTGCGCTGACCCTTGTGCAGGGACCGGCCACGAAACCTGTGCACTATGCGCGTTCAGGTATTCAAGTTTGTTGCCGACAGCAGTTTTATAAATTAAATATGCCCTTGATGGGTGCTACTGCGAAGCATTGCTGTTAGCAGTACTGAAGTGTATCGTGCTTCTTTCGTTCCGAGGCAAACGACCAGCGGTACATGTAGTTATTGTCTTGCCGTCCCAAACCGGACAGCTGCAGTGTGGCAAACACTTGCCACGAGGGCGCCGCGCCGGCTGCAGACGCAGCGCTTCCACATCAAAATGCATCTTCTTTGGTTTCTCGCGCGTCCGCATGAGGCGCACCAGCTCGGGCGAGGGCGGCCGCCGCACGGTGGGCTGGAATTGTCAAGTGTGGACTTAAGGATTCAAATGAGTATTTTTAAATTTTATGTACTAATACAAATGTTTTTTGTTATTTGTAATTTTTTTATACCCAGTATTTTTCGAGTTATAAACCCCTAAAGTTTGTATGAAATATTAATCGGTTTTTGGTTTATTCTGACATGCTTTATTACAGAAATATAGCAAAAAAACAAATTATTGGTAAACATTCTACACCACCCTTATGACGTCATTTATTTTTCACGATACTCACACCACCCTTATGACGTCATTTGTTTTTAACAATACTCATTAGCGCAGCAAAATGATGACGTGTCATTATGTGATTGGATGATGAATAGCAGGTAAAAAAATGACACGGTTACATTTGAAAAACAACCATCTTCAGTACGTTGTTACACATCGTAATAAACGCACTATCCTATCTCACATTTTCGGAATACTAATACTATTTATTACGTAAAAATGTTCGATTTGGTGTCAAATATTGATATTGTTGTGCTATTAAAGGAAAGTGGAAGTTTTAAAAATAATTGTGTTTTATATAGTGCTATTAAATCTAGATTAGTCCCCATTGTGTTAAGTGATGAAAACGATAAAGCGCTAAAAGCGTTTTGTGCAAAATATTGCTATAATCTGCAAAGGAGATGGCAAAATGCTCATAGCAAAGAGGAATTGTTTAGCAACAATAATTGCGAATGGTTATCATCGGAAATAAAGTGGCCTGATTTCATTGTAAGTGCATTTGAAAGAAACCAAGACTCTGTTCCTAGTACATCAAGTGAACATGAATCTCCAGCAAAAGTGTCTACTGCCACGTCAACGAATGTAAGTCCAAGAAAACCATTTTGTGAATTAGGACCTAAGCAAAAAAAGAGACGTACAGAACATATTCATACAATTATGACTACAGAGGAAATATCTCATGCACATATTATGAAATTACGAGAGGATGGTAATGAAGGAATAGCTGAAATCCTCGAACACCTACTTAAAAATCCACAGGATGTGCAAAAAGCCAAAGATAGTCTTTTACGTAAAAATGAAAAACCTAAATTTACTCCAGATGAAGCTTTGGGACTTGTTTTGTCCCTTAAATTAACAAAGTGGCAATACAATATTTTAAGAAAAAGTATCAAAGAGAAAAATGTCGACATGTTCCCTTCCTACTACAAGGTGCAAAATGCAAAACAAGAATGCTACCCGCCAAAGGATGATATCACCTTAACAGATACAACTGCTAGAATAAAATTGCAGGCTCTATTAGATGTAACCGCCAAAAGGATATTCAAAGCAATCAATATTGATAGCACAGACTGTAAGGAGTTGACAATGATAAGCAAATGGGGAATGGATGGTGCCTCGAATCAAGCAAACTATAAGCAAATAATGACAACGGATGACAAAGAAGACAGTGCTTCGACAGATGATTCAAGTATTTTTATGGGTAGTTTAGTACCAATAAAAATTGTTTCCGAAGAACAAATTATCTGGGAAAACGACTCACCAAATTCAGCATATTGGTGTCGTCCAATATTTTTCAAATTTGAAAAAGAGAATAAATCAACGATTTTAAGAGAGAAAACAGAAATTGAAACGGAGATAAATGAATTGAAGGAAACAGAAATTGGAGACATAAAAGTCTCACATTCATTATTGCTTACCATGATAGATGGCAAAGCAACATCAATCCTCTGTGAAACTTCAGCTCAACGATGTGACATATGTAAAGCTGTTCCTACAGAAATGAATAACTTGTCTTTGTTATTGACTAAAAACATTGATACCGACTTGTACAAATATGGTTTATCATCGCTACATATATGGATACGTTTTATGGAATGCATTCTTCACATAGCCTATAGACTGAATTTCAAAACATGGGTTGCAAAAGGTGAAAACAAAGTTTTGATGGAAAATAGAAAAAAAAGCATTCAGGAAGCTTTTAAAAATCAAACAGGCCTTTTAATAGATGTTGTAAAGCAAGGACATGGAACTACTAATGACGGGAATACCGCTCGAAGATTTTTCTCAAATACAGAGATTGCTGCTGCAATTACTGGTGTCGATGAAAACTTAATAAAACGGTTTTCAATCATTTTAGAAACAATATCTTCAGGTCATAAAATTGACACAGTGAAGTTTAAAGAATATACGGATGCCACCATAAAATTATACGTAGATTTATATGAGTGGTATCCCATGCCCTCCAGTGTGCATAAAGTTCTTGTTCATGGAACAGCTATCATTGAAAACTTGGGATTAATTCCGATTGGAAAGTTATCGGAAGAAGCGGCTGAATCGAGAAATAAAGACTTTAGGCGATATCGCCAACACCATTCAAGAAAATTCTGCAGAAGAGCTAATAATGAGGATATTTTGAATAATTTAATAATTAGTTCAGACCCTTATATATCATCAAAACGTCATAAAATGATACGGAAACACAAACCATTTTCAGAAGAAGCGAAAGCCATGCTTCTGTTATCTCCAACATTTGAAGATGATGAGCGCGAAAATATAGAATTTGTAAGTTTGGAATGTTTAGAGAACGAATGTGAATCAGAATCTGATGAAATTGTATAAGTGATAATTTTGTGAGTGCGTGTGTGAGTAACAGTGTGCGTATGAGTGGATTAGGCCTCCTGGGGACACCACTGATAAAAAAAAACGCGCTTAGTTCTCTACCTCAAGGGTGGTGTGGAAAAGGGAATGAAAATCAATTTTCTCCAAAATCGAAGAAAATCGAAGCAAGTGATATATCGGATAATTTGCCTAAAAAATAGCATAATCGAATACCGAAAGCCGTTTTTTGAGAACTCTTGAGAATTAAAAGTTATTCATATAAAATCAAATTTCTCCATACAAAAAAAAATTCAAATCGTTATAACTTTAAAAATATTAGGTATATACAAAAATCGTAGAAGAAAAGTGTCTTGTATTTAGTGGTAGATCGCAAAGCCGTTATTATTTTTTTTTAAATTGCTCATCAATTTTCGTGAATCCCTAAGTCCATGAAAGCTTGATTTCGGCCCACCGTGCGCCGCACCGGCTGCGTCGATGCCAAGCGTAGGTGCGCGTACAGCGGGATCTGCAACGCATAACGATATATTAAATGCTATTATTATTTCTAACTGGTTCCAACGATAAACGATAAATTGAATTTCATCTTCATTTAGGGGTCAAAGTAAAATCGGCAAAACAGAAAATTAGCAGAACAGAATTGCACGTGGCCACCAGAGAGCCTTAAGAAAAAAGGTTAAGCAGACATTACTGGATTACTGACCGTAGGTAGCGAGACGTTGAGCCGGATCCTGTCCTGTGGGTCAGGCTGACGCGGTAGCGAAAAATACTGTCCTAATAGCGGCTCTCTGGGCGATTTGCCGAATGTGTTGTGCTCGAGCTCGTACTCGGTGATGTCGCCCAGTCTGTCCTCTTCTTTCTGCCCTGGCACGTAGCGCGACACCACGCCACCGCGCCACACCTGGTGAACAGCCTCACATTCAACAACCTATCGACATTTGTATAGTCCTGCTGACCCACATTGGATGATACAATTTTATCATCCGCAAGTTGACTTTGTTTACCTTGAAAGTAGTGAAGCTGGCGACCTTCTGAACATCTGGCGGGAAGCGTGTGACCTCCAGGCTCCACGGCAGGAAGCTGCCCAACGTCTGCAGGTACTCGCCCGAGAGACGCCACACGCGCGTGCTGTAGTCCGAACTTCCACTACACAATTGAGAATTTTGCATGCAATCTTCATGGAAAGAGTACCAAATGGTAAACTCTCAGTGTAATGTCTATGATACGTTCCGACATCATCTTTCGACCGCGGTTTCTAACTCTTGGTAGGTACTTTTCCTACTCTATTACCTTCCCAAATGTTCGTACTCCTCGTTGAGTTTACTTACGTGAAGACGAGTTTGAGTTCGTCGACGTAAGTGATGGTAGTGACGCAGCGCAAGTGGGCGCGGTAGCTGTTGAGCAGCAGCGGCAGCGGCTGGTCGCGCGTGGTGCGCTTGGCGCGGCCCTCGATGCGGTCGCGCCACAGGAACGGGAACAACAGGCGCAGCCGCGGCATGTTTACATGGACCTTCAGAGTTTTATTTAATTATAACGCTACGGTTCTACGTAACATAAGGAATTAAACTTCTAGGCTACTTTAGATACGAACGTCTAGATGTATGGCTACAATATGCACTGCTGTACTTATTAGGTAGGTAATGTTCTGCTTAAAATAACAGAATTAATTTATTACATTTGGTAGATAGGTAATTAAATAAAGTTGAAGGATTCTCACGTCATCATTTATTAGGTAGTTGCTCAAGAGCCACACTTTAACGTATCCCATAGCAGTGCCAGTGAAGAGGAACTCATTGTCGACGTCGGTGGCAAAAGCAGACACATAGTCGCCGGCCTTGTGGACTGCATAGAACGAGCCTTGGCAGCCTCCCGCGGAGTGGTCCGACCAGCACTGCACGCGACCATTCTGCAGCGCGAGCAGGAGAGAAGCTGGAATATGTTCATTCTTAACCTGAGCTGAGTATGGACACTACATATGAGAGTTCAGATTTTACGCTATCAAAACACCACTGAAAATCGCGCTTGGGGTACAGGACCAACGGGGCAGTTAAAAAGTTGCAGTTGTAAATAAAATAGAGTTGAAATGTCATATCGTTAATAACTTACCGACGCTCTCGTGTAACGGTCGTGTATCCAGGAAGATCATGGCTGGCACGCTGAGGCCGGGCACGTGCGGCTCGCTCGTCGGCACACTCAGCATCGTGGAGACCGAGCCCCGCATTGCTGCCGCCTTCTTGATGGCCGCTTTTGGGTCTACGCTATCGGCAGCTGCCGTACTGTGGACAAGAGCAATCTGGGCTGGTCGTCATAACACGCATACTGCTTGAAGAAGTTGATTTGGTAATCAGCTCTAAAAATATTATAATTGAATTTATGGTACGAAGCAATAACATAAACAAAAGTAACTACATAAGTACCTATAAACCCTTGCCATTTTTAAGAAGAAACGAATTGAAAATGGCGACGCATATTATATTATGTCCCCTCACTTACTGCCTACGCATACCTAATCAGTGCGAGTGATATTGCATGATGCATGCTGTGCATGCAAGATGTTTGGCCACCATTTTGAATTCTATTCTTTAATCGCGCTGTTAGGTATAGTTATCAAAAGCAATCAAAGGCAAATACAGACCTGCAGCAGATTTACGAAGAATAACCTGGGCAAAATTAAATTTAAATACAATAGTGTTAAAGTATGTTACCTGGGTTTTCGAATGGTAGTCGACAAGGCAGGAATTCTACGACTACCTCTCTTGGAGAAGAGCGCCGAAGGAGACTTGGGCGCTTCTTGCTTGTACTTTATCTGGATGCGCTGATTCGGCTCCGCGCACGAGAATTCCCTACATTTTCAGCATTATATTTTAAATGTTTGTGTTTTAGTTACAATTGATAGTTTCCAGATGCTGAGTAACCTACCTGTAAGGCTGGCCGGTTTCTAGCCTCCATAGAACTAGCTCTGAGTTGTAGCTAGCTGTGGCCAGCGAGTGAGGAGGACGCACCGCGGCTGCCATCACGTCGTCTGTGTGACGCGTCTCCCAGCTCTTGCCGGTCATCGCCATGGCAGGGTCCTCAAACTCCACCACGTGCTGGTTCCAACCAACTGCTAGGATCCTAACTCAATATGGCGTCGTCTTAGCATCAAGCAATATTCACTACGTCGTAACATAAACTATACGTAAGGACTAATATTCGTGAAGGTCAGCAGAAGCAACATGGAAAATTGTTATTAATGTAAGCTTATTACTGGAGTTAATGGGTGTAAAGTTTAAAGTGGGACATTTGAACATTTTATTAAGATTGCAAGAATAAAACTCATCAGCTCACCTGCCTTCCACCCAGAAGCAACTGGAGACTTTGCACATGTGCTCGATGGACATCACTCTCAGGCACAGGCCCGTGTTGAAGTTCCACACCTAAACGGCGACATTCAACGTTATTTTTGTTTATCGCCATTTGTATTTGCTAGATATCGATGTAATTCTGTGTGAGGTTTTGACGGTCAGAAGTAATATAGGTACCTTAAGCTCGCCAGTCCTGGCGCCGGTAAGCAGCAGCAGGAAGCCAGGGTCGAAGCACGCGGCGGTGATCTCCGCCGGGACCCGCGCACTGTGCAGTATCCGCACGTGCGCGTCGCGGATCATCACGTTGCGTTTTCCTGAAGGTACACCCGAAATAGAGTCGAGCAACAAATTGATTGATGGCAAGAGACCGGACGGGATGTCTCTGTTTCCGTGGAAGTTGGGTAGGCCTTTAGTGTGGGACGCTACATGTGTCGATACTCTTGCGCCATCCCATCTTCCTAGTTCGGCGTGCTGTGCTGGCGCTGCTGCTGCGGCTGCAGAAAACCTCAAACGGCGTAAGTATAGTACCCTTTCAGGTAACTATATTTTCGAGCCGTTTGGGGTGGAAACTCTCGGGTCGTGGGGTCCGTGTGCCCATGGCCTTTTCAAGGAGTTGGCCAAACGATTGGTTGATTCTTCCCGTGACCCAAGGGCTGGTTTTTACCTTGGCCAGAGGTTAAGCATTGCCATTCAACGTTCTTTTGGGCACATTTCCAGTAGACAGCGATGCGGATGAATTTTTTGATGCCATTTAATTTTAGTTTCTCTTTTTTTATATTCTGGTTGTTTTTTATTTAATTTTATTATTAAGCTTGTAAATATTGTATATATTAATTATGAAATAGCAACAAATCCCTTAAATACTTAGGTTTTATTTTAAACTTCAATCCGCCAAAAATAATAGACCTGTCTAGTGACTTCTCACTTTTCCCAGTACAGATTTCAGATGAAACCCTAGGCAGAACAACCGACATCAGAGAAAAATGCACTTAACTTAGGCTAGTCACAGCAAGCTTCGATGACTGCACAGGTTATTAAACGGCAATAGGTACTAAAAACTTTGATGAGATATTTCCTCTATATTACTTATTTATACAACTGACTGAAAAAAAATTAACCTAACGTATATTTAATGTACAGACACACTTGTACATTAAATATACGTTAGTGCACTTTTGTCATATAATTTTACCTGTCACTGGATTCCAGTTAATAATGATGCTATCCATACCGCAAGTAACGATGATTTTGAACAGCGGGTTATAAAGGACCTTGGATACGGCTCGAGAGTGCGTGAACCCGTCAGTGTGGAGGGGGTTCAGCTGCTCGTCCAACACAACCGTAGCTATCTTGATGGCTGCCAGAATGAATTGGCGAGTGGCTGGGTTGTACACGCCAGAAATAGGCATTTTGTCGTTCGATATACCCGGAATGTCTATGTAGGTTTGACGGCACGCTTGGCTGTGCACATCCCACACTTTGATAATTCTGTCTTTAGATAACGAGTAGATAGTCTGTCCCTTATCCTGCAGTACGATGCAAGTGACACCGGCGTGATGCCCTTGTAAGGTAACATTGGCTTTGGCAGGCACAAACGGGTTCCACACTCGGACCACGCAGTCGGGGCCTCCCGTCACCAGCACGTGCGCGTCTTCATCAAACGCGAAGCATTGGATACCCTGGTTAAGTATCGAAAACGATAAACATTTTAAGATCTTAATCTGATCAGCATTGATTGTCGGATGTAATTAATGTACAGTAGGTATACTCGGCCGTTAATAAGGCATATCCAGTTGTGGATAGAGGCAGTCCAGATTATCTAAAAATCTATTGACAAATGTAACCCCTATAACCTTTTTTATGGGTTACATGAAACGAACGTTGGCAGTTGATCACCTCTCAACCCTTGTAAAGTGGTCTACCGCTAAAAGATACAAAAAAAACTGTCGAGACAAAGTGTCTGAAACAACTTCACCTTTTTGACTCTAAACATATGAGCCTTGGAGCCCTGCAAGTCGCACATGAGCAGTGCGTCAGGGCAGTTGGCGCAGGAGACCACGCATTGTAGCGATTCGTAGTATGATACCTGCCGCACCCACTCCGGGTGTGCGTTCACGAGGTCTGTCAAACGTAGCTCTGGCTCCACGCAGGGCTGCAACAATTAAGAAACCCAGGTACTAAGGGCGGACCACGAGTACCGACCACTCCAACTACGAAATAGTACAAAAAAAAAGAATAGACAGGTCATATTAAGTGGAGGTTGACACTGCGGTTATATTTAATTTAATTTAATTATTCATTTATTTCAAGTGACAAAGACTCATATACACAACAATTCAATAAATAACACAAATAATACATACACACTACTACATGTATACTTGCCTCCCAGTCATGAACGGCAGTGGCCTATATAAAAGCTCGGAATCAACTGCGTTCTAGTGGATCACTGCAAACATCATAGCCTCGTCCGACACACAATGCGAATGCGAAACTCCTAATCAGATTATTTCCCATTTACTGGAGATTCCAAAATGTTCCGATCTTTTGAGAATCTTTACTACGCTTCTATCAAGCAATAAACGTGGCCACCTACAGGGCCAAATAGTATACCATCATCATTGGTATGGATGCATCATCTACGAAAAGAAGAAGTAGGTTGCTTTGTAGGTGACGGCTGTAATAGATATAGGCAATTTATAAATTACCCGTTTCTGCAGGTCGATATGACGTAACTTTTGCAAAGTTCGTCCAGCATAGCTTCCAAAGGGGCCGCGCAGGTGCGCCGAAAACAGCAGCACCCGCACGTTACCGCCCACGTCTCCACAGATCAGCTTGCACTGGTCGGCGTCTTCTTTATTGAAGTAATAGGACATGGTGCAAATCTAAGAAATGATTAACTATTATAATGAGTTGTCACAACACTTCACACTCTTGTACTGATTTCCCATTAACAATAAATCAAAAAACACATTTAAACAACCAATAAATCTTGCCATATGCTCCCATCCGGAAATGATGATCTTCAGAATGAAGGTTTTGGCGGTGCAGTCGTAGAAGCGCAGGTCCCGCTCCGTGGAGCTGGTGACGATGATGTTCACGTCTGGCATACACACCATGTCCGTCACCCACGTGGTGCGGACCTTCAGGTGGGCTGTGGAAAGGACTCATCACAACAATAGTCAACAAATGAAACTGAATCAGATGCTCAATCATTGTGAACGTCTAAGCACTTATCGATAGCAATCAATTAAATCGTGCTGGGCGTGCCACATGGAGGGCGGACAGACAGACTGTACTAACGGCTGGTGGAGCGAGCAGTCCTTAGCAGCTTCATGTCGAGCGACCACCAGTTGAGCACGCCGTCGCGGCTTGCCGTTATGTACGAGCCTTGCATCGCGTCTGTGCTTCGGTCCTGTGTAACATTATATTATCTAGACCTTACATTGAATACTATTGAAATGAGCATCTATAACATCATTCAACCGGGGTTGCGGGACGTCTTAACAGGATACCGTGGCCCCGGAAAGCAAAGGGCAACAGAAGGAACAGGGTGGTTTTTTAGTCAGTAAAAGTCTGACAGTTCCTTCCGCCCCACCCAGGGCGGAGGGAGTCAGTCATTTTTTACCACCTAAAAAAAAACCATTCAAAATAACTATATTCAAAAGAAATAATATATTTATTATTGTGCCTGATAGTCGTGTCAGTAAATCATTTGATAGAGAAAAGTTTTGACTAACGTAGAAACCACCACTAACCATTTGGGTTGGGGCAAAGTCAGAGGAGTCATAACAAAGAAATACTTACTGTTAAAAATAACATTTAAGTAGGGACTTGCATTTACCGCCACAAAGAAATAAAAAGAAAAACCAGGTGACACTACGATTAAGGTAGATAAATTGTCATGACAGCCTAGTCATGGTATGAAAATGTAAAAAAAACCTTGGCGACATCTGGACAAAAGGTTATTCTTGATATAGGATGACTGTGTTGCGAGTCCAGTATGACGGGCCGACCCAGGATGGGAGGCTGCAGCGACTCCCGATGGTTCTCCGCGTCGTTGGCGAAGTAGCCCAGGATCAGGTGGGACACCACCTCATCCCAGTCGACCTCACCCGTGCGGCTTGTGTTTATCTAACGTATAACTCTCATAAGGTTTTTTTTTAAACGACGTTTATTATTTTAATGTTGGTGTTTAGTGGGTTGAAATTCACAATATTAAAAATATGATAAGACTAAAGACATTTTAAGTACACTAATTATACATAGGTAGGTAGGTATTTGGAATCAGATGTTTGGAAGTGTGTTGGTTGTTACCTACCTATTGAGTTGGATTGATATTTTGTACCTTTAAAAATAGTATTTTGTATTCATCGTCATCATACTCTATATTTAAAGTCGTTCTGAGTAAGTTTCGGAACTCGGTTGCCGTCATTTTATTATTGTTTGCCGCGTCAAACATGTCCTTCATGCGATTCATATCAGCCATAGTGCATCGATCGTGTAGCTCTACATTACGGAATTGGGTTGTAGTGCTTGATGCTAAACTATTATTAGAATCACTGTCGTTTACCATCGTGTTATTACAAAAAAAAAACACCAAAATCCTAAAATAAAGGATAATAAAACGAGTATAAAAACATACACGTAGGAAAATAAAATAAAATTGGGCCTGTACAATGGGCCTATTGCTTAGATTCGCTTTGATTTTTGCTAATGTCATACAACATTTTAGGTAAATCTATGAATACTAGACAGAAATTAATTTCGCCGTCAGCTTGTCAACAATATAAGTAATCGGGTAGGTAATAAATAGCCAAAGAGAAACGTAGTACCTAATAACCTTGTCTAACTTATACCAAGAGGAACACAAGCACAACTTCATCTAGGCCCGGCCCTTACAGGCGGCGCGCTCCATTTAAAATGTAGTTTATTTAAATTTTGGATAAAGTTTCTAATTGAAATATCAAATTCGGTAAAAGTAGGTGCGTTAATGCATACAATCATATCCAAACTAGCTTCTGCCTAGGACTTAGTTCGCACTGTTTTTTCACCCGAATTCAGTTACGTCTTTGGTTACTGCTCCGCTCCCGTTAATAGAAGCGTGAAAATCTGTCATCATGGGATATAAAATGGCCGCCTAATAATACGCGCTTCCAAGCTTTCCATACTACTATGAACCCTATCCGTAACTGGCAAACATACCACATTCTGATATAAAGTATTTTAAACACATTTAGAAGTGAATCGAGTAACATGCATAATTCATCCAAGCAATACAAAAAAAATAATATTTTGTATTTTTTTGATTTGCCTTTGATTGGTTGTACTCATAAAATACGCTGACAGACAGCACGGCACGCACAATGCAGACTGACAGTGACAGCTGTGGACTGACAATGACAGCTGTGGACTGACAGTGACAAACGAGACTCTTGCATGAAATAACCTCAACTCTCGCTAGGTAGTAAATAATTGTTTCAAATCAGAATTTTCTGAAACAAAATGTTTTTAACACTTAGGCTGCTATCAATCCGCCACCCTTCGTTCCTCGCGCGCACAGTGTTCGTAAAGAATAACAATGTGGATGACGCGTGCCGTCTTGTGAACAGAATTCTCGGCAAGGAAGGCATCCTGGAGCAGTACAGGCTTACCAGATTCTACGAGAAACCTTATCAGGTATTTAAATATGCCTGCTTTATTAGGGCAGAGTAGCAAGGTAAAGAAGTAGGTAGAATTTTGTATTTCCCAGTGTTAACTTGACACACGTAAACAAATAGGCAGAAAGTACACCACACCAAGTAGTCCTATTAATGTTACTGGGAACTAAACAAAATACCAGTAAATAGTATGATAGCGTCTCGGGAAGAGGTTCATTGAGATGTCATCAACAAACTGATAAAGTTTAGCTACAATCAAGTGCTTTTTAACTCATAGATTTAAAATGTATCAATTAATTTCAGTAGCTTATCGTACTTTTACTGGATTGTTTGCTTAAGTGACCTTTAACTGGTTTCAGACTAGAAGACGTGTGAACCATGAACGCTGCAAGGCTATCTACAATGAAGACATGGAGAGGAAGATACAGTTTGTGCTCAGAAAAAACAGGCATGAACCATTCCCTGGCTGTTTTTAATCGTGATCATAAAATAAAAGAAATTTCCCAAGTGATTTCAACACAATTACACCTACTACTGTGCAATCATGAAATAGCCTTGAGTAAGATAAATGTGGGTATTTCGCATATTTCTGTTCAACATTTCACAAAATTTTATTCATTTATTTTTATATGCTTGTATGTCGTAATTTGCAAATTAGCCAATCCTATACCTTAATCAATACAACTGTTATTACAACAAACTGATGCAATGCACCACAATGGGATGTTTTGTGTTGAGGGTCAGATACATGTTATTTAGTTGTACTTTTAGAAATAATACAATATGTAAATAAATAGTATTCAAAAGTTTATTCCTTACAACTTAGTTAAGTATACTTATTAGCTTTGTAGGTAACAAAATATTTACAAGAATGGAAGCATGGTATTGTCGCTGGTCACAGACCAAAGTGTCTTTATAAAAATATATGAAAGCTATGAATATGAGGACTAGATGGTAAGTTTGGCAGTGTGCGCGGCGGTGCAGTGGCCGGCGGTCGCGCCGTCACGTGTAGCTGAGGCACGCGTCGCGCCGCCGCACGTAGAAGTGGTACCGGTAGCAGCGGTGACACGTCTTGATACCACACCGGTAGCTCAGGCCCCCCTGTGGTTTGCCCTTGCAGTATTTTAAGCCACAAGGATACCAGTTAACGCAAACCTGTTATAAAATATCTTCATTAATGTAATGATAATATTGTAAGGTTGCAAGTAAAACTCTGAAACTATTGCACTGCTACTTTCTTTAGGGCTCTCTCTAATATTAGAGAAGGGTTTATTTATTTATACCTTTTTAGGTATATAAATATTGGAACAATTTATGAAACTTATACATCATCATATTATATAGTTACTATAAAATGACAGTCACCTCCAAATGACAAATACATTCTTTAGTGTGGTCAGTCTCCGAGACACACGGACCGACTGCGGGCTTGCCGTCTGTCGCGTCCGACGTCAACGCATGCGCAGGGAATGGTGTCACTGCAGTTGCATATGATGACTGGTCCATACCTGAACAGAATATTGCTAACTTACTTGTTGTTTCCTACTAACAATCTTTGTTTGCACAAATATTGTTAGGATTAGCTGATTATGTCAAAGATTTTACAGAGAAAACATTAGTTTTTGGTTTGTATGGTTTGCTTGTTTTTTAAGTTCTTTACACATTTTTGGTCTATTACCAAAAATGTGTAAAGTTAATTTCAGAAAAGAGAAGTTAGAATAAAGGGAACCTCTTTATTATACTACTAGCTTTTGCCCGCGACTTCGTCCGCGTAAATTTCGGTTATAGCGTACCAGAGGATGTCGCGGAAAAAATTACCCATGTCCTGTCATTTCAATTCAAAACAACACGTGGCGCCATCTATGATCATAAGAACGTTTTTGTGATTTCCCTCGAAAACAGAACTTTTTTTCGGGATTAAAGGTACCCTATGTTCGTTCCTGTACACATGGCAATGTATATGCAAAATTTCAGGATGATCGGTTCAGTGGCTTAGGCGTAAAGTGGTAACAAACAAACAAACTTACTTTCGCATTTATAATATTATAGTTAGGATAATATACCATTTTTATTATTTTATGGTAAACAAGGTATATGTATTTTCGTATGGTTAAATAACACTGCTCGGTCATATGCACAAGTGTGGCAGGTTAATACCTGCCACACTTGTGCATACGACCAAGCAGTGTGCTGGCCAACCTGGGCGGGGTGCCCAGCGCGCGAGGTCAGCGGCGCGCAGATAGACGCGATCGCGCGCGGCATTGCAGTGGCGGGCGGCAGGTGCCGACAGCAAGCGCGTGCTGCGGCCAGCCCACGCACTTGCCGTCGTCTGTCGCCAACCCTTGTCCTCTTCTGCTACCCGGATTGTGCCTGGATTTTTCTAGAAATACAAACATTCACTACTAGATACAATCATGGTACAATGACGCGAACATTTACAATAATGAGTGATTGCAAGAACATAACGTCACCATGAGTACATACCTGTCTCAACTTAGCCATAGCATCTGGTGCTATGAAGTCAGCCTGAGCCGCATGGGTGAGGAAGCAGAGTGTTTGATGACCACTCTGACCCAGCTCCTCCTCACCAGGAATGATCAGCTTCATTGCCTCCACTTCCTGAAAGTATCACTTTTATTAGAAACCTCCAGGACTGCTTATTGTTGACTAGGTTCCATGTGAGTGGTTGTTGGTTGTAAGCTGCAAGACTGACAAACTGATTTGAGCTAATATTTCAAAAGATCCAACTCCAATCTTCAAAAGATTCAAAAAATTGAAAACAACTATACATTTTTAACTTATGCTTTCATTATGACCTATTGATTGAGGGCCAATTATGGATTTTATAGAAAAATCCACATTCAATAAACTATAGATGAATAATTTTTACGCCAGGATGCTATCATTATGCATGAATTAATTTTTTGTACTAATTAACGAGAGCCAACTTGCTAGCACTGATAAGAATTTATGTTAGGATTTTTTTTAATAATTAATAAACAGAATAATTGTAGGTATTTAAAATAAACCAACAGTGTTCTGGTAAGGGTTGCTGTTACAATGGTCCAACGAAATAGAGCACGTCTTATCTTGACATTTTTGTAAGAGCCTACTCAATCATTAAGTAATTTCTTGACTAATAACCCTGTGGTCTACTAACTAACTCACATTAGTGAAGTCGACGAGCTGCGACACGAACACGCCGTCCAGACGCATGAACTCCAGGGTGATGGTGTCCTCCGACACGTTCGCAGTTATGTTCTCCTGCATAACATCGCCACCCTAAACAGTACAGCTAATAGTAAACACAAAAATGTTGGTGCTATAAAGGCGGAATCCTGTATGAAATACGAGTAGCTATCGAGCAGTGTAGAATGTGACCAATAGACCATGTAACGATACGACTTATTGTCAATAAATCTAAAAGAAAACAACATAATTTGGGCCAGTGAGACTAGGTACTGGTTTTAAAAGACTGTAATAAATCTCACCTGATTTCTAACATTGATAAGGAGCTGTAGATTTGTCGGTTTCACTAACAAATAAAATAAAATAACTTTTAAAATTATTAATTTCATTATTTAAAAGGATAAGGATCAATTCCGTTCTAATTCCATCCGAATTCGCTCGCTCTTGATTGATTTGTGTTGATTTGGTATTTTGGTCATGTCAACAGCTTTGGTTGGTTAGGTCTCTATGACAGTATGACAGTCAAGTCGAGTTTCACGCATAAAACTTTAGAGTGGTGACATTGACGTATATTGACATTTGATTGTGGACTTTACGTTACCTTTACTTAAATGCATTAAGCATAATGCATCCTTAGAGTAGGATGTCACCTTTTAATTTATAGAAGATATAACAAACCTAAGAGAATTTAATGGTAGAATCCTGTTAGAACGTAGCATGTCTATCGTAATGAGTATAGGGTTGTACACATTATAAACACGATACGATATCGTATCGTAAAAAGGCGTACGAAGTACGAACGCGAACGCGTTGAAGTGCGAACTATTCGGCAGTCATTTTGTGTCAGCTTTTTGTCGTAACATAGCAACAATGATTCAAGGTTTAAGCTACCTGCCTAGCCCGTTTATTCTTACTTTAATATTAAAATGATATAACAATATCTTTTTCAAAGTAGAAAAAAAAATTCTGACTAAATACCAAACAATTTTGTAAACATCCAAAATACAATACTATACGTTCCATTTCATGCAGTGGTTGTGTCTCAATCTGAAATGGATTCGAAATTGTTTTATTTTTTATTATAGTGTAAATAAAACTTATAAAACAAAGCAACCCTATGTATTATAATATTAAAATAAAGATACATTACCATGACTATACTACTCTGATTAGTCGTTTAATTATTTTCCTAATCAGTTTGAAAATTGTGTACTTTTGAGTATCTACCTATAATCTTTTTTATTTTTACAGAAAGTCAGAAATACAGTAAGCTACACCTTGCAACATAGTTTTATATATTTATCTCGCCTGCTTGCACCATACTTGATGCACGGATAATTTTATTTTTGTCAAAGACATTTTTGATTTTTGAGGTCATTACATTACAACACGATTTTACCCGATGCGCATACGAACAAGCAAGACACGAACGTCATCTGAAACGGAAAGAAGAAGGGCGATGTTGCATAGCGAGAAAGACAGCTGTCGTACTCGTATCATTTTCAGCTGATTTTTGTGTACGCATCGCGAACGCTACAAATTGTAACAACGATCGAAACATTTCGTAACGGTACAAGTTCCTCGGTTGCAGTCACGTAGGAAGTATTTTCGGAGAGAGAGTGTCACGACGCAGCAGGCCAGGAGCGAGAGTTTTGCAACGACGAACAAAGGGAGATGGTCTATTGAGCGCGGGTGGTGCGTATCGGGCGGCCGTGACGTCACTCAGCCGAGGCGTCGAGGTCGATGCGGCGGGCGCGCTCGTGATCTCGGCGCTCCGACGAGCGCGGCGAGCGGGCGCAGCGGAGCGGGCCAGCCTGGCCTCCACTGACTCGGGCGACGAGGGCGCTGGGCACCGGCCGCCGCGCAAGCGGACCCGCAGGCAGTCGCCGCCCGCCCGGCCCGCAGACATGCACCAGCCGCCCAGCGCCAACGGCGCGCCGCCGTCGCCGCACCATGTCAACGGTGACACCGCGACGCGCAACGGCGACCTGCAGCCGTCCACCGTGTCCCTGACTCCCACTGACCAGGAGATCGTGCGCCTCATCGGCCAACACCTTCTCTCCGTGGGCCTCCAGTGAGTACCGCTAAGACATCCACTCTAGCTTGTTGGGCAAAAGCCAGTGATCATCGAAAATATTTATATTATTTACATTAGTCTTCCTACACATGTACTAACCTTTTTAAGCAGTACACAAAAGGTATTAAAAATACTAAATCATGTGGTATGATAAGTCAACGTTCCTAATAAAATAATAAATTGAGTTGTAAATTTAGGTTTAATGACCTTTGCTTCTTTTGATATCTTATGATAAACAATTGAACAGGTTTCTAGTTAGCATTAGACTACTTGTGACAGCCCGCATGAACTAAATATTATTAGACCTTCAATAAACAACAATGAAAATGCATATTTAGTATGTGGGCACATGTGAGCTTTCCATTGCATACAATGATCTGATGGGAAACTTGTTCCTTGAGTTATCTTGATAAATCTACAAACTTGATATATTTTCTTCAAGAAATAACTAATTAAAAGCTGTGAATAATTAATTCCTTTGTTCTTGGAATAACAATACAAGGAATCTTAAACATATTTGAATCAGCTGCATTGATACTTCTCTCTCTCATTCTGGAAATATGAAATAATCAAATGCCACCATAATAACAAAAACTTTTATTCATTGAGTGGCAGAGCAGAGCAAACAATGAAAAACCTGTTATTTTCTGTTAGCCAGTCATAGAGTAATGTTTATGTTGACACTTATTGGTTTTCCTTGTGTACTTGGCTACAATTAAAGGTTTGCTCTTAAATCAAAAGGTTTTTATAGAATTGCTTATTAAAGCACACATGGGTTCTGACATTATGCTTAAGTTATACTTAATAGGGCAATAAAGAGTATTAAACAATAAAATTATCACCTACAATCAGTATCATTAGGTAGTTAGTAGGTATGAAACAAATATGCTGTGTCATTGTCACAGTTGTTGTTATGTTATCATAAGCTAAAGTAGAAAGATGGTGCAGAACCAGCCAATATTATAGGCAAAGTAATTATGCTACCCATAATATGCCAAAATGGAGTCCCGTTATTTCTTAAAATAATGCAACTGTACACAGATTATCCAAGTTAATAGGGTACATAGTGCAAGTGGTACACATGCACATGGGAATCCATATGTAAAAAAATAAAAAGAATCAATAAAGAGTTTGATTTCAATTTCAATATTTCTGTAAAAAATATTAAATATGTATATGTAAGTCTAACATGTATATTTATTTTCCATTAATATTTCTAATTTGTGGTAAAGAATTCTTCCCCACAAAACCACTTATCATTTTATCAGTTAAGTGCCTAAAAGTATATCGATGTACCTACGTTGCCGTATGCGGTAGGTATGTTTTACTGCACTCTGATAAATGATGCGTCTTTTTAACCAGATTCTCGCGAATTTCGAACGCCTTTGGCAATTTTGCCACTTTATTATCTTTTAACAAAACACGTGCTTGCATAATTTGTGGTATCATTATTTTTTAAATAAATCAACATAACATAAAGCTTGTATTCCCTGAAGGGTTCGGCAGAGTTGTATTAATAGTACACCCACATTTCGCCAGTTATGATTTAGTCCCATGTAATAGCTAGGGGGGTGAGCCTATTGCTATCAACCGGGCACAAATCTAGACTCCGAGGCTGCTACTGAGAAATTCCTGACGGAAAAACCATATTACACTTTCGAACCCAAGACCAGCACAACATAACAGAACATCATCCCTGAGGGTTAGGCAGAGGTGCAGCAATTAGGGCCCACATTTCGGCAGTTATGTTTAAGTCCCATGTAATAGACGGCGAGCCCATTGCCATCAACAGGGCACAAATCCAGACTCCGAGGCTGCTACTAAGAAATTTCGATTGAAAAACACTATAACACTTTGCCCAATCTGGGAATCGAACCCAAGACCTCATGCTCAGCTGTCGCGCTTTGCGACCACTAGACGAACGAGGACTATTTATGATTAATTATAACAATATTAATCATAAATAGTTTCAGCTCACGGCTTCGTGCGTGTAAACTGTTAGCATAAACATACTTTTACCTAGATGGAAATGGACTGACCAAACACTATTATGACCTACTATTATCCTTTGAATCATTTCTTCAAGTATCTGCAGTTATAGGCTCGTCTGGTCGACGTAAACCCGGTCTACTTCTACAAATTATTATATTTACGTATTTTTTAAATATTGGAGCAAGTTCAAAGTTTGTGATGTCGATATTCTTGATGACAATTTAATGTTTCCGTGAATGCATCGCGCATTATACAGCTGCGGCCATCGCGGGTGACCTTCGGGCAAGGCCGACGACCCTGTTACACAGCACTAGTAGTACCTAATTTCTACCTATGCACTTAAAAAGCATTTTTCGAGCACTTATAAAACACCAATCTAATGGCTTGATTTTAATAATTTATTTTGTTTTGATCGCCTCAACTGGTTCAGGATTTTTTTTACAATTATATGTATTTTTATTTACTCAGTGACTCGCGCCATCAAAACGAATCTAATAACGTATCATTTATCAAAATCGGTTGAGCCGTTGAGTAGTTACGAGCGGACATACATACAGGTCAAAGACAATAATAACTTGTAGTAGGTACCTAGGTAGTAAACAGTGTGTGGTGTGGTAATACATCATGATAGAACATGGAATAATAGTAATAGGATGTTAGGTATAATAGAGCTCAGATCAACTTGCTATGTTGTGATGAATGGCCGCGAGTCGTCCGACGCCCTTCCTATGACAACGCTTGCTAAGTAATGTTTCCGCACGTAATCTGAAGTAAATGTGTTATAGAATACACTCGCGGCTACGCCGTAGTCGGTAGGAATCGCAATGTCTTGTGGCAATCCTGTAATTATTATAGATATCAATTTTTATTGTGAAATGTAACAATTGAAATGTGAAGTTTTAATAGCTCCATTATCGTGATAAGGCACATGCCTTAAAAAAATGCCTTAGAAATACCTACCTAGAACCTGCCTGACAATGTTCTCAGGCAGGTTCTAGGTAGGTATTTTTGTTTTATGCACACTACACTAAAATTATGACATTTTTGAGATCTATGTATGTTACGAATACCGATTTTACTAAGCATACGTCTCGCCCCCGTTTTACGTAGTACTGCAACTTATTTTTCCAAAGTAGCAAGCCTTACATGTTGCCTTATATGTAGTACTTATACTACATAAATTCATAATCCTAGTCAAATAATATTGGTATAATAAATGGATCAATAATAAGGGTGTAATTCCCCTAAAGTACACAAATCCTCAAACCTGCAGTCGCGCTAGGTCGGTTGGCTTACCATCAGTTAAAAATTAAAAGGCGTTTTGTGACTCATCGTAATAATAAGCAAAGAATAATGAAGACAAAATTAATACCAGCCTATTATTGTGGCACTGCATCTCGTCTTATCATACAGGAAGGCACACGAGCATTGATCACCACGCTCGCTCTAGGCGGATTAGCGATTTCAGAACTTTATTAATGAATACAACCTAATAAAAATAATATCTTGAGTAAGTGTTTTAGTACCAGAGCCGTAACATAATTAAAAGTTTTGTCGAAAAGGTTGGTGAACTAAAATACATAATTATATACATTTAAACCTGATTTTGACCTAATTATATAAGTATATTGTAATTTAATTTATTAAATGTGTTAGAACAGATTCTACTTAGAATGGAATATGTGTATTTGTATAAGGTACTCGTATATTACATAAAATATCTTGTATTCCCCCAGGCGCAGCGCCGCCATACTGATGGAGGAGTCGGGCCTGCACCTGGAGCACCCCGCCGCCGCCACGTTCCGCACGCACGTGCTGGCGGGCGACTGGGTGAAGGCCGACCACGACCTGCGCGCGCTGCACGCCTTGCTCATGGAGTCGCCGCACGTCGACCCGCACAACCTCGCCGTTAGTAACGCTACCCACTACACTGCTGCGCTTGTACTGTGCCAACAGTTACAGTTATATTGCAGGAAGAGGGGGGAAATTTATCGAAAAGAGTCGAAATTTTCCTTTTCCTTTAATAGCTTACAATGTTAATTAACTAGAACGACCAGTCTTTCACTCGTACGGTCCCACCGCAGGGCGACCTCGCTACTTTCTTTATACTTTTAATATTTTTACTGCATGAATAACATTTCGTTACGTGTTTCAGGAAATGAAGTTCGTGGTACTCGAGCAGAAGTACCTGGAGCACCTGGAGGCAGGCCGCGTGCTGGACGCGCTGCACGTGCTGCGCAACGAGCTCACGCCGCTGCAGTACGACACGCCGCGCGTGCACCGCCTGTCCGCGCTCATGATGTGCGCCGACGCGCGCGAGCTGCAGGCGCGCGCGCACTGGCCCGGCTCCGGCCCGCACTCGCGCGCCACCGTGCTGTCGCGCGTACAGGTACAGTGCCCCGCTGACACTCGCACGCTGCGCGTAACCGCTTGCCTCATGGCTGAGTCAGCTGATGTGATGTGTGTGGGCAGTCGGTGCTGCCGCCGTCGCTGATGATGGCCCCGGGGCGGCTGCGCGCGCTGCTGTCGCAGGCGGCGCTGCAGCAGACCACGCGCTGCCGCTTCCACTCGTCGCCGCGGCCCGTGCCCGGCCCCGACAACATCCCCTTCACGCTGCTGGCCGACCACCACTGCTCCGCCGACCACTTCCCGATACACTCGCTGCAGGTGACCCACTACCTTACCTATTACTATTACCACTCGAACCTCGCAAATGCTCTAAAGTAGCCCACGAAATCCTTTTCTCAAGTTGTTGTAAGATACAAAGCATTCACTGAGTGCAGTTGAATTCCTACCGTCTCTATTTAGTCTGATCTCCCCGCACCCTATGGACCCGACTCCTAAGCCTTGCGTGGTGTGTGCCAGGTGCTGAACGAGCACTGCGACGAGGTGTGGTACTGCAAGTGGTCGCCGAACGGCTTGCGGCTGGCGTCGGGCTCCAAGGACAACACCGTGATGATCTGGGACTTCGACCCGGCGGCCAAGCGCCTCACCTTCAGGTACACGACTCACGACATTGTTACTTGTGTTCTAATACACTTCGCCAAAAGTAAGGTTAAAGAAGGTAGAATTAAAGTGTTGAGGCAGAAATGAACCTCTGTGTTCGCTAACGTGTATGAAGCGCGTAAAGATTGATATGATGTGTCTGTGTGTCGTGGCGCAGGAAGTCGCTGGAGGGCCACACGTACGGCGTGTCGTTCCTGGCCTGGAGCCCCGACGGCCGCTACCTCATCGCCGCCGGGCCCGAGGACTGCCCCGACCTGTGGATATGGAACATGGAGGTATGCGTATACGCACATCTTATTCCAATTATTTTGGATTATTATCAGTTATTCGTTACATTGACAGTGTTGCGCTCTAGTGTATAATGCCTCGTCGTTTGTCAAAAGTAATTGTAATATTAATGAGTTTAATGGACTTTGCCAGACGGAGCAGTTGCACCTGAAGATGACACACTCACAGGAGGACTCGCTCACCGCCGTGGCGTGGCACGCCACCAGCGACAAGTTCGTGTGCGGCGGCGCGCGCGGCCAGTTCTACCACTGCAGCATCGACGTGAGTAGCGCCCCCCCGCCTCCTGCCCCCCCCCCCTTGCCCCGCGCCGCTGACCGTGTCCCCCCGCAGGGCACGCTGCTGAACAGCTGGGACGGCGTGCGCGTGAACGCGCTGGTGTGTCGCGGCGACGCGCGCGGCGTGCTGGCGGCCGACACGCACCACCGCGTGCGCAACTACGACTTCACCGACCTCACCGACCGCAACCTGTGAGTACCCGCAGGCACCGCACCACCACAGCTTCTCGCCGCCGAGAGGCTGCATTGTCCATGCAGGACTCCTAGACGAAGATCGCCGATGATTTATCGGGATTAAGTTTCTTTTCTCTGTCTATGTGTTGACAATTTAGTAAGATCATGCGATTCTCGTTTCGAAGTCCGGGTATAGTATTGTAGTTATTGACCTGAGTCAACTTACGTCCATTCCATAAACGCCTTCTCGAGTCGAGAGACTGTCATCATGTAATCCATACATAAATCAGCCTGTAATCATCATTTCGTTTTCCGCAGTGCTGGACACAGGCCTTACGTTAAGAGAAGGTAATGCCCGGCGCGGCGTACTGCCACTCACTAGATTGTGGTCCGTCTCCCCTTAGCTGTCTCTGACGGAGAACTCTAACGTTTTGTGTGTACTGTGTCCAGTACCGTAATGCTACAACGCTGACCGTCCGACTATCCCGACATTTAAAAATATTTAAAAAAGTCTAATAGGAATAGGAAAATAATATAGGTTTGCAATTACGATTGTTGTACCTTGGAAATCCACCTCAAAACGGCTTTCACCTAAATGAAATACAAATCTATGGGCACTCATCCAAAAATTACCAAGAGATGCAGAAATAAGAGTCTTCAAATCTCAATAAAAATCATGGCTCAGAGATTTATTTATTATTTCAAGGAGCGCTTACAGACTTGTATCAACAATAAAGACTAGATTCAATTCCTTTTTTCTTTTTGTATATGAAGTTCAAAAGTGCCTTATAATGGCCTAATTGAAATAAATTATTTGACTTTGAAAAAACACTTGTTTTTGCTACAAAGCTTCTACTATAAAAAATAAAAATACTGAAAGTTGTTAATTTTTGTCTAAATATTTAATTTTATCAGTGGCTACAAATAATATGTTGTTATTTGTTGTATAACGTATAAGGAAATCTTTATGTTCAACTAAATGTAATAATACTATGTACAGGTTGGTGCACATGTATGGCTTAACATTAAGGTATCGCTAATAAGTCCAATATTTCAAAATAAACTATTCTGTGGTTCCAAGAGAAACTATATAAATGCCAATGTAGCGATTTTGTTATATATGTTACTAATCTTTAATTGAATAGAACACATTTTAAACAAGTTTACTTGTTAACCAAAAATACAACATTTAGAAACAATATATTATATAAGAGTATGAGACAGCTAAGGGCAGCCGGGCGCGGTCCCGCGGCGAGGTGCTTGCGCCTGACACTCGCGTTGTGTTGCAGCATCCAGGAGGAGCACGCGGTGATGGCCATGACGCTCAACACCGCCGACACTCTGCTGCTGCTCAACGTGGCCAACCAGGGCGTGCACCTGTGGGACATACGTGCGTCTCTCTCTTACTAACACTGCCACCACCGACACCACCACCCACCGAGCGGCCTGTTTGCTCTCGCTTGCTGCTCTTTATTTTATCCGACTGGCAGTAAAAACAGGGTTATGTTTTTCACGTGTATCTATTTATTTATACCCTTGAAACATCCGAACGACTTTCATTCTGTTCAATGAGGTGTCTCTATCGATTCGTCGAAATCGTGCGATAGCTTTTGTTTTTATAAAATCAACATGGCGACTGCAAAATACAAAATGGCGGTAGAGACAAAAAAACACGTTGAGTTGTTGTATACCACTGAAAACTTTTAAAATGATGATGATGTTTCCCAAAACACTTTTCAGTCATAATGATAATATAGAACTGAATAATTTTAAATTAGAGCAGTCTGTTATAAGCTTTACTCGCTGCAGTCCCTGCTACACATGTGCGTCATTTTATTTCCATCTTTTTAATTCGCTTTTACGTAGACGAGTTTTCGTAATCTTCCTCTTTTTCGTAATGTAGAATCCCCATATATTCCGATTATTACAAAAACAAGGTACAATGTGATGCCTATCATCATGTAGAATGTTGCTAAGCTAGCGCTATTGCACTGGATCACAAAGCATTTCATAATACCCTCTACAGGGTAGAAGTTCGTATAGGAACGAAGTTAACTATTTACTGTTTTAGGTGCGCGTGCGCTGGTCCGTCGGTTCCGCGGCCTTAGTCAGGGACACTTCACCATCCACGCGTGCTTCGGAGGAGCACACCAGGACTTTATTGCTTCAGGCAGCGAAGACAATAAGGTATGGAAATATGAATTTATGAACATTGATGCACAATATTATACGACTCCGGGTGTCAAGTGACTGGCTACTCGTTTTGTGTGGCATCGTCGCTTCCGGACAGATTACACAAAATCACTAAGTTATGATCAGCAGTCGAAGCTGGCTCATGAAGCTGTGCGGGCGTGTTGCAGGTGTACATCTGGCACATCAACGGCGAGGAGCCCATCGCCGTGGTGTCGGGGCACACGCGCTGCGTCAACTGCGTGTCGTGGAACCCGGTGCACCACGACGTGCTGGTGTCCGCGTCCGACGACTACTCGCTGCGCCTGTGGGGCCCGCGCACGCACCAGTCCTAGTATTTGGGTGAGACGCTCCTGCCCACTGCAGGTCGGCACAGTTCGATGGCTATTCCATCAATGATAGGTTCCCATCGAAAGTGTTCATTTTAGTCCCAAGTTACGAATTCTGTTGTTAACCGTAGTTTCTGTAACTTGTGTAGGGACGCGGTGTCCGCCGGGTCTTATTTGCCAGAAGAAGTGCAACACTCTGCACTGCAAGCTTAATCTGGACATACCCACCGCCGCCACCGCGACCTCCCAGTCACAACAGACGCAACAGTCCCAACAGACACTGCAGTCGGGGCAAACGCAACCATCGGAACAGACGCAACAGTCGGAGCCGACGCAACCACCCCTCCAAACGCAACGATCGGAACAAACGCAACCGTCGCTCCTGACACAGTCGGAACAAACGCAACCATCACTGCAGACGCAACAATTGGAACAGACTCAACCATCGCTGCAGACGCACCAGTCTGTGCGGTCGCAACATTCGGAACAGACGCAACGGCTGGAGCAGACGCTACAGTCAGAGCAGTCGCAACAGTCAGAGCAATCGCAACAGTCGGAACCGACGCAACAGTAGGCAAAAAGCATTGCTGCAATATCCCATGTCATCGATAAACTCTCGTTGTACAACTATACATCCCTCAAAGAAACAATGCTGCAGATATTTATCGGCCAGTAGATTAGTCTTATCCTATGGGAATATACCGAAGAAAATAATGCATACTAATAATTCCCATATGATTAAGGCCTGCTATGTGTCGACCGGTACCCATGTAAAATTTTTGAGTAGTGTGTAGTATTTAGGCTCGGGAGTGTACGACACTACGCGCGCGTCGAGCGGGCTCACTCGTCGGCCGCGACTCGTGAGCACCCCTAGGGGCACGAGCCGCGCGTCGTGTGCCCTACGTTAGCGACTTATGACTCGCATTTCTATTGTATGCTATCGACTACTGAAATTGTGTAACTTTTATAGATTTTACTATGATACGTGACTGGAAATTATATGTAGTGATGGTGTGTGGGTGCTGGTGACGTGGGAGCGTCCTCCACGGTGCACTCGAACCAAATGCATCTGACATTGTACGACGACTGTAACATGTTCTCATAAAAGCGAGGTTTTAACACATTGGAAGGTAACGTGTGTGAGACGACGCGTGTGAGACACTCCGCGTACTCGAGACGCGTTGTGGCCCTCACAGCGGCGCGGGGGGTGGGGGGCTGCACGATGACAACACGCGTGACGTCACCTAGCATTGACGTCTAGTGGCGTAGCATGACGTGAGGCTGGAGGCGACAAGTTTGTAAGTTAGCTTTAGGAGTTTCAAGAACACATTTCATACAAAATGATTGGCCACACTGCGCTCCGTGGACTGACTGCCATACAGAGTTTTGTTGATGAACGTTCAGGGGCAAAATGTCCAATTCTCAAAATGTCCAAATACCCAAAACGTCCAATGGTCAAAATGTCCAACTCCCAAAATGTCCAATCTTTGAGAATGTAGCAATTTTGTTCAATAAGTCATCTAAGCGCTTTTTTAATAAATACTTTAGTTCCAAAGATTGGACATTTTGGGAGTTGGACATTTTGACCATTGGACATTTTGAGAATTGGACATTTTGACCATTGGACATTTTGGGTATTTGAACATTTTGACACCGCTGGACATTTTGAGAATTGGACATTTTGCCCCTGAACGCAAAATACTTATACTTTTAGTTGAGAACCGTACGCATAGCTACATATATTATTACGTTTGATAAAAATGTATCTAGTTAAAGTTGTGGTCGCACATGTCCGTGATTAATTCGTTTAGAGCGAAAAGATTATATTTTGGTTAGTGTAGAAATAACGTAAAATATTTATCACTAAATTAAGGTTGGACTAATGTAAGATTTAGAGCACACTCCCTGCGCCCGCGCCGCCCGCCCGCACTGATAGGGTAATTTATTTAGGTCTTTTCGGATTAATTAATTAAGACTTAGTTCTGCTCTCACCACATGATGCACGTTTTCAGCACTAAACCCGTCTGCGTGCGGCGGAACCATGATACCTCTGATTGCTTTGGAAGTGTCTTGGAGTTAAAATGAACACTATATACATTGAGCTGTCCTCTGTGTATGGACATCATGCCTTTAAGTAAACGTAGTGAATATTTTTACTCAACGCGCGAAGTAACCAGATCTTGAGGATCGGTTGTGCCGCGTCGCCGGCGCCCGCCGCAGATTGTTTGCCGAGTCCTGAAAGCGTGTAGTGTGTGTACCCGAGCAGGCACGTAATTATAGCAACAAGAGGGTATATTTTGTAGCGGTCACCGCTCACGGCTCTATTTTTATACCGACCACTGAATCTCTCACGAGGTTGTATTCTTTCACAAAGCCGTTATACTTGACATGTTCTGTCTGCACCACAGCTGACCAATCGGACGTCTGTCCTTAAAATCAAACGACCTGATTGGTCGACAATGATTCAGCTGGTTTGTGCAAAGAAAATGTACAGGCTCTATAGATACTTATTTGTAAATGTGGGTTTCCTTTTAGTGTGTATTCGATATAATATTGCTTATTCGAAAATGTGTATGCAGTGCACTATTGTAATACTTATTAAGGTGAGAGAACATAGTTTAGTTTGCCAACGTCAGTGTGAGTTGGCAACCGCTGCATCTTGCTCACGACGTCCGCCACGAGCCGCGCGCGCAGGTCCCCCCCCTGCACGCAGTGAGCGGCGCGAGCTGCCGAGTATAACGCGCTTGATGTAACGAACTGCCGCGCGGACGCCAAGCATGCGGGAAATTATGATCAGCCCTTTATAACACTATTTCTTTTTGATTGATTTTACTTTATTTGGGATACTAATATTATAGCTTTTGTAGTTCGCACAATGCCTTACCCGGCCTGTTGTAGCGCGCGACGTTGACGAGCCGTAGCGACGACTATGAGCTTTTGGCATCGATTCGGAAGTCAAGGTATTTTACGTAGATGTACTAGGAGTGATCATGCAATGCCCGAGTGTTCACGAGAGGCGCGCGAGGACGTCCGCGCCACAGCGGCCGGGTCGGGACGGGGCAGATCTGCGCGGAGTTCGATCTGAACCAAATATCAGGCAATAAAGTTGAATGTTTGTGTGTGAGAGTGAGTTTTGCAAGTACAAAGGTTGCGAGTGTTCGGTTATTAACGATATGATATCTATAGACTTGTGTGGGTCGCGCGGACGCGGCCCGGGGCCCAGGCCCCCATTTGAATTGTTAAAAATAAATAATTATTATATCAATAAATTTTTTATTGTAAACTAATAATGTCTTCTTATTTATGTACCTATGTAGAAAATATAACCAGTATCTGTAGGTCTGGCTATTCTGAAGATATAGTTGCATTTTATATTGGCATCATACTGCTCGTTAATCACTTACTATTCTTACAATATACACAAAAGCTCACAAATTAATGTCCTCCTCTAGTGTCAAGCACCGAAGTTCTAAACAATACATAACAACAAACATACTTTTTAATATAAATAATGTACATGAACACTAACTAAAGCTGGACTATAAGTTGGCGGTGCCGGACTTCTCCACGAGCTCTAGCAGCGTGTGCAGCGACGTGTCGAACAGCTCGCAGCGGATGGGCATCTCCAGCGAATAGAAGGGGTTCTTGAGCGCGTAGTCCGAGTACAACTCGTAGATCCGCTTGAGCACCACCTCTGCGCCTTGCATGTTGGGATCTGTTACTATTATAAACTTGACACCTGTAAGTAGAAGGATTTCATAAATTGATGTTCTTTATCATAAAAAAATGTTAACCAACTAGGTTGTGCCTGCGACTTCTTCCGTGTTTTTCTTTAACCCGTTTTTGCTTACTGCTCCGCTCTCGTGGGTCGTAGCGTGATATTATTTAGTCTATACTATTCCTCATAAATCTGTCTATAGTATACAAAATCATTTTTTCTTATTCAACTGGTAGTTCCACAGTTTAGCGTGTTTACACACAAGCAAGACACTCTCGACTTTAAATAAACTAGTAATAAAATATAATATAAGAAATAAAAAACATCAAAAATTAAGACAATCCTGTGATCTTTTCACAAGCTGAACTTTGTGGTGAGATAATATTACTATTGAACATATACTTGGGGACATAGTGAGAGAAAAAAGGAGAAGAGGGTTTGATATAATTTAAATTATGATCTTTGAAAGATGTATGCATAACACTACTCATCTACTGCGCAGGATACAAGTAACATTCCTTCACAGTTGCCCAGAAAGGTGCCTTATTTATTATAGAACAATATTTACCTGTCAATGTTTGAAAGCAGGATAGTTTGAAGGTATCTGCAGTTAGAGACTCAATGCCGGAGCACTTGGGGATGGGACTCAGCTGGCTGGCGAGGGCAAACAATGGGTAGAACATACTAGCTAACACTATCTTCTCGTTGGTGGTGGCTCGTGCGCGCCCAAACTTTAGACTTAGTGGGTAGTTTTCCTGAAAATATAAGGTTTTGTCTTATAAAATGAAACATGATTAGAATAAGTTAATTTTTATTTTTAAATTAATAGATGTACTTATTCTAATAAACCTAATGAACACTACAGCAGTCTGTGCTGAGTCTGCGGCATTAATAGGTATACTACTTGTGCTATTTATGTTGCAGAGTGCCAGTCACTCAAAGCACTCTGTGTAATCCTGACATTCATCTTTGCCACAACATACTTTCTCAGCACAGATAAAATAGGTTTGTACCTGAGGTATTTACAGTCTTCACCATAAAGTAATATGCAGATACACCAACCCCAAATAAATTGGTAAAATAAAAGAGAAGTCAAGTTTATAAACTAAGTCAAAGTACCTTAGTTTCTATAACTTCAAACACATCTCTGCCATCTTCAGTGGTGCGCCCAGTCACGGGCGTGCCGTTCACAGACAACAGGACGTGCCCAACTGGAATATTAGGAAATAGATTTAGATTTGTTAAAGAAAACTAGAATCTATTTCACAGGGATAAAGTCTCTCATGAGATTACAATATTGTATAGAATTTTGGAACTTCCATATTAATCAAAAGATAGAGTGACTCATTATGTTTTAAATATACAATAACGTACCATTTATTCCGTCTCGTTGTCCGAAAGCAACGATTACTTTCTTATTTTCATATTGCAACTTGATGTCTAGTGGAAATCCAAAGGTTTTTTCTGCCTCCACACGGGGTATATTGTGGTCATAGTTAAATATAAGGCCACCAGACTTACTGACGATGTAAACACCGTATATAACCATTATTAAGTTATTTATTTAGCAATAAAATTCTATTTCCAATGATCAATAACAAATCAACACACAACTCCCACTACGACTGTTCGGAAGTCAAGACCATCAAAACAATCTACATCAAAACTATCCGTAATGTCCGTAATTTTATGTGAAAAGATTTTAAAGTTAACATACCTAATAGATTAAATGCACATGCGCTTACTTTATCGGTATGTTTTACGTGAAAAGTTAGCTGAATATCATTATTATAATGTAGTTTCAAAAATAAAATGAAGTAGCAAAATGACTGAAATACAGTTTTCGAACGTTCGGTTGTTTAATTTTGACGTGTCAAATGTTTGGTGTTGTAAATTGAATAATTGATAAATACTTTTATTTGCGTGGCAACAGTTTTAATTTGAACAAAGGATAACAGGTTCGATTCCGTAGTTCCGTAATGATATTATAGTCAACAGATGATTTTCAGATTTTAAAAACACGCAGAATCCAAGTAATCAAAAGAAGATTTTAAAAACGTTTTTGAAAATAAATCTCATGAGGCATAAACATTACGAGTAGGTAGTTAGTCACTACTCTATCTAGGAGAGCAGTGTGGTCGCCAGCGTTAATAACGACGGCCTCATCTTACATGTTGTGTCTGTTGATCTTTAAAAAACAAAAGCTTTATTATATTAGTATAGATAGGATTGCAATACAGTAATGTATATATATAACACCTGTGCGCACACGCAGGTTCCTCTGCCAGAAGCTAGATGTGCCTTAACAAAAGTGTATGGAGAAAACGTATTATTAGTCACACATGTATCAACAGATTGGCACCCTATGACTCGCCCGCTAGTCACCAAATTATGTTATCTAACTGATTGTGATATCTTTACATCTTTCATTTACATGACTAAAGTAGTACATGCACATTGCTAGATAAATACATGAAATGACTCATAATGTTTACTGTACGCGTCTTTCGTGATGATAACTGATTACCCGACTGCGCGAGTTATGTTTTTCACGTGTATCGTTGTATTTTTCTATATGGGTTTATCCCAACAGTAGTTTAGATCAATGAGGTGTCTATCGATTCGTTTCAATTTTGCGATGGTTATAGGCGGTACGATAAGGGATTTTAATTTACAAAAAAAGTAATAAAATCAAATAATAGAACAAAACAAAACATAAACGAAGAAATAAAACTTGCTTTCACAAAACGCCAGGCAAGCGCGCTTCAAACTTTAAATGCGCGTTTATTATTTTTTTTGCGGTGTCTAATGTGACGAAGCATTAGATACCGTACTGTTATGACATTAAAATTGAAATTTCAATCACTACATCGCATAGTATTGAAAAATTTTTATTGAGATGTTTCGTCACCTAAAAATCCGTTACCGTGTCGTCAGTGGGCGGCGGGCTTTACAGGCTCAATAGCTTTCTTATCTAGTGATAGATAGTCAGAGATAACGCACGCAAACTTTTTTTTTTTAGTAATTTGATGGACTTGGGTGGACTGTTGAGGTTTTGGATTGCAAACTCTCTTGTTGGTAAACTGTATAGGACTATAGGTCCTAACTCTGGCTTCGTTGAGCACTATCTCTGGTTTTTGTCTACTTGAAACCGATCCTATAGGTAATGCTTTTTGTTCTATCATCACTATATTAAGTAGAGAAAGAAATATTGAAATTTGAAAACGCAACGCAATTAGTTAGTTATGTAATCATCGGATATTTTATATGTACAGAGATCCTAGGGATCCAGGGTCGTCAGATATAGTTGAAGTTTTCTTACAAACCGATAGATGACATCGACTGAAACTTAACTTAATTAATTAATAATAATGAATAATCCACTTTTAAAATTAAATTATATTTAAAAACATCCATCGGTTTTTTAAAAAACTTGAACTATATCTGACGACCCTGCATATCTATCTCTTGCTGTGTGTACCTGTGTTGGTGCTTAACTAATGTTATATCATAATTTGTATGAGATAAAATGACAGATACAGCTACTGATATCTTCTTCATTGAGTTCCGTTGGCTTGGCACCGTCGTTATCAGCTATATCTCTGAGATCTGTTCGTTCTGTTGGGTACGAGTGTGAATGAGTTAATCACCACAGCTACACCTTCTTCATACGCTCGGTACATTATGTACGTAACTGTGTGTTATAATAACATAACAGAACTTCACGCCTGTAATACCCGAAGGGTTAGGCAGGCAGAGGTGTATGTACCCATTAGTACAGTACCTACCCCCACATTTCGAAAGTTATGTTTAAGTCCCATGTCACATCAACCGGGCACAAATCCAGACTCCAAGGCTGCTGCTGAGAAATTCCGGATGGAAAAACTCAATAACACTTTGCCCAACCTGGGAATTGAACCTAAGACGTCATTCTCAGCAGTCGCGCTTTGCGCCACTAAATCAACGAGGTAGTGTTATCACAAATTAAGTATAAAATGTAACATCGTAGTGAAAATTACGTATCGTATAAATAACACAAAGTGAGGTGTGAAAATATTATATTATATTACAACATGAATAATAATCAACAAAACCTATCACAAGAGCTTAATACGGTACCTACAATGTAATGTATATTTTTATTACGTCAGTATTACACGACACGGCCGAAGTTACATAATATTTGACATAGCTACTACCAGCATGAATGGCGTCTATTTTGAGGAATTTCTTTGAATCGGAACTGCTATCTTATATTATGTAGGTACCCGATATGGCGTCCTTCGCAAGTGGTATTGATAAGCATCGTTAACTGCACTCAGGATACCTACCTACTCGGATGAAAACGACACCAATAACGACAAAAATGCTTTCCGCATCTGCCATATTGGAGTTTCAATATGTCCTCACTTTGATCGACTGCCTTATTGCGGTGTGTGCGTCGACCAGACTTGGACAGCTGATACGCGGCTGCCATCGATTTGCCTTCAGCATAGTTCAGTTGCTTTCGCAAATCTCATCACACTTATGACATTCATATCTTAATAACAACCTGCCACGAGACATTTGTATAATAGGTACTTATGTAGGTAGTAGTTACCTATTTCAAATACTTCACCTGACACCTCGTTCCCATATAATTTATAGTGTAATCACTAGTTGGAAAAGCTTTCCAACTAGTGTCGGCATAGAATTAATCAATGAATTTTCTGATGTGTCAGCTCATAAAGTAAGTATACATCCCATCCTAGTTTTTAAGATCAATATTGCTTTTAATAACACTTTTACGTAGCATATTATTTAAAATTCACTGCACAGGCGACAATAAAAAAAAAAACAAAGCAAAGTGTACGAGGTCGCAAAGCGGCTGGCGGGCTGGCTGTCAATGGTTTTCCCGGCGCGGCAGCCATATTATTTTATTTACAAAATGTTTTTGTTAACTTTTTGATTTTGTTTTAACTGATAGTTTTTAGGTATACAGGTACCTATATATTTTAGTATAAATTAGATGCGGATAGATATACATGTATTATATCGGTTTATTTCTCAGTAGCAGCCTCGGAGTCTGGATTTGAGCCCGGTTGATGGCAATAGACTTGCTGGGACTTAAACATACTCGTAACTGGCGAAATGAGGGTGTATTATTATATGTACACCTCTGCCTAACCCTTTGGGGATTACAGGCGTGATTTTATGTTATATTACACATCGATTTATGTTTATAATTTTAAGAAAGCCCTTACCGTATTGCTGGTTATTTTAGATGCGAAATGTATGTTCAATAATTCAGGTCGTAACTGCATGAGAATCGTTCAGCGAGTCGTTTGCGGTGCAGTTAGTGTTGCATGTGCTCTGTCGGTCTAATCTTGTAGACACACTATTCAGTTCAGTGGCGACTGATCTATCTTGATAATAATTAGTTCATGACGCTTACGAATAGGTATGGCTTTTGGTGCATGGTGAATCATCTCAATTCAACAATCAGATAAACATATTATTAGCTATCTATTAATAGATGTCAACATTTCTACGTCAACACTTCTCTTTTGTTATCAATTTTCAATTACGATACGATTGGGATGGAGTTGTAAAAAGAATAAGCTATTCCTGAAAAATTACGAGAGGTAACGCCATCTATTGTGTTAATCAAGAACTACAAATATTTAGCAAATAACAACTGTCCCTGCCTACTCCGTCAGTTGGTACCTACTTATTATAACTAGCGTAAAGTTACTATTTTATGTAAGTATATGTACTTAAATCGTATTTTCTTATCGAGTTATAGCTTTTATCTGTTACATTGATATTTATAAACGGTGTTCATCAATTGAAAGTGTAGCAGTGCAGGGCGCGAGACCGGCGCGTGTGCGCAGCGCGCGATCCGCAAGCACAGCTTCCCAGAAAGCGTTTTCCTCGTCACGGCGAGCGCAGATCGCGCTGACGAATCCCTACGTCACGTCGATGACGCGCTGTCGCGAATCTTAGTATAAAAACGTGCGTGTTCGCGCGCCGCGTCCCCTAGTGTTCGGCCGCGCGAGTGACGACAACCTGGCGCCCCGCAATGAATGCTGCATGGACTCCGACGTGGACGAGTCGGGGGATGACACCGTGCCCGCCGGTAATGTCCCACCTCTAGTGACCAGTGCTGTGTAGTGCCAGTGACCCATTGTGAATCTTCCTCGACCGAAACTGTGACGGTTCGGTTTGTGCTCTAACCTCGCTCCTCGGATGCGCTCTGGACATGACCCCGCTCTACACCTAGTGCAATGTTACCCTAGCGTGTGGTAGCAGCGTATGTATATCGAATAAGGAAAACACTTTGTGACATTTAGTCTGCACTTTTTGTGTAAAACCTACAACTTAACCAGAAGTCCGTTTTGTTCCAAGAAATTTGCTAGCATTTAAATTGTGCATAATTCTGTTTGTGTATAAAACCTGTAATTAAAAACAAACACTTGGAACTGTCTCTCCGGCTCTCAAAAATCGAACCGAAGTTGAAAAACTCTAAGTATGTTAAAGTTAGGGAAATATAAACAAACATGTTCACGTGCTGAGACTCCTGTAATTAGATGATTGAAAAAAATATCCTGAAAAATTTGTTATAATGAAAAGAAAAAATTAAACATTAAAACTTATTGCTTGCTTACATTTTTGAATATTCATCTGATGTAGTATTAGATAATAAATAATAAATAATTTGCACCTAATGCTGGATGCATTCCTGATTCTTCCGGTTATTAAATAAATATTTTCTTAGAGATAGGTTAGGATTACATCGTCCTTATGTCAGGGCATGCTCGTGACTCCCTGGTGTAAGATCAACAAGTAACAAGAACACTGTTTAGTTTCCGATCGGCGGTGCATTTAGGCCTACGACCATAAAGTTATAACTTCAGCCAGTCTGCAGCTGTAGCATGCATTTCGGCTGTCTCAGACAAACATTTTGATTTAACATTGTACTATAATGCTCTACATACTTACATAATAGAAAATTCATACAAATTCCTGTAAATTTTTGTATTTAGCTACACTTAACAAAAGAGATAGGTCGTCAGATAGCGTTGAAGTTTTCTTAGACGCAGATGAAAATATTCAAATTAAATAAATAGAAAAGAAACAGTTTATTAATTTAATTAAATTTTATATAAGTCGGAGACGTCTATCTTCTTCTAAAGAAACTTTAACTAGGCATATTTCTTATTTTTTTCATTGTCTTATTTTGTTTAACCCTACGAAGATTAATATAAAATCAGTACTTACCATCATTATTCATTGACATTATCTAAAACCTCGGATAAGATCCATTCTCGAAATTTACGAACACGAGTAAAGAAACTCAAACTAGAAGCTTAGAAACAACCCCTTGCTATAAATGCCCCACTTCGGGGCTTGACGTACGAGCTGTAATTAAACAGTAATTAATTAAAACAGGAATGAATAGGCAGGTAATATTGCAAGGTAATATTTAGGTAATATTGCACTCAAACAAATATTAAAGATCTCAACAAAAAACGTCAGATTGAAACGCCCACTTATCTTTGGCATATCATTACATGGTAATCGGATACTTACCTCTATTTATACCCCTCTGAAAGAAGAGATATACGACGTATCTAGCAGATGCCTACAGAATTATAGAATAGTGTCGAAGGTACATAATAATTATTGTCGTAAGAAGGAAGTTGAGGCTGTTTTTTTTAATCCGTAGCAATATTAAAACTATAGGCGTTTTTAGAATACTTGCAGTATGACTTAGTAAAAGTATTTTTTTGGAAATAGTAGAAATAGTAGATTTTTAATGGTGGTAGAGTATGTGTTGGTACGAGCTGCTAAAGCAAAGCCGGTAAACAGACAGTTGCATGGGGTCCTCGTCACTGGGGTCAGAAATTGCTTATCTCTATAGATAAGCAATTTAAAAACATTATCATAATTTGGCTTTAGATCTGCTAAAACGAACCAACAGTCAAAATATTTCATTTGGGATATTGAACGCTAACTAATTTTAAATCTATTTTAAGCACAGGTTTTGAATGACATAATATAATTTTTTACAGTATTTAAACAATCATAGTTATTGATGTAATACTTTAATCAATTACCTACTTGCTAATAATTTAATTACCTTCGTAATTCATTACGGAGCCGATTATCTCCGTGGATCTTTTGTCTACATTTTAATGATCTAAAGTGAGCTAATATTCGGTGGCTAACCTTCGGCACATTATCGACAACAAGCCGGCTGACACATCAGTTTCTAGGAATCACTACAAAAACAACATCAGTGACATTTGGAACATATGTTACTGTGCAGCATCACGGCGGCAGACAATTTATATGTTAATTAAATGAGATAATACATAGGTACCTACATTGCTTATTACATCATTTATTAAAACACATCCTGCTTTTAGTGGAAGGTCCCTTACATGGACGTGTACCTCCGCCCGTCTGCCGGCAAGCCGTAATGTATTCCTATCGACGATGCACTATTATAGCTAACATTTATCCTTTGCCAGCCTATAACATTTAAAGAATAACATTTTAATAATTCTAATATAAAAATACATTAAGTAGGTAATGCCAAAACGTAACTACCCAAGATTACGTGAATCTTCAGGACGGCTTCAACTTTTCTTTTTTTGCGACTATATGACACCTATAAATAGACAAAAGGCCGTCCAGTCGGTGGTGGTCGGAGTCAGTGGTCATTAATATAATCATCATAACGTCCTTTACTTAAGACGACGGACCTTCGACACGAGAGGACCTTTACCTAACACCTGTCAACTATACATATTACAGTAATACTAAGCAGGTATTTTTTGGCGGGGAATATTTTTTGTACTTACCTAAGTACTGTGAAAAGAATGCGCATAAAATCATAAGTATTATTTAGTTCAAAGAAAAATAACTAGGTACAAAGGTATTATTAAGACTTTAAGTTGTAAAATGATTTCATCATGATTTCTAGTCGATACAGGTAGTCTATAATGTAGTTATCAGCAATAGGCGTTTTATTAATTTCACTTGATAACTTATTTTTCTTGAATAAAACAAACTGAAAAGATAAAGCACCCTGTAAAATAACAGTTAAATTGCTTCACTACAGAACAGTTAATTAGTATGTAGGGTAGAGTGGCCGGTCGGGCGGGACAAATGCGTGCTACGACCGCGGCGCTACGACGCGACGCGGTGCTACGCCGGTCATAATAGTCATTAATTAACACTACACAATATTCTGAACAAATCGATAGAAATGCTATTTATTGAACTGAACTATGAACACTTCTTTCGAGAGATGAAGGATTGAGCAGAACCCGCATTAACATTAATTCAATGAATACGTAAGTTGATTTATTTATTTAGAAAAGACAAAGTTTCTGAATATTCCATTTCGATTATAAACGTGAAAATACATATTTACTGCCGATTTCAACAGTTTTGTTACGGTTTCTTATGTTCGAGCTATAATAGCTAACTAATAGGGGGTATTGTAGCACCATTTGTACTCCATAATTCTTGTCTACTGAGAATGCTCTTATTTTCACACTGATTATACCTACGTACAGACAGACACTTACAATCTTTTCTAAATTAATAAAATACAACATGATTCATCAATATTTATTGATGTTTTTAATTAGGTACACCGCTGCTTTGCAAAATAATGTACCTAAGCATTCACATAGAGTTATAAAGTACAAATAAGGAATATTTTTATTACCTTTTCTAAATGTTATGAAGTTCTGCAACGCGATGAGTTGTCGCGTCAGACATTCTTGCGCCAACCAGGCTTATTTTATTAACTCCGAGTTATTAAATGTCTTAATGACTACCTACTTTTATAAACGTAAGTTATCTCTACCCCCAACTACGCACAGATACAGTTTATTAAAAAAAATCTTTCACTTATAAACGTCCTGACCTTAAAAAAATAAGATTATAAAATTTGCCAAATCGGTCAATCCGTTGAAATTAAAAAATCAATATACATTTAAAGAAAGGGCAAGGTAGGGAAAGGGCGCCCTTACATAAATAACTTATCGACTTTTACAACAAACAAGCACAATTAGTAACTATTCGTCTCTACAGAAGCCTCTGAATAGCAGAGGGAACTGCTCGGAATCAGGCGTCGTCCCTGTGAAAGCACGAGAGCCGTAGTCACAGATCTTTGGTTGGTTTATAGTTGGTGGTCATGTTTCTTCCTCGATGCTATCCTTGAGCGTTTTAAGCAAGCACAGTGGTGATAAAATAAAGTCCGTGTCCACTTGGGCCGGAGTTTAAACCCGCGACTTCCAGTAAGTGGGTGCCGTTACTATCAGTTGGATGATTTCCTTGTGCTCGTTCCAGATCCGGAGAAATGGGAGCGTGGGGACGTACTGCGCTGCGTGCGCTGGGTGGCGCGCACGTTCGGAGTGTGCGCGCCGCGCCGCCACCTGCTGCCCGAAACCGGTCGCGCGCTGCTGCAGCTCACTGAGGATAACTGGCTGCAGGTAACTTTTAGAATTGACGACTCAAGACTCGGACATAGAAAACGATACAATGCAATGTTCGTGTAGAGTAGCGTCTTACCTACTTGTTCATTTTTCTTTTTAACCTCCTTCGAGGAACGAATACTTATGAAACCATGCGTTACTTTCTCGTCCTTAAGTTCACCAAAGCTAAAGGGAGAATATCACATTTCTCCGCTGACTTTCTGAGGTCTGCTACAACATCTACATCTACAACATTATAACTTCCACCAGGTGTGCGATGGCAGCGAGCAGTCGGCGCGCATCTACCACGCATACTTGCGCCACGCTCACGCCGGCGCCACGGGGCAGCCGCCGCCGGAACCGCTCCCTGAGCACCAGGCCACCACCAGCATCGCAGCTGCTGACCACAGTGAGTGCAAGCTTCTTTGTAACTCAAAGCTTATAACAATTGTTTTTGTTCAAAACTTGATGGGTGGCTTGAATGTTGGATTAACGTGCAAGGACCATCAGCAATAAGCCTCGCACGGATTTTGAAATCATAATGATATTCTAATTGTTGGATTGTAGGTAATAAATGTAGGTACCTACCTATTATGTCATCTTTGAAAGTACTGGTCCGAACACAAAATTCTTCAACAAATTCAATTTTTATTAGAAAAGAACATTTTCATTTTTTTTTCTTTGGCTTGGACCCATCATTCAGGCCTCCTTGGCAATAGCCTACACCGTCTAATGGATAATTTGACCCTGGCCATGTTATGGTTTACCTGACTTCAAGGCATATTCGAGCAGTAGTAATTTTTGAATAATAAACTAAAGTTCGTTGGGAATATAAACTTAAAGGTGTTGTAATTATTGTGACTTTTGGTCACGTTAATGTTGTTAACATTAATCATTTTAATAAAACTAAATGAGCTTTTGACCTTTTATTATTATTATACATTAGTTGTAAACTAAAGAAAAATATCATCTTAGGCCTAAATCCAAACCAGCGCCATCTATCGGCGGCGAATATAGTCAAAACTAGAAAGCGCGCGAAAAATCTTATGAATGAATGCGCGGGTGAATGAGTCACACAGCCGAGCGCGTTCCATTCATCTCGCTCGGTTACTGACTCATATTGTTTCTCCGAAATTAAACTTTGAACTGTAATTACTGGTCAATTCGTATAGTTTCTTGTAAAATTAATCACTTTATAGAGAATTGAACATTTTGTATTACAAATTTATGTTGTTACATTCACTAGGCATAAATTAAAAATATTTTGGTGTATTGACTTGTAGGTCACCTGTTTTAGGGTCACCGTACGCTTAACTATGCGACTGCAAGGAATGCATCCTGCCTGCCTATACGAAGACTAGTTTTTTGTCGAATCTGAGATCGTTTCAATTTAGAAACAAAATTGGTGCCGCTCTGGCCAAGGTATTTTATTACGTTTTATGTTAATGAATTGATTTCTCGGTAGCTCACCTGATGTGGGTGAAACATGTAGTATATTAGTGCCGATGTGAATGATTAGCAATACATAGCGCCAATCAAATAAGATTTATCGTGACAAACATAACCTTGATAATTATCATCTCTAAGGTAGGTAAATAAAGAACGCCTTCCTTAAATTAAATTGTTTTTAAAATATTGTGCGCTTGGCCGCACTGCTTACAATTATTAGTTAATACCTTTTAAAAATACCTATAATTAAAAAAGATGGAAATCTCATAGAATCTTTAAAGTAATGTTTTATTATTCTAGTTGAAATGATTTTTTATTAATAAATACACGAAATTAATCTATGACGTATATTCCTAAATCTATTGGAAGTCATTTTTCTGCGCGTGGTCATCCCTTGGGAGTTGGGAGTGCAGAAGGGACACAATCTGCCCCAAAACGGCGCCATATCATAATAGATCGCTCGCGTACGTAACGACGGCAGGCGGCAGGTTATTTTGCTATCTTCATGACTTTGGACTTATGGAATAAATCGGGGCAATTATTCGGGTCTCGAGTTGTTTTCGCGTTACATACCTATCTGTTGTTAGTTTGTATTCTTTCGAAAAAGAATCACGTGAAAGAAATTTGAAATATTCTTTTTTTTTAATTGAGTAATTTTATTTTAATGTGCGATCATGTTAAAAGCATTGAAAGCACGCGCAATATGTTTGTCGTGTTTGAGATCTTGCCAAAATAACATCGTCAGCCATTCTTTGGTGACCTGGCCTCTGAATATTCGTAATTCTTAACATCATCGTCATTTACTTCCACAAAAATGGGAGAGCCAAATGGGCTCTCCTGTTTGCCAGAGCCAGAGATTTTTATAAGCAAGGACACTACGCTATAATACATATTATGTTATGTATATAATGGCCATTGTGCAATATATAAGTATTCGAGTAGGTATGTCAGCGGTGGTTATATGTAATGTGGATACGTCATATTAATGAATGGTTACACTGACTGAATTAATAGATGCATCAGCATTAGTTCCATGATTTCATGGAACTTTTTTCCAATCGCAAAAAAATATCCGATTCCCCGAAAATTCAGATAGGCCATTTTGTTTTGTATTTGGAGTCATGCTGGAGATTCCCGCACTCTTAACAATATGGCGCGCACATTTTGGCGCGCTCCCGAACGTCCGTTACTCACGCTACGTTCTGAATCACTCACTATGCTTTGATTTGACACTAAATTCATTTCGATACGCGCCCGCGGTTCTGGACTCGATACAGTGCAACAGACTATCAATGAACACAATTCTATTACTGTAGGGTCGCCATGGGAACTACCTATGTTAACGGTTTTTTAACCTTGACAGAATTTCTTGCACATCTTGATTTTTTTTTTCATCTTGAATGATGAAAATTTAAATCCTGTAGGTCGGTTTACCTTACTCAGGCTCAGTGTGAGAGACTATTAATTAACAAAAAAAGATCTCCTAAATACCTACTGAGTTATCTATTTTTCAATTAAAAATATTAAATGAAACAAAGACACATTTTAACTGTACACTATTGATAAAAAAATCAGCATGTATTCATATTCATGCAGATTTTTTTCTTGTCTCATGACAAGGATGCAAATGAATGAAGACATGACCTAGGTCACGAATAGAAAGACATGGCCGAATAACTTTACTTTCGACACAATCTGATGAATGGTGTTAAATGTGATGACTAAAATAACGCAATAATTCTTAAAACTGACTTTCTCCGCGCAGATTGAGACATAACTGTTTGCGAGCCGGATCTACCTGCGGTGTAAGATTTACTTGTCAATGTTTTATTACTAGCGCAGCACATGAGCACGCCGCACTAGCTACAGTGTCTCAACAGATGAGGTGAACCTCGCGTGACTAACTCTGTATGTTACACAAGATGGTTCAAATACTAGAGTACTACAGCGGAAGTGAATCAATATTTACTCGGAAATGATTGTGAATCACTGTTCCGGATTGAATCACTATGATCTCAAAATGTTGAATGAATTGAATTCCTATGCCGTGAATGATAGTGTTTATTTTGGCATGCGCGTGTCGCACGTGGTTAGAACGTTGTATGAGTAATGATGTGCAGGCGCCGGCCACCGCGCCGCGCGCCGGTGTTTTCGCGCATGCGTCGTCTTCGTGGGAGAGTTAGCTGTTACAAGTGTTATGTCAGTTTACACAAATTGATACTTGTCATCGCCACAACAGATATTGTTGTTTGGTTAGTTACATGAATACACATACAGGGTGGCCCATGAAACGACGTCCAACAGACAATGTTGAAAGACTCTTCATTAGCTCCCTAAAACACAACCCCCATGTATGTTTAGCGATTCTTTCCAGTTTAGGAGCTAAACATTTTTCAATAATTCGTGTAATATTCATTGGCGTTAGTTTGTTCTAATTCTATATTTTTGTGATTTTTTTTTATTAAAAGTCCTTTTTATTTATTTATCATTTCAGAATACTAAGATCGATAAAAATAATTTATAAATATGTATTTATTACTCAAAGTGAATAAAACTCAGTTCATAGGACAAAATAACTCAACTCGTATTGCATTGAAAAACAAACTTGATACTTAATTTACAAATAGTCAAATGGTTTTTCGCCTTACTTACTATATGAGCTCTAAGTAGTAGCTCCAAGTAGTGTCCCAAAAATACCGGGTAACGGTATTTTATTCTAATGCTGAGAGTCTGTGGGAGTTCTTTGAGGTCATTCCCACCCTTATTGTTTTTTGTCATTATATCAACCGTAGGATGTCCACTGCTGAACATAGGCCTCCCCTACAGATTTCCAGTAAGACCGGATGGAAGCGGCTTGCATCCAGTGCAATCCCTGATATGATGATGATGATGTTTTATTTAAGAACTTGAATATGAAACGAATTTCGTCGAGCAACCCAATCCCATGAAACTAAATAGTTACATTGGGTGATAAAGTTATTTTTACCGATCGTAGAACAAGGTTTATTTTGATAAGCACATACCAATTACCAACCTACCTATCATCTAATTTAAAAAAGAAAATATGCAACACCAAATGATAAAAATTAGAAAAATCAAAAGTCATGTTAGAATTTTCCAAATATTATTAAAAAAAAAACAATTAAGGAGCTTCTTAATTACTAATGTTAATGAATAATCACTGGACATTCATGGGCACGTTTCGGGGAGTCCATAGAGAAGAGAGAGCCTTCGAATTTTCTGAATCTAAAATAGCAGGTTATGATTTTACAAGTGCAAATATTCTGATATGGATTGTTATCAGATCTTGAATTCAATGATAGACGAGATTGTTTGGGGTTTTCCGATAGCTCAGTCACCACTCACTACCCGTGCCTCTCTGAATTGAGTGTTGATTCATAATTCAATGAGAAGCAAGTCTATAGATTACCTTAGCGACTTAGCTGGGAAGCTATTGCAGCCGTTAGTAACCAACGCCCTCGGCTACCGTCAGTATAGGTAGTTATCTCAGCAAAAATTTACTTATTGGAAGCCATTTGATTAAGAATTGTCATGGTTCTTTTTTTTCGTTTTTTGCTGATTAAATGAGGACTTTAAATCGTCTTTATTTTTTTCCCATGGTATAAACTCCATCATGCGTTATGTTTGGTTCTCAGGCGTCGGGTCATAATTCACAAGCTTGTTTTACACAACGCCTGTCGCATCACACACATTTTAATGCTCTAAGTATTACAAAAAATAAAATGAAACAAAACAGAGTGTCAACTTTTGCACGACCTAAATGTCTCGATGTTTAAATCGACCTTTTTTATTATTTTATTTATCTTTAAAATTGTCAAAATGAGGTAAGTTGTCGTTGCGCCGGCTCGTCATTGGTCGGTTTCAAACTAAGAATACACCCACACCACACACGAGGCATCGAGTGTAAATTAGATTTTTTGTGATCTTGATTTGGTAAAACCTACTAATGTATTATTATTGAATTCTTTTAATAAGAGGAAGGTTGCAGCGGCGGCTTAGTGGTTATCTATATAGCGCCTCAGTTATCGAAAAACAGAATGATTTAATGTCAAAATGTTTGTTCAATGCCAACAGTTAACTGTTAAAACTAACTTTTAAGTTAGTTTTAATTATGTAGTGGATTATCTATGCGATCATAACACCTTAACATACAATCATTGACTTTCTATACATATGTTACATACATAATACATAAACTCACGCCTTTTTCCCATGGGGGTAGGCAGAAACTATAGAACGCCACCTGCTACGATCCTTACATACTCCTTTCGCCTCATCTACGTTCATACATCTCGTCATACAAGCATGCCGGTTACGAGTACTGCGCACCTGACCTATGTACCATATGTTACCTATGTACTTATGTAGTTTACAAGTCAAAAAAAGCGAATAGCTATTAGCAAACATAGTTTTGTCTAGCTTTAGTTTAAGTCTTGACGCATGCGCACAGACACAGTTTTACAGAGTACAGGGACGTACAGGGTTGCAGACCTACAAGATTAAAATATCGTCCAAATCTTTAAGTAAACTATTAACAATGTATTCTCTGGCGAAATAACGGATAAGTTAAATGCATGGGCAATGGCGGTTATTCTAAATTTAAACCGTAGATAATGGCGGCAGACCGCCATTCTGCTGTGTTCTAGGAACCGCGAGTGATGCGGCAGCGGCGCGTCCGTGCGCCGGCGCCTAACTACAACATTACGTTATTGAAAATAACAAGCGTTTAGGACGCCAAGTTTGGCAGCGGTAGGCCATAGGTTAACGAGGGACTAGACGGAACTATTAGCAGCGAGCTCAGCCAATGAGCGCCCAGACAAGCGTTCAGCGGAGCCTCGGAGACCAACCCGCCGCATTACACTTTCCTGGAAAATTATTTATTTATGTTACGTGGTTCGGAAACATTTATAATGTAATGTAGTTTTAACATTTAAAGTTTTTATATTTTTATTTTAGTTTCAGTAGTTTAAAAGTATACAGCTACTAATGCCTGAATACCTACTTGTCAGACAATTCGGAAATAAATATCTAGCTTTTCTGAAACAAGGCAAGGATGTGGTAGTTGACTCAATTAACTAGCTTCTGCTCACGACTTCGTTTGCGACAAATTAATCTTCTCACGGGAACCGTACATATTTCCAGACTATAATCTGCTCTGTGCCATAGTTGATCTAGCGGATCTAGAAAAATTTCAGCCGTTCCGGCGTGATTGAGTAACAAACATTCATCCATCCAAACTTTCGCATATAAAATAGGTATGAAGAAAATTATGATTATTAAGCACAACACGTAACATGTAGTGCGTAGAGTGTGGTCAACCACAGCGTACCTATAGCGTAGTCGAAACGTTGCGGCGGGGGATATCCACAGTAGGTATCCACAGTGATGCACGTACTCAAACATCACAAAACATGAACTTTTAGGTTATTTTTACATAATCTCTATGTATATTTACGCTTTTTATTTTTTAAATTACAATACCTATCTGTAGATCTTTTTATTAAAGCGATCTATACTAAATAATAGTTAATATCTTCTAACCCAATGTAATAAAGCAAAAGAGATTTTTTGTTCGTTTGTTTGTTTAAATCCTTGGAACTACCTGTCCGATTGGAAAAATTGTTGTTGTACATGATAACTAGATTCATGAGGAATAGTATAAGCTATATAACATCACGCTACAAGCCACAGGAGCAGAATAGTAACCAAAGACATAACTTAGCGCGGGTTGAAAAAAACACACGGACAAATTTGCGGGCAGAAGCTATAGAGAATAATATTTAGAATAGAAACATGGATTACTACTGAAACAGAAACTGACCTTTACCATAATTATTATCACGTGAAGGTGATTCGAACACAACACAAGTCACAACAATAACGAAGATATAAATTGAATGCACAGTTTTCGTTTATTTTTGTCTGTTAGTATTTTTTTCTTGACGACATTTAAATTATCGTTAGAACTTAATTTTATTGTTGGAATTGATTTAATTCAGATGATCTAAAGCAGTCAATTTATTAAAATAAGGTAGGTTACAGAACACAAATCGATATAAAAAAAGAACATTGACCACAACCAATCAAATCTTTTGTTTGTACACTATACAACTATAATGACTGCAACTCAAACGCCTGCGTTTCTACGTTTACCTTGAGAAAAACCCCTTTGTGACAGACGGACAAAAAGAGATCTTATAGAGGCTCCGTTTTACCTTCCAAGGTCGGAACTCTAAAAATGACTGTCCACGTTTGTTTTCTTTTAATATGACTATAAACTGAATTTGAATAGTTGAATACTTTTGCAAAGAGTGCTAACCAACAGTTCACAGTTTTCCAGTATACGTAAATAAATCCAGTAGCTAGGGGTGACGACGGGGTGCGCATTAGCATAAACATGGGGGGCCATGGGGCGCGCCCCGTGCCCTGTCGTAAAGTCATAACATGGGATTTATATGATGAACAACCCTTGACGGGGATCACGTCGCCTCCCTTGTCGTGGTAAACCTCTTTAGTGGAATGTTAAGGGGTTAATTAAATCATTCAGTTCGTTATATAACCAACAGCTAACCTGACGAAACGTGATGTCATGAATATTTAAATGTAGTCGTGACTGTGCTGCAAATTGTGTACGTACCTATGGTATTCAGTAAAGTAGACTACATGATATTTGTGCTACCGTTTACAAGTAAATGAGAAAGGATTACAGTTATTAGATACTTCCTCATTACTGGATAGTTTACCATGATGATGAGGGCCATCTTCCTACAAAGACAAGCGGCCAGCGATAGGCACCGCTCTGTCACATAACGACATGGTCACGTGAGCATACACACAGCTACCTTACTATAATAATAGTGGAGATCACCTGTTGTGTGTGCTCCAGACCGGATTCCTCTGCTTTCACATTCCCGCACCGGCGGACGGCGCGGGCGCAGGCTGCTGTGAATCATCGCACGGAATGCGGACCGTGTGAACTTACCTAAGGCATTGCGGACCCAATAGAAACCGGGGACATTGACTTTGTTGCTATTTCTACATATTCTTAGACTATTGGGACAGCGGAGAAGTAACTACTATAATTTAATTACTCATCAATTAAATGTGGATCAGTACGAAATGTGAACGCAATATCGAATGGGGAACAGTGTGCAAACACACAAGTCGGTATTCGCGATGTGCTTACAGATCATTATCAGAAAAAAAACAAATATTTATTTTATAGTATTATGCGCACTGTCCAGCGCAAGCCGCAAGACATGTGCAGCACTACGCAGCTTAGGATAACTAATAAAAAGATACCGGTATCATTGCATTTCGGTGAGGCCGATCGTTCACGATGATTCATTACTGGTATTGGATAGTTAACATTCCTTGGACTTCACTTACAAAAAGCTTTCGTCGAAAAAATCTACATGATGACTGATGATCGATGAGTAAACGTAACTGGCTTTATTGGCGCACTACATCAACTTACCATGCTTTATCATTTGTATATACCTAATTGGCATTAATATTCGTGCTCAGTGCTTCTTCTTCTTATTTTCAAGACGATATTGAGTAAATCCTTTTCTTTTTTATTATTCTATTTAACAGTACTACTATTATTTAGCACGATAGGCACTCGCTGGCTACACCGTAGCATCTGTGACCTGCAAATGATAGAATTGGTGTTCCTCTTATTTAACAGCATTTAATAAGAGACAATTCAATAAGGCGATCTTGGGAGCCCTCGTACTTAGATACTCATATTAGGTTTGCGTGCGACCTTGGAAGGTTATTTATCATATTAGGTTGTTGTTATTGGGACAAGCCCGCCACACTGTTCCCACCCACTGCAACTCCTGAAAGCCAGAATCAACAGTGGAGGCCACCAGAAAAGCGCCGAGGCAATGAAGCTCGACGAGTCCCAGAGAAACGATTAACTGTCTTGGGTCCCGCAACGAAATTAATCAGAAAAGAATAGCGGAGGAGTAAGAAATAAAGTAGTTTCCACTTCCCTCCATCATATTAGGTTATAGTTAGTAGGTCATATTAGGTTTGCCTCCTGATGTAGGCCGTCTGACCCAGATCACAAAATATATATAATTGATGTAGTTCTTTCCTAGTATTTGAAAACCGATGTTTATTAAGGATAAGGACATGTGCTATCACCTGGCGCCGCTGATCCTGATAAGCTTTCCGCGAACAGAATGCACTCTAGGGCAGTGAACTTAATGTAGGTACTTGCCTGTCCTCGTGTTAATTTAACGACGATCGTCTATTGATATTATCCTTGTCTATTGATGTATCTGTGGATGTATCCGTATTCCGAAGCGCTGATGTCGAACGAAATCGAAACAACTGATTTGTGAGGTATCACTCGGATCTTCAGAGATTCTTATGGAACAAGAGCAGCGTCAGCTATTTAGTACGAAGCTCCCTTAACCTAGACATCCTGTGTTTCTTAGATAAGGTCATTCCGGAGAATCTTGTCCTAAATACTGTCTACTGCTACTTGACCTAGTTCGCTCGCAAAATATGTCCGGTGGTAACGTTGCGATGTCGCCGGGCCGCCGTCTTTGAACAAACCATTATCTATAATTACGAAGGCGACTATCTTCCTGCATCCGTGTGTGTCGCGGCCGCGCGGGGGCGCCGGCGTCGCTGGGCGGAGCGCCGCAGGCCACACCTGCCCGCCTGCGTGACTCCGCCCTCCGCGCTCGCTCTCAAGACTTCAGACATGCCAGGCTGCCTGAGTTACGAGAGGCAGAGTGTGGACTCGCATGTTGTACGGTTTAGCATCTCCGCCTGAAAACGATTTTAAATCGAATGGAAGACTTATTATTGATGTTTACTGCTCACACGTCTTGGTTACACGCTGCTATTACTTCCAGCACTTTACAACGATGCTATGTTGTAATGCTAATGTCTAGTAACTATTAATAATCTTTAATGAAGGCAATATAACAACTTAAGGCGTGGTTGGTGGCCTAATATTGATGTTTTTAACATCGTTTGTTTTTAGAATATTATTTGCATTTTAATGCAGTAGAGTTGTGGTTTACATTCCTTGCCCTTAACTAATACTATAACTTGAACATGTTATTCATGAACATTTACAATTGATAAGTATTTTTGCTAACTTGGGAAAGTGGTGTTAGTGTCCATAGCGCACGGTAACGCAAACGGCGCGGTTGCTACGGCGTAGCGCTACGCTTTCGTAGCAGCCTAGAATTTCAGTGTCCTAGTATTTGTTTTACGATAGCTTTTTTTACATGGAATCGCTTCCGCTCATGGCTTGCATCACAGACCATGTTTCTAAGAAGGAATCTTATTGTCCGCCATCATTGATCCCGGAGAGCGGCAACCGCAGACGACCGGCGCGTCGCCTGAGAGCGCCCACGACCTCTCGTTGTACTATGTTTACATAAGTAGGTACTATGTCGCGGTGTAAAGACATGTTTATTAGTCCATTAAAAACAACCATTGAACAAATATAAATTCATTTATTTGGAACTGTTTCATGAAATCACAAATGACGTTGCAAATGTTTCGCTCAAAAGAAATGAGTAAACCATTTATTTTCAAGTAGGTACCAAGACTCGCGCTGTTAGTAACAATTTACTTATAAACTACCTATTTAATAAAACACTTACAAAAAAGACATAATAATAAACTCAAAATAAGACTTCTATGAATAAACAAAATCACCCCATCACCCTTGGCGAGCCGATAAACTTAATGAAATAATCACGTCCACTCAATAAGCACAGTAACGTGCGGTTCGGACCGTATTGAGTCATCAGCTCTGCCGCGCCACCCAGCGTGACCGCAGCTTTACGAGATAATGGCGTCCTTATTATTGTTATTACCTGTAGGCCGTCAATTAATTTGTGACACTTGTTTTATTAACGACTCATAAAATTAGGGTCCGTGATTCCTGTAAGCGAGTGTAACCGCTCACGTTGGGGCCGGATGCGGCGCCTTCTGAGGGATTTCATTGGGTTTGAATTGGTTATCGAATGATTCGTTTCTCCAACCACTTGTTAGCGATAGGTATTAATATTAAAACTGTTGGATGGAGAGATCGCGAGCCATATTATTTATTTTAGTCTCGAGCTATTCAATGCGTGTAACATAAAGATTTTACAGCGACCCAGAATAAGTTACATGTGTTATAATAATGTAGGAAATGCTGAATGCCATACTTCATTTATATAACTACTTTTCTATTTTGATAGAAAAGCAAACAATCAAGAAAACAACTCATCGGCCTACGGCGTCCATCCGTCGTACACTTCCACAGTACTCGTCCCAAAAGTTATCCTTATCAGTCGCAATAGATCAGAACACAATAAATCTGAGCCTCCGACCTCCGCGCTATCGTCACTGACACCGTCATTACTTGACCTGTCTCCAGAGGATCAGCGCCAGGCCGCCGGGGCCGGGCTGGGGCGCGCTATATTGGCCGCGCGCCGCGGGATTCCCATACATTATGCATGACCAGCGCGGTGGCGCATGCATTATGGAACAACCCCTCAACTTATCTGGTTTTCATTAAATTGTCACCGAATTGTTTTTTTAAGTAATGTGTTTGCAGTTGAACTGTCGGGGTGAACATGGATTAGACGGTCACAGTGGCGTCTGCCGACGTGTGAGTTATCGGGTTCGATTTTATGGTCGTTTCAAGTGCACTTTGATGTATGGAAAAAGCAGGCGAGAACTTCGAAATCCTACCTTATTAATGTCCAGTACTACCTATTTCATTCGTGAAAATTTACAATACATTTCTAGATTTACATAATTGCATAATTGTTCAAATAAAATCAAAAAATAAAATCAAATCGTTAATTGCAATCCATGATGTACACATAATGTAGGTGGTAAAATAAAAATAGAAACAATCATGGACCCCCATGTTCCGACATTAGTAATATAGCATAATTTGGCAAGATAGGGCATCATATATTATGATTACGGGGCTCCTGATCAGACCATGCCCCATATGCTGAAGTGTCCCAATTGCCCGTACACATGCACCCTTGACGACCTGTGCAACGCCTCTGATGCGGCAAACGTCGCTACCATATATATAGCTACGCTTACGCTATATTAAAAGAAGAAAAATCAACATAGCAGGATAATAAGTTACCTAACAGCTGCTGCTAAGTAGCTTTACAGATAGTTAAAAAAAAAAATATAGGTACTAACTGACATAAGATCGCGCCCTCGTGAGTAGTCAATGTCGATATCCTCCATCTGTGTGGACGTCCTCATACTCCTTGTTCTGACAGTTCATCACGTTCATGTTTTGTTTTAACAAGAATAGATTTTGAGTCAGACAAAGCTAAACATAGAGAGATCCCGAATTATAGTACCTACCTTGTTTACTACTCGGATGTTTACCTCGGCGCGCTGCATTTTTGGGTGATGTTGTATTGTATTCATCATCAAATCTGTTTGTTTGTCTATTCTACCTACGTGCATACTAATCATGAAATATTTTGACATAAAAGTGGGAGCGTTTACATTATAACACTTTTTATAGAAATTGTGTAGGTTTACAACTACAGATGAAGAAATTAATGAATAGCATGTGTGTCAGCTACACACAGATGTACGTCATCAATACAAGTAGACAGAACACCCACCTACGTTGTGCGACCACGCAGGTATTACTCTATGTAGTTGTAAAGAAGTCGTTCGGGAGGCCGACGGCTGAGAACCTGGCGATGTGCACATCACTTAGAAAATTCTGTATCTAAATGTTAGCGTCTTGCATATATGTTTAGGTTTTGCAATGATCTGCGATTCCTCTTTCAGTTTACAAAACAAAGCATTTGCTAGTTTAATTATACATTTATTTTAATTTACTTTTTGTTCGACAGTTCGGGTACATTTGTTTTTTGTCTTTCGAAATGTTAGGCGTGATAATCTATGATCACAATATTGATGTCAGCACCATGTACCTACCTACAATCCCATTGCCTAATTCGTACCTAGCAATTGGTTCCTATTGTAGTACTTAAAGGGTTATTATTTTAGATACATCGTGTTTACATACATAACATAACATCACGCCTGTAATCCCCGAAGGGTTAGGCAGAGGTGTACCCTTTAGTACACCCACATTTCGCCAGTTATGTTTTTAGTCCCATGTAATAGGGGGCGAGCCTATTGCCATCTACCGGGCACAAATCCAGACTCCGAGGCTGCTACTGAGGAATTCCTGATGGAAAAACCCAATAACACTTTGCCCGACCTGGGAATCGAACCCAAGACCTCATGCACAGCAGTCGCGCTTGCGACCACTAGACCAACGAGGCAGTCGTGTTTACATTCATATAATTATTTAATTAATATACCAGTGCAAACTATTGTAAAGCTGTTTCTTTTACAGAATATACATATGAACCTTTTGGAAGGAACCATTACATTAAACTACATTTTTCTCTTATAATGTGCCTTATAATGGTTTAATAAATAAATTGTTAAACTTTGAAATTTCACTGGAATTTCATGGAAATGTTAGCAACAACGCCGAAATTGTAACAACACAATGACGAGCTCACGCGAGTCGAGCTTGTAATATTGAATGTTCCGTTAGAGGCGGTGGCTCAACGGCTCAACGGCTCAACAGCGCGACGACTCACCGGCTCAGCGTGATGTCTTCATTACTCTGACACCCTGCACGACGCTAAGCCACCCTCTAGCCTCTACGGCTCCGCGCAGACACCGCCATAGGATTATATGATAATAATAAAACATGTTTCATTTTTCTAAATATTTCTCAAACGTCATAAGAGTACGCACGCTACGACCATCATAAATGTGAAAATTTGTGAGGTAGAAAGAACAGATGATATGATGATGATGAAATAGATGAATGGATGGATGTTTGTTAGTCTTTCACACTGAAACGGCTGGACGGAAATGGCTAGCTTATCAGATAGGGTCATTTTTATCCCGTTTTTGTGTTCTCGTGGGATAATTTAGGACTTTGGCTTAGTTTTGAAGTCTACCTATTTAATAATTCACTACTACTGTCACTTTCACTTCACACAACAACAGAACCCCCTTAAAAACGATTGTCACTCGTGAAACTGTCAGACCTTCTTACGCGCAGTGCGTTGGGCCCGGCGCGCGACACGTGGCCCCCGCCCGCCCTCGGCGCGCCAGGGCGGGGGCGGCGCCTTAGAGTCGTCCGCCACACTCGCGCGCTTCCGGTGCCGCATCCGGCCGCATATCCGGCTTCCGCAACCCCGACTTAGATTGCTACAAAGATATGAACTTTTAAACATATTGAAAGTGCATTCATAAACTTTAAAGTAACTTTTATTTGTTGTGTATAACAAAACAAAAAATGGTTCAGTGTATAAAATAAGTCAGTGAGCTTTCCTTTTGATTCTGAACATGTTGTGTGTACCCGATGTAACTTTATCTCTAAGTGATGACTTTGAAAAATGTGATCAATTGCTTCAGTGATGTTGTGGCTAAGCACGAGTGAGCACCGGCGCTTCCAGCACCTCTATCACGGTACATCTTTACTTGTCTCTATGCGCTGCACTCATTTCAGGATGACCACGGCATAGAACAATAGAATAAGCTTTAAGGAAACAATCAAGTGGTAGCGTTACTTTTTGTTTTATATACTAGGTCGGTTATCATCATACTTATCGGAACAGATAACAGATATTCTTCAGTAAATATTTGTACTTATTTTAATGGATCCTCCCTAACTAAACATATTGTTACATTGCATCATAACAGATCAAGTGTCCGTTATTTTGATTTTCTCTATAAATAGGTACTTAAAAGTAAATAAAGCAGATATCGTTGTTATCAGTACCAGCTGGCTTAGATATTTTAATTTCATCATACGCAGGAGACGCCGTTATCTATGATGAAATGTACACTATCTATTACCGACGGAAACTTGACACGATTTGTTTTTTGAAAAAAGAACGTGTTTTTGTGAACGGTTTTGAGTTCATATAAGTATTATGACCAACGTTTTAATGTATACTGTGCAGGCGATATATCTATTCAAATAAAATAAAATAAAATCGAGCTGACATTACGAGTAAATGCAAGAGATAATAGGTATAAGGATAAAATATCAATTTAGCTTTTTGTTTTATTTTTGCCAGATTAAAAAGGTAATAAATAACCTATCAAAAATAAAAATAAAATCTTCTATTCTTATTTTTATTAATCCCAAAGAGGATGCACGCTGGTGTGAACATAATGATGATTATGATTCGTTTTTTACTTTAAATTTAGTCTGACCCGCTGCCTGCCTGCAATTATTCCTACAATAATAATTATGTGACTCGCCACAATAAGGTCTGTATTTGTAGTTTTCAGTTTAATTTGGATGTAAATAAATGAGGGTTATTTATAAGACAGATCGGCTGCTATTACGGCGACAGTCCGTTATTGTAGTTAACTCAAATCAAACTAAATCATTTATTATTGATTAAACCTAGGTAGAAAAGCAGTGAAATTCATATTTTGTGTAATGATTGGATCCGACATCTTTATTACTAAAAATTTAAATACATAAATAAGACGGTATCAAAAAAAAACAAATTTAATTTTGTACCAAAAGTTTTACATTAGTTAGCGATTGGAGCCTCCTGATAAGCAAGTAATGCCTGTGTTAGGAGTCTCCGCTCTTCCACAGTAGTATACAATTTTTCAGTACCTTAGATATAAACAATATGTGAGAGTGTGTGTGTGAGGGTGTTTTTGCGCGTGCATGTGTGAGTATCGTGGTATCGTTTGTCTAGTGGTCGCAAAACGCGACTGCTGAGCTGGTCTTGGGTTCGAAAGTGTTATTGAGTTTTTACGTCGGGAATTTCTCAGTAGCAGCCTCAGAGTCTGGATTTGTGCCCGGTTAATGGCATAGGCTCGCCCCCCTAACTTTTACATGGGACTTTAACATATCAGGCGAAATGTGGGTATACCAATGGGTACACCTCTGCCTAACCCTTTAGGGATTACAGGCGTTATGTTATTTATGTACTTACCCGCACTGCACCGATGTCTAGCGCATGTCTGCGTGTAATCGTCGCACTGATGAAGTAATGCATGACGTCACTACAACAATGTCTCATAGTGCCTCACCACCTATGCTGCCTACAATCATTAGGTACTCTTAGATAAGCGCTCAGATTGAACTCCACTCGCGTATAGAGTACAGATAGAAAACTGTATGTTTTCATGCCCATACAAATGTCTCGCTGATGGTGACGCGTGTCATTCGATTCCGTTCAAGATGGTCGAGCTAGGTGGTGCTGATCCACGAGTAATGTTCGTGGAGGGGCGCTGTCAGTTCGGATTAGTCATGTATACTACCATGGCTTATGTTTGTACTAATTTTTCAATTATTTTCACATAATTAGAAGCAGCAAGAATAATGAACCAGAACTTTGCACAATTGGAGTAATTTAAAGAGTGTTGATCGATTCATCTGTTGTATAAGTCATTAAGCCAAAATAACTTACGTCTAGTGTTTCCAACTCGTAATACATAGGTAGGTGATTGTTGACAAGGGTTCATTACTGTTACTTCGGTTTATTTCGATTTATGAAGTGGGCTTTACAAATGTTCCTGTACTTGCTTACTACATCTTACTTACCTTGCTCCAACGTAGGGTTCTCATTTCAGGCCAAAATATACTAAACTATTCTAAACTACGCCGACATTTAAAAACCAATAAGAGCTCGTGTAGGTGTTCCTTAAACATGTTACTGTTACAGATCCGTACGGCGCGCTGAGCGGATGCGCGCGCGCGTCCGGCGGACAGGTGCAGCTGTGGCAGTTCCTGCTGGAGGAGCTGGCGGCGGGCGCGCCCGGCATCTGCTGGGAGGTATGTAGTGTGCTGGGGAAATTATTAATATCATATATAATTTGACAAGTACTTAAAGTCTCTAATAGAAATATCATGATGCTTCGGGCAAACCTGAGAACTTAGATATCGGCGGAATTAACGCTTTGTGAAGCTGGCGTAAATAACGCTTTTTCCAAAAATGTTGAGTTCTGCTAGTGTTCTCGGTCAAACACTACCTGTATGTGCGTAGTATAGTGTATTTCAAAATGATATAATGTAAATAAGTGTATGCAGCTGATAAATCATCATTAATAATAGTATTCTGCGTATGATGTCCGATATAAAAACTCTTTTACCAATGGCCATATTTTATGATATATTTGACTTCCAAGATAAAAAGTCAGTTGCAGAGGTATCCTAACTAATATTATAAATGCGAAAGTAAGTTTGTTTGTTTGTTTGTTACCATTTTACGCCTAAGCCACTGAACCAATCATCCTGACATTTTGCATATACGTTGCCAGGTGTACAGGAACGAACATAGGGTACCTTTAATCCCGAATAAAAGTACTGTTTCCGAGGGAAAACACAATAACGTTCTTATAATCATAGATGGCGCCACGTGTCGTTTCGAGTCATGATTTTAACTAAATAATTGAAATGACAGGACACGGGTAATTTTTTCCGTGACTTCGTCTGTGTCCGCGATAACCGAAATTTACGCGGACGAAGTCGCGGGCAAAAGCTAGTATCCTATAAATATGTGTCAATAAGTATCAAAACGTATAAGTTGCAACTGATTATAGTATCATAAATTATTGATAAAAGCAGCATGATCAGTAATAAGGCCGACGGCAAACGTTAAAACGCAGCTTTCATTTTTAAAAATGCTGTCGGCACGGTAGGCCTGCTCCGCGTACCCTATAGGTACCTATCCCGGGAAGTTCTTGACGCTAGAGTACTTTAGCGTCGACCAGAGCCAATTCTAGCAATAAACAACGTTCAAAATTCAAAATTCACCATCTCATCTAAGCGACACTGTTAAAAAATAACAAATTGAGACTAACTTTACAATGTGATCGTTCCTAAGAGCTGTAGTTTAGTAGTCCCCTGAACCACTTTGTTGTGACAGGGTTCTCCGAACGAAGGCGAGTTCCGGCTGTCGGACCCGGACGAGGTGGCGCGGCGCTGGGGCCGGCGCAAGCAGAAGCCCAACATGAACTACGACAAGCTGTCGCGAGCGCTGCGCTACTACTACGACAAGAACATCATGAGCAAGGTACGTCCGCAGCCACCGCGAGGAACGGCTGGCTGCTGCGGGGACTAGTGCCTTTAAAGCAGTGTTATCTATTTAGTGTTGTAAGACAAATTGACAAAAAAAAATGCATTGCTATAAACTACCAACAGTTTGACGGTAATAATACTCGTAATTATTTGTTAGGTTGTTCTACTACGCAAGTATAAAATGATTCGCAATTAAGAGTACCTATAATGTTATTAAAAAAAAAATAGATAGGTCAGTTAAGAACCACTTTAAGGAAAGTAGTAGGCTGTCTCATATTATGTACTGCACAAATGAGACAAATACTTGTACCTGTTATTGGTTTCGTGAACGTTTATTTGGTCTACTCATAAGTTCAGTGGAATACCATTGAACTTATAAGTAGCACAAATAAACGTTTACGCAATACTTATCAAAAGTTACTACTTAGATATAGTCGCGATGTTTTTATCCTTATTTATACAACAATTTTGTTTTGTATCAGTTGTATTGTATCCTTAAAGCGCTGCCGGCTGCTGAGATACTGCTGTTAGAGTGAAGCGTGACACTGACGTTGTGTACACCGCAGGTGACGTCATGCTCGCTCGGCTTCGCCGCCGGTCGCCCGGTACACTAGTGTTTGCTGTTGTCGTACATGCGCCGGTACCAGCTTATTTGTCAACCATTTGACAAGGTTACATATTGTATAGATAGCAATCACATCGTAATATTGCTCTAAGTTTTCCTGTTACGTTGCAACTAAGGTACCTACTATAATGCCGACGAGCCACTAAAGTTGTATGTAGATAACATCTCCGTCATGCTTTTTATATTTGCTGATGTATTAAAGTGTAACATTTGTCTATTAGAAACTTTAAGTAGTTAGGTTTCTGTTCACAGTAACACATACTTGTGAGAGTTAGTAAGCATGTTCTGTTTGTGTCAGGTGCACGGCAAGCGCTACGCGTACCGGTTCAGCTGGGCGGGGCTGGCGGCGGCGTGCCAGGCGCAGGCGGGCGACGCGCCGCCCTACTGGCACTACCTGCCCGCCGCGCATGCGCCCCCGCCGCCGCCGCAGTCACACACACACCCCACGCTCGCGCACAGCGACCCCGCACCCACCACCAACACGCAGTAGCCGACGCGTAGCGGTGTAGCATGTTAGCTACGGTTCGGAAGAAAGTGCTACGACGTAGCACGTAGCACCCTTGTGCTACTCAGTGCTACGTCACTTCCTTGAGTGAGCGTTTCATTTTTTTCAAAAATCTGACAGGCGACCCCGGTGTGTTATATACACATAATTAAGTCGTGCCTCACTGCTGAATCGTTGTGAGTTGTTGTTGGGCGGCGCAGCGCAGTATTAAAAGTTTAAAACGTTTGGAAATGATGTCAACTGCAGCCGCTTAGCTGATTAGCTTTAGCGCATAATCCTCGTGTGATGACTCTAAATATATTGATGTAAAAAAAATATCTTATCATGATTTTTAGACAAGAACTAAAAAGCCGACGTATTTTAACATCTTTTATCTTTATTACTTTCTTTATTACATACAAAATTTTGGTAACGTTTTCAGTTTCGGAATACTTCATTACATGAAACTTCGTCTTCATAGGTATGTATACTTTTATGAAAAGATTATCATATAAAATATGTAATGAATAAACTTACAAAACATAAATCGGGAAATAGCATTTAAATGATAAATTACACAGTCACAGGCGCCAGCCGTTGTTACCAGTCACAGTACTTCCTTTAAATCGTTGTCAGTGATATTTTATATAAATATTACTCGAAACAACTGCTACTGGTGATTACTTGTATCGTAACAGATCTTTCTTGTTATATTCTTCCGACAGGTGGCGCATTGTCGATTTTATATTACTCAAATACGTTGGGTGCTCTACTAGAATGAGATGTAATACATATCACAATTATAAAATAATGATTTGACTAGATTAGATACGAGTCTCATTATAATATATCTTACTTACCACTGATAAGTAAAAAAAGGATAGGGAGGAACAAGATAGGGAAAGGATAACTGGTAAAGTTACCAGTTATCCTTCCCCTTCTTCTTGTTTTAGCTTCCAGGCGTGTTCCAGACACATGACATGTTAACGATAATGATGCATAATGTTGTTACTATAATGATGCTCGATCGTTTTTTTTTATTTCGATTGTTTCGAAACTTGATTTAGTAGAAGCCGTAGTTGAACTTTGCGTAAACATAGATCCCTAATGCCCCCTCCCCATCTGGGACTTAAGGCCCGGTTTCCACAATAGTGGAGAGATATCTCGTCCAGCCTTCATCGCTTAACTTTAACGCAATACAATAGGTATCCTATTGTTACGACTGCTCTCTTCTCTGCTTTGGTGGAAACCAAGCCTAAATCGAATTAGCTATAAGTTCACGCATTCTAATTTAGGTATGTGGTTGATTTGTAGATACATATTGTATGCCTCACATTGTGTGTGTAGATAAGGACTCGAGCTTAGTATTATAGATAATAAGTTATCGTTTCTCATAATGATCAGAATGCAGCGCCACTTCACGCTTTTATTGTTATCGTAATTACACAATCCACTGCTTCACTTGTTACAATTCTTGCACAAGAACTTTGTAATTTACAAGCGTATTAAACGTTACCTAAGTACGTATTATTATGTAAACAGTGCTATCGATTAATTGTACAGCACAGCTAAGCTTCCGGTTTATAATTAATGCTGCCTTGTTATCATGAAATCGTGTATTATTAGCAAGTTATTAATGTAACAAATATTAGTTTTTAATTTTACCTACTTAATTGAATACAATATATTTGAGAACTACGTTTCATACTATTAAAAGTATTTCATGTTTCATAAGTTGTACATATATTTTAAATAATGATTATATTCGGGTGGCCTACCGTCATCACTTAAAACAGTATCATTTTAATATTAGTTTGTAATTTCTGTTGTCGGATTTTCAAGTCTCGGTGCTGAGCTGAGCGTTGAAAATCCAGCAGTGCGCCAGGCAAAGTAATATTAAAATGCATAATACTGTTTGAAGAGATGGCGGCAGGCTGCTTGTATAACATAGGTGCACGTGCGCCGTTTGTCGGTGGTTCATGTTACCGCTGTACTGAACGTTTTTTGTTTTTGCTTAGTTTTTTTATGACATTTTTATTTATAAGGATTCTTTTTTCCGTTACATTTTCCTTTGCTAAGTATGTATCATCTGTTAAGGCTATAATGTAGTTTTATTTTTATTTTTAAACAATAATAATTGTATATTTAAATGTTAAAAAGAATGTTTCGTTTTTTTGTTCAGTAACAGATTTGTCACCTCATCTAAAGCGAAGGGTCTTTTCGTGTTTGATTTTGACATAATAATATCATGTAATTATTTGTAGTTAAGTAATTAATAAGTATGTATAGTGACTTATTTTCTTGAAAATACGTTCTCTGCGTCGGCGCTGCTGTCGCAGGCCTATAAAAGAGTCCGCCCACTACGTCTCGACATACCAAGACCGTGCTATATACGTATCAGGTACCGTACGGAAAGAATCGTGACACATGCCACTATGTCCACCAAAACATAATATCAAATTATCAACAACGATGACCCTCCGCGCATGACACGCGACGGTTTTGTTCGTAATAGAACGGTCTAGTGGCCATACTTTCTATTCAAAGATTTTCTTTTTTGGCATCTTCCTATCACGATCAAGGTATGGTGTGGTGTAGTCATAATAGACAGACTCCTTTAATGCTCAGCTGACTGTTTGTTCCTTGTCGTTAGAATAACAAGTTTTGTTGTTTCAATAAATTGTTTCATTAGCATGTGTTTGTTCTGAATCTCTTTCAAAGAATCACTTTTCTAATAGCTCGACATATTTGTGAGATGATGATCAACTGGCGGCGCTATGGAATAGAAAGCTAGATCTTTTTTGTGACTTTGTAACTCATAAACCTGTAAAGTTTAACCAATAATTAAAGTAAACTTAGGATTAGTATAGTTTAGTAGAACTTTGTATAATAACCAAAAGGTACGGCCAGGCGTGCATCTGTGCCGAATAGAAACTAATTAGGCATTCGGTTATGTTTAAGTGATGTTTATGTTTAATGTATATCGTAAGTTGCCGCTAATGATGTGCTTCTAATAAAGTGTAGTTTAAGTGTTCATTAAGGTCGGACGTCAGTGCAACGTGACTGAAATTCAGTCTTTATACTTATTTCCGTATGTAATATTGTATCCTGAGTCGGTTATGTATATCTATTACATAAATAATTATCAGCTATAGGTATACTTACATGTCAGTTGTATCATTTTATTGTTTTTTTTTATTAATTTAAACATCATATAGGTAGCAGTGTGTATCAGCAGAATATCATAGATAATATGACGAATGACGATACAGTATTATAGTATGACTATTTTTTAGTAATGTTCAGTCGGACAAGCTATTTACTATCCTACCTACAGGCAAACATGTGCATATCTCGACTATGTACTAATTGATTTGTGATTTGATTTGTGTTTTTTAAATGTATTGCATACTTACGAAAATGGTGTAAAAGAATAGACTACTCAACATATTTACAACAGAAGTACATGCCAGTACTGGCCGTATACAAAATAGCTTATCGGACTGTACCTCTCGCTAGTCTCCGGAATATGTATCTCAGAGTAACAGAAGTACATAGTAGTGAACAATTTGTCGTGTAACAACAACAACTGAGCCATAGCTCATACTACGGGTCTGCTCATCGCACGTCATGACTCGTGGCAGCAGTTCTCATGAGCCTTGCTAATGTCAGCGGGACCACGCTCGCACGCCGCACTGACTCCGATCACTTTATGTTTCAATATTGTTATGTGTTATCGAATGTTTTGTTGTTGTTTACGTTAAATAAATCAATCATAACAACAATGTCAACTAGCATTATATTTACCTGCTTGTTATGTAAATTGAAGGTTCTATTATATATTAAGTGAATTGAATGAACATCTTTTCTTATTTTTACTAAATGTTTGAACCTACCTTGTTGTTAAGTGTTTTCATTGATTGAGATATTTTATGTGACGATAATGTGAACATATTGTGTGTTGCTACAAAGGAAAACATTTTGTAGTAGGTAAGAACCTACTTCCTGTGTACACAGGTCTATCTAATAATCTGCACGTTCCAGTTACAAGCGCGCACACGTCACTGAAATTGCCTTGTTTGGTATGTGTGGTTGGACCGTTCGACGTACGATAAAATAGTTTTATGTTAATTATTTAAACATTACAACTAGTTCCTTGTTGATTGTGAATACTATACAGAAATAATAAACTTCTCTACATTATCAATTGCGTCAGTTTTTATTGTGCTAGCACGTAGCGCGGGTACGCCTGGTTCCTAGTCAGATCAGCGAGAAAGGAGTGTGCGTTATCTAAGATAACTGATGCGCTTATACACGAGGTCGGCGTGTCGCTCTGCTTGTTGAAAATACTTTTTATAATAACACTATAAACTACAGTAAATCCGGCGATGAAACATGATTACAGAAGGTTTAAATTGTTGACCCAAGTAGTTATACCGACTTAGGTGATTTTACCATTGAGCCATCAAGACATATTTTACTTACAATAATAATTATAATATTAGGTACTTATGTAAAAGAAAGCTTTATGAAAACGAGTTATCAAAAATGACTTATATTTGAAATGAACAATAAAATACCCAAGCTGGTGGGAGTAAATTTATCTAGAAGGTAAGTTTCATCACAAAGGCGCCGCCGAAGTAGTTAACCTTAGCGGTGCGGGCAATAATACAGCTAGAATGAACGTGTAATACATAATAGCTGTACAAAATACGATTTGTGATGATGTCCTTGTGAGGGCGGATACCGCTCGTGATAGCGTTGCCCACGCGCAGCGCCAGCAACACCCGCAGGGATACGCAACTGTTGGTAGGTTCTGTATTATAAGTCTCCACAGACAACGCTCACAACATTTGATTACCGAACTTCAACCCCAAATATGGACTCTTAAAAGAAAAATCGTCAGCTTCATCTTATGTTTATTATGGAAATAAATATATTAAGTAATTACTATCTATCAAAAGATTATAGGTATTACTGAGCAGCAGACTTAGTTAGTCGTTCGAGTAACATTTCGGTAATTACTATTGTGATATACTTAACATTGACATTCAATATGTCAAAGTATCGCGGAAGGTTGCCGCTCCCTGCGCGGCAGTGGCTGCTCGGTGCTCACTCCGGCGCCGACACGAGTCGTAACAAGATGGCGTCGCGACCGGCTGCCCTGCTCACCACTCTCCTCCTCTACATGCACGGTAATCTCCTGCTGCAAGTTTTCTTACATCGATGACATCGTGGTCATGATCAACACGAAGCACCCCAGCAGGGCGACAGCTCACGTTCCCTCAACAGTGCCAGTTCATTGAACCGTTGCAGGAGTTCCCGAGGCATGGTCCGCGTGCAGCAACGCGACGCAGCTGTCGGTGCAGGTGGACACGCTGCTGGCGGAGTACGACCGCGAGGCGCCGCCCGCCGGCCGCGTCGCCGTCACCCTGGCGCTGGACGTGCACCACGCCACCATCGACGAGCAGCACGCCGTCATGCGCCTGCTCGCTGACCTCAAGATGGTGAGTCATCCGGCACAGTATATCCCTACGAATAATCATAATCCTTTACATGGCAGGACAAGGCGAGTGAACATGACATTTAAATTCTCGTCTAATATTGACCAGCTCCTAGAGTGTTAGATAATTATGGTAAGCCTTCAATATGTTTCGGAGGCTGTGATTATGATATGCGCTGGTAGTGCACCAACCGTACACGTAGAGCATAAGTAAAGCAAAAGCAAGTGCGAGGTAAAAGTAACGTATTAGTACTTAGGTCAAAATCAATCACCGATGCTTGGAAACCTTCAAATATTATCTTCTTGATATTATTTTATTTTTAGAGCACAATAATAACAACAATGTATGTAATGTAATGTAATGTATAAGTATGTGCACGAGATCCGCCTACGCCTTTTTATCAGTCCGCGTTGAACGGATGAGCGGATGATTTCCTTGAACAAATACAATGTAATTATGACTTAATCAAATCATTATTATTTGCCGTTCCAGTCGTGGCAGGAGCCCAGGGTAAGGTGGAACGTGTCGGAGTGGGGGTGCGACAGCGCGCTCACGGCGGTGGAGCGCCTGTGGCTGCCCGACGTGGTGCTGCTGAACGCGGCGGCCACCGGCGCGGGCGACGGCGGCATGCGCGCGCGCCTGGACGCCGCCGGCGCCGTGTCCTGGGCCACGCGCCTCGACGTCACCGTGCCCGTCGACCTAGCGCTACAGGACTGGCCCAGGGACACTCAAACCTGCACCTTCAAATTCGGCTCCAGAGCCTACAATAATGACGAGCTAGTCATAGACATCAGTGAATTTAAAGTAAGTTCTGGACTCTTTCATCTTTATTAAAGTTCTATGAAGTCGTAAGTAGCAGAGCAGCCGCGTCGCGCTTCTTCATTGTTGTGCCAATTTTACCAAATTAGCATGATGCACATTATGGCTGGTGCGGCTCATTAAAATGTAGGCGCTTTGGTGTGTTCTGTCTGCGGTTTTAGAGAAGGTTTCCAAAAGTACCAACACGGCTTAGACTTAAGACCAGACAGACCAAACTCGTGAAAAATCAAACCGTGATGTGAACGAATTCCTTATTTACGACATTTACTTAGAGTAACAACTTTTCTAATTTATGGCTTGAATTTCACCCTTGCAGCATGCGGTGGTGTTCGAGACCGGATCCTGGGAGATACAGAAGGTGGTCGGTAAGTCGTCGTCATGGCAGCGTGGCGAGGAGGAGGTGAGCACGGCCACGTGGACGGTGACGGTCGGTCGGCGCGCGCCGGCGCACGCGCTGGCCGCCGGCGCCGTGATGCTGGCGGGCGCGCTGCTGCTGGCCACGGCCGCCGCGCTGCCGCCCAGCCAGCGACCCGCGCTCGCCGCCTGCGCGTCTTTCACTGCCGCACTTTGGTAAGTCTAGTCGTCGCGCAAGTCGGTGCCAATCCGGTGACCCACAAGTTGCGTCACAGTGGCTCGTGTGTAGAGTATCTAAACCCCCATCCCTTTTTTTTGGGTTTTCTGAATTTTCTTTTTATTAATAAAATAATTACTATCTTACCTATTTCTTATTACTTAGGTATACAATTACATATATTTTGTCAGTTAATATATGTGATTTGACGTTGAGTACTTAACTGTTATTCTCTGATTTTTTATTTAAGAAAACGCCTCCGTAATCGTCTGATAATCTCGTTGCCTTGTATGAGTAAATAAGAAGCATGCCGTATTGTGCAGGTTGATCTCGTCGCTGGTGCGGCTGCCGGGCGCCAGCTCGAGCCCGCGCTCCATGTCGGTGATGTGCGCGCTGTGCGTGTGCGGCGCGCTGAGCGGCGCGTGCGCGGCGCTGGTGGTGCGGCTGGCGCGCTCCACAGCGCCGCCGCCGAGGCTGCTGCGGTCGCTCCTGTCTAGCCTGTCCACTGTATGCAAGTTAACGCCTTCCGCGGTAAGAACAAGTATACTTACTATCTGGTTACTCTTACTGTGTGCCGCACACACGCTTAAGTTTCCTTGGAAAAGTGGTTGTTTACAAGGTTGTGGGACAAGGCTCATTTAGTCGAGCCAAACATGCAACAACAGTGTGTGGCCAATTTGCCAATATTTGCAATGCGCTGATCAGAATGACGTAGTATCACGTTTACTTGTTATAGGTGTGACTGACCGGGGGCTCAAAATCAAAAACTCAAAAATGAAGTCTGTGCATAATACTTATAATATTGCCCCGTTACACAACACTATGACATTGCTGGTGGTTTCGTTGCAGGAGTCGTGCATGTCGTCGGAGAGCGGCGCGTGGGCGGCGGCGGCGGTGCTGCTGGACCGCGCCATGTCCTCGTGCATCGTGCTCACGCTGCTCGTGCTCATCGCCGTGCAGCTGTTCTAGCGACCTGCGCAGGGCGGCTCCTCGTGCATTCATCACTATGTCGGGGTCACCGTGTGCAAGTGCTGCCATCTCCCGTCGGTCTCGCTACTAGCGCTAATCCTACGCTAGGTGTACTAAGTGCATATTCTTGTTTCCTGTAAATATCAGTGCAATTTATTATTAAAATTAACTGTAGAATTCAATATTATTTTACTCCATATACCAGTTATAATAATTTTACTCCATAATGCCTACTTGTTACGAAGGAGTAGTGTTACTTCCGCGCGGCCTCGTCACGCTGTGGTTGGTGCTGTGGTAGTACTCCCTGGTCTTCCGGTTGAGCGCGTGCACGCCCAGTTCGGACGCCAGCAGCAGGACGGATATCAACGCTCCCAGCGCCAATACCTGCAAAGCTATACTAGTTGCAGCTTAGAAAGTAAATTAATAAATGCATAATGTGGTTATGCAGGATATTTGTAAGTTGCTGCATTTGTGACCAATGTCTCCAATCAATTTTAAAATCCGAGTATTCTCATCTAGTTTCTAGTGGCTGATCAACAGATTAGCAATAACCGGATCTAAATAAAAGTGCATACATATATTAAGACTCTCAGAGGGAGCAGATAGCTTTTGTCTATTTTAGATCAGAGGCTGATCACCTCTCACAGAAACTTTATAACTCATACAAGTTATAATCGTGCTGAGGTGACCAGTACTGAACGTGATCTCACCTGCAGAGCTGGCAACACGTCTATGATGCCGATGCTGACGAAGCCGCCGCCGGAGGCCTCGCACCGCGGCCGCGCCACCAGCCATATGCGACGTGCGCGGTCCATCAGACCCACTTCACGCTGCCAGCGCAATCTGCGTGCAAACAAACGTTAAACCGAAGAATCCGGATCCCGGACGGATATCGACACATTAATTTTCACAACAATTAATTAAAACCATATCATTACAACGGGGTTAGGTATAAGTGATATCTGTATTTCTGTATTTAACCCAGTTGTAATGATATGGTACGCACCTGGTGGCAAACAGTTCTCTGTAGCCGGAGTGCTTCCTCATGGGCACAGCGACCAGGGGCAACTTGAACGCCTCGATCTCCTTGAGGCTGCACTTCTCGCGCTCCGTGAACGTCTGCTTTATTATGTCGTACCCTGAACTCTTCTCCACCTGCAATTTCACACAACAATCAGTTCTGGATTGGCTTCAATATCAAATATGATAAACTCAATTCAATTTGATTGTTGAACTGAATATTTTTATTACACAAAAACCGCTTTAAGTTGTACACTTACAAGTTACAGACACGTAAGGTATATATTAGGCACAGGGCTCAATCCAAATCGTCACATTTCGTCATTAGAAAGGCGCATTGAATACAAGTTGAGTGAGACTATCCTCTTCTTTGCTGTCGATACAAATTACTTGAGTTCATCCAGTCCCGTCAGGGCGGCGGCGGGGCTGCTGGTCCAGCTAGTCACTTTACCTGAAAGGCGAAGAAGCCGGTGCGCACGCGCGCGATGCCGTCTACCACGCTGTGGTAGGCATGTTCTCCCTGCGGCAGGATCTTGCGCCGGTACAGCTGCAGCGTCGCCTCGTCTGGGCTCTCCTGCGACAGATGGGACAGAGTGATCGTAGGTCGTAGCTTCAAACGAAATGTTACGTTTATCTCTAATTTTGTTGTTTTACTCTCGTACAATAATTTGCAGCTGACATGTTATCTTCCACTATCTTTGGATGACTTGAAAAAAATATGTATTCAATACTGGAAAATCCATACTAACGAGGAAGTAGACCTTCTTATACGTGGTGTCCTGCACTCCGATGACCATGGGTGAGCGCGTCAGGTCGTCGATGGAGCGCAGCGCGTCGCTGGGCGTCTGCAGGATGGCCACGATCTTGGCGGAGTAGGCCGTGAACACGAACAGCGCCGCCAGCAGGGTGCTAAACATCACCACGCGCACTGATGTCACCGCTGGCGTGCAGTGGAAACCTGGACAAAAATCGACAATGTTTTACGACCAATGTCTTGACAAAGTATTGTGGGGTATAAACTAAGGTGTCACGGAAGTGCACGTTACGGTAGGTGGTACGTTACAAGGTGAGAATTTGTCAAGTCATGCACGACTTGGATGGATCATATGGATCTAAATAAGTTATTCTTTATTTTACAATTCCCAACACAAGTATCATTTGATTACTTTCTGGGAAGCTGGGGCTTCCCAGAAAGCAATTTTATTGTAAAGATTTACTGAAATAAATACATTTTTACTTTACTGACTTACAAAAAAAAAACCTTCAGGGAACCAGCTGATGATACGTCATTGACTGGCAACGATGCTGAAAATATTCGTTACATTTGTTTCGAACTAAGAAACGCTGCAGCCCTAACAATATCCGAGTATAACAAGATGTATCGTAGGCACCTTGTTGACACAGCGCGCCAAGCGCGAAGGTGACGGTGTCGGGCAGCGTGAACTGCGCCAGGTCGTGACCTGGTCGTGTCCTCTCGCGAACCTTCCTCAGAGCCACCAGCAGCACGGCCGCGGCCGCAGCCACGCCGCCGCTGGCCGCCCACACGCCGGCGCTGAACGGCGCCAGGAACACGTTGGATACAGCTGAGCGGGACGGCTGCCGGAACACGAACGCGTTTCTGTCAACGATAAGGAGCTGATTAGTTTTTCAGGAGCAGTACGTTAATTACTGGCCTAATATTGTTGTTCCAGGGTAAAATTTAAAATAGTTAAGCTAATTGTCCTTAAATGGAATTCAATGAAGTCGAATAATAAATTATGCATAGGTACCTATTTGCAAATAGTAATTCATTTGCAAATATGCATAATTTACCTTATGATTTACCACTATACCACTCATTCATCGTCAGGTATTCCTCAACGACATTGGTTTTTTGTTTCCTGTTACATACTAAGTACATATATACATTGCGTTTTTAACCGACTTCTAAAATAAGAGACGGTTCGGTTATTCTATGTTAATACCGTTCCGTCATGGATTTGGAAGTTAGGGAGACGGTATACCTACTAAAAAGAGAAAAAAGTGAAAATTAAAAACCTTTTTATTTAAAAAGACAACCGCCTTCAAAAACTGTAATATAACTTTAGTTTTGTAAGTTGGTAGTAATAAAAAACAACAAACAGAACTAAAGCCGCCGACTTCCAAAACTATAGTTTATGGTAGTCTTTTTTGAACCTAAATAAAAAATGTATTTTACTAACATTCTTTATTTTTCGTGCCGAGGTTTTGTGTTCCAAACGTCATTTGTCAGAAATAGATAGTATGTATGTATGGACCTGACACGCTCTTCTTCGTCCAAATACCGCCGCACCTGGGTGCGCGCGCGGCTAAAGTTAACTTGTAGTGCGACCACAAATAGACAACAATTAAATCATAATTATGTACATTTATAAAGGTATGTATGTAGGTCATTTAATCATTTTGTACTTGTGTACATTTCACTTTATGTAGAAAATAATAAGGTCCTAATTTTGTTTAAGTTTTTGTTTAAATTTTGTATAAGTATTTTTTTACGGTAGCGCATTAGGTTGCACCTATCATGGCTGCCGAGTATATTCGTTTGCACTTTTAATTCACTGGTAAAGAATAAAGAATATTTAAGACATCATTACACCTTCGTAGGTACTTTTTGTTACTTACATAAAATTTTAATAAATAAACCAAACTTTACGTTATTACACCTAGATTTCTACTTGTTAGTTTTATAATCAAAGGTCAATAAGCAATTAACCGAAGCAATTAACCTCTGATTATAAAACAGCTTTCGACGATTAGGTACTTCCAAACATCCTACGTGACAAGTGCATGAATGCATGATATAATAAGTCAATAAACGTCATTATATATTCCCGCACCTGACCATTTATCGATCAATGAACTTGCAACACAAAACCTCAGCTGTCCGTGTTCACAATTTAACGTTTAGTCATACAAGTGAATTAATCGCTAACTGTATCTGTCACGTACAGATACGAAAGTATTTAATTTACATAATCTCAATGCTAATGATTTAAGATTGAGTATTGTTTATTTATTTGATTAAGATAATAGTTAAAGAAATTATCGTTATCCGTAAACTTTCACAGTGTCGCATCACAATCATTCCGATATCTACAGATAACGAAGGTACATTGGCGAGTAGGTTATTTGACAATTATGACCTAATTTAGCATGAAGCGCATTCCTGTTCCAAGATAACGATGCTGATGTCTTATACATACTCGCTTCTGCCCGCGACTTTGACCGCGTAAATGTCGGTTATAGGCGATCTAATCTTAATTTACCATACATACTTTGAACCCCGTTCCATCCCCATAGAGGTTGAATTTTAACGCCTACGTCATTATAACCATCTGCGTGCCTAATTTCAGCGCAATTGTTCAATGGTTGGAACTGTGTGTTGATAGATCAGTCAGTCAGTAACCGTCGCCTTATAAATAGATACATAATATACAGTTAGAAACGTTAGGAGGTAAGTAAACAATTTAGTTTTATAGAACTACTTATAAAAAATGGGCCATGAGCAATTCGGAGGGTTCCGGACCAAACCACTTTAAGTATTCTACATAGAACGTCCGCTGGTCTGCCATAATCTTCCTGTATTAACATTTGGGAAATAAACCTGCGCAATGCACCTACCATAAATATTATCATCAGCAATACCTTATAATGATACTTCTGACGTTTTTTAATTCGGATAAGAATATTAATAGTGCATACCTATCTAGGTCTTAAAGTATTCGTAAGGAAGCATCTACTTCTAGTTCTTTGTTTTATTAAAGGTTTTGATTTTTCTTTTAAGTAGCGGAACCCTAATAAACACAAATTCTAGTCGGTTTAAAATACTGAAAACTAGAATATCGACTTAGATATAATGATGTAAGCTGAGCGTACGTTTATACCCACGTGTGAGGTGTGGTGACTTTGACCTATAGCAAAGAATAATAACTAGTGCTGCCTGTGCCTAAGTATAGCGTGGCGATTATAGTGTTAATTAGGTCATCGAAGTAGCAGCCTCGGAGTCTGGATTTGTGCCCGGTTGATGGCAATTGTTATAAACTCAGAAGTGTACCCATGGAACAATTAATACTCAATATCAAATCAAATATTTATTACAATTAAAAGACACTGATAACAACTAGTTACACGAACTCAATCACTGTAATTTCTTAACCTATGTATCACTTCACTTCACTTCACTTCACTGCTCCGGTCGGTGACACTCCACGAATGGTAATGATTTCAATATGGCCGACCGCGGTAAAGTAAGTTTCGAAGGAAGTCAAAACAAATACTATTGCTCTAAATAATTGTTATTTATTTTAGTTGTATAAAACGTTAAAGTTTAAATCTCGCTAATTAAATTATTTAAAATACTTTCAGCTGAAATGAATAGCAAAAGCTTACAGTCGGCCATTCTGAATTAACAGAGTCCTCTCGTTACTAACTATTTAAGTTATGCTATATTCATGTTCTAAAACTATGAAACAATATTATAAAATGAGATGTGTTTTCAAAGTAAATTACAACCAGCGAATTTAACGCCCAAAGCTTTTCTTGACTGACCATCAGATAATGCCGATTATTTATTTATTTATTCATTTAAACCTTATGCCACAAAAGTACAAAGGCGGACCCAATGCTTTAGGCATTCTCTAACAGACAACCAATTTCATTCTTAATATAATTATATCATTTGTTCGGCCATCTTATACAGTAATTGTTCCATCAATTAATACAAAAAAAAAATACTATAAAATAATACAATTTTAATAGTTAATCTTAATTTTAAATATATCTTTAATCTATGTCCATATCAAATTAATTATAATAAGCAAGCGCTCTCTTGGCCTATGGCCTCCTTGCGCAATTCCATAAAATCTAACACACTCATAATTGTCAAACGACTCCATTGTGTGTAGATTTCTCCAAAATATTGATTTTAAAATCTAACACACTCATAATTGTCAAACGACTCCATTGTGTGTAGATTTCTCCAAAATATTGATTTTAAAATCTAACACGCTCATAATTGTCAAACGACTCCTTTGCGTGTAGATTTTTCCATATCAATTTCCTTTTTAAGTCTAATCAAAATCAAAATCAAAATTCATTCTATAATAAAGTTTAAACCATAGTCATTATTCCAATTCAAATCCATTTTCAAAATAATATTTCAAAAAGAAATAAGGGAAAACATTCATGATACCAATTAAATTCAATTATCGCTCATCGTCCCAGTACTCTCCACATCCATACCTACTGACACTTCCAATGGCTCTATTTCCATATTATCAGTACCTTCAACAGTTTCGTTTACGTCTACTTCCTCTGTTGAGCTTCCCTCATCAGAATCAGCTAAGCTTTCCTGAGTAAAAGTCAACCAAGGATGTATCTTATCTAACGCGATTACTGCCTCATATTTTCTATTCTGTTTTCGGGTTAGGGGTGTATCTTGAACAACATACCTATCTCTATCTAATACTTTGATAATCCTATAAGGACCTTGTAATTTAGCAAGTAACTTTCTCGACTGTCCGCTATTACTACCTACTTCTCTTTCAATTCTTACTAAGTCACCTACTTGATATTTCCTACCAACCTTCCTATTCTTGTCAAATCTTTCCTTTTGTCTTACTTGACTCTCAGTTATGTTGGCATTTACTTCTTCTCTTATATTCTTTAATGTTTCTTGTGAACATCCCGATTCACCCTGGTCTAGCAATGAACTGACTATTCCGTCACTTTTGGCCCTCAACCTTATACCAAACAATATTTCAGCTGGAGTTTTACCTGTACCTTTATTAAGAGTTGTATTAAGACCCAGCTGAATTTCTTCTAAATGAGTATCCCACTCATTTTCCTTACAATTGTGATTTTTGACTGCAAGCGAAGCCAATATGGTACGATTATATCGCTCCACTTGGCCATTCGCTCGCGGTGTTGCTACCGCATTTAAAATGTGCCTTATGCCTAGTTTGTTCACAAAGTCTTTAAAACTTTTACTAGTAAAAGAAGTTCCCCGGTCACTGATTATCCTACTTGGTATACCGAATAAACTAAAATAGTGATTTAAAACTTTGATGGTCGATTTGGTTTTCGTATTTTTGACGGCAAATAAAGTAACGTATTTTGTGTATGCTTCAACAACTACCAATAAGTAAGTATTTTTAGATTTACTCCGAACAAATGGACCTAAGTGGTCCATGTGTATCGTGTGAAACGGTTTATCAATTTTTGGAACTGGATGGAGCATACCTTGTCTTTTTCCTGGTGGTACCTTGTGATAATTACATTCCAGACACGATTGAACATACTTTTTGGTAAACTTGTTCATTTTAGGAAACCAATAAAGAGATTTCAACTTGTCTAATGTTTTATCTAGACCAAAATGACCAAGTTCATCGTGACACTTCTTAAGTAGCTGCCACCTAAATCCTTTAGGGACCAACCATTTCAATTGGCTGTCCACGATCCTATAAACTTTGCCTCCCTTTATACGATAATTCAAAAAAGTGTCATAGACTCTAGGCGTTTCAGGGTCTTCTAAAATACTTTTGATCCGCTGAACCTCTTCATCAGTACTTTGAATAGTTGTTAACCAGTCTTCCGTTTCTACAGCTAAAATATCGAATACAGGCTCAGGTTCGTCTGACATAGGGATAGCATTCCTGCTGAGTGCATCCACATGGGTCATACGGTTACCTGGCCTATACTCGATAGTACAATCGTACTCTTGAAGTTGAAGCCACCATCTACTTATACGAGGTATCATATCTCTCTTTGACAAGGTAGTACGTAATGCGCTACAATCAGTTACAATTGTGAATTTAAGGCCTAGAACATATACTCTAAACCGTTGCAAGGAGGCTATTACTGCCAGGGTTTCCAATTCAAATGAATGGTACTTCTGCTCTTCGAGGGTAGTTTGCCTACTGTAATACGCTACCGCTCGCCACCTACCTAACTCATCTTCCTGCAGTAATATTCCCGCAATACCCGATTTGCACGCATCCGTATGGATCTGAGTTTTTGCACAGACGTTGTACAACGCTAAAATTGGTCTTTTTACGAGCTCTGCCTTTAGAGTGCTAAATGATTTTTCTTGTTCAGGACCCCACTCCCATTTACAGTTCTTTTTTAATAATTTTGTCAGTGGATTAGCAATTATAGCAAAATTTTTAACGAAACGCCTAAAAAAACTAGCCAAACCAACAAATTGGCGTATTTCGTGTTGGTTAGTAGGGCATTTAAAATTTTCTACTGCTGCGGTCTTTTTTGAACCCGGTCTGACTCCTTGTTTACTTACTTCAAAGCCTAGATAATCTATTGTTTTCGAGAAAAATACACATTTTGATAATTTTAACGTCAACCCCGCTTCTTTAATAAGTTCGAGTACTGTTTCTAATCGCTCCATTCCCTGCGAAATACTGTGGGCTGGGATAATTATATCATCCATGAATGCCAAAGCTTGGCCTTTGACGTCTTTCAACATATGGTTAATGGTTTTCTGAAAAACAGACGGTGCGTTAGCCAAACCGAAGGGCATGCGAGTGAACTGGTACTGACCGTCCGGCGTAACAAAGGCAGTTTTGTCTTGCGACGAAGGGGCTATTGAAATCTGGTAATAGCCTGAGGCCAAATCAAGTGTTATAAAATATTCATAACCACCTAACTGATCTATTTGATCCTCTATTCTGGGCAAAGGGTAGTGTTCTTTGACAGTTTTAGCATTTAAAGCTCGATAGTCAACGCAAAGTCGTTGATCACCTGTTTTCTTTTGAACTAAAATGATAGGACTCGCATAAGAAGATGTTGACTCAGTAATTATACCCGAATCCAACATGTCCTGAATCATTTCTTTGACTTTATTTCTTTCCGAAAAAGCTAGCCTATATGGCCTATACACAACAGGGGTCGCATCTTTTAGCTTTATAGACATTTCGGTCAAATTAGTCAGCCCTAAGTCAGTTAGACTAAACGAGAAACAGTCCTTATATTCTCTTAGCAAGGTTTCTAACCGTTCTCTATCTCCAGTACTAAATCCGTCACCTACTTTAAGATCGTTTGATATGGAATCACTATCCTGGTTTTCTAACATTCTAACATTTAGGCAATCATCATCATTTAAAATGTAACCTCTAGTCAATAATTGTTCTTTTCGAAGTTTAATTTCGTTACCATTTAAATTTACTACTAAAATGTGACCCTTTCCTTGCATGATTGTATATAATCCAGGCATAACAAAATAACAATTATCACCTATTTTCCTCAACGATTCCTTTACATAAAATTGTATGGTGATATCAGTATTCACTTTTACGGGTATCATATTGATAGAGTTAACGTTGACGTCAGAATCTACAACTAAATTAATCTTTTGATAGTTTACCAATTTAGAATCACTTAGAGGAACAGGCTTTTTTTGAAAAACTAAATGTTCGTCTGTCTTTATAATAATTATACCGGCTTGCTCTGTGAAAGTATGTCCCAGCAGTACGGCGTGTTTAAGTAATTCATCTGGTACCACTAATACTTCTACAGATGTTGTAACGGCTTGTACTTGTATTTGAACCACTGCTCTGCCCATAGGTTCTATTATTGAATTACCAAAGCCTTTTAGTGTTGGAAGATCATTTTTACCGTAAGCAGTGTTTAAATTATTAAAGTCACTAAATCGAATCAATGTACTTTGGCTGCCGAGATCCACATAACATGACATTGTTAGGCCATTAACTTGAATTGGAAGGACGTACTTATCATCTAACTGACCGGTTAATTTAACTTCAGATACCGATTTACTAATTTCATTTTGTTTACCGCCATCATTACCGTTTCTGAGAAGCCGTCTACAATTAGCGCTCTGGTGTCCAAGTTTCTTACAAATACTACACGTTAATAAGGGTTTGTTACACTTGAAGGAGGGGTGACCCACCTCATTACAATTAAAACATTTTATATTGCTACCCAGTTTAGAATTATCATTATTGCTATCAGGGCGCCTTTTTGTAAATGGCTGACGAGATACTCTGTCTCTTACATCCTCTAACTTAATAGATTTAAAATAGGATAGTAATTCTTCAGGTTGCGAGTAGTTCGCAGCCTGAGCTCCTAGTCGCATACCCCTGTCTTCTAATCCATATATAAGACAATCCACAGCCCGCTTACCAGTTATATCGCATCGGTTCAGCAAGTTGATTTTGTGATAAAAATAAGTTTCTAACGATTCATTATTCCTAACCTTCCGATCCAACATTTCATGCAAAAGTTGAGCATAATTCTGAACTGTGGGAAATGTCTTTGTCAGTTTATCCTTCCACTCCAACCAACTAAAATTTAAGGAAGTTAAGCCTTGGTACCAAACCTTTGCTACTCCGCTCAATTTAGGCAACGCATAATGGAGTTGTTGTGTTTCAGACCATTTATACAAGGTTGCACATTCTTCCACTTTTGTAATCCATAAATCGATAGTTTGTTCCTTATTAGCAGGGTCAAATTCTGGTACTACGTTTGTTGACATACTAAAGTGGTTTTGAGCCTGGGACGCTGACGAGGGCAGTGATTTGATTAACTCCATGACATCATGAATACTAAAACTATGATCATCTACAGTTTTGATCTTTGGGGTCTTATTTCTATTAGTAACATCAGTGTTAACATTCAAATTACTATTCATGCTGCTAGTACATGATGATGGACTTACGGTTTCCCGATGTCTTCGACTCGTCCTGTGGTGACGGGATCCCCGTCTCATATCGCTACTGCTGTGCTGCCGGCGTCGCCGTCTCGCCCTCCGCGAGTGTGCAGATCGGGAACGCAAGCGCGACCGCGAAAGCCGCGTTCTATTTCTCGCACGCGACGTCTCAGACGGACGCCGCTTGTGACGCTCCAGGCTCTTACCCGCACGTCTCCGTGGCGAACGGCCCCTTGAACCTGCGCGGCTCGACGAGCTCGAGCTGGTCCGCACAGAACGCGGGGGCCGCGATCTAGAACAGCTTCTCCTGCGACGCCTGCGTAAACGCTCCCCGCGGCTGCGGCTGCGGCTGCATAACGGCGTAGCTCCATCACGTGTACGAGAAGCCTCTTGATCAGAAGCTTCACGCATTCTCACTTCTTCACGAAGTTTCGACATATATTTAGATCTGTAATCATATTTTTATTGGCATTTAATCACTTTTTAATGAGAACGTACATAGCTGTTTAATACTAAACACAGATACACAAACAATAAAAATAACATTCAACCTTTATAATCATTAAAAATTACGTATTGTTTACTGAATTCGATTGTGCGAAAACAGCAAGATAAAACAACTTATTTTACTCCTTACAATCAAACTATTCATAAGCTAACTATGTATATGTAGAATATCTTATAGAATAGCTTCACTTGGAAAACATAATAGGTTAAGTATGCATTTTATTTGCATAAAATCACACCGTCATTCCATGAGGGTAGACAGAGATTACGACGACTTCCTAATTTTTTTTTTTTTTTTTTTTCTTTTAGGTTTGTTCACGTAACCTCGGCGAATCACAATGCCTTTACAGCTGAACTAACTCTTTATGTATTTCATAAAGCGGTTAAACGTAAGCATACAACATTAAACATCAGAAATACTACTTACCGAGTTTATGCCTCTTACTTTACCTGTCCTTATAAAACGGCCTAAGTGGACGTGATTTAGAATATTGAGTAATATTCGTGTCAGATCCCACTTCTGAACTGTTATAAACTCAGAAGTGTACCCATGGAACAATTAATACTCAATATCAAATCAAATATTTATTACAATTAAAAGACACTGATAACAACTAGTTACACGAACTCAATCACTGTAATTTCTTAACCTATGTATCACTTCACTTCACTTCACTTCACTGCTCCGGTCGGTGACCCTCCACGAATGGTAATGATTTCAATATGGCCGACCGCGGTAAAGTAAGTTTCGAAGGAAGTCAAAACAAATACTATTGCTCTAAATAATTGTTATTTATTTTAGTTGTATAAAACGTTAAAGTTTAAATCTCGCTAATTAAATTATTTAAAATACTTTCAGCTGAAATGAATAGCAAAAGCTTACACAATAGGCTCGCCCCCTATTACATGGGACTAAAAACATAACTGGCGAAATGTGGGTGTACTAATGGGTACACCTCTGCCTAACCCTTCGGGGATTACAGGCGTGATGTTATGTTATGTTAGGTCATCGAACCCATCGCAAGGATCACGAAACAGATTCATTTCTCATAGGAAGCTGGTGCGTACTGGTGATACTGTGGCTGGTTTAGCCATATCCAGCTTTATTTCATATCAATATTTCAATGAGATAAACTGTGATCTAAATAAGAGATACTTGACAGTCCGGTATTAGGGCTGCCAAGACGGTTTTAGCATATTATACTTAAATAATGTTATCATGAAAGTACCACTCAGATGAGGAATGGAAGATTTAAAGTGCAAACACTTCCTTAGATAGGTTATAACTTGTAATATTTTATTTATAAAGCTCTTGAAATATGAATTGAATATGAATCTGTTTTGGTGGAAATCAAAAATATCTAAAATATGTATTGTTTTTTTTACGCCTACATTTTATAACATAATTTAACATTATTAGTAATTACGTTATCTTCACGGAACAGATCAGTGAAGTGACGCTGACGGTGACTGTGCGATATATCTACATAAGTTGATCACACACCTGCGCCTGCGCCTGCACTCTGTCATACATTCCCACGGTGAAGGCAAACAAACAACCAACACACACACAATTCCAATAATTGAGACTACCTAAGTAGTTACCTATGATGTGAATAAAAAAAAAGTCATTGTCTCCAAGTGTCCAATACAGCAAATGAAAACTGTTCCATATTATCTAAAAAAGGATCGTTTTTTTCTATCCATACAATATTATCAAGCAGATTGACAAACGTATGCATATGTACGTAATTGATTCAATACAATCACTAATTGTTTATCGATTTGCCACCCGCATCTGTCGCATTATTGTAAAGATGAGCAGTGGAAGTCTGCTGGCTGATCTTGATGTCCCGTGTGTACCTGCCTCCTGAGAGGATACTCATGACGCTACTAACGCGAGCACGCAGGTTTCGGAGAAGAAGTCGGCCACCTCCATGCGGTCCGGTCTGATGAACAGCGACGCCAGCCCCACCTCCGCCTCCTGGCGCTGCAGCCGCCCCACCATCCCGTCGAACGAGCCGTTGTGCGACACGCCGTAGAAGTCCACCTGCCGCAGGTCGAAACTGCCACACCAAACAGACAGTGGTCAGACACGCAGACTACAAGCCACGAGGTGATCAGCGGCTGTAAACATGTGACATACTTTGTCGACGTTGTACAACTACGATGTCAAAAGTTTGTTAATCTACAGCCGTTTGCCATGTAGAAATATGCGTACAATCAATCAGAAAACTCATGACTAAAATCATTAGGTACCTACAACACATTTCCATTACAATTTGATGACTTTTTATAAAACATCACCTTGTCGAAGTAGTCGGAAAAACACGTGACGGTGCGCGCGATATAAAAACAAAATTTGATTTTGTAAGCATTAACCAACTATAGATACTTATAATATGAATCATGAAATGGCCAAAAACTAGATACTAAATAAAAAATATTTGATACAAAAAATGCAAATAGGTAGATAAGTCTCAAGTTGTTAGCAATAACCTTGGGGTCGTTACTCTACTGATGGCGGCGACGACTGGCTGGTTGGCTGGCTGGTTTTAGTTCCACTATAGTTCCTAATGAAGATTATGATTTTAAATGGGAATGATAATAATGTAGGTACCGAAAGTGCAGGTCCTGCGCCGCGAGCATCATGAGCGGGTACGTGAACTTGGGGAACGTGTCGATCTGTCGGTTGCGCAGGTCCGTCCAGCCCTTGAAATCGGCCGGCTGCGTCACCTATAAAGACATACAGTAGCTCACTGCTAGCTGACACATGCAAAGCTTCGATTTTGACCGTGACGTCTAGGTACACCTAAGATCGAACACCATCAAAGGCTATTAAAGAAAATACCCATAATAGTAATCGAAAATTTATTGAATACCTAATTTAAACATTCAAAGCCAACCTGTTCAAAAACATAATAAAGTATTTTAAGACCTAATGACTTTAAATATAATTATAACTTAGTTTAATTAATTTTAAACTTACACGCGTTACGTTTTTTTTTTTGGGATTTGAAAGGGCACTAATTCACAGATTGGTTATTAGTTCCAAAAGGAACTTAATTGAGAAAGAGAAAGATTAATTAAAGAGTCGTGGTTTCTCAATCTAGACTACGAGTGACAGTAATGTTGTCCACCTTTACTTACTATAGATATTCCTTTCAACGACACATTTCTCAAGTCTTTTCTCCTAGACACGGCAGTGGGCAGCTTGCCCCACAACGCCACCAGCTCCTGCCGGGAGCAGTTCCTCGCGAGGCCCAGGTCGGACTGCAAGAACGCCATGCCCGGCTTGATTGTATACACGTCGATGAGGCTCTCTGGCGAGGACCACACGACGTCTGCATCGGGTAGAATCGCGCAGGCGGAGAGAGTGGCCTCAATGACGAGCCGGTCCGATGAGTGGTGGAGCAGCAGCCACGAGTGGCGGCAGTTGAAGCCGCGCGACACTGACGCCTAAAGAATACCAACATGAAGTTATAATTTTATTTACTGTATCCGTCAGCGTGTGGAATGCCCCGCTTCCGATTTTACATAGCATTGTCACTAATAATGAGCTACCCACCTAGTCAGCTTTCGCAGCCATATTACTCTCCTGTTTGATTCTTAACAAAGTGTCTCGCTTTTGAATCATGATGAAGAAAAATCGTTTTTACATCAATTTACCTGTTCTAGGATTAGCTCAGCGTCAGGACAGGCGAGGTCCAGCAGCATGGCCTCCCGGAACCTGCCACGTGGCTCCATCAGCGGGGGCCGGTTGAAGTCGGAGACCAGCGCCAGTCTCACGCCGGCACGGTCGGCATTGCGATATAGCTCCGATATTTGCTCTAAGAATATAAGGTAGGTTAATACACACTGTCTGTTATGTTGCGAAAAAAATACTTATTTACAATTCTAACCTAGAACCTATTTGTCTACCTTCTAATTTCGTTAGAATGAGCAAACATTTATGTAGGAGTGTGTTTTAGTAGTATCACAGAATAAGTACATAATAGTATTATAGTTCTTAGTGGTATACAAGATAGACCCGTTGGGATGGGTCAGTATATCGACCACCTAGTCTAGAACTATTGCAGTAATTTGCTCACTGAAACCATGTCTCCGAATTAAGAAAAAAATGCATTTAAAGGTTATCAAAATTCAATTTTAGTTGAAATTACACGCTACGGATCAACAAATATACTGTAATACCAGTGCAATCTACTGTTTATAATAAGCTAAGCAAGCGGCGGCTGAACCTATCGGTTGAATTACCAGGCGTCCAACATAAAAAGGCGGTCATCATTGTCAAGTCCTTGGTGAGGAAGTACGTCAGTATAAAGTTGATCAGCTCCATCTTCAGTCCACGGCAGACGGGTGCAGAGTAACGTGAGCTGTCTGCAACCTTACCATGCAGCCAGGCAGTTAAGCTTAAGGGGAAGCACTTATCTCTAGACACCTGTCACTAGACCGTGTTACGATGAACGATAAATGTTAAAGAATAGAGGATGCAGCTATGCTTTTGGTAAACTACAATATGTAATGGCTTCAACACGTTGTAACACGACCCCTGATTCTAGTTTTTGTTAGGATTCATCCAGACAACAGGTTTTACCATTAAAGTGGTGACAGCCGAACTATAAATAAGTAGGTAACTGCTCCGTCATCGGAGTAGGTACCTACAGTGGCTGACTAAGTTTGTTTTCTCATTCGTTTGGTGCAGAGTTCGTAAACAGCTTCATGCCCACCCAGCTACTCACATTTTGAATATCTAGCTAATTCCATGGAGTTTTTGTAGCGAATTCTTTGTTGCAATCTGAGAATGAACACAAAGATTTTTTAAGAAAGTAAATCAATTGTATGATTTAAGTATTTAATATGTACATATTAAATACTTAAATTAATTTCAAATAATCAACAGAATTTCACAGATAAAAAAAAAAATTGTACGATTGTACAACTGATGTACTTTCTTAAAAAATCTTTAATATCTATATTTGACAGGTAAGTTATCTGTCTTGTGTATTGTTTAATTCAAACTAGTTCTATTACAGTGCTTTTATCTTACTTCAAAATGTGATTCTCAGCTTGCGCTGACGCATTATTGATGTACCTACTAAATGAATGTCTCCTTGACATTATTTTTATCTTTCGTAATGTTGACCTCTCCCTCTGTCTACCTCTTCCTTGATCGACGCGGCTCTCTTTCCCATGAGGAATAGGCAGAGTAGGTCACCTTCACTTCGCCACTTGCGTTTATTAGTCCTATGTGTCTCATGTGTGTTTTAGTCGCCCCTTGTAAGACACGGACATACTCATTACCCATAACTGACCACAAATTGAAACTCCGAGAGCAAAAGCAGATAAATGCTGATGAACAATATGTACCAAATAAACTAAGGATAATGTCTTTATTTAAATCATTACATTATACAATACTTAACCTATACATAAAACCTTAAAGTAAAGGTAAAATATGTACAATTTAAAAAAAAAGGCAGAAAGGAGAAACCTCATAGGGCATCAAAAAATTCGTCCGCGTCGCTGTCAATGGGGCAAGTGCCCAAAAGGCTGACAGCATTGGAACGTTGTATGGCAATGCTGATTCTTTGGCCTATGAAAAGTCCAGCCCTCTGGTCATGTGAAGAGTCGACCAGTCGCTTAGCGATGTCCCGAAAAAAACTAAGCAAATTATAATAAATGAATAAACTAAATTTTAAAAAAACTAAGGTAGAATTAGTAGGTACTTAGGTGGTATAAGATACGAACTGCTTGCGCTTGCAGTTTATATCTCATATCGAAATCTGTAGTTCTGTAGGTACTCCTTTACATAGAAAATTGTATAGTAATTTAATACTTCAGCCAATACTTCTCATAAAGATCTTTTAGACAAATTAACAGCAAAGAACTTCACCTTAACGTCCCATAGATTGTCGATCATTATAAGACCCGTCCCGTGGTGTTTGTGGAGCAATTTTCGTGCACTATTACCTGACGATAATGGTGGACATTACGTCGCATAATGAGCAAAAATTACCCCATCATTGCATACAAGTAGATTTGACTACTTAGGTACTTCCGATGTTCCGTATTCTGATTAGATATTAAGGCCACTTTAATTAATTTCACGAATCATTTGTTCAATATTATTACTCTTCAGTACTCGTTGCTAAAGTAAAAAGGTAGTACTTTAAATGAGGATAGAAAATGCCATCTGTTCTATGATTGCAATCATAATGCCTGATACTGTGAACTCTAATCTTTTGGACAATAGGTAATAGTCCCTATCACAGGAGCGCGTCGCTCGTGTGTGCGCGGCGCTCTTGGAGGCGCAATAACAATCAATAATGGACTCTTAATTTCCAACTCGCCCACGCCCAGTTTCAAATTTTCCATTGTTGAAAAGAACCTGCGATCAGACGAACCGCGCGTGTTGGTAAACTTTCTGCTTCTGGACGCCAATGTTGGTAGCTATTGTCGTATAGATAACATAACATCACGTAGGCGTTGCGTCCCCAGATGTTCATGGGACTATAGCAAGCCGCAAGAAAGATGCAGCTCAGAGCCACAGGACATTAGGTATAACTAGTGCAACTAAGTTAAAATATGTTTTTTATACCCACATATTTCGACTTAGTTGCACAGTGCACTAGAGTCTGTCAGATGACAATCCCACCTCTGTAAGACGCGATCATTGGCCAGAGATACCTATTTAAAACTTTTACTTTTTTCCTCGAGCCTACAGTGACTTTTCCATCTGCAAGCGTTTTCATTACTTTTCATGGCCGCCTTCTAAACTTTAAAGACGGACTGCACGCAACGTCTGCGTAAAAGGGATTCAATAAATCGGACCGTGATGTATTTCCGGCGTCTCCCAGCAGCCCATGGCCCACTTTTCATCCATCCGCACACATGAGGTCTCATAATGACTGCGTCAGGAAACAGTGTTGAATTCACAATGCTCAATTTTGGGTCTAACAAAAAATAATCTAACTCTATTTATCTATAGGTAAATATTAAAGCTAATGGGTACCTACACCTTTGCCTAACCGATCTAAAAATGCTCTCATTCACAATGATTGCGTATTATTTTGTCTCTGTATTGAAAATCGAATTAATAGGTAAACTTCCATTATCTATTGACCATTTTGTTAGTTCTTCACATCACTAAAATAAATATCATTGCTAAACCTGTTTTTCTTAATATTGATATTTAAAAGATCTACAAGAAAAGTCCATTTAAATTGCACAGGAAAAAATAAAACGATGTAATAACGTCAACAGTCTATAATATTTTAAATATTTATAATATTTATATTAATCTAAGTTGTGTATCATATGGCTATAGGTTGGTGAGCGAGAGCGCGGAGACGGCGGGGCAGGCGTCGGGCTGCACGAACAGCGGCGTGTAGTTGACGATGAAGAAGGTGGCGGCCGAGCCCAGCACGGAGCCCAGCTGCCCCACGCCGCCGCACAGCCGCATGCCGCGCGCGCCGCCCGCCCGCGCCCAGCCGTACACCCACATGCGCGCGTACGAGATCACGCCCGACACCACCACCCACGCTATCACCTGCAACACAGCGGCGTTACTCGCCACTACACGCCACACGCCGGCGCCGTCGCAAGGCACAGGCCATCGCTATCTCTAGCAAAACGTCAATGCTTCACCGAGTACCAAGTTAGGGTCCATAACTTGACTGTACTTTAACTTTAAGCAATATCTATGTACTTAACATTTGTATTTTAAGGCAAGGTTAGGGGAGACGGCGTCAGTGAATATTATTATTATACTGTTTCCTCCGAGTATTCAATGAACGCATGATTGACCCTATGCCTGCGTAAGTACTTTAATAAACACATTTTGTAAAAGAAATACTTTGGCTGTGTTTATCTGATTATCGGCATCTGATTATTGGAGTGCCGTGGAGTTTCTTGATCGTTCTTCTCCATAGAGGCCTACCTCCGTTTTGGAACGAGCAACTAGGTTCTACTTTCTGACTAACTGACCGATTCCTTGACAATTCAATAGTGCCTGTAAAGTCAAAGTAATTATTTCAATTGGATAATTGAAATAAATAAATGCTTTGACTTTGCTAGACATACCGGACTGCTTCCTAGTGTCAACTTTATAATAATGTCACTACTAACCAAGGGCGCCAAGGATATGAATAGCCAGGGCCCAGCCGGGCCTTGTACCAATCAATCGCATGCGCGCGCCTCCGGAAGTAGCGACAATTCGTCTGGCATACGCGCTATTTATTATTATTATAATGTTAGTTATCGCATGGTATCTTCGCGATAACGGAACCACGAGCGAATATAGCAGATAATGACTAATCAAAGGAATTAATGATAAGGGTGCCTTCAGTCAATCAATCATTCATTGAATTTAGATCTATGGAGCAATTTCGTAAGGAGGGATATCATAGGATACATAGGTGTCAATTCACTAATTCTTTTCCAATAAATATTAAGTATATCAACTTGATCTGAAACATGGGCTGGCAACGCCCTGGTTCCTTGGTATACATATTACGGTAAGACCAAATCTTCTAATATATTTATTTATTACTTTACAGTTATAATTTTGACATGAAATCTGACGGAAATGATCCTAAAAAGTACAGATTCCAATAAAAATGAGGTGTACGTCTCTATACGTAGGCACTGCTCACAGGAATCACACAAGGTAATAATATGTAGAACTCAATTATTTGAACATGTCTGTAGCTTCATGAAGTCGTGTGAGATAGTAATTTGGTACACCTAATTTAGATAATTTAATGTAAATAGATAACATCATGGACTGGCCCACGCGCAAGATACAATTAAATAAAGTAAAGATAGACATCATCCGCGTCAAGAGCGCGGGAAATAATAGTTCGTCTCTTTTTATCTGAAAACCAAGCTAATGAAATCTCTTGCTAGTTCTTAGCAGTAGAAATGTATCTCCTAAAACGTCATAAGGACGGTTAGCAAATGAATTTGTAACATTTTCTTTTCGAGATAAAAATCATATTTTAAAGCAATACTCACAACTAAAGTTTCCCCGCCCGCGGTGTGCTGCAGCGGCGGAGCGGGGCTGAGCAGTGCGGTGGCCAGGATGTAGCCGAAGGGCACCGCCGACAACAGCAGCGCGGCCGCCAGCACGCGCGCCGCCACCGGCCGCAGCCACACGCCCGCCAGGCACGCCGCCGGGTTAGCCATGGCGCCCAGCGTCACCGCCAGGTGGTACGCGCGCGTGCCGTACGGCATGCACGAGTACGACTGCACCGACGGCAGCACGCCGTTGTTGAGCGCGTTGAGCAGCACCATGAGGAGCATCACGCCCACCCAGCGCGGCGCCAGCAGCGACGGCCGCTCCGATGTGGCCTCGTCGTCCTTGGCCGCGACCGCCGGCGCCACGCGCTCTGACAGGAACCCCTTATAGTTGTTGATGACGACGAACGCGGCCAGGCTAGTGGCCGACAGCCCGCCCAACAGCAGCAGGAACACCATGGTGTCGAAGCGCGCGGGCGGGTAGTGCGGCACCAGCGTGCTGTTGTCTGCGGACGGCAGGCACTCGGGCTCGCCGCCCACGCCCTGCACCAGCGCTAGCAGGCTCGACACGAACCCGCTGAGCCCCTCGCCTACCAGGTACGTGGCGAGATACACGTCGCGGAAGTGCCTCAGGTACGGGTAGAACAGCACAGAGCTGGTGCAGCCCACCAGTGCTGCGAAGAAGGTCAGCGCCAAGTAAGCGACAGAGCGCTCCTCGCCGCCGATGATGGCTGTGTGCTCGTACAGGAACGCGTTGAGCACGAGCGCTAGCGTGCCGATCACTAGCAGCGCGTAGATGTAGAAGGCATCTTTGACGCTGGGCAGCAGGCGGCGCATGAGCGCGTACAGGAGCAGGCCGCTGTTGGCGAGCTGCACGGCCATCACCATGGACGAGGGCAGCGCCCAGCCCTCGGGCAGGCGGTCCACCAGTAGCGGCAGCTGCACGTACAGCCCGTTTACTCCGAGCCACGTGCCGATGCCCCAGAACACCATCAGCACGTCGAGCGCCACGAGTCTCTGCGCGCCCCACATCTTGGCGGTGACTCCGTCTCCTCGCTCAAGGCACGGCGAATTTTCCTTGTCCTCGTTCAACCTGCAGCACGAGGCGCTCTTACTCTCTCAGTACTAGTAGCACTACGTTGAATTCGATGAGTGATAGCACACCGGTTTGTAACAATGCTGACGGTTTGTAGTTAAACTTAATTATAGATAAGAAAGTGTTAGTTTAGCGTAGGTATTTAATTGCACGAACTGTCGTGAGTTTACTTCCCACTATAAATAAACGCGTGAAATGTTCGCTTTATATACCTATTTAGGAAGTTTAGGATAACGCTCGGATAAGATTAGCGGCCGCGTGTCCACGAGCGCGGGCCGGCGGCTACGCGGAGACGAGTGCAGCGGCTGGTCACAGTGCACCAGAGGGCAATAATCGACATTCTGTCAGCATTATAATCCCACGGTAAGTATTTATACTGTACAAGAGATACATACCGGAGACTCCTGTTCAAGAGTGCAACAGAGCCGTCCACTGATAATCCGAAACCGATAAAATAGCGAAAATATGAAGGCAGTAATTATCGATAGACACTGATTGGACACGACGACAGATTACAATGGAAGTAATATTTAGAACGGGTTACGATCAAGACGTGTCACGAAACGGCGCGCACCCACCCGCGCCGCGCTCACTGCAGCTGCTGCGGAGACGGCCTGACGGGCGTCAGTGGGGCACAACGCCATCACTATTCTTAACGACCATGTTCTGATGCACTCCAATAAATTAAGTAAGTTATTTTATCGCATTATTTGTGAGAATTGCGAGTCGAGGATACTTATCAGAACAATGTCATGATAATTAGGTATGTATTTTATCTGTTGTTGTCTGTGTCAGCCTTAGCTAGTACTGTGAGAAGTTGTGATAATTCGCGTGAGACGTGATGGCTAGTTACGCAATCCTACAAATCGTCGAGGTCATTGTAACGATTAAAACAGCAGCTAAAATACCTCTTTAGGTATTATATTATCATTGTGACGTTAGTGGTATAATTATACCATTATTGATAAAATTGTAAAGCTCGATGTCCAGGCCAGTCCCTAGCAACATGCTAGCTTGATCTATTCGCAGTTTTATAGCTCATGCTTCTGCAGGACTCTGCTCATACGTACGCATGAAACAAAGCGCGTCATGTGTCAAACCACGATTGAGAATTTTCTTTCATTCATGGTTTGCGTTCAATTTTACATTATGTGGGTATAGCGTTGATAGGCGTCCGGATAAAACCGGACATAGTTAGGCTTTTTGATTGCGTGTCCGGCCAAAATATACTTACAGTATCCGCATGTCCGTCGTTTGTTAGATTTTTAATTAAAAATGTTGATAAATGCTTATCCAGAATAATAAAATAATATTTAATTTAAATAATAAATAATTTTGGCTGATGACTATAATTGACTGATTAATGATGAAGTACTTAGACTGATTTTACATTCAGATTAGAATTGAACAAGATTTATTTACGGTAGGTAATAATAAAAAAAGCTTGATTCCACATACAATTTTTTTGTCGTATCTATTAATACTGAGACACAAAATTTCAATAATGTACCGTGTCCGGCCTTTTTACTCAAATGACCGGCCAAACTGACTGGTCTGTCCGGCTATTAGGTTTCGCGACCTGGCAACTCTAAGTAAGTAGATAAACTATCAAAATTTCAAACATAATGAAAAGTGACTAAATGACGTAAATGCAGCGAGTTGTTACGGAGGTAATAAAACAGTACACAATCAAACATACCCATTATCCATTTGAACTGAAAACTATTTAGTAAATTGTTAGCAAAGTGGAGGTGCGCGGGCGCAAGCAGGACGCCACGTTTCAGATCCTCGAAGGACCACCAGCAGTGCAGGACTGCCGCAGACGACCTGGCCTACATGTGAGGACCACTTACATCTTAATAATAACTATCGTCACCGCAGAGGCGCAGACTAATCACTCGCTTTAATTGATAATTAATTGTCAAAAACGAATGCTGTTGATATTGCTACATCGATGCACTGTCCCCGTGTTTTAGGCCGAACGAGCGACGAACACGTAGCGTGAACTTGTTAATGTATTCCACACAACCACCTTTATTAACAAGACGGCTTCGAATAGCGAGCACACGGCCCGACGTGCCGGCTCGCGTGCCTATCAGGTGCGTCCACATACGTAAATACGACGCGAGTGGGTCAGGAGCCGGGAGAATGTTGGCCTCACACTCGGCCTCTGAAATATTTGTTCAGGGTGTGCTACTTGTTTGACAAGGTATTAGTAGATACCTACCGGTGGCAGGGCTCAGCCATAGCATCGCGGGCGCAGCGGCGGAGCGCGCCGCGCTCGAGCCGCCCGCACCCGCACACCTGGCCGCACGCCCTTAGCTGTGACACGTGCCATGTAATGGGTCAAGCGAAACGTACACCACGCCAGCTATCGACAGATACTTCGAGGCGCCGCTGTTCATACGACGTCAACTGTTACGTCGACATGACCGCCGGAAGCGATAGGGCTAGACGTATCTGTCGACAGCTCGGGCGGTCGCCTCCAGGCAGCAGTGTGTAGCTCGCACATTACTGCTGTTTGTTTACTGAGCGCTGGAAGCGACGCCATTGCTACAGAATACATCTCACAATATTGACTAACACTCTTATTTAGGAGCATCTCAGTACATTCTTGTGTTATCAACTACATGTAGGCAACACAAACAAACAGCGAGACAGCCGGCTTTGAGTTAATGTTTATATATTTAATGTAAGAAACTATGTGGCAAGCTGTTTATGACAATGGAGGAGATCAGACGTGAGATATATTTTGTAACAATAAGCCTTGAAGGGATGAAAAGCACATTTAATAATTAGCAATAAAATGATAATTGTCATAAACATAATACATAGTTGTGTTAACAAATTATTTCCAATACTACAATTACTTTATGATAACTTAATGACCCCAGCACAATGAATGCTAATGAAATTGCTAATGGTGCCGATTCCCTTGTTCACAAACTACAACTAGACTAAATTTAGAGAATTTACATCTCTTACTAACATACAGCGAAAGAAAAGGACGGTGGCATTGAAGAACTAAGTTAGCAATGTAAAATTAGTTTTGCCTTGAACTTCTCCGTATTTTTAATCCATATGTTTTAAGATGTCAACTATTGTATGGATATGTCAGATTGACTAAATTTGACAGCTCTTATTTACAATAGTCTCTTTCTTGTTTTATTGGACAGAAAAAGATGGAAATAATCTAATTTTAGTTTAATTTGTGACCAAGGGAATCGGCACCATTTTCAGACTATAGGGGAAAATACCTACCTGTTAGTTAAATGACTGTAAAGAATTATCCAATATACCTACTTATTATAAAAAAGTAATTAGGATAATAGTGGGATGCGGGGAACAGACAATAGTCTATATTAATATATTCTAAAACAATATTATGCAACATTTTGACTGAAAGCTATAACTTCTTTAAATTACAAATGGATACTGAGCATTTTCTAACATTCTGTAAGTTGTGCTGGTAACTTTCACAACATCAACAGAATATGCACATGATTATTCTTAGAAGAAAAATAATGAAAATATGGTACATTATTTAAAAAAAAAAGACACAATGACCAATGATTTTATTGGAGTAAAATAGAAATTGTTATGTAATAAAAAAACGAGTCTAAATTGAAAGCAATTGGTAAGCAATCAACCAATATAATTTAAGACAGTTTTTATTCCAAACCCAACTAGATGATTAGTACTGTTAATTGAAACCAACACACACCAGTTACTAAAAGTTATAAAATAGTAGTGAACATAACTACATACTGTGCAAAGGAAGCGGGCATAATATCCTCATGTGATACAGGAGATAGTACAGAAGACTTGTCACCTGGAAACCACAAAACTTCAGTTCCACCATGACTTGCACTACTGAGAAGTGACACACAACAGCTCCACAACATGCAGTTCATACTAACTAATTTAACAACTCCAGGACAACACTGTGGGTGAGTGATACCAAATAGCTAGTATTACTATGTATCTACTCATTCCGGAAACAACTACATTCCATAAAACTCTGGGAGTAGGTAGAATAATTACTTAATTATTGAAAATAAGACTCTTGTTTTTAGGTTGCATTTAGTAACCAAAATGATTGTAATAACTATTTATGTATATCTCCATCATTAAAATAATTAACATTTAATTTCAAAATAACTATATTATTAAACCTATTTCTTAAGGATATGCAAATTGTAAAAATAAGGCCCAACTAAATAATGACAATGACATGAAAATAGATATAAAAAGCTTGCAAAATAAAGAAAAAAATAATATAATACACAGAATGATATTTTTACAAGTGCACACTACAACTGGTGAATACTATAGTAGCCAGGTATACTAGTTGGTGTACAAACCTCGCGTTGCTCGCCATGCCGTAGGCTTGTTGTCGCTGAGCTTCAGTATCACAGTACAGTCCACACTATTTTATTCAAGAGTTGCAATGTTACGTACAAGTTTACTTCCTTACATCATTCTCTTCCACAAGCTCTTCGCTTCATAACACCGTAATAAAACTGTAGGCAATCGACCTCAATCACTTTGGCTTACAATTAGAAACTTTATAAAGAATTAAATAGTTGAAATTAAAAAAAAATAAGTTGTAAAAACTATGTTCAGTGCAATTCTTCGTGTCTGAATGATTTCAAATTCAATGATCTTGACAGCAACGAGTGAAGTGACAGCACATGACAACAGACAGAACAGCTGTTCAATCAAAGTTTTTATTTTGGTATTAAATGACCCAGTTACTGAGGCCTTTAAGACAAATTTCATTTTAAGATACGGATGTCCGTTGGTTGTTCAATAACCAAATTATAGTTATTTGAATGGAAAATTATACGATTACACATCGATTTTAGATTTTATCAAATGAGTTTTGGTCAGGTAGCAAGATCTACACACCTAAACCTTCCTTGATTTAGAAAAAGTAGTTTATGTAGACCAGAATGATTGCACTCGGGAGTACCTAGTCCACAATCCACATACAGGGCGGTCCGGTTCCCAACGCCCAAAAGAAAATTTTGGAAGCCTCTCTTCTTGGGCTATTCAAAACACCACCATGTATGTTCTACGTTTCTTTTTGTGATTTAGGAGCTAGAGGATTATGAAAAAAAAAATGTTTGGAGATTCTTGTCTGGCAGCAGGTTTTGTTAATTTTCTCTTTTTGTTCGCATTGTTCGGAACTATTTTTTGTAATATACCTAATGCCTCCTCTAATCTCCCGAAGTGGCTAAAACTTAGTTGGAAGTCGGGAACTGGGCCACAATAACATAAAACATACAAGTATGTGATGCCTTTATAGGTACGCTGCCGTAGTCCCACAATATTTAAAGATATAAATAAGGTTTTGTGCGGCAATATTCACATCCAAATATCTCCATTTGTCATTATTTGTTCAGGTGTACCTACTCTACCCATATATTTATGCAGCAATATCCATTTATGATTCATTGCGCGCCGCAACTCTAAAGAAAAATCATGTCGACTATTTGGTTCGTCCATTGTGCTAAAAAGTTAAGATGACCCCTGATCACGAAATACACTCAATGTAATTTTTAATCCAATCACTTAGCCACTTTCACTTGAATTAATGCAATTCAGTATTGAAATAATCAATTTATCAGATATCGGCTGTGCCTCTCCGAGCTGGTACAAAATACAAACCAACAGTGCTAACTACTTTAAACCTAGATATTTTGTAGGTATGAGGTACTTCATCCAAGATCCCTTCAATCTCAAACTCTGTCTTGAGTTGACCCTTCGGCACTGACCCCTCAAACATTAAATTAAGATATAGTTTGTTTACATTATATGCCTAGTTTATTAGCCGAACTATAGGATATTTAAGTGTCAGTAGTTCGGTGCTTTGTTAGAACCGATCTATCGCAACCGAAAGTTTCCGTAGTTCGGTCAACCGGACTAACAACCGAACTACTGCTACTAGAGGTACAATTCGCATTCATAAATAAATACTTAAAAAAAACGTAGTTAGGTACTTCTTAAAATACCTATTATCATATTAATTATCTACGAGGTGATATAGGTCACGCACTGGTTGCATTTTTGGCCGGCGCGGTGGTCCGCGTTGCTCTATGCATTTATGCCGCAAATCCAAATGTCAACATTAATATTGGTTTGTCAGTCAGTCGTTACGAACTGGTTATAACTCAGAGTGACTGGTCAACAACCAAGCTCCCTGGCTGTACATCATAAATTACTAGACAATGAATTTGCACTGATTTATTGATATGCAATCGATAATATTTGGAGTCGAGCCAAACTGGGTTCTCAAAGCATACCTAACAAATAAAACAACGATCGGTTCGACAGTATTTTAATTTAAAATTTCAAAAAGCAAATACAATAATCTCCGCATGACTCGTCTCATAAAGCTTTACACGTAAAGTAGTTATCTTTAATAGTACATAATAATAAATATAACAAACAGTGAAGTACAGAGCGCGCGTGCGTGTGAGGCGCTCGCCTACTTGTCCTTCTCGCTCTCCGACTTCCTGCCCAGCGGCACGGCTGCTCGAACCCTGCAACATCACACCACACGTCACTTCCTTTTCGATCTTACAACATCGCATTGACTCGGGGGACATGAGTGCTTAGCAAATGTCTTCAGCGAATTGATCCACGTTCGTCTATCTGACGTAGTATAGAAATATTTACAATAGTTTATGAAATTATATTTATTTCTGCCTTGCCAGTGTGTTGATTTCGTATAGAACACGCGAGCTAAGTTTGTTGTTAGTTTCGGCAACAGTATATTCATCTATGGTTCCGGCTCCACAACGCCAACGCCAACGAGTGTAATGACAAAGTTAGCTCGCTTGTACCATCATAATGTACTTATGTAATTATTAAATACATATCACATATTATAGTCAATAATTTGAACAAAAATATCACATAATTTAGAAATAAAAGGTCCATTTATAAGTCCACACATCCAATAGGTATAAAAAGAGAAAGTGACTGACTGAGTGACGTATGCACACAGCCTCAACTTGGAGGTTAGCAACGTGACCTTGTGTAGTGCTTATAATGTAGGCTTAGCGCTCTCACGCACTAGCGGTTAACCGCGGGAGCGACTAACCGCGCGGTTGCATATTAAATTGGAAAAGCGGATAGCCGCCCCCGCGGTTAACCGCTAGTGCGTAAGAGGGCTAAGACTGAACAATGTCGAAATATAAATTAAAATTTATTTTTTCTGAAATCACTGAGTAGATTACTACTCAGTGATTTCTCTTACTCATTGTGCCCTCCACCAGGTTACGGAGCACACGTATGTCACAATCAAAAAACTTAACGCTACTACGTGAACACACCCAAACGCCTGCGTAATTGAAACCTTTGGGTGTCTTCATTCATTCGTTCATTAATTTTTGTCTCTAGGTATACGTCTTTTACTGATAGCACTAATTGAAGTGTTGTCTGTAGTACTCACTGCCTGTAGAGCGTGCCTAGCGGTTGCTATTACAGTGAGTAGCACGTAGCAGTAAGGAGTGTACTCACTTGGCGGAGATCTCGTTGATCTTGCCGCGCGCGAGCTCGAGGTTGGCGTCCACCTGCGCCTTGTTCATCTCGTACGCCTTCGGCAGAGTGAACAGCGCTATCCACCCTGCAAACATAACACACCTTACTATTACTTACAAATACTAATAAACTGCTGCACGGCACTGGCCTCCAAAATATATCACCTACCCGCGTCTAAATATCAGCTTAAAATTTCCTTTCCAAGCGTTCTAAAGTAAGGTATTGGTATAGATGTACATATTATACTATCGCAAACTATTGTATAGAACGAATATACATTGTGTTGATTTATTTGAAACAGCTTTGTCAGCCCACGCCGATAAAGCAGCCAAACAACTCATTTTTCTTCGTCTTGATACAAATATAGGTAGTAATAAATTGTTTTTTAAACTGAATTGTGTTTACCATAAAACATATCCCATAGCACTCGTTAATAATCAACTTCTTATCACTGATTTTTCATTTGTATAACACGTTCAGAGATTACCTTCCTATTACAGATAAACAGTTTTAGCTGTTCGTAATATTCGTTTAGATAGACTATGTTCAGGCTCCGTGACATGACTAATGATTGCCGTGGCGTAGGTACCTCGACTCCTTCCTCTGTATCTAAAGCTATTCGTCACGCGTACGTTTTATTTATGAACTGTGACCTAATGCGTAGCACTTACACCTATTTGTATTAGCTGTGAACGCTTCGCATAGGTAGCATAGGTTTTATTGGGAATTCTATGAGGAATTTCTCAGTTGTAGGTGCGGCCCGGACTTGCGCTCGGCTAGCGGCATTACGCTTGCCCTATTACATGGACTAAACCATAACCGGCGACATGAGGGCATGCGGAGCAGTGCGTCGCGCGCTGATGTGACTTCAGATAACGTCAAGATGTTTAACAGTCGACTGAACTCGACTGGCACCGAGTGCTGCGTCCAATCGACCGTGCAACGTTAACACGCTATGCATTCGAGAGTGACAAACTTTTTACTTTTTGCTAGTTGTCGAAAGAAAACCAATAAAAAATACTGCAATGCATATGGAATTCTAGTTTGGAGATCTATTTTCTAATTTACGTTGCTGTTTTTAAAAAATATCTACAACCGATCTACAATAATAATTAACACCGACTAATGTCGTTTTTGTTGACATGATAATTTTCGCCGCAATATTAATTGTCGGTTGGTCTCTACATGGCACCGTGGCGTGTGACAGACAGCTGCTGTGCTGTATCGTAGGTACATGATAATGTCACATTACCATAAATGAAAGAATATATAAAATCTATCCATCCAAACATCCATTTTGATTCTATCCATACAAACAAAAAAACAAATCTTTTCTCTTTATAATACCTATTAGTTTTCAATTGAGATATTTGCATAACTGCATCGATTCAATTGCCGTTCTTCTTTCATCTCGATTGACGAAACTTCAGCAAACATATTGGTTTTCCCTACTATTATCTACGCATCAACCTTCAAAGTACGAGTGAACCAGTATGTACTAGTTCGCTGCATGTATAAAATGGCTTGCACTGACCGAGTATGATGAGCGTGATGCCGTTGAAGCAGGCGCCGACGTACGTGAGGCACCACAGCAGCACGCCGAACTTCAGCGAGTCCACCAGGTCCTCCACCAGGAACAACCTGCAGCACGAACACGCGCAGGCGTCAACATACGTAGCGAGACGAGTGACGCAACAGCGTCGGTACCAAGCGACGCCACTGATTATGTGTATACGGATCAGAGCTCACAGTGTCAAAATAATAATCTTTAAGAATTTATATAACAGGTTATTTGGCACAGAAAACTAAGAAAAAGACCCGCAGTTAAGTAATATTATTGATTATCTACTAATTCAATTCAATTCTTCAGGTGAAATGATCACATGTGTTTTACAAGATTTTAGTGATTGCAGCCCCGACTGCCGAGCTTGGGCTTTTGGATTTGACTTACAGTTGACAGTGTAAAAAAAATATCTTATTGGTTTAGAAGCTAATACTCCCCTGTGCCTCGTAAAGTAAGTAAAGCCGTTGGTCCAAGCTCATTTTGAATAAATAATATATTAAATCAATCAAAACATCAATAAGTGCAGGTAATAACACCATACTCAACTGGGTCACAATATTTTTTAATGTTTGATTTTTAGGTACCTTTTGGAAGGGGCAATTAGATACAATTTGTATTTTTCTCTGGTAGATGAAGTTCAGGGGACCTACCCAGGGGAAAGTTGAAAATCCAACAACAGATATTACAAATTAATATTAAAATAAGATTGTTTTAAGAGGAGGCGGTAGGCCCCCAGAAGTGCCTTATATGAGTCTTATTGGAACACATGATTTGACTTGTAATTTATCAAAGATTATTCCTTGTGTGAGGTGCGTGTTGTTACATACCTGCGCAGCTCAGCGAGCCCCGCGTTGAGGTGTGCGGTGGCGGCTGCTGCCAGCGACTGCGCGCGCTCCGCCGGCACGCTGATGTCTCTCTCCAACAGCCATCTGCAACACAACCACGCGCTCTGACTAACACCAGTTCACGCGCCACCGTTCCTAGCGTGACGCTGCCCACGGCTGAACACGTGGGAATGTGGCTCGTTCCCACTTCTACGCAAACTAAACCCTCTTGCGCGTCGTCCTCGTCAACAGACCTGACAACCGTGTGGCATTCCCACAGGAGCTAGCACAGTTCACTGGTAGTGATATCCTAATGCCACGACTCCTTCCATTTTATCGGGCACGTTTCCAATTTCTAGCATTTCTCACATTTTTCTAAGAAAGACTACCGTATAATAGATTGTTTTACGAGGTCATATTATTTCTTTAACGTATTTGTATCATCAAATACCTATTTGATTTGTATTTTCTAAACCTACGTTGAATTAGATAATGAACAAGACAGAATACAAGGAAGATTGCCAATTTAGTCGTCCATAATGAAACTCCGTCAGATTCAGAATAGTCAACTCCAGTGTTCACCGAACTTGGCTGGCAAATTGCCGTTTGTCACAAGCTAATGAATGAGTTTGTAAAATAAGAAAAAAACACTAGGTACTTAATAAATCGCAAATGATCGTATGTTGTTTTCAGGTTATTAAATCCAGTATGACAAAAAATATGGATGATAATATACACTCAGTGATACATAAGCGCATGGATATGACGCTTATCGTTTATCACAGTAAGGATATGGCGAAGATGGATACAAAAGACTTAGAATCCCTGATAGTGAGGGCGGCCACCTAACAGGCATTACTAGAAACAATGATGAGCGACATTACAATTATGCGTCAAAATGCAGTAGTTTCCTCCTTTATGTTAAACAGATTTAGCGTCTTTAGAAATAGCCTCGTCAAACATCTAAAGTGTTTTGAGATGAAACAAAATAAACGTGCCCCATGCCCATATGTTACTCCAATGACACCGCAATTAATTTCTTTTTTCTTCCATTCACAAGTTGTTTGCCGGCTAAACAGCATTCTCACTGAATCTTTATAATATAGAGGTAATGCACAACATGTCACCAACTCGTCGCGCACGCTTTCATCGAATTACAACCAGAACGTTTGTACCTTTACCTAATTTGGGCTTACATCTGAATAAATACAAGTACCTACGCTGATTACACTCCTATACAAAATAACGTGACCATAAACCATTGCCGCTCGTGTGCGTGACAGTTCTTACAAAGTCGTCAGGAATACATCAATGGAAACTTATGTACAATTGGCAGTGTCGTGGCAGTCAAAATGTTGGTCGTTTGACAAGTATGTCTTTGTGATGAATCAACGTTCGCGTCGCGGTCACTAAGTGATAGCCCGGCGACTCGGCTTTTAATAGAATGGGAATATTACAAAGCCTGACGTACGGACACAGATACCTAGGTACAAGTGCATAGTGGGTACAGTAACTATTGATGATCCGAGTATTCACGTTGTCCATATATTCCATGATCCATTTGAATATTCCAGAGAGATTATAGGTACTGGTTACTTTATTTATTCTTCTTTTAATCCATTCAAAGATCTTCTAGAGTAGAGATCATGCTTTATCAAACATTGGAGTTTAGGACAGGCATACACATATACATGTGTATTGACTTGTTGTGTTGTACTTATATAAGTAGGTGTCAATTCGGCAAGGCAGCTACTGCGTCTGACCGTTTGTAGCTACAGGAATTCGGTTTCATGACACCATCTAAGTCACAATCAGGCGTGAAAATTGTCTTTTTTTACAAGCTTTTATTGACTTTCACTTTCGTGTGTTTGTGCACCTACAGGTGGCCTAATAGGTAAGTAATGAATGGGATTAGGGATGTTCTCTCTTTAGGGATGTCATTCGAATTGACCACCTGTATCAGGCCTGTAAATGAGCAGTCATAAGAGTTAAGTAGTGAGTTGTACTAACTTGAATGGGTGGCCATCATTTGTTTTCTGCACGGCCTGCAGCACGTTCTTGTAGATGCGGAAGGCTACGGCGGCCGACAGGGCCAGCAGCGAGGCGTAGGCCAGCACCGACACCACGGAGCAGCACGCCAGCGCCACCAGCAGCGCCAGCCCCGCGCCCAGCGCGAGCCCGCTCGGCGCCGCCGCCCGCCAGTAGATCAGCGACTCCACTGCACACAACACAACGGTTACAGCGCTACCACTTACTGCCACGCCTAGCTGTGCTGACCGGCTGCGGGACATGATGTGGATACTCTCAGGATGACCCACTCCAGTGGCTCCGACGATAACTTAACGTTTTTGTACTACGGGTCACGTAGGTTACGTGCATCGCAAATGGTCTATTATTGTCCCGGAGAAAGTACTGTCGATGATCTCAATAAATTCTGATTAAAATCGTGTAAAGATTAATGGTAAATGTTGAGTCGTTGGCGAAGTGAACCGGTTTATTTATATTTCCACCTCCCAAACTTTCTCAATGAGGCAGCGTTCAAACAACCGTAGGAGGTGCCTATGTGTTACGGATACGGAGTGCGGAGATCGAACGGCTGGCGCTAAGAGTTTACCGTTACTCAGTGCCGGCCGTGGTGCCACTCTAACAGACCAACTCGACATGTCCCAATACAAACATGGACTTGTCTATCGATTATAAAATAAAAGTTTAAAATCATACCCGTATATACAATATAATACCTAATAATTAAGTACGTGAGCGATTCCTTTGTTTTTTTAATTCAACGATAAGATTACCGACACGTGAAACCTTTTAAAAGATGGAAGAAAACATATAGCAGGGTCGGAAATAAACACCGTATAGCTCGCTACTTGCCCCTGCCTATGTTACACGGAGGCTTCCGTTCCACGTCCCCACGGGTCGCGGCCGGGGCGACGCACTCGCGTAGGGGCACCGGGTGCATCGGGTGCACTGACACATCACACACAGTCCAGGCGGCTGGCGGGCGGCGAGGGCCGGTCGGTGAGGGGAGTACCTGGTCCTCGGGGCGGCAGTGGCTCGTACTGCGCGTTGTGTCGCGGCGAGTGCTTGGGGCGCGCCATGGCAGCGGAGTGAGCGGTCGGCGGGCGCACAGCCTGCCGCCTGCCGCGCACATGGCGCGCGCCACGCGGCCCTGCCTTTCACACACGTCATCATGACGCCGGCCACGGCTGACACCGCAGCACCGCTCTGCCACGCGACACGTCCCGGTCGCCCCAAACACGTTACACTCAATACTCGCGACGCTCTATGAAATGCCTTTCATTCAAATCAGGACATTATTTCCAATATCTAGGTATGGCTTTTGTCAAGTAAATAAGTACACCGGGTCAGTTTTCAGGATAGCCGACACTAACTGACGTAAACGCGCCGTTTCTGAACATTTTGATAAAAGTGTAAAATTAAACTAGCCGATCTATTCTGTAAAAATCTTCCAATTGGTGAATGTAGGCGAAGCAAGAGAAAAATTATACATAGATATAACTTAAAATTGCTTACAAGTTGTCAATTGTCACAAATCAGCTCTAGCTTATCCACTTTCAGTGAAACTATCGAGTTACCAATTATAACCATACTACTATAGTATAGCAGCATAGGTATAGTTAATATTATCAGTAAGTCAGTAATTATTAACAGTAAAAGTACTTCGTTTAAAAATTATCGACGAAACTTGGGGGTTATCATTTCGGTCCATTTAAGGTGATTTAAATTTAGTATAATATGTACCTACCTATTCACAAGATCAAACCACTCAATTTACAAGTAACATTATAAATTAGGTATCTCAGCCATCACAGACCACGGTGAAGAAAAATATTGTGAGGAAACCCGGACTTAAACCTCATACTAACCTAAGTCTGAAATCGCGCCAACCCGCCTGATACATACAGTGGTCCCTACAGTTCTCTAGTCCTTTGATATTCAACACTAGATATGAGAAGAACAATAAAATCCTTCCCACTATACGTTATTTTTAATTTCGTAGGTTAGTTAGCCATACACGGTTTATAATTCATTGCCTGAACTAAACCTTACATAACAACGCAGAACACCAAATTCAATAATTTCAATTGCGTTAAGGGTTTGCCGTTGAAAAAGCAGAGGCAACCAAACATTCAACAACTGTGATCGACAGATCTCTTGAATATAATGTTACTTGAGTCATACTACTATATTGGGAACCTGCCGGCCGTCATTTATATGTAGGTATTTATGAAGTAATTATGAGGCAGCGTCTAATAATAGGCTTGAGTACCTCCACAAAAGGAGTTGGTACTGTAGGTGGATTCTAGAAGCACGTCTGTTATGAGGATGACAGAGGTAAGGCAGCTGCATGGTCACAGGTCTCTTCTCTTCTCTGTCCTGTGGTCTGCCCCGGCTGACACAAGACTGTGCCTGCCTACGGCGGCGGCAGCATACATTTTTTAACAAAAAGTCAGAAATCACTATTTATGAAAGCTTGGCGAACGGTAAGATGGATAATTTTGGTTTTCAGAAATCTATTTCGAGTCGTTGAGTTTCTAGCAGCAATAAGAGTGAAGTTAAACGAACGTAATTGTGTAACTTTATTAATGCGCGTAATTTAACCTGCATTCGTTATCCCACTTCGTCTTGTAACATCACAAGCAAAAAAGCTTTTAAAATGAGTAGTCAGTTTCAGTAGAAAGCTACGCGACCCACGACCCTAATATTAATTTTAAATTGATTGAAAAAAAATTTTTTCAGCCTAAATTCGCATCTCAGCGATATTTATAATTGTTTAGTCGTGCACATGTTCCCTGCCAGGATGCCTTCGTAGTGTCGCATCTCTAAACGGCAATGAATTTCCTACATCGAATATTTTTATATCGCTTGGATGTTTTAGTAATTGCCCAAGTGGTACACACTAGAAGACATAGAACTCTCGACACCTCGCTTAGCTTATAATGTATTTTATGCGTGATCGATATAGAAAGTTCAACTTCGTTCAGAAATACTTACATTACATTTTGTAAACGAATGAACTCAAATAAGTATTAAACATGACATACATTAACAATACCTAAGTGTTGCAATACAACAATCATTAACTAATGCGCAAGGAACAAAACCAAGTCAGTCATTACCAAACCTAAAGTGCCTAAATACTACACATATAATATAATTAATTATATCTACTAGGTACTACGGTATTGTAAGTAAATACTACATACTCATACAAAATAATCTGCGACTCGAAGCATGTTCGTAACAAACACAAAGTGCTGTGCATGCTCCGGGCTCCACACATACCGGCACCAAACGAGTTAGAAACTGAAAGTCGGCGCGCATCACGTGGAAAGGCTTTCATTATCAGTGTGCGCGCCGCCCGGCGCACGGACGCGGCGGCGACTGCGCGCCACAACAAACATGCAGGCGCGGGCGCAGCCGCGTACTCACGCAGTTGGCACCGAGCGACGCGCACGGTCAATGCCATCCAGCCTTAATTGCCTTATCAAGCTGAATGTACAACGACACTACTGAAGTTACTATGGCAACGGTTCCTACGCTTCTTCGGTACTCGACAAACGTACAGACGCCTAGCACGACCGCGCGGTGGAAACGTACCTCGCGTACTTTGATAATACCCATTTCGCACATATTTATGTATTTATGCAGTTTGAAGGCATTCATGTCTATGGGTGATACTTATTGTGCTTGTCGTGAATCAAGCCGAAGTCTTATTCCCAATTCGAAAATGGACGCAATACCTTTACGTTAGCGCGCTCTGGCGAGGCAGGAAGATGTCGTCTGTGAAGAACATTATTTCGGTAGATCATTATAATAATGTGTAGCATGGCTTGTTTATTTTAATGATAAGAAGGACAAACCTGTGCGAAATTGATAACAATTATCAGAAGAATGACACAGTCATGCCGACAAGTTGATAACACAATAGGATGTCAAAAATATATTTGTAAAGGCACTGAGCAACAAGTGTCTCATGGTGATGACCCAGGCGCTGCCAGGCTCGTTTGATCAGGCAACGCGAGGGTCGTCATTATTCAAAACATTCCAATTGATTGTTCACCTATTAAATAATCTATGTTGATCTTGTAATTCCGCTGTTTCATCACCGGTATATAAATTAGAAGGTAGGTCGTATAGGTACCATCAATCTTAAAGAAAGATCATGTACAAAGACATTTACAGTTACTAATTTAATTGTCTTTGATGCTTACTAGGTAGGTTTAGATTTATTAAATATCATCACTAGAAATCGAAATATTACCTATATCTTCGGCTCAGAAGACACAACCGCAACAGCAGTCTCTGACAGAACAAAATAGAAAAGGACGTTGATCGCGAAATGATTTTCAAGGTTTTCTATACGCAGTCGTATTTTTCAGAAACGAACCCTGACCTTCGCCTGCTTGGTCTTCCTGTCATGAAACATGCGTCCGGCAGCCGCGGCGTGCCATCTGTTGTGGTAACTGTACGTATCCACGTAGTTCACGTATGTGCATCTGCATGATATTACATGATAGTTAATCGATTCCGTACACAGCTAGTCCGCATTTCTAATTCAATGGAACGGAACATTAGTGTGCCGGCAGTTACGAGTAGTTTGCATCAATGAACGTGTAGGGCGCGATGTGCGGGAAGGTGAAAGTTAAGTAATCACAACATGGTGGAGAGAGACAATGCACAGCCGTCACGCTACACAGTGGTAAAAATAACGCGCACTCCGACTGCGAGTGCGGCTCCCGAGCACCGCCACGCGCTCGCTCGCCCGATCGTGCCCGAACACGCATTCCTCTACGCGGTGAAGAACCTTCACAAATTGTAAGACTGCTGCACTAGATGTACCTGTGCCTGAGTGATGAACGCATCGACAAAGTAATAAAACGTAACGCATCATTAAATTATGTGATCACAATTATTGTGGTCAAACAAACAGAAACTGTTAACAAAGGAAAATAACCGTGATAAGGTAAACTAACGACGCTTTGTCTGCGGCGATAGTCGGGCCAAAGAGTTGTCGATAATATCTAATTGCAAAGCCAATAAGGTCGAGATCGACAGACTATACCGATGTGGGATACAACATTTAGTTCAACACGCACAACACGAACTTAATCGCTAAGTTGTGATAGGGCAAAAACTGATGCGCACGACAAGTGGATGCTCGCGTGACGGGCGATTGTAAAAACTTTAAATCTTAGATAGAAAACCACCTATGTAATTTGATGTGAACTGCAATTTTCCGCGTAAACTTGGGCTCTTCAAAACTCACTTTCCGAAACACACTTCTGCCGAGTCATATAAGAATATGTACACGAAACTTCGTGAGTCCTCCTAAACCATTAGGGCAAAGTTATATAGTTTCAGTAAGACTAGAGCAAGATGATCTAGTCTGATTCTCTAACGAAAGAAGTAGGATTACACTAAGGCCAGTATGTTGTTCTGTAGCCTCGTATACTCGTATCTGAGTGACAGGTGGGAGAGCGGATCAACGCGTCGCCGAGCGATATCGTCGCTTATCAGTGGGTCGCCTGGCACTTGGTCTGGCCCACCGACATAGGAAGCAGCTCATCTACACACTCGCAGACCCTATTAAGCTATCTGCAATGATTCATTTGTGACAGTAAAAACCGATTAGCAATAACTTGGCGTTGGATCACAAATACATCAATTAATTAAGTAACTAAACTAAATTAACTTAATGGATCTGACGCGAACGGGTTCATCTCACTATAGCGCTACACTACAAGTTTCCAAGACTTCCATAAATTGAGTCCCTTATTAGTTATTAACGTTTCAATGTTTGCTTTATGTATGTGGAGCTTCAATATTGATCGTGTTACCGGTGTAACCTACATTTGGGAATGTGCACCAGTCCAAATGTTGTCATCTCAGAGTCAACTTATCTTTACATCTAGTAATGATAACACGATATTCCCACGTTCTATGGCATGTACACTCGAACAAGCTATTTGCTGTACAGGCAGCTAGCAACAACTTGCAACTTCATTCTAACAATGTTATGACTTATGAGTGTGCTGAACAATCAATTCTTGTACATCACAGAACCACAATTCTTATGCCGTAAGCTTAAAAATACGGACGCGTGGAAATAGTAAGCCTTCCATACAAAAACTGATACTTTAACCGATCAGCTTCCAGCCACAACAACATCAGCATCGACAACATCAACATCCTATACACAGAACGAATTAGCAGTTATTGGCAGTGTAGTAGGTAAAATGTTGTATTTTTTTGTCTACAATATACCTAATAGATTGTTCGACTCTACATTTTAGTCGTTGCCACAGAATACCACCACGTGTCGCCGCGCCGACCTGGTCGAGTCAAGCAGGGATTCCGACACACATGTAATCCACATTATATCGTTATCTAAATTTTGTACTTCCTTGTGTATGTTACGTTGTGTACTATCTCTCATATCATATCAATGATGAAATTGGCAATTTTGGATTCTACTGAGAAATTGAATGTGTGTGATCGTTTGCACCTTTTCCACGCCACCATCGCAATATACACGCCACTATGTAAAAGTAACATAGTTTATTGTTCTCATTATATGCATGATGCAAACAGCAAGTACAATCAAATTAGTGAGTAGCCATTAGAACAAGGTGAAATCAATAAGCGTGCGGAGATGAAATATGAGTTATCAGTGAGGTCACGTCGCGGCCGCAGGTACACCAAACAATGCAATGAACCTACGTACGTGGAATCGTAACCGCGACTCTATAGCCTACACAAGCAATGCTTTTTGTCGACCGCCATTACATACTGCACTGACCGTACACCGAGTATCTGCTGAGCATGTGACCACGTGACTTGTTCTCGTCAAGAGTTGCTATGCAACAGATCCGAGGTAGCAGTAATAGCGGCGAGTCGTCCTGCTCACGGCCGCAGCACGTCTCAGTCCGTAACAGATACCCAGTGGCACCTTTATGTACACAATGTATAAATGGATATAGGATTCCTGCGGCCTCCAGTATCTGATCAAGTTTCTCTCGTCGCGTAGAAACCAGGAAACAAAGAAAAACTAGCCTTCCGTTAAAACACGTAGTATAGAGCTACATCTAGCTAGCGAAACAGAGGGGGAGACACGTGGCGGGTCAGTTCTAGAGCATGCGCGGCTAATTCAATTAGGACAACATGGATACCTACCACGCATAACGTATAGTACTGTTGTGTCCGAACGAAGCGCTCACCAGCACGGGGCGAAAACAAGCAGCTAACAACATGAACAAAACAATAGTGTTGAACGTGTCTGCCTGTCTGGGAATGAGAGGAACCCACGACGCTGGCACACTTCTGTACAGAAATAAGTCTAACTTACGATCCATTTGGCAAACATTTATCTCCATTGTCTCATTGCAATGTCACAGATAGAAGAAATTAATTTATTTTGGAGATGAAGTTCATAAAATCTTAAATCTTACAGTTCATACTTCACGCGATCGCGGAGAGAGGAAACTGCCAATTCGGAAGAAATACGTATAGATTCTTATGTGAAGATAAAAGGACTTCAGAATATAAATCCATGTAAAAAACATATGCCAATTGTGGAATATTTTGTATATTTTGGCACGGCGCCGTCACCCGAAGCCAAAGCAATTCGATTATTAAAAAGCAATCTCCCCAGCGGGTCTCCGACATGAATTATATTAATTTGGACATGTCACGCCGATGGATCGACAAACGCTATAATCAGATTGTTACCGGCCTCAGCGTCAGTTAAAATCAGTCTAATTTCATCTTGGCTGGCGATTTGAAGTGTGCAGGGTGAGCAGCACGGTAGCGCATGCGCGCCGCCACACATTCATTACCAACACAATATTAATGACATCTAAGAGTCAGATGAGCCACGAGCCAGCGTTGCTATCAACTACAATACTTTATCACATACAGATAAAAATATAAAGACGTTACCGTCGTAGCCGTGACGACGCACAATTAGCTGGTTATGCACTGCACAGCAATTTGCACCTTCTTGTCCTATACTAAAAATATAAATACTCGAAACGGTGCAGTGGATTTTTTCGCGTACCTATGTGGTCAATGACAGTTTAAGTAATTCACAGAGTTGAAGATCAACATGACTTGGACACGACAATTGTTTGAGAATCGTTTGGCTGATTACAGTCAATTATTTTCGTTGGATAATCGTTTGTATGTCCCATTCAGTGACGTAACTCGGTGCAAATAACGTATTATTAAGTAATAGTGATACATTTAGGACGGTTTTGTCGAACCTTGACTCGACACGCGAAGTTATTATTGTTCTGTCACCGGCGGCGACTGCGATTTTATCTTGGTTAGGCGGGAGTTACACAGAGGTAGACATGAAACAGGTTAGCCGTGATGCGCACGGAGCCGACCGACCTCCCCTCCACGTCCGGAACCACCACCGTCACCGCCACCATTAGTAAGTACCATCATCACTGGAGACATCGTCCTCGAGGCGTCGCGAGCCGATCGATAAGTTATCGTTCATGTCACTGGAGCGGTGTTAACACTGAGCTCACACAACACAACACTGCAAGTAGGTAGAGTACTAGCGGCGGCAGTGGGTCACAGTGCAGGGCCGCAGGGCGAGACGCGCTGCCCGGGCGGCGCGGCGGCCCGGTTGGCGGCGCGCCACCTATACGTATTTCTGCCCTCCGCTCTCCACGACCACTCACCTTCGGGGTGCAGCCTCTGCGGGTCGAACCAGGCATCTGGAATAGAAGGCTGCGCGTTAGCGGGTTAGTCGCGACAGACAGAGAGGAAAGCTGGCGAAGCGAAGCCGGCGCGAGGGGGAGGGGGCACTTACGCGGGTTGAGGACGCTGCAGAGGGAGGGTCCGGAGTCCGGCATGCTGGTGTTTTACGTAACGCGAGCGTAAGGTGGATGAAGGCGGCGGATGGAGCGCGCGCCGCGCCGGACTCTCGCGTCGATACTGGCGGCGCAGCCCCGCGCCGTGCCCTCCCGCCCCGCCCCGCGCCGCAGTCCCCCGCCCGCGCCCTGCCCATACGCATGCGCACCTACCACTTCTGACCAGCACCCCCAGTGTGCTGCAGCACCACCACCACCACTCCCGCCACCGCGACACGCATGCCCGCGCCCTCACCAGGATATCGTGTGTTAGTATCACAGGGTTAGCTACACTATCGTGCGGTTAGTACCGTCAGTATTCAGGTAGTCCGGTGCAGACAGATGATTAGACAAGTTATTTACATACAAATAGTAACACAAACAAAAGTAACGAGTAAGAGCGAGATAAGACAAGTGCGTCTGGTATCTACCTACAGTCTAGTCGGCCCGTTGTTCACAGGGCACACGGGTCGCAGGTCACGCCGCGGTCTATAAAATGTTTGATAATGTCAGAGTCGAGCTGCACTGACCTGCAAATTGCATTCGTCTTTTGTACTCGAAGACAATATTAAGCAAGGCCCACGGATCCGCGGAAAATAACGCAAAATGTTGCAAGTCATAAGTAAATGACACAAAGTGGCGACTAGAACGCGCCGCGCCGGTGTTTACGTCTTATCTGTTACTACTTTATGTTACGATGAATCATGTAGCCGTGAGGCTGACGTTATCCTCGTTTAGCACACAATAGCTCCAACACGATTTAACACTATCTAAAATGTATTGCTATGTATCCACTAGGTACACAAATGGCTAACGTCTACAAACCGAGTCTCGTCTGTATCCAGTGAGGTTCGGATAGCGAGAGGTGCCCTCGGCATGTTTTACTTAGTTGAAAGTTGGCATTGTAAAGCATTGTATTATTGTTAACAATTATTTGGCGAAGAATTTTTGTAAATAATCTTCCATTTTGCTTTGATCGTAGTCGGGTAAAAAAAAACAATTATAACCAGTGAGACGCCGCCGACGACTTTCGAAACGTGTCGCCTTCACGCATTGTAAACCATCGCATAAAAAGCTTGGAAAAAGTGACCGAGATAACCATGACAAATTGACAACTAACCAAGACTATATACAAATCAAGCTGTTTTGCCGCGGCCGTCAGTCAGTCCCGGGCTCGCGGCAGATAATGAGTCACCGCTGTTCACCTCCATTATACTATGGGGAAACCAACCCTAAAGTTACTCGCTCACATTTGTAGATGCCAAAAGACACATGTATGGAATATTGAAACTTGGAACAAGCAAATACCAAACTATTTAAAGAGGCACCTGTTAAATACAGACTGTACCAAGAAAAATCATAAAAAGAAACGAGCAACATAATGAGCTTTATAAAAGCTAATTCCTGAAACAATAACAAGCCTCAAGTACACACTCACTTGACCTACATGATTCTTAGAAATTGCATAATTAGCAAAATGACATGGTGTAAAAATATTGTATCATAATCGACATCTTCCTGCCCTTGTCCCGTGTCTTTCATAAATATCATTCTTTACACAATCCATCCATCTTTTTTTTGGCCGTCATTCATATTCATAACTCTTTTGTCACATGCGGTTCATCCCTTCCCTTTACGTGCCTATTCCAAGATAAGCGATACCCTATAAACTTTCTGTCACTGGCGCAACTTTCACACATCCTCTAATATGCTCGCATCTCCATCGCAACATTCTCATCTCCGCTACATGCAATCTTTTTTCACCCGCCTTCTTCGCGGCCCAACATTCCGATCCATACAGTACGACAGGTCTTGTCAGTTTGTATGTAAAAAATAATGTATTTCACTTTTTTACACGCTTCCCTTTAGCACTTCCGCGCAGAATACTGGCCGTGACTTCGAATTCCGGAGCCACGACAAGTATACCAAATGACGTGTTCAAATCAACTAGTTGGCTTTTATTCTAGCCCAAACCAAAGTTCCTAATATTAGGAGAACGTTGGTTTTCATTCTACTATTAGAACTTGCTAGATCTCTGTAAAAGTACCTGCTGGCAACAGAACGAAATTCAACGCGCCTGAAAGTTTAGAATCTCTGATTTTGAGGCACCATGTGATGATTTTCAAAAACGTAGGCACAGATTATATGTCTGAGGTTAACCAGCGCATGAGGATCCCGGTTATGGTAGTAACACCTGGTAGCAAAGAATTCTCGATTATTGAGCAGAATGCATAGTAAATTAAACATGAGTGACGTATGCGACACCATGTCGCGCCGGTTAAAAATATCCCGTGCGACTGCGAGACGGTCACGATGACGTCATCTACTACTCGTGCTGTGTGCCACTTGAACGTGCCGTAATATTCCCCTCATTCAAGTTCAATGAAGCTTAACAACTTAACCAATCAATCAAGTAAGAATATAATTTTTGATATCACTTCTTTCTAAAATTCCTTCCTCCTTTCCATCAAATATGTTTAAATTTTTAGCTTGTGTTGTCCCTGCAGGTCAAAGCTCTCCGTTTTCCAATGCTCTCTATCTTAAGCTAGTGCGGACCAATCCTGTCGACGTTGACGACGCCGGCCGTTTTTCGGTTGCTCTAACTCCCAGAACGTTGCGCACCAATGCTCGCTACTAGTAAACCTCAGCCTTAATCTCTGCAGAGTTCTACAAAATCATCATCTGCCTAGCCTTTCCCAACTATGTTGGGGTCGGCTTCCAGTCTAACCGGACAAGAGAGAGAGTTCTACATAATATTATATGTTAATTAAAAACCCATATAATTGACATACATAACATCACCCCTGTAATCCCCGAAGGGTTAGGCAGAGGTTTACTCATTAGTACAACCATATTTTGCCAGTTATGTTTAAGTCCCATGTAAAAGGAGGCGAGCCTATTGCCATCTACCGGGCACAAATCCAGACTGCGAGGCTGCTACTGACTGAGAAATTCCTGATGGAAAAACCCAATATCATTTTGCCCGACCTGGGAATCGATCCTAAGACCTCATGCTCAGCAGTCGCGCTTTGCAACCACTAGACCAAAGAGGCATATATTAACCTATCTTCATATTTCAACTTACATATTATATTAAAAGAAAAAAATTAATTGCAGGCAATAAACATGGTGAATGTAAGCGACGGTATAGGTTTATTAAACGAGAGGAAATTAGCCTTGAATTAAACTGCCGGTAGATGGAACTCTAAACCAGACTTGTAGAACTTATCGTCAGGATGTCCAAAAGTCCGCACGTAACAAGTTCTTGGCCCAATATGCAATGAAAAGTTTAAATCCGAGGGACATAGTCGCAATCAGAGACAATCAGTCATGCGAGGGGTGATTCACGTAATAAGCCGGTTTTCCCACCGACTTGCTCGCCCTAGTTCGATATGGTTCCATGTGCCTGAAAGTTCAAAAGACAAAATATAGTCGAGTACGCGTGTGCAAGTAAAAGCTCGCTGGCTAGCAATAACTTGATCCGTATAAATAAAGACAGCAGACGGTGACGGTGCGTCTGTGCGGTGGTTGGCGAGTAGCGTATCGATCGCCTTCGCCACCCGCCCTCCCTCGCGACCCCATCACCCTACACACATCGAGGCCTAGTCTTTATTGCATCCATGTCTGGGTTTTTCCAGATATTTAGGACTATTAGTAATCACATTACTGACATCAAGTAGGAATAACTGTAGGAATAACTGTAACAAAAACGCTTTACGAACTGATCTGGATTTATACGGTATCTCTGACAAATAATAAAATAATAGCCTGTTAAACTTTTCTTTCAAATTTAGAAGAAATACTAACGAACAGATCCAAAATTGTACTAGAAAGCTGTTAAATGTCCCGTCCCCCCCTGTCACCTAAATGGTTGTTTTTGGATATGTGAAAAAAATCAAGTTATAAAATGTACTTGGACAAGTAAGAAGCAAATATGAAACAGTGCGCGTGGTCCGGCACGCATTTGGTCGGTTTTTTATTTATGTATAGTTAACATATACCTCTTCTAGCTACTCCATAGTGGCCGTAATGCTCCAATGCCACTGAGGGACTTGACGAAAATGCCAGTTTTTTAATTGGTTAAGTAGGTACACCCATAGCGTTGATTCACAAAATGAAGTAATTATTTCGATTGAGTAGTTTAACGGCCCTTTTGCCTCCTAATAATTATGAGTGGGACAGTAAACAAAGGGGTGACAGCAAAATGACGTCACTGGGAGATCTCGGCACAAGTGACAAGGAACACAAGGGTCGCTAAGGGTTTAGCGATACATTTTTGTGAAGAGCTTTGAAATTAGGTCAACGAGTGCACACAGAACGGGCGTGTAACCGCGTCCGTGTTACTGCTTGCTCATTTTGTCAATATGTATTTGTTTCGTGTAGTTCAACCACGAAAATGTGTATGTACATGTACAAACTGCTGCGCTCTGAAGTATAGTAGTTATCTAAGGTAGGACACAAATTGATATTTGACAGTATTTAAATATAAATAAAAATAATCAAAGAAGTCCAATAAAGAAAATAAGAATATTCGAAACTACAAGATAAATAACGGTTAAGTTTAGCATATCGAAAACTGCTGAAAGTTGTGTCACGGGACCTACTTATAGCCTGAGATTCAGGTAGGAATGCTTAGAACAAATCAAATGTCTATAGGTACAAATCGTAGCGATTTGGCAACATGCAGCAATTTTTACAAGACTGTGTTAGTTTCTGACAGATAGGCCAGTTGTCACGGAGTGGGTACTATAGTCACTATAGAAGGCGGGCGTCGTCGCCGAGTAAGGTTCAGGAAACGCGGGCGTGATGATCTAGAAACGTTTATGGGGATTGGCCAAAGAAAGAAAATCAAAAGGAAATAGCAGAAGGGGACTTTGTACAGCAGTAAGACAATACAGAACGATTACAAAAAATACTTATCATGTTATCTTTAATGAAACAGATTGAAATTCGTAACCATATTCAATAGTGACATTTTGAACACATGAAGATACAAAAGGTTAAGGTACATTCCAGGAGAACAAGCAAGGAACCGAACTGAACGACAGTGAGTGGACCCAATTGTGGTCTTCATTGTTAAATGGCGCGTGAGAAGGTTCTGACGACAACAGTAGTGCTGTTGCACAAATTAAAAGATCTTAACAATAGTTCACCTACAATGACAATAAGATAGGCATGGCAAGATTGTTCGTTGCAACCTATCAGTCTTGCACTGTTGCAGAGCGCGGTCTCGCGGAGGTCGATTCGGACGAGTAGATCGTTTGAGCATAGAAATAAAACATCTATGCTACAAAACATATGTATACATATCATATCATAGGCATAGAAGATCAGAAAAAAATGAGCAGTGTATTACGAAGCATAAGACTTATTTCAAAACCTATTTTCAATTTTTTATATTGTCATTTCTAAACTTAACTGCGCCAAAATTAACATCGGAAGCACAGCTGACGTAATTTTTTAGAATTTATGGAATATCGCGCGCATCACGTAGTAATTACCTATTTATCGCGGATGTATCGGACGGATTTATTACAAGATTGTAACATAATAGCCGCTGATTATGTCAACACAGCAAGGAAGTGTTCTAGCCGAGAAAACCCATAGCAAAGTTTAGGAAGCAAAGTTTGGACTGAGTGAAGCAGCCGACACCCTTACGATACATATATTGATATGACGATACTTACGCGTGATGTCGTCACCGCTTCCGGAACCCATGTTTCACACACAACAATATCCACACAAAAGGCAAGTCCTCGCAAGAATGAGTCACAGCACGAGCACACGACGCTACATCAATGTCAAGCGAGCACTCGGAACAGTCTGAGAGGCGAGCGTATAGCGTGCGACGTGAGCGCTCGGCGGGTGCTCCGGTTGTGAACGCAGCGCAGTGCTGTTTCAGCGATGCTAAAATTAGCGATGGTGGCGTCGTCGTGCATACCGTCGCCGCCGCTCCCTGCGACCGCGCACTCGCGCACCTATACCATGCCCAGTGCCACAATTTCGATTAAACCTTATCAAAAGAACGTCCATTACGTAGGATGGAGCACTATTAGGTGTTTGATAGAGACTACAAAGCGTCTCGTCGCGTCGCTTCTATGGCCCCCTTGCACACTGCTCATAATGATGAAAACCAGTGTTCAGTGTCAGGTTTTCCGATCGAAATTTTGATTTCAAAAGCTTTTACGTCGAGTCACGCTTTCAGTATGACAAAGATAAGATAAAGATTTAAAAGATAACGCTAGTTTACAATTTCAACTGTTATTAAACCCTAAAATGAAGTTATTAATAGATATCAAACTATGTCGTGCTAATAAACGGACAAACAGCGATTCCAATAACTGATACCAATGGAAAATAAACGGTGACTCGCCTGCAAGGTTGAACGAATAACAGATGACTAATCTCCTTTGCTAAAACAAAACTTTTGGTCCATATACCGTATATGGACCAAAAGTGGTATTGGGACTTGGGTCTCTGTTTTCGTGCGTGATCTCTATTTTTGGCTTTTAAAATAAATCTACAAAAAGGATATTCGGATACCGTTTACGCTATTAAAAAACGTTCTAAGGAGACTAACTTTTGAAATAAAGGCTAACTGCATTCACAAGATTTTTGAAAAACCTCAATTTTCTTATTTGATTTTTATGGTTTAAATCGACGATGTTTCTTATATGAAATAAAAATCTTAGGTCTGATTTTCCAATAGTCAGATAACTTTTATCGAAAGACTAAAAAAATGAGACTGTTTGACATAATTTCTATACAACAGCTGTCAAACCGCCATATTTATCCCTCCGTTATGAGTTACTCCACTATTGAAAAACTTGCCCTTAGAGTTAGAGCCGACAATTAACTATCTAATAAGATATTTCCCATTCCTTACAGAATGAAATCAGAATTATGAAAGTCAAGCTAAAGACAAACAACAAACTGTGTCAACAAACGTTACCAACCGTAACGATGACTGTCTAATACTTAATATTACATCCTGGTGGCTGCAGCCTTCGGTAAAGTCATGAAGGAAAACCTGTAGTTTGTCACCAAGTAGCAAAGAGAACTTGGTAGTCTAGGATAGGACGGACGGCAGGAACAACGTCGCAACGTGAACCTTTACTAAATAATGTATGGCATAATGGCACGGGCAGTCGGACGTCCGCGTGCAGGCCGAGCGTGGGCCCGCGGGTGCCGTTACCCCGACGGTGCTGCAGCGCGGTCAACGCTCTTGCCGCTTCGCCACCTCTGCAGCCGACCTCACCCCTCCTAGCTACACCACCCCTCCCCCCATTTGACTGTCACATAATATCTTACATTCGATTCGTTATCTCCCAGAAAGGCGTAGCAAGGTCCAGAGAGGTTGAATCTTTGTTTTAGAGTGAGACGACTGGAACGACCTATCTTCTACCTGTCGTCATACCTACGTGGAAATTTCGTCGCCAGATTTCCTAACCTTACCTAAGTCCATAAAAGACATAACAATGTTGTTCAGGTGCTATAATAACTGTATTACACTTGTGTAGATATTGGTGCGCGGGCATTGTTCTCCCGCAGACGTAATTCTTCACGGTCCGTGGCGTGCACTGCTCGGTGCTCGCCTTCTAATGGAACCATTCTAATTTTCTAAAACTTACCATGTCACGCAAAAAAACGCCGCGCGCTAGCGACACCTCAGACACGATTAGGTACACGAACAATGAAGTCACTATAATTTATAGCCAACACTAAGTTTGCAGTCATTTCATATTAGGTAATCAAATTGGAAATGCCAAAAAAATATCGGAATTTAGATAAAGCGAAAAAAAAAGAAAGAACGTCTTACCGAGTCCCATCTGGCAGAAGATGACCTCGGCTTCAATCACATGCGCCACTTGACGCTTCGGCTCGGGCGCTGCTGGCTTCTGTGGCAGAACCGGCTCAGACTTCACAGGTTCCGGCTTTGAAGGCTCGGGTTTCGGAGTCTCGGGCGCCGGCTCTGGAGACGCCGGTTTGGGCTCCTCTGGAAGAGGCTTTTCGGGGGCTACTGGAGCGCTAGGAGTAGGCGCCGGAGCAGGCGCAGGGGCTGGGGCCGGCGCTACGGCAGGCGCCAGCACAGGCGTGGGGTCATGCGGTGGTTCGGGCGTGTAGACAGCGCGCCCCGCCTCAGCCCGGGGTTCGGCTCGGTGCATGGGCGACTCGCCAGCCGTGTCGGCATCCGACTCGCTATCTGTGAACTTGTCGGCGATGTGGTCGGCCGAGGCGGAGGGCGCGCGCGGCGCCTCTGCTATCAGCTCGCGCTCCATGTCAAGGAAACTTCGCGTAGCGACAGCGGCCGCGGGCTGGCGGTGCGGCGACTCGGCCGCCTCTCGCTTGCCGTCGCGGTCGAGGTGCTCGAAGTCATCCGTCGAGTCCTGATCGCGCTTCATTGCTGGCGCCGCAGGCGAGGCATCCGAGACCGCTGCGGGGTCGCCGCTCGCAAGACCCCCAAGGAGAGCGTCGGCGCTGTCCATGTTTCCTTACGTGAAAGATAAAACAGACCGATATCGAGAGTGATCGATAGGGTGCGAGAGTAGGTATCTAACGCGAGTGCGAGAAGCTGCGAACGCGGAGGGCGCGGGCGGGTCCTGTCGTGCGTCCTCGCCGTATCGTACTGCGGTCTGCAAGCCGTTCGCCGGCCGGCCGCGGCTGCACGACGTCACTCAGCACGAGAAATGAACGGTATTACTCATCGTCGACCCCTCCGTTGCAGCGGGGGTGGCGCCGCGCGCCGGTAACAAGATAATAAAATTGAAAAACGAAATTATACTAAATAGATAAATGAAAGCAAAATATAATTAAATTTTATATTACACCGGTACGATGGTCAAGTATACAGTTAGTATAAATAAAATTGCACAAAAAAAATAAGATTGTCCAATGCAAGCAAGAAATTGCGAAAAGTATTGACTTTCCGATCCAGACCTTTTTGAAGGGGCGCTGTTTTACCGACACAAATAGACACCGACCGACGATACCAACTTCAATCCTAGAATAGTGTCAAATCGGTTACAGAGAGTATTTCTTTCATTCATTCATTTTCACGAAATCTTCACAAAGCAAGGAACCACAGAGTATACTATACCGAACACTAAAATTCTATAATGTCTATGTTTGACATAAATTCGAACATAACTAGTTATGCCATGCGACATTAGCTGTCCTTAGTGTGACCAGTTCAAAAAAATACTAATCAATCATTCAAACATTTAGAAGATATATCAATCATTAAACATTTAGCCTTAATACACAAAACGACCTCAGGATAGTACCCGTTTCGACGCGTTTCATGAATTTATCCTTCAATCGAAAAATAATACTCAAAATGGCGTTCGTACCACTTTCTCTGACAGTAAACATCTGTGTACCAGGTCTCTCCTCTAATGTTCTATGGTTTGTGTCAATGCTGTCCTGTCAACTGTCACCGTGCCTGTCACGTTGTCCTCTGTCAATCAAACCGTAAACCGTCGGTAAAGCAGATCTTTTTACTGACATTTGTGTAATAATAATAGTTCATTCAAGACTTGTATCATACGTCTGTGAGTCTGTGTGTGATAGCTGTCATAGCTGATAGTGTGATTCTTCTATAGAGTTGGAATATTCAGCTACATATATTATTTATTGTTAATAAAATCAGGCATTTATTATTGTGTCGAGCAATGTACTAGCAGGCAATAAATAGCGCTGAGCGCGATAGTTTCTTGTTCAATCATACCTTTAATTAGAACGTTATTTCTACTGTATTCTTTCATAATTATGACAAGGATGGCGGCAACAGTAGAAAACGGCTGTGTAGACTCGAGTGAAATAATTTCTAATAAACAACAAGGTTGCAACGGGATAGAAGAAAAGTTACCGAAGAATAAAGTGACCAATCGTAAAAATGGTTACGTGAAGTCAAGCCATTTAAGTAATGGTGACGCTGTGAGTAGATATTCATTTATTTTCTAACCTTCTGACTTCCAAAAAGTGTTGTCACGATGTTCAGTTTCACCGGTACACGAATTTAATGACACGCCCTGCGGGCTGGAACGGCTAGCAACAGGGCCCTTCCCGGGGCCCGGGCTGCCTCGCTCTGCACTCTGCTGTCCCAGTGCGAGGCTCGATTTATTTTTTTTAAGTTTTAGTTTTTTAGTATTAAGATTGGTTGTCTACAGTTTCAATATTAGCAAATAAATGAGCACCATGCAACCATGCTTATGATGTAGCTAGTGTGTTATTTAAGATACATCACTTGTAAATATGTATATAAAATTGTTGTAAACAAAAATTTTATCTGAAATGTTTAGTAGTGTTGTAGTCCTAAAGTCCCATGACATTTATACTGATGAATCAGTCCAGCTTGAGGCAATCTGCCATTGGGAGAAGCACAGGACCAAAGGTAGAAGTAAGCGGTGCTTGAAAGATGCCTATATTTCACCTGAATTATGATAATTAAAAATTAAGGAAAGTCCCTAATGCAAAAAAAGCTAATACATTTTTAAAGAGTAAAAAACACACTTAACATATAAATAATAAACTGAAATTCTGCTTCCACTCGTGGAATACTTTCTTTCTAAGAAGTACCCCGACTGATAAAAATTTCAATTGTATTATTTTTTGCTTTTTAAATATTAGGTGTTTTTGCATTGGGGGTTTTTTAAATTTTTATTTAAAAAATCTTAAATTGTTTAAACTTGTGAAAAATTATGTAATGAGCTATTATGTGGCAACAGCCATCTTAGACCCATTTTCATCGAACATAGCCAAGAACACTTCCTACAAATTCACCTTTTAAACAAAATCAAAACCGGTTTATCTATTTGGGAGCTACGATGCCACAAACAGACACATCAAACATAACACCCCCATCGTTTTTGCGTAGGGGTTAAAAATACAAGCAACTACTGGGGGATTGTTACATCTTAAAATTTGACATTTGCTTTGAACCTTTCTAAATAAATTAAAAATTATTATTTAATAAAAATAAAATTATTTATTATTATTTTATTTTTTTATTGTATTTATTATTTTTATTTTTTTAAATTGTATTTATTAAATTGTAAATATATATGTTGCAGGGATATGATAAAAACAGGGATTTCATCAAATCTCTAATCAAAAAATTCAGGTTGCAATTTTATTATTATAATTATGTAGGTAATAGATTTCTTTAATGGGACTTGTCAAAACACCAGATTTGCTTAGGGAAATGATAAAATTGTGTTGTTGTTTTAATATCCTCTGTGATTTGATCAAATCCCTGTTTTTATTATATCCCTGCGACATATACATTCATATCTTCAGTCTACATTATAATATATTATGCTTTGCACTGTACATGCAATTGGGAAATACTAGCAACATTTTTTCAATTCCAGTGGGTTTTTTAGTATCACTGTTTAAATCATAAAAATGTAATAAAAATAACCAGCCGTCATTGGGCAACTATTCTTGGCGGCTTGTATTTATTTCAGTGAAGCATGAAGCATATGTTCAAAAACTTGTTACAGGTTAATGTGTTATATTTTTCTTTTTATAAATGCCATTTTTTGGTAATTCTCTTGACCCCACAACACAAGGTATTGACAAAATATCAGCTAGTTGTTCAATTATGATTTGTTTTGATCTTTTGTGTCTTTTCAACATTAATTCTACATTAGTTTGTATAAGATCACAGTATAGTAAACATGTGAGCACTGTGTATCTTTATACATAACAATTAATTTAGCTCTCATTTATTCTGTAGCACTTGGTATGTATTGTATGTAGTACTTTACATGATTTTTATTTTAGGTACCTAATTATCATCTTCACATTTAATTTTATGAAATGAATGTACCTACTACTTATGGTAAAACATATTTTTTTATGTATGGTGTTTGTTGACCATTCTTCCCTGTGCGATTTTTTTTTCTCTTGTAAATTACCTTTAGGACTGCATTTTAATGATCTAATTAAAAAAACAAATAAAAAATAACAACGAATTTGACTTTGACTTTATTGGCATGCAGTGTTATAATATAACAATGCGGATGGTAGCGCCGATACTCCCAAATAACTCCCTACTGCGCTTAAAATGGGATTTTCACGTAATTTGTAACCGGCGCATTTTAACATAGTGTGGCAATAGTATACCACATAATGACTTCGATATTCCCGCTCCGCAGCAGTACTTTTTTTTAATTTTTGCAGCGCTGCTTATGGGGATCATTTAGCAATCACGCAACTTTTACAACTTGCTACAGATTTTCAAACAACATCATAGGAAGCAAAGCTTTACCGTTTCTAACCTAAACAAACGGCATGAACGACTATACTCCCAATCACCTAAACATGTTTGTTTTGATTTCCAGACGTTTGTGTCGAAAGGCGGGGGCGTGCCGAAAATGGACTGGTCCTCGTACGACACATTCCCCGGCTCGTTCGAGAAGTGCACGCTGCTGACGGCGGCGCTCACGCACGTCGGCCTATACATCCTCATGTTCCTCGGCTTCGTCAACCAGCTGCTATTCAAGCCCAAGGTCGCCACGGAAAAGAATAGAGAGGTATTTACGTCCTAAATGTGATGTTGAAATTTTTCCTCAGTAAGTTCCTAAGTAGTTCCTCACTAAGTTCACGCACATAACTCCCTTACCCGCTTCACTCTATAATGTTGACGTAGGAGATGCAACTCCAACGCCTGGTGCTACTGGTCGGTAGTAGTAGTCCACCGCGCGTCACATTGTTTTATGATTCAATGTGTGACATGAATGATAACGTCGTCGCCGGTGAAAGTCGAGTGACATGGTTTTCTCGCTCATCATCTTTTGTGAAGACGCTCGTCTTGTAGCCCCACATTACTTTGATTAGCAGTAGAACTAAACGGAACGTCACGGTGAACTGCGTACACGCATCGTTGATTCCACGATAGCATTGTTTTTTTTTATTTACCAACCGATTCTTCCCAACTACGCATACTACCATGTTACCACGTCAGCGATCGCGGCAGCTAAAAATATTTAGTTTGTTTTGTCCTGCAGTCCGCTTTACTCGTAGCAAAATGATCTTATCCAAAGTCAAAGTCAAAATAGGATTGGGTGCCGGACGCACCCAATCCTGTTTGCACGGATTTCGTAATCCAATGACCCGTTAGCGTGAGGCCAAACTAACGTAATTTTGTGAGATATGGTTCGCTTTACGCTGCATTCCTTATCATACAAGGGTCCTGTTTGTGCCACACAGCGACGCATAAAAAAAAGTTAGTTTCGGTCGAATGTGTAAATTAAAACGCGACTCGCAACTCACAAAGTGACGTACTCTTGGCTTCACCGTTGCGATGCGACTTTGTCTGTCTATCACGTTTGCTTATTTCAGCAAATACAAAAGCTACCGACTTGGAATACTTCTAAATAAAGCTTGTCCACTTATAATGCAAGCGAAACAATTAAAACACCAGGAGCCGGAATGGGGTTCCAGTTGTAAACTAGGTCAAGTGGGGCGTCATACGAATGGGCTTCATTTGCACATTACAACAAATATTTTTATTAACGTTTGAGTGCCACATACTTTCTGACTAATGATGAAAAATGCACGTAAAAATACCATTCCACGTTTAGTGCCGACTGAACATTAACATCAGATTAAGAACTTAGTTATTTTGACTAAAAGTTATATTTTTCAGTATTTTTTCTTTTTTCGTTTAATGTTTTATTGAAATGTTTGCTTTTGTCAAATAAGATCTTCCCTCGACTGGCTTCCGTCTCCATCATCACACGCTCGATCACCTCATGACCCAGCTAGGTCTACAAACGCGTCACTACACGAGGTCCTAGCGCTGCTGTAAACTGTTGAGCTCCCTCGACTGCCTTCCGTCTTCATCATCAGATCCACTATAGGTCTCTATTACGTTGTAGTGTCATCAGAAAACATAGCACACGATGTGAATGTGCCAATCGATGTGTGTTCGCAGGTACAACAGTAACAAATAGTAGGTGAGAGTTCAATCATTCCCATAATTTTAATAAAATAATAGCTTTTAACTTCGTCCGCGTAAAAGTCGAAAATGGTTCTAATAGGATTCATATTGTTTTTTTAATCAAAATTTGAAGTAGATTGTATCAAAGAATCACGTTGCGCCATATGTACTCTGTCCCTCTTTTTAACCCCTTAAGGGGTATAATATCGGAAAATCCTTTCTTATCAGATGCCTACGTCATACTCTTTCAGGACTCTGCGATCAGCGGTTTACGCTGTGCGTTGATCCGTCAGCCATTCAGGACGAAGTATTTTATATTGATTAGATTACTGAACGAGCTGGAATGGTTTAATCATTTAATGAATTAAATGGAATACATAAAAACACTAATTCATTATTAAAATAAACTATTAATAATGTTCAAGCTCTGGTAGCTCTGTAGTGATTGCAAACGTGACAGCTGACCCGCAACAGTCGCGCGCAGTGCCCTGTGCTCCTCGCGACTGGCGCTAGACCATGGCTGTGACTAGCACGTAGTTACCGAGTGTACACGAGTGTGTGAGCACTGTTATTACCGCCATGGGCAACGTGTTGGCTGATATTGTCTCTATGGTAAGGTCACTGCAATGGACTGGCTTGCAGGCCAATAACGTGTGCGCCCACTGGAGTCTAACGATTTTAAAAAATACAAATAATATTAATCATCAAAATTATTTTGTTTAGAATTGACTTTCACGGTACTTACACACATTTTTGTTCGGCATTAGTGCTCATTATGCACATAAATTATTACAAATTATATTTTTATTTACATAAAATTATTAAGTTATATCGCTGTAAATTATGGCGTTTGCGCTGCTTTGATGCGAGCTAAAGGATTAATTTGGATGTTCATCATCATCTTCCTGCCCTAGTCCCACGTTATTTGGGGTTGGCGCAACACGTTTTCCTCTTTCATTCTATCCTGTCAGCCATCATGCAATCACTGACTCGCCTTTCATTCATATCATTCTTCACACAATCCATCCATCTTTTCTTTGGTCTTCCTCTTGCTCTCCATCCATCCACATTCATATTCATAACTTGGATGTTACAATTAGTTTATTGGTAGTTATTACGAGCGGTGTCTAGACGTAGAGCTTTGCAGGCTGACATAGTATAGAAAACTATTTCAATGTTATTGTGCGGGAATCAGTAAGTAGTGCAGCTACGATACACGCTTCTCTCTTTACTTCATAGATTATTATATTTAGAATAACCGATTACGTGAAATTACGTCAGCACGTCCTTACGTCCTTAAGTGATACAACGATATCAATGATAACTGAAGTTACTGAACGTAGGTACATAACTCGGACTTAAACCATCTTCGGTTGAAATCTGTTTTTGTAGCTTCAGTCATTTGTATACAGGAGACGAAGACGACGAGTACTTCACTGTCGTGCGGCCGTGCCCTGCCAGGCGCTGCACTTTATTTCGTAAACTCTGTCGTTTAAATGTATATACTTTAGGAGCTTGTCCAAGTCTAATACTGTGGTCATCGCAGACCAGAGGCTATTTTATTGACTGCTCAGCGTAGGGTTCGGAACCCGTCTTACTGTATGAGTCTGACATGCTCTTGACCGGATTTTTCTGTTAGCATTGAAATGATTGTGACGGTACTGGTAAGAATCCAGTAGTACCAGTAATTAGTCATATCGAGGAGAACGACGTAGTTCAGCTTTAAACTTTTAGCATAATTATTGTACAACCTGCTACCAGCTACAATGTCGCCGTCAAACGCAAGTTTTCATTTTAATCGAATAAAAGAATGTGTAGACTTTATGGTTCTAGAATAAAAATTATATACAAGCCAAAAATCAATATTACATGTTAAGAAATATGTTTTTTATGTTCAAGGCAATCTACAGATTCGGGGTAACCTGTTATGTTAGTCGTGTAGTGGATAATAAATAAAATTATCGATTCCAAACTCGGCCAATAATTGGTAACAAGCACACAAGGGCGTAAGCAGTCATTAGCCGGTATTATCTGTTTCATTGACATTGACAGCAGTATGCACTCAGTGAACTAGTAGTTAACTAGACCAGCGAGTGACGACTAAATGTTAATGTTAAGTTATCCTTGATTTAATGATATGTATTAGATAAAAAACAATTTTATTCTGCGAGATGAGACGTATACAGAATTCTATGCGTACCTACTAGTTGACTGCTACTGCTAGATAGCATGTATATTGTATTCTATTCTGGCGGGCTAGTCTAAATATTTCATGCAGTAAGCGGTTGTACCTGCTTGTGGCAGTTTAGTGTCTTAACTTTGACGGAAACATCATGTCGACATTGTATTGATACGCATCTCGGCAAATAAAAGATCATCACTTCGTAGTTACGTGTGTTCCGCTTTCGCTCGGCTAGGCGGCGCACGCGTGAGCGCATGTCTCGATTCTACAGACTGCATACAATGTGTTGCTGGACCCAGGTGGCCTCTTGAAAGAATATTCTTGAATTTGTACATTTTGGACAGGTACTCGTACGTACTAACTTAAACGCCTGCGGCCACGTCATTACAATAATTACTTGCCGAATGCATCAATGCCAATTTGTCAAATAGGCGCCATACGTCATCGTCGTCTAAGCCGCTTGGTTTTATTCAAGGCCGATGTCGAAAATCTCATCAAAAAATGACAATCGATGTTCTTACAATAGTTTCGCATAATAAGCATACATGCCACGGCGTAGGTGCCTCAACGAACAATGTGTTCATTACCAGGCTGAAGATATTATTCTAAAAAATGACCACAGGGTTATACAAGTAAAAATCATGCTAAATAAATGTACAAATTATTCATTGTTTGCGCCACACCCGAGTTCAATGGAAATATACAAATGAAAAAATATGGCTGCCACCTTATATAAGTAGAATATTTGGTAACGGTCAGTGTTCGGGTCGGCGTACTCATAATATGCATTTGAATTTTGGGGGTACCTACTTATGTACAAGTCAACATAGTAGATATGTATGCAGGGTCTTCAGGTATAGTTGTAATTTTCTTAGAAACCAATGGATGTTAACAAATGTAATTTAATTTATAAAGTAGATAATAAACAGTTCATTAATTAAGTTTCAATCGAAGACATCAATGACTTTCTAAGAAAACCCCAACTATATCTAATTAGAATTAGACTGAAATTCAGCACCTTGAACATCGAAGACAGCTCCCAAAAACGTCCGCGTTTTGTTCTTCCTATAGTTTTTAATGAGAAGAAGAGGCGCAAGAAACCTCCCACGCAACCATGCTACGTGTTGATACTTCAGACGTACATAAAGTAGGTGGTTTCAGAACAATTTTTTTAGTGTAGTGAGACATTACATAATATATGAAAATCACAAATGTTGTTCAGTGCCAAGGCCGGCGCGCGCACAGATAAGAGCCTGCAAAGTTCTAGCTGTTCCGCCACCACTGTCATACGACCTCGGAAATAGTTGAGAGTTGGTAGTCTGCTGAGCTTCAAATGTTGCGAATACTGGTTACGCATTACGAAACTACAACCTTTTTTAAATGTTTCTGAACACAGTAATGTCCCATTTTCGGGTGTCTAGATCTGATCCGTGAAATTAACACGCGAAAATCAACATTTCTAAGTTTTTTTTCAAATTGCAGAGCTTACTTACGAATATTAGCTATGCATTATAAAGTTATAACATAGGAACCTGACCAGCCGACTTCAAGTTACAAGAAATATTTTTAAACTGAAGTAATAAGAAAACCTGATTGCCATTTAATAGTTTATTAATTCTGCATGATATTACTATGGTCACATAGGCCGTCACTGTACAATTAATGCTAGAAGGTATGTGCAGTAAACCCAGAATGCGGACAATGTCGTTGAGGAAGGAAACCGTAGCATTACCCTTATCTCGTTATAAATATTGAAACGTCACATTCATCAAGTAAAAACCAACGTTTGTTTCCTTACGTTTTAACTAAATTACGAGGTTACTTTGAATATTGGCTCTTCGTGTTCGCTTCCGAACACAAAAAAGTCTTAAAAGTAGGTAACCCAGAGTGAAACGCACGCAGCGCTGTGCGCTGGCAGCCGCTGTATACGAGTTAAAGTATTAATTTATATTTACAGGCAATTTTGAAATGTCAAGAAGTCGGTCAGTTTGTCACAAAGTTGAAGATAGTTGCTCGTTCCATGAAATAGGTAGGTCCCTAATTTCTATGGAAAGACGAGCAAGGGAAAAACCCTGGTTACACTATAGAAGTGCTTGGAATGAAACCAGCACTCTTATATTATGCGATAATTGATCACATGGCCGCAGCTCTGCGCCGGCTGCTATTGAGGAGTACGCTGCTATTATTGTTATTAATGCTGCTTTTAGGTCAATTATCGGACTGCTAACGTGCACTCGTTCGCCCGGCTGGCGCCTGTTGCGTCACTGCGTTCTTGTATAGTGTAAGAGTCATGCATTGGTGCTTCGTTTACTAAACTATGTTGTTATGACGGTCAAAATATGATGCCGTGGGTACTTTGAAATATAATGTTGTTATTACTAGTCCAGTCCCCTAAGCTATATCATGCTATGACAAAGAACTAAAAAGTTATACATTCTTTTATTTATTTCACATGAAATCTTGCGAAAATGAACAGTCCTATAAGCCTAAGAGCCCATGAACGCCAGACCTTCCTTATTTTATAAAAGCTGAAAGTTTGTCAGCGCATGCGCCCTCTGTCTTTGCGACCCTTCTTTGAATACTACTATAAGATGTTTTCTTTACTTGGATGTCCATTGTTTGTTAGTGAATAACAGTTTTCAACAAAACAATCTGGACATACATTATTTATAATAGTGACAACTAATATGCTGGAAAAGAGAAGCAATAATAAATCATGAAAAGCTTATGAAATTAAAAAATAACTAACTTGTAAAATTTTATGTAACAAACACAATCCAGAAATTTTTCCTCGAATTCGTTGAACGTTATCTGATTCCGAGAACTAAATAAACTAAATGCTAAATCAGTAATGAATAAATAACTCTGTCATAGATAAAATGAGACACTTGCTATTCACTAGTGCGAGTCATGAGTTATTCATACGCGATATCTAATCGATACTAGGACAGATACAGATACCATCAATTGAGGACGCTCCCTAAGTTCCATGTTAAACCATCCTTCAAAGACTGAAAGACTCAATCAATTACAAACACGTAACTTTCAATCAAAGTTATATGTTTGTAACTGATTGAGTCTGGATTTTTTTGAAATAATATTTTTAATGTTGGTATACTTTAAAAAACTGACGCAGCACCCGCTTCGATTCTAAATGTAGTTATCAGAAAGCAGATAGCGTTTGTAAAAATGGACGAGCTGTTTTTTGGACTTGAAATAATATATTAAATTCTGATCTTTTGTTTTGAGCCGTGCTTTGTCCTCAGGGGTACGCTGCGCTGTACGACCCGTTCGAAACATTCTTCTCTCGCTACTTGTACCGGCGCGTGCGCCACTGCTTCAACCGGCCCATCTGCTCGGCGCCCGGGGCCGAGCTCACGCTCAAGGAGCGCGCCACCGACGACCGCAACTGGACCTTTAGGTAACCGTCGCATGCCGCCGAGTACGAGTGCAACCCTGCGTCACACCAACTGTGAATGCAATGCATTATCGCTTGTAACGCCACTATACCGTGATCGGTTTTTTGACAGTTTCTAAGTTCTCTCTCTTTGCTAAGATGCTGCAGCAGTTCAGACGTATCAACTCCGTTGCGCGCCACCATCTGTCCTTACAACTGTGTAACCTATTAAAGAGGAGGGAAAAAACACATAACATTTCTGTTAACTACTCATTCTGTCCTGCAGTTTAACTGGTAAAAGACTTGTATATCACCCAAAACTGTTTTAATATCGCGGTGTCACATGCCGTGTCAAGAGTTTTAGGTACTGAACCACTTAGACAAAAATAACATATGAAGAGGTAACATGACGGTAACACACCTTATTCCCCCAAGGGTCAGGCACAGGTGTAAGGTGCAGCCGTGTAGCTCATAGTACAGACACAATTTGGAACACATCATTATGAAGAGTATGATTACAATTTTGTATTCGTGGTTTCCAAACAATTGTTTTTATAGTTGCACTCTACATGACTGAGTTGTACTCTTGGTAGTGCATAATAATAATATTGATATAAAGGGGCATTATTATAATGAAGGCACACAAGTTTATCCTAAGAAGTGATAGTGAATCACTCTCAACTACTACTACATCTTACAAGGCATGACTGCACTTAATGATGATACCGGGGCGATTCTATTGGGATGATGATGAAATAAAACCGACACCGCGAATGTCCGTTAAACACTGATATATTGAATTAAGTTGCTACAAAATAATCAACTTTAACGAAATGAGCGCACGGAATGTACGGCGTGTGAGTCGGTTATAATAATATGCGGTTCCGTACAACTTGGTTATGACAAAGCTGAAAAAATTAAACCTAAATGTCTGTGTCTTAAAATAGCTGTTCATTATTTACTTGGCTTCAAGAAGTATTATAATGTCGCCTTGGAACGAATTAGGATTACACTTGTTTGTAAATGTTTATTGCTGGCTTATTAGTCCTTGACTCATTACACTCGCGTACTTTACTACAGTTACGGGCTCGAGTCGGTGAGCCACCAATAAATATTCACCTGAGAACAGAATTATCAGGAATGGCATACCACAGGGCAGTATGCAAGGCCCTTTATTATTTGTGCTGTATGCTACTAATAATGACTAGGCACACTGTATTTACCGTGCCATGCAAGACACACACACGGCATTGTACGACATTGTATTATATTCGATTCACGCAAATGTAGTAGCAGGAGTTAGTCATTGGTAAGAAGCATACGACATTCGGTCCCGCTGCGCAGGTTCACGGGCGTGGAGCAGCGCTGCATCAACCTGGGCTCGTACAACTACCTGGGGTTCGCGGAGGGCGAGGGCGGGCCCACGCACGCCGCCGTGGTGGCCGCCAGCCGGCGCTACGGCCTGGCCATGTGCTCCGCGCGCGCCGAGCTCGGCAGCACGCCGCTGCACCAGGAGCTCGAGGAGACCACGGCCAAGTTCCTCGGAGTCGAGGTGACTGCTCACATCATGACGTCACACCAAACTTTCACTCTGAATATTAGATCGTTCATTCCTAAAACAGTGAAACCTACAAACCCAATGTCTCTTTACTTCAAGTACAAACGCCAGTCTTTTTGTTACAAGCTAGCGGTCGCCGATCTTCGCTCGGCTATTTTATTTTCCTTTACACCTAAAGAATAAAATGTTCATTTTTCAATTTGCTATTTTTTTAGCAATAAAAAGGAATAAATGCAAAAATCATAACTTTAAGTTAACCTTCAGGGTCCATTCTAATGTTTTTGTTTGAACTAAAGCCCAATATTTTTGTATTACATTGTGATGAATTCTTATTACCTAGCAATATAGTAGTAGTATTTGTTGTAATTGAATAATGGACGGAGATGACAGGGTACAGAAAAAAAGTATTATGTTGATCTCAAACTACAGAAGTAAAGAGAAGACCGTGCTTAATGACGCGTTGCAATACGTGTTGCTAATAATCTGCACAGGTCTTAATACTTGATTTTTAAATATAGTGAACACTTACGTAAGTGTGTATCGTGGAAGTGTCAGTGTGTGAGTGTGCGTGCAGGCGGCGATAGTGGTGGGCATGGGCTTCGGCACCAACACGCTGGGGCTGCCGGGGCTGCTGGGCGCGGGCTGCCTGGCGCTGAGCGACGAGAACAACCACGCGTCGCTGATCCTGGGCCTGCGCCTGGCGCGCGCCACGGTGCGCGTGTTCCGCCACAACGACGTGCGCCACCTGGAGCAGCTGGCGCGCGCCGCCATCGCCGAGCGCAAGTGGAGGAAGATCGTTATCGTAAGTCACGCATACCGCGCCACGTCACGCGCGATGTGATCGACGCATACTAAGCGTTGCTAAACATTTTTATTTTAATATTAATTATATTCAATTGTTTTTTATGTATAAGGCTATTAACACACGCCACCGCGCACCGCCGCGGTTGGCGGTGATGCGGATCTCATGTCGCATTGGCCTCTAGGAAATCCGTTGATGCCTAACACACGATCACCGCCCGACCGCGCGGTCAAGCGGTGAAATCCGCTTTACCTCCACCGCCCACTGCGGCGGTGCGCGGTGCCGTGTTAATCGCATATACAATGTGTTAATTAAATTTACCCAAAACCTCGGACACCCCAACCGATTTTTATATTAATAAATTGATATGACGTATAATTATTTATTTTCATCAATTATAGTAAAAGATATTTGTAAATTTTGTTGTCGCGCTACTTCTCTATCACCGCGTCGCTGTCGAACGTTCGTTGACACGGCACGGGACAGTAATGTACAGCGTCGTTAAAAAGTATTGGATACGGCATGTCAAATAATATTTTTTTTGGACCAGAACTACCTTTCGGAAGGGGCAACTAGATTTAATTCTATTTTTTTTTCTTGTAATGCCGTTCAAAATTGCCTTACAATGGCCTAATTGAAATAAATGATTTGACTTTGACTTTGGAAAAAAATAACCTACATTAAAAACTATTGTATTCGATTTTGCTGCAGATTCTAAACAAACTAGTTTCAGGTTTTGGGTTATTTTATTAACACATTGTATGTAGTACTTTTTTATGATTTAATAATTGAAATACGTTTAATTAACTTTAACTTTGGTGGCCAGTGGGCGTTTCCTATGAATGAATTGTTGTCTACACGTAAACGACAATTTATCGGCAGATGGCAATGGTCAGCAAATTATTAAACACATACATAAACTCACGCCTTTTTCCCATGGGGGTAGGCAGAAACCACAGAACGCCACCTGCTACGATTCTTACATACTCCTTTCGCCTCATCCACAGAATATAAATTTTTTCTCATATTTCGATATGCACCTATTGCATTGGCATTTCTTTTAAACTCTGGTCTGCCTTTTGCCCACAATCGTACATTCAAATGTTAGTATACAACGAGTGCAGGTGGTGGAGGGCGTGTACAGCATGGAGGGCAGCATCGTGCCGCTGGGCGCGATGGTGGCGCTGAAGAAGCGGCTCGGCCTGCAGCTGTACCTGGACGAGGCGCACAGCGTGGGCGCGCTGGGCCCCCGCGGCCGCGGCGTCACGGACCACGCGGGCGTGGCGCCGCGCGACGTGGACGTGCTCATGGGCACCTTCACCAAGAGCTTCGGCGCCGCCGGGGGCTACATCGCCGGTGAGTGCCTCGTACTACCCACTGTTCCAGTCGTACTGCATGTTATTGTTCTTTTATCCCTACCCTTATCTGGTGCATGGAAGTGGCTTAATAAAACTAATGTTCCAAATATTGACATCGTATAAAAATTAATAACCTATGAATCCTTAGGCTGAATTCAAAAACGTATTGCTATTTCTGGGAGTATCTCCTTATTTAACACTTCTTCAGAAATATATATGTATAATCAATATATATACATATAAAATTTACAAACAAATTCTTGTTCCGTGCGGGAATCGAACCGACGGGCCGGCGCCAACCTTGTTGTCACTACTCGTACTTAACACTGTATAAGAAATGGAAAACCGGCAAAAATATTAACGTTACTTCTCATTTACGTACCGAACTCATGAGAGATCCCCGATGTCCAAGCGCACGTGATGGTTGTGACGAGGGTCGAAACTATCATATTGACAATTACTGCAACGATCGCTGTCTACCTACGAATAAGTTCATACTCAGATGGATTGAACACAATCATTACTCAATTTGTAAGTACACTACTATTTGCCCTGTACGGGTGCGGTTCGGAACCCATTATCCACAAATTCTTTTGGAACAGTGTATAATGTCGTCTGTAAGAAGTCACGTATCGAAACAGACACTGACATGTTGAATTTATGAAGAAGTGTTTTACATCGCAAATAAATATCGTTAATATCCTGTTATAATAATAAAACTTTTATTTCGGACAGAGTCCATAGGGTCAGTAACAATTTACTTAAAAACTAGTGTTAGTATGCACAAACAGACATATTAACTGAATTATACGCCGCTACCACCCCACTGAGAGTTGTATTTTTTAGTAGAATAATTATAGTAGAGATGCGCGGGCACTTGCAGGCTCGTCGAAGCTGATCAACTGGATCCGCCTGCACGGGCACGCGCACACGTACGCGCACAGCATGGCGCCGCCCGTGGCGCAGCAGATCGTGGCCGCCATGCGCCTGCTCGACACGCCCGCCGGCCAGCGCCGCGTGCGCCAGCTCAAGGACAACACGCACTACTTCAGGGAGCAGTGAGTACACCTGCCACCCTAAACGATCTTATAACTTATATTACAACTTTACTTTGCTTTCAAATATCAAACAATTACTTTGATTTAAAAAATAAAATGAAAAGACAGTTACAGATTTACTTTAACGTATTCAATCAGTTCATGAACGAATATCTAATTAATCATCCCGTCCTGCTCTCGCCCCTCAGGATAAGAGCAGGAGGATGTTGGCCACTCGCAGTTGTATCTGGCGAGCATTTTACTTTATCTGTCGGGGAAAATTCTCCATTCAAACTGTGGATATGATTTTTTTTACCTTCCTCTGCTATTCTTTTCTGATTAATTTCGTTGCGGGATCCAAGAAAAATGAATCGTTTCTCGGGGACTCGTCGAGCTTCATTGCCGCGGCGATATAAATTCAAAATGGTTAGATCATGAATATTGCGCATGTGCCCCGCAGGCTGCGCGCGCTGGGCGTGGTGACGTTCGGGCACCGCGACTCGCCCGTGGTGCCGCTGCTGGTGTACACGTTCAGCAAGATGGCGGCCACGGTGGAGCGGCTCACGGCGCGGCGCGTGGCCACGGTGGGCGTGGGCTTCCCCGCCACGCCGCTCAACAAGGCGCGCATCCGGTACGCACACGCCTGTCTGTTAGCTTATACTTACTAGTTCACTGAACATACATTATTCCACTACTATGACAGGTAGTCGTTAGTATGTGCGACCGGGCACATACTTCACAACACATGCACGATTTCGTGTAACTAGCGTTCATAATTCAGTTTCCCACATTAATGATTATGAGTATTTTTTGCTAAAAAGTTCTAACTGCACCTATGTCGTAAAGTTCCTATTATAGAATAAAAATCTTAAAATATAACATAAATTGCACTTTATGAAATTAGGTAAGTAGGTAAAGAGGAAAGTAGGCAGACACGGCGAGTTCATAGATACAAGTCAATGAATGAGCCTCACATTTTACGATAACAATATTTTGTATTTCTAAAAAAAATATAACTTAGATAAAGTAGTATGAAACTGCACATAACAAGATATTAAAACACGGGCGAGGCTTGTAATACGAGTAGTATCGCACGATTCGTACGTGTATCGACCCATGATGTGCAACACTAACATAACGCGTGTTACTGGCAGGTTCTGCCTGTCCGCGTCGCACACGCGCGCGCAGCTGGACGAGTGCGTGGCGGGCGTGCGAGCGGCCGCGGCCGAGCTGGGCCTGGCCTACTCGCGCCAGGTCTATCCTCCCCCCCTCTCGCGCCAGGGCTAGCAGCCTGCCTACTCGCGCCAGGGCTAGCCCCCCGCCAACTCGCGCGGGGGCTAGCCGCCCGCCTACTCGCGCCGGGGCCAGCCGCCCGTCTGCTTACACATCGTATGATTGTTATACTCAATAAATTATTTTCTCACGTTCCCAAGTCTTTTATTTGCCCGCCTACCTACCTTCCCTCTTAGGAGTAACATGTCAATTTTATGAATCGACTTTAACCGCCCCCGCATGCGATCGTCGGCGGGAGCCAAACATAATATCCCATGTGCGGCTACATCGTGTCGCGTCGCGTTGGCTGCTGCGCTCTAGCAACGCATAGCGCGGGCAGCTCTCGCTCATGAGGCAGGTGGCATCGACCTACGGGAAACGTGGAAACTTGGCCATACATTTGAGATCTAGCGACCCCTGCACTTCGGATGTATTCGCAATTCCCATGTGAAATAATAGACCAACGAAGATTAATAATGAGGCGTCGCCGAACGAGGCACGCTCCTCCATTTAATAATCTAAGTATATAATAATTGATCTACAGTTGTAATGTTATAGTTGTAAATTAGTTATCTCACAGCTAACATGCGATGATAACAAATTTATTTGATTGTTGCGTTTGTTCATCGGCGCTGAGCTTGTGATAACCCACTCCGGTAAGACAGGTGTTATCTATTGATTAGGTTTGATGTTATGCTCCACGCGATAGTACCGCGCCGACACCGTGCGTCACCGCGTGGGAATGTACTAAACGTATTATTGCACATAATGTTATCTGACATATTCCACGAAATACGATGATTGTGACTTTAAAAAAAGTTTGATATATTTGTTGTTACCTGTTTCCGCTTCAGAATTGGGTAGCGCACTTGAAAAAACTATCTTCCATTATTTTCTTTCTTTTATGAGATGACATGAGCCTATCATTAATATTATTTCCTATGGGTGTGTATGGGTGAAGCTAGTCGTGTCGTGGTGGTGCCGCTACACCGACATGAGAAAATACGATAATGTTTTATCTTCCGAAAGCGTGTTGGTGTTCATTCCGCGTGAGTGCCGCATGTGCACATGGCCAGCCGCCTTCGTGAGATAAGACGCCAGCAGGAGGCGCTGCTGACATGGTTTGGTTTAGGTACTTAACTAGATTACAAGATATATTAATTTCGCCATAAAACTTGTAGAACAGGAAAAGTTGTCCCGAATACTGCCGCACGCCGATAACCAGGTTTAGCAAATCAGGTAATGAATCACACGTCCATATCTACTTATCAGGTCGCGTTGCCGATACGACAGATAGCGGCATTAGAGGACACGCCCAGCTCGCCACGCTTGCGCGCCGCACTCGCCTGCTGCTGTAGTGCGGTGAGTGCGCGTGAGACATGTGCCGACACAGCGCGCAGAGCGGGGCGGGCGGGGCGCTGCTGGCGCTGGGGCTGCTGGCGCTGCTGGGCGCCGCGCGGCCCGACGGCAACGTGACCGTGCAGTGGAAACAGTGAGCCAGCTGGACAGCTGTTTTTACCATTCACTCTGCAGGCCAATTAATTTAGCGTAGGAATCGTATAATGTTCCGGTACCTACACCTGTTCAGCTCTAACGTTAGGTGACCGCTAGGCGGCATAGTTACGCATCAGCACGGCCGGTGACGCAGCGCTGTCTGTCGAATTTAGTTACTTTTCATAGTGATTTCGTTAATTAAAACTAGAAGCCACTGGGCCAGCCAGGTAAGCTTGAGCTGCTGTAAGGGACCTCGCGCACTACGCGGCCACCGACCACGATTGGTCGTGCGGTCAAACTTCTTAGTCTGAGCTCCTGCGCCTGCGACCAATCGTGATCATAACCGCGTAGAGCCGCAACCGTGTTAAATGTAATTTAACGAGCAAGGTAAACTTCTCAAGCTTACCGAGGTGGGTACCTACCTTATATCAATTTTATATAGTTACCTTTTGCATCTTGATGGCAATGTCCACGAATTGCCATCATAGTAATAGGTACGTAGAAGAAAAAATACCTTAAAGTCTGGAAACGGTAGAGATTTGTCTCAAACTGAATGAGCGCTCTTTCTTTTGATTCATTGATATGTTGTGTTCATTATTTTTAAGCTTCTGGTGTCTAATAATTTGAAACCTATGTAGAGAAATTAAACAGATATTGCACACTTGAAACATTGTTTATAAGCAGTTGCATGTTAGCTGCCTTATAAGTACCAAATGGCTTCTTCGACCGTGCCTATAAGATATATGAATAAACATAGGGACTGGTAGTATAAAAAAATCAAAATATAAGATAACAAGTACCTAGTCGTTTTCGCGTAGGTAGGTGCCTATTGTGTACTATACAGGGTAATTGAAAAAATACCCGAAACCTGAAAAGGAGACATTTTACTCATCATTGTGAACAACTTTTACTATGGGACCAAACTTGAAATCATGAAAAAAAAAGCAGCTGTTCCATACATTATGGTCGTGTTGTGTAGCATTTTTGTAGGGAACAGCAGATTTTTTTTTTTGATTTCAGGGTTGGTCCAATAGTAAAAGTTGTTCACAATGATGAGGACAATGACCACTTCTTAGGTTTCGGGTATTTTTTCAATTACCCTGTATAGGGTGCAAAAAGACACAGAACGTAGCCAGTCGTTATGTACTGTACGATGCACCCTCAAGCTCCATGTTTTGCGTCCGTCACATTGCCTACCACTGCACTACCATCAACACTCATTTTTCCTACCAATAATCAAACTCGTTTCCCAGCAATAGTTTATGCTAATTGTTGTTTAACTTTGGGCAGCATGCGTAGCTGACGGGTGCGTAATGTGTCTTTTTTCACCCCGTATATATGATGTAATGTGTAACCCAATAATGCAATGCGGTGCAATGTGTGTCCCTGCGTGTGGACGTGTCCCCTGCACTACAGTTGGCGGCGTTGTCCGACAGGGTCACATTCGAGGAGACCCACGAGCTGGAGGTGACCGCGGCCGTCGAGTTCGTGCTGTCGTTTGTGCCGGTGAGTGCACCGCCTTAGCTTATAGCGCGTCGCTTTATGCTCCAAACGCAGCTATGTATCTACACGATTGTTTACCGTAGAGACCAACTGAGCAAGTTGTGTTAGACAAACGGAACATACCTAAACAAAACTCAAGATTTAAGCATTACCTAATAAAAACTACTTTCAACCAATTAAATGGGTTAATAAGGCACCAACGTGACCCCGACGCTATCACGGTACCTGCTGGGCTCCTAACGATACAGAGAAACACAACAGAAAGAGTTGACTGACTTTTGCTCATATAATGTTTATGTAAAGATCTGGGGGCCTACCACCATCTCTTAAAACAGTACAACTTTAATATTATTTTTTGATTTCTGCTGTTGGATTTTCAACTCTCGGCACTTAGACGAGTGTTGAAAGTCCAACAGTGCGCAAGGCAAAGTAATATTAAAATAATATTGTTTAAAGAGGAGGGAGAGAAAAGGTAGGTAGTGGTGCCCTTGCGCTTCGCTTGGCTCATCTTGGCGAGGGCACTGCCGTGACCCCAGATGTAAAAAAAATCGCCTTTTATTTTAATTCAAAAAACTGGAATGTGTCAATCAAGCTTGTTGATATCGGCAGAACCCGGCTCAGGGCGTGTGGCCGATCCGGGTGTGGATCAAAGCGGACGGCGGCGACACCTCGCGGCCGCTGCTCATCACAGCGCGGCGCAGGATAGGTAACGATACACCTGTACGGTTATTATATACACCTAACATGTGTGTGTAAGTCTATCTATTTATTTATATATAGGTATATCAAATTATATTTTATTTTATTTCTGCTTTTTATTCATTTAAATATCTATTACTTTTATTGTTTTTAGTCTCTTGTAGACGTTTGTGAATCAATTACGTGTTGCATAATAATTCACCGGTTTCATCCGGTTCCATGTAGGTAGGCAGATAAGGTACCTATAGCTTACTTACTATTTCATTATGAAATCACAAAAATGTTTCTAATCTTTTTTTTTGCAAGTTATTTAAAGGCTAATTAAAAACTAGCTCACGATCTAGTTAGTGTTCTTGGTGTTGATAGAATGAAACTGTGTGGATTGTATAATAGATTATAAACTTGTATTACATAAAGCAAATTCGGTTTTTATAAGGACAATGATCGCTCTAATCATTCCTCTCAGTTCTTCTGTTTTTAGTATAATGTCTAGTAGGTACCCATTTACAATGTACATTTTCTGCGACAGATAGTTGATGAGCTATCTGTTGCAGTAACGTCCGTCGTCTGAAAATTCAGGTCGGTACTAACTACGGTGTAATACATGTAGGTACCTACATATATATAGTACATAGCGTGGTATTCAATTGTAATAGACGTCGGTAAGGAGGAATCGTTACACCTGCGTGTGAGTTCAGAGCGAGCTGGTGTCGTGTCGGCAGGTGCGTGGACGTGGCAGCTGCCGTACCGCTCGGGCGCCGCCGTGCTGTACGAGCTGGAGCGCACGCTGTGCCCCGACGACAGCGTCGACATCGAGAAGCTCAACGACGACTGCGGTCAGTACTACACTCGCGATACAGTTTACTCTACTAACACTGAAATTCAGGAAAAACTGTGATACCTGGGAATCTCCCAGAAGGGCTAAAGTTTTTGCTGAACAAGTAATATTTCATGAATGTACCCACCATCGGTAATTTGTATATCGTCAGACACTGACGACCCGGCGCTGCCCGCGTCGGGCGAGTTCTCCCTGCACGTGGGCTCGTCGTGCGCGGCGCCCACGCGCGTGCAGCTGCGCGCCACGTTCGCGCGCGACTGGCGCCTGCCTTTCCAGTCTTCGACCCTTGTAGAGACGCAACAGGTACCTACAGTAATTATTGCCGAAATTTACACAAACGAAGTCACGGATAAAAACTAGTATAGGTACCTATGACTAATTACAAGTTTGTAGTGCTAAAAGTGTCAAAGCTGAGCCGCTGATAGATAGACAGACGTTCGGACATGGCGAAACTATAAGGGTTCCTTGTTTAGTGTGAATTCTTAGTTTAAATAGAAGCCTTATGAAGAACGCATACGGTCCGATATATCGTCTGTCTGTTTGTCAAAATTATTTGGAACGTTTTTTAAATATTGCCAGAGTGGTATTGCTAATCCTCTTTGATCAATACAAAGTATATTGTTACTGGCATTGCAATAGGTACCGAAACGGGGGATTCAAAGAATACGAAAACTTTAATGTGGGGTTATTAGGTCTAATGGAGAATCACGATATAAAATATCATCATACATAACATAGCATCACGTCAGTAATCCCCGAAGGGTTAGGCAGAGGTGTACCTATTAGTTCACCCACATTTCGCCAGTTAAGTCCCTTGCAATAGCTAGGGGGCGAGCCTATTGTGCGCGGTTGATAAAATAACATCGTTTTCAGAAATTAACAAAAGCCCTTTACAAATGTATTTAGTTATGCAGTCTCAAATAATAAAAATTAAACTTTGATAAATAATAGAAAGATGTTTTCCCTACTAAGATTACGGAACGGTGCACGGTGCGCGAACCCGGCTAGCACTTCATCAGTTTATTTTCTATAGCTTACTTATAATATCTCACACTTGAATTCGTGTACGTACTTAAGCTAAGTAATGTCGCAGGGAGCGCCGCGCGTCAACTTCTACAGATGGCAGCCGGCGCAGAGCCACGTGCGCCTGGTGGTGGACTCCGACGACGACGTGTGCGCCACCGTCGCCGTGCAGAACTACACCGTCAGTACCGCAGCGCTCTGCAGTGCACACCCACAGTCTAGTGCGCATTCAGAACCACTCGACGCTGAACGTAGTTCCAGCTAGACTGTGTCTATCAGTTTTACCGAGACTCATCACCTTTCCCTCGTGACGCTGTTTCAGTGCCCGATAGCAGAGACGCTGGAGGAGATAGAAGTGTCCACGTTAAGAATGACCGTGATGAAATCCGGCGGGATGCAGCTTTCGGTATTTATAATTTTATTATATTATGAAGTATGTCGTGAATTGTCGTGTATATGTTCAAAGTTAAAAAGTTATTAGTAATTTAGTAGAAGTAGAAGAAGAAGAAGTATTGACTCATTTATGTACGATGGTTAAAATGAAGAATCAGCAGAACTGATGTGCGTATGTTTCCAGCGGCAGCGCTACCCGCGCGGGTTCTACATCCTGTCGGTGGTGCAGGACGCGGACGCGGCGTGCCGCCCCGACGAGCCGGCGGACGGCGACTGGCTGTGGGAGGCCGCCGTGCTGGCGCAGCGCCCCGCGCCGCCCGCGCCCGTCGCGCCGCGCCGCAAGCTGCTCACGCTGCACACGCGGGTACGCAGCCTCTTTTAACGTGCTCGACTATATGTACATTGTTCTCTCATTGTACCTATAGATTCAACGCAACTGATGTCAAGTATGTTTTTATATTTTATTGATTTTGATAAAGCGTGTTCATAAAGTTTTTCTCTAATTCTTCTCCATAGAATCCTACTGTTCAGAACGAACACCTAGCTTCAACGTTCTGATTGACTCACTGACTTCTTGTCAAATCAAAAGTGCCTGTAACTGGTTCATTTGAAGTAAATGATTAGTTTTATTGGCGTGAGCCGCGAGGTTTGACAGTGTGTGGTGTGCGCAGGAGGCGCTGTCCCGCGCGCAGTACGCGGTGGGCGCGGGCGTGACGCTGGCGGTGTTCGTGCTGTTCTACGTGCTGTTCGGCGCGCTGGTGCTCGCGCAGCGGTTTCCCCAGTGGAAGAAATTAGTAGGCCCGCGCGCGGTGCTCGCTCGCAGTAAGTTCAGCGGCGAGAGTAGTGAAATAGTGCAGTAAGACGTACTCAAATGACCATGTAAGAAGTCTTGACTCAAGTACATTTCAGTGCTAATATTTATAACGAAACTCAATGAATGGAATCTGGAATCGATCTTTGATATTGATTGTCTCTTATGCGTCCTGCTGGGATAGGGCCTGATGGTCATTTGAACCTCTAGATTTTAAGATGCTCCTAATTATTATTAATCGTCCCCTAAGGGTTAGTGAAAACCAAGTAAAAACAAAATTGTTACAGCCTTCCTCGGCTTAGACGGCCTCTAAAGGGATAACAAAATAGCTACAAGCCTCCATCGAATCTACTGTATATCGTCTCTCTGTACTGTGTATCGTTTCAGAGCCTGATGAAGCTACAAGATCGGAGGTGGAGAGCTCAATGTCCATGTCGCCGGGCCGGCGACGCCGCGACTCCAGTGAGTTGACGCTGTTCGCAGCGGTACGAGTGCCAGGCAGCTTGTACCGCTCTACGTACTTGTGGATTTGTCTATACTAGCAGCACTTTGACCGCGTCTTACTACAATTGAAACTTCCCTTAAACCTCATTTGAAGGGTACCTACTTAAAAAAATATCAGTCTTTATTATTAACTTAGACTGGTATTAGTGCCAGGTTTTATGCTGATTAATTCAAAGAATAAGATTTTTCTTTAATTAATTTATATAAAAAACACAAACGAAAACAAATTTATACAAAAGGTCCTAACTGAACAGTTTATACAAAACATTGCTACATTTAAACACGACTGTATTTTGTCTTTTGACACAGCTTTCCTAACTCTATTTTCAAATTTAACTAAGCGACTTTAAAAACCATTTATTTATTAGGATCTCCAACGAAAGATATACACAAATCAAGATATAACAATAATAAACAAAAGGTATTACATAAGTGTACTTCTTCACTTATATGAGACCACAGCATGCACAAGTTAAGCATTTCATTTGTATGTTGAGAAGCTCATCATGGAGGCGACACATTGTAACTGCTAGCTCACAGTAAGATGTATTGAACATTCAGTATACAACTGTTTGCGTGAGGTAGGCGGCGCCGGAATGTTTTATTAAAATTGATTTGAGACAGAAAACAGAGGTCTGCTATAGAGTGTACAATCTTGTGAAGATACATTGAGTACATTAAAGCAAATCAGATTTAATGAAAGGGTTTAAGAGGAAACTCCTTTAGTTCATTTAAAAAAATACTTAGTGCTCGCTCTACATCTCATCGGAAGCAGTGTCGGTGGGTCAGTCAGTCAGTCAGTCAGTCAGTTAAAGAGGGATGGTATAAATTATGCTTAAGTTTACACTTTGTTTCCGAATCGAATTCTCTACCGATTTTACAAATCTTGAAGCAAACGACTTTTAAAGTAAATAATTTGTCCTCCGATGTCACTCCACCGCAGCGACGGATTTCACGTATCTATGCCTATTGCTATTGACTGACGATCAATTATTTTTTAAAGAGATCAGAAGAGCCTACTCATCTTGTCTCTTTAAAAAAATTAATTTAAGTGTTGGTCTCGAGGTCGCCAGCGTGACTACTGAGTGAGGGGTCCTATGTTCGATTCCCAAGTAGAACAAAAAGAGCTATTAGGTTTCTCCATTAGAAACTTCGGCCTGGAATTTGTATGTTGGTGGAGTTATGACACCTCTGTAGTACCTCGGCAAGGTCCTGCACATGATCTCTCAGAGTAAGGGAAGAGATAGCACACCTGTATTCGCGCACACACTTGTGCACTGTAATATCTACCACGTAAGTAGTTGTCGCGACCGACATTCTGTGGGGAGAATATTATTATAAAAACCTTGTCGTGTAGCGGCAACATTCGACAGCAGCGACAACAGTGACACGGACGAAGAGGAGGAGACCGGCACTGCCACCACGGTCGTCGCCGCGGGGGTCGCCGACACCGGCGTGACCCCAGCTCCTGCCGCCAGCGACCGGCGCGGCTCTACGAACGACACCAGAGAGACCACCCGCGCTGGCGACGTCGCCGGCGACACCGGTGACCTTGTCGACGGCGACACAAACACGCGCGGCGTGCAAACCGAACAGAGCGGCCACGGCGTGTACGTTGCACAAGCCAACAGAGACGAGGTCGGTAGCTAGTCGCCACTACGTTTGGTAAACTTATAGCTGTGCCCCACTGTTTCACCCGCGTTAACTTGAGACCTACTAAAACATTTTCCTTTGATTACCATAAAAAATGTTATCGCGAGTTCACCCTAAAAGATAGCCATAATATGCTACCACGACTTCTTTTAAATTTTTTAAAGGGAAACAATTCCGTCACACATGATTTTTGCGTGATATTAACTTTTTACGCAGCGCACGCAATGGAAGCTCTCAAAAGGAATAATTTTTGTTCATGCAATATTTTTCATCGATGCTCTGCTCCTAATGGTCGTAGCGTGATGTTATATATAGCTTATATTTTAATTCAAACCAGAAGTTCTCGGGAACCACCGTCTCCACGGTCTCGGGAACCCAGTTTTAATAAATAAAATGACCTCTAAAATAAAATGACCTCTTACAAATATCATTACAGGTTTACACCTAATGCCATATTGAAGTCTGTATATAATATTACTGCACCGACTAACTTAATACCTATATCTATTTACAGTGAGTAGGTGTTTAACGTACCTATTGCGCAACGATACACTATTAGGTACATTTACAAATAAAATATCATATTTACAATATACAACGACCACACTAATCTACACTATCACATACAATAAGCAATCGCATCATTGCGATTTCACTCTTAAGACATGTGAATATATCAATTTTAATATGAATCTCGTTAATTGTACGAATTGCTCGCGGTAGAGGTGTTGTGGCGAGTAGGCTGGTCCTGGTGTCGGCAGTGTCGGCACGCCCAGCTGTAGCCCCAACACGTAGCACGCCCGGGTTATGTTCCATGCCACGATGTAATTTGGCTATATAAGCAATAAATGTTAAGAAACTCCCGTCGCACCTTCAGTTCATTGTAGCCGACCATATCCAATACAAATAAAGTGGGCTACATCGGCAACGGGTAACATGGATATACTTCAAATCATTTCCAGTATAAGTGGTGCGTATACTTGTTTTGTATGCGCAACACTACAAACTACTTAGCCTCTTGAGGAGCCCATATGATAGCACTATGTTCCAGATGACTCCTGGCTAGTCTGTCCTAGACCCCGACTGTTGTTATGCCGGTGAAGCCTCGTGTGTCTCAATAAAAAAATCCTACATTTGTAAATACTATTATACAAATTTAGGCAACGCAACACGTGAGTCGTTGCGCAGGTAGTCGGCTAACGTCTTGTGCGTGCAGGCGGCGCCGCACCCGTTCGGGCTGCCGGCGCGCCTGCGCGTGGCGGCGCTGGCGCGGCGGCGCGCGCGCGTGCTGGGCGCGCGCTCCGACCGCTACCTGTACACGCTGTACACCGTGGCCCTGTTCTACTCGCTGCCCGTGCTGCAGTTCGTGGCCGGCTACCAGATCGTGAGTACCGCCCGCGCGCCCCGCCCCCGCCCCGCCGCCGCCTCTGACCGCTCGCCGCCGGCAGGTGCTGAACACGACGGGCTCGCTGGACGCGTGCTACTACAACTTCCTGTGCGCGCACCCGGCGGGCGGCATCTCGGACTTCAACCACGTGTTCTCCAACGCCGGCTACCTGCTGCTGGGCGCGCTGTTCATGCTGCAGGTGCGCCGCCGCAAGATGCGCCGCAAGAGGAAGCCCCGGGACGAGGTAACGTGTTCCACCTCGCAACAAGGCGCGAGTCATTATTTATAGGTATTCCAATAACACTTATCGTCAGGAAACCAGTTATTAGGAAACCATTAATTTGAGTCTCAAATCACTATCCGCCTTGAACAATGTTTAATTGCAACCTAAAATATTACTTTTATTCATAACTTAGGTCCACCTAGCTTGACCTTTTCACGTATTTGTGCGTTGATGTCATTCCACCCAATGTTACTTAGGCGATTATCGCACCTCACCGCGCTCCGTCGCGTAGCGCGGGGCCGCACATTATTGAACGTTGTCGCCGACGCGTTGTCAGTGTTTAGTCCTAGGCGTGATTTTTTCTATTCAAATTGTGATACCGACTTGCTTATATTTTAAAATCTACGGCCTCATTGTTATAATAATCGCCTAAGTAACAACACACGTAGGGAGTGTGTGCTCTCCAAAGAGCAAGTCGCGACAGCTTGACGTGTGTGTCGCAGGAGTACGGCATCCCGGCACACTACGGGCTGCTGTCGTCGCTGGGCGCCGCCATGATGATGGTGGCGCTGCTGTCCGCCACGTACCACGTGTGCCCCAACGCACTCAATTTCCAGTTCGGTACGTACGCATCATAAACTCGTGGTGATCATACCTACATAAACCTCGAAAGATTTTAATATTTTAAGAACTGTTTGATTGTATGGAAAATAATAAATAAATAACAATTAAGTTGTTAGTTAAAGGAGAGGAGACGATGGGGCAAAGACCAATCATTCACCATGACAACGTGTGTTAAGGAGAATTAGTAGTTTTGCCCCACCAAGCCGCCACCCTACTGGGGCACAGTAGATTTGAGGAAATGGAGCAGATTGTACTATTAAAAAATCTTGTGCCCCACTAGGGTTGGCTCCGCGGAATTTGTGTAGGTTAGCTCGTATTTTTACATTTATTCGTAAAATAAATACCCATCGTGGGTAAAGCGTAATTCATGCATCGGACCATCGGTGTAGTTAACGTAAATTGTAATGTTCCGCAGATACGGCGTTCATGTACGTGCTGGCGGTCCTGAGCATGGTGAAGATCTACCAGTCGCGCCACCCCGACGTGAACGCGCGCGCGCACGCCACCTTCGGCGTGCTCGCCGTGCTCATCGCGCTCGGTACCGTGTTGTATTGCTTAGGGGGTGCCATAACAGCCAGAGCCGTCCAAAAAAAAATGCTTTTGGGACTAATGCTTCTAAAAAAGCTAGACACCTCAAAACATTAGTCCAAAACTTAAAAGAGTTTGTTGTCGCCAGGTCACAATTAACGTATATAAAATGTGTTGTAAAACGAGTTAAACTCTGCCCTTTTAGCATAGGTTCTCTCAATTATATTCACTTTATTGGCGAAGAAGACGCAGTTGTGCATGAATACACCTGTAAGTGACAAATTCACTCTTGCATTTAAGTGTAATTGTTACAGTACCTATCCCAAAAAAAAATTTTTTGTGAATAAGTCGTTGGAGTGCCATAACTACATAAATAAAGAATATCTGGTCAAAGGCCCCACTCGTCGCTACCCGCGGTACCTATTTTGTTATCCTGAGCGGCGCCGGCGGCGTGCTAATGAGAGGCAGGGACCGGCCGCGGAGGCACTTCCCGCAAAAATAAACTAAATTGAATGCTGGCGACATCAAACATTTTGAGGTTGAAGCCTCAAAAGGTTTCCTTTTCAACTCAAAATCTAGCCTTTTGTTCCTAAAAGGCAAAATGAAATTGAGTCATAACTCATTTTGAAAATATAGTTTATTTTAAAGAAGTTTTTAATATTTTGAAATAAACTATATTTCATAAATAAGTTATGACTCATTTTGCTTAAAATTATGTTGGAAGGTATAAGATAGGTGAACTATGGTTTTACTATATGCGCGTGTTGCAAAAGTGATGGTCCGCAACTCGAGTGCCGCAGTATTCCTGTCGGTGACGCGTGCGTGTCGTGTGCAGTGGTGTGGGGCGTGCTGGGCGGCGGGCCGCTGTTCTGGAGCGTGTTCACGGTGCTGCACATCTTCACCTTCCTGCTGCTGTCGCTGCGCATCTACTACGTGGGACAGTTCCGCCTCGGTAACTAACACACCGGCCGCGCGGTACATGCAGGGTGCAGAGATAAGAATACTGCGTGTACCTCAGCGCCGGAGGGCTATAATATTGAAGCGTTACATTTGGAGTCGGTGTGAACCCCAGCGGTTGTGCGCAGAGAAGCAGAGCCTGGCGGCGGCGGCGCGCGAGCTGGCGACGCGCGGGCTGCGGCCGCTGTACACGGCGCGCCTCGTCATGCTGCTCATCGCCAACGCCGTCAACTGGGGCTTCGCGCTCTACGGGTACGAAGCGACCGCTCGCTACTCTATGCTTCGCTGTCTCTCATCGCTAACGATAAAAATGATATTTCCTCTTCTAACAATGTGCTAACGCAAAAATGGCGTAAATTCAGCTCGGCTCGTCTATACCTATTACTAACTTACATCAACACTTCCGATACTTGTATGGCCCATACGATCGCATGTCCAGCTTTAGTTTACTATTTAACTGTATGTTCTGCCCCACACCGATCGAGCCCGACGTCGCTAAGCGATCTCGGTCCTGGTGAATGTCGAGGGGTTCGCTCGTACGACTGAGTGCGAGGAGGTCACGTGCGCTGCGTGTGCGCAGGTTGTTCACGCAGAGCGCGGACTTCGCGGGCCACCTGCTGGCGGTGCTGCTGTGCAACACGCTGCTGCACATGGTGTTCTACCTGAGCATGAAGCTGCTGCACGGCGAGCGGCCGCGCTGGTACGCGTGGCTGTACCTCGCCGGCGCCGCCGCCGCCTGGGCGCCCGGCCTCTACTTCTTCGTGTCCGGCAGCACCGACTGGTACGTACTTGTATAGTTTGACCGAAAGTGCTGTACCGCGCCTTAGGTATGCGCCATCGTTTTATTATTATCATAAAAAACGCTAGAAAAGTCCGTAATGTAATGTTACGTCTCAACGTTAACCGCTAAAGGCCCGGCTGTCATTCCGGTATGACAGAACAATAGAACGATTTAAACATTTAATTGTTTTTCAATAATAGATTGCTGTGGTCTCGACTAGCTATTTTATCTCAAACCAAAGAAACTAGTTATAAATTAGTTTAACCGTTTGGGAGCTCCGATGCCACAGACGTATACACAGACAGATAGATCTGTGTGTCTGTCGCATCAGAGCGCTACAGATGGTCGGGGCTTGAAAATGACAGACGTGAAGAGATGAATTAGGCATCAAGGTACAGAGACGAATTCAATTTCATAGTAGCTAAACTTACATTTGTTTATAACGATGAACAATGATAACATAATATCACGCTTGTAATCCCCGACGAGTTAGGCAGAGGTGTACCCATTAGTACACCCACATTTCGCCAGTTATGTTTTGAATCCTATGTAATAGGGGGCGAGCCTATTGCCAGCAACTGGGCACAAATCTAGACTCCGAGGCTGCTACTGGGAAATTCCTGATGGAAAAACCCAATAACACTTTGCCCGACCTAGGAATCGAACCCAAGACCTCATGCACAGCTGTCGCGCTTGCGACCACTAGACCAACGAGGCAGTCAGTGATATAGTTAAATTATATCTTTTCTGGTTATAGTCAACAAAAACTAATAAGTAGCAAGTACCTACGGCAGTCATGGGTATAATAGCAATCGTACATGCATCAAGACATGCAGTACCTACTGTACCTTAATAACGATCCCTACCTACTCACATTCGTCCCATGCGAGAACGTTTGCTAGGCAACGCAACGGACACAAGTTCGCAAGATGAAAGCTAGCGGTGAGTCACGTCACAACACAGCAAGTTCTCCTATCTGTGCTTGCTAACAAATGTTTGTTTCGTATGCGTCACTTGGGCTCAGCTGCTCATTCTGCTCGTTCCGTTCTCTGAAAATCTTTTACTGGTCAACTTCGCAATAAGTGTGTGCATGTGTGTGTGTGTGTGTGTGTGTGTGTGTGAGTGTGTGCATTTGATGCATGTGTGCGTGTGCTGCAGCTAGTGTGACGCGTGTCCCGCGTGTTGCAGGGCGACGACGCCGGCGCTGTCGCGGCACCTGAACCACGAGTGCCGCGTGCTGCAGTTCTACGACTCGCACGACCTGTGGCACGTACTGTCTGCCGTGGCTCTCTACTTCTCCTTCAACGCCATGCTCACGTGGGACGACGGACTCGCCGCTGTCAAACGCACCGAGATCGCTGTATTCTGAATATACAAACATTATTATTTGAAACTTGTATTTTTTTTATGATGGCATACAAACCGCCGACCCGTTTGTTTTGTTTGTATGTTTTAAGTGGTCACCATAGACTATGGATTTCTGCACCATCAGATGTCTCGCAGATGCGGTGCCAACCCAGAGACAAAGCTGATGTGTCGGCATTACCTTCAAACCAGAAAATAACAGCGCTGACTAGTGGCAAAAGGAAGTAACTAAATAATGATGATGTCCATATGGATTGAGGAGCGCCATCACATTTTAAAAGGAAACGCACCCTCTTTTTAGTAAGATAGAAAATAATTTTGTAGTAGAATATATCCAAAGTTATATCACTGTAAAAGTGGCTCCTTAATCTAAACATATGAATTGAGGAATCACCTAGAACACGGAAAATGATTCAATGAATAAAACAAAAAATGTTACCACCACGCTAGTTAGTTAAACAGCAAGTTTACAGGAGAGTGAAAAATCTGCATAATTTTACATAGCTACAGTTAAAATACCTACCATTTTATCATTTGTGTATGCTTCAAACTAGATTCTAGATCTATTAAATATAGGATTGTCATTATTTAGCAAGAAATGTAATTCACCTGACTTTGTGTCTTATTCGAATGAAACCAGCATAACTACTTTTTGAAATTTAATTTTTAACAAATCGACTATTTCTAAATCTTGTTATATTTATTCTTTTAGGCAGGCATTTAGTAGCCAATTTCGACTTATGTTAAACAATTATTTTATTTTGGTTAATCGGTGCTTTTATGAATATTACTATGAGAATCATAGTTTTCGTAACAAAACAACCCAATAACGCTTTTTGCCCGACCTAGGAATTGAACCCAGGGCCCACGTGACCAACGTAATGTACCTACCTTGAATAAAACTGGACGTACATGGAAGATCATATACTTAAGTAACTTAAATGAAGATCAGGCCATGGAAGATACAATTATGTCACATTATGCCGCTGCTGTCGGTGCAACCCCTTAATCACCAGCCACTGCAGCTGGCTGCACGCACAACTTAAACAAGTTCAGCAGGCCCACCGCTTACTATTGAAGTGTGCCTTGTATTTCTAAGATGTTCACTAATGTTCAGTCTGGTACCCGCCCCGCGCGCTTGCATGGGCAAGGCTATGTTAGGTACATCTGACATTTTATTTCAAAGAAGTTTAAAATAAGCTTCTTGGCCAGACTATCCACCATACACCATAGAGCAACACGGGCCACCTGACGCTATCCACAAACGTAGAAGAGAGTCTCACAAGTTACAACAAAGAAACTTGTGCACTAACCAAACGCAAACGCGTTGAAAATGAAATGTCAGTGACACAGACAGTGAGTGACGTCACGTCAGCGATTGTCGTGTTCTTATTTTTATTTCGCAATTTCGAAATATCTGCATAAAATTGTTTTGTGATGAGAAAGTGAAATACATAGCCCTGTAACATATCATCGCCATGGATAACCAATATTACTACAAACTAATGGCGAACTATCTATCGAAACGAAACTGTGACGAGTCGTTCATGCGATATTTTTTTGGTAAGAATTCGCTAAAGAAAACACCCGAAGAATTAGAACGAGCCGACGAGAGGAAAAGAAGACTACAACGGGAACGGTCACGTCGATATCGTGCACTAAAGAACGCACGTCGACAACACGAGGGCGGCGGGAGCGGCGGCGGCAGGGACAGCGCGGACGGCGACGCGGCACGTTCCAAGTCTCGCGCCCTGGAGGAGGAGTACAGTGACGGAGACGAGCCGCCCACGCTGTGCGACCTCAGCTACGACGACAAGTGGCGGGAGCGCGCACCCGCATCCGACTGCGCGTCTGACGACAACTCTGCGCAGTCGGCGGCCGAGCTCGCGGACGTCGCGCTGAGCACAGACGCGCCGCTCAGCCTGCGCGAGCTGCTGAGCTCGCCCAACGCGGAGCTGGACTACCCCACCGTGCACAGCCTTATGTTCCACTGGCTGCAGACGTAACACTTTGCTATTCACTCTCCACACTAGAATGCATGCAACAACTTTGGCCCCATTCACTTTTTCTAAATCTTAAATTGTTTCCATGAATGTACTGCAGACAGCCGTGTCTTGTATAAGACTAGTACTGGTACCATTGGGTTGCCAGTCAGTAGGCGACATTGACAAGATTCATATCAAAAGCCATGTATTTCTTAGAAACAACTGTGAGTGTGGTAGTCTTACACATATCAAAATGTTGCTGCTTTTACGATAATTAATCACATGTATTGACAGAACCGTCCTGCTATGATTTATTGACTAATTAGATAGTAGTTTGATATGTACTTTGACTGTAGATGATAATAATGGTTCAGGGTGGTTTTAGCAAGCTAAGCGATATAGGTCCAAGTTTGTTTTATAAAAGAGTAACATGTAAGCTTCCCGAAGGAAACTGGTGCATTGACACCGCCGTCATGTTTATCTATCAACATGCAACACAAGTACAATTTGAATCCAGATAGGTTGTATCAAGTAATGTGACTTTGAAATGAATACCTACACATCCATTATAGTTTAAATAAGAATATAATATATTATCTCCACAGAGGAAATATTACACATTTACTGCAGATGAATGTAGATTAGCATGGACAATTGCTTGACATTGTTTCAAAAGAACATATCACATTATTGCAATATAAGCCATGTCATGCCATTGCACTGAACACATGGTAGTCAGTAGTGGACTTATGTGGTAAAGATGTGCTATGAACAAGTGGGCTCAGGTTTGTGTTGTGAGCACAACACCACTGGCTCAGAGGTGTGCTATGAACACACGGCCTACCAATGTTGTGCGCACGACTCAAATCATTAGCTCATAGAGTATTCCACTAGACAATAAGTTGTTGTTAAGTTGCCATATCCTAATATTTAGATACTCAACAATTATACATAATTTTATCATATAATATGCATAGAGAAGTATAGAGTATTATATACCTATATAGTTTGTGATACGAATGAATTTACATTTTGTGTGGAATCTACAATGTTCTTTAGGTAAAACAGGTTCATAGGGTAAGTAAGTGCAGCGAGTGGTATTGTGAACTCATACTCATGATACGTCATGACTCCTCACCCAACCTACAGCAGGTTGGGTGGGCCGCAGACGCTGCAATGCCCAATGCTTGTGTGTGTGGCACTAGTGCTACAATTAGGTCATATTGTAAAATACAACATTCCTAAAACAAAATAATACAAAAATCCTGTGTAATGCTGACAGTAATATAAATGTGGGCAAATGCCCACAATAAGCTGTAAGCAAAATAATGTGATGATAATGGATCAGTACCTACCAATAAAATCAATTATGTTTCCAAGTGTTTTAAAAAGTAGGTAAGTACTTAAACAATTTAATGACATTTAAGCTTCTATATAAATAGTAAGAAGCAGTCTCTTTTTGTGTTTGTCTATTCCACTTAGTTCTTCCAAACGATTTTCATGCGGTTTTCATCATGTGTCTAATATTTCATTATAATTTAAGTTGGATGTAGCACTCCGTTGCTCAATTACGTCTTTCTGTATCGCTCTTGAACAATGATAGGCGATGGGAATTCGTAATACATAAGTGTAACCGCGGCTCCCGGTCGGTGTAGGGCGCGTTTTTTAAAAAGGATCACTATGGCAGCTTTGCCAGCTGAGCTTACCTTTACAAATAGGTTTCGACTTTACCTCTATTACCTCTTAACTGCATATTCCTCTTATTTTTCAACATTTGATACTGAAATGACGCAGGTCTAGCGAATCTACAAAATATCATTGCGCGGCACAACATTGTGGCATGTCACTAGCAAGCTAATGTTATGTATGGTATGACAATGGCATGCTACAAAATGTTGCACACTAATACTAAATGGATCTTTTTCTCAGTAGATACTTGGTAAAAGAAGGCAAAGTGTACATATAATTATAATAATAAGTATTATGCCTGACCGACGTGACGTCAGTGTAAGATAATTTTGAGCCTATTCTATTAGAAAGGATTAATAAAATTAATGAAAAAAAAATCGAAGGTCTAGGTAGGTACGTATTAAGAACTCAAGAAAAAATAAGATGGGTAGGTACTTAAAACTTACATCAATACATCAAATTCTTCTAACCCCATCTGTTGGCAAAGCTCCCATAGTAAAATTTGTTATTGTTAATAATCCTGTGTTTGCAGGTGAATTTTGGAAATGGGACTTCGAAACGATAACCATGAGTTATGTTATTTCAGTCTAAATAAGTACCTAAGTGTTATAACTTCTATGTGACACATGTTACAGTACGATACCTTTGACATATTTTTATACGATCAATTATTTTTTGCAAACTTTTTTGCTGAACTGCTCTGATGTAACAATACTTAAGTATCTACATACATTTTTTTTTTTTGGTGTGGTAAAAATCACCAAATGAGTCCTTTCGTCCTGCGTGAGGCGGAAGGGACTGTCAGACTTACTGACTGACATTTATGTATTTACTTTTTGTTCTTATTCTATTTGATGCGACTGGTTAAATATTATATAACATCCTTTTTGCATTTATAAAAAATACTCTAGATTTGAAGACGTCGCGCTCTCTTAATACTACTTCTTTTTATTATATTAGTACTTTCAGACGGGGTGAATAGGGATGCAGGATTTTAAAGGAATTATAACGTTAAAATGTTATAGTTTGGTTGCCACCAATGATACTAAATCGTTAATTATAATTCGGCAAAAACATTGCGGTCGTTTTTATTAACAAACTTTATTATTTCAACGCTAAAATCCCATTTAAAGCTTCGTCCCCATTTCACCCCTGCATCACTATTCGCCCCTTTTGACGGTAGGTACCTACGTAATAAGATGTTTTTCCTAAACTCGGGCGTGACACCACCACGGGCGCCTGCAGGATTATTTTAAGGGACGTAGCAATAGTTTTATAGGCCGGCGGAAGGGTTCATCACTTTACAAAGGTAGGTAAAGTAGCTTTTTCCGTGAATACCTTCAATATGGTGTTATATACGCAAAGTGGAGTCAAGTGACGAAGCGGCCAATTTGGTCACTCGCACTGGCTTATAAAAGTAGTAGGTAGTTGATGTAGTGTGATAAGAAGCTGAAAATTTTAGCGCGCTGGCTCGCCTAGTTTAGATTTTCTTTTGACCATTCAACCCTAAATTGGAGTAATTACCTAGCCGACCAGAAAATCATAAGAATGCAAAAAAAAAATATATCTTAGTTTGTACAAGATGCAAGAATAAGACAAGTCGATATAATAAGACAAGCGACTGATAAATTTTTGGGGAGAAAATTATCAAAGTCGCTCTATGTCTAAGTTCCGGATATGATAGATTTTCTTTTGAACATTCATACATACCTACTTTAATAATTGATTTTTCGTCAGTCATTCAAAAAGTTGAATTAATTTGCTCGTCCCAAACTAAATTGTTCAGGAAAAACACAATTAAGCAATAGGTACTTTTCAGTACAGAAACAAGAGTTCAAAATCAAATAAAGTAATGCAAAGCAAACCACCTCGGATAGTGTGTGTGTGTTTTTTTTTAATCAATCATACAGAAAAACGAGAGTATACTTTGTGGACTAAGTATTTTGAAACGTATTCGTTTTGGCTTTATAAGCCTTTCGAACCTGCGTATCGAAATCTGCGTGTCTTCGAATTTGCGTCTCTCTTGCACCCTAGATTCCCCTATTAGATATTATATCAAGCATTTCAACAATCTTTTTAATTTATTGTTACTTTTGTGCTATTTAATAATACGCCTAGGGATTATCCTGGCTCAAGTAGTGTTAGGGTCCATTATTAGTGAAATAAGTTAATCATGCATACTCGACAGCTTGAAAGATTTCGGAGGAGGGGTCAAGCCCTCGAAACAATTAAGGGCCCCTTCACACGGCGTCGGTCCAGTGTAGGAGTTCGATGATTGTTCAGTACGTTTACACAGTTTCGTTGTTGTGTGACGTCTGCGTCGTGCTAGCGCAGCGTTAAATTTTGATTCATTTTTAAATTCAATTGCTTTGCGTCTGCGCTGCGCATACGTTCATCGAACGCCTTCTCTGGACAAACGCTAGTGTGATGGGGCTCTAAGTTGGGACCTTTGTTCATTAGGAATACATTAAATGTAATTTCTATGATAGCTCAGTTATTTGTCTACTTTGAAAATGTTGCAACTGGTTTTACAGATTGCAGTTATTGACTGTGATTCCTGTTCTCTTCGTAATAACGTTCTGTTCATTGACACGGAGCGCGGCCAACAAAACAGTCAAGGTGTTCAATGGTTTCTGACATTATAAGAGTAGTTCCGCGCAGGAATGCTCATTAGTGTGGTATGCTGCAAAGTGGACGTTCATCATAATTCCACCATCACATTAACTACTTAACAAAGTAAGAATTAGATGAAAACGTACACTCATATCTTAACTTCACCTACAATATTTGAATAGCCACACCTTCGATGAAAAACAACCAATGAAGAAAAATTAAATTTTATCAATTGAGACAAAAAATATGAGTGAGCCACAAAGTACCTAAGCATAGCTTGTATCTTGCGGCTCTCAACTAGTGTAGAGGCAACGTCTACATATTCGACGCACGCTACCATGGTAATATGTATTGTTTAGTCTTAGTTTAAGTACAATCTAAAGGCACTAATTTTTAAAATAAAATTTACATTGTGCTGGTGACGATTGATACTGTGGCGTATGTAGGTAGGGTGAGCAACGAAAGCAAGACGTTTAGATTTCATGGTTTTCCTTTAATTTAATTTATTATGTTTGTTAGAGCAATTTTATCTTTATGATTGACTTTCGATTGATGCCATAAAAGTACAGGATGTTATTTTTCAGATTTTAGTCAGTTCTATTCCCGAGCGTGGCAAGCGAATTTTCGAAAATCTTTGATTCCAAATTTATTTCTTTTTAAAAATAAAATATCCATTAATTAATCAATAAAACTTCAAATAGTAACCGACTTTAGTTGCTGACCATACCTCGTGCTTACAGTTATAATAATGTCGTAAGTACATAAAGGTGCTTTCGCTCTCATTTTTGTATGTCTTAATTTATAAGTAACGGCAGCTTAATTGATAAGGTAACTAGGTACCTAAATAGAGAATAATGGAGAATATTCTGAACAAAGAAGGTATAATTATGTTGTATTTTGTTGCTTAAATATGAAGTGCTAAATAAAGTGTGCCATTAGTGACGTATATGTACCAGTCCTGCTGCGCCAGCGACGAGCGACGCCTTCGACGAAATTTTAATGTTATGCGTAGCCTGTAGGTACTTTAAGGTAGTGCCATATTAAAAGAGCTTCCTGTCTATTTTTAACTAGCGTTTTATTCATCCTAGTTACCTGTCTATTTCCCTAAAGGCAAAGTTTATTGAGACGTGCCATCGGCGTAGCTTATTTGGAATATATACATTTTAACAAGCTTGTTCATAATGTGGCTCTTGTTGCACCGCTTTAATCCAACGCATTGTGATCCTTAAGTACGCGTGCTTTTAAATTATATTACCGCACTAGTGCGGTAATGGATTTCTTTCAATGTTGACAGAGTTGATTTTTTATTTAAGCCTGCATACCTACTATGTGAATAATTCAAGCAAATTATGTATCTTGACTTGCCTCGCGAGGTTGTCAACATTTAGCATGTAAGTAAAGCATTCATTGTTGACGGCCGATGGCATAATAGCCAAAAGCCTCGATCAACACCGAGGGGGCTCTCGTTGGGCAGTAGGATCAAGAGCTTGATTCTGATAGCGGTACACCTGGGACACGGCGCGAATTATTATTGTTCGGAGATTCCTCTCTCAGGAACCCTGACCATCAGTTATTATTTTTAATATTTTAAAAAGGTTTTATTTTCCAATATTATTAAAAAAAAACTATAAGTATGTACGTATTTAAAATATAACTGGATTAATAAAACATAACATCACGCCTAAATCCCCGAAGAGTTAGGCAGAGGTGTAGGTACCCATTAGTAGGTATATCACCCACATTTTGCCAGTTATGTTAGCGAGTTAGCGAGTCTAGCTGTTATTAACCGGGCACAAATCCAAACTCCGAGGCTGCTATTGAGAAATTCCTGATGGAAAAACCTAATAATACTGGGCAGGGTTATTAGGTTTTTCCATGAAGAATTTAAAAACTAAAGTTATTTTTTATTTTGTAGATGTTCCGCTTCATATCTCCGAAGTCATGATCAAATTATGAATTTATGACATAATATTTCTGTGGGACCAATTGGAAAGCATACCCACCCATTCAAACAAAAAAAGAATTTTTCAAATCGGCTTAAGAGTCTTCGAGTACCTAATCGGGAAAAATACATTATTAAAAAATATTCCGACGAGTTGAGAACATCCACCTTTTTAGTCTGTTAACCGTTAATTAACCAAGAACTAGTAAACGTATTCAAAAAAAATTATAAAAAAATATTAGCCTGTATTATATACTTGAAAACTAAAAATATTTGTTTTTGCGGCCCTCCAGCAGAAGTGGTAAAAATTAGCCAGCGGCATATAATTATGTAGTTTAGACAGCCCTGATATAGAAGATATTGCGGGAACTGCACTCATGAGTACCTACTCAAGTTGATATTTTATTTTCGTAGCAATGAATTTATATCAATGTTTTTTCCCCACTAGTGTGTTGAAAAACGTCAACAAACTTGTAAGGATATTGTTCAAACACGGTTGAGCGCCCTTGCCTTCGGCTCGGACTGCATAACTTTATTCTTTAATATCACAGCAAAGAACTAATATTATTAGGAACCAAATTAGGTAGATATTACTAACATGTCGACATTTTGGTAACACTGAGGTACCTGCCTACCTCGTATGAAGGTAATAGTCTCACCCACGTACCTACCTACATAGGTACCACTTCTATGCACGAATATGGTGCCTATTCAATGTCAACCGCAATACTAATTTGCATTACCAGGCAGGCGGACTTTCTGTAAATAAACAGTCGCATGCACGTTACGTACCTACTAAATTATTTTTGTAATTAGTGTAATGTAGTATATACCAGAGTTTACAAACAAACAACAAGTTTGTTATTAGGTGAGTTGTCTGGGTAGAGTTGCCGAGATAGAGTACAAAATTTAATGTCCAAGTGAGTTGTCTCGGGAAGTCGGGGTCGAGTTGTCGCGCAATTTCCTAACCAACAGAAAAATAATCTTTTTTTTTTTACCTACTAGTACCTACCTACTTGATTAGCAATAGACTAGGCACCGGCGATAAGTATCGCAAGCGCTACGGAAAAGTACGCGTCCTATGTGCACGCAGTCAGTGGAGTGGAAACCTCGTTGTAAATCAAAACGGTAAGGCAACACTCTTACATTTTTTCCAACTGTAAAAGTTAATTAGAAGTATAATGTATGCGGCGCGTGCGGTTCTGTATGGATGAGCAGAGCAGCTCGCGCGCACGGAGCGCCGCAGTGCCGCCGCGGCCGCGCTCTGCTCCGCCGCCGGCGCCGCCACGCGGCGTGGGCGACCCGCGACGGCCGCGCCGCTCCTACCGCCCATCAGACCTACGCTCATCGTGCACTAGTGTCGCTTACTCTCCTTCACACGAATTATGAAAACCTGTACCATGTATAAAATAACATATGTGACAAGGAAAAAAAAGGTAACTTTCTAAAAAATTAATACAAAAATAGAAAATGAGTAGATATTCTTGGAATGTATTTTTTTAAAATATAAAATGCTTATCTAACCTAATTAGACTAGTCTAACACATTTCGTTCTGCTTGCGAGGTACTTGTACAATTCTTTAATGTATCGCTCACTGTTACGGACAGCGGGAACCCCCCGACGCCCGCCCTTGCCATATCGCCGCGACAAACGCCCTCGTAGTCGTCGGCGTTCAAGGAATATAACATAGCTCCTCCCAAACGATTTTCAATGATGAATTTTGCTTTCTCCATCACACTCTGGGGGGCTTCATAAGAAACCCATTCCTTATTACTATATAAGTAAGGCACCTTAGCCTCATTGTCTTCTGTTATGTTAAAATTGCTGGAGTTGGTTACAAATGCACACACATCAGGGTAGTTCACAAAACCTAAAGAGCCCAGTGATCCAAACCCAGACGCTGGACTATTCACAAGGTGATTGTTGGCATTGACCAGGGTGAATGTGTGGCCGTAAGTGGGTATACCGACTACAATCTTATTGCGGTCAAGCCCCTTGTCTAGGTACATGTGAACTGTGTAGTTTATGTTCAGAGTAGCCAGGTACAGCTGTTCTGTGCCGCGCCGGTACAGTGGAGAGTTAAGCCCAGTGAAAGGAGTATACTTAGTATAGTAATGAAAGTCATAAGTCATAATGTTCACAAAATCAAGATATTCATTCATTTGGTCAACATCATAGGAAATGTCCACTATAGTTTGTGGAGCTGCTGCAGCTATTGTTAAAAGATAATTTTTCTTTTCTCTAATATATTCCATTCGAATTTCCCGAAGTAACTGTGAGAAATGTTGTCTTTCACGCCCACCAACTGCTACATTATGTAATGCTGGGAATTCCCAGTCCAGGTCTATCCCATCTAGGGAATAATTTCTTAATAAATTCTTAATGGATTTTATGAATGTTTTTCGTGATTTGTGATCCAGTACCATATCTGGAAAACCACGATCACTGTTGGCACCTCCAACCGATAGCAATATTTTAAGATCAGTATTTTTACGCTTTAGTTTTACTATTTCCAATAACGTTTTGTACTGATAGTCTTCTAGTTTGATCTCATTTTTCACCACTCGAGCAAAAGCCATATTGATGTGTGTACACAGGTTTGGATGAATATCAGAAGGCATTAACTGTTTAGTAGCATTCTCGCTAGGGAAATTGTAGTAGCACGAAATAACTTTAGGAGGAGCAGCTCGGGATACAATACCCCTTTCTCTTATCAGATCTTGAATCACCACATATTTCATACGAATCAAGTTCGTGGTGCGATCATCACCTCTGTGGTGGCTCACGTGGGAGGACAATAGCAACACACAGGCAGCAGTGACTAATACAATGAGTAAACAGCTGCTCACTCTTAATACTGTACTGCCAAACCTCCAAGTGGCTGGTGATACTTCATTTCTAAGATGGCCATCCTTATAATATCCTAATTGGTAATACTTATTATTGCTTCCCTCTTTATTATTGCTATTATTTGCCATGGTATTGATAAGTATCTGAAAATGTTTAAAACAATACATTTTGTAGTCTTAAGTACGCAGGTACAGTCAATCGCAAGTCCATGATTAATTAGAGTACCTAGCCTGCCTTGTACATGTGCAGTTGACATCTAATAGATCAAAAAAAATCAATGTTTCTTTGTACACAGGTTGTCTTGCAAAATTTATACTTTATAGTAGGTACCACTGACGTGCGGTGCGGTTGACCGTACCTACCTGTATATAATTGCAACAGTACATTCAATCACGTTATGGATTTTATTATATTATCCCATTAGAGACGTAAAATCAAATCAGTTTAAATTTTTCCTCTGTAACAAAAACAGTATTATAATTACCTACTCTTTGAACTAGACAATTGTCATGTTTAGATTTTTTGATAAAGAACTGTAGATTTTATTCTGTAGTTCTGAGAGATGTGTAAAAAAATAATCGATTTTAATTTAATCGTTCTTTTATTCATCTATATCAATATTTTTTTATGTAAAAAATATATAGTTTAGTTACTTTAACGACTATGAGAATGCGCCAGGCGCCAGCGTTTCGCTAATTCACTTTACGCATTTTGACAGGGACAGTCGCTACACAAAAAAAAAAAGTAAGAATTTAGTTAGATTTACGTTCCGTTTCAAGCAATGCTTGTGTTTTATAGTTTTTTTTGGAAAATTTTAAATATTTGTACGCTACTCGGACAACTGAATGTCACACCTATAGATTACAATAAAGATTGGATTATTATAGTACTCTTTGATACGAAATATTACGGATAGTTACTCCACTTTTGGGTACAATAAACATTTGGCACGTCGTTGTCAGCCGTTTTACTTGCTGCATTCGTGACCTTGATTATATTGTTGTCAAAAGTGTTTTCAACCATAAAAAGAATTAAACATTCATTGCAATTTGAAGTGCATTATATGTCAATTGATAAGCATGTGTTCACCTCTAACTCGGGCAATATTTGGTAATATTGTCAATTTGATCTGGCAATCCTGATTACAACAGTCACTGAAAATAGGAATAAACTAAAGTAGAAAGTACAATACATAACATTGATTCTAATCTATATGTTATACGATAATATACACGATTAAAATTTATATTAGCTTTACATAGAAATTAAAAACCCTTATGTGATAGCCTAGGCACACACAGACAGAATAAAAATATATTACGCAATCTATTATCGTCTACACCATTTTGTTAAGTAATTTAATGAACGAAACAATAATTTGAGCATAACTAAAAATTTACCGTCCATAACTACAACTCAAAGGACCAAGCTTTGACATTGACATTTGACAGTGACACTGACAAATCACGATTCAATCATTTATTGTACATCTACATGACAGACATGATATTATATGATTCCTGTAATGTTGATACTATACATAGGTCTTCTTTTAATTTCAATACAATAATTATTAATATTAATTTGATGTAGGTGTGTAGTTTTATCATATTTGAGGTTATACAGGCCTCGTACCTAGTGTCTAGATATGGACGAAGCGTCCATGAACCGCTATGAAAAACAACTGTATACTGTGTTCAAAACGTTCGACGTAGATAACGAGGAAGCCTTAGACAGATCAGCAGTTCATAAACTTTGTGACGCATTGCAGCTTGAGGATCGAGGTGCAGCCCTTGTGAACACGCTTTTCGAGCGACGCTCTGACCGCGTTACCTTCGCACAGTTCCGGAACGGACTTCTAGCCGTGCTGGGGGGCGCGGGTGGTGAGTCCTCGCGCAGCGTTCCCACTCCGCCAGAGGTCCCACAGCAGCCCGATCCACCGCCACATCACAGTGATGACGACTCCTCAGGTCGCGAAGTGGCTCCTAAATTTGTTTTCGGTTCCAAAAAATATGGTCGTCGATCAAGGCCGCCTCGCTCAGGAGCCACAGCAGACGAGCCCCCAAGTCCGCGTTCCTCGTCTGCTTCCCGCCTTGACACTGACGATAAAAGAAGTAGACAGCGAATGAGGTGCAGGCGTAGCGCATCCGCAATGGAGAGCCGGGACGACGTTGTTCTCGACAGCTGTCAGGATGACTTCGCCGCAACGGAGATCTTCGAACACGACCGCCGCATCGACCGAGGCGAAGCCCTCGCCTTGTGCCGTAGCCTGAACATGGAGGGTATCGACCAACGACTCGTAGAGCGTATATTCGATGATACTGGAACCACAGAGACGACGGTCGGCGAGTTCTTCGATCGCTTGAATGCATCTCTTACTACTACAATGGAAGAGGCTACGCGCGAGGAGCGAGTGACTACGACACTCGGCACAGGCCCAGCTCACGCGACCGATGAGTCGCAAGACGGACTGCCTAGTGAGCTGGTCCTGGAGGCGTGGGAGCGCGCTGGCGTGCAGCAGCCACGCCGCCTGCTGGCCGAGCTCGGCTTTGGCACCGTGGCGTTGCGCCCTCCCGAGCTCGAACGCGCCCTCGACGAAGAACTGCGAGCTCTCGCAGAGCCAGCGGGCGAGCCGCGGGACGCGCGCGCCCTTCTGCTGCTGGCTGCACTCGCACTCACTCGACTGCGGTTGGAGCAGGCGCAGCGTCGCGCGGATCTGGCTGCTGCCGAGCGAGACAAGCTCCGCAGTGACGTCGCCGAAGCCAACAGACACGCTAGGCTCCTGGCACAAGAAGTAGACGAAAGCCACGCTCGTATCGAGGCCGAGTTGAAGGCAAGCCTTCGACGTGCAGAGGCGCGTCATGCCGAAATTACTCGTCAAACTGCAGCGGAGAATGCGGCGGAGCGAGAGAGGGCCGCTACGGCACGGGCACGTCTTGAGGCCGAAGTCGCGCGACGCGCTGACGTAGAAGCGCGTTTACGCGAAGAAATAAGTGGTCTCCGCGAGCGCACCGATGAGCTCGAGACGCGCGCGGCGGGAGCAGAAGAGCGCTGCGGGGAGTCGGAACGCGAGCGCGCGCGGCTTGCGACCGAGCTGCGCGCGGCGCACGCCGCTGTGGCGGCCTCGCAGGACTGCGCGGTCCCAGGCGCGCTGGCCGAGCGCCTGCACGAACTGCGGCGCGACAACCAACTGTTGCGCGACCGCAACGACGAGCTGTGCGCCGCGCTTGAGGCACACGCGCACCGCACGCCGGGAGAGCAGTCCGACGTACGCGGGGGGGACCTGTCCACCGAGCTCGACTCGCTCTTGACCCATGAGCGCTCTGAGGTGAGGATTTGTAATTACATTATTTTTGCCTTCTTTTCCTGCATTTTTGTTCCCTTTCACTTATTATTGATTTGTTGTTAAATTTTAATATTATTATTTCAAGTATTGGTTTAGTTCAGCCACAGATAATATTAATGTTATGAAGTTCAGCACGCTTTTGGATGGACAGGGGATGCTCATAACATCTGAAGTTTGTCCGTCTGAATTTCTATTTATAATATTTATTTCCAATTCTGATGGAACTATTAGATCAATTTAAATTGGTGTAGGGTGAAAACTCTTTTTGTGAATGTTGTAATTGGTTAATTTATGTTTTTGTATAATTAAAAATGTATTGATTATTGAAATAATAATTTCAATTTTAAACTCAGTGTTGGGAATTAAACAGAGTGCATTGAGATAATTCCTAACTTGTCAAACAAGATATTATTTTCCCTTTCCCTCACATAACAGATATAATTTTATTTACCTACAGGAATGTGATTCATCGCCTGTGAGTATAGACCAAAGGATTCTTTGCCATGTGGAAGCTGTAACAAAGCTCAGAGAGATCTTTAGCTGTGTACACACGATTCCAAGTATTAGAGAGACGGATGGCCAGACGTGCATGTCGTGCGCTTCCGTGGGTGACGCAGTGCGACGAATACAGGAGCGCGTGCACGAGCTCAGCGACTCGCTCATCTGCACCGAGCACGCGCCGCGCGCCGCCGACGTCGCCGCGCAGACCGACGCGTCACCCGACGCGACCGACGCGACCGACGCGCCCCGCGACTACGACGCGCTGCGGCGGGACCTGCTCGACGCCGAACGACGACACGAAGATGAAAAACAGAAAATGACCGGTCTCATTAAGTGAGTACGCGTTCCACGGCGACGACTGGTTTACCTGTGACGCCGTGTTCAATACTTGGAACTATGTTTTCAGAGATCTGGAGAGCAGCCTCGAGCAGATGAAGGCGGAGTACGACAAATGCGAAGGGTACTGGAGCGGCAAGCTAGACGAAGAGCGTGACGCGTACGGCGAGGAGCTGCGGCTGGGCGACGAGCGTCTGGCCGAGCTGGTCGCCAAGATCGCCGAGTACGACAGGCAGTTCGCGCCCGCACTGCCCACCATCGACGAGCGCCACAGCCTCGAGGCGCAGTTCACCGACCTGGAGGACGAGTTCGAGCGCTACCGCCGCGACAAGGAGGCGGAGCTGAGCGCGCGCGGCGCCGAGCTGGCGCGCCTGGCCGAGCGCGTGCGGCGCCTGGAGGCGGCCCCGCCCCCCGCGCCCGCGCCCGCGCCGCCCCCCGCGCCCGAGGTGCGCGAGCTGCGCGCGCGCACGGCGCGGGCCGAGGCGGCGGCGCGGCGGCTGCAGGCGCGGCTGGCGGCGGCGGACCTGCTGGTGAAGGACCTGTACGTGGAGAACTGCCAGCTCGCGCACCGCCGCCCGCTGTGACATATCAGTGCGCACGTCGTCACGACCTGCCACGCGTTCGATGTCAGTGAACGACTCGGTTAAAGTGCCTTTACATGTTAATTTGTATATTGACTCGTATAAACATGCGCTATCACTAAGTGGTCCCGGTACATGTTCCTCTAGTAATGTGATGTAGGCGCTTCACGTTCACCATGTGGTTGTCACATGAACTGTAATGAACAGATAGGTGTGCGAGGAGTGCTAGCTCAAACTGATATCAGGTGGAACTGGAACCCCATGTGTTCATTATCTGCACTCCTTTAGAACCAAATTTAATTTAAATTATAAAAACCTACTCACTACTACAGCTGCCTCGTTGGTCTAGTGGTTGCAAAGCGCGACTGCTGAGCATGACGTCTTTTGTTCGATTCCCAGGTCGGGCGAAGTGTAATTGGGGGTTTTCCATCAGGAATTTCTCAGTAGCAGTCTAGCAGTCCGGATTTGTGCCTGGTTAATGGCAATAGGCTCGACCTCTATTACATGGAAAATGTGGGTGTACTTTAGTTTGACCGCAAGTGCTGTACCGCGCCTTAGGAAAGCGCGGGGAGGTGGGGTCCAAGAAAAAAAGACCACGAGTTCACATGAGATTGATATTGGCGGACTGATCTTACAATATCGGTTTACAATATTTTATGTAAAGCTTTAATATTGGCGATTCCAGACTTATATTATTACAATTCCAGGTTTTCTCACAATGTTTTCCTTCACCGATGTCAGTACCATCCAAGATAAACTTTAGAAAGCACATTTGAATTGAAAATTGCCTCCGCTACGATTTAGCAATATTCGCATTACTATTCTATTCAAATCTTTTTGTCTATCTTAAAATATTCGACTATTTTAAAAATGACGGTCTTGTCATCACGAGATGACGCACGACCCATCTTTGTATTTTTCGGTCAAACTATAATCCCATTACTATAATACACCCACATTTCACCAGTACACCTTTGCCTAACCCTTCCGGGATTACAGGCGTGATGTTATGTTATAAAATCTATTTTTTATTTCTCCAATGTTATCGGTTATTCCTTGCATTTCGTTAAAAGGGGATAAACTAGAGCTTATTGCAATAATCTTCCCCATAACTTGTGGTCGAACTGGATTATTTTTGAGTCCAAGTACTTTGGGATATTTATCTTTTGTAGCTTTCAACCAAACACTGCTAATTGTGAGAAATCAGGATAGTCTGACGCAGATTGTTAAAATTCTCTGATAATAAAGACCTATTAGTACCCATAACTGTACATTACTGTGTGTTATTACGTATGGAGTTTCTTGCCCATTCTTCTTCATACAAAACTACCTTTACGAAGGGGTAACTAGATTCAAACTTTTTTTTTGTATGTGACGTTCAAAAGTGCCTTATATTGGCCTTATTGAAATAAATGATTTGACTTTGACTGTGACTGTAAAAAATAGCGTCTATGACGTTAATGCAGCTGGCAATGCTTCTTCGAGGCAGATTACTCAAAATTCATGTAAGATTTGGCGTAAGGAACAGTTTAGTTCTAAATAGTTTTATTAATACACAGTATAGTATTTTCATGAATTGTTTTTAAATAAATATTGTTGTGTAAACATTCTTAGATGCACGCCTTGCTTGTTGCGTGTATTAGTAGTACGGTCACGGGCTTTGTGATGTTGGATTTTCGCGTCAACGCGACGGGTCCCGGTCGAGCAGGTCAGGCGAGGTCTCTCTCTAGCTGGTGTATTGTTTATTACTTACCTGCGCGATCAGACAGCGAAAGCTGGAACTGTTTCTGTTTACCCGTCGTAGTTTAAGCGACAGCGGGCTCCGCTCAGGAGCTGCCCTCTGTGCCAGGCCACAGGCACTTAGCCGCGCGCTGACACTTCTTACCTCACTGAGGGGTTCAGCCATCTATTATATTCTGTATGAAATCGATTGTATATGTCATTCTTCTGAAAATTTCTTTTTTTTTAATAATTAATTTCTCACATTTAGCAGTACTTGGTAGAAAGGACGGCAACACAACTCCCCCCTCGCCCATATTATGTTTAAGGTTTATGTAAGCTGTGTGGTGTCATATTGTATTCCATTCCATTCCATGAGCATTCTTTTTTAGCATATTTTATATGTACTAGGCTTGCTGGTGTATTATTTTTTAAATTAAATACTAAACAATGCCTATACTATGATGTGATCACAATGAATGCGTAAAAGTTAACTAATTAGGTAATTACTCGTAAGTAAATAATATGGATTGTGCCCTTATATTTATTGTACGTACACACGACGGTCACTCCAACACTTGACCATATTCAGATATATGAGCGGCGGGCGCGCCCCTACTGCCATGTCAAGTACGATATACCTATGTTATGTGGAGTGACGTCCGTTTGGTAGAACATGGATTACTATAGTACCCATAGTAACAGTACGCGGCCAGGCCGGTGTACTGCTGTGTTTTCAAAATATATAATTATAAAAGTGTTGATCAAATACAGCGTTTTATTGACCATCCGCTAGAATATGAACAGAAAGAACAAATAACAGTAGGTACAACGTTTATTGAGTTACTGTGCTATTAACTTATAGTACCTAGTAATAAACGCGACACTGATCCGTCCATGGGAAACAGACATAAGTTTATTGTGATTTCTTCATTCAGGTACTTGTATCTATGTAGTTGATAGTGTGTGGTACATTATGATACAAGTGAGCTAAGTTGGACATTAAACTTGAGGCCGAATTGCACACTAGTGAAGACAAATCATTGATATTTATTACACTCACCGATGAAATGAGCGACGTTCACGTAATTTCTTGTCTGTCAAGGTGGCAACCATAATGAGTGCCACAAAAAGAATAAGTATTTTTTTAATAAAAAGAACACAAATTAAATGTTAATTTATTAACAAATATGAATAATTCGATGTCGATATCATGTTATTGAATTAACGTAGTTCACAAAATGTTCAAGCATAATCTTTATTCAGACACAAAAAACCTTTACCACACTAGTGCTGGAATATAATGCAAAAAGCACACGTGCACTGCACTATAAACCTAAAAGCAGGGCAATAAGAAACACTTTACAAGTTAGTGTGTTGTAAAAAAATATTAGGTTAATTTACAGTTAAGTCTAAAAGTTTAAAAATAATAAGGTATAATTGGACATGACATTTTTGATTTATTTTATTTTATTTCTTTTAGAAATATCGTAATGACTGGTCGACTGTGACGACTAGGTTGTCGCCTCGCCGGGAAGCTTCGACAACTCCCAAGAAACACGAATGAGAATAGTTTCTCGCCGTCGAAATCCGACTAAGTACTCCCGGTCCCAGCGCTACAAGTACATGCCGTTGACGAGGTAGTCGGCGTCGTGCGCCAGCGCCTTGCCGCGCCCGCGCCGGCGCCGCAGGGCCGCGCGCGCCCGGCACGACAGCAGGCCCAGGATGGCCGACAGCATGAGCAGCCCTGCCAACACACGGCGCAGTCAGCACACGCACCACTACTGGCGACGCTACTCACGCGCGGCGCGTACCTAGCACGAGCAGCATCATGGCGGCGGGCGGGTGCTCGCTGAGCCCGTCGTGCTCGTCGCGCTCGTCGTGCTCGGCGCGCTCGGCGTGCACGTCGGCGGGGTAGTGCACGTGGGCCGCCGCCGAGGCCACCTTCTTGTCTGCGCTCTCCGCAGACTTGGCGCTCGCCTGAATAGTCTGCACACAACAGAATAAATCAAATCAGAATCATTTATTTGTTTGCAAACATTATTATGGCACACAGTGACACCTAATATAGATTTTATTTAGTTAATATGAATGAATCCCTATGTCCCTCGGTCGCGGCATCACGCGTGCACGGCTGGACCAATTTCACTATATTTTTTTTTTGTTTTTGTTATTATTAGGAGAAGGTTCCTATAAAAGAAATTACAAAGAAAGTCAAACTGTTTCGGACATTAGCCAGAAAAACAGACAGACTGACAGATAAAAAATCAAAATAATGTGTTTTTGACACTAAGTACCATGCAATGTTTATGCCAATTTGAACTATTTGCATAGATGTGATAGTGTAGAGCGGACGACCCGCGAAACGACGTTTGGAGTGACTGCCTCATCGCGCAGTTTACAATGGCCGTTATCATGAACACTAGGCGACACCTAACCGTTGTGCCTCAATACAAGTGCACTGTTGGGCTTTCACATTATGAGCACTACCTACTTAATACATTTAGGTGTCTCCTTTTGTTAGAGAAAACGGCCATTACACAAATGATCGATCGCTAACGTTAGCATGCGTGACCTTCTCGTGGCTGGGGCCCCCGGCGGGGGGGGCGGGCGGAGGGTCGCGGCGCGCGGGGACGGGCGCCGCGCTCGGCTCCTTCTTCATGAGCTCGAAGCCCTTCTTAGGACTGTCGCGCAGCGTTTGCTGCTGGCTCGAGTACACCACCGGGATTTCCGGCATCGTCTTCGGCGGGATGTACACCGGAATCTCCTGGTCATCACATTTATTTACTAGTCGGTCGCTGTTATCTACATAATATCTCAGTGCTCAGTAGCAGCTCGGGTTGAGATGTATGCGCGGTAGGTATGTGGTGGCAATAGCATAAAACCCATAGGTAACGAGATATTTGCAATAAATGTGTAAAAAAAGATTTCTGACTTTTGACCTTTAAATATAATATCTGACGTCGCGAACACCCACCTTATCGCCCTACGATAAGTAGGTTTTGAGACAAGTATTAGGGTGACAAAATAAAGGTTTATACAAATTTATAGCTATCTCTCATTCCGAGGTGAAACCCCTAATTTTCCTGGGTTATAATATCATAATAAATGATTAGTAAGATACGTACACTTCTTCCATATCTACCTACTGTCACTAAGAAATTCCTGATGGAAAAACCCAATAACACTTTTCCTGACTTGGGAATCGAACCCAAGACCTCGTGCTCAGCAGTCACGCTTTGCGACCACTAAACTAAAGAGGCAGTCCAATTTAAAAAGACGTATTAAGAATTACAATTCCATTCTGATTCTTCATAACTTGGCATGCTTGTTTTCTAAATTTACTTTTTTACATAATTATTTCATATTTATTTATTTGCATACCATAATGTTTACTTTCCGAACTATTACATACATATGTATATAAAAGAATTATTAATTTCTGATATGCGTTATTATAATTAGGTACACATACACGAGTACGGTTTTCTGGTGGATAAAGTCCAACATACAAGACCGTCAAATCAAATCATTTACTTCCTTTGCAAACATGGGGTACCTACATAGCTATAGGTAGGTTTCATCGCAGCCAAACTGTTTTGTAATAATTGTGTCTGTGAAAGCTTTGTTGATTAGTCTAGGAGTGAGAGTATGGGCTATGGGACCACATCAAGTAGTGCCTAGTGTTACCTGCTCGGTGCGCGGCACGGGCCAGGCGCGGCGCGGGTCGGGCTCGGGCCAGTACGCGCCGCCCCAGCCGCGCTCGCCCGACATGCCCTCCATTCCTGCGCATACGCAAACACGTCACTACACCACACACCGTGCGGGGCAATGAGCCGACGATCAACACAGGCCGAGACTGCTGTTCGCCCGCACCACATGTAGCAAGTGAGTGAGCAAGTACCATATTCACGTTGGCATTATGGCGTTTACAATCGGCTGAAATCAAATGTGGGCCATTCACGGATTCATTCTAAATGGTATGACTTCCAATAATACATTTTTTTTTACATACAAACAACATTAAACGGGCAATCGCCAATTACATTAGTTAAAGAGATTTAGCGACATTGACACGCTCATCGCACGATGCTCCAAACATTAGTGCGTGCATACGGTGCTTCCTGACGAGATCGTCTTCCAGTCGGCCGCGGACGGACGGCAGACAATGCACGCCTTCTACTACGGTACAACGTAACCGGGACAAACTATTGGAGAAGTTCATCATGCAGTTCGAGCAATAAAAACCTCAGGTACCTATGTAGTTTCCAATTACAATGCTAGAGAGTGGTAGATGATGATAAGAGTCTCTGTGCCTACTTTTTTGGCAATCTTCTGTTTGATTTGAGTAGGTTGAAAGCACGTCATTAGTGTTCACGCTGTAAATGTAGCACCTACTCTAGCCGGGGACGGAGACTTAAGTGTGGGTCGGTACCGTTAGGGGGCGGCGGCCAGGCGCGGCGCGACCAGGGCGGCTCGAAGGGTGCGTACTGCGCGCCGCCCTCCGGCTCCTGCAGCAGCCCGCCCTTGTGGCTGAAGATGTGCGAACTCGCGGGACCATCTGCCAATATTGTCATTTGTGTAAGTTCTGCGCCTTGCGCTCCGGTGGCATTTCCAACCTCAACATTTATTCATCACCATCATAACATCACGCCTGCAATCCCCGAAGGGTTAGGCAGAGGTGTACCCATTAGTACACCCACATTTCGCCAGTTATGTTTTTTTAGTCCCGTGTAATAGGGGGCGAGCCTATTGCCATTTGCTCAACATTTATTGTAGCTGTCAATTTCAGCACACGGAGCCGTATTTTAGATATGTATATGTACATGAGCTAATTAAGAAACATGTGAGCTACATCATTATTAATATAAGATGGGCTTGCTCTTGACTCTATAGTCTAGGTCAGAGGTGACAGAGACAAAGTCTACGATGGAGTGAGCTTACCCAGAAGAAGCCTGTTCACTCTAACTCTAAAGAGATCCAAGAGTCGAATGCGTTCGGAAATACAGACGCAGGCAGAGAGTTCCACTACCTTTGCTGTGCCCATTTTAATTTTTATTGTGACATACATTGGTAACGCTCAGTGCGAATAGATGGAATAGCCACTAGGTACAGATGGTCTGGCCCAAGAACTCCATTTATAGATACTTTTGAATTGTCAAGGAGTTGGTCAGTAGTCAGAGAGTTGTAGCAAGTTGCTACAACACTTGAGACATTTGAGTGAGCATGACCAACCGCCATGCTCATTAAGTCAAAATACATAATCATTTATGAAATAAAAGACTCCATGGTACTCACATTTACAAAATTGAAATAAATGATAATAGCTAATTATGAAATAAATGCTAAAACAATTAAATAAAACGCATCGCATCTCTCTGAAACTGTGTGGCAATCATCTGCGTACCCAATAACGTTAGGCTGCAGGTCATTGATGTGCAGCAGGAAAATAGTTGCAGAGAAAAAAACACCCCTGAGGCGATGCGGCATCAATAGCCAGGTGGGCAGAGGAGCAGCCATCAGCAACTACCCGGATCCCAGACCCTGTCAAATGCCTTCGAGGTATCCAGCGAAACAGCAAGTGCTTCGCCGTGTATCTCGCTGGCTTCGCCCAGCAGGGCGTGACATACACAAGAAGATCACCACTAACTCTTGCTGAACGTACAGCAGTTGTGGGCGTACGCACCTACTCGCTCGAGTAGGTGCATGTTGTGAGCAGAGCGTACCATTGTACCGGTGCTGCGGCTGCGCCTGCGTGAGCCGGTGCGGCCAGCGCTCCGGAAGCGCGGCGCCCTCGCCAGGCATCTCGCCTGCCGCCGCCTCCACGCTCTCCTGCACAACCAGTATTACTGTAAGCACAGACGTATTATGCAAGCAACGTGTACTAGTGTATAACAGCACCTGCAGTGCTGCAGGCTTGAGCGGTGCGGGCGTGGTGGAGGAGGGCGGGGGCGCGCGCGGCGCGGGCGGCGGGCAGCCCAGCTCGGGCGCCTCGTCCGAGCCGTCCGCGCACTGCGCCACGCCGTCGCACGCGTTGTACACGGCGATGCACTCGCCCCCGCGTCTGCACGCGAACTGGTAGCGGCTGCACCGCGACGCTGGAACAAGCATCAGCCGCTACGAATACGAACAGCAGACGGGATCGCCAGCTAATGTTGTGATGTGTTGTGTTTTATTCTTCACACATTGAGATTAACCTATCCCGGTTATAATACACGACGAATTTAGTAACTAGGTACATATGATTCTAAACTATTTTATTATTACGCCATTGCCTTCGGGTAGGGCTGCAATTCAGCCGCGACCAAAATGACAATATTACCTCACTAGTATCATAATGTAAGTACTACTATGGTTCTGTTAGTTAACGCAAAAAATGTAAATAATTTTGGAACAAAATAAGTGTAAGTTTACTATTTATTATGTACTTATAATATTTATATCCTTTTGAATAGACTGTTAATGACTGCTTATAATAAATCGTTGGAATTGTAACCAGTATAATAGTTATTGTTTACACGGAGCGCTCACACGTTGGTCAGCTAGTAGTGCCTGTACCCGTCTGCCGGGGAACGAGGAGCGTTTGGAGCGTTATTTAGCATTATGATGAGGGATAAGCTCGCGAGTGGCTGCGCCCCGCACTGGTGGTGCGGCGAGTGCTGCGTGGGACGCGATGCCTACGTATGGTGTTGGGCGGGCGGTCGTCGCGCGGCGGCGTGGGGCGCGGCGGCGGCGGGGGCGCGGGGGGCGGCGCGGTGCTGGCCGTGGTCGTGCTGGCCGTGCTGCTGCTCGCGCCGCCGCTCCTGTGCACACGACACTTTCGGCATTATGCGGTCCACTGCTGTGTAGGAGCTAGGTTGGCTGATACCAATTTATATCTACTAGATAATTCTTCCAAAATAAGCGATCTAATTCTTTACATAACATCACGCCTGTAATCCCCGAAGGGATAGGCAGAGGTGTACCCATAAGTACACCCACAGTTCGCCAGTTATGTTTTTAGTCATACCCCATTACATGGCCATGCCATGTAATACCCCTATTACATGGGACTAAAATGCAATAGGGGGCGAGCCAATTGCCACCAACCGGGCACAAATCCAGACTCCGAGGCTGCTACTGAGAAATTCCTGATGGAAAAACCCAATAACACTTTGCCCGACCTGGGAATCGAACCCAAGACCTCATGCACAGCAGTTGCGCTTGCGACCACTAGACCAACGAGGCAGTCTAATTCTTTAAGGGTGAAAAAATTATACACCATTGGGTACACATATACATATGTATGTGGGGATTACAGGCGTGATAATTGGATGATAATTATGATGTTATGTTTATGAGATAATTATACATATGTATAAAAGAGACGATTTTAGTGAATTCAATATATTCTATGATCACATAAATATTTAACAACGGATACGGGGAAAAGCATGATTTTAGTGGGTGGATAACACTTTTTTTTATTTTTTCAGTTAACTCGTTTAATGTATTATTAATGACACAATCATAAAATAAAAGATCTATATGCGAATCTATAATCTATAGCGAAAGAGACTATACGCGCGCACACGCACGTGCGACTAGCGAGCTCCTGGTGCACGAGGTACCACCGCACTACGCTACTCTGAGGATCGGGTGGATCATGTTCATACGAGTCAAATTCGTCAAAACGCATCCAAAGTGCAGCCAGCTGTAGCAACGGGCTGGCTGCGAGATGACCGGCACGGGTGCGCTGTGTAGTGGGTGGGAGTGGTAGCGCACCTCAGGTTGGCGAGCTCCTGCTCGTGGTGCGCCAGCCGCTCCTGGTCCTGCAGCTCGGCCAGGCGCCGGCTGATGGCCAGTACGCCGCTGCTGAAGTTGCTGTGCGCCGTGAACTTGCAGCGGAAGTCCTCCGGGGGCCCGCAGTTGAACAAGTAGCAGCTCCCGGGGCCCTGCACAATAATTCAACACGAACGTAACTTTAACCGTTTACGCAGCGAAACTAGCTCTAACGATGACGGAGCCACAAGGTAAGCACTGGTATTCCATAACTGAACGTAGCGTAGGTATTTTAAATTCATTTCAAATCCAAGTAGATATATCCATGCCTTGGTAGCAGGATCAAAAACCAAAAAAAAAAAAATAGTTTAAAAATCACGTTTGCTTAGGTCTTACCTACATAATAAACATTTTTTATTTTCGAATTTGCCCTCCATAATCAAAATTCATTCTCTTTCTCTGAAAGTCTTAAGGGTGCGTAGAATTTTCAGCAATAGTAATTTGGTTGCATTTTTTTCACTTTACAGCCTCGACCTGCGGAGCTGTTTTCAGTCCCGCCTACAGGCACATCCTGTAATATGAAATTACAGGATGTGACTGTAGGCGGGGGCGCGGTCGGGGGTCTGTGAGCTGCCGGCTTGCTGCTTGCAATATCAACTAAGTTGTATTCTCGTAGTTACCTACAGCCTACAGCTAACTTGTGCGGTTTGTTTGTAATTGACTAGACAGTACAATGGACTGGCAATGTGTCAGCTGTTGGGCGGTCTGGCCTGATGTTTACCTTCTCTTCGTAGACGAACACGTCGCAGGCGTCTGTCTCGCAGCACAGGCGCAGGCACTCTGCGCGCGCGCCCACGTCCAGCTCGGACAGGTAGCGCGCGCCCATGTCGCGCGACTCCTCCGTGCGGATGATCTTGTCGTGCTGCACGTCGAAGCGCGGCGCGCACGCCCCCGGGTCCAGCTCGCGCGCGCGCACGGCGCCCAGCAGCAGCGCCGCCCACCACGACCACGCCCGCAGGCGCATCGCAGCGCGCTCACTCACCGCTCACCGCACGCACAACACTTCACCTCCTTGAACACACTTCCGAATGGTGACTTTACCAATACGTAGGACAACTGTGCGGATACGCTCATTCCCGCTGTCGCACGTACGCAGTATGTACTTATGTACGCAGGTTGTAGGTCGTAGCCGCGAGTGCTGGACGGCGCCGCACCGATTCGAGTGCTCGTGTTGACTACGTCAGCGGCGCGGCGACCTGGCGGAGGTCGATATTCTCACGCCTGCGCACTCACTCGCGCTCACGGCCTTAACAAACACTAGATGTGGCCATGCCACGCAGTATTCCGCGTACCAGCTGTTATGTCAAACAAATTGATAAATACTGACCAAGTGCAGTCAGATTCGAATCAAAATCTCAATACCTAGACGAGATATCAAGATTGGATTATCGGTGACTCAGTTTAGGCGCTTTGCACACTGAGCAACTTAAGTTGCAGCAACTGGAAATTTTTTAAGAGTTTCCTGTAAAAGTTGCTAGTTTCCATTACGTTGCCGGTTGCCGAAACTTTTTGGCAATTTGTGAACAAATTTTTCAGCCGAGTTTCTCAATCTAGGCAGTGTTGCAAACTTAGTGGTTTTACCACTAGATCTGGTGGATTGGGACCCCCTTCTGGTGAGCAGAATTTGTATCTGGTGGCTTGTGGATTTTTTGATGGGCAAGTTTTAGGTTTGGTTTTCAAAAACAAAATTGAAATAAATTTACAATACTAACACTTTCAGTGTACTTATCAGTTAGATGACCGTGGTATGTAAAAAAAGAAAAAGTAGGTAATCGTACTGATAACGGTACAAGTTATTCAGGTCGACAAAAAGAGGGTAAGAAACATCATTCTCTTAGAAGAAAATCCTATTTAGTGAGCCCGAGTGGCTGTGGAGCAGGACTAGCATTTAGCCAAGCATTTTTGTCCGTGATAATAATATCTTCATCTAACTTATAATAATGCTTGACTACATAGTGTGCGTTTTATTCATGGTAAAGTTTCTCTTATTTAGTTGGAGAATATCAAGAGGTATTTTATTATAGCATTTTACACAGTATCCCAAAAATAAGTATTTACTTAGTGGGAAGAACCACTAAGTTAATGGCAACACTATGCCGGGCACAGGGCGAGGGAGGGAGGGTGTGAAATCGCCCGACGCGTTGCGATTGACGGTTGAGGAAACCGGCAACTTTAAAAACTGGTATAATATTTGACAGTTGCTGGTTGCGGCAACTAGCAACTAAATTAGCTGCTAGTTGCCGCAACTGAAAACTGTTGACGATTGCCGCAACTCGAAACTCGAGTTGCTCTGTGTGCGCAGTCCAATTGAATTATATGTAAACAGCTAGTTGCCAGTTGCTGCAATAGTTGCTCTGTGTGCAAAGCGCCTGACGTTATTTGCACCGCCATCTATCGAGTACACTGGTTAACTCAAACTGTAGCCTGCACTTTGCCCGCGGCTTCGTCCGCGTAGATTCCGTACTTTCCACAATAAATTAAACTCTCCATAATCCCACTTTGAAGGGTATTTTAAAATGAATAGCGTGAAGCAAGTCGCACCGCGTATTTTAAAAGTCATTATATCACATTATTGAGTCTTTTAATCAATAGAATACCTAGTCATCATATTGTTATTTTTATATAAGAACATTTTGTTTTTCTTTTTTGCATCCAAACGTGCCATTTCTTTTTTTAGATTTTGTGGTTTAAAAATAACGTCGAATTTTGAATAGCTAGAAATCATTTTATTTTTAGAAATAATTAAAGTATGTACCTACCAGGTGCAGTTTTGCATTCTCCTCTTTTAGGAGATTATGACAATCTAATAATGTAGTTATTTAATATAATATTTTAATATACCCATTCAAAACTTTCTGCCGGGGGTAACGTTGTTGCAGCACAAACTGGTTTGTTTTTCATCAAACAACTTAAAAAATGCAAGTTAGTTCAACTAAATTAAAATCTTCACAATTTTTTTCCAAACGTAGAGACTTAGATTATCTTTTTTACAATCAGTTAACGATTTCCAATATTTGTTCGCTATAGGAACGCACATGTCTTACAACTTTTCAAAAACTAGCAAAAACCCTTAACTTACCCTTTAATTTGTTTAACTTAGGAATTTGTTGTTGTACGAGTAAGTAGTTGTGTCCCTTTTAGATTGTACCTGTATATCATAATTTGGGTATTAAAAAAGCCTTGTCCTATAGATGAATTGACAGCCGAAATACAAATGAACTGTAGTCAACTCTTGCATTGCACCCAAAAACAGTACGAAGCGAATCAATTGCGATTAACCCGGGCGGGCGGCGGGCTACTTCAAGAAGCACGCCAGCTGATCATCTAAGCTAAGACAAGCAGGAAAGTGATTGGCTTCAGCACAGGCCGGAGGCCGCGAGCTGGACGCCGCCGGCCGGTTGCCGATCCGTCGGTCGCCGCGCGCGTGCGCAGCCCGCCTTGCTCCCCTCAGCCTCCAAGCTACAGAAGTACCATGCGCGTTGATCGTATGTTGTTTACTTTAATATTTGTTCTGTAAAGCTGAGCTAGGGTCATGTCAGGCGCGGATCCAGCTCTCATAAAAGGATGTGGTCACGGTCGTTTGAAATTAATCATCAATCGAGACAGCTGGCTCATGCTCGCGGCTTTGTCCGCTTGAATGTCGCTCATGAGCAGGGTTTACCTTATTTTTTTGGGTCAATCACGTAAAAAAAAATTGAAAATGGTTTCTTGGTCTAAGTGTCATGTAAACATCAATAATTATACACTTAGAAAAATGCAGTAATTTGGACATTACAAACACACTTCGACTTTATTGATTTGTGGTGATAAATGAATGAAGAGCATATTGCCGCGTATATGCGCTGATCGCATGACTCCACGAGCCACGCTAATGCTAACGTGACGTAGGCTCGGCGCCTCTGGGATCTCAGTGAGCTTTTATCAAGTTTTCAATGCAATGTGAGCTCTAGGTATAAATTAAGCATAGGTTTCTAAGAAAACATCAACTGTATCTGACGACCCTGCATACCTAGCTCTTTTGTTGTCTGTACATCTACTTCCAGAGCTTTATAATAAACTACCTTCTGCCCACTGCCCCTGTAAATGTCTGTTATTGGCAATATACTTAATCATGTGATGTGTAGAAAGATAGGTATTAATTATTTAGGCCACAATATTTGTTTGTGCTACAGGATAAAAGTTCCTTCCTATTTTATTAAAACAATCTCAATGCTAATCAAAAATACTGATTGTACCGCAATATACTCGTAGGTACTTACCTTAAAATTATTTTAGCAGCAGGTACCTACATCATTTGAGTTCGTGTCACATCGCTCATTGAAAAGTGTGTGTGAGGTGTTCTGTTGCGAGGCTTCAAGACACTCATTATGAAGCGCACCTTCTGAAGCTTTGCGTTGTCGGGTAGCGGGGCGGCTGCGTGCGAGCGCCGGGCGCGGCAGTGTCGGCGCGACCCGGCCGCAGCCCGACGCGCCGCCCTCATGTCGCTGTTCTTCAAGTTCAGGAGCGGTGTGAGTACCTCGCGCGCGTGCGAGCGGGCGACGCGCCCTGCCGCCCGCTCCACGACACCGGCCTCACAGCACTGTGAGCTGGCGCACTAGTGATAACCTGTGACTTGTTGTGCCGCTGGCTGCACTGCTCAGCGTAGCATGAGCATCGCATCGATGCCTAATCATAATAAGCCCTCATGGCCACCTGAGCGATCACTCGTTGAGCCTTGTTCACAGCGCACAAGTAATGCCATTAGCTACGTAGCCACACACACTGTTCAGTACTATGTGCCGCTAGTCTGTGTAACATGGGATGTAAGGCTAAGCTGAGCCGATACGACAGGAGGTTATCTATTTACTGAACACACGGAACATACATTTTAATTCAACAATTTAATTTTACTTTATGTTCTACTGTTCATTTAAAATGTACCTACCTATTTATATTTCGACTGTGTTAGTAGGTTTTGTGAAGTGTTAATAAGTAGTGTATCTACGTACGTATGCTAGTGTTGGGTGTAGGGTGCGTAGGGCGCGGCTAAGGGCGCCAGGCCGCGGTCCTCAAGGGTTGCGCAGGTGGCGCCGAGCTCACCCAGGACGCGGTTATTCTTGGAAATAGTATGTACAACGGTCAGACACGAACCGCGTGGCTGGCACAGGCCACGCGTGTCATTTTGTCAATCTACATAATAATCGGCCTCACCTCTACTAATAAGGTAGGTACCCATCTAGTAACATCGGTAAATATATGACATGCGCCCTCCATCTTACAGTGGTAAGTAGTGCAGCAGTGAGCTACCTTGCAGGATTGCCATTTTATCGGGTATCTGACCCAACAATATTCCAACTCATCTCTGTCCTTTTCAACGGACTTGAAAAGAAGGACGATGTTAGAAACAATTAGCGAGTTTTCTTTTTCTTGTGTACACCGTGCACCGGTCGAACAGGACGCCAAAAGGAGGGTCGTACGGGGATACGGGGTGTTATCTACGCTTATTGGAGTAGCCTTTCCAACTGAGTAGTTAACTTTTAGCTAAAATTATTGTCGGGAAACATTCGGGAAACAACTTTTCTTTTTGATGTAAAAAAAATCACTACCTATTTAATTTTATTGCATGCATTGTCAATTTTGTAACACACGCAAATGATTGTGCTTATGGGCGCATACAACATGAGTCGTGGAAGTATTTATTTATTGTTTAGTTGGAACACTTAAAACTTATTTTCGTAAAAAACGTACTGAAAAATAGTAATTTTGATGTTATTGTAGAAAAACGAAATTAATAACTCGGCTATGTCCCTGAATGGTTAAGCAGAGGTGTACAGTCCACACACGTGTTATCAGTAATGTTCAAGTCAGTCGGGCATGGATTCACAGCGCTGCTCGCAGTAGTAGCAGATATACAAAACAAGCCATAATCGCAATTATTTATTATTATAACCACAAAACTGGCAGGTATAATCTTATGTGCTGCTTCTATGTAAGGTAGTTAGGAATAATTAAAAAAAAAAATTGTACATCGCCAAAAACTGGTCGATTTTCTTCAGAGTAAAATCAACGGTCGACAACGGATCAGTTGCCGACCATCATGATTTGAGAACTTTAAGTGTAGCTTCTTTGATACAATTAGCCGGTCGTAATCAGACGAGAAAATCAGCCATGCCGAAATGAATAGAATAAATCGAAATTTTTCACATCATATCTTGCAGTAAGTCCACAATCTTTGAAACTCTAATTCAGCTAGTTCCCGACCAGAGCTAACGGAAGCGTTCTTTTAGCAGTCAGTTGACCGACCACTCATTATTTTATTTAAACATTCGTAATTTTCAATCGATTATTAGTTTATAAGTAAATACAAACATAAGTTGACACACCAAGCAGAATATTTATGTTCAAAACTAAATAATAACATGTTTTACTGACGTTAGAAAATGTTCCCGCCCACTAATTTTAGCTATAATTCGGTGACTTGGTGTACTGGGCCTAAGTTTATTACTGCACTGAGCTGCATCAAACGATCTGAGGTGGACAGGTGGACAAACGATGATGTGGAGGAAGAATACAGAATGACCGTTCGTTTGCATACAATTCGAACATTTGCCGCGCTTCGGTTTCGTTATTTTTACCTGATTTACACCAAGTGGTCGAGAGCCAGAGGTGGTCGGCGGACTGGCGTGTTCACCCTACTTTTTGTTAGTCCTGTATCTTCTGATTATTATTCTGTACTTGTCACTAACGCGTAATAATAATGTATTTATTTAGTTTAACACATACACACCTGTTAAAGCTAGTAAAAAATAATAGGGTTCGATTCCCAGCACGGGCAAAGTGTTATTGGGTGTTTCAATCAGGAATTTCTCACTAGTAGCCTCGGAGTCCGGATTTGTGCCCGGTTGATGACAATAGGTTCGCCCCCCTATACATGGAATTTAAACCTTATTGACGAATTGAGTGGGTACACCTCTGCCAAACATTTCGGGGATTACAGGCGGTACGTTAACGTTATGTGTGATTGTGACGACTCGAGCGATTGTTCGCGTGATATATCTGACGGATCCCTCATTTTTTGATAATAATATTAAAAAAAAAAAAAATCTGACAACAGTTTTGATCCATATTTTGTTAATATTACGAAAAGCTTATATTCTAGTGCAGAACTTGATCTTAAAATAATAAAAGCTAAAAATATAGCCTATGCCACCTGGGGATAGTGCAGCTTCCCAACAGTGAAATAATTTTTCAAATCGGTTCAGTAGTTTCAGAACCTATTCAATGCAAACAAACAAACAATCAAATCTTTCCTATTTATAATATTAAATATATATAGTAAAGAAGAATAGATAAAATGCAAACCTTAGAGGGTAATACTGAAAACGCAATGTGTCAGAAGCACCTGACCAGTACTACTGTGTACTGCTGTCTCCTACGCAGACAGGCCCAGTAGTAGAACACGACGGGACAGTGACAGTATGTACTGTAAAGCCAGGCTTTACTTCAGAGATCTGTTTAGAAAGATTGCAACGCAATGACAGTGAGCACTCTGTCCGAAAACCGGCAGGGCTGCAGGTGTGGACTAACTTTAACTTGCAGAACTTGGGATGAGTACCTAGGGCTTAGCTAGCCGCTACACAATGTTAAATTGAATTTAGTTAATAGTGTGTAGCTCAACTGTAACCACTACTGTAACCACCAAGTTGATAGGCTTATTGCCGCACAAGAAAAATCGTGTCCTTTATTTTTAACCAATTTGGACAGTTTTCGTGATATTGATCGAATTCGATATTCCGGTATGATATTATCTACTACTAAGTAGTGCTCAAGAATCTGCTGGAGCCGCTATCATAACATCAGCTGTGCGCGGCCGCCGCCTCCGCGCACGGCCCCCCGCGCCCGCACGCCGCGCGCCGCCCCCCCCGCGCCCGCACGCCGCTCAATCCTATCCTATCTTCCTTTCGGCGCGCCGCGCACTGGCACCGCGCAGTTCTAGCTAGCGCGGCGCCTCGTGCGATCGTGTTTCAGCGTTGTCGTGCCGTGCGACGTGCACCGTGTGCATTGTGCACGCACTCGGGAAGGGTGCGTCGTGGTGGAGTGTGCAAAGTGGTGGGTGTTGTGTTGATCGGCGCGGTTGCTGGTCGCTGTGCAAGGAGCTGAGAGCGGCGCCTGGGAGCTCACGGGGGCAGTGACCGCGGACGCGATCTCGGTACGGTCCGGCCCAGAGTCCCAGAGATGATCGTTCAACGAGCGACACACTCGCGCGTAACGTACTTCCCGCTACGCTGTTGTTTCACTTAGACATAATACCGAATACCGTCGTTGTTGTCCTCGAATCGACCTAAGTCATAATAAAGGTAGCCATCGTGACTCAATAACTAAGTAGTGATCTGCCCTGTGACTCGTGAGTGGTTCCTTACACTTCAGAATCAGATTACTAACGACATGAGTGGTCTTACGTGTCTGTGACGGGCTGACGGCAGTAAGTACTATTTTCGACAATAGAGTCGAAAAACATATTTTGTGTAGAATTAGGCAAGTCATTCTAATTATGGCCTCGTGATCACATCCGTGACGTCTTGTTTGGTTTAGCAAGTTAGTGTCGACTGTGCCGAGTGCGGCAGTGACTAGGCAGTAGTGAATGCGCGGCGTTAAGGTGTACGCGGTCACAAACTCACAACACAACACTCATTACTGCTGTAGTACCTACTTACCTACAGGTACCTTACGTAGATATACCTACACTGTTTTTAATATTTAGGTACATTGCCCGGCTCGGCGCGGCGGCGACTGCCCGCTGCCGACAAACTAAAATAGGTAGGTACCTAGGTACTTAACAACTGGATAGCCTCACTCGGTTAGGGGTCGCCTTCGCGCCAGAGTCACCATAGTTCAGTAGGTACGAGTAGGCACTGTCCGCAACTCCGTACAGTGAGGAAAGAGGGACTGCTCATACACCTGCTGTGCACTACAAAAATTATGTTCTGCTTACTTACTCGGCTGATCTCTATTGACTTTGGCCGCCGTCATCAAAATTGGATCGAGAATAGGTATTTAGTTTCTATTATTACAAAATGTAGGAACCAGAAGGGGTTTACGTGGTGTATTAGTTTGTATTGAACATTTTACAAGCGGCCCGGTTAACTTGAATTTTCAATTAATCGTAAACATTAATTTACCAAAACCATCCTCTACAGCAGTCGAGGGAGGATTGAAATTTGTGGAGAAGAGTAGGTACGAAATCTATGAGGAAAAAGTGGTGAGCAAAGTGCTAGTAATGGGTAACTATTATCTAATCTGTGCATATGGGCCAACATGATAATGATTAAAGACTGCCTCAAAGTCGCGTCGTCAATACAAATCCAACATTACGTCATTTTATTTGTCACAATCTGTTTACTCGTTCAATTTTAGGAAAGAACACACAGAGTAGGTGCTGTGACAACCCAGACGTGGGTCGTTACTTGTACCGGGATACAATTTACTTGATTGAAATACTTATTAATCATCCAACTTCGTGTATTCACTTTAAAATAATGTTATTATATTATTTACTTCTAATTATACTTAATTAGAAGTAAATATAATAACAATTACCGATACGATCCTTACATACTTATAAGGATCGTAGCAGGTGGCGTTCAGTAGTTTCTGCCTACCCCCATGGGAAAATGGCGTGAGTTTATGTATGTATGTATGTATTTCTAATTCTTAGTCTAGGCTTGACAGCCGCTGACACACGGTCTGCTTCTATTCTAAATATAAAGGCATATTCATCTCATAACAAATAGTTTGCATATGGCTCAACCAGCCAGGGTCTCTACAGTACCTAGGTATTAGAGGAATACATACGGTTACCAACCATATACACTTTGGGCACAGTGTAGAAATATAATACAGTATTATATCACGGCCCTGTCCTGGAAATAACTACCTACACCCCGCGCGACGGAAACACGCGTACTACGGCTACCCGATTACTGTATTTTAATTTCATTAACCTACTTGAATTTCTATCTAGTTTTGTGACTGTAAATATTATATTCTTTTATGTAAAAAAAAAATTCGTTGTTAATAAGAGAGGAAGTGTTCAATAAACATACTTGTTGTGTTTTATGACTAGAAGATTTAATTTTAAAAAACACATTAACGCCTAGACGGCGATGTACGAAAAACTTAATTATGAAATTAAATAGAGTATAAAATCCGCAATTCGGAGAAAAAAAAATTAAAAATGCTTATGTAGGTAGGTACAACAGGTAGGTAATATAAAAAATAATAAAATAGCACTATATGTAGTCTATAAGATATTTTTGACATTTAAGTAAATACTACTTATTTCACTGAATATTTGTCACAAATCGCACGCTTATTACTTACAAAATAATACTACTATCACACCGTCTATTCGTCATTGCGGAGCATTCGCGTCTGTTATTTTTTTTTGTACCGAGAATGTGTACGTACTACCGACCTCGACGCGCGTGGGTATGATTCGGGTTCCGACCGTTTCTATGAAAATATCACACCCAATATCTATGAAAATATTATAAAATACGGTATGTTTATGTGCTTTGTACCTATAGATAATGTTTTGTAGAATCTATTATTACAACATTAAAAAAAATATTATTAAATATCTTTGTTTGCACTAACTCGCAGATTGAATACGTGAATTTAACCATTTTAAAACAATAATTAACCTAAACATAAAACCTAAGAGTAATTATAAAATGTGTACAGTTTATAAAAAAGACAGAAAGGAGGAACCTCATAGGGCATCAAAAATCCGCGTCGCTGTCAATGAGGCAAGTGCCCAAAAGGCTGACAGCATTGTTGCCACGTCGTATTCATGGCAATGCTGATTCTTTGGCCTAAGAAAAGGCCAGTCCTTTGGTCATGTGAAGAGTCGACAAAAATATAAATAAAATATATATTGTTTTGTACCTAGATAGCAACATTGGTAAGTAATTATGCTCAAGTCCCCAACTCCAGACTATTATGAAGTACCTACTTGGTAGGTAAGTCTTATCTCAAAGTTATGTTGATGTATTATATTGATTAGGTAGATATAATTCTGTTTATATACATGATATTATTTTGTTAGTGCCGCCGCTCTAATTCAATTTTTATTAATACTTTTATTGCCGTACATCCTGATAGTGAGCCGCAAATTGCAGAAAACGTCAGAATATTTGAAGTTGGCGTGCTTTTGGCGTGCTACCCCCGCCCGAGAGTAGCCATCTTTTTCTAAAAGAAGTAGAGTATATCTGATTTCAGGGAGTGAAATTAAAGAGTTCAGGTTTATAAAAAAGAGTAGGTATCACTTATTCATTTTAAAAAAATCCTTTATAGCGCTTTTTGCCGTACCTACCCATAACCATTTTTGGGTTGGGTTTGCGATTACGTAGTTTAAATTTGAGGATTCTGACACTGTGTTAGGGTCAAGGGGACTTATCATAAGCACCCCCAAGCAATTTTAGCTGCCAGAGCGGCGTTAAATTATTTAAAACAATTTTCAAAAAAATCGATATATCACTAACTAATGCTTGAAACGAAACGTAAATTTCACTAAATTCATACGTTTTTTAAAGTTGCGTCTGTCAAAATGCGTAAAAAGAATCACAGAGCTGCCATTTTGCTACCATTGACAGTGGCAGATAAACACGATTTTGTTGTTTTATGATGACAGTTTGTCACTTTGACATTACATATTGACGGTGACTGATTGTCGCTGCGTTCAGAAACGCCCGAGTTTAAAATGGCCTTGGGTACCATTTTATTAAAATTAGTAAACATAAAGTCTTTGTGGTGTTGTTGAAAAAAGTGGGTTTATAAAAATAGAGTATTTTAGCGTGCTCTATTAGTGTTGTAGACTATAGAGTACACCTACAGTAAAAAGAGTACAATACTCTATTTTAGAGTACGGTTGGCAACCCTACCCCGCCCTCTCACCTCCTGGAACATGTTTTGAGACCCATGCACAATATTTAGCTATAGTTAGGGAAGGTACAGCACATTATTCTCACATGTTCCTACCTAATCATCACTTGTACATTAGCCGGGTTACCTACGTGAAATCGAATAACACTTGCTCGACGGTCGAAAACCTTAGCTTGATAGTAGGTAGGAACTCACATAAATAATCTCGATGAATATGATTTATAAGAGCGACAGTTCACTGCCTCGATGCTTCAAAATCTCGAAAACCTACGTAGGCAGCGCGAAGGTTCCTTATGTGAAATCGAATGAAACATCGTTTCTTGAACGATTATCTAATCGATATGAATATAATAGTTTTAAGAATTTTGATTTGAAAACAATAAATGGGTGATTCGAGCTTATAGATCTTTGAGATTTTAATACATCGAGATTATTTATCGAGCTAACGTTTTCGAGCAAGTGTTATTCGATCTTCCGTCATTCGATTTCACGTAGGGAACCCACATTAGCCACATGCATAATGCACCTGTAAACCAATTATAAAATATCGAATACGTAGGTACTGTGGCTACTAATAATCTAATTAGAACGCTAACTATGTAGGGTAACCATTTCTAAACAACTAACAAAAAGTCTGGATGTTTACTTCTCTTTTCTTCAGTACCCACATAGGTAAGTAGGTAGAGTAGTAGTAGAAATGTGCTATAGAACGGTATCTGAGTGTTCATTCAAATAATAAGTGCAAATGAAGTTATTTGTTTAAGGTAGAACCTACACGGTACCTAGCCCGCATATCATACTTTAATCAACAAATAACCTAATTCTGACTTGCAAATTGCAAAAAATGTAAGAAAGTTTGAATTTCGCGTGCTACCGTATAGTATTTTATGTTCTAGGTAGTCAAAGTCAAAACATTTATTTCAATTAGACCATTTACAGGCACTTTTGAATTGTCAAGGAGTCGGTCAGTTAGTCCGAAAGTTGAAGCTAGTTGCTCGTTCCAAAACGGAGGTAGACCTCTATGGAGAAGAACGAGCAAGAAACTCGGCACTCTTTTAATTAGGTTTTTACAAAATCCTGGTTACATTATTCTTGTTGATTCTACATGTGATCACAATGAAGATGAATATAAAACCGTAGTAAAAAAGAATAAAAATAAAGATGTAAGCCATAGCAGATAAGAGATGACCAATCCCAACTGACAGCACTCATCCACGAGCATGACCCATGGATCAGCGCCACCTAGCTCAACCATCATGGAGGGAACCAAACGATCCAACACACGCGCCACCATCAGCGAGACATTTGAGTGAGCATGACAAGCTCTCAACTGCCATGCTCATTAGATAAAACACATAGTAACTCAGTAAATAAAACGCTCCATGGTACTCACATTTACAAAATTGAAATAAATGATATTAATTTATACAATACTAACACGTTCAGTGTCCTTATTCGTTAGATGACTGTTATATGTAAAAAAAGACAAAGTAATCGTACTGATAACTGTACAAGTTATTCAGGTCGACAAAAAAAAGAGGGTAAGAAGCATCATTCTCTTAAAAAACAATTCTAATTTGTGAGTAGCTGTGGAGCAGGACTATCATTTATTAGCCAAGCATTTTTGTCCGTGATATAATCATCTAACTTACAATATGCTCGACTACATACTATAGTGTGCGTTTTATGTAGGTACTTACTACAAACTTCTTGTATAAAAAAAACATACAAATCCGAAGGGCTGATTACACAGTAGCTGTGGCTTCCAGCTCTGGAGTATCAGGGATTCGGCATCGCTCGACTTGCTCTGTTATGCTGCTCGGGGCTCGGGGTGGCGACGCGTGACGCCGCGCTCTATCTACCTACGTACTCGGCTCTGATAACTATAATTGATTTATGATAACGTTACATATCATATCGTTTAATATCTTTACATGTGTAGGTACCTACATACATACATATAGTAGGTATATATGTTAGGCTGGTTAATAAATAAGGAGCACGCTGGTATAAGGTCTGCGTAGGTCTTCAGGCTGCTCGCTATTATAATGACCACTTAAAACGGTCCAAAGTTCCGGCCCACCTGTTTACATATTGAATGATGCATAACTTTATGAATTACAAGTCACTTTTATCATCCTAAAAGGTCCGCGTGAAAAAAGCTGTGTCCACAGCTGCTTACCATTTACGAGTTTGAAATTAAGATTTAAAGTTCTAAAAAAACAGGTTCGTCTCTTTAAGCGATTGCATTAGTTACTTAATTAAAAATAATTAATAATAATGGAGAAAAACACTATACCTACCGACCCGTCTTTTTTTTATTTTTTGGGTGGTTAAAATCATCAAATGAATCCTTCCACCCTGGGTTGCCCTTTGCGTTCCGGGGCCACGGTATTCTGTTAAGACGTCCCGCGACCCCGGCAGGTCGACAGCTCTTTGAGGCGAGCGTGGAACAAAACGCGCCGTAGACCCGGGCCTGGTCCTCGGCCGTCGAGCTTCCCATCACTCGCCGTCCGCAAGCCCGCGCCTACGGTGGCCGGATGTCGTCTCGCGACGTCCGACGCCCTCGGTGTCTCCCGCGGCGGCTGGAGCGTGACTCGTGAGGTGGAGGATGTTCTCTCCCTCACGAGTCCCGCCTCATCCTTCGCTAGCATGACTGCTTCGCAGAAGGAGGTGACTGCTTCTCATTGTCTCTCGCTACGGAGCATGGCCTGAACCAGGGCCGGACGCGAGAGGTCGCCGCCGCCTATCGGCTCCTTAAGTCACGGCGGTGCTCTGCCCAGGCGGGGCAGACCTGCACCGTATGCTCCACCGTTTCCTCCGGGCGGTCCACACAGTGGTTAAAGCGGGCGTTTTCTCCCGCTGAATCCGACACAGGAACCTCCCGAAACAACCGTGTCCGGTGAAGACCTGCGTCAGGCAGAAGGTGAGGACGCCGTCACGCCTCTCCAGCCACTCCTCAAAGAGGGTTCTTACCGCCGCGATTGCGGCGTGCCCGTACCGAACCCGTTAGTTACCTGATATTGAGGTTATTATGAGGTTGCGGTTTGCTATCGCCAGTTCGTCACTTTGTTTTAATTGCCGTTTTGAATCATCCGGATGTAGAACACATTTTTTTTTTGAGGTAATCAAGTTTTTACCCGACTGCGGCGACGTCCAAGAGGAGGGTTATGTGTTCATGTCCGTTCTGTCCGCTCATAACTACTTGACAGCTCAACCGATTTTGATAAATGATACATGCCATCATTAGATTCGTCTTATTAGTCGTCAGTAAATTCTTAAAACACAAATTGCGACTGCATATTATTATAAAATGAACTTTAATTCAAAAACAAAAAGTACCTACCTAAGTGTTCTAGACTTTAAGCACTGTAGTCTAGACTTTAACACTCGAGTCCCATTAAAAATGTACACCGGCTTCCCAATAATGGCTCTCGCCTGTGGAAGTCTAGACTGTACTTAAAAGTCTAGAATAATAAAAGACTAATATGTTTTTGTTTCTACTCCTAACCAACTTAAATGTACTATACTATAACGAGTCTAACTCGTTGGCAAGTATTGTCACAGTACGATTTCAAGTTTTAGAGAAGAAAAGAATGGGTTGGGTTTCATAGGGATGTTTCGTAGTCGGTGACTATTCGGCAAAAAGCCGTGTATACTTTCGTTTGTATGAGTAGTAGTATAGCATAGTAGTAGTAGTAGTAGTTAGTATGTTGAGTTCAATTAAATTATAACCTTGATTGTAAATTAATATTTCATAGCCCGAGAAATTATCATTCGGCGCTACTTATAGTACAGTACTGTTACTGTTTTTTTTGACATGATAATGTTTATAATGACCTCTTTCACTTTAATAACCTTAAACATTACTGGCTTTATTTCATACATTAAAACTACACCCTGATCAGTGCATTCAGTGCACAAATAAAAATCGAAAAAAAAAAAACAATTGCGATGTAGACAAAACATGTTTCGACACGCTCGCAGGCGGTGGTTGCGTCTTGCGCACAAATCAGATAAATAAAGCGCGGATATGGCCGAATACTCCCAAACCATGACCGGCTTGGCCCACAAGTCGACCAAAGTCGCAGTAGGCACATCTCTAGTAGAGATAAACATTTGAATTTCTGGTAATAAAGTCCATCCAGCCCATGGCTTGAGTTTGAAGCCACCACCTTGTGCCAGTGGCGTGCGGTCCATAGAGGCATAAAGGCACTGCAGACCCTAGACCTAATAGATCTAGATCTAGACAAGTTACAGTAATTTCAAAAATAAAAAAAATATTCTGCGTAATAAAACTAATAAAATTATTCAAACTCCTAATGTAAATTAGTAGCAACGCGCATCGCATTCATACCGTAATCCGTACTCGGTACTGTCAAAACTACGACAGGCGTTCGTAACACATCGCGGACAACGCGGAAGGCAGCGAGTGATTCTGCCTACAATTCACTCATAATAAATGTACGCATGTAGTGGTACATTTTCGTGTCTGTGCACTGCACACAACGGCGCGGTAACAAAGCCATCTCCTGCGGCAGGTGACCCAATCACGGGCCAGCTCGTATGAATCCGTCGTCTCTATTGGCGCACCCCATGTATTATACGACTAAGTTTAATGAGTATTAGTTTAGTGATATTCCGATTAACAATGATGCAATTTTATTTGATAACGTTTTACTTCCCAAAATTTGAAATTGTTTTTTTTCTATAGAGTCCATATTGTTTTCTTTAAGTGAAGCGCGCTGTTTTATGTTTTTATTTTGATGGTTTTCATAAGATAGTCGATTTATTGTTAACTTCAATAAGTTTATTGAATTGTTTTTAAAATTACTTTTATTTGTTTATTCAAAATGTTGTTCGATTGTGAGGTTTGTGTTGAAAATGTGTGTTTGTTAAAGGTTATAAATGGTAAATTTTCTCAAATAACGTTTAATGAAAAGGTTCAAATTGTATCAAAAGGGAGATGTGTACATACCTGAGTTACAAGAATTGACCCAGCAAAGAGGTAATGTAACTCGTAAGTTTCATAGTAAACATTATGAGACATACAACTGGCTGTGTGTTGTTCCGATCGGAAGCTATTGCGACTATTTTAAAAAGTAACATTATTTCATTGCACTTTCTCTAAATAAAGCACCATTTTTTTTGTCGTATTTTATACACAAGTAGTTTGAGCGGCCATTAGTCGTTTGTTTATATTGATTTGTTCGTGAGCTTTGTTATCAGATATTTAAGATTTAACGATGTTATTAGTGTGACAAAATGGATAATATTCACTGTGAAAGTTGTTCATGTGTTGTGTATAGAGAAAAAAAACTACCTATGCGTTTTTAAAACTATCGGTGACAAAAAGACGTGATCGTGAAAGGTCAATGACACCGGATTTTATTTAATTTGACTGCTATTCTTAATTTGCAAATTAATATGAAACATCAGATTCAGAACATATAGGTATCCGTAAAATATGTCTACAAAATCAGTCAATCTAGGCTAGGTGGCAATTACCTACATCATTATTTAAATCGACAAGACGACGAACCAAAACCATGATAGGTACATGTTTGGTAAGATACCTACCTAGCTTAAATAGCCTTTAACAGTTCTGCCTACCCTGTCTAAAAACTCTGTGCACGCCACTGCCTTGTGCGGCACTTAATGTTACTCCAGGTTATAATTATGGCACCTATTATAACCTGGCGCAACATTAAGTACCGTTACGTAAAAAATATGAATCTACGGAACTACATAGATGTCTGAACTAGGATGGCCTAGTTCAGATCCATGTAGTTCCGTAGATTCACTTTTTTTTTTCGTGGGGAAATGCTCATGGACTGCCTCCACCTCGGGAAAGGCGGAGAAGTGTGTCGGACTCATACCGACTAAAACCCCACGGTGTTCCTCCAATTACCTTTGGCCGGGGCACGGGGCCGCTCAGAGCGTTCTTCCGCACCCCGGCAGGCATCGACCCGCCACCGCCACAAGGCGGGTCCCGTCTTTCGGTGCGGCTGTCACTCACTGGCCGCACTGACTCCAGTTAGGCGCGCGGGAAACACCAATCGCTGCAACGAGATCACGGCGCTGCGCTGCCCAAGCTGGGCACTCCTCCAGCGTATGCTGCACCCTGTTCTCGGGGCATCTCCGACAATGTCCGTAGATTCATAGTGTCAACGGTTTCGCGCACCCTAACTAACTGTTCATGAGCGTATAGGTAGTAGGTAACTAGGCACCTCCAGCACAAGAGTGATTTGTTTAGATTGCTTTGCGTGTGTTTACTATTCAGTAAGCAGACTCGGTAGTGGACAACAGTTCGGTGACGACAGACGTATTACTTGCAGAACCGCGGCAGTGCGAGTTCGGCAGCGTGCGGCATGGAGTGTGGCGTGGCGGCGCCGGCGGGGGGGTACCCCGCGCCCCCCGCGCACGCGCACCCCGCGCTCTCGCCCAGCGAGCGCTCGCCCGCCAAGTCCGGCCTGCACGTCAACTTCAGTGACAAAGGAGAGGTAAGCACTGGGCATCACACGTCCACACCACCGGCACCAACATCCACACGTCGCAGTTCCAAACACGAACTAATATAATATGCTGATGAAAAATGGTGTTAGTAGGTAACTACAGATGTGCCGATGTAGCGGACATTCCTGGCACCGCCGCAACATAACTCGGGAACAATCCGCCGCTGGCTCGCTTCACTGAGCATCGACACCATGTATTCCATGTATTAGAACAGCTGAGCAGCTGCGTCTATTTTCTGACATTTCAAAGGCTTTCCCGAACTACCGTTTATGTTTTCATTCTGCGTAAAGCTTCTTTAGAGTTTTTTGATTTATTATTGCATAATGCAAATATATAATATCAACCGCTACAGTTATTTCAGATAAACCTATTTCTCGTTACTGCCTCGTTGGTCTAGCGGTTGCAAAGCGCGACTGCTGAGCATGAGGTCTAAGGTTCGATACCCTGAACGGGCAAAGTGCTATTGGATTTTTTCATCAGGAATTTCTCAATAGCAGCCTCAGACTCTGAATTTCTGCCCGGGTGTACTAATGGGTACCCCTCTGCCTTACCATTCAGGGATTACAGGCGTGATGTTGTGTTATCTATTTCTCGAATAATCTACTTACTCGTGCTGATCGCAGGTGAAGGAGCGGCGCGAGAAGTTCCTGACGGCCAAGTACGGCAGCCACCAGATGGCGCTGATACGCAAGCGCCTCGCGGTCGAGATGTGGCTGTACGACGAGCTGCAGAAGTTATACGAAACGGTGAGTCACCAGCAACAATCACACCACATCTTATGATCTGCGAACTCTGTGCTTGACCACTGTTCCCTGCGCGTTGCAGAAGGAGGGCGGCGGCGCGGCGGGCGCGGGCGCGGGGCCGGCGGGCGCGGCGGCGCAGGAGGTGGAGGTGGACATCGACGAGCTGCTGGACATGGACAGCGACGAGCACCGCCGCCGACACCTCGCGGTGCGCCCCACACACTGCTCACTCACTGCTATCACATTACTATTTCACTTCACTTCTCGAGTACATCATTGAAAGCCACAGTACTAAATCAGTCACATCTACATCTCTAGTAGGGACTGCTGTACGTAGGATTGCCAACCAATAATACACAGTATTGTACTGTATATCGGGTATGCGACTATACAGTATGGATTTTTTTAACTTCACCAGGAGGGAAAGTGCTCTAAATAGTGGAGATAGCAAAGGAAATAACACTATATTTTTAAAAAGAAACGAATCAGCTTTCAAAGGTTTTCATAAATTCGCTTAACATCTGGCATCGAATCGGATGAAATTCGAAAAATAACGCCCTCTACTTTTATGGCATCCATCGATAGTCATAAGGATCAAATTTTTTAACAAAAATGAAAATCTAACACAAGTCCTGTACGTAGTAGGTATGCAAAAACATAATATTTCAGTTGGATGGATCAATTTTGCTTTTGCAACACCAAAACGAATTAAGAAATCCTCAATGACAAATTCATAGTTTAAAAAAAACACTAGAAAAACACGCCTTTATAAATGCACGTTAAAACCAAAAATAAATTATGGATCGTTAAAGTTGTCCCAATTCTGGGCTCAAGTGTAAACTATATGCTTTTACATAATTATAAAATTTGATTGTAAAAGCGTGGGGCGCTGGAACAGGAAAGACTTTCTTGTAAACGAATACATAAGAGTAACTACTAACTTCCTGGCGGAAGCTGCATGAGGTCGCACAAGAGCTTAACGTTTATGCCACCTTAGATTCCATTACATAGTCACTTACATACAGGTCGACCTAATAAAACCGTATTAGAGTTTTTTTTTTAAATAAAAAAAGTAACAAATCTATATTTTTGTGTATAAAATACTATGTTTTTGTAGACAGCACTATATTTTTTTATAGCTAATTCTGAAAAATACTATAACCAGCCGAAGAACTGTTGGCAACCCTAACTGTCCGTACTATACATAGATATCAATGAAAACGTCAAACGTGCCTCTCCTAGAAATAACTTTGGTTAACCTGAAAATTGACGTGATGCATTTATCTTTACAGACTTTACTAGCAGATGCCAAAAAACCTCAAAAAGATGTACATGTAAGTACTAAACAGTTATTTAATAATAACATATAGTTCCGCAAACAAGCAACCAACAACTTCGGTTAAATTGAGTTAGATGCACAAAGCGATGCAGTCTTCCTCTAGCTGTCCTCTACATGTACCAAAGATATTTATGCCGTTGATTATATATTTTTCTAGCTTAAGACAACTGTCCTAACTGACCAATGAAATAATTATTAGAGATGTGCCGTCTATGAATTTGGCCGACTAGCCGACTAGTCGATTGTAAAGAGGCCGACTAGTCGGCCAAGCCCGTCATGGTTTCGGGGGTATGCGGCAATTTCCGTGACGCTTCGTTTACCGCTGATTCGAGCGCAAGTCGTACAATACATACAATTCAATTCAATCTTTTATTGCTTTACTAGCTTTTGCCTACGACTTCATCCGCGTGAATTTTGGTTAGCGCGGACACAGATGAAGTCGCGGAAGAAATATCCCATGTCCTTTTTGAACGACATTTGGCGCCATCTATACAGAATCATACAGAATTACATGTGAATGCACCTTACTTGAAAATATAAACTACTAAAAATAATGTTCAAAGATACATCATAAGATCAGGTTCATGTATTTACAAATATTAAAACTGTAGACGACCACTCATATCATCTCAACCAACAACTAAATAGTACCTAGACCACGCACAAAGAAATTTACACACTTTAATGTAAAACAATGTTTAAAATCCTAATCATAACTAATTTCATAGCTAATATTATAAATGCGAAAGTAAGTTTGTTTGTTTGTTTGTTACCATTTTACGCCTAAGCCACTGAACCGATCATCCTGAAATTGCATTGCATATACATTGCCAGGTGTACAGGAACAAACATAGGGTACCTTTCATCCCGAAAAAAAAAGTACTGTTCCCGAGGGAAATCACAAAAACCTTCTTATGGTTATAGATGGCGCCACATGTCTTTCGAATCATGTCGAATTTTTACCTAATACATTTTGTGAGTTTTGAGTGTCGTTGGACCAGCTTCAATTAGGTTTTCATAAAATCGATTATTGATAATTCGGGGTTATTATACCCGATTTACGATTACCCAAGAAAAATAAGCACTAGGGTGTCATAAAAAAGGTATACATATCTATATGGCAGTAGAATTAGTCAGAGAGGAAAGGTCAACATTCTGGATTTATCAAATAAAGTACTAGGTTGTCAGAAAATGAAGAGTTCACTCATGCACTCAAGCAGAGTAAAAAAGTTTGTGTTAATGTTTGAAATCCTTACATAAAGCATTTCAAACTATACCTCACACGATATATTTAATTTTGGAAAGTGGTAGGAGGGGGTTGGACGTACCCCCTCCCTACTTCCTTCAGTCAGTCATCGACTACTCGTATATAAACAAAGCAATTTTTCTTGTTACGGCGGTTCTGCTGTGATTTTATAAGGAGTTCCGTTCCATATCTCCAAAGTTCATCATCAGATCATGACAATATTCCTATGGGACCTATTCGAAACTATACTCTTTCAAACAAAAAAGAATCATCCAAATCGATTCATAATTGGCGGAGTAATCGTAGAACAAATATACAAAAAAAAAAAAACATACACGTCGAATTGAGTACCTCCTCCTTTTTGAAGTCGGTTGAAAACACGAATTGATTGGCAAATTCAAAATTAACGTGAGCGAAGGCGAAAGCTAGTAATATATATCGGGTGTCCGGTAAAGAATGGATTATCTTGAAATGGGTGGTAGTAGAACTAATGGCGATTCAGAAAAAGAATACATTAAAAAATAAAAACAAGTAGTACCAAAGATATGATTAATTTAATAATATTCATTACTTACATTCTTGTACACTATGACCACGAATTAATGAATTCCGTCGGTTTTTTATTGTTAACGTAATTTACGTTAACTAAGCTAATAGATAAGTAATCAAAAGTAGGACTGCTATTACACGGTTTTGAAAAAAAAACAACTTAAACTATGTTCTTTTGGAAAAAATTGTGAAAAAAATTCTTTATGAAAAAATTTAAGCGTCCGTAGTTTAAAAAAAATGTATCGAAACACAAGTGGTCAATAATTTTAAAAAAATATGTGTTAATAGCCGATTTCAAAATGGTATGATTCGGTTTTGTTCCTAATGTAAATAGTGAATTATTGCTATTCGTTTTCAAAAGGAGCGGAATTTGGTTAAACAACAAAGTTTGCAATATTGTAACAAATATGAACATTAGGTGAACCTGACCATCTGGGTTTAAATAAAAAGATTTGTAGACGTTAGTAATGAATAGGAAAGCTTGGTTAACCTGATATGCGACTTGTGGGACGTGATATTATGAAAATGTGGTGTGACCGTGCTTTTTTTTTTTTTGGGCTGTCTTATGGAAAATTATTACGCGAAGTCGATCCTTGAAAGACTTAGGTAGCCGTGTCCGGTCAACCACATCAAAAATAAGCGATCGACGTGATATACGACTACTTAGGAGCGCATTTATTCTAAAATGTAGGGTCTGAATCAGTGGGTGGCAAACAATTTACAACGAATGTAATTTACAACGAATACAGTCTTAACATCACGCCTGTAATCCCCGAAGGGCAGAGGTGTAGCCACATTTCACCAGTTATAACACTTTACCCAATAACACTGCTCGACCTGGCAATCGAACCCAAAACCTCATGCTTAGCAGTCAAAAACAGTGTCATTAATATCAAATGCTGTTTTTTATTAAACCCCAATGACCAGATACATTTAATGTAAATAAATATTCTAATATCTCAAACTTTGTTGTTTACCCAAATTTCGCTCCTTTTGAAAACGAATAGCAATAACTCACTATTTATATTAGGTATAAAACTGAATCATACCATTTTGTAATCGGCTATAAACACATAATCTTATAAAATTATTGGCCACTTGTGTTTCGATACATCTTTTTTAAGCTACGGACGTTTAAAAGTGCTCAAAAAGAAAATTGATCACGATTTTTTTCAAAAGAACATAGTTCTAGTTGTTGTTTTTCAAAACCGTTTAATAGCAGTCCTATTTTTGATTACTTATCTATCAGCTTAGTTAACGTAAATTACGTTAACAATAAAAAACCGACATAATTTATTAATTCGTGGTCGTGGTGTACAAGAATGTAAAAAAGGTCACAAAAAACAACGAATCTTATTAAATGAATCATATCTTTGGTACTACTTGGATTTTTTTTAATTTGTATTTATTTCCAGATTAGTCATTAGTTCTACCATGACCCATTTCAAGACAATCCATTGAAAACCGGACACCCTGTATAAGACGATTGGAACTGTCAATAAAATTAAACACGTGTGTTTCTCTGAAAACAAAGATTTATTTTAGAACTTACTTGAATACACTAATAACTAATACATAGGTAATATAATCATCTCATCCTACCTGAAAACAAAGAAACAACATTTAAAGTGTATCTTTCTTAGTAACAATTCCTTCTTTTTAAAATCCAACAATAAATGCGTTGAAAAGAAACAGTTGTCAAACTCCTAAATGAACGTGAGCGAAGCCGCGGGCGAAAGCTAGTATATAATAAAAGTATTAATCAAAAGTAAAATCATTTTGTTATTATGTTCACATGTCAGGGAAATAGGTACCTATATTAGACCTACTAGTGATATTAAAAATACCTAATGCAAAAGATTGATTCAGTTCTGAACTATACTTTTTTGAAAGCTTTTTTTTTCGAGTTTCTTTTATTGAGATCCGCCTGAATTTGGACTTTTAATTTAGCATAATAGAAACAATTATATTCTGTGAATATTTACTAAGTATGCTATTTGGTTTTAAACAAAGTCTTGGCGCGTGGCTGTTGATAGTCATCTAACTAGTACGTGGTACCTACGTGTGAGAGAACGCCGATTATTTATTCATTTTAAACATATATTATACAGTGCCAAGACTGACATCATGTAACAATGACGGCTGGACAGTAAATTAAAAAATTAGAGAACTTTATTGTTATTTGTAGAATCATAATAATATTGTGTAAGCATCGGTTTACTGCCTACCAGTCACCCCTACATCTATACTTAGAATTACGGCTGGTCAGTAGGTACCTACAGTGGATCAGTGTGTAACTACGATTTTTTTTAATGACGGTATTTTTTACTTTTCAGAAATTCATAAACGACTTGCTAGAAAAAGCGAAAACTCTGTAGGCTATGGAACCAAATCTCATCGAACGCGAGGAGCTCGCCAGCGGCGCTCCCCTTAGCTGTAATGTTATTGTAATCATGTCCGTGTCCTTAGCTCGTAGACAATGTGTTGTGAGTGGCGCTCGGCCACGCTCGGCGCGAGACTGAGCCCGACGCACTGCATAACATATCATGTGGCCGCCGGAGGGAGCCTGCACTACTCGCCACTGCGCACCGCACACCGAGCTTCTGGGGGGGGCTTTAAATGGTTTATTTCAGTATTGAGATGTTTAAATGCTAGCCCGTGTTTGGTTTTGAGCCGTAGAAGAGATTACAACGTACAAAAAAAAAACTATTCCTTCGCGTAAATGGCATATTCCGGAGGAACATGATCGTGGGTGTCGTAGGTACTTATGTAGGTGTAGTGTTAGGCGGCTTTAGGTTTATATTCTAATTCGACACTACTGTTAGATACCTATTTAACCTATAGACTACTGTAGGATAACAATACAGCAGCTAGTTTTTAAATACAATATACCTACATTATATTGCTCGCGACGTCGTCCGCGCAAATGTTGGTTATTGGCGATTATTATTATTGATTATTGGCTAGTCTTGTTTCTTCATATAATCTTTGGACCCGCCTTTCATCCCTTATGGGGGGAATTCAGAAAAATTATTTCTTAACTCATGCGTACGTCATAATATAACTATCGGCGTGCCAAACAGCGCTATACGTTCAATGATTTGAGCTGTGTTAATGGACCAGTCAGTCTGTAACGGTGGCCTATTATATGAGTAACATAATTATATGGAAGATAAATGTTCAAAATGGTAGATAAAGTTATATGAACCGTTACAGTTGGTCGCTGTAAGTAAGCTAGGGCACCACGAGCACATGGGATATATTTATAAGACCTGTTACCTAATACGGTTTATAAAATTGCTATATTATTAGCGCAGAGATTAAGGTCACAATCGACTCGTTTGAAGAAGTGATTGTTCTCTCATAACGCGGGTAACAGAACTATATTCACATCAAAACAATTAAAATAACTAAAAGCAGACTACGAAAAAAATCGTGCACTGAAAAGTATATAACAAGAACATTATTCATTTGACAGAAATTTATTTATTTATTAAGGTTTATTGTTTACACAATACAGATGAATATGAATATCAGAATTGTTTGCTGGAAACATTCTTTGAAGCACTCGATAGCATCTCAGATGACAGGTCGAGCTGCGCTGAGCACTGGAAGGGTTCCATGTAACGCGTGGCGCACTAGCCTGGCTCTTATTTCAACTACCTTTTTATTCAAAACTATTAGCTATTACATTATTTTTATTTATTTTGTCATACTTAATTTATTTATTACCTACTTCATTGAATTCCTATCCGTAGGTATTCCTATTGTGTTCCTATCATGAATAACGATGGAGCAAGAGCATTTTTCAATAGATAGATAACCTACAAAGCTATAGACAAGCGAGCGGCAAAGGCGACCTCCAGGCGTACCCTAGTAGTTCGGCCGGGCGGTGCATGTAGTGCCCGCTAACAGGTGTGTCATTATTAGAAATTAATGCTCGTAGATTAATATTATATTATAGGTATCCACTTGGCATCATTTGTGTGCTTAGAAGCCTGTTCAATTATAGGTTGGTACTTATTTTACGGTCGAGAGCGAAAGGCGGTTAGTAGATTTATTAACATTTATCGCAGTGTCGCACTATCTGGTACCAATATAGGGAAAATAATCACTTTAACCCGTTATTAAATATGTAATATCTTAACGTGTGTGTAAAAGTAACAAAATGCTGTAATCTGTGTGACAAGATTTTTTTATTTTGTAAAATGCATTGATGATCAAGTGAGTAGGTACTTACTTCACGAGTTCGCCTTGCTTTCTAGATTACCTAATTTGGTTTAGTCCCATCTCGGCACCCATGAACCTATTTATCGTGGCCACGAAACATTCCCTATGTCCGCACTTTGTCATAAGTTCATGGGGGCCGAGATGGGACAACCATTAATATAATATTAACATTTTATTGTATAATTAAACGGAGGCCAGCCTGAAGAGGCTCCTATTCGTGAGTGCAAGGTCAAAGTATCGCAAAGCTCACTTCGACCACCCCTGCATTACTTACCGACCCGCCTTCACTTTGCCAACCAATACGAAAAGGTAGAGAAGATTAATAATATTGGGTACTGGTTTACGTAATATTAACATAAGTCTAATGTGTTAGTAAATACTACCTATCTAAAAATATTTGCAACCGTTACCTCGAAGTCATCCCTTTGAGTAATTCGGAACAGGCTTTCATTTTGCTGCAAAAGAACATGTGAGGATAATATCTACTATTAGATGTTAGGTACTGTAAATGTAAAGTAAGATAAGCATTACCTACTTACATTAAGTACATACAAATTTGTACGCACTTGTGTTTGGACAAGGTGCATCAGCAAAACGGCGTTCCAACATCGACATCACGATCCCGTGGGTATGCTGTCGATATCAGAAGGCAGAGTTCAGCGAGCCCGTCGGGCTGACCGGTACTGTCGTACAGTCAAACGGGGTTAATAGGGATGCAGGCGTGAATCAGGACGAAATTTTCAAAGTGATTTTAATATTGAAACAATATAGTTTGTTGCCAACAATGACATTCGGTCGTAAATTATAATTCAGTAAAGTTTTGAGACTCCTATTTGGTACCTAACAAAGTATATTCACCGTTAAAATCCCTTTTAAATTTTTGTCCCGATTTCACCTGCACCCCGTTTGATACCAACGACATACCTCATGCATAACATTAACAATTAATAATTTTTACGCTTGTTATTGTATTGATATTACGAAAAGCAATTTTCTGCTAAATGTACATAGTGCAAAACAAAACTTGTGAAATAAAGACGTCAGATGTGGTCTGACAGTGTAATTTATAGGTACCTACGTAAATATTTGGAGTCAGTCCGCGACTCTGTGCAATTGAGCGCACATCGAGTCGCATGCGGGCAAAAGCAATCTGCACGCATCAGCACACTGGAGCTACAATTAAAGGGTTTAATGTAACTTCTTACCTAAAAGCAAGAACCCTTGGGTATTCAGCAGGAGGATCAGAGTTTGACAGTTGCCGGGCTCCAGCCACTGACACATAATGACTGTGCTGGTGCGCGTTTACAACCATTATCGCACGTACCAAGTGCCATTGGTTGCAATGAGCTAGTCTCGATCGAGTTTGCGGTCTCCAATCGAAGCACTTTGTAATAAATAATTTTAATAAATGTCTTTTTTTTTCATTTGACCTTCCTCAGATTATAAGCCTCTCATGACATCGTAGGGAGAGTGTGCCAAACACCAACATCAGGGGGTGGAAGGAGTCATTTGATGATTTTTACCACCTAAAAAAAAAAGGTGTTCAGAACCTCCTTTGTACTGGGACTTCTTTTTTGTATATTGTTTTGCGACGCCCTTCTATTAGAAGATATTTGTGTGAAACTAGCAGACAATAACATCTATTTTTTTTTTTTAATGAATAAAAACGAATGAAATTAAGATTATAGGTTGTGTTAGAAAGGACTAGGCATAGGCCTTTAGCCCTAAATTTAACCCTATCGGTTTTTTTCTAAAGCTATGCTGTTAAAGGACTTTATGGTACCTAACTGAAGTCTTATCAAATAATAGGCTCATGTTATTGCTGTCTTTAAAAACGGCCAATATGAATGGTAAAAAAAGTTGCAATTGCTGAATGTTATGGGATAGCTTGGTGGCACCGTACCGGAATTTTGTAATATGATACTCGGGAACAGTATTACATTTATTATTTTTTCATTTATACTAAAACCTAACTAAACTAACCTAACCTAACAAATAAAATAAAAATAATAATAATTATTAAAATCAGTAAAATAACTTCACAAGTCGGTAGGTATAATCCTAGTGTCTAGATTTCATGAAATATTCGTACTTTTGGGTTACCTGGCCCTATGGAGTTTTATTGCTGACTTTAATCGTTATAATAATTCTGAAAATACATAATTCTTACGCCCGCGAATCATACTTTAATCAACATATAACCTAATTCTGACTGGCAAATTGCAATAAATCGTGGAGGTTCCACTTTAATGGGAATATTTAAATAAATGTTGGTGCCGATTCCATTGTTCACAAACTAGACTAAATTTAGAGAACTGACATCTCTTACTGACATACAGCGAAAGGAAAGGACGGTGACTAAAGAACTAAGTTAGCGATGTCAAAATAGTTTTGCCTTGAATTTCTCCGTATTTTTAATCCATACGTTTTGAAATGTCAACTATAACTGTATGGATGTGTCAGATTGACTAAATTTGACAGCTCTTATTAGATTAGTCTCTTGTTTTATTGGACAGAAAAAGATGGAAATAGTCTAATTTTAGTTTAGTTTGTGACTAAGGGAATCGGCACCATTAGCCATATAATTAGTTGCCTAGATGAGGTAATATTGCAACTTATTTCGTATAAGTTCTTTCTTGGGCTGCGAAGTTTTTCGCGATGTTGCTGGATCTCTGAAACGGTAGAGTTCTTATCCGAAGTGCTGGGGCCAATAACCAAATTATCTCTCACAGACCGACGATGATATTTCGTTACTTGATCGTATTTGTTATTTTTCCTATTAGTAGGGGATACCAAGAAGGGATTTTTGAAGTCACTGAACATAATTCACAACCCAAAAGGTCCCTACTATATTTATATGTGTAATGTAGCAGTGTACGACTGAACGCCGCCGGCAGACAACACCGACAAGGTTTTACTTCGACGGGACTCTTCGCCGTCAGGGCTCATCAGCGAAGCAACTCATCAGAGATTATTTTTAGTAGGCTACCTGGAAACGAACTAGTTATAATAGGTAAATTATTAAAAAAAAAAACGGTTATTATTACATCGCATCAACCTCAATTGAGTTTCGTGAGTGCTCGATGCTAACGCACAATGCTCGAATTTGAAATAAAACAATGTGTAAAAACAGTCGATTTAATAAATGAATGCTTATTTACTAGACATTGAAAAAATATCTTTAGTTTTCTTAATGCCTTAGAACAGGCTAATCATGGTCCCATAACATAGCTATACATACTGATATTCTTCAAACGAATCGAATGGAACTGTTTCGTAATTGAATACAAAACAGACAATTCCTTGTCACTAATACGAGATAGAAACATTTTAGAAGTGACACGGATTCGAATGGCCCGGTGACAGTAGAGACTCACCCAAAGTACACTTTACCTGAATTCAGGGAGTTTTTTTAGAACAGTATCGCTGCTCTATGAACAGTACGTGGTCGTAGTGGTCACGTGGCGTAGTGCGGCGCGTGCAGCAGCTCGGCGTGCGGCGGCGGCGGCGCGTGCAGCGGCTGCAGCGCGTCGCGCAGCTCCACGTAGCGGCGCTTGAACTGCAGGCCGCAGCCGCGCGCGCGCCGGAACTCCAGCAGCGTGCGCGCCGCGCCCGGCGCCGCGTCGCAGCGCAGCGCCCACGCGCGCATCCTCAGCTCCGCGCCGCACTCGATGGCCAGCAGGCGCGCGTGCAGGCGGCGCCACACGTAGCCGCGCTGGCGCAGCGCGTCGCCCAGCGCGGCCATGGCCGTGGCCTCGTCGGCGCGCAGCCACACGCGCGTCATGCGGCGGCCCAGCGGCGCGCGCGCGGCCCCGGCCGGCGTGGCCAGCAGCAGGTCGTCGGCGTGCGCGGGCTGCGAGTAGCTGATGAGCGCGTCCATGTCGGCGGCCGACAGCTCGTCGGGCGCGTCGGTCGCGTCGGCCGCGGTCGGCTGCGAGCGCCACGCGCGCGCCTCGCCCTCTGTCGACGGGAATGGTCGAGCGATTCGTGTCGGTTTCGATTCCGGCGACGTTAACATCGATTTTTAGGACCTTTTCAATATTTACATAACAACTGGGGTAAAAAGATACATTTGCCGTTGTAAAGACATAATATATTATTCTAAATAAGCTTGTTCTAAACATTTTTTGCCATAATGTCTGAGTTCGCGGCAATGGGCAAAATTAAAATATGTAAATCTTGAAATTCCGGTGGACCAAAATCTTCCATCGCGGTGCCGGCTAACACAGTGCACGGTAACTCAGTGATACTGGACTTTAACTGTGAACCTTCTGACTTCGGAGATAGGCTAAAGTTCCAATTTGTTTTAAGAAACAAATTTTAAATCTAACTATACTAGAAATAGCTCTCATTCTTTGTACCCTTGAGCGCTACCTAACACTCGCATTTGACACCATAATTAAAAATTGTTTTCGGCCGGCCACCTTCTCGATTGGTCTTTTTCCAAGCCTTATACTGTATACAAAATCTGATAAGATGATAAAATACTATATTTACCAAACGAAATACATGACAGATTGAAGACGCAGACCCGGGGCCGACGAGTAGAGAGTGCAACGGCGCGGTGCTTTGGTAATCTAGCTTTATGAGCATTCGTCACGTCACGGAGCTAAATCGCCAAAGAGCCGAGCCGCGCGAATTGTCGACGAGACGCGAAGCGTGCGGTGCGGCGCTCCTCCTGCGGCGCGCGCCGTGCTGAGGCACGAGGCGGCTCCGAGACCGGACCCACTCAGAGTCACCTAGTACCTGACACGGCCGCGCGCCGGCGGCACTCCCCGGCGGGCTGCGGGCAGGCGCGGCACTCACCGGCGGGCTCGCGCGTCCACGGCAGCTCCAGCAGCGCCGGCAGGGGCGCGCGGCGCGACGCCTCGGGCTGCAGGCCGCGCCGCAGCAGCGCCAGCGCCGGCGCGCTCAGCTTGCGCCACGGGCCGCGCGGCACGGCGCCCTCCCCGAGCTCGGCCCACGCGCTCCACGCGGCGTACCGCTCGTCCGTGCAGCACGCGCGCTCCCACGGCAACTCTTCGAACATACAGTGCGACGAGTGAGACCGGGCCGGACGGCGACCGACGGTAATTGACGGAAGCTGCTCACCCGACGACGACGGAGCTCCCGTGCGAAGGTGCGTGCCGCGACTCGTAACTTCGGTACCATAACTTTAGGGTCTGCGAGCACGCCTACAGCTAGGATACCAAAGAGACGAGCCGCGACTCGTGGAGGCGGCTGCGGGCGCGGCGGGCGCTCACCGCCGGCCAGCATGGCGGCTGGCGAGAAGCACGGGCGCGGCGGGTACTCACCGCCGGCCAGCATGGCGAGCAGCACGAGCGCGGCGGCCCACAGGTCGGCGGGGGGCGCGCGGTAGGCGCGGGCGGGCGCGCGCAGCACCTCGGGCGCGGCGTAGGGCGCGGTGCCGCACACGCGCGACATGAGGCGCTCGCGCGCGCCGTGCCTGCAACGCAACCGCCCGTGTCGTCACTACGCGCTACTACCCTCTGACCGCTTGCTTTCTCATCCTCGTCAAATTTCAAGAGGTTGGCATAAAAGACAAACATTACGACACCTAGTGAATCTTAATACTTTTATGAATGCGAAAGTTTGGATGGGGAGTGGGAGCGTGTTTGTTACTCAATTACGCCAGGACGGCCGAACAGATCTGGATGAAATTTGGAACAGAGATGGATTATAAAGAAATTCGATATCATCACGCGAGAAAATGTTCCAGGTCGGCCACAAATGGAGACGTATTTCATATATTCATACTTAATAATATATGTGCCGTTGATACATAACAAGTTTTCGTAAATCCTACGAAGAGGACGCGAAACAACTCGATGAAGATACTCTGCACCCACTGCAAGTAAACTCATCGCCGATCCAGCCCGAGGCGAGACGAGTGTCATTTACTATACGTGTAGCATTGTCATGTATATAAAATAGGCAAATGTCATTATAGTAAACACATGATATGGGTAAAAAATAAATTATTAATTAAAGTTTGTTGTTAATATAAAACCCGTCATTTATTTGTAATTAGCTACTAATACGTGTGAGGTAATAACTACTATAAACAAACAAATCTAACATTACTATAATATACTATTATTTAACAGAATTTAGGCGCAAGTAAAACCGCGAGCAAAAAAATAACAACCAGAAAACTTATTTATTTTAGGGTGTTATTTAAATGGTTTGCATAGTATTCGTATTTTTGTGAGCAGAACAATATAATCTGTGAGCAGAAACAAATTGATCAGCAACTCATGACCAGCAAACCAGATTTTGCGGAGTGAATGTTTATTGAGCAAACTCATGTTACTGTAAGCTGCCTATTTATGATTGAATTTTTGACCATTATCAACATTATTTTCGGAACAAGGATTGCTGCCTGATTTTTTTATAATTGCTAAACATTTGCTATACAATGTGTTAACAATCACTAGTTGTCGAGGATGCAAAACTGCACTCTGTAAAGAGCGGTTTCGTGCGGAAGTGCGTCCGCCGCACAACCAGCTCTCTATCACGATCCGAGTTTGGAAGTCACCAAAAACATGAGCTTGAACTCATCTATTCATATTTTTAGCCGTCAGCAATTAGCTATGTTCTTTATTTCTAAATGTTATTAAAGTAATCACGAAAATTATTAGAAAATAAATGAAAATAAAATTGTATCAAAATCCGAATGATAAATGGGTAAAGTGAATTTTCTCAAAAGAAATAATCTATAATACCAAATCCAAAGGCTTTGAATCTTATTTTTATTTGCAGATTCTTCGAAAATGTCTGCATTACAAAATGTTTATTAACAGACTTAAAAAAAAAGGAGGTTCTCAGTTTGTTTGTCCGCTATTATCTCGCGTTTGGCTGAATCAATTTTGATGCGGTTTTCAGAAAAGTATTTATTACATTTAGAAGATTTTGGTAACCGACTTAAAAAAAGGAGGTTCTCAGTTTGACCCGTATGTATGTGTTTGTCCGCGATTATGTCACGTTTGGCAGGGTTTGGCAGTAGTTGCGTAGGCATCGAAAAGGTATATAAAACGTACCTCACCTGAAGAGCGTCGCCATGCCGAAGTCGGAGATCTTGAGCTGGTCACGGCTGTCGAGCAGCAGGTTCTCGGGCTTGATGTCGCGGTGCGCCACGCCGCGGCCGTGCAGGTACGCCAGCCCGCTCAGCAGCTGGCGCCAGTAGCGACGCGCCTCCTCCTCGCGCATGCCCACGTCCGGCTCTGCACACACACGCGGTCACTCGGGCTCGGGGCCGACCGACGCCATCTCGCCACAGGCGGCACGCTCACCGATGCGGTCGAACAGCTCGCCGCCCGGCGCGTACTCCAAGAACATGTAGTGCTGGCCCTGGTGCGTACGCTCGCCCAGGCAGCGCAGCACGTGCGGGTGGCGCAGCGCGCGGTGCAGAGCGGCCTCGCGCGCGGCGCCCGCCTGCTCGCCCGCCTGCGCGCCGCGCACCACCTTCAGCGCCACCGCCGCGCCGCTGCGCGCGTGCACCAGCAGCCGCACTCTGTGCCACGTTATAACCACCGCGTCAGACAAGCCGTTCATTTCCTACTTTAAGATGTGATTACTCGCAGAGTGCCGACGTAAAGTGCCATTGTGCAAGCTTGTGCGCCGAAAATACAAGGTTGTCATAGAACAACGATCGGCGGAGGCGGCGGCGGCGGCAGTGACCGCGCGACGAGGTAGATAAACTTTCAAGGATGCGCCGAGCCGCCCGCCGTGACTCGCTCACGTCGTGTTTTTTCTCTATCCAAATTGCAGTGTCGATCTAGTTCCGCGTTAGCCTAAGAACTCCGTTCGACACGTCCACCAGCGGAAATATGTTCATAACGTGAATACGATGCTCTTGCGACAAAATATTATCTTGAATCTCCGTTTCCGCCCCTAAGTAAACCCCCAGTCAGAACTATAATTTAGGACCCCAAAAAAGATAATAATTCGTAAGTAGGATGCAGCTCGATGCTCGATATGTATGTCACAGACACTCACAGGTGGCATTGAATACCGAGCGTCTCGATAACAATTATATTGCTCATGCTAGTTAACTCATTTTTACCAGACTACGGCAAACCCGAAAGCAAGGGTCGGTTTTAGCAGTGTTAAGTATTTAGTACATACGTACGGGCGTACGGTGCGCCTACACTACTAGTCCGAGTTGCATGCGTGAGGCGTCAATCGATGCATCATTGTGATGAATACACATACTTTGTATTAATATACATTTGATACGAATAAAATTAATATGGCAGACGTAACACCCAAAAAGTGCTTGACGGCGAAAAAATAATTTTTTTTTGCTTCCTTATCGAGCGGGATGAACTGAAAGAGGAAAGATTCCGAGTTCATTGGTATAAACATAGTGAAATAATTAAATTAAAAGATAAAAATCGAATTAAAAGTATGACACAAACAAATATTAGCGCCGTGGAGGCATGCGGCCGCCGCGCGTCGGGCCATCTTTGTTTGTTACTCACTAACCATTACGACATGCTACGCTACGAATATTTTCTTGATTCATACTTTTTGAATTTATTTTTGTCTTAGTTGGGTTTTTAAAAACTGACTAAGTGATAGTCGGACTCGCAAAAAAAAAATATAATCGCAAAAAAGGAATTAGTTTGTAATGTAACTACAAATTACAAATTTACGTTTTTGGATTTATTCATTTACTTGTGCTACATGGCATTGCATAACATAACATCACAGCTGTAATCCCCGAAGGGTTAGGCAGAGGTGTACCCATTTATTTCACCCCCACTTCGCCAGATATGTGTTTAAGTCCTATGAAATAGGGGGCGAGCCTATTGCCATCACCCGGGCACACTTGCCCGGCATGGCATTGCTTCTTCCCAAATTTCATAGTTCTAGGGTGTTGACTTTTTTCTTTTTGAGCTGCTCTGATCTGTGCTTGAATTTTATTGGAATGGTAAATAATTATTTAATGTTGTATTGTATGTAAAACACAATGTAATGGAATAAAAAAAAAATAAGACCTACAAAATATACCCTCTACATTTTGATTCCCTTGCCGTATGTATCTTCTTTTTACGTAAACTTAGTTTTTTTTTTTTTTCACAGTTCCATGAGACTGTAAACTTGAGTATATCGTTTTAATATCAACTCGATACTTCTACAATAAAGGTAGGTACTTGAAGTAATTTTTCGAGATCAAACAATAGTGTTATTTCATATTCTTTAGTGTCATCTATAATTATTGTAGGAGAACTATCAAGCATCCCATGAGATAATAGATATTGAATTTGTCTCTAAGGATTAGACTTATTTTATCTTTTATGGAAATGTTTCTAGGCGCGCTATGCCGGTCATATTGAACAGTATTACCTGCAAGTAAAATTAGTACATGGTCAGTCTTTTTTGTTGCCATTTATACGATCCAGAAAAAGATTAAATAAGTATCGTACTTAGTCTTCACAAGAACAATAAGATGAAGATATGAACGCCAACAAAGGCTTTGAAAGTGAATGAATTATTATCTGCGATGATTATGGGGAAATCAACGAGCTTCGGTTAAGTGTGTGCTTTGCGGACTGTGCTCACGCCGCCGAGTGCGTAGGATATGACTCTTCTGAGGGTTGTATCCGAGACTTACGCCTCAACAGAGCTTCACCGGTAATACCCGACATGGTGTTTAATAATAAATGTCAAAGATGTTTAGTTTTTTAATACGCACTCGCATTGACCGCAACTATTGTGATTTTGTTAGAAGAATTATTGTGAAAGTTTAATTAGCAAAACATTTATGTACATAAAGAAATATTGATTGATGTATTTCCGATTTGTGACCGGTAATACCCGTTGTTACCGTAGCTGACCGTTTATGAATAAGTAAGGCACAGCAACAAGGCTATGATTTCCGACACCAATGGTATATATTATTAAACACAGCTGGAGGTGGAGCAGGCAGTGTTTCAGTTTTCAGGGCTTCGTTCAGGCGCCGACTCCGACGGCCGACCGTCACTAACATTATGCAGCCAGTTGAACACTCAGGCACAACATATCTACGTGCTACTTTCTAACACCTTAGCTAATACAAGCTAAGTACAAGACTTTTGGTAGCACGGAGCCCTGACACTCGCACTTGGCCTATTTTTTTTAACCCTCATTTTATTTGGACTTATAAATATAAACTAGTCGATTTGGGCCACCCTTCCCAAGTGATGCCTACCTCGCCAACGAACACCGTTTCATTGTTATGAGCATACACTAGGTATAGATCAATATATTTTGCTTTATTTTCCATTTTGGCCAAACATGATTTGCATAATGGATGTTGTTGCTAAGAGAAAAACGGATCCGAAGACATCAATTATTGTTAACTCGTTGATTTCCTACAGGGATTGTGTTTACTGTGTCAAAAATCAAATGCAATATCATGTTGGTAAACAAAATCATGCTTTTAAAAGGTCCCAAAACATTATCTGTATCAAATTGATATCATGTAAAATACTAGTTTTCCGTCAATTTATCGGGCACACATAAAAGCCCATTTAGCCACTGAGAATAGTTCGGTTCGTTTTTGTTTCCCTGAAATTGTGTGTCTCACCAATGGACTTTTAAATTCCATAACTTTTTAAGAATATACAACCTCTATTTAAAATCTCGTGCCATAACCTTTCCTTTATGGGGGTAGGCAAAAACTGCAGAATGCCACCAGTTACAATGGATCATAGTAAAGTAAGCACAAAACATAGCTGCTGCATAATGTTTATGTCAGTATCAATTGCTTCTATTCTTGTATTGTAAGTATTCAACATTTAAGTCCTAGTACCTATATAAAATCCATCCAAACTTGTTAAAAAAAAAGTGCCCGAGTGCGAGTAGGACTAGTGCAGAAGAGTTCCATAGACCATACAAAAGAAATTGTTTGTAACAGTAAAAATAAATTATTTTGTGATGTAACTACAAGGTAACAGTTTTTGGATTTCTTCCTTTACATGGCTTCATAATTTTGATTCTTGCCGACTGAGGTACTGAACCCTAAAAACATTATGTTCTTAGCATTTAGGTACTTATGAATACTCATGCACATTTGGTGTAGTTGTAAAAAGCTTACCACATGCTCTACTGGAACCTTTGTTAGCCATATCTCTGAAGAGCCGATGGCCCTATGAGACTCTTATGTAACACTTCTTGTGTACAAATAAGTAGGAAAACATTAGCAACCAAGTACATATTGACATAAAATTAAACTACTTAATGCAGAAAATGACTTACTGAGAACTAGGAGATTTCACATTTTACTACTATTTATTGTACTGTCTGTAGCTGAACTCATTTAAACTTATTTATTGTCAACAAAAATATACAAAATTGCTTCAATTCTATTTTATCGCTCAGAACAAATAATTATTGCTGGTTGGTGCAAAAGATTCAAATATTAACAACATTAGTGTGCCTTCTAATGCGGATAAGCCACCTCATAATATCTATCTCTTAATATACCAGCCATGTTTTTTACTAATTATTTTGTTGTAAGTAGGTACCAACTTACTATTAAGAATTAGGATTAATAGAAGATTATCAATATGTAAGTAGGTATAGGTAGGCACCACCATGTGGTTTTGTTCTAGAAAAAAAAACAACTGTTGGGAACCAACTCTCTTAAAATATTATTATAATCTTGCAAAGATTTGTGGTTACAATTGCATCAAGTTAACACCTTTTTTTATATGCGACATACCTACATATTGCCTCATACATTTTAGCATTTACAGCTATGTTCCTCATGTAGGTACATATGGCACCAGTACCCACTTGCATATTTCCATAAATGCATAATACAGCTGCTGGTAACCTTGCCCAGCAGTAGGAGTATGCAGGCTAACAGTAACCAGACAAAGGCTGATTCGCGACCTATTTAAAATAAAACGGATTGTAAAAGTAGTAGGTACAAACGAAACTTACTCGCCATAAGCACCTTCCCCCAACACTTGAGCGACCAGCCAGCCTTCGACGAACTCGGCGCCGGCAGCCATCGCCCCGCCTCGCGCTGTCACCTGCAACATTACGCACTGTCAGCAGCATCCGCGGACGCGTTCGCATGCTGGTGCTCTGCCAGCACTGCTTACGCGGGATGCCTATACCTAGTTAGTTGCTGGCCGCGGTTGCACTCTATGTTGCCGCCGACAGGACTCGGGACCACGCCACCGGGTAGCGGCTTTATTATATCTCGTCATCGATTGATTGAAATCCTTGAAAATACGTAATCGAACGATACTATCTTTGAGTTTTAACTTATTTGACGATGAAAATTCATAAGATTCGAATCAATCTGCCGATGTAATGTGCTCTAAATGGCGGAAGGCACGTGGAGATGAGTGAACAAAGCGAAAGCCGAACGGCGCCGTCGCTGTCGTAGACTTGCCACACAATGCGATAACGGTACTCGTCCCGAAATCGCGAATATCAGTACTACATTTAGAGAATTCCGGAGAACCAAATAATAATTATCATGTTAGAGGAACAAATAATAGTCCACATAACACTAACCTTACAAAAAGATCAATGGATCACACCATTTTGCCATTTTCTTTCTCCAACGCCCGTCCGTTCACCAACGGCAACAAACAACCAATCGCCATTCGTATCGCTATTTGCTCGCTGATTGTCGCGCTGACTGATTCGCCGAGAGACCGGCTTAGAACCGACCGGCGGCGACGAGTCAACGAAACAAGAAACAGGCACCGGCAACGGCAACGAGAGGAACTATAATGCCGCGTTAATACACGCCGTTAGGATGCCCGCACACAGTCACAGTCATGGACGTAGCTACGGTGAGGCAGACTGGGGCGCTTGTCCCACCCTGACTGGCTCATGGGTGATTTATTTAATATTTAAATCATCTATCAAAACTAATATTCTAAACAAAAGAAATTACACTTCAAAAGAAAATGTTTTACAATCCAGAAATTATACCATTCTGTTTTGTACATTTTAATACATTAAAGGTAATACTTTATATTTGTCAGTATTGCCCCACCCATAATCAAAAGCTACGAGGATGGTCACAGTCAATGCGGAGCGCAATTATTCGCGATCAGAGCTATACTATGATCGTGATCACAGATCACGAAATCGCATCTCAACACTACACGTTCAACTTGATTTCGCCAGTTCGTAACTGCTGCGGTGAGCCACGTTAACACCTGTTGTCATGGATTACATAATGTTAAAGCTGTAGAAGCTTTGTTTTAGCTCTAATCGTGGATCTGGGTTAAACTGTAATTATTTAAGAGAGAATTGTACACTCATTTGATTTTACTAGAAGAAATTCAACTAACTGCTGAAGCCAACGATTAATAACAACTACTTCAGAGTGAGGAAAAAATGTTTCGATGATTTACTACAAATGATAACTCCATATACATACTAAACAAGATGGGGAAAATCATTATAATTAAAGAAAAAAATCCAGTAATATTACCCTATCTTGCTATTGACAAAAATATTGATTATCATTTTTTTTTTTAATAATTATGATACGTTCCTGCACTTACACGATTTACACACAACCGTAATCATGACCAGCGAACACCATCAATCTGGATCACGATAACTGACTTTGATCTCGGATCACGGTCCAGATTTACTGTGTCAGGCTGCCATACGTGTGTGTTTGGCTTTTCTTACGTGAGCTTGCAGAGATCAGAACCACTTTATATAAAAAAGAAAGAATTACAGCAAAAAAGATAACACTTTAAAACTATAAAAAACACACAACAATAATTTGATTATAATGCTATACTAAACGCGATGGCTGAAACAGATTCAATTTTAGCATTGCGTATATGTATTGGAATTTTGGAATACACTGACACACTCACAAACGGCAGCAAGCATTTAATATTAATGTTATCCAAACACGAGACGATAATGTAGCTTGTAAAACGTGTATCCCCAGCAGTGTTGGGTCAATCAACTAATTTTTTCAATCAATTGATTATTCATGACTAATTTAGTGATGACTTATTTAGTCATGATTGATTTAATCATGAATAATAAAAATAATCATAATCACGAATAAATAAATTATCATCAGTCAGTCATCAGTCATTCAATCATTATTTTTGTTTGATGATTAAACTAAAAAATCTGAGTTAGGTGACTCTATTTTAGTTCAATTGAACACATCTATAAAACTATAACTGATCACCACCTTAAGTTGACTGATAGAGAATAAGTCCATTATTTATAAAATCTGTGTTCGGAAGAGAGTACACATATAGATCTTTTACACCGGTGACTATTAATAAAGAAAATATTTTTGAAGTATAACCAATGCCATCTTCTGGTCCTGTAGAAAGGATGTTTTCACATGCAACAATGACCAGCCTACCTAAATCACATAGATTGTCTGATGAACAATTTGAAGACTGCCTGGTTTTGAAAAGCAATTTAAATTATTTTAAACTTAATAAGCCCAAACTTAATTATTGAAAATGTGTACCTATTCACTTTCTACCAGCATGTAAATTAAAAGTTAAACTGATTCTGTTGTAAAACTTGTCTTTCATTTTTTCATGACCGCTTTAATTAAAACCTGTGATTAACAAATCAACATTCATGGAGTGTTGGCTAGGAAAGCGTAAATAAATTTATTATTTTTAGTTAGTCATTAAAATTTTAGTGATGATTGAATAACTAACACTAACACTAATTAATCTTCAATCACGACACATGATTGAATTTTTTTAGTCATTATTCATTAGTCATGAATAAATAATTTAATCTTAATCATCAATCATCAATCAAACTAAATTTTGCCCAACACTGATCCCCAGTATTATAGCCAGAGCTATGGTTCATCAAATCTCGAATGAACCCGACCATTCAGTTGCATTTCGTTTGGCCGTTTATAGGCCGGCGAGAACTACGACGGCACGGCACGGCACGGCACGGTGATCAGACGAAATCTATGAGCACCATCTTTGTTTGCAGCGTTTTTACTATAACCTGGTTCCTGGTTTCAAAAATATTTCAGTAAAAATATTTGTACAGATATGTTGCTGTGCCTTAATTGGTTCATATTAGAAATATTTTTTAGAAAACACGCGTTTACTTTTTTTTTTTAAACTCAGTTATAACAATATAGAAATACGTTACACTTACAATATCTTAACGTGATGCCACCCACTATCATAGGTACCTATAGTAAATTATCTGCTGTATATCCAGGCTGCAGCATTAGTCTAAGAATTTTATGATTTTGCATAGTTATATAGCATACATGGGTGATTGATTACAATTTTATTTTACATCACATCTTTAAGTTTGAGAGTGAAGTAACTAATGCGTCTTAGAAATCTACTGGACTGCAGCTAACAAAACAGCTGATGAACTGGAACCGATTTTGATAAAACATGTCTAAGAACCACAATAAAATTAGGAAACGTGCTTTTAAATAAAAAAAACGCACTTAAATCGGTGCACTCTTTTAAGAGTTACACTGCCAAAGACAGGCAGACACACGTAACGGTCAAAATAACACCTCTCTTTTTGTGTTGGGAATTAAAAATTTATTCAAACTTAAGTAAAGATGGATCATCTATAGTTTGGCGTCACTAAACACGACATGCCTGTTATTGACGACGATTGCAGAAAACAAGCCAGGTGAGTGCTATAATTTGTTCTGTTATATTAAACAATGATTGCATTATGAGCCTAGTTTTTGACTGTAAACCTGTGCTGTAAACCGACTTGGGTGACTGTCCGAGGCGCCGGGGAATAGGGGGCGCTGCGCAAACCAGCGCAATAATTTCGTTTGGTCAAACGAAAAGGCGAAATATTAGTAAATAAATATTTGTTCTTTTGTATTGTACTCCAATTTAATAAAAAAATATTATGGTAGGTACCAAATTCAAAATTAGTATTTTTTTTATTACTGACGTAAAACAAAGTAAAAGGCGCTTAACCAGCAGTACTCACCGTAGCGCCCAAATAGCTAAGGAAGGCCGGCTCTGGCCATAAAAGTGAGTGACGTCTTGTAATTATTAATCTGTCCTCTGATTTCAAAGAAACTATCAAAAAATAAGATCACCTTTATGGCCGCCGTCTGTTATGTTAATGAATAAATAATAGCTTCACTTAAAAATATTTCAAAGCCAATTACTGAATATTAAATAGGGTGACCATAAATTGTCAAATATAAAATGTTTTTGTTTTGTTTCGTAAAGGCGTTTGGTTGGCCATTGTTCTGGTTTTATACTAATGCCAATGTTATTATGCAGATGCACTTTATACAGAATGATTATGTCAAAGATAATCAAGTAAATAACGATTATTATTGATTGTGTGCTCCTTCAGTGTGGAGTCCACAAGTTAAAACATTAAGAATTATAAGCTCCTTTTATAAAAAATATAAATAGGTGTTTTAATTCTAAAAAGGAATAAAATGTAGGTAATTGATTTTATACTGAAGAATCAAGAAGAAAATTTGGCCGATGGTAGTCGGATGCCAAATTGTGACACCATATGTAAAAATTGCCTCTTGGGTGGGGTCTTTTTCAGGGTCAAATACACTGTCGGACATAGTTCCGTTGCTGGTAGGATTAGGAACTTTATCAATTCACTGTCACAGACCGAGCAAAACGTTTCTGAAACGGATTTCATTAGATTCTTTGACGTGTTTTCTCCATTTTTATTTAGGTTTCTTGAGTATCTATGCACTGCTTGGCGGCCATTCTGTGTCATTTGACATTTCAAAGCGGCGGCATCTAAATAGAATCCGTCCATAGATACAAGCCAATGGTTGATACATATTACATGTCATTGTTAAACATCATTCTTCATGATTGAGTTGTATTGTGTACTGTCGTATAGTCTATAAGTTTATACGAAGTCAAAAAGTATCCTCATATAGTCATACCGTTTGATTGCTTCCTACAACACAAACATACCTGACTAGGCTTCTTGTGTATGACTCATACATAAAACAATTATTTATTTTGCACCAGTTATCCAGGAGGCATAAAATTTACAAATAACATGGTAAATAAAAAGCAATTACACCGTAGAAGTTCTTATTTGGAAAAAGTGTATATTTATCTGAATACCTATATTTGTTACAGGCTGGTTACTCAGAAGATCAACTGGCAGGTGAGTCGTCAATCTGTAATTATCTGCAAAGTTCGCGGCGCTGGCGGTTTACCGTGATGCGAGCAGAAAACTGAGATCGTGCTGCACTCCAGCTTCTCGGACGTGCACTATTGAGTGTGCAGCGCGGAGAGTCGACTTGCGTTGTGAGTTGTGACACTCGCGCGTTATCCGTGATTCATGTCATGTCAATCAACGTCTTTACCGAAAGCGGTGGCTACGCCCTAGTTTCCTTATATGGTGCGTATTTTAAAGCGATCCAGGTGTGTCGCCTGGCCCGCCGACCTCGCTCGCCCGCGCAGTGGGTCGCGCTTAGTGCGTCGCCACACGCCCTCGCAACATGTTCATGTACGAGCCTCCCACCAAGCTGAAGCTCACCTCAGTGGAAGGTATCCCCGGTTGCTCTCCCTTTGTGCCAAGGCCTCACTCTTGTTCTACTTCTGAATTTACTTTTATTATAAACATTGTTTAACATTTGCCATCTTTGTAGAATTCCAGGAAGCATTTCAACTATTTGATTCACGTGGAGATGGCAAAATCCATGTAGCACAGATTGGGGATGCCCTGCGAGCTCTTGGACAGAACCCTACTGAATCAGATGTGAAGAAATGCACCCTTCACTTGAAGCCAGATGAAAGAATATCATTTGAAGTGTTTCTGCCAATTTACCAGGTAAGGACTTGTTTAAATTATTTTAAAATGAATTAATTATGCATGTAGGTTAACAGGAAAGATAAAGCTGATAACTGTACAGGGCTGGCTCTAGCTCCACGTACTCACTATGACGTCACAACTGCACTGTGTTTTGTTAGTTTGATTGTGAGGTTTTGTCACTGGCATAAGGAGGTTCTCAATTTGTTGAAACCCTTTTTATTTTCTATGTTTATTGACAATTAATGCCAGTTTGAACAGGCTAAGCAGAACTTTTGACGAAAACCAATGTGAATCTTGGCAGTATTAAATCTCTTTGAATACTGTTGTGTGAGTGTTGTTGCCAGTTATTTGTATTGGACATTGGTGATCTGTGGCTAAAGTGTAAGATCTTTGGAAGTATGGAATGCAACTCCTCACAAGATCATAGTAGAATTGTGGTAACATGTAAAATTGCTTTGTTCATACATGTAGGTGAGTCAGTCAACTGAATATAATAATGTATATATATTAAGAATTAGTCTATCCTAATTATAATCATAAATATAACAACATTCAAATTGCTAAATTATTGTATTAAATTCTTTAAAATTTAATTTTGCCATAGCTATAATTTCTCATTTTAATTGTACTAATTAGGTAATAATACAAATAATATTTAATGCATGCTAATTTAGGATGATAAGGGCAGGTGAATGATAATAAATAAATAAACAACACAATTGCAATGCTTGTAAAAGGCTTCTAAGTCATGAGTACTAACATAGCATAACATAACACCAACATTGTACACTCAGTTTGAAATAAATGTTTCGACTTCGACTTTGAAGGAAGGGGGAAAAATTTAATATTTTGTAAGGATTTCAGATATTATTGACAAATAATGTTGCACTAAATAGTGAAAAATAAAAACTTTATCCTAAATGGATGAAGTTGGTGGCAGTACAAACAAAGCAAAAGCAAAGCCGCTGGCCCACTTCTAAAACTAGAGTTGTTTTTGGCTTTGGAGTTTTTGAGGTGGTTGTCTCATATGTAAAATACGTTTTGTTACAAGTTTCCACCAAATCACTACAAAAGCAATGAATTGATGGTCATTACATTTTACAATGAGGTGGTTTGGGATCTGGATAAGGACATGAGGTTAACTTTGTTTAATCTATGACTTAGTTAGCATTCGAAACTAACGGCGGCACGCCTGGTGCAGTGCCTGAGCGATGGGTTGCTGCGCTGCGTGTCTGGGGTTTCACACGTTTGTTCCCTGCGTGTTAGATCTTCCACTCTCAAAGGAGGGGAACGGAAAGAACTCAATGGTTAACATAAATGGGCATCTAAAGTTTGTATGCGTGTTTGTTCGCAGGCCATCTCGAAGGCGCGCAGCGGCGACACCGCCAACGACTTCATCGAGGGGCTGCGCCACTTCGACAAGGACGGCAACGGGTTCATCTCCTCCGCCGAGCTGCGCCACCTGCTGTCCACGCTCGGCGAGAAGCTCAGTGACGACGAGGTATCACCAGAGATCGACACCGACAATCTTATATTCATTTAGTATAGTGGAGTAATGCGCGTGCGTGTGACAGGTGGAGCAGCTGCTGCAGGGGCAGGAGGACTCGCAGGGCAACATCAACTACGAGAACTTCGTGCACCTCATCATGCAGGGCTGAGCCGCGCCGAGCCGCGCCCGTCCGTTGTATCATTACGTTGTACTTAGTGTAATCATCATGCTCGTCAGCGGCAGGGGTGGCCGGGCCCATGCATTTACGGTGGCCGTACGCACCGCTCATAGCACACGTAGACTGTTTAACGAAACGATTCCGTATATGTATTCCCATTTGAATGTATTCCAAAACTTATCATAATTTTATATAATTTTTGTACAGAAATATATAAATATTGTAATCATTATTTTGACTTTTCCTCCTAATTCTATTATGCGATTTGTGGATTCGGACGCGAGGCCAGGAAAATGTAGATCTGTACAGTACGGGCTGAATGATTCTTGCCTGCCAATGGTGTGTTATGCTACGGCGCCGACGCGCACGGACCGCGGTAACAACCACTGCACTAGCTCAAACGAGCCACGTACTCGTACTGGTGAGAGAGTGCAGACATAGGTAAGCGTTGAGCGTGTTAGCGTTGCACTACGTCCGTGTCCATTAGGAATTGAGACTCGTTAAGATAACGGAATTCGACGAGTGCTTGTAAAAAGACTAATGCATAACTCTTAATTAAATTGTATCATGCTACAATATTTGACCTACATAAAGTTCACTGACTGTGGTCTCGTTTTCATGTCCTGAGTTCGATTCCCAGGTTGAGCAAGGTGCGATTGGGTTGTTCCATAACGAATTTCTCAGTAGAAGTTTGGAAGGTGGCGGAGTGACACCCCAATACCTCAGGAGGCAAGTAAAGTCGTTTGTCCTGCACCTGATCTTTTTCCGGGTGTTATGGATTGCCCCCTCCCCCCCATCGGATTATGAGAGTGAGGGAAGAGGGAGTGTATCTGTGTTTGCGCACGCACTTGTGCACTATAATTGAGATTGGTTGCCGTGACCGAAATTTGATTGGGACGATTATTGCTGCACTTGTATTGTAATAGATGTGTTGATGGCCCAGTGCACAGTGGTTAAAGCCCAATATAGACACAGCGCGTGTCGGGTCAGCTTGTATTCCTTGGGCACGCCGCTATGGTGCCCTCACCTTCCGAATGTCGCAGGTGCTTTCTGGACACGGATGCTTCGGGAAGTACCTATGTCTCATAGGCCGGGAGACGGTGCCTGGGTGCCATCATAGTCAGAGCTGCCCCGAGGACACGGCACAGCATACGCTGGAGGAGTGCCCAGCTTGGGCAACGCAGCGCCGTGATCTTGTTGCAGCGACAACTGCGCGTAGCCTCTCGCTCCCGGACGTGGTTCTGTCCATTGTCGGGAGCGCGAGTGCTTGGGACGCCGTCGCCTCCTTCTGCGAGGAGGTTGATGACCGCTAAAGAGGCGGCGGAACGGGAGAGGGAGATTATATTCCACCCGGATTTGACGCACCAGGCGCCGGAGGGCGCAAAACGATCTCCGGTGGCCACCATGAGTTGGGGCCTGCGGGTGGCGGTTTTGGGGGCCGTCCGTGGTCCGAACAGAGACAGGCCCGAGAGTAAGGCGCGCTTGGTGTTCCCTGCGCGCCTTGTTGGAGTCAGTGCGGCCGGTGAGTGACGGCCGCACCGGGTGACGGGACCCGCCTTGTGGCGGTGGTGGGTCAATGCCTGCCGGGGTGCGGAAGAATGCTCTGAGCGCCCCCGTGCCCCGGCAAAGGTAATTGGAGGAACACCGTGGGGTTTAAGTCGGTATGAGTCAGACACATCCCTCCGCCTTCCTCGAGGTGGAGGCAGTCCATGCGGATAATATGCCCACGAAAAAAAAAAACTTGTATTCCTTGTATGGCGCCCGTCTCTCATGCACGAGGTTGTGGGGTCGCAACCGGCTACCGGCAAAAGTAACAATGTGACTTTTTCGATTTTTTAATTAATTATTTTATTAAAAGCTTTTATTGAACTTCTCCTGTATGTATGTCTTGGAATTTTGCAATCAGTATTCGACCCACTTCCACTAAAGCTATCAGGCTGATTGGTTTTTTTAACGATGCATTGGCGCTCGTTAGATATTAAAATTATAAAAAAATAGCAGTAGTGAATGAGCGCCAAAGCTTTTATTAAAACTGAGGTATCTGCTATTTTATTAATTATTTTATAAAAGTATTATTTTCAGCCTATAATTTTATCAAAATCTTATTTTTTTCTTTTTTTGTATCTACCTACATTTTAATATTTTATTATTAAATAAAAGCTTAAAAAAAATATATATTCTACTTTCGAAGTTTATCTGCACATGACATCGGTAAGAAGACACCGTGAAGAGACCTTGGACTTTAAGTCTGATATCGTCAAACCGCCTTGAGCAAGCGTAAGCGTGGTGATCCATGCTCGTGCCTTCTCTCTATGAGAAGGCACGAGTCACATATAACAAAAAAATACTTAAGAATGTCAATCCCGCATATCCTGCGTTCCAGCTTGCGGCATTACGATTTTGATGCGGAATTGGTTTCCCCTAATCATGAGTAACATTCATACAATATCTTCTCTGCCAAGCAGGGGCGGCAGAGGCCCGCGGTGGAAAAAAAAATGGCGCCTTCGCCCTAAAATTAAAGGAAATTAATTAATGGAATTAAATTAATTGTATAATTAGACATTGTAACAATTACAATGTGTGTCTACGTACAGCTTTATTCTTAAATAGGAAGTATTGATGTGTTCGATTTGTTGATGATTACTTTTTGAACGAAACATTAACGTCAACGCAGCACGACTTGAGGTCAGGACTGCGGCGGGGTCAGATATGGCGAACTAGGCTATTGTGGTATCACGACAACCCCGGCAGTTCGACTCCGCCACGCTGCCCCGGCCCTCTTCGACTGCATTCGCGTTAGTTCAAGTTCACATCATTCTGCTGAGTAGAACAAACCGAGCTGTTGCGGGGGGAAGCTGTGAAGGCGTCAGAGTTAAGGCGGTAGATAGAGTGGTCGTGGAATCGATTAGGGCACATACCACTGATTTAATACGAATCGTGTTTATTTTTTAATCATTGAAACAACGTCAACAAAATAGAGAATAGACATTTTCTACACAAAAAAACAATACCTAACTATTATTTTTTTGAATCTAACCCGTCCATGTCGGGGTGCCCCAAGTTTCCGGACTAAACGGGTGTGCATCCAGTCGTTTCCCGAGATTAATAGTACAGGGGAAGCGAGCAGGCAGGCTAGAATACAGGATGCGTAGCCACCGCATATGCTTTATGATTAGGAATGACTCGTGAATAATAACAAGTGAGTAGGTAGTCGTAGTCGAAGAAGTTAAACGTAGCGGAGCGGGAATTAGCGGCGCTTCCTGCTTGTGGCTGCGCGCCTTTGTCGCGGCGCTTGCGGCGGCGCAGGTGCGGCACGGGCGCGAGGTCGGCTCGCGGACGTTACTCACGCCTCGCGCTTGAGGTTATCTTCATTACTTACGGTCAATTGGCCCCGCGCTCCGCTCCGGGTCAGTCAGTCGCTCGTCCCTGCGCCATGTCCGTGCGTGCGTGGGAGCTGTGCGCGCTGAGCGCGCTGTGGGCGCTGAGCGCGCCCGCCGCCGCTTCGCTGCTGCCGCTGGACGCCGAGCACCTGCACGCCAGCGTCGGCGGGTTCGCCGTCATGAACTGCCACCTCGACTTTCCTTTCGGCAACGAGATCCCGTACCACTTGCAGTGGGACAAAGACGTAAGTGCCAGCTGCATGAACACAACACCGCCTCTCCACTTCATAGATCTATCTCGTGTATGTGTAGTTTGTAGGTACTGGCAGGATTAGAAGGTACCTACTGTCGACCGCTTGCCCGCTAAATACAAACATAGTCAATACCTACTAGCACCATTATAGTGTATTATGTTACATGCATCTAATCATTGGAAGCGTGGCGGCGGAGCAACAAGAAGTAATTAATAAAAGAAAAGATAAATAATAATCCCACCTGCACAACGAGTACCTAGGTATACCTAATGCTCAAAATACAGTGTGACTTAGCGAGCTTTGCATCCCTACATCCCGGACACCCGGACAGCATGAGTGTCTGGAACTCTGTATGGCGATCCTCGAAACATTTTCCGTTGCCAAACCATTGAGCCAATTTTTGTATTACAAACTTTATCATTAGTTAGGTACCATAATAAAACTGTCTCGAAGGGGTAAACCTGGTTTCAGCAGATTTTGTTTTATAATTAAGGCCTTTTGGGAATATAATTATAGTGGGTGCCATGTACAGTCGCAAAATTAACGAATACGTCCAAAAAACCTTGTGTCGGAGAAAATCATCTTAACTGTGAGTCTGTGACGTGTTTCGACTGATAATACCACCCCGAATAATTATATTCGTGACATCCTAAGAAAAGTCGGATTTGACAGCTATTAAAATGCTTTGTGTAGTGAGGGGAAAAGAAAATCAGTTGCTTTAAAATCCGATTCTTAAGACTTATCGATTTAAAATAGTTAAAGTTTGTAATCAGCAACTGTATTTAGATAGCTTAAAACTAATCTTTAAAAAAAAAATATTTATCGCGGGATGTAAGTATTTTGGGCTTTTTAACCGCATTATTTCGAGTAATATCCAAATATTAATATTAAAAATAAAAATAAAGCTAAAAAAGTGATCAGATTATGTTTTTAAATGCTCCAATATTTAATAATAGGTACAGTAATTTTACACGTTTTTCTTAAACGTAATGTTCGTAAAAATAACGTTTTTTTTATGAAATCAATTTTATTCGGTAAAAAAAACAGCTTTTAACGGTCACAACACTACGGCAACTAAGCCAAAACATAACGTCATGTCAAAATTTTAATCAGCAATTAATTCGTGTTTAACAACATCTTATAGTGACCACATTAATATTAAAAACATTTTATGTTTAAATAAAATATATTGACTTGGCCATTGCATGAAAACACAATGCAATTCATAAGCAGTAGTACCTACATATTAAATCGCGCTGTCTGAGTTGCGAGACCTGTTTTTTACAAGTTTTGTTTTTGATGGCATTGTGTTTTCATACGATGGCCAAGTCAATATAATTATTTTATTTAAACATAAAATATTTTTCTTAACTGGCGAAATGTGGGTGTACTAATAATGGATACACCTCTGCCTAACCCTTCGGGGATTACAGGCGTGATGTTATTGTTTTTTTTTTAGTTTTTCCTTGATTAATACCTACACTAAACACTAATTGCATTCAAAATTTGAAGCTTCTGTCTACCAGAAGTGCTTTAGAGTTTTGATGATCGGTCAGTCAGTGACTGACAAAATTTAATAACTTTGACTAGTTATAAACATCATTCTTCAACTACTGGTTCAAATTAATTGAAATTGCAAATAATAGCATTGTATAAACACGGTATTGCTTGGTTACTAGAAATACAGGCTTCTAGTTTAATCCACAACGAAGTTACAGGGAGTCGAAAATGGCCTGAACTGCTTCTAGAAAAGGATGGTACGGCCGTGCCGCTTTTGTTTGCTCGACTTGGCGGTGCCCCCCGATATCTATATGGTGGCAGGATTTTTTCATTGAATCTCAGATACAAACGGTTTCAAAACCGCGTTTTGAACTTTTTACTGTTTTTTTTTCAATTACAGTGTGCCTTAGCAAGTGTTATTTGGGAGATTACATGTTTCTTCTCTTAATTATTAAGTCCCAAACGAGTTACGAATCTGTCGAATAACTTTTAAGTATATTTCCTTATATTAAACTTTTCTGCTTACCGCTTACTGCTTACTGCATACTGGCACACTCACCCACGTAACTTTGTACAACGATGTCAAACCTTGGAGCAATCACCCCACGAGTGGTATGATCAGCAACAACACTCGCTGAGCACGCATTCAACACGCAAGTATCGCAGGGCCACACAGTGTGCGGTGAACATGGACAGTTGACAAATCCGATATTTGTTAACTTTACATGTTCATGATCGCCATAAAACAAAACACAACGTTGCATAATTATTTTCATTTTGTATGCTAACAAGGAAGCATTTAAAACCAGTTGGTTATTCCTGAGCCCTGTTTTGTTTGGGACTGCGTTAAAGGTGAGCTCAAGCTGTAACGAACTCAACCGATTCTAAATGCAACGTAGACATTACTACATTACCTAGTTTATGTTTTATTGAAATCCGTCCATTCGTTCTCAAGATCCTTAGCAACAAACAGACATAAATTCTAAATAATAACAAATACCTACCTACTTTACTTGGTTCAGTACTAAATAAAGTTGAAATAAGGGCTCGAAGGTGTTTGTCAGAGATCTGCCAATCGGGCAGAGCCAGTTTACAAACAACAAGTACCTAATGGTCTGGTTCCGGGGCAATGCAGCACGACAGCTGTCGGGCGGGCCGCCTCGCCCGCGCCTGGCCGCACGAACGCCACACACCGTCGCCGCGGCGGTAGGTTCTTATGCGACGCTCCCGGGCAGTAATAGGTCGCTTCTATTTGTAGCCGCGATGTGACCACGCGGCATTTACCTAGTTATTCAATAAGTAGTACTTAGTCGTTCTCCGTTCCAAACTTGCGGCCCGGACTATGGTCGGTTGGGGCTAGGGTTGCCAACTCTTTGTCGGTCAAATATAGTAGTTCTAAAATTCTTACCCATAAAAATATTGTAGCTAAGGAAAATGTTTAAAAAAATATAATAGGTTCCAAAATAGGTACTTTATTTCTTAATTAAATGAATATTATTGCTTATGAGTTTGATGCCTTAAAAATATAGTAGTTTCGCCTACTATATCTTTTTCTCAAAAATATAGTAGGCGGGGGCTCTAATATAGTGTAGGATACTATATTATATAGTAGGGTTGACAACCCTAGTTGGGGCCGTTCTATGCGTCGTTGCGTTACTGAAACCCTTAATTAAGTAATATTCTTCTTTTATACATTTTTTTGTTCAAGTAGAATATTATTTAGGTTATTCTTCTGTTTATTGTCCCTAACAAATAAAATAAATGGAAATAAAAAATATATCAACTATTCCTTCTGTGTGGGCGAATAATAAAATGGGATGCAATAAATTAGATAATATTAATTTGGCACTTAGCCCTGTACGCTCTTCTCCAGCCGTCCGGGTCTAGCACGTCCACCTGCATTTATGTTAATAGGTAGTTAGGTAGGTACCTACTAATACTTTGGAACGGCAGTGCTAAATGTAGGTGGAGTGTGCGATGAAGGGTGAGCTGTGAAGCTCTCACAGCAGGTGCGACTGGCGGCTGGGCAGTGGCCGCATCACAGCCCACGGCAGGCTCACTTCACCACCTACCGATTCCTCAGGGGACCTTCGTATTGTACTGCACCACAGACCTTAGAACACAATGGACTGCCGCTGGGTTTGTGTGGCAGTTTTGTACCTATCGGTCTCTTGTTTTACTAGACAGAACGATTAGGATAAGACCTGTTTAGGATCAAATTATTGTAACTCGTGCACAACAGAAACTCACCAACATAATCATTTTAACGGCAGGTACCTGCTACTTTAAAAGATTTTTTACTGATTTAAAATAGGAAGGAGGTTCTCAATTCGTCGGAATCTTTGTTTTTATTTTTTATGTACGTTCCCCGATTACCTACTTAAAGACACCTCAACCGATTTGGAAAATTCTTAGTTTGTTTGAAAGGGTAGGTCTGTATGGCTTTCCAGCTTTTTTTTTTAAAGTTTTTGCAGACGGACAGCTGAACACGGGCAGTACGTGTCTACTTTGTATGTTGGCGGTCACGGGTGGCGAAGAGTCGCCGGGGTCTTGCTGGTTCACATTATACGACGGACAATACCAGCGACTGCCCATTGTGAGCCTTAATCACTGTCAACGACAATGCTCATGTACTTCATTATACAATGCGAGTGGCCGCCGCCCAGCCGGGTTCCCTACTTGAAACCGAATGACCTAAAATCGAATAACACTTGCCCGAAAACGTTACCTACCTAACTCGATGAATTATAAGTGCGGTAGTTCATTATCTCGACGCATCAGTCTCGAATAACTTAAGCTCGAACCGTCGACAGCGCGAAGGCCCATATCTTAAAACATTATTTCTCAAACGGCCTTCTAATTGGTTTATAATAATATGTAGAATAGATAATATGTTTTAAGGACTTTTTTTTTAAACCTTGATTTTTGTAATGGACCGTGGTCCATGCTGTCAGGAATTATTAATATGGACTAGTCAAAGTAATAAAAATATATTTTTCATATTGACCGACGCTCTTGGTCATTGTAAATCAGATTGTCGCCGAACTTTTGTTTGAGAAATTGTAATCTTGCATTAGAATTTCTGTTGTGCCGCCGTTGTCTTTTGTGTTTTACATTCAAAGATTTTACAAAAAAAAAAAAAACTGGATTTTGTTTACAAGAGAATAATAATTATATTAAAACTACCCGCATGTTGAATATCGAACATACCTACGTCAAAAGGTTAAAAGTTATATTTGTCCTCTTCTAGATAAAGCGGATTCTCATGATATTAGAATATAATAAGTACATAATTACAGATATTTATTATAAGTCAACCTCTATAAAAATAATTCTTGTAATAAAATTGAGCAGTGTCACGGTAATGTGGTCGTGTTATCTTAATAATATTATAAAGCTGAACAGTTTGTTTGTTTTGTCACGTTTTGTTTTGTTTGACAGCGCTAATAATATCCGGAGCTACTGGCATTGACAACTAGGACAATAATAATTCTTTCGCTAATAACAAGTACTTACCTACTGTTTTGTTTTTGATGTGGTAAAAACATCAAATGAGTCCTACTGACTGACTGACAGACTGTCAGACTTTTACTGACTAAAAACCACCCTGTTCCTTCAATTGCCCTTTTCGTTCCAGAGCCACGGTCATGACTCCCATGGGGGCCCCCTGGATCCGACGTTGCCGTGAAAGCAATACTCTCTATTATTATTCTTATTTAATTGGGATTCGTAATTCACGCGGACGATACGCCACGAAAACATGTTGAGTAGTGCAATGTGCGCATAGAAGTAAAACTTATTTAGGTAGGTACCTACTTCATACTCATATATGAAGAGTATGTACCTAGTAAGTACTTACCTAATTAGTTCATTGAACACGAAGTTTACCGAATCGCGTATGATGACTAAGTATAGACTACCTATATAGGAGCCTTTGCAAACCTTTGTCTAGCACCGAGACCTACCAATGTACTAGCTAGGTACCTGCTATTCGCATTAGACGCACGGTCTGCTGAGATAAGTGCTTATACCAATTTATTATGACCTCGTTACGGCTTTAGGTAGGCAGGTATTTATTTATCTTCATCGCAGTGATCATCCGCCGAGACTTCGTCAACAATCCTAATGAGGTTACCTACTTGGTCGCGCTAGCAATTGCGATGTAGTATGCGCTACACTCCCGCCAGGGACCAGGTCGGTGACGTCATCCTCATTTACTGCCATACGTAGGTTTAATTAAATTCGCTGCAGACAATCTACAGGGAGCTGTGGCGGCCTAGCGCACCATTTCACGATGGCGTTCACGGACGCAGTCGCTGGGTGAGACAGCTGTAGTGGCGAGCGAAGCAAGGGTGGCGGCTGGAGTGGCGGCGCGGCCGTGGGATGTGTGCCAGCGCAGGACTCTCGAGCGAGTACCAGTAGACGTGCCAAATGCGCGTGGGAGCTGTAATTGTCTACTTGCTGACACTCGTACATTAGCCGCAGCGGAGGCACTCGACGCTCCCCGGCCCGCGCGCCCCGCGCCTCTCGCTCCTCGCAGATGACCCTGTAGTTACGATAGCGCGGCGCAATGGCGCATATAACAAGCCGGAGCGCGTGCACGTGGCGCTCGTAACCATGTTGTCGTGTCGTGCTCTTGATTTGCGTCTGCCGAATGCCGTCTGCGCTGCCTGCGCTCGTCGCACTACTGTTCGTTTTCGGTTTTCAGCAATGTGTGTCTTGAAGCCCCAAGGTAATTAATGCATTACCAAATCTCTGGCGGCATTACATGCAGCGTACCTTCATGGGGTCTCACATGCAACAAGCGCCGATTATAATACCAAATAATTTGTTTTAAGTCATATTCATTAATTTGCATAGGTACCTTAATGTGGCGGGGCGGGGCGATGAACCTGCACTCATATAGTGAGATAACACTATGCGTGCGGGTTCATCGCCCCGCCTCGCCTGCCTGAACCCTGTGTGGTAGGCAGACACGGCCTGCCGCACACATGAACACATAATCATTCAAATAAAAATTTAAAAGAAAAAAAAAAGTTTTTAATAATAAGCTTTTATTAGGACCAGAATACTCGTCAAGACAAATCAAAAGAGCCCAAACTCGATGCGGTTGCTTCATTTTTATTACCAAATTCTTGAGGCCTGCGTCCAGTTCCATCATGAGGTTATCATCTCGGACCAAAGTACTCGTCAAGACGAATCAAACGAGACAAAACTCGACGGGGTTGTGACATTTTATTACGAAGTTCCTATGGCTACCTTCCAGCTCCATCATTAGGCCCCGGTTATCATTTAAGACCAAAGAACTCATCAAGACGAACCAAACGAGCCTTAACTCGTCGGGATTGTGTCGTTCTGCTATTACGGAGTTATTATGGCCACCTTCCAGCTCCATCATTAGGCCCTTGTACCATCTAGGACTAAAGTACTCGTCAAGAAGAATCAAACGAGCCCAAACACGACGGGGTAACTTCGTAGGAGTTCCTTTGGCCACCTTCCAGTTCTATCATCAGATCCTGGTTACCATCTAGGATCAAAGTACTCGTCAAGATGAATCAAATGAGCCCTAACTCGATGGGATTGCGTTTTATTACCGGGTTCCTATGGACACCTTCCAGCTCCATCATCAGATCAGCTCCATGTCATGATGACGACATGTATGAAAAATTTCAGCTCAATCGCAACTCGAAAAGTGGATCAAATTTAGCTTTCAAGTTGTGATGACAAACAAGCAAGTAAAACTAAATAAAAGCTTGTAAATAAAATTAATAAAAACACACAAGTGAAACTAAATAAAAACTTGTCAAAACATCATTGGACGACTAAAGACCCTCCTCGTATTTTGGAGATGGTTAGAAGAACAATATTTACAGGCTTTATTTCAACAAAAAAAAATACCATCAGTTATAAAATATAATGTATGAATATGAAACATGTGTTAGGTAAGTGCACAATAAGCCCGCGTGTGATGAGGTGTCTGTAACACTTGCAGGACGACACGATCTTCTCATGGTACAGCGGAGAGGGCGCGGCGCGCGTGGCGGACCGCTGGGGCGGGCGCGTGCGGCGCGTGCTGGACGGCCGCCTGGGGCTCGGCCGCGGCTCCATCAACGTCAGCGCCGTGCGCGAGACCGACGCCGGCCTCTACCGCTGCCGCGTCACCTTCCCCAACCGCACGCCGCCGGCGCGCAACAACGGCACCTTCTACTATCTCGAAGTCGACGGTCAGACCCTCACACCCCTCGCCCCACTCACCCCACCGATAACGATGCGATATACCTTGACCGACGTGTTAACTTTGCAGGAGGTAATTTGATAGTGACTCCGCCTATGAACGTGACGGTACTGGAGGGCGAGCGCGCCGAGCTGGAGTGTCTGCCGAAGAGCCCCGAGTCTGTGGTGGAGTGGTACAAGGAGGGCACGCCGCTCAGCGAGCTGCCTGAGCTGGCGCTGCGCTCGGAGCGGCCCGCCAACGGCTCGCTGGTGCTGCGCCGCGCCGCCTCCACCGACCCCGGCGAGTACGAGTGCCGCGTGCGCGACCCCGACCAAGCGGTGCAGAGTGCCAGCGCCTTCCTCGACGTGCAGTGTGAGTCCTCCGCTGCCAGCGCACGCGCCAACTCTCCACGCACACTTCTAAACGCTCTGCGCGTCCGCGTGTTTCAGATAAGGCCAAAGTAGTTTACGCTCCCAAGGAACGCTACCTGCCGTACGGCAAGCCCGCCAGCCTGGACTGCCACTTCAGCGCCAACCCGCCGCTCACCAACCTGCGCTGGGAGAAGGACGGCTTCCTGTTCGATCCCTACAACGTGCCCGGAGTGTTTTACAGCAGAAACGGAAGTTTACTATTCAATCAGGTAAACGATCTATGCGCCTGGTGTCGCGTGTCGCGTGACGCCTGAGAGAAGCGAGGTTAGGTTGCCAACATGGCACAGGCTGGATTGTAGTCAGAGCCGCAGGCGAGATAGAAGGAAGAGATGGAGGCGAATGGAGCCGAGAAAACAATAAAATTTTATAAACTTCAGTATTTTGGACACAGATTTGTGAAATATTGCGTTTTTTTTTGTATTAGTAGAGTGACCATAATTTTCTTCGTAAGTAAGACAAAAGAAGAATTCAAAATAAGTTTTGCTGCAAAGCGCAGTCGGAAAGTCATAATGGAACTAAAACTATAGGTCAGTAGTCAGGCGTAGCGTAATCTGACACGCGTGCGTAATACGCTACATTTGACCCTTTTAGCAGTGCGATAGGCAAGTGTGATAAATGTAGCAATGTATCATAAAGACATAAAAGTGATTTATTTGCAACAGGTAGACGAGTCGCACGAGGGGGAGTACTCGTGCACGCCGTACAACTCGCTGGGCTCGGAGGGCCCGTCGGCCGGCGTGCGCGTGCGCGTGCAGCGCCCGCCCGCGCTGGCGGCGCGCCCGCAGCCGCTGTACGTGGCGCGACTGGGCGCCACGCTCACGCTGCCCTGCGCCGCCACCGCGCGCAACCACCACGACCAGCCGCTGGTGCACTGGGCGCGGGTGAGTGAGCGCGCCCACGCCGACTGCGGCTCTACACACGCTCGCACTCTAGCCCCTCTCGCTCGTTACAGAAGGACGGCAGCGACCTGCCTGCGGGCCGGCACAACCTCGACGACGGCAACCTGACCATCGTGGACGTGACGGAGGACGACCGCGGCGTGTACGTGTGCACCGTCAGCAACGAGGCCGCCACCGTCGACGTCGAGACGGAGCTGCTCGTCGAGAACATGCCGCCTCGAGCACCCTACAACCTCTCCGTCAATCCCTCAACTGATTCACTTCATCTCACCTGGGTGCCCGGTAAGCTCTTCATACATTTTATGTATAATTGGCGCCACGTGTCGTGAGCACAGATTGTAGGATTTCGCGCATGTACACTTTTGGCCAAGTAAAGGCTAACTATTCCTTTTAAATTTTTTTTTTTAAATTAAAAAAAAAAAAACATCATTTTTATAAAACGAAATACCTAGGTAATAAAAATGAACTATATTAAACCAAAAACACAACAAATACGAAAGAACGAAATTAAACTATAATTATTAAAAGAAAAAACATTTAATACGTAATAACAAAAATAGACTATTATTAATTCAAAACGTTATTCACTAAAATTGCACAAAAGTGTACAGTAGCGGAATGACAGGCAATGAGCATCAATTGACGAACCAATCGCATGCAGCCGACTGCAAGATCGGCGCCCCCCGCCTTCTTCATTCCGCCAAAGAGAGCGGAATATTAACAAATGCGCAGATGAAATTTGTGCTCACCACTGGTGGCGGTACCTAAACGCACCTATATTTTCCTACTTTAAATTTTAAGAGGTCGAGTTGTTTCAGGACACAACGGGCTTGAGGTGGATTATAACGTATGGTATCGCGAGCGGACTGTGAGCGAATGGCGCACAATGAAGATTTTGACAAGAGGTGTCACTGAGGCCACCCTGGTAGGCCTGCGCCCCGGCACGGAGTACGAGCTGCGTGTACTGTCGCAAGACTTGATCGGCGACGGACTATTCAGCAAACCAGTATTCGCGAGAACACTCGGTACGATCAGATCGCTGCACTTCATCACGAGTGACACCTTACTCGTATGTCAATGTGCATACGTGTAGTATTTTATTGTTTATTTCAGGATTAATGGACGGTGAGGCGGTGGATGCAGTGGAGGCGGCGAAGGCAGTGGAAGGTGTGGAGGGAAAACAGATCGCATATGCCGCCGTCACCACGGAAGAGCCCGAGCTGCAGGAGTCGAGCGACGGTGGGGAGCTGGAGGTGACGGTGCGCCTCATCGACGAGGGCGCGCTGGTGCGTTGGCGCCGCGAGCCGCACGACGCGTCGCGCTGCACGGTGCGCTGGTATGAGGGCGCGGCGCCCGGGGAGCGCCTGCTGGCCACGGGCCACACGCTGCACGACTACATGCTCGGTAAGACGCTCTCATTACTCGCTGCCCACCTCGTGCCGAGACACGGCTGACCCTGCGTTGCGTCCGCAGTGAGCGGCGCGGCGGAGGGCGCGCGCTACTGGGCGCGCGTGCAGTGCGCGAGCGGCGCGTGGGGCGGCGCGGCGCTGCGCGTGCCGGAGTACGCGCGCCTGCGCGGCGTGGCGGTGGGCTGCGCGGCGGCGGCGCTGCTGCTGGCGGCGCTGGCGGCGGCGCTGTACGCGGCGCGCCGGCGCCTGTGCGCGCGCCGCGACCTGCCGCCGCGCGCCGACAAGCGCCTGCGCTGACGCCGCGCGCCCGCCCGGGCGACGCCGGCCGGCCCCGTCGTTCCCGTGATCTATATGCACTCTGTGACCTTGCGTGCCGTGTTTGGGTGTTTGTTCGAAGTTGATGTTGTTATTTATTAAAGTGTGCGTGTAGGTAACGAGAGAAAACTGAACCTATTTATTATAATTAGAGCAAAAGAATTGTGCAATAAATAAATGATGAAGTTCTTATTTTTTTTCTTCATCCTTGAATACCTACGGCTTGAAAGACTTTTCTCTCTCTCTATCTATTATGAAACTGAGTGATAAACCAAAAGATATTAATCATCAATATGAAGATATCAATCATAAGTTATCGATATCGAAAAACAAATAAGGCATCGATATCCATAAATCTTAATAAGTAATTGATATCGACAAATCATAATAAGTTATCAATATCGACAATAATGGCGGGTTATCGATACCGATAAAACATAAGTTGTCGATGTTTATTAATTCTAATAAATAAATAAATCATTATAATTTAAAGATATTGATAACTTAATAAATGGTAAGTTATCGATATCGATAAATCATTAGTTATCAATATCGATAAATCATAAGTTTTTGATATCGATATTTAGTAAGTCAACGATAAAACATTTTTTATAGATATCGATAAATTATAAGTTATCGATATCGATGAATCATTAATTTTCGATACCGATAAATCGTAAGTTATTGATATCGATAAATCATAAGTCATCGACATCGATAAATCGTAAGTTATCGATAAATCATAAGTTATCAATATCGATAAATAATAAGTAATCCATATCGATAAATCGTAAGTTATCGATTTTTTGGCGATATCGATACATCATAAGTTATCGATATCGTTAAATCATAAGCTATCGATATTTATAAATCATAATTTATCGATATCGATAAATCATAAGTTATCGATATCAATTAGTCATAAGTTATCGATATCGATAAATCACATAAGCTATCGATAAATCACAAACTATTGATATCGATAAATCATAAGTTATCGATATCGATAAATCATAAGTTATCGATATTGATAAATCATAAGTTATCGATGTCGAGAAATCATAAGTTATCGATATCGATAAATCATAAGTTATCGATATTGATAAATCATAAGTTATCGATGTCGAGAAATCATAAGTTATCGATATCACATAATCATAAGTTATCGATATCAAATAGTCATAATTATCGATATCGATAACTTATGTTGAAGATATCGATGTCTTTAAATCATCAGTTATCGATATCGATAAATCATAAGTTATCGATATCGATACATCATAAGTTATCGATAAACCATAAGTTATCGATATCGATAAGTCATAAGTTATCGATATCGATAAATCATAAGTTATCGATATCTATAAATCATAAGTTATCGATATTGATAAATCATTAGTTATCGATATCGATGGACCGTAAGTTATAAATATCAATAAATAATAAGTTATCCATAAATAATAAGTTATCGATATCGATAAATCATTAATATTCGATATCGATAAATCGTAAGTTATTGATATCGGTAAATCATAAGTCATCGATATCGATAAATCTTAAGTTATCGATATCGATAAATCATAAGTTATGGATATCGATAAATGGTAAGTTATCGATATCGATAAATCATTAGTTATCAATATCGATAAATCATAAGTTTTTGATATCGATATTTAGTAAGTCAACGATAAAACATTTTTTATAGATATCGATAAATTATAAGTTATCGATATCGATGAATCATTAATTTTCGATACCGATAAATCGTAAGTTATTGATATCGATAAATCATAAGTCATCGACATCGATAAATCGTAAGTTATCGATAAATCATAAGTTATCAATATCGATAAATAATAAGTAATCCATATCGATAAATCGTAAGTTATCGATTTTTTGGCGATATCGATACATCATAAGTTATCGATATCGTTAAATCATAAGCTATCGATATTTATAAATCATAATTTATCGATATCGATAAATCATAAGTTATCGATATCAATTAGTCATAAGTTATCGATATCGATAAATCACATAAGCTATCGATAAATCACAAACTATTGATATCGATAAATCATAAGTTATCGATATCGATAAATCATAAGTTATCGATATTGATAAATCATAAGTTATCGATGTCGAGAAATCATAAGTTATCGATATCGATAAATCATAAGTTATCGATATTGATAAATCATAAGTTATCGATGTCGAGAAATCATAAGTTATCGATATCACATAATCATAAGTTATCGATATCAAATAGTCATAATTATCGATATCGATAACTTATGTTGAAGATATCGATGTCTTTAAATCATCAGTTATCGATATCGATAAATCATAAGTTATCGATATCGATACATCATAAGTTATCGATAAACCATAAGTTATCGATATCGATAAGTCATAAGTTATCGATATCGATAAATCATAAGTTATCGATATCTATAAATCATAAGTTATCGATATTGATAAATCATATGTTATCGATATCGATAAATCATAAGTTATCGATATCAAATAGTCATAATTATCGATATCGATAACTTATGTTGAAGATATCGATGTCTTTAAATCATATGTAACCGATATCGATAAATCATAAGTTGGCAATATCGATACATCATAAGTTATCGATATCGTTAAATCATAAGCTATCGATATTTATAAATCATAATTTATCGATATCGATAAATCATAAGTTATCGATATCAATTAGTCATAAGTAATCGATATCGATAAATCACATAAGCTATCGATAAATCACAAACTATCGATATCGATAAATCATAAGTTATCGATATCGATAAATCATAAGTTATCGATATTGATAAATCATAAGTTATAAATGTCGAGAAATCATAAGTTATCGATATCGATAAATCATAAGTTATAGATATCGATAAATCATAAGTTATCGATACATAATAAGTTATCGATATACCATAAGTTATCGATATCGATAAAACATAAGTTATCGATATCGATAAATCATCAATCAATCAGGTTGGGTTAGCTCAGGTTGGGTTAGCTCAGGTTGGGTTAGCTCAGGTTGGGTTAGCTCAGGTTGGGTTAGCTCAGGTTGGGTTAGCTCAGGTTGGGTTAGCTCAGGTTGGGTTAGCTCAGGTTGGGTTAGCTCAGGTTGGGTTAGCTCAGGTTGGGTTAGCTCAGGTTGGGTTAGCTCAGGTTGGGTTAGCTCAGGTTGGGTTAGCTCAGGTTGGGTTAGCTCAGGTTGGGTTAGCTCAGGTTGGGTTAGCTCAGGTTGGGTTAGCTCAGGTTGGGTTAGCTCAGGTTGGGTTAGCTCAGGTTGGGTTAGCTCAGGTTGGGTTAGCTCAGGTTGGGTTAGCTCAGGTTGGGTTAGCTCAGGTTGGGTTAGCTCAGGTTGGGTTAGCTCAGGTTGGGTTAGCTCAGGTTGGGTTAGCTCAGGTTGGGTTAGCTCAGGTTGGGTTAGCTCAGGTTGGGTTAGCTCAGGTTGGGTTAGCTCAGGTTGGGTTAGCTCAGGTTGGGTTAGCTCAGGTTGGGTTAGCTCAGGTTGGGTTAGCTCAGGTTGGGTTAGCTCAGGTTGGGTTAGCTCAGGTTGGGTTAGCTCAGGTTGGGTAAGCTCAGGTTGGGTTAGCTCAGGTTGGGTTAGCTCAGGTTGGGTTAGCTCAGGTTGGGTTAGGTTAGGTTAGGTTAGGTTAGGTTTTTTTTTTTTTTTTTTTTTTTTTTTTTTTTTTTTTTTTTTTTTTTTTTTGTGCCAAAACCGCCATGTTTATGGCGCCTATAATATCTACTCACGTTCATACCAGTTCTCGCTATTGTGCCTCTCGTACTCTCATGCTACATACTAGTTCTTTCTCGCATCCCTCTCCAGACATTCTAGTGGGTGGGACTCCCACTTTTAATGCTAATCTACGTTTTATCTTTATTTACATTTCTTAATGTGTGATGGGTAAATAATTTTACTACGACCATTTCTTTAATTTGTATGCTGTCATACCTAACCTGCAGTAAGTACATGCTTATTCTATTGTTCTATAATTTTACAATACAGGGAATGCTTACATCTACAATCTTATTCTATTTTGCTTACATAATTATTTTCTTAGTCTACTGCTTACAATTACTTTTATATACTAT